>JAHVAK010000201.1:5394000-6742500 GCA_019845155.1 Luehdorfia chinensis | reverse complement strand
AAATTAAAGAATTGAAATTAGACTAATCATCATCTTCATCATCATTATCATTTCAGCCTATCTACTAGTCCATATCGGCCTCCCGAATAGATTGCCACAAAAGTTTATAGCTCTCATTTTAGGGGGATTGTGCCACAGTTGCCACGCTTGGCTGGCGCGATGGCAGTTTAAATATTCAGCTGTTTCATGTAGATGCCTCTGCCCATCTCCTGGTTTTTATTTTCCCTCTGTCGACTTTTACGACACCCACGGGATGAGATTGGGATTAGACTAATAATCGTTTTTATTGAGGGCCTTGGTTTTTGCTAAGGGTTGCCAGTAATTGCTCTATATTTCATAGTTCGGCAAAATTACACTGCTGGACATCGGCCTTACCCTTATTGGGATAATTTGCCGTAATCGCCACGGCTGCCACTCAGCCAGTCGGTGATCGCAGTATCATAACACTTCGCGACTTAAATATTGTAACCTGTCACTGATTTGGACGGATTGAGATTTTCTAGTCATTTCAAGGGAACATTAACGATCCCCATGAAATGGAATGGGATGGCAAAATTGAAAATACAGCATTTTTAAGGTATTTTTAATTTAATGTTACCTATCTCGGTTCATTCAGTGATTTTTCTTTCACAAATATATAATAATTGTGGTTATTATATTTTTAGTGCATTGTGCACATTACATAAGAACCTAAATGAATGATAAATAATAACCAATGAATTTCCTTGTGATATTAAAATTAGTCAACAGATTAGAAATACGGTTGATGCAATATTGCAAAATATTATTATTTACGCCTTTAAGGTCTTTTATCATCATAAATATATCACTTACGTGGCTGTAAAAGTTTCAGCCTATAAATGTCCCACTACTGAGCACAGGCCTCCTCTCATTTCTAAGAGGATTTTGGAGCTAGGAAGAATCCGTCACGCTGCTCCAATGCGGGTTGGCGGACTTCACATGTCTTCGAAAATATTTTTTAATTTCTCAGACATGCAGGTTTCCTCACGATGTTTTCCTTCACCGTCGAGCACGTGGTAAGTCAGCACTTAAAATGCAATTAACATTTAGTGGTGCCGGCACGGGAATCCGCACCCGGTCACTCCGCAGTCTATGAAATTAAAGCGAGCGCCTCGCCCCTGAGTACCTAGTATGAATATATAAATTGACAACATATCACATGACATACGAGGGGTCGACCAATATGATAATCGTTATTTCGCCACAAAAATACAAAAAAATCAGTCCTTACTCATACCCTAGTATGAAAAAAATCTATATAACGATTCCCGGACTACATTCATTTGAATCGGACTGTATGACATAAAATGAAAAACCGAAATCAGAGCTGTCATTAAATACCTCTGCTTGAAAAAAATGTCTACCAAAGACATACACAGCGACTTGGTGGAAACATTAGGGGACTCTTCTCCTCCATATTCCACAGTTGCACGCTGGGCTAAGGAGTTTAAGTTGGGAAGAACATCGACGGAAGACGAACACCGCGAAGGACGCCCATCGACGTCCCTCACTGAAGAAAATGTGAAAAAAGTTGAAGAAGTTGTATTGGAAGATCGAAGAGTGACTATCAGGCATGTAGCTGAGGTCACAGGGATCTCATATGGCAGCATTCAAAGAATCCTTGCGAACGAATTGCATATGAGAAAGGTCTCCGCGCGTTGGGTACCGAAAATGTTAAACGACGAGCAAAAGAAGAAACGAGTCGACATGTCAAGAGCAAATCTCGAAAAGTTCCAGGCAGACAAGGATAATTTTTTGTCACGTTTTGTGACCATGGACGAGACCTGGATCCACCATTTTGATCCTGAAACAAAACAACAATCGATGACATGGAAACGATCCGATGAACCGACGCCGAAGAAATTCAAAGTGTCAAGCTCAGCAGGGAAGGTTATGGCGTCTGTTTTTTGGGACGCTGAAGGAATAATCATGGTGGACTACTTGGAAAAGGGGGCCACTATTACAGGCTCCTACTATGCAGAACAAATAAGAAGATTGCGGGAGGCTATTAAGGAGAAAAGGCGAGGCAAACTGCGGGCTGGAGTGCTGTTCCATCAAGACAACGCACCGGTTCACAAAGCTGCAATTGCCATGGCTGCCATTCAGGAAGCGGGCTTTGAGCTGGTGGAACACCCCCCCTATTCACCAGATCTAGCCCCCAGCGACTTCTATCTCTTTCCACGACTCAAGGAACACCTCCGAGGCAAGAAATTTGACGATGATAGCGACGTGATGGCCGCGGTTGAGGACTTTTTTGAGAGTCAAGATAAAGATTTTTTTTCTAAGGGAATTTTAGGATTAGAAAAGAGATGGACTAAATGTATAGACTTGCTAGGAGACTATGTTGAGAAATAAATTTATTTATTTATTTTATTCATTGTGTTTATTATTGATTATCATTACTTTTGGATCACCCCTCGTATTTTACTAGAACATACAATGTCTGTCTGTTTGTTATAGTCATTTTTGTGCTCCATGAAACATTGTGTGAATATCTTATATTACTTTGTGTTTTGGTAGCTTTATTATTTCCATTTGGGATTACACGGAAACAAATCCTACATTGCAATGCAAAAAGGATAAAAACGCGGTTTTAGCTTTCATCATTATAAATGTGTTGCAGTAATTTACTTTTGTAATAACTAAGTATAATTTTCCGTTATTCGAAACAAAAAAATAATAACTCTTTTTAAAAAAAGACAGTGAGACATTGGGACTTGGATTAAATGTAATATGCCGATTTCATCTAAACCTGGGCATTAACTACACTGTAGCTTAGAAACCAATAAAAAATAAGCATTCGAACAATCACAATTGTCCAACGAAACATTTGTCATGTGATTGTGAAATTTTCTTTGTTCGTTTTTCTAATTCCTTTGTTGTTAAATTGTTAATAAATGTCTTTCTCTTCACAATGATGAATCTTTTTACATAATTCAGAAAGGGTAGACTGATTTTTATTCTTTATAGTTGAATAAATTCTATGAAACGTAGGTAATGTGCCTTTGTAATAATAATTTTAAATTTTCTTAACACGTTATCGATATTTCTGATATCCTAACAATATCTTATCCTTTATCGAAACATTGTAGTGTATTTGTCGTATTAGAGCAATAATTTTTTATTATTACGTCTTAAAATTTACTGTTACTGAAGGTCAATGTGCAGAGAACATTCAGCTTCACAATGTTTATCTGGGACGCTTTTTGTATACTAAAATGATGAGATGACGTCACGTCCTAATGACTCATCTGCCACGTAAACAAGCCAGGCACGTCGGGGTTATTCCGCGTTATGACTAGTTTGGTTGCGATATTGAAACCGATGCGCAAGCAGTATCATTTCCGATGAATTCTTGTTAGAAAAGCTTGATGACATAACTGGTAAAACACCGAAAAAAATCGATGTATGAGTTATCACTGCATTTTTGTTTTCGCTCTTTTTTAGTTTTTTTTTTTATGGAATAAAGTGACGAAACGAGCAAAACGTTCACCTGATGGTAAGTGCAACGTCTACCCATAACAAATGCTGTGTCATCCAGAACATTTCCGTGACATTACACTGTGCTCGTTACCCAGAGACATCAGTTCTTAAGTCTCATATGGCTAGTGATTACGCTAGCTCTCAGTGCCTATCGAACCTGGTTTATAGTTGTGAGTAATCATAAATAACCATTGATATAGTATTCTGATTCATTATACTAAAAAATGTCGTGACTATGTACGAAATAATTATTATTGATATACATACATACATGCCCAAAATTTTATAGTTGTTAAAATATATTGCTGCGTGTATAAAAGCATACATATAATAGAATACGAATATATAAAAGCTCTAAAATAATCAGAATGGTGACGACAAGCAGCGTTCAAGTGCGATGTGTCTGGTACTGAGATCGACAATTCGCCTGTTAAAAGCAATGATTACAGAAATCCTTCCAAATTTGGGAGAGGCCTATCTGCCGAATGAGTATTAGTTTTTTTTTTAATTGGGGAAAGAGATGAAAAGTGCAAAACGTAATATATTTCAACCTTTGGTTGGTTGTGGACAACACATCGGTTGTCTGCAAATACTTCCTAAAAATAAATACACCATGCTTTAGTGAACCTCGATGGCACGAAACCCATCCCATCTTTACCTGTGATTGTATACTGTTGCTGTGCTCACGGATATCTCTTCGTTAAGCGACCGTTTTCCACAGTATAAGTGTATTAAAACGCGTCTTAGAAATTGGCCACTGATTAAATGATAGACGTCATTACGGCGAATTAATTTCAAGCAGCCAGAGAAATATGTGGGCGTGGGTAGTCCATATTCTTGCCATTACGAACGAACACGAAATACGTTCTCCTTTGTGAGTAGGTCGGTCATCCACCTAAATTTACATTAATATTAACGATGTGCTAGCGGTTAACGATTCTCTTCAGACTATATACATACATACATACAGTCACGCCTCTTTCCCATAGGGGTAGGCAGAGACCACATCTTTCCACTTGCTACGATCCTGACACACATCTTTAGCTTCTTCTACTTTCATTAGCGTTTTCACACACGCTCGTCGGTTGCGGGTACTTTTAACGTGACCTTTCCTCAAAAGTTCACCGAGAAGGAGAAAGAGTGGAACAAGTGAAAGAGTTTGTGTACCTGGGTTCTAAATTTACGAGAGACGGAAAGTATGACTGTGATATTGAGAGAAGAGTATTAGCAGGAAATCAAGCGAATGGGGCTCTGCATAACTTTATGTGTAGCCAGAACGTATCTAAAAAGGCACGACTGGCTGTACATAGGGGAGTTCTGGTCCCCACACTTATGTATGGTAGTGAATGCTGGGTCTGGCAGAAGAAGCATGAAAGTAGGATTAACGCTGTGGAAATGAGAAGTTTGAGAAGTATAGCTGGAGTAACTCTGATTGACAAAGTGCGATATAAGAGAACGTTGCGGTGTGGTTGAAGATGTAGTGAAAAAGATAGAGAAATGCATGCTTAGATGGTTTGGACACGTAGAGAGGATGAATGAAAGGAGATTGACGAAACAGATTTATGAGGCAAGTGTGAATGGAAAAGCCGGTAAGGGTCGACCTAGGCGTACGTATCACAATCAGACTATATATACAAATATAAAAAAAAAATATATCATCCTCTATTGCACCGCCTTAAGGGATGCTTTTTCAAAAACGCTGAAAAATTATTTTTTACCAAATGCATAAATATGAATTTTCATATCATTAACTTAGAAATAATTGGTTTCCTAAAAATTTCATTTTTGCGAAAAAAGTAGCATATCCTTCTCCGAGATCCAATTTATATTAATACCAAAATTCATCAAAATTGGTTCAGCGTTTTAGGCGTGGAAACGTAACAAACCGACAGACAAACAAACAGACAGACAGTTACCTTCGCATTTATATCAGTTTAGATGAAATACGGAAATCATAACTGCTTTATATTCATTATGAGTAGGGAATTTATGTCAAGCATTCAAAACTGAATAAAATCCATACATGAATTGTATTAGTCGATCACGATGTGTTTATACTCGAAAAGACGTGTTTATAGTTTTGACAGTTGCATTAACGTTGAGAGCATCCTCAAAAGTGACCTTTGATCTTGTCCCTGACCCTAAATACATGATGTCGTCATTGTCCTGGCTATATTATATATTAACAGCTCATTAGTAGTCTTGGTTCAAATTCCTGCGTGATTATGAAATCCAGGACAATTTGTTGTGGAGGTCATCCATTTTAACCTCGAATAATGCTAACTACTATTAGACATTAAGGCTAACGCTTGTTAGACATTTCCTAGTTTAATTTATTATTTAGTTTTTTGCGAAATGATAGCTAGCCAAAGAGACCTAAAGAAGAAAAAAATATTTTTAATCTTATTTATTAGTTTGAATGGAGGAGTGAGATGAAGTGAAAGCCCTACTTGAAAGAACTTACTAAGCATTCTTGAAGTAACCAGAGCACACCCTCATTTAAGATGATGGCCTCTATAATAAGAATATATTAGCGCCATCTATTGAATATTTTAGTTGGATCTTCTATAAAAGTGTGTTTTTTAAGTTTTTTTTAACTATTATTTTTTAGTTTTAGTCGAATTATTGCATTGTCATCGGTCTTAGACAGGTGTGCAAAATTTTAATTAAATCGGATCGTTCAAAGTAGGAGAAAATCGAGCCCTAAGGAGTCGGTTACAAATATAGAAACATACAAGTGAAGCTAATATAAAGCGTATAAAAATGTCCCACTGGTGTGCACAGTCCTCCTTTCATTTATTTATTAAATACTCGTATTGTACACTCATGACACAACAGGAAGTTATACTGTCCACTGCACTATGTCGGCGTGGATTAGTGGTCAGAGTACCTAACTTCTGCGCCGCGGGTCCTGGGTTCGAATCTCAGCCGGAGCAAACGTTTGTGCTATAACACAAATAGTTGGTTTAAGGGGTTGTGTGGTGATTGTCCCCGTGTTTCTGCCACTGTGAGTGCCTCTGTGTTTGCGCTTACACTTGTGGCACTATAATATCTCCGGTGCATTTGATAGCTCTCGACAATATTCAAAAGTAGTCACCGTGATCGATGTCGGCCAGGAGAACATCAAGTTAATTCTATAATAATGATAATGGATTGTATTGTAAGCGAAATAAAAAAGGATCTAGTGTCTTAAGAATGATAAACATTAGTGTCCAATAAGTCATTCGTGTGGTGAATGTGGCCGTGTGTGCCTTAAGAGAATCTACCACCCCTTGACTACCCGTGCCTGAAAAACGATAATGGAAAAAACCAGGAGATGGGCAGCAGCATCTTCCTGGAACGTCTGAATTAGTAATTTGCGGTTGCCAAGCGTGGCAACTATGGCAAAATCCCCTCTATAATGAGAGCTACGAACTTGTGGCAATCTATGGGGAGGCCTATGTTCAGCAGTAGACTAGTGATAGGCTGAAATGAATGAAAAAACGATTAATTTGCATAGCCAATGGAAAGACTTATTACGAGTAGGATTATTTCTCAATAAATTGTATTATTTCTAATAATGATTTACGTTATCATAATGTTATGTAATTTTGTGGTAAACATATGTATTTAATATAATTTTATAATGATATAATGCAACCTTTCAAACTCAGTACTTAACTGCAAAATAATTTTACTTCTTTATTACTTAAAATAGTTTCATATTTAGTTTTTTTTTCTCCGCTTATATATTTAATAACAGATTGATTATATTGCGGAATATGTCAAATTTTTATATGTCATTATGTATGTAAAGCTACTTTTACATTGGAACAAAATATTCTAATAAACATATACTATACATGTGGCATACAAATACTGACTTGATTTATGACTTATATAGGTAATACATTGTTTTACAGGTACACTTTTCCCCACATCCACCCAAAGTACATGTTATGAGGGTGTGGACGTTTGCTGCGAGGCAGGCAAGAATCAGCCACTGGGAGCGGTACGCTCTCGATCGCGACAGGTTCAAACGAAGGTTAGTCGACCGGAAATGGAGCAATAAGCTTTATAAACTTAGAAGTAACTTTTATTATATCCCTTTTTTCGCTGGAAAGCAAATGTGCTTTAGAAGCATCGTAGTCAACCTGTTAATAGTTAATTTTTGGAGATGGTTATTCCGCCATCTATCGGAAGCCATGACAATGAGATTTTCCTGAGATTTCTCTTACAACCTTTACTCCCTACCTTTCCCTTTCTTCTTACGACCCTCAGGGGATGAGATGGGTTAGCAGATTTTCTGACACCGCCACAACACTGGAAGTAAATTTTGAATTGAAACGGTGCCAGCTGACAAAATTTCGACCATAAATGCTTTCCACAATCAAAAACAAATTACTGTTTTATATTTTAGTACTTTTTAGAGTTGGCTCTGGGGAATTACTCGCTCTCACTCTCAGTAATGGCTAGGGATTGCAATCCAGCACTGTTTTCAGTCCAGCGGGATCCCGCCAAGCCTTTTTTTGAAATTTAAATAATTATTCTTTGCTATAGTATAATTAAATTTTTATTATTATTATATATAGTGTAAGAGAAACCATATCTTGTTCCTTGGGTGACGAAAGAGGTGGATAAGGAAATTATTACAGTTGTGGAAAGGGACAGCGTTATTTTGTTATATAACACTGTTACCGGTCCAAGACGAGGTCCCCCCTCTCAGGGGCCCTTGCGCTGGTTATCTATAAATAAAGGTTTCTGCTAAGCGCCCTCAGCGCTCAGCGACAAGCGTCAACTGTGTTCAATCCGGTGAAACTGTAAAATCCTTCGAGCTAACAGTGACTTTTCAGTCCTACAAAGTGCTAACTTTATTACCATTATATATAGATTTTATTCTGATCGGCCACCACTAAAATATAAAATATTTTCGTGTGTAAATATTAATTTATATGTACCTATATCTTTTTTTCTTTAATTCTCTGTGTAAAGTGCTAAAATATTGTTAAACCAATTATATATATAATATGTATTAAAATAACTAAATTTGTGCCTCCCATGATATAGAGTTGGCATATAACAGAACTGAAAAAAACATGCAATTAGTTGAAATTTCTCAGTCCATGTTAGAATATCTACAGAAAAGTTTAACCACAGTATTATTTGTTAGAGGCTCTAGCTTTGACATATCATACTTTGATTAAAGTTTGTATAACATTTTCTTGATCTAATTACAGAATAGCCGACGTGGATATGGCGGTATCTTGGGTTCTCAAACCCCAACATAGAGCCCGGGTGATGTTTCAGCGTTTCATGCCTTGGTGGAACGCTGAAAAACGCAAAGAGTTAGCCGAGAAGAAAAAGAAAGAAGAAGAGGAAAAGAATACACAGGTAAACGGCGAATTAAACGATAAATCTGACACAAATGTTGTTACGGAGACAGATGTTAACAATATAAAACATGCCGGTTCTGATGTACCGAATAAAAAGGATTGTAAGAAAATCCTTAACGGCTATAGTAATAGTGAGGGACAAATAAAGAAAAATTGTACTAACGTTATTTGTGGAACTGACGTCGCTTTACGGGGAAATAATGGAATAATCTATAAAAATGAATCGCACAAAGAATTAAAGGACAATCTAATAGTGCTTACAGATCATAAAATAAACGATTTAAAATTTGGTTACCGAGATAAAGATATAGACGTGACCGCAACTTGACACCGTTTGTTAGTTCGATAACCATTTTGATCCTGAACTTCGGCATCATTGCGGGCAGTTTAGTGTAAGATAGCTTCAAATTTGCTAATTTGAATTGGTGAAAAAATGGGGAACGAAAGGGTTATAACAAGTTGCAGTTAACACACGAAAGTTGATGATTGATGAGTCTATAAATACTAGCACTTTTCTCTATTTGTCACAAATTTTGGAAGAATGTACAACTTTTTAATAACAATATTTTCCAAATATACAATATCATTCTTGCAACATTGATCTCTTTGGCTCGATAATCATAGAACTAATCACTACACAGTATTTCCACAAAAAGCTTTAATTTTCTATGATGCTAATAAAAATTCAACCTTGACATTTTGTTGCGTCATTCGCGAGTGTCTAAAAATACTATCTGGTCGTGATGTTGCTAGGATGCTGGTTCATTTACTAGCGCGTGATGATCGCGGAAATTTTGTCTTTAATGGATATCGAACTATATGGGCGGGGTGTTAATGAGTATGAGCTAAAAATGTGTAAAAACATGAAAACTAAATAAAAGACAGAGTCAATACAAACAACCTTATATATATATAAACGAATACTAACAAATCTATTTATTTGCCTAATTCATTGTATAAAATTATATAGAAACAAAACGATACCATACAATATTTCATAGTGGCTTTAACAAATTGGCTCAAGCCATAAATATACAAAGTGAACATTACTATACACTATACGAGACCTTTATAAGATCTGAATATCGCCAGGAAGCGAAGAAAAGACTGAAGAGCTCTGTCCACACGACAGATTTACTTATAGGCCACATTAAGAACAGTGGCGACATATTTGCTAAAGTACCATCCATGTATACAGATCGACAACCAACGAGGCCGAATGAAAAGGTTGTATATAATATCCTGACGTATCCCCTTTACAGATACATACTATACAAAATATACCATATAAAAATTCTTTTATTGTCAATATATAATATAATCTGACAAATAATTTTTCAGAGGCGAACATTTTATGTTATGCAATATAACTGTGTTCCAACGTTAATAATTAAAGCTCCTATTATTAACTTCTACGTTAACGTCTACGTAACGTCTTCATTCGGGCTATCACAGCAGTTGTGGATTTCTACCATCGATAGTCTATAACAGACGGAGCTTTTTAAATTGTAGTTTTCAAATAAGGCTACATAAATACCCCTACAATGGCAATAAAAATATAATTAAATGCCCGATCTGATGTCAATTGCCAACGGGCCACGAAAAACTAGGCGTTCCCATCGCCTTTATTTAATATCACAAATTAAGATCTGAATGTCTACAAGACAAATGCCAATATGTACGTTTACATAAGTACTAAGAAAACAAAGGCAGTAATGGCATCCAATACAGTTTGAAAAAACTGCTACTTATCATACTGAATCAAGTAAAATAATTGATATTAACTTCTTGATAATATTATCTACCTCAGAGTAGTTTTTGTTTCATTAACATTTTTAAATCAACCAGAAAAAAATTACTATTGGCTCTTATTTGTACCAACACCTATTGAGATTTTTATATGCAATCATAATTATCTAATAATAATTTAAGTGCACTGAACGTGCTTAGCAACGGCGCGATCGTTCCGCTTAAATCATTGTTAGTTCATATTTATATTAACTATGAAAAACGAGATGTAACAAAATCAGAACCCTCTAAGGACTGTAAAACTTGTTACATCAAATCGTTTTCAATATATGATAACAGACAATGCAACAGTCGTACACTGGTCTAGTGTAAGACTAAATTAAATAAAGATCGAGAGAGGGAGGTCTTAAGGATTGTACTCTAAAAAAAAAAACAACACGGCAAACGTATTGTAGTAGATACAATTGTCTATTTGAACTAAGACAATTAGACGAAGTTCCGCCAATAGTAAATTTATAAATGTGCTGTGAGGAGTGAATACTATAGAAAGGACAACAATACGTTTGTACAAGCAAAATATTTTCAATCAATCCCATTAAAACAATTGAATAAATTGAAACAGTCTATTTATTAACATAAACAAAAACTTAAGTCAATAAAAGCAGTTTTGTTGATGTAAGTTAAACTGAAGCAAACGCGACGGTATCAATGACTACAGTATATACAATACGACTTCACAGTTTGGACCATGTTCCAACTTACCATATAAAATTAATTATAATAATAGAGATGTATATTATGTTTACCTAACTTTAGTGTGCTAGCTTAGCTATACAGGGTTATTTGGTTGATTGGCACATTTCTTTTATAGGGTAACAGTTGGGATGATTAAAAGTTGTTGGGTATTTTGTTTTGATAATTAATGTATAATATGCTGTATAATTTAAATTATTGTGGAAATTAATGAGTGATCCTTAATTGTACACTCAAACTCAATCGACAAATGGGTTTTATGCTTAAAGTTAGTCTACTAAAAGGTGTAATAAATTGCCGGATTACTGTTATCCTCGGAAGAAATTACCCGTTCTAATGATCTTTTTATGTATAGAGAATTTCTAAGGCGAAATTTTCATTATGCAATGACAGTTAATTCTTCTTGCTCAAATTTTCGTTCTCGTTTATTTTCTCTTAAAATATTAACTATCAATACATTTTTTCTTTCGCTTAAGTTCTATAAATTTAATGTGTAATATAATGTATCATAATCATATGTAAAGTTGTGTAAAATATAGATATCTGTGTACAATGTAATATAATATATTTACTCTATGTAATAACAGTTAGGCCTTATCAAAAGCATTAGTTTCGTTTGTTTATTTAAAATTACTAAAGTTTTTTGTTCTGTTAATATACAGGTAATTATTGTTCAATATATTTTATATTAAAAAAGTGTTAATCAAAATTAATATAAATTTCGGAACTAAAGTCTAACAGGGTAAGCCGACAACAGGAAGATTCCGTGAGGCCTGTTCATACAATTTTTGCTACATGCTTCAGTTTGAATGAATTCATTGATGTATGAATGATTTTTAAGGGTTTTCATACCAATTAAAAAATCTGCTAACATAACTTGTGTACTGGCCCAAGTTGAAGAAAATTTTTAAGTGTCCTTGAAACCTTGAAAATAATGCGAAAGCACATTTTTTTTTTCATTATAATTATTTCTAACAGATCCACGCGTTACTTGTAGCACCATAAGAATTACGTTTAAATTTCAATATTTTTTATGTATTCATCCGAAAGGTGTTATTATAAAACTTATTTTTTTTTTGTAAATTAAGTGTACCTACATGTAAAAAAATTTCGTACCTTATAGCATTAATATAAATAAAGTTAAAGCAAGCGGAATTCTAATTAATCTCTATGGGTTTGGTTGTAAATGCAATAATAAATAGCAGAAAAACAGTGAGATGCATTTTTTTTTTGCCTGATTTATATCTATATATCCTAAATCGATATATATTACTTATCAAAGGTGTTTTTTGGTCGGTGTGAAATATCTTCCTTAATACTGTATCAAAATTAATGTTTGATACGCCATTTTGAAGAATATTTTTCCCTCTTCCCCCTTTTCGTTAAAAAATATTGAATAAAATATAATGTAATAGTAGAAAGCGCCACCCGTTGACAATCTGTTTAGCTGACATGCGCGATGGCTGTCGGTTGGAGTTGTTTACATTCTTCATGTCGCCATCTGTTCATGACACGATACTGTACGAAATATTCACACGGGTCAAACGAGTAATTTTTTTTTTTTTATTGGATAAAGAGACTAGATGCGCCGAAGGTTCACCTGATGGTAAGTGCAACGTCTGCCCATAACTAATTCTGTGTCACGCAGAAATGTTTTGGGTTTTATGTGTTTTATATTCATACATTTCTTACTTAAGTTTTAACTGATTTGTAATTGAGTAATGGCATCACGTCTTTAACTAGGAGGACAGTACGATGTGTATCGTCTGAGAGACAGTTAAAACAGTTTTCGTATTTGCCACTGCCAAAGACATGACATTGTTCTCAAGTCCAAACAATGATGGTCGAATTCTAACAACAGATCAATAATGAGAACTTTGATAAGCAGTCTCAACAATTATTTGTTATTATTACAGTTTAACAAAATAAAGTTAACAAAAATAATACTTGTATAAAACTCATATATTAGCTCAATAGCCACATGGCCGCCGAAAACCGTATATTACCTTCACATTCTCTCGTCGGTCTCTAGCTTGTCGGGTCTTTTCAAAAATCGGGACTTTACCGCCATCTAATCACCTTAGTTTCACGGCACTTCTATGTATAGAAATAATTATGTAGACTGATGATGTTGATCTTTATTAACTAAATTGTCTTGACTCATACGTTTACGTAATTGCTAACTACCGTTTCAATGTAAACGGGGAATGATCAAATGGAGGTAATCCAAATAACTCAGGCTGGAAGTCTAATAAGGAGCGGATGATGAGTGTTGCGCTTCGGTTTATTTCTCTCTTCAGCCGATGATCCGGTATCATGACGACCTAAACAAAATATGCTATTTCAGTTGAATTTGAACTCGCGTGGAGCATTGGTGAAATGCAAAGAATTTTATGTTGCTTGGTTAATTTGGCTTCTTTAGAAAAATCTCTATTAATAATTAAATTCATCATACCATACCTCAAACTCGACGTAGCTCAAAATGACATCCGCATTACCTTGATGGTACACCAATTTGCACATTTCAAGGATATTTTAGCCATGCTAGTGGTCGTCACTTTGTGTAATATGTTCCCGCCATCGGTTTTCACGGTCCGATATGACTTAAGGGCCTTTAAAAAAATTGGCTTACTCCTTTCTCAAACGCCGGCAAAGCACCTCGCAATAACTTGCGGTAGTTCGTGGTTGGCGGTGATCATGTGAGCCGCTAGATTTGGCAAGACAAGAATTGATTGGCATTCCGAAACCAAGCTCCGAGGCGGTAACAACTATCATGACATTCTATACGAACAATTCGGCTTAACCAACTCAGATTAAGCAAACCTGTATAAGAAATTCAAAACTTTCATACTTACGTCCGCGTGGACTTACGTTTTTTGAAAAACCCGCGGGAACTCTTTAGTTTACCAGAATAAAAATCCTATGTCCGTTTCCAGGATGCAAGCTTTCTCTGTGCCGAATTTTATCTAGTTAAGTTTATCGGTTGAGCCGTGGATAGGTCAACAATCGGACAGATTTACTTTCGCATTTATAACATTAAGTATGAATTTTTCAGAGGAGACCTATATCCAGCAGCAGGGCGATTGTATTATATGATGAAACTTTGTTGATAAGTGGACCCAGTTATGCCAAAATGTACCAACCCACAAACTTAAAAAATGATGAGACCGAACACCTTTGTTTTCAATTTATTAGGAACTAGCTGATCGAATTTGCGGGCACTTCGTACGGGTTGATAAAAAGAAAAATCCGATGTCCATCTTCAGAATGCAAGCTATCTCTGTGCCAAATTTCGTCAAGATCATTTCACCGGTTGAACCGTGAAAAGGTAACAAACAGAGTTACTTCCGCATTTATAATATTATTATAGATTATAATAAAATAATCCCGAAATAACTTAAGTATGTGTCAAAGCTCTGAAGCAAAGACTACAAACCGGCATTTAATATTTTCTCGAAATCAGTACGATGTGAGTACGTTTTGCCATTACTGTCATTGACTTCATCTGATCAAATATTATTTGATAAGAATAATGGCAATCGATGAGTAAAACAAGAAAAATATAGACGCAACGTACCTGCATCCTTGCTTTTAATGCCGCCTCAACTCCGACGATTGAGTCTTCAAATACGAGGCACTAAGCATTACAGATTAATGGTTTTACTTATGAATTTTATGTTGTTACTTTACTGTTACTGATGGTAGGATTCCTATCCAGGAATCAAGGAAGGTAGGTACCACTGCAGTGCCAGTTATTTTGCCGTGAAGCAGTGTGCAAACATTACTGTGTTTCGGTCTGATGGGACGGAGAGCTAGTGTAATCACTGGACATATGAGACTTAAGAACTGATATCTCAAGGTGACGTGCGCAGTGTAGTCCTATTCTGGGTGATACAGCATTTGTTATGGGCAGATGTTGTACTTACCATCACGTGAATATTTGCTCGTCTCGTCACTTTATCCAATAAAAAAGGAAAAAAATTACAGCTAACTACGAGTGGTAACTACAAGGAAAAATCATTACATGTAAATAACCCAATTTAATAGGTAGGCTTTGCGATTGACTTCTACGCTTCGGGTCGTGATCTTGATTCCCTCACTGTCTACGATAGTTTCGAGTGAGGATGTTTTTGCGTTTGCGGTTTATGTTTGTAAAATGCACCTATGATACTAGCGAAATCTTACCGGCGACTTTTATTAAGGCAAAAATAGAGCTATATAGCCACCCATCGTACAATGTTCGGGCACACATAAAGTTTATCGATTTCTGGATTGTGACTATAATGTATCTTTCTCTCTCTTTTATTGCATCCGCAACCGGTGCTGGTTGAGCATTATTTTATTGAATTCGGGGAAGTGAGGACTTGTGTAGACATTCACTACTTTATGTCTTATATATCCTGCATAGTTGATATCTTATTAGCCAGCGGTTTTTTTGGACGGCGCAGCTACTGATGTATGTATTTATAGTATGGAAAACCCGAGATGATGCCAACTGAATAAGTAATTGCAGCAAATATACCTACGTTTTGACCCGTGTTCCTTTCTCTATGCCGTTCCATCCTCTATGTCGGCACCAATCAATTTGTTCATTGCAGTTTTACATGCTGAGTCCAATGTATGAACCACGTCCGCGTAACATGTTTGAAAAATATAATGGTCGAAATTCGAAGCCCGCCTGGAGACGTGACATACTTCCAGTTTCCAAAACCCTTTTAAAAGCAAGACTCATGTTTTGCTCACCAGCAACACATTTATAGGGTGTTACTTTCGGTGCATAATGCCAACGCGTTTGGTGCGTAAGGCAAAACTCAGCGTCACAAACTTCATTTTCACACTTTTATTGAAGAGACTGTTCTAATTTGTTAGGTGGAGAATTTGACATTAAACATAATATTTTTTAATTATGCGATAATATACATATAATAGTTAAGGGCAACTTATTATTGCAATACTTACATGGGTGGGTCTCGGCTTGGCGGAAAATCTGGAAGCAGCTAACATGTAAATATCTGGATGAGGTTTGCCTCGAGAAACTGCTGAGTCAGTGATGCTTACCTGTCACAATACTTTTATTAATTAATTATACACAAAGGTAATTAAAGGAATCAGATCGATTGTGGACAATTTTACCTGCAACCGTGTGGTGGTAGCGTGAGAGGACTACTACCACATCTCATCCCGTGGGTGTCGTTAAAATCGATAGAGGGAAAATGATAACCAGGAGATGGGCAGCAACATCTTCCTGGAACATCTGAATAAATAAACTGCGGTTGCCAACCCGCCCGCTAATTGGGGAAACTATGGCAACATCTCCCAAAATGAGACCTATAAACTTGTGACAATCCAAGGGGGATGTTCAGCAGTGAACTAGTGATACGCTGAAATGAACATATTTGGTTAAAAGTGCTTGACAGATGCAAATCTTATCTCCTTACTAGTATAATAACACTGGAGATTTGTATGTTTCAAAGCGCTTATCTCAGGAAACACTGATTCGATTAAAAATATTTTTGCATTAGATAACCCATAGAGGAAAGTTCTAGGTTATTAACTTAATTCGACGACCTTAAGGAGCCGCACGCTGAGAACCGAGCAGTATCTCGCTGAGCATTGACAGCTGAGAACTGCCGTACCAAGCCTTACGGCGCAATCATGTGGTTGGCTTATTTTACGAGGGTAAAACCGTGTGGTAGCGGCTTAAGAGAATCTACCACCCCATCTCATCCCGTGGGTGTCGTAAAAGCCGACAGAGGGAAAATAAAAACCAGGGGATGGGTAGCAGCATCTTTCGGGAACATGTGAATAAATAAACTGCGGTTGCCAACCCGCCTGCCAAGCGTGGCAACTATGGCAAAATCACCCCAAAATGAGAGCTACTTGTTTTTGTGGCAATCTATGGGGGAGATCTATGTTCAGCAGTGGACTAGTGATAGACTGAAACGAAAACCGCTTAGTTTAGTATTTTTTATTTTACAACTTCGTAGAACTTGAACCTTTATAATATCTACGTGAGTACGCTTATAGATGCGGAGACTACTTATTGTTTCCACATATTAACAGCTTAATTAATTCTTGTTGCAAATAATGTAGCTAAGTATACAGTACGTGTGCCGTTCTACACTCATACTCGTATTATAAAGGCTAAGTAACTCTCTCTGTCCTTCTGTCTGTTACCTTTTCGCGACACCCGTTGAACCGATTTTGGAGAAATTCAGCATAGAGATAGCTAACATTGTGGAGACGGACATAGGATACTTTTTATTCAGGAAAATCAGAGAGTTCCCACGAGATTTTTAAAAATCGTAAATCCACGCTGGCTTCTGCTAGTAGTTTCTAAAATTTAGATGTATAGAGAAATTTTCTTTCTGCTTATCCTTCCTTTGAAGTATTTTAACCATACGTTTGGAGAGCAGCTAAGGACAATCTACAGTACCTTGTGCTAATTTGGATATGAATATGGCATCGGATATATCTCTGCGCAGGTGCAGTGGCAGAAGGTGAAGAAGAGAACACGTAGTCCTCGTTTGGTAATTTGAATTTATACCTCAGAAAACCGACAAACTTCTTTTGCATCTTTTCTTATCTTGTTAAATACATGGAGTACTGAGGACCATACTTGAGAAGCATTCTCCACATGGCTGGGCACAAAGGTGTAGTATAGAATTTTCAATGTCTGCATTTCTCTAAAAAACTTCACGCGTATAAACGTGGTTAAATCTTATAAATATATTTTTCCTTGCAACGGAAACCCTTATTTAAAAATTCTCGATAAACTGTCAAGAAACTTAAAGTAATAGGTACCTTATTTTTTTTTATAATAGAGGGGGAAAACGAGCAAGCGGCTCACCTGATGGTAATTGATCACCCCCGCCCATGAACATCCGCAATACCAGGGGAACTCCGAATGCGTTGCCGGCCTTTGAGGAAGGAGTAGGCTCTTCTTGAAGGTCCCTAAGTCGTATCGGTCCGGAAAAAATGCTGGCGGCAGCCTATTCCACAAAGTGGTTGTGCGTGGCAGAAAATTTCTGGCAGAGCGCACGGTGGTGGAATGCCAGTCATCCAGGTGGTGTCGACGACATTTTTTTGTGTGCCGCAATGTACGATGGTGGAATTTAGCAGCAGGAATTAAACCGAACAACTCCTCGGAACACTCCCCATGATATATACGGTAGAAAATGCAAAGAGATGCAACGTCTCTTCGCAAAGTCAGTGGATCGAGCTGATCGGAAAGAACTCGGTCGTTAACGATTTGAGCCGCTCTTCGTTGGATTCGGTCAAATGGAAGGAGCTGGCACTGGGGTGCCCCCGCCCAGAGGTGAGAACAGTATTCCATGTGCGGCCGAACTTGCGCCTTGTAAAGTTGCAGACGATGGGCTGACGTGAAATACTGTCCCGCTCTGCTACTGAGCACGCCAAGCTTTTTGGAGGCCAAATTGGCCTTCCCTTCCAGGTGACCGCCGAACTGAACGTCGCTCGATATGTCAACGCCAAGGATTCCGATACTAGCTGAGGCAGTGAGGGGAGTATTATCAAAGCGGTAAACGTGCAAACCTCTGTCCTCTTAGGGTTGAATTGGACTAAATTTTGTCGGCCCCATATCGAAATTTTATCTAATAAGATTTCGATTTCTGACACAAGTTTTCGATTTCTGAGAAAGTTTGTTCCACAACCTATTAATGTTCGCCTGAAATGCGGATTAGGTTACCCGGATTCACAGTCCAATTTTATTTTATCTTGGCTTTAACAGAACTAAATTCTGATACTGGAATTTGCGCTAGGTAAGAAAAAGTAATCACTACGGTATTAACGATATAAGTGTATATGTATATGCAGTACGGTATTAATGAATAATACCCATATTGATTTGACAGATTGCCTTTAATATAAAATTATTAAACAATGATAAAAAAATTAAACACTTAAAAACATATTAGATACTTACCTTATGATTAAATAAACCAAATAATTTCGGACGTGCAGTGGCATGCATTCGTACTGCATGTTCTGTTGAGTTAGTGACCAGAGCCAAGGGAATTTTATAGTCACTGAGATGGGTCAAAAGTCGTTGAGCTCCTGCAAATTATTATAACATTATTGCAGCTTATCGCAAGTCTATTAGTGGACATAAGCCTTGCCCTAGGAAAAACAGATCAAGATAGTAGTGGTAATGGAATTCTAGTGAGGTATAAAAATAGCAAAATCACATCAAAATCGAATCATTCATCATTTTCATTGAAGCCTATCACTAGTCCACTGCTGAACATAGGCCTCCCCCATAGATTGCCACCAAAGTTTGTAACTCATTTTGGGGGGATTTTGCCATAATTTCCGTGCTTGGCAGGCGAGTTGGCAACCGCAGTTTATTTAATTAGGTGTTCCAGGAAGATGCTGCTGCCCATCTCCTGGTTTTCATTGTCCCTCTGTCAACTTTTACGACACCCACGGGATAAGATGGTGTGGGGGATTCTCTTAAGCCGCTACCACACGGCAATAGTTTCGATTGTTGAAGGAAAACCAAAATTGTTTATAGTTTTATAATAAAGTAACCTTCTTTTAAAGGAGCGCCAGGTAACAATTTTTTAACTGCATTGGATAGCTGCATCTCGAACTCGTCTGCGGATATTGGCATATTCAATTCACGAACAACCTCAGTGCTTAGTTGATGATCAGTCACACCGTAGATCTATATGAAAACACAAATATCAGAAGAATCAAAATCGAAAAAAAAGTTGTAAAAATAACAAGACTTAAATAAAAAAAAACCTTGGAATTAACATAGATATAACCTTAATTTGTAGTTCTTTACTGTAATTCCGGCGATACCGTTCACATATTCCCTTTATGACTTCGTGGTAAATTATTTCTGAATCTGAAATGACGGATGAATTGTGACTATTAAACTTGCAGCTTAAACGACATTTTATCCATACTTATATTATAAATGCGAAAGTTACTCTCTCTGTCCCTCTGTCTGTTTGTTAACTTCTCACGGTTCAACCGCTGAACCAATCTTGACATAATTTGGCACAGGAGATAGCTTGCATTCCGAAGACGGACATAGACATTATAGATATATAGTCGAAAATTAAATAGCTCCCACAGGATATTTAAGAAAACTGTATCCCGTGGACGAAGTCGCGGGTATCAGCTAATTATATTATAAATGCGATGGTAACTCTCTGTCGCTGTCTTTTTTATAAAAGCGGGGGGGGGGGGGGGGGGGCTGATAGACACAATAGAAATACAAAGAGACGCAACGCCCTTTCGCAAAGCCAGACTATCGAGCTGATCGGAAAGAATTCGGTCGTCGACGATTCGTACCGCTCTCGTTAGATTCGGAAATAGAAGGTGCCCCTGTCCAGAGATTAGAATAATATTCTGTGTGAGGTCGAACTTGCACCTTATAGTAAAGTTACCTTTTTACGTCTCATGAACAGTTGAGCTTGAACTTGTCGAAATTCGACTTTCCTCCTGGAGACGGACATAGGATTTTTTTTTCACCAAATAATTTTTAAAAAACCTTAATCCACGCGGATAAGGTAGCGGTCTTCAACTAGTAAAATTCTGATTTTTCCCGTGATCATGAACTTGTTCCTTTTCTTTTTTTTCTTCTTTTGAACACCAAATACATAATTCCGTATTTTAATTGCCTAATCATCATCAACACTGCTTCAAACATTTGACCTTAAATATACCTATACTTGTGATGTTTAGCCAATATTTGTCAATTTTTTCCAATGGTTGATCAAAAATATTTGTTGTCTACTGCATTATTGCTACACAAGCTTATTGAAAAGTTTTCTAAATGTATAAAAGTCATTCGACTTTTTATTTACATATATTGATTTCTTATATATCGCTATCCCCCCGTATCTGACACCACTAATTGTTAAATCCAGTTTTTGAATGAAATATTAGTGAACGAAGGAAACCATTGTGAAGAAAACTGCTCAGCTGAGCAATAACAAATATATCGACATGTCAGATCCACCAAACCGAACCCGAAGCTATCAAAAATGAGAGGAGCCTGTACTTATACTTTACTAATACTGATATTGATTTATGACACGTACTCATTTAAGCGTCATACCTAATACAGTGCCGTCCAGATCAAATAAGCAATGCGTTACTTTTTTGAATCTTTTCCTTGTGTGACATTGTCTTTTTTCTACAATCGAAGGACAACATCGCTTATGCACTGTTAAGATTTTAAAAAAATTTGCAAATGTTGTACAATTCTTGCCATGTTAATATTTAAAAGAATTTTAAATTCAAGCTGACTAAAAAGTACTATTGCTAATCGTGATGACAAGAGTGACGTTATTAGACGTCTTTTTTTGTATGTGGCCATAGAACAAAAAACTTAAACTTTGTACCTTTTCTATATACTCGCTCAGATTATGTAAATACATACAGAGTCACGCCTCTTTACTATTGATACATCTTTTCACTTGGTACGATCCTGACACACAATTTTTGTTTTCATTGGTTAATGAGATAAAGTGAGCAAAAAGGTTGTAAGGACAACGTCAGCTGTGCTCCCAGAACATTTCTGTGTGAAAACACACTGCGCAAGTCCGAACCGAAATACAGTAATGTTTACACTACTGCTTCACAGCAGAATAATTGTCTTGAGATTGTATTAAAAAAAATTCAAACAAGCTCTTGGATTGCGAGTACTTTTGAACGTGACCTTTCGTTAAAATGACTTCGATCTGATCGTGATACGTTCGCCTACGTCGACCCTTACCGGCTTGCAGTCACACTTGCCTCATAAATCTGTTATGTCGATCTTTTTTCATCCATCCTCTCTACATTTTAAAACCATTTAAGCATCCCTTTCTCTACATTATCAGGTTCATACCTACCGTCACAATGAAATGAAACTAATAGAATTTATATAGTTACACTGCATAATTACGAATCATAGGAAACACTTCTCCATTACAACCATGGGACGTCGCATGGTGGTGAATTGCAAGATATACGTGTATATGTATATAATATGTGTACGTACATTGGATTCGGTATAGTGAAGATGTGTGTTTCAGTTTCTTTTTAACCTTAAGACCGTGATCGTCGTCGTGAAATCTAAACGGGAAAATGGTGTAAATATTAGCTAATTACTTCTGCTAGTACTTAAAAGATTTTAACCGGTGGTAGGATTCCTATGCCGGGATCGGCCTAGTTGGCTACCGCAGTGCCATTTATTCTGCCGTCAATCAATAGTGTTCAACACTATTGTGTATGGGTTTGAAAGGCACTGACAGATTGTGCAATTACGGGGCTTAAAAAACTTAAGAACTGTTCTTTAAGGGTGACTAGTGCAGTGTGGTGCCACAGAGAAATGTTCTGAATGACTTGTCTCGTCACTTTCTGCCATAAATAAATATGTCGCAATTATCAAATCCAATCTTAAGTCAAATTATCATAAACATCAAATTCATTTTGGCCTAATGATCAGAGTACCTGAACTCAACGCCCCGGGTCCTGGGTTCAAATCACAGGCGGATCCAACCATTTGTGCAAAAACCAATGGTTTATTTTCGGGTATGGTTGTTGTCCAAGTGAAATTTATGTCTATTTTCCCGACACTCAGTCTCAGTTTCAGTTTCGGTCGACTAATTGGGTTATCTGTAAAAGCAGTGCCCGTGTGACATATAAGGTGTAGCCTTAGGTATTAAAATCAAAGAAAATATAACTGAACATAATTTATTATTAGTTAAAATTAACAAAATCGCAACTGTTACTACATATAAATAATTGTGTTAAATATCGTAACTAATAAACTACCCATATAAAACATCCGATAATTTGTGCCAGGAACTATACATTTGTGTAATAACATAAAGCGGATATAAGCATCGCCAAGCATACAAATTAAACGCCCTGTTGCCACTACTATTTATAAAATAAATAAAATACAATTCTTTGAAAAGGAAAAAGTATAACTTATATTTAATCTGTGGTGGATAGTCAATGGTCATGACAGATCTCAATTTTAGAAAAAAAAACAACGAAAACGACTTTTGCGAATTGAAATTTTTTACGTTGTACCATTCATTACCTTGGTTAGGGGTTGTCTTTTAATCACGTGAGGTTCGAACAGAGAGGTAGGGGAGTTCAGAAAAAAATCACTGGGGGGAAAGGGGTAAAAGTGTAAGATCACGTGTATTTTTCCGTGCGGCCACAAAAATGTAATTTAATGTGACATGTAAAATATATTTACTGCTAAGAAACCTCACGTAATTAAAGAATGTCCCCACACATTCTATTAAGCGTTATCTTACGCCTACACAAAGTTGGCCCTGTAATTATATGATACCTACTTATTGAGTTTTGATTACCGCTTGAAGCGTCGCAGCAATGTTAAAACGGTTAGGTTTCAATTGAATACAGTCTATGAATATATAAGGCTTGAAACAGCATAACACTGCTTCTGTCTTTTGTATTTAGGCGTGAAAACAATGTCTTTGGCACACAAAACAGAAATTACTTAACGAAAATGCAATAAAAATACCCACTCCTCAAGTAACACCTTACAAATTTAATAAACAAATTTGTATGTTCAGCGTGATATTACACGGCCTAAGAAATTACGGCGTTTCATTGCGTAATATTTGGGTAAGGATCACGCTTTTAACTGTACTCGTCAACCATATTCGTCCAATTATTATAGCAGTTTTTCTTTATATCAATTAGTTCATATTATTCCCTGAATAAAGTTGTCTGAAATTCAGTCTAAAAACTGCGAAATTAGCATAATAATTAAAATACAAAGATTCATAATACAGCGTTTTTTTATTTAATACATCAAAGAACTTGAATTTCGCGCTTAAAGTTTGTATGTAATTTTTTACGCATTATATACAATCACGTAAATAAATAGAAAAGTACCTAAGTCATTATTGTTCTTTTAACAATGAATCAATATCGTCCAATATAAAAAAAAAATCATGTCTCTTATTGTTGTTTTGACAATTTTATTATGAAGTAAATATAAGAAAATTAAGAACAAATAGAATCATTATTATTATTAAAAATATTCAATTATCCATTAACCAATCCCATCTCAAAAACAAGAAAATTCTTCGGTTCTTACTTTTTTATTTGTTTACCATGCTTTGAAGAGTAACATTGATCAGGTTTAGGACATCAGGATAATGGAACATGGCGAAGACCGATATACGATGCCTGTATGTATTTACATACAATCACGCCTATTCCCTATATAAGGGATAGACAGAGACCACACACGTAGCCCTCTTTTCGCACCTGCGGGAAGCGAGACGTGACGGGTGACGAACCACATATACATAGAGAGAATATATCAATTCAGATTACTGAATGTGTGCTCCAAAAGTCAGGAGACAAAGAACTGGACGTTCGAGCCTGCGTTAGTGTAACATTGGGTAAGTATGAGGAGGTCACGGTGGAAATTTGCGCACAGGATAATGTAGCGTTTGTGTGTGAAGTTACGAGACATAATGGCATACGTAACGATTACATCCGAGGCAGCCACGGAATACATGCTGTACTGGATGAGAAAATTCGGCTTACGCGGCTGGATTAACGGAGTCTGGAACAGTATGTTGGACGGACGTAGTGGACACAGTAGAGGTGAAAGCCAGATTGGTGGTGGTCGGATATAAATTGCAGATGGCAGCACTGGGAATAGGTACATTGCAACCAGGCTAACATCTATCGGGAATACAATAAACAGAAGTCGAAACAAACTTGTGTCTATAGATAGGTACTTCTTTAAGACAGAAGGGTTCGAGTTGTCTGGTCAAATGTAACCCACAAAGAAACAAGTCTTTTTTTATTTGATAAAGTGACGAGGCAAGCAAAACGTGCACCTGATGGTAAGTGCGACGTCTGCCCATAACAAATGCTGTTTCACGCAGAACATATCTGTGTGACACTACACTGCGTCCATCACCCTGACACATCAGTTCTTAAGTATCATATGCCCATTAATTACGCTCTCAATGCCCTTCAAAGCGAAACACAGTAATGTTTGCACACTACTGCTTCACAGCAGAATAACTGGCCCTGGGGTGGTACCTACCTAGATAAATTTTATTAACCATTTCTGTGGGGCGCCACACCGCACCCGTCACCCTGAGACATCAGTTGTTAAGTCTAATATGCCCAGTGATTTCACAAGTTCTCAGTAGTGCCCTTCAGACCGAAACAGTAATGTTTGTCAAGTCTGCACGTTTATCCCCGAGAAGTTCTCCTTCGGTGTAAAGCCTCTATTTTTAGACAATCATCTAGTTTAATTAACCCCCTTGGATCGCAAACAGCACAAAGCTACTGAAGTAGTCAATAACCATGAGCTTTGCTTTTGGCTTGTATCCTCGGCGTTACAAAGGACTGTTTGCATTTTGCACCTAGAACAATGGTGTCTTCAAGAATAGTTGTTTACTTCCATAACACTCCTGAATAAATCACACAGGATTAGATCTGATATGTTATATGTAGTCATTATCATATTTTTAATACAAAATAAATTTGATATACAAAAAACTCAAGATACACAGTTCCATACAAAAATCGTCATCGATCGATCAAAACATTTCAATACGAAAATCACAAATTTCTATTAAATAAACACTTGCGTTGACACGGCTGACGTGATCGAAATGAGCGCAATCTGTGCTTTTTTTTAAGGACGCTTTTTGCTGACTGTGTATGTAGGGTTTTTGTATATCAATGCATAACAGTTACGTATACGTACGTACGAAATGTCAGTTGATTCGGAAACAATCTAAATGCAATGATTTTTGTCAAGTTTCTAAATCTCATGATTATTATATATAAATAATGCAAATATATTAATTATAGTATTAAAAAAAATGTCGAGGACAAATTTAAAATATTTATCGATAGTAATAAACCCAATTTAAGTTTTTTTTTAAAATTATAGCCGTCCTGCCGTGTCGCCTTGTCATCGACAAATTCAATCAAAGACCATACATAGCCATTCTATACTTTACCTATTCTTGTAAAAATTCATTGTCTGAATGAAATGTTCATTTCTTTCACCGCCCATACTAAACTAAATGTCCCTTTCCTATTGTTGCGAATGCAACTCACGCAACTACATAATGGTACATTGGCTAGAGTCTTGTCCAGTTGGTGGGGCGAACCCCTGGGGTGGGGATCCGATGTCACCAACTAGCTCCGTCGGAGGCTGACCGAGGTCTTGCATCTGGGAGCGAAATATCAAAGAAATTAATCGTTACGTTCCTGCAAATTATACTTATACTTACGGAATTTCTGTGATGAGGTTGGTAAGCAAAAGATGTTGCATCATTATTGCCAGCATATTCGATATAATGACTACCATTTAAGATTAACTTAGATCAATTTACAGTGTTTTTTGCCTGATAAAGGAAAACACTCCTTTTGAAGGAATAACAAAATGGAATTATTTTTCAGACTATCAATTAAAACTATCAAAAAATAATAAAAGTATTTCAATATTGCCGATTGATATAAGGAAACAATTCTACAATTTAGAAAGTGTTCTTTTTCAAGTTTATAAAAGTTTTTTATTAAAAAACGTAATTTTACTGATTTTAAATTTTAACTTTTATAATATTTTAAGAATAAGGATAATTTATGAATATTGACCAATTTGAATATATTACCTGTTGCATTAGATTCAGAACAATTTCAAAACGTTTTCTCTTCACATCTTCAGGATCAGACTCTTGCTCTGGTTCCAGTTCTGCACATACCTGTTCCATCAGCTTTTGTTGCTTTTCGAATCTGAGAACAAATGTTGAACATCCATTTCTTTACTTAGTTACTGTTATCAGCATCTGGAAGTCCATATATACAATCACGTCTTTTTCCCATACAAAGGGTAGGCTGAGACCCCACCCGTAGCCCACTTTTCGCCCCGGGAAACGAGACGTGACGGGTGGCGAAACATGTCACCGCCATTTTGGCAGAAGTCAAAAATAGAAGTCAAAAATTTTTTACCACCTATTCCGTTCCCACGAGCAGTATAGTGATAGAATAGCATATTATGGTATTATTCTCCCGAATAGAGGCTGTCCGTACTATACATTAGTCGCCTCATACGACACCTCGGTAGAACCGAGCCTGCCAGACACCTATCCCCGGCTATAAATTCAATATTTACAAAATAAGAGTAACTCTATTTCGAATCATCTATAACAGAATTTGATTTTTATAGATAACGGCGAGGTATTTATTACCTACAACAGGGGTTCCTAAATTTTTTTCCAATGGAACATTTCGCGTACTTTTCTGGAACACTCGATTTTTGTGGAACACTTGACTATCATCTGGATTATTTTGCGGAACACTTAGACACAATCTGGATTACTTTCCAGACTGTGCTCAACTTTCCAAATTATAGCGAAACATAGTTTGGGAACCCCTGAACTAGAAGTTTCTGAACTAGAAGAACGTTCACCTGACCATAACCAATGCTGTGTCACCCAGAACATTTCTCGTCACTCTGAGACATCAGTTCTTAAAACTCATATGCCCAGTGACTACACTAGCTCTTGGTACTTACTTTCCCTTACTCTTGGTAATTGGTACTCTCTCCCTCTGTTTCACGGCCGAATAACTGGCCCTGGGGTGGTACCTACTTAGACGGATTCCTAGATAGTCTGGACTGGAGTTTAAAGGCACTATCTATTAAGTGTTGCAACTAGCAAATCGTTCATCTGATGGTAAGTGCTATGCCTGCCCATACACCCAACAGTTACTCAGCGGTGTTACACAGAACTTTGCATGGGATGATTCTGTGTGGCAGCGCACTGCATTTGTCACCATGAAACATTGGTTCTTAAGATTCAAGTGTTCTATAAGTATTTGCTTGACGTCAGAGTAACGGCCTACTATCCTACAACCGTTTAAGCTCATCAATAGTTACAAATAACTATTATCTATTAAAGAATTCTGCGTGGGCGTATGTAAATAATAAAAAAAATAGTCAGAATAATAACCTTTCATATTCAGTTTGTTCAATCTTGCCCTTATTGTCTGCTAGCCAAGTTGGGTACCTATCCACGAGGTCTTTTAGCGACGGGTATAAAACCTCCTTGGACAGTAATGATTGCATCATACCTTGCATGAAAGGTACAAACATATTGTTTTCCTGAAATAAACAATCTTATTTAATAATACAAGATGGCTCAGAGGCGAACGCGTTTGCTTTTCTAGAATAAGAACGCAAGTGTAAATAAATGCCCTGCCTGCTGTTTTTTTTTTATTTGATTAAGTTACGAGACGAGCAAAACGTTCACCTGATGGTAAGTGCCACGTCTGCCTGTAACAGATGCTGTGTTACTCAGAATATTTCTGTGTAGCACCACAGTGCGCCCGTCACCATGAGACATTAGTTCTTAAGTCTCATATGCCCAGTGATTACGCTAGCTCACAGTGCCCTTAGGACCGAAACACAGTAATGTTTGCACACTGCTGCTTCACGGCGGAAGAACTGGCCCTGGGGTGGTACCTACCTAGACGGATTCCTGCATAGGAATCCTACCGCCAGTATAAGTAAAAAGAAGAGTAACAACCTATGCATTTCCCATAAATGACTCATTGAGAGGAGGACCGTGCTCAGCAGGAGCACGGTCCTCCTATCAATGCTGAGAGAGAGTTTGGAGCCGGGAAGAGAGTGATGACCGCGTGAAATAGTGGTTCGCGTACCTGACTTCTATACCGCGGGTCCTAGGTTCAAAACCCAGCCGGAGCGAACATTTGTGGATAACACAATTGGTGTTCAGGTATCGTTGTGTTTTGCATGGGAATTGTAAGGTCTATAAAACGCATTCACGATACAGGGAAAATCCTACTGTGGGGCATGTTTTAAAAAAAAAGTCCTCCACGCTGCACTGCCTAGTTGGCGGACATCGTATGTCCTCAAACTATTTTTCACATAATAATAACTTTAGAGGTGTCGTCACTAACTCAGGTCACGCGCTTATTATGAAATTTAAGGCGAGTACCATGTTCCGTAGTGACATAACCTGCATGTCTGAGAAAACAATTATTTAAAAATAGAAAAGTACATCAGCTTTTCTTACTGGTTCTTCCCAGCTCTGAGACATTATTGAACCAGTAATTGAATGTATTTGATTAATGAAGTAATTGAATGAAAAGCATATTTATATAAGAGTTATGTAAATATTCTTTGTATTCTCGTCGTCGTCGTTTCAGCCTATCACTAGTCCACTGCTGAACATAGGCCTCCCCCATAGATTGACACAAAAGTTTGCAGCTCTCATATTTTACGACACCCACGGGATGAGATGGGGTGGTAGTTTCCTCTGGTATTGTAGATGTTCATAGGCGGCGGTGATCACTTAACATCGGGTGAGCCGCTTGCTCGTTTGCTCCCTATTCCATATAAAAAAAAAGATTCTCTTAAACCGCCACCACACGCTTTTGTATTCTACTCTTTATTAATGGGAGGAAGCCTTGCCGTGGCATGTACAGGCTGATATATCCACACTTAATATTATAAATGCGAAAGTCTCTCTGTCCCTCTGTCTGTTTGTTACATTATTAACCGTTGAACCGATCTTGTCGAAATTCGTTACAGAGATAGGCATCTTGGAGACGGACAAAGGATATTTTTGTTACTTTTTATTCTACTACGATATTTAAAAAACCTAAATCTTCGCGTACGTAGTCGCCGGCTTCAGTTAGTTAGCAAACATTTGTTAAAAAAAGAATTTTATTCAAAATACATTTCGCATCAGTGGGACGGGAGCGGAACTGCCGGCTTTAATTAGGCAGCTTCGGCCATAACATAGTCACTTTTGACGTCACTACTGAGCTAGTGATGTGCCATTACTGATACAGGAATAAACAATAATTGCATTATCGAAAATATCAGTAGTATTTATGTATGTTAATGTAGGTATTTTCAGCTTTATTAAATATAAACACTTAAATTTGAAGTAAAATTAGTTTGCTATAAAATAAACGAACAACAATATTTATAAGATTGAAAAATAAGCTTGGATCACAGTTAGCATTAAAAAACGATACTCAACCCTACGATTGCTCCTGTATCGTAGGTTTTACAAGAATAAATAGCTCAAACACAAACACTCAAACCCGAAACTATTTGTGTACAAATATTAGTACCGTGTAGGAATCGAACCCGTGACCCACTGCAATACGAGCCTTTGAATTTTCGAAAATTCACTTCCGTTTTCAATTTACAATACACGTTAACCAATTAACAAATATCTTAAAACAATCATTATTAATAATTGCGATTGATGCCATCCTTGAAACATTGTACATTATACAATTTTGTTTTTGGAAAGGGCGAACGATTTGGACGTCGTCACGTTAACAAAATATATAATTGATATAAATTAATAATAGCGAACACGAACGTCCGTACGTCTCTCGCCGCTCGGGGTCACTGAAAACCAGCGCTGTAGTCTCTCGACTGCAGCATTAAGCTGAGTGAGACCCATTTGCCCAATGCGCGCAGCAATCGACAATCACACCGCGTACACCTGTGTTCCAGGGCGGTTCTCACCGCCCAGAGTTACCGACACACAAGTCGACAGTCCGAATGGAGGCCCGCAGCCTCCCTCGGACGGCCATTAGACGACTTATAAACCTTTTAGAGATATTCTAAATCGCGCAAGCACGCAGCGAGCGCGACAGTCCCAATTTCGAGGTTATTGTAGGAGTTTATTTATGTATTTATGTTTGGGTCAAACCAAACCTGGCACGCGGGCCTCTGGCCCTTGAGCACAGTATCCGATGAAGCTGTAAAAGCCAAAAAAAAGGCTAACAGCAATTACATCACCGAAATTATATTGTCCAATGCGCCACGACACACATGACAGTATGGTTAATGAAAAAAAAATCTTTTTTTTGTTAAATGTTGTTTTATGTTGTTGTTATTGATGTATTTTCCTGTCACTTATGTATATTGTTTGTTTGGTATTTATTTTAATGTATTTGTGTCTGTGGCGTGTTATTGCAATAAATCTTTTCTTTCTTTTATTCCTTCTTTCTAATAATATTTTATTTTATAGTATTATGTTTAATATGCATTTCGTCGTATTTTATATTACTATATGTTTTCATAAATTTCCTATCTGTACCAAAGAACGTGAGTACTTATCTTCTCACGTTTTTCGTAAGTTTGAGCGTGTTAAAAAATAAACAAACCAAAATTTGTATTCATGTTCATTAAAGAAAAAAAAGGATAGACTAACTAGCGACGAAACGTCTCTCAAATCCAATGGCCAGTTTAACATGATCTCTGCCTATTGTTTTCAATCAGTGATAATTCACTGAGTTGTTTGCGAAAACGGAGGGCCCTGTATGCAGTTTCTATTAGCGGTGTTCTGCGATTCATTTTAAATCAAGTGTTATCATAAAGTTAGTAATTAAGTTTTATAATATTAATAGAAGCGGTTTCTTCGATAATGTTTATTTACCTGACCGCCTTCTCCCATATTGAAGTTAGCAAACATATTGGCTAAGTCATTTTCGGAAAATGGCGTCTGCAGGTTCTCGGTATCTGTGTTTAGGTTCTGCAGAGTTCGTGTTATTGCCTCAGATACCTGAAAATGAAATACTGTTATAAACAAAAATCTGACTGTATATATATTTTTTTTCTATTTCTAATAGTATTTTTCCGATTTTCGAAGTGAAACTTTGAGCGCGATGAGAGTAAAATTTCAAGGTTTTTTCGTGAAAAGTAATATTTCTGTCAATTCGATGACGATGATTTCACCACTAGTTCGGACTCACCTAAATGCTTGAATCATAATTATAATATTTTTTTTTGTCAAGTATAACATTTAACATTGGCAAATACAAAAGTACAGCCGTGGTAACTCTGGGGTCGCTTTAACTGTGACATTACGCGAGTGACCCGAGTTCATTCTACAGTTCAGATACCACTTCAATTGTATAGTGCAATTTTGTGTGTTGATTTACCACATGCCTAGTATGCCTAGCATGCCCGGTAAAGGAAAAAATCACGTGGTAACGAAAATTACTAAGAAAAAAAAAATTTTGACGACAAATAAAGTCCAACCAGGCAACTCCAAATACCTCTCTCGCCTCTTACTGGTGGTAGGATTCCTATGCAGGAATCCGTCTAGGTAGGTACCACCCCAGGGCCATTATACTGCCGTAAGCCGTAGTGTGCAAACATTACTGTGTTTCGGTTTGAAAGGCACTTTGAGCTAGCATAATCACTGGGCATGTGAGACTTAAGAACTTATGTCTCAGGGTGATGGGCACAGTGTGGTGTCACACAGAAATTTTCTGGATGACACAGCATTTGTTATGGGCAGTTTTGCTTGTTTCATCACTTTATCCAATAAAAAAGAAAAAAAAAGGACATTTATATATGTATCAATAAATAAAAACTACTAATGTTTTGTTTGAAATTAGGTTATGAAAAATAATTACCTCATTGATCTTTTCTTGAGTGGCAGTGTCATCCACAGGTTGCTCTGCAGGGGCTGCACCTGGTGCTGGCTTGAGCACTTGCGCTGCTGCCTCTGTTTTAATTTGTCAATATAGAAAAGGGTAATACACTGACAGTGAATAATATGAGGGAGAAAATTGTACAACTCGTATATCTACATAAGTGATTGTTGTATAATGTTAGTCATATTTATGTTTATAAGTAACTGGGAACAATAAGTAAAATACTAATTGTTCCCATATTTATAAGCATTATGTAATTGTGAAACAAACTTTATATTTAGAAATTAAGTAGTAGTAGTAGTAAGAAGTAAAATTTATGTTCATGAAACAGACAAAAAATATTATTTAAATAAATCAGGTTTACCATATAAAAATTAAAACTAGCAATAATTTGTTTTAATGAAATTAAGTGACAAGATGAGCAACATTCACCTGACAGTAAGTGAAATGTCTGCCCATAACAAATGCTGTCATCTAAAACATTTCAGTATGGCACCACACTATGCTGTATCAGATCTTAAATCTGATGTGCCTAGTAATTCCACAAGCTCCCAGCGCCCATTCAGACCAAAACTCCTTTTTAGGTAAGCTTACCTTATCATTTTGGTGCTGTTGAGTTCCAATGATGAATCGGTTTTGTTACTTACTACAATTTGAAATTAATTTAAAATTTATCTTAATTGCAGTATATTTTAAATGTCTTTCTGGTGAACTCCAAATGGTATTTGTATTCCGTAATACACATTTTCAGAAATATTGTTAAAAAAAATACAATACTAAAGTTTACATACCTGCCATCTTTGAAAAGGTATTAGCAATTTGATCTTGAGTGACTTGTTCATCTGTAAATAAAAATCATTTATATTTAGACATAGTGGAACTGTGACTTCTAATATAATACTATTACATTGACTTAAACAGAATTTGAATTCTTGTGACAAGAGACTCCAAAATACTTAATGTTTTTTTACTACTCAAGTACAAGATTGTGAATGTGTTAAGTTGTCGCAAAAAGTTTAAAACAATGGTCAGTCTTCAAAATTTAATTACATATTTTACTTACCAGGTACACCACTAAAACTGCCTAGTATTGCAGCCATATTACTCTCAAATTGGGCAGCTGCTTCTTTGATAAATTCTTCACTCCACATGTTTGTTGGTGCATCTCCATCAGATTGGCTTTCGGTCTGTTCAGGTTTAGGTGTCATGTCCTGAAGTGCACCTATAAATAGATATTTATCTTTTATTATAAAGTCTCACTTAAATACAATAAAACTAACACTAAAGCTACTAATTAATTACTGATGTTTTAATAGTTTATATTTTCATTCATCATCATTTCAGCCTATCACTAGTCCACTGCTGAACATAGGCGTCCCCCATAGACTGCCACAAAAGTAAGTAGCTCTCTCATTTTGGGGATTTTGTCATAGTTACCACAGTTGGCAGGCGGGTTGGCAACCACAGGTTATTTATTCAGATGTTCGAGAAAGCTCTCCATTTGGTATTCTATTTTCTATACATGGCATATATGCAATACGAAACCAAAAAGTATTATATAAAATAAATGTATTGTAAAAATTGCAAGGTATAACAGTTATTTCAAAGTTTTAAAATGCATCTAACATTTCAAGTTTTTTTATTTTTAAATACTAAAATGCTTTACGTTATATTTAAGTGATAATTATCAAAAATTAAAAGGCCATTATAAATGGGTTTACGTTGTAGTTCAACATATTATAATTTGAAAATCCATTATTTATTTACGTAGGGATGAAAAAGCACATCGTATAATCCATACATATATATATTTAGTTTCGCCTTTAAATTATGCAAAAACTACAAAAATAATTAACATATAGGTTAGAGATTGTGTAATATCAGAACTGAATATATTTATTTTAGTAAAAATTAAAAACTTACTGTCCAATAAGTCATCAAGCTCGGGATCAGTTTCCTTTTTAGAAACATCTTTGTTATCAGACATCGTATTGCGATGTAATATATTAATTAGGAAACTTATTAGATCAAGAAGGAGAAATAGTAAGATCTTAAAATTTTATGGCGAATTTAAGTTTTGACATTTGACTAGCAGTGAGCGGTGCTACCAGCAACAACAACAATATTAAATGTGTAGATGAATAAATTACCGTAGAATTAAAAACAAAAAAAAATTAAATATAAGACAAGAATATTTTTATATAGACATAACTACATTTTTTTAAATTATTAGATAGTCATAGTAATCTAAGAATATCAAATCTGTTACGGTGGTCATCTGGTATGGTGTGTGTTTAATGTTATATATTTGAATAAAATCATGTGATCATGATGTGGAATTTATTAAAATAAAAATGTTGCTAGGTAGTTATTTTCCTATACTTTGTTGGTACCGTGAATAGGGTCTTTTGGCGCTAACTCGAAAAGTAGCGGTAGAGTTTTAATTGAATTTTGTAATTTATGTGTATATTTTGAGTTTTAATGTTTCATTTTGATAATTTATTATCCAGCAAGTGCTCGTGAAAGTGTACAGTGATTGGAAAATTGAAATCAAAATCAAAATTGAACTTTTCGTTCTGTTTCCATCAGTCCAGCAAACCTTCACTAAAAGTAAACTATCTTTTACTGTCGATCGAAATAAAATCTTTCATAAAATTAAATATTATTCGACATTGGCAAATTAGCTTTATTTGGTAGCTAATTGCCAGGATCACATAAGAAGTAGAACTTAATACAATGAAAAAGATATTGTATAGGTCATAGATATATATAGTTCTTAAGATTTATTTAACTATCATCGTTACTTCCAATATCCACGAATTAACATGCTCTTAAAATAATCGAACAATGCATTGCACTTAGAGAATAAATAAATTTGGCGCCAGTTAGGAGTAAAGCGCGCCGTATGAGGTGCCAGGTCGAGTAATACATGAAGTAGAACTCCAGCTCCGCTCCTGCAACAGGGAGCAACTTGTTTAGGGTAACATTCTAATGAGCCAGGTTCAGACTTAGTCTTATTTGTTTTAGGCTTTCACGAGGTACTGGAGAAGGGAATGGGAATGCAAATATTCTCGACTGTGCCCGGTCCAATGTCACGATATCAGGCTTATTCGCAAGAATAGTCCTGTCAGTGATGTCATGGTCCGGTCCCAAATTATTTTGATTGTCATGGGTATTTCTATAAGTTGTTAAATACCTTTTATGCGATAACTAATTTGATGTTTAATATTTTGCGAAGTTATGAGCTGTTTTGCAAAGTTTGAAGACATTGCCGTTACATAAACGACCTAAAACACACTTTAAGCCGTTAAGGTACGATAATCACACATATTTTATTTATTTATTTAAACTTTATTGCAAACCTTTAAATAAAAAGGTAACAAAGGGCGGACTTAATGCCTATAGGCATTCTCTACCAGCCAACCCATGGTGTGGAGAGAACTTGTGATAGGTGCAGCATGAAATACTCACATAAAACATAAGCTTACACATACATACATAGAAACACACATTAATACTTACATACAATATATATATATATATATATATATATATATATATATATATATATATATATATATATATATATATATTATCTATATATCGTTGAATTAAAACTCATATAGTCACTGAAATTCACGTATATATTATTTGCCTTTACTAACTTTTGCAGCTGCTGAAACTGATGTGAAGTTAACGTTTAACGTTAGCTCCGAATGAAGGTGGGATTTATCGCTCCATACTAATTGATATGCAAACGAATGATAATAATATTTATATTTTCATAATTTGCGGTGTGAGATATAAGCGATGGTTGCATGCCAACCAGTGCGATGGTGACTAACTTTTAGTTATTTTAGACGGTTAAGCTGGGAAAAGAAGATTGCCGATAGTCTGCAAAGAGAATATAAACACTACGTTTATAGTCTGTTCTTGGAGCACATATAGTTCATATGTAAAAATCTTAAAATTATGATTCTAAATTAAAGGTAGTTCTGTATAGATTTGTTTGCTTTACTTCAAACTCCGAAATTAAAATTTCTAAATACGATTATTTACGAAAACGAACGACGAACGTTTCTTAAGAAAAATTGTGGACCGCAGAATAATCCGTATAACTTTTTGGTCAATAAATATTTGAAATTTCTAATTATTTCTTTTTTGATATTATCATCATTCACAGCCTATCACTTGTCTACTGCTGAACGTAAGCCTCCACCAAAGTTTGTAGCTCTTATTCTTGGAGGAATTTGCCATAGTTGCCACGCTTGGCAACCGCAGTTCATTTATTCAGATGTTCCAGGAAGATGCTGCTGCCGTTCTTTTGGATTTATTTCCCTCTGTCGACTTTTACGACACCCACCGGATGAGATGGGGTAGTAGATTCTCTTAGGCTGCTAGGACACTTGTTATGTACAGCATCATATCACTTGCATTTAGAGTAGGTATAGATTCAAGAGGTAAAAAAATGCTTAGGTCAACTAAGTAACTACACAAGGGATAACGAGTATGATAATAAGATAAAAAGAAATAAAAATTAATTATTATGATAAACTGTTTTTACTCATTATTTAAAATAGACTACAGTAATATAGAAACAACCATAAACAAATATTGCAATAGTAGCAAAAAAATATTAAAATATTTATTTCACAAAAGTTTTTTAGTATGTATTCATACCTAAGAAATAATAATAATGGCACTGGTCTTGGAAACTGGAAATTAAACAAAAATACTACCAATGATTCCAAAATTAAGTTATGAGTGACGTTATTACACATCCACAAACATGCTTCACGAATTGTGGCGATCGATATTTTAAAATACTAAAACAAACATAAAAAACGAAAAATTATTATTAAAAGTAAGTGTTTACTATTACAAATGCATTTCAAATGTAATTTGTCTTGTTTTGAATACTAATAGTACATCTTTAAGGCGGGAAATAGTAAAATCTTTTATGTTTATCAAATTTAATATACGTTTTTACTGGACTTCGTTATTTTAGTAATGATATTTTTTTTAGTAATGCTATTTTTTATGATGAATAATGAAGTTTTATGCTCTAAATCAGCAATAAATTTTTTACAAACTTTGTTCAATAGTTAATCCGCTCAAAAGAAAAATTTCAATGGTTGCAAACAAATAACTTAGAAGTTTTAAATTTTTCAGTAAAAAAAGGAAACACATTGAACAACAAGTTACTTCACCTGATTTAATACTTTGTTATGGCTGATAAAAAAAAGTAAGTATTAAATTAAGAAAAACCTAACTGGTTTTTAAATGAGAAGTAATTAACATTTAATAAGTAATATTTAGTACTAACATCGAATTATCGGATGTCGTCTAAAGAAGGCGTACTTGGGCATATTCTTAATTCAGTCTCCCTCACAATATGATGAGGCATAAAGGCCACGTTCTGGCAGGGTCTACTGCGCGGCGGTTTAAGTGAATGGTTAAATTTTTCTTTTATAATAAGAAATAATTTACTTTACTTTTATTAAGTTTTTTTAGAAATTTTGTTTCAGAGCCGTGGTAGCTCAGGGGCTAGGCGCTCGCTTTAAATTTCATGGTACGCGAGTAACCTGGGTTCGATTCCGGGTGCCGGCACCACTAAAATTGTTAGTTGCAAATTTAAGTGCTGACTTACCACGTGCTCGGCGGTGAAGGAAAACATCGTGAGGAAACCTGCATGTCTGAGAAATAAAAAATGTTTCGAAGACATGTGAAGTCCGCCAACCCGCATTGGAGCGGCGTGGCTGTCTCTTCCTAGCTTCAAAACCCTCTCAGAAATGAGAGGAGGCCTGTGCTCAGTAGTGGGCTGAAACATTTGTAGGCTGAAACTTTACTTTACTTTTTAGCTCACATTTGTAGGCTGAAACTTTCCTTTACTTTTTACTTTTATTAAATAAAGTATAAATTGTAATATTTGTGTTAGTAATGATAATCTTTTATAATGATTGAATAACTTTGCAAAAAGTCACCAACATTATTAATTAAATTAAACTACTATGTATCTTAAATTAAAATAAAAGCGACGAAATTCGTAAAATTTGGTTTGATTAAATATATAATATTTGCGTTAGTCAATTTTGTATTTCTTATCTTTCTTATTCCAGGGCACCAGCTGCTGGAGATGCACCTCAAGAAAAAACAGAAAAGAAGAAAGAAGAGAAACCGAAAAGCAAGTCTGTCCGAGAGGAATATTTGGTTCCTGAGCCTGAGGAAATACCAAATACACCATCACAGATTGCGCGAGAGTAAGGACTGACTCGAAGGACCATTATTTGTAATAAATATTTTAAGTAAAATGGAGAAATATCACTCATCATTATTATTATTTACTTAAATTATATTATGCATTTTTTTCAATTAACTCATAATCAATAATAATTACGACGGATGTAGACAATTTTATGTAGTGTTGTCAGAAGTATGTAATATACATCAAGATTGTGAAACCGGTAATCTGTGTTTTCCACAATTAAAGACTTTGTTTTAGACTCGTCCCCCAGACCCAACTCAGTAGGGCAGATACGCTGATTGCTGAATCACGCAGATATCACTAGTCTACTGACATATCATAAATGTGTTATAAGTATTTTTTTAATTATCTGCTCAGGGAGGCAGAGAATAGAGCCCGGTTGCGAAGGAACCGCTTCAAACGCCGGTGGCCTGAGGTGACGAAAGTGAAAATTAGCACAAAGCAGTGGAAGCCTCCGCCGCCACCAGAGCGATTACCGCCTATAGTAAGTTTTTTTTTATTATGTTTACATACATACATACATACATAAGATCACGACTGTATCCCATAAGGGGTAGTCAGAGACTGGGCACTCACTGCAAAAACAGATGACTGCCACAATCCACGTTTCACCAAAACAATATAATGCACTTGGTGTGATAGGTGGTGAGCCCATCGCCACCATGCGCTGTTGGGTGTTTAATTCCTTACTCGCCTTTTACGAGATCCAATGGATGAGATGGAGTGGTAGTATTCTTTTTTCTTACACTGACATAAATATTTAAACCTATTACATTTTGGGCACAGGCATTGTTGCCCTGTGTTGGAATGTCATAATTTTATTCACTACCTACAATTACTAACAACTACTATACCTACTCGTACATACAATTTAACATATTGCTAAGACGGGTACAGTTTAACATATTGGTATCACGTGGTAGCTCAGGAACTAGGCGCTCGCTTTAAATTTCATAGAACGCGAGTGACCTGGGCCCGATCCCCGGTGGCGGCACCACTAAAATTGTTAATTTGCAATTTTAAGTGCTGATTTACCACGTGCTCGGTGGTGAAGGAAAACATCGTGAGGAAACCTGCATGTCTGAGAAAATTAATATTTCGAAGACATGTGCAGTCCGCCAACCCGCATTGGAGCAGCGTGGCGGATTCTTTCTAGCTCCAAAACCCTCTCAGAAATGAGAGGAGGCCATGTGCTCGGCAGTGGGACATTTATAGGCTGAAACATTAGTTATAAAAATATATATTACAAATAATAGTCTCATAGACAATTGAAGCACGCTCCATGTCAAGTTTTTGAACATTCAAACATAGATATAATGTGTGAATGTTGCAAACTTATGCAGACCCTACACAACCATAACCTGTTCACAGGTATGGCACATGTAGCAGCCATCGCCCTATTCAACCATATGTAAGGGCTGTGGTCGACTTATAAATCATGAATGAAAGCCTTCAGGCTACCATCAGTAATAAAAAATGCGTCACACGAACCTGCCTCCGCAAACAGTCATTAAAGCGAGCATGACATACTCAAATCTACCAATAAAAATTGGCATGACACAGATTATTGCCTTTTACTTTAGAGTAAACACTAAGTAAATACTTATACGAAGTTTAATATTCATAAATGTTACTTAGCTTATTAAATAAAATATAAGTCACATCATGTGTTACGTTACTTTTGTTACAACAATTACCGGATACTGATGTAAGTTATCAACTGCGTAGGATATTACGTCGCATGTGATGTGGTCGACTTATTTTACGCGGGGGAAACCGGGACCGATAGCAAATGCTTCCACTTTGGGATAAGCTAATTTCCAGCAGTTGATTGGTTAAGGACTGACGATGATAATATTTTACAGATTATAGATCGTCCAGAGTTTAAAACGAAGAGATGGGTACCGCCATACATGCGTCGTCGACGAAGAAGACCGAAGCTACAGCGAATACCGGCAGAAGAAGTTACCCAACCATTATACGAGTTCGCCAAGTTGAGAAAGGTTGGAAAGTTGCTTTATAGGTTCCAGTAGCTATTAGTACCTCAAAAATCTTAATGCAGTGCTTTATTGTAAAAATGTTTGTAATTGTTTTTTATTACTTTATGGGGACGCTCGTTATTATAGCTACCGTGGTCGAATAGTAAGTAAGTAAAATAAAACTAAAACATTTATTCACAGTTAAAAAACATACAAATAAAACAAAAAAATTACTTAGGCACTACGGTAAAAAGGTAAAAAATATATACCTATTACTAAAATATCTGTGCTGCAGCATATAATCGAAAAGTGGACCGAACTCAGTTAAAGCCGCGATGATAACATCGCAGCACTGGTTTTCAGTTCGGCCCAGAACAGGAGGAAACTCGGACGAGCGCCATGCTCATCTGGCACAAAATAGTTTTTAATTTCGTAAGCTCCTATTTTCAGCACAGTAAATAATAAAGCTACTTTAAAATTATAAGCACAAAAAAATAATGCACACTTCTTATAAGTCATAAATTAATTTATGATAATTAATTATCAATCCGCTAAACCTACCATTAATGTTAGTTAGCTATTGCTTTGCGCCATTGTGCATACGACTTTAAAAGCTTTGGAGCCTTTTTCTAGCGACTTATATTTTAGTAATCGACGACGTCGTTATCGACTTCCGCAGTACATAGATGGTACAGAACTATAATAAACTGGGCACTATCAAAATGCTTAATTTATTATATACATTTTCTTTCAACTACAATCAATTTCTACAGGTTGTATTTTGTTGTTCTTACCTTTTTTTAATGTTGTCGTAAATAAAAAAAATAATTAACAGGCAAAGTTTAATATTTTTTGTTGATGGTAGGTTATCCTTTTATACAGTATTTATCAAATTATTGATTTTGCAAGAGTTTTATGGAATATACATTTACATTTAGTTTACGTTCTCTTCTTAATTAGTAGAAGAGGAAATTACAGACAGTGACACGCACACTACAAATCCAAATATAAAGTAAATACTATCAGCATTAAGGTTCTATTGTAGAATCTGAGAACTTACTATGTTTTCGAATTTTCACACAAAAATCTACGTAAAGCAATTACGTAAAGAAGAAGAGACGAAACCGACAGCAACACACTACGTGGTCATACTGTAACACGCGATGCAAACGCGCGATGTAACAACTTAAGCGATATCAAGAAATTTTGAGCTAACGTCCTATGTTTATAGATATGGCATAACTTCACGCAAGTAGAGAAGAACAAAATGATGCTTCAAGGCAGTATAGGTTGTAACTCCAAGAAGTATTCCTCGACTGCTTGTGGTATGAAGCATATGTATAAACTATTCAGTATTTATCGTCTAGTACATAAACAACCTATACGTAATATATTAAATAAATTTACGTGTATAATATATTAAATATATTACGTGTAAGTTGTGTTTCATAGTGATTGTGATGTTCATAGTTGATTGAGATGTTCAGAGTGTTCAGAGAATAGTCGGGTATTAGTTTTTGAACTTACTTTTTATGTAAATTATTTTGGGTTTGTTTAACTTGTGTACCATAAGAACATAATTATGTATGTATTTATTATATCATAGCTGATACCCTGATGAATAAAGGTATTTTGAATATCCCGTGAGAACTATTTTATTTTCCGGGATAAAAAGTATCCTGTGACCGCCCCCAGGATGCAAGCTACCTCTGTGCCAAATTTCGTCAAGATCGGTTAAGCGGTTGAATCTCGAAAAGGTAACAAACAGAGGGACAGAGAGAGAGATTACTTTCAGCATTTATAATAAAAGTATGGATGTATATTGGGTAGGTTTGGAGAGAAAATGTGTTTAGCTCACATCTGAGTCGTGATTTTAGAAATTATTCACAATTATCGGGTGCAAAAATATATATATTTTTGAAATGCGCTAATTAAGCCCTTTCATTTGATAACCAACGCGGCATTAATATTTTTTTTCATGGCTTGTATTTGTTTTCGGTGAAGTAATCGCTGTTAGCCTTTTGGCTTTTACAGCTTCATCGGATGCTGTACTCGCGGGCCCGGGCCTGCGTGCCAGGTTTGGTTTGACCCAAACATAAATCTAAACTCCTACTAAAACATCTAAATTCGGACCGTTGCGTTCGCTAGCGTGCTTGCGCTACTGTGAATATCTCCATTAATTATCTTAAGTCATCTAATGACCGTCCGAGGGAGACTGCGGGCCTCCGTTCGGACTGTCGACTTGTGTGTCGGTAACTCTGGGCGGTGAGAACCGCCCTGGAACACGGGTGTATCTAGTGTACGCGGTGTTATTAACGATAGCTGCGCGCCGCTCTCTACGGCGGTCGCGCGACGTTGTGCGTGTGTTGTTAAAACTATTTACTGTGTGTACAGTGTTGTTCGGATCGTGGCTGACCGTATCGTGGTCAGGGAGTGCTGAGACGTCCGTGTCATCTAGCACATTTCGCGGGCGACGTTTGCGTTCGGTCGCGTTTTTGTCGGATCGATAATTCGCTGCTTTAACCACCAGCGGGTTTGAATGAACCGCGGCTTTTTCGAAAAACCGCGTGTGCGAACGCGACGCATGCATAGGCCATTACGGGTCTAATGCATGTCTTGTAGAGGCGAAGTTTGTGCCTAAGGCACATTTTGCTTGAGGAGCAAGTTAACGGATATAAAAGCCGCCCTATTACGCACGTTCTTTATGTGTTCAGCGAACGACATCGCTGCGTCTAACGTGACCCCGAGGTATTTGACGCTCTTTTCCCAGGGAATAGGGCGTCCGAACAGGGTGATCGAGCCTAGCTGGTTATTGCCGATTGTGTGGTAACGTCTAGCTGGCTTAGGCGTGCCCCTCGAGAAGTATATCGCTACACTTTTCTCGGGGTTTACCTCTATTCTCCATTTCCGGAACCATTCGCCTAGGCGATCGGCTGCGGCTTGGAGATGAATCGTTATGCGGCCCTTGTGCTTATCGGAATAATACAGGGCCGTGTCATCTGTGAAAAGCGCTAGATTGACTTTAGGGTCTTTGGGTATATCGCTAGTGTATAGCGAGAACAGGAGTGGGGAGAGGCAGGAGCCCTGAGGGACACCCGCACGGAGAGGGCGGCTTGAGGAGCGCGTTCTCTCTACCCGGAAGCGAAATAGGCGATTGGACAAGAAGGCTCGTATGATGTTCACGAGTCTGTCCGGCACTTTAGTGTAATACAACTTGTAATACAAGCCGTCGTGCCAGACTTTGTCAAATGCCTTTGCGACATCGAAAAATGAGGCCCCTGTGCCTACAGGCTTAGGGCGGTCGTTTAATGATGTCTAATAGAGACGAGCGTAGAGCGGAGCAAAGTAACGGACAGGTACACTGCATATAGAATAGAAATCTAAAAATGTTTGTAATACTCGAATATTGAGAGCCGTTGAAGCTCGGGCGATCCCATGCGAGCGGGGCGCACTTAGATTTCTGGTGCGAACAACACAGGTTAGTTTCCTGGTGCTAACAACACTAATTTTTAAGGGTCATGTGAAGTCCGCAAACACTGCAGCGTAGTGGTATAAAATAGAGAATCTCTATTTTGTGATAGTGGCCTCTACCCGGCCCATAAACCTAAAAAAAAATTAGAGGAGCTTTGTGCATTGCGTAGTGGGATATTAAAAGGCTTTTACTTTACTGTTTACAAATAATGACTTTTGCTGAGATTCGCACATAAAATAGTTACATAGTTGCTGGAATGCTCAATATTATTTTGATTGACATTGATCTGGGTCTGCTCGATCTAGGTGTTAGTCGAATACGTAAGCGACAAAGTTCCGAAGTTTTGTGACTTTTTTTTATTGTATAAAGTGACGAAACGAACAAAATGTTCACCTGATATTAAGTGCAATGTTCGCCCATAACACCTTAGTGTGATACAACTTGTAATACAAGCCGTCGTGCCAGACTTTGTCAAATGCCTTTGCGACATCGAAAAATAAGGCCCCTGTGCCTACTGGCTTAGGGCGGTCGTGGAAGTTTTCTAATATGTGCTCCGTTAGGCGGTGCACTGCTCGGCTGGTAGAATATTATTATTTAGGACGTAGTCTTTTAATCGACTAAGAATTATTCGCTCATAAATCTTGGCCATCGAATTGAGGAGACTTATTGGGCGATAATTGGCTGGGATGTTCTTCGGCTTGTGAGGCTTCGGAATACCTATTACGTCCGCTTCCTTCCAGTCGTCCAGGAAGAAGCAGCTGGAGAGGAGCGCGTTGAAAATACTAACAGACACAATAGCGGCGTAGTTAGACATTCGATCACCCTGTTGTTTATGCCATCGAGGCCGGATGCGGATCAGTTTTTAAGATTTTTAACAATCTTAGTGACTTCGTCGAGAGTCACTGGAGTCAGTGGTTCGCCCACTGGTGGTATGGCAGCCCTGCGTTCGAGTTCCGCGGCCACCTGCTGCAGGTGGTCGGGATCCGCAGGCGCGAGAGACGGAGTGCATTGACTCTCTAAACTGTCTGCGAGGCATTCGGCTTTTTCGCTGTCGTCGAAGGCGAGCGAGTTGTCGTTCGATCTAATAAGTGGCGGCATGGGTGCGACCGGCTCTGCTTTGAGAGATCGTGCCAGCTGCCAGTAGGCAGTGTGCGACGGCTCGATTTATTTATTTTTATTTCTCCAAGCATAGTGTCCCAACTGTCGTTAGTGTACTCAGATAAGCGCTCTTTAACTTCCCTTTGTAGGAGGCGCAGTCTGAGTCTATTCTCGTCTGTTCTATATCTGTCGTGCACTTTGGCCGCACGGTTCTTTTCTGTAATCAGGCGTCGGAGGTCCGCCGGTAGATTACAGCGTCGATCGCTCGACACCGCTAACCGTCCGGGAGGATTCTCCGACGACTGTTTTGAGATGACTTTTCATGACTGTCTCTAGGGCTACTAATCTACTAATTTAATGTGACGTCATATAGCCTATAACCAGCTGACAATTAAAATTATTTAATTGAAAAGTATAAATTGATGGGTGATAACTTTTTTGATGTGCAATCAAAATAAGTCAATTTATAATAATCAAGAATAGGCTTTTTAAATTGTTGATGTTATTATCTAATTTTATTTTTAAACTCGTTAATTCATTTGATTATTTAATCATTACAGAAGCCAAATAAATGTTTTAATTAATTATTAAGTTTAACTTCTAATTTTTACAAAAAATAGTTACTTGTGCTTCCAATGGAGAGTAGGTATTTAACTCAACAAATAGGCCAAGTTTTTATACTGCTTTATATTTATAGTTATATATTTATAGTTTTAGTGGCAGAAACCACCAGAACACAGAAACGTTCTGGGTGACATAGTATTTTTATGGGCAGATGTTGCACTTACCATCAGGTGACCGTTTCGCTCGTCACCTCACTTTACTACTTTTTTATTACAATAAAAAAGGCATTTGTTGTGTTTGTTTTAATTCTTAGTCTTTACATCTCACGTGTATTCCCGTGGCATTATTTCTAATGGTAGCCTCATCATAGATTCATCATGACAACAGTCTACACTCTGGCCTCTCCCAATACAAACAAACACCACTGCTGAAAATAGGCTTTTGTTAACACATTGATCACTGGTGTTTGAAAATTACCAAGTAATGAAGGAAAGTATGGTTAATTTGCTAAGATCCGCCTGCAAAATATAAAAATGGTGTATATTAACTAGTTTTTTGAAGAGCACCACCTGCCCTCCCTCAGTAGCGTGCACAAGCAATGCTTTTGCATATTGATTGTATTTCCAATGGATAATTTTTGCAATGGATTTCCGCAAAGTAACGCCTGATTCTATTAACTAAATTACCAAGTAGTTAGTAGTAGATATTTTTTCCATATGGTGAAGGTATCAATCTGCATTAATTTATCCCTGATTGATATTTCGACGTAGGCTCCCAAACCGGTTGCATAGCAGTGCTATGCCGTGTTCTTCTTGAGGAGAAGATTCCGTCTCAGTTTGTGAAAAGGGACGTGGATGAGGTGATCGAATACGGCGACAGATATTATAGGCAGTGCATGTTGGCTCTCAAGTGCTATAAAGGTCAGTATATCAGTGAATCAGATCTTTTTCTAATAAAACAATGCATACAAATAGAAGACGTGTCTTTTGTAATTTCGTTCAGCTTGTTATCAATGGGACTATCGTAATATTTATCATCATCATTGATCATCCATTATCATTTATTTGCTTTGCGAAGAGATGTTGCATCTCTTTGCATTTTTTACAGGATCTACCACAGGGAGTGTTCCGAGGATATTTTTCGGATTAATTCCAGCCGCTGAATTTCACCATCGCACCTGACGGCACAACTTAAAATTCCATCGTCACCACCTTCATGGTTGGCATTCCATCAGTGCGTTCTTCGCGGAATTTTCTGCCACGCACAAGCACTTTATGGAATGTGCTGCCGTCAGTGGTTTTTCCGGACCGTTACCGACCCGACCGACTTAGGGACCTTCAAGAAAAGAGCCTATTCCTTTCTCAAAGGCCAGGCAACGCATCTGCTATTCCTCTGGTATTGTAGGTAATCATGGGCGGCGGTGATCACTTACCATCACGTGAGCCACCTGCTCATTTGCCCCCTATTCTATAAAAAAAAAATAAGCCTATCACCACCCTTAGATTGCCACAAAACAAAACCGTGCAGAAGTCGTCGCTCCGTCTAGTGAGGTGGTTGCTCTATACTGCGTTTGCCTGTACGTAGTGGCCACAAGTAAAACTTTCTTCCCTATTGGTTATTGATTCAATGAGCTATATGGCCGGTTCATTCCCACTACAGCTCTTCCTTAGGTCTCTGTCAGTTACACTAGTTCTGCTGCAGTGACCTGGGTTCGATTCCCGGTGCCGGCACCACTAAGATTGTTAATTGCAATTGTAAGTGCTGATTTACCACGTGCTCGGCGGTGAAGGAAAACATCGTGAGGAAACCTGCATGTCTGAGGAATAAAAATATTTCGAAGACATGTGAAGTCCGCCAACCCGCATTGGAGCAGCGTGGCGGATTCTTCCTAGCTCCAAAACCCTCTCAGAAATGAGAGGAGGCCTGTGCTCAGTAGTGGGACATTTATAGGCTGAAACTTTACTTTTTTTTTTAACTTTCCATAACTCACTGAGCGACTTTGAGCTTCCTTACGCGGCCTGCAGTGAAGAACCGCGCCTCGGTTCTATAATGTCATCACTGGCAACACGCACTGCTTTGAAGACTTTATATTTGACAGACTTATGTACACTCGTAGTATTTATATCGTCGCTATATTTAAGAAGATTCATAGCTTATGAATTTTGAAATTCACACGAACTAGGTAGCGATTGTTAATGAATAAGTTGTTTCGTCAGGGAAACCGCAACTCCAATTGAACCAGCTGCTCTCTTCGTTTTTTTACAACGACACTAAGTACACTGTTAAAATGGTGGAAGCGGAAAAAGGGGTCTTGGCGAAACACCCGGACAATATACAGGCCGAGCCGGATCTCATGGCGTAAGTACTGTATATGTTTAACTAGCTGATGCCCCGCGACTTCGTCCGCATGGTTTTTTTTTTAATTGTAGAAAGTGACGAAACGAGCAACACGTTCAAGTGATGGTAGGTGCAACGTCCGCCCACAACAAATGCTGCGTCACCCAGAATATTTGTGTTTACTGGTGGTAGGATTCCTATGCAGGAATCCATCTAGGTAGGTACCACCCCAAGGCCAGTTATTCTGCCGTGAAGCAGTAGTTTGCAAACATTACTGTCTTTCGGTTTGAAGGACACTGTGCTAGCGTAATCACTGGGCATATGAGACTTAAGAACTGATGTCTCAGGGTGACGGGCGCAGTGTGGTGTCACACAAACAGAAATGTTGTGGGTGACACAGCATTTATTATGGGCAGACGTTCCACTTACCATCAGGTGAACGTTTTGCTCGTTCCGTCACTTTTATGAAATAAAAAAAAATAAAAAATAAATCACCACACTGCTCCCGTCACCTTGAGACATCAGTTCTTAAGACTCAAATGCCCAGTGATTACGCTAGCTCACAGTGCCCTTGCAAACCGTAACACAGTAATGCTTGCACACTACTGCTTCACGGCAGAATAACTGGCCTTGGGGTGGTACCTACCTAGACGGATTCCTGCATAGGAATCCTACCACCAGTGAAAAAATCCCTTGAAAACTATTTGATTTTCCGGGATAAAATTATCTCTAATCTCTAATATGTCCGTCTCCAAGATGCAATCTATCTCTGTGCCAAATTTCGCCAAGATCGGTTTAGCGGTTAAGCCGTGAAAAGGTAACAAAAAGACAGAGGGACAGAGAGAGTTACCATCGCATTTATAATATTAGTATGGATTTTGACGACCGCGTGGGCAGGAATCCGTCTAAGTAGGTACCACCCCAGGGCCAGTTATTCTGCCGTGAAGCAGTAGTGTGCAAACATTACTGTGTTTCGGCTTGAAGGGCACTGAGAGCTAGCGTAATCACTGGGCATATGAGACTTAAGAACTAATGTCTCAGGGTGTCGGGCGCATTGTGGTGTCACACTGTTCAGGGTGACACAGCATTTGTAATGGGCAGACGTTGCACTTACCATCAGGTGAACATTTTTCTCGTTCCGTCACTTTTGTCAAATAAAAAAAAACTGGCTTCTAAGCCGTGGGTCCTAGGTTCGTATCTCAGCCAGAGCGAAAATTTGTGCATAAACACAAATTGTTGATTTAAGTAAATATACACTTGTTCCACGATGCCTCGCACCTCTATTTATTTAATAACTGTTATAGTAAATTCCAAACGAGCATTTTTGCCTTTAAAATATAAACAGTGCACTTATTAAAGTTTATAACTTGAATTGTCATAGTTTCTGATTATGTTGCAGTTATATACTAAAGAGAATATATAGACGAGTCGAATGAGCGAAGAGTAAATATTTGCTTCATGGTAGATTCGCCTATAATTTAATCGTTCGCAACTGTTATTTTGAAAGATATCTTGAAATCATAATCAACCCATGAAGAATGGTACGGCACACTATCGTAAGCATCCATATGACAACTACATCTGCACCTTTAAATATTTGAGAAGGAGCCCCTCCTTCTTAAACCGTCCGTCCTTCCAACAGGGCGAAATTTAAGTAAAGTGTTTACATTAACAAAGCATAAATCTACGACAAAATTCTTGGATGTTTATTTTATACAAAACTTCTGAATTATGGAAATACAAATAAAGTAGGACGAAAACATTTAGTTCATAACCAGAAGTCATCTGTGCTGCATATATTATACTCCCGTAAGTAGAGGCACTCACTCGTCTTAACCAACTATACACAAACGCAATAGTTCAGTTAATATTATAAATAGACGGTACCAAAACGATGTTTCACAAATGTTGAAGCCAACATTTGTGAACCTGGACACGCGATTGAGTGATCAAGAATGCTGACAACTGAGTCACCAGGTCGTTGATAAACGTCATGATATAGTGTGTGTGTATGACAAAATGTGTGACATTGTGTATGAAAGATAATTAAAAACTACTATTTATTTAATTTTTCCAGTTTAATGGAAAAATATGCCGGAAACACATACATGATGATTTTGACTATTGACGGTTACAAACACTTTCTTATATGGGGCCACCCTCCACCGCCCGAAGCAGGAACTAACGTAAAAACCGTATGCTACATATTCGACCCGCACATGCTAAACGATTTGGGGCAACCGAATTCTCTGTAAGTTGCAATTTTTGTTTTTTCAGTTGGCAATACCGGTTTGATGACTAGTCAAATAATACATACATACATAAGATCACGACTGTATCCCATAAGGGGTAGTCAGAGACTGGGCACTCACTGCAAAAATAGATGACTGCCACAATCCACGTTTCACCAAAACAATATAATGCACTTGGTGTGATAGGTGGTGAGCCCATCGCCAAATAATAAAGCTCAGTTAATAAAAAGGAACAAAGTTTATCCTTAGCTTATACAATATTTGCTTTTAAAATAGCTATTTTTTTTTAATGGATAGAGTGACGAAACGTGCAAAACGTTCACCTGATGTAAAGTGCAACGTCAACCCATAACAAATGCTATGTCACCCAGAACATTTCTGTGTGACACTACACTCTGCACGTCACCCTGAGACATCAGTTCGTAAGTCTCGTATGCCCAGTGATTACGCAGAGCCCTTCAAACCGAAACTCGGTAATGTTTGCACACTACTGCTTCACTGGCAGAATAACTGGCTCTAGGGTGGTACCTACCTACCTACCTACCTACCTACCTACCCACCTAACTACCTACCTACCTATCTACCTACCTACCTATCTACCTATCTACCTACCTATCTACCTACCTATCTACTTACCTACCTACCTAGACGGATTCCTGGATAGGAATCCTACCACTAGTAAAAATGGTCATAGGGTGGGTTGGTCATAGCATAGCCAAGTCCATGCTTGCGACAATCACCATGATTGCGACAGATCCTTCCTTCGTGAGAGACGTCTACCAATGGACGGGCTGATAATGATGATGGCGAAGATGGTGATTTTTGAAATTGTTATTCTGCCACCTGCCTTCACTTAGTCGACTCCTAAGATACCCAGACAGGATATATAGCGTTACATTATATTCATCAAAAGAGTATAATTAAAGACGTCTAACTAGCAACATTGCCTTCTTATTAACTACACGTTACATAGATATACTATCATGTATACGGGAATAAGATTGACTAGAAGAGAAATACAAAAGGCATTATTTCTAGCCTATGTATGCTACCTTGTTTTATTAAGGTGATACGACAAATAATGCAAGACTTGCATACGACCCTAGCGTCGCTTTTTGACAAGCGATGAGCTCTCAGATAAACTGCAAATAGTGCAAAATAGATTTCTATGAAAACCTACCGGAGCCCGGTGATTCCATTCAATATAGACATTTACAGCAACAGTGAAATTCTATGGATCTCTGAACATTTCTCTGAAGTGTTAAAGTGTTTGAGATTAATGAAAATGTTCACTCCATCCAAAGCCACTGGTGGTAAAAGCAGTCAATTATCGACCCAAAAGAAACATGATTGTGCGCGAACGTCCTCCGCGAAACCTCATACTAGTTTCGGCATCCTCAGACCACAATACGGTCAGCCACGATTCTAACACTGTACACTCAGTTACGATTAGAAACACACTCACAACGACGCGTGATCGCTATGGCCAACATCGCGTGCACACGATACAGTACAACTCTGGGCGGTGAAAACTGCCCTAGAACGCGTTTTAGGGCAATTTTCACCGCCCAGAGTTACCGATGTAACAAGTCAACAGACGAAAAGCAGGTACGAACCTGTCTCGGACTGTCAATACATGACGTATTTTCAAAAAATAATAAGACGAACTATCTCACGAGACACACGTGAATCGCGAGAGTGATGATACGACTTGTATTTTTTTTATTGCATAGTGACGAAACGAGCAAAACGTTCTCCTGATGTAGGTAAAGTGCAACGTCTATCCATAACAAATGCCAGGTCAACCAGAAAATTTCTGTGTGATAATACACTGTACCCGTCACCCAGAGCAGACATTAGTTCTTAAGTCTCATATGCCCAGTGCGCTAGCTCACAGTGCCCTTCAAGCCGAAACATAATGTTTGCACACTACTGCTTCACGGCAGAATAACTGGCCCTGGGGTGGTACTTACGTAGACAGATTCCTGCATAGGAATCCTACCACCAGTAAATGATGTATGATGACAATATTGAATGAATGATATAATAATAATGATAATGTTTTATTTTCTCACCACAATATAGTACGACTTACATGATTAGGAAATATTACACAACACATCTCTTAAAATACTGGGGAGACTGCTGCCTAAAATAAGCTTATCTGATGAAGCTGTAAAAGACAAGGAGGCTAACAGCGAAAACTCCACCTATACTTTATATTAATTAAGGTGAATACAAAAAAGTATAAGTAAATCTAAGGTTTCGTGATACCGCTGTCTTAAATTGCACTTATCACAGCTTGTTAGGGTATTTCACATGCACATATACCACAGGTGCGGAGCCGGGGCTTTTCTTCGTTATGCTGGCGTGACTTCCTTCGTTTTGGACTTTCTAGCGAACTATGGCGATCTTGACGCAGCCAAGAAGGGAGTTCCCAAACCTCCGATTACTCTGACTAATATAGAGGTAAGAATGACTAAACACTATAATGATGACATTGATAATGATGATGTGACAGTTACAATATTTTTTTATTTTAGGTTGTCCAAAAAGAACCTTTGATCCGTGAGCCCAAGTATGAATTAGATCTAAAAGCTCTCAAAGTCCACTGTCAAAGTGAGTGGGAGAGTTTGAACATCAACGCACTAATCGAGAAGAAGATTAAAGAGGTAAGAAGTATTTAGTGTAAAATATTAGCTTACTAAGCTTTAAAATATCTAATACGAATGTCTGGAGGTGGACTTGCAAAAATTAACAATAAACGTTTTTGCCAATAATAAGTTTGAAATTAAAAGCAAGCTTGGAATAAGCAATCTTATTTATCCATTAATTTATATCTACATATATGGATTAAATTTTTCATATTCTTTTATATTTGTTACGTATAAATAAACACACACACATTACTATAGCTGAACTTGACATCCGTGGTGCACTAAGGTTCCAGATGAAAATCAGCGACAGGTTTTAGTCTGACATTAAGCTGATCTGGAGACCTATTGGTCCAGTCACGAGACATGCACATTGTACTCGTATTTCTCTTTTTTATGGTATTTTTTTATTTTGTTTTATTTCTCGTGCTTTAATTTACTTTAATTAGTAATTGGTTATATCATGTCTTAAGTGTTATGTCCCTTTGTGCTGTGCCAATAAATGCTTTTTCTTTCTTTCTTCTTTCTTTCAAATAATTCGTAACTTCGTACATGCTTTACTTATATGGAGCTCCTATAGAACCGGGAAGAGTCCTCCAGTGCTGGTTGCCAGGCCATCATAATTATGTCCTTGAACTATTTTTATTTCCCAGACAAACGGATTACCCGTGATGGTTACATTACAATAAGGTATTATGTTGCCACCAGGGACGGGTTTCAAGTTTTATGCGAGTACCTGGACTATGACTTTCCGCGCTTTGTCGTATAACCAAACAATATGTTATAATCATGTTTTTAGAGCTTAAAAAATATCACGACTATAATAGAATAGCTTTTAAAATTTCTTGAACGCTGACTACAGTTCTGGCTAAAATCTCGAATAATATATTAATAGAAACAGAATTTTCACAATAACAAAACCATTTTTCGGAATAGTATTTTTCTTCCTAGATTTTTATCAGATTGTTGGGGATTGTGAATTTGTTGTTAAAGATTTTGCCAAAAGATGGAGGAATCGTTCGCTGACTTTTTTTATAGAATTTTTCAAAAAAAGATATAAAGCAGACTTCGGACGACTACGAATCAATTACTGCCAATAATATATTTCATCTTAGTTTTAAGGGGTTACAATGCACCTGTCAAAGAGTACAGTCTGTATTAACTATTAGGTGTACCGCGTGCTTATTTGTTATCCTTAGTAAAATAAAAACAACAAAACTCGCCCGTGATAAACTTTATTTCTTTCAAAAATTGGACGCTGCTATCTTACGGGTTCGAGTCCCAAAAATCCAACAAAAACATAAGTTATTGATTTCATTCTGGTTGGGTTGTTATCGTAACCGCGTCTCTGACACTGCATCATAGTCTACCTCCGATCTTATCGCCTGAGCGTTATATTGTGCGTGGATAGGTAAGCGCATGTGAGTTCCTCTTTGTTTTCGCGTAAATTTGAGGCGCTGTAATATATATTGCGCAGTTGATAGCTTCCAAAAGTATTTGGAAGTTGTCGCTGCGGTCAAAAATCGGGTAGAAGGACATCACATCATTACATCACCGAAAACTCTGTATATACAAATTTAACTATTCCTGACGGAGGTTAGTATTCTTAATTCTATAAATTCACTATCATGTCTGCTGATAATCTTGTGTGTACGGAAGTCGGCGATCCTCGCAACAGCACTGCTCCACCTGGGTGATGCGTCTTCGACGCCACATTAAGGGATGTGACTCTTTGTCCATTATGACCACAAGTCCCCTTATCAAGTTATAAAGTATCAAAAAACGTATGTTTTGCATTGGTATTGATTATGTTCAGTATTGATTTGAACCCACTACTCAGTTGACTGGTACGCTAACAACTGAGCCCAAAAATTGATTACATAAATTGAATATTAATATAAGAATTGCCGAGTGGTGGGGTAGTTGGGATGGGGAAACGAGAAAATAATAGAAAAAAAGGTGTGTAAATCCTCCCAAGTTATCATATCTGTTGTTCATCAAGCCGTTCATTTTCAGTGTTAATTTTATTTAATTCTCTATCATTGAAATGGTTTTGTTGCAGGGACAATACCCTCGGTGTTCCCTTAGTGCAGTAAGCTTGGCGACTTCAAAGGCAACTTCTAGAAGAAAAGTTAGAGACTTTTACCAGAAAACGCCTAAAGAGGTAGGCAGCGAGATTGCATATTTCATTGGTATACGGTATAGGTAAATGAGGTATTAAAAGAATAGAATAATTTAATCAAAAAACCGAATTCCACGCTGCAGTTCAAAACATGCTTAAGAGAATTGACCAAATTTATGGGGGCACCTCTAAAGTAATTTCTAAAGAATCATTGAAATCGGTCCACTTGGTAAAGAATTATCGCTAAACATACATAAAAACGCAGTGCTCGGACAGTCATTGGAGCGTATGTGGCAGGATTTTTATACAGAAATCCGTCTATTAGGTACCACCGTTCTGCCGTGAAGCAGTAATGTGCAAACATTAGTGTGGTCGGTCTAAAGGGTAATTACTATTTCGGTTTCCTAGGCACTGAGAGCTAGTGTAAATACTGGGCATATGAGACTTAAGAATTGACGTCTCAGGGGCAGGGGCGCAGTGTGGTGCCACAAATATTCTGGGTCTGTCAGAGTTGCTGCATCTCGACTCCAAATCCCCTCTCAGAAATGAGAGGAGGCCTGTGCTCAGCAGTAGGACATTTACATTTACTTTTATGGTATAGAAAGAGCACGTGTAAGCTTGCTAGTTTGTATATACATGTGATTTTAGATAAAAGTGTGAGCTCATATTACAAAAATTGTATTTTATTTCAAATAAAAAGCTTTTTTAAAGTATTTTGCACCGTTTCTCATTGCAGGCATGACATTAAGTTTAATATGTAATTTTCTAAAAACTGGACATATAACTGATTTTTAGTAGACATAGATTAAAAAACAAAAGTATTTTTATTAACAATTATACTATGTATATTCCTATAGGTTATTTTTTAGTTGTAAAGAAAGAAAATTGTAAAGAAATTGTAAAGCCCTTAAGACACTACGTATTTACACGTAGTGTCTTAAGGGCTTTACAATTTCTGATAAGTACTACAATCACTATAAAACTAAAAAATTTTTTTTAGTCATTGCATGTAATTTTGCAAAAGGGAAATTTAGAATTGCATTTTGTATGTCAGTATTTGGTATGATACATATAAGGACTGCGGGTGGGAGGATTCCTATGCAGGAATCCGTTTAGGTAGGTACCACCCCGGGGCCAGTTATTCTGCCGTGAAGCAGTAGTGTGCAAACGTTACTGTATTTCGGTGCCCTTTATGGTACTGAGAGCTAGCGTAATAACTGGGCATGTGAGACTTAAAATCTGATGTCTCGGGAGGACGGAAATGTTCTGCATGACACTGTTGCACTTACCATCAGGAGAACATTTTGCTCGTTTTGTAGCTTTTATCAAATAAAACAAATCATAAACAGGAATTACATTATTTCAGCCTCCTCCCCAACTCCCGATCCCGCCAGAGAAGCCTCCTCCAGCTCCTACCCATGAGCAAATCATGTCGTTGCGTGGCGAAGACTTCTTCCTCTATAGTCCAAGAGTTGATGGTCATACATATGGGCGGTACGATTTGCAGATTATATATAGCAAGCATTTAAAAATTCATCATTATTTCAGCCTAACACTAGTCCTCTGCTGAACATAGACCATTCATACATACATAATTTTGCCATAGTGGCTACTCTTGGTAGGCAGGTTGGCAACCGCAATTTTTTGTTTGAATGTTCCAGGAAGATGCTGCTGCCCATCTCTTGGTTTTCATTTTCCCTCTGTCGTAAACGACGCCCTACGAGTCAAGATGACCCGATTGACCCGTAAATGTAGCTGTAACCAGCCAGTGCTGAGAATAAAAATATATACGAAAATAAATATGATATAAAAACAATATATTTTATTGCCTTATAGCCGATAGGTGTCTGACGGAGTAAAATAGCACCTGCATCTTTCTCACCGAGGTGTCGTAAGAAGGACTACGATTCGTACGGACAGCCTTTTTTCGTGCAGAATAACACCATAATATGCAATTCTGTCACTATACTGCTCGTGCGAACGAAATGGGGAGTCAAAATTTTTTGACTCGTACCAAAATGGCGGCGATGTGGTTTGCCACTCGTTTCCCGCGAGGGCTAAAAGTAGGCTACGTGAGTGACCTCTGCCTACCCCTTATATGGGAAAAAGGCGTGACTGTATGCATGTATACATTGTCTTTAAAAACAGATATTAATATTCAAACATAATTGCGGAAAAGAAAGCAAAGGAAGAAGGACATAGGACGGATGTATTTATAAAAAACTTTTTTTTATACAATTTATCTTCTCTTCTTTAATGTAACGACAAAGCCTTTTAACAGTTTTAATAGTGGTACGGATTAAGTGTTTCAAATGTTGAGAGGTTCCTGTTGTAAATAATCTTGAATTATTAAATTCAGAGTAATTAATGAATTTGCAATTTACAGCGACGATCTAATCCCGCTTCCAAAGTCAGAGACACTCCTTCATAGTCCCGTGGAGATCGCCGATCAGAACTTCCACTCGCAGTTCCAGCAGTTGGACGTTGAGAAGTGGATATTGCACGCGACGAGACATATGAGCAGTTTTAGGTAACATATCCCTCATAGCATATTACAGTCAAATGTCGCGAGGAGGCCTTCTCTTTTAAGGATTTAGCGCATATAATCTACGTGGTGTATAAACTGACTTTAAAGTGTGACCCTAAAGCCTTACACTCTAGGCTTAAGTCTCAAAGTGGCTTAGTGTCGAATTCTTCGGAGCTACAGTGCCCACTTAACATCAAGATTGCTTCATTTATATTTTTTGAAACTATATTTCATAATATATATTCGGCGACGTGGTTCGCCACCCGTCACGTCTAAAAATATTACCGCTGCCAAAGTTATAGTGCTGCTAGAAGAATGTTACGTGTCTCGGCGATTAGATGTTAGTCGTTCTACTGTTCAGACGATTCAGCAACGATTTCAGGAGACGAGATCCATTGAGAAAAGGCCAGGTTCTAAAGAAAAAGATGCATTGGACTACGGGACGGCCGCTTCTTATTGATCCAGCACTAATTACGTTGGTGTTAATAAACTACTGTAAGTTACCAGTTGGGGTGTAGCATGTAGTCTGTGTGGAAGAGGATTTCACAATATACGCTTTTTTTGTAAAGTATAAGTATTTTATATGGCAATAATCGTTTCACGACCAGCTTTTTTTAAATATAATACTTTATTCTAGTTTGATCTTTGCAGATACCAAACATTCAAAACCTACACTGGCATTGCCTGTTGTGTAGCAGCGATGGCGATGCTTCGTAGACTGCGCGCCAGGGCTTGGAACGAAGATGTCCTCGACGAGACTCTGGATCTGGGTTACAATTTGTATCGGGTGAGCTATGTTTAATTTTTCTTTTCCACAACCTTGGGAAAAGCATATATTTTCTGAGGAAGCTGGCTTAAATTAAGAAATAATAAAAAATAAAATTTGAATTTTGGAACATCAAAAATAAACTGTATCCATATCCTCCTGTACTATTATAATAGTATTAATGCCAAAGTAACTGTCTGTGTCCCTCTGTTTGTTTATTACTTTTTCACGGCTCAACTGATCTCAACAAATTTTGGCACAGCGATAACTTTCATCCTGGAGACTAACATACTATGATACTTTTTGTCCAGGAAAATCAATAAGTTCATCATCTCCATTTTAGCCTATTACTAGTCCACTGCTGAACATAGGCCACCCCCAAAGATTGCGTTTGTAGCTCTCATTTTAGGGGGATTTTTTCATCATTGCCTCGCTTGACAGGCGGGTTGGCAACCGCAGTTCATTTATTCAGATTTACCAGGAAGAGGCTGCTGCCCATCTCCTGGTTTTAATTTTCCCTCTGTCGACTTTTACTACACCCAATCTCCATCCATCTCATCTCAGATGCGGGTGGTAGATTCTCTTAAGCCGCCACCACACGGTACCTTCCGTTTGTGATGCTGTTATTCTTACTGCTTTTGAGTTAGAAATTAAAGAGTAGGCAAATGAGGTTAAGCCATTATAAGGAATGATGAATCCAACTTTGACCAAGAGATCAATCGAGGGATCTAACTTGGTTTGGCAGCGTTCGGAAAACTGCGTCACGTCTCGTAGAGTATACCTCAACCTTAGAGTACCTAAAACAAGAGTCTTAAACCTGTGCGCGTTGTCATTGATGACATATGGAGCCAAGACGTGGTCCTTCCCTGCAGGCCGCATGGGGCCGCTACGCTGAGCTTCCTTATGCGGCTATGTCGAGCGCTCAGCGATCTATGGAAAGGTCTATGCCCGGATTTTAATCGCGAGATAAAATCCTTAACAAGAAAGGATCAGCAAGCTGAAGTGGCAATGGGCCAGCCATACAGCTCGTAGAACCGATATCCGTCGGGGAAGAAAGGTTCTCGAGTGGCAACCTCGTACCGGCAAACCTTATGAAAACGACCTGGATGGTTTTGCGGGAAGTCGTGCGTGTTTTGTGGCAATCTTTGGGGACTGGTTGAAAATGATATTAAGTTAAATAATAGCTTATAAAAACACCGTATGGTGTGTTATAGTGAGTTGGCTAAGATATTTACGTCATTGAAAATATGTTTACGTTTGTGAAAAAGATGATGTCGCAGTGCTTGAAATAGATTAGTAAAACTACTAACACGTATAAGGCTTTATCTATTATAAACGTAACTTATCGCTCCACTTTGTGATTACATTTTATGATTTTTTAATAGGAGTCGTTAGTGGACAGGGGCGGTCCCATTAGACGTTTGGTACTCGGAGAATTAAAGGAAACATTCAGAATACGTGACAAGGAGTATAAGCATAAGGTATATATACTTTTGTTAATGATTTTTAACTACATGTACTTAAATCTTACGTACCTTTGCGTATCGGAACCAAGACAAATTATAAGCTGCGGCCCTCGTAATACGTCGAGAATAAATAGCAAATGTTTCTGTTTTTCAAGTACTGACAAAAACTTACAGTAGATTCAGTGATGGACAGCATCTGGATTTCTCGCGTTTCATGCGGATGTCTAACCACCTCTCCCAAGAGTGGCAATTACAGCAATTCTTCTAAATAAGGAAAAAATCAATGACGGATAGCAGCGTTGAGTTGCGAATTGTTTGATAAAGCCAACGTGATAGCGCAAAACGTCTTTGTCAAGCATGACATTAACTGCCATACTCCTAACATGGTAGAGAACAATGATGGACTGTGATGTTGTTCTATTGGCCTATTTTCGACTACGGCGACACAAGAGTAACGCTCACGCGATGAGTGAGGAGGTAGGCTAGGGATGCAGTGTCAGAGACACAAGAAAAATTAAAACAAAACCCGATCCCAAAGCCAACAATTTGTGTTTTTGCATAAATGTTGGCTCCGGCCGGGATCGAACCCAGGACCCGCGGCGTGGTAGCCGGTCAATATTTTTTCCTTTTTTTTTATCCTATGAAGTGACGAGACGAGCAAAACGTTTACTTAATGTAAGTGCAATGTCTGCCCATCTCTCAATGCCCTTCAGACCGAAACACTAATGTTTACGCAATACTGCTTCACGGATGAATAACTGGTCTGGGTCTGGGGTGGTGGCTACCTAGACGGATTCGCGCATAGGAATCCTAGCACTAGTAGACCAGTGGTAACGCGATATTGCGTTAGCGTCGTTAAATTGTGAGGTGTTTGATAACGCGAACGTTAATGTGCCCGCTACCACTATTGGTAATAACTGCAAAATGGTAGAGTACCTACAATGACGGACTATCTATCAAGGTTTCGATTATAACAGATACCCCATTTTGGATGAGACACGACATATCCAGCAGTGAAGTTTTTAGAGGCAGATAAAAATTAAAAACATTAAATCTTTTAATAAAATTTTCATATAGGAACGTGGCATAGCAGTATGGGGCAAGATGGTTTCTTCGGATCCGAAGGTCTTTGACTTGTGTCGCGGTATCGAGAGTTTCTTCAAGGAATCAGACGCAGGAGTTTTACAGGTATTATTAAAGAATGTTGAAATTATTTTCACTATACCGTATTCAAAGTACGTAATACAGTATTTGAAATGTAAAAAAATATCTTTTCTTATATAAAATATAATGTTTTGTGTAGATTTACGTCAAACCATTTGTATACATATTATAAGCATTGAAATATTTCATTAAAATAATTTCTCAAATCCGATCCGTTTGGAGTGCCGACAACAGCAGCTCTTATGGGCAGACGTTACACTTACCATCAAGTGAACGATATGCTCGTCTCGTCACTTTGTTCCGTAAAAAATGTAATTTTTTTAATAAATGTGTATTAAAAATTGCACTGGTATTCTATTATTACACTAATATTACAACCGATTATATGCATAAAGGCGAAATATGTGTTACTACTATTTAGTTAACTTATCATCATCAATGAAAAAAAAATGAATACTAGCTGCTAATGCCCTTGCGTATATTTTGCACAGTATCGTGATCATAAACCGATAGTACTGTCTAACTTCTTTGAAGAATGTAAATAACGCCAATCGGCAGCTTAAATTAATTAAATTATATTTTTTATAAATTTCTTAAGAAACATTAATTTCCAGACAATTACTTATTTTTCGTCATTGGAGGGGACAATAATCTTCAAAATGGCGCAACAAACATTAATTTCGATTCAGTTTTAAGGGAAATATGTCATACCGCCTATTCAAGCCTTTGAGAAATAATATACTCGTAAATACTAATGATGCTTGTTTATTATCAGAAGTCTTATCATGGTATGCTCATACATACAGGTTCCCGGCGAGTACGAAGTGGCTATTTGGAATGAGGGTGGTCGTTATTACGTATACCATCCCTGGCCGGCGGACAGATACGGATATAGGGTAAGTGTTTTGTACAAATATCAGATTTGATTTCAGGTTGCCTCGCAAACAAACGATGCAACAAGTTAGGATTTTCCCTGAACCATGAATGCGTTTGACAAAATAAATTGCATATACACATGTTTCCGTGTGGAGGCGGCTTGGAGAATCTACCATCCGATCTCATCCCGTGGGTGTCGTAAAAGTCTATAGAGGGAAAATTAAAATCAGAAGGTGGGCAACTGCATCTTCCTGGAACTGCGTGGCAACTATGGCAAAATCCCCACAAAATGAGAGTTAAAAACTTTTGTGATAATCTATGGGGGAAGGTCTATGTTCAGTAGTGTACTAGTGATAGGCAGAAATGATGATGATGATTACGTATTTCTGCGTTTTAGTCCAAATAGTCATCCATTAGTCTAAATATTAAATGCAGATTATATAATGTGTGCCTTAGTGTTTGTCCAGTGCGGGAATCGAACACGCGACCCGTAGCGCTAAAGCCAACCGAGCCGCCTGAAGTTTCTGATCGTATTGCTTAAGCGGTCATCGGATACGTTATATTTGGTTACGAATGTCCTCTATGTAATATTTAGTACTTAGCACTTAGCTCTTAGCTCTTTTTAAAAAACGAAGCCCCACAGTAGGATTTCTCCTGTGGCGTGAGTGCGTTTTACAGACATCAATTCCACATGCACAAACACACAGACCCGGAACAACTATATGTAGACCATACAAATATTTGTCCCGTGCGGGAATCGAACCCGCGACCCGCGTCGCAGAAGACAAGGGCTTAGCCACTGCGCCACCGAGCCGACACTTTATATGGCGCGACTATATAAATATTACACCTGACACGGTGTTAAATATAAACTTAGTGCGTTTTAAAAAATTAAGTAGAAATGAATCGTTTCTTACTGGTGGTAAGATTCTAATGCTGTAGTCCGTCTGGGTAGGTAACCACCACAGGGCCAGTTATTCTGCCGTGAAGCAGTAGTGAACATATAAAACTTAAAAGAGTCCACTTCTCCAATTCAGGTTGGCGGACTTCACATGTCCTCTAAATATTTTTATTGTTCAGACATGCAGGTTTCCTCACGATGTTTTGCTTCACCGCTGAACACGTGGTGAGTCAACACTTAAAATTACAGAAAAATTTCGTACGGTTAAGAATATTCTAGAACGTTATGTCTTCCCCCTTAACAAATAGAGAAGTTTCTAGAACGTTATAACGTTCCTTTTAACGAATAACGAAGTTTCTAGATTTAACACAAACATTGTATATCGGGATTTTAGAATATTCTTGGCGCTCTAGAATATTCGATGGCTTATATAAGTGCAGCCGGAGGGAAAATTAGCTGAGGTTAAGACGAGCTACAGGGCGAATCAAAAAATAGTGACCAGTTGATTAATTTGAATGAAATATGAATGTATGAAAAAATTAATGAAATATATTCATCTATCTACGGAGTATCGTTTTATTGGTTCAAATGAGAACCAGAGCGTAACAATACTATAAAATTTAAGGAGAACGCCCGACTCCTATACTACTACGGCTCTATACTACGGTCTGAATGTATTTAAAATTTATATTGAAAATATGTATTTATAAAATCTGGCGTTTGCCATGTGTATATTTTCTGTTTTTTTGGGTTTCAGGTTGGCCTTCGCGATGGCGGCAAAGCATGCCTTTTGTATTTTAGCAGAATATCCCGCCTATGCGAGCACTTCCTCGACAGCGTGTCTGATATGAAGCGGAAGCCGTTCAGCATCGCCGACGTCAGCGTACAAGAGCTGGGGGAGATGCCTGAGCCGGTCAACAAGCTGAAACGTGAGTGTTTTTATATTGGTTGTGTCTTGGCGATGTAAAACATTACTTATCAGTACTTTAAACGCGACTTTTACTACGTCGTGTGGTGGCGGCTTAAGAGAATCTGCCATCCCATCTCATCCCGTGGGTGTCGTAAAAGTCGTCAAAGTGAAAATTAAAACCAGAAGATGGGTAGCTGCATCTTTCTAGAACATCTGAATAAATAAACTGCGGTTGCCAAACCCCCTGCCAAGCATGACAAGTATGGCAAAATGCCTCCGAAATGAGAGTTACAAACTTTTGTGGCAATCTGTGGGGGAGGCCTTTGTTCAGCAATGGACTAGTGATAGGTTGATAATGATTATAAAGGCGACCGCATGGCCTAGTGGTCAGGATACCTGACCTACGCCTCAGGTTTGGGTTCGAACCCCAGCCGGAGCCGCCATTTGTGCAAAATCACAAATGGTTGCACCACACAACCATTTCCAGTTTTTGTACATGTGTAAGTTGTCGGTAAAACGCAATAACGATACAGGAGAAATTCTACTTAGAAGCATCGTTTTTTTAAACTGTCACCCCATATCTTCTTGGGGGTAAAGATCCAGTAAAGCACCTTGAAAACATGCTACAGTGCAGTAGTTCGTTGTAGAGAGCACATATTAGATTTAAGTTTAAAATCAAAGGCAAAGTAGAACACCACACACCTCTTTTTTACCGAGATGTCGTTACGGTCACGATATCTCGGTAAAAAAATCCGGGTCACGGATTCGGTTACGGGTGTGGTCTCTCCCCATCCTCTTTATTGGTAAAAAGACGTGATTGTATATGTGTATGTACGAATAACTTCTAGTTTGTGATTCGGATGCCTCGGAAAAGACTGAAACATGAAACGATTTAGTATTGCATTGTTTAGACCACGGCGACAATTGTCCACTCACACGTACCAACCTTATTCAATATGACTGACGCTGAAGGACACTGAGAGCTAATGTAATGACTGGACGTATTTATGAGACTTTAATGTCTCAGGGTGACGATCGCAGTGTGGTGCCACACATAAATGTTCTGGGTGGCACGGCATTTGTTATGGGTATACGTTGCACTTACCATCAGGTGAACGATTTCCTCGTCTCGTCACTATCTTCCACTTTGACTTTTTAAATTGTCGGACTTTCTGTAGCTGTGGCACCAAACCGTTGGGTAGTTCGCGGACGGTTCCATGAGGCAGACGAAAGGTTTCCAGAAGAGCACAGAGGACGTCAAGCCACACCAGCGGCCATCGCTGCCATTGCCATGGCGCATATCATTGACCCTGCTAATTGGACTGCTGATGAGGTGGATGAGGTGAGACCAATGCGTTCCTGACTTTATTACTTTTCTAGCCTTAACCCGCTGACTACATCCGCATGGATTTTCGAAAGTACCGTGGGAGGCTCTTTCAATTTCCGAAATAACAAGTATCCTATGTCCGTCTCCGGGAAGTTAACTAGCTGTGCCTAATTTCGTCAAGATTGGTTCAACGGTTGAGCCATGAAAAGGCAACAAACAGGCAGAGGGACAGAGAGAGTTACTTTCGCATTTATAATATTAGTATCCTTACTAATATTATTAATTCGAAAGCGTAATCACTGGGCATATGAGACTTAAGAACTTATGTCTCAGGGTGACGGGCGCAGTGTTTTGCTACACAGAAATATTCTGTGTAACATCTCATCTGTTATGGGCAAACGTTGCAGTTACCATCAGGTGAACGTTTTACTCGTCTCGACACTTTATAAAATAAAATAAAAAAGTATCTCTCTCTGTCATTCTGTCTATTTGTATATCAGGACTAGAACTTTTATGAACGATTTACAAATGTATCATCATTTGTATAAATGCAATTTACTCGTGAAGTCAAGAAGTTGGTCGAGCTCGGTGCCATTCATGTCTTGTCTATCGGGAAATTTCAAGTTTCTTTAAATATAGTGTCAAGTACTCGTATCAGTGATCAGATGTACTAGACATATTAATAGGTGTACATGATGTCCTCCTGTCCGATTTTAGACCACGGCCTGCCACGAACTGCGCAGGAGATATTATAATGCACAAGTGTACGCACAAACAAAGAGGCACCCACTCGTTCCTATCTACCCGTGCCCGAAGTAACGCTCATGCGACTAAGATCGGAGGTATATAAGGATGCTGTTTCTGAGACAGAACAATTACATTACAAACAGTAGCGAAAACCAACCATTTGAGTTCTAGCACAAATGTTTGCTACGGCTGGGATATGAATCCAGGACCCACGGCATGGTAGTCAGGTACTCTAACCCTAGTGGTTATGGCCACGCGGTCGTCATAGGTTGTCGGTCGTTGATATACAAGTGCTGATATAATACACTCGTCTATTTTCTTTAAACACTAACAGTGGAGATTTTTTTGTTGAGCTAAGAGTTCAAGATTCGATTTCAGGAGTTCTATGTTATTATATTTATATTACAGTCCCTGGTCCGTGGTGATATTCTCTACCAAAACACATTAGAAAACCTTGAACGCATGGGCGTAAGTCTGGACTCACCTAATAATCCCGAAGCGGAAGGTAGTGAAGAGGAGGAACAGGTCTCCTCTGGAGGAACTCTGGCTGCCGCTGATGTGTTGGACAAGTTTAGGATATCAGATTACGATTGTATTGAGACTGACGTATTGGACAGCGCATATAGTGGTAAGTATCATCATTATCAAGCCTTACGCAGTCCGCTTTTTATTTGGGTAGGCAGAGACCACATCTTTCCATCTGCGCTTTCATACAATCTCGTCGGTAGCTTCTGCCCGTGGCCTTCGATTTGATCGTGATACATATTTGGTTTTTTTTTTCAGGGGAATTAAACCCCGAGCCGTCGAGTGGAGTAATGTCTCTGAAGCAGTCGCTGCGGCAGCTATTCAAGGAGCACTCGCACGCCGTAGTGACCGCACGCGGAGCCTCCATGGCGGTGTGGAGACACGACGACCACTACTACATGTTCGACCCTCATGGCTGCGATGAGAATGGTGAGATTACTGTTAGCTCCATGTTTTGCTTGAAGTGATGGCGTTTAATTTTAACGGTGAAATCCGCCCTAAGTGGTGAGTTTGCAAACCCTCTGGCTACGAAATATATGATGTTATAATAATTTAATTTAATTTAATGTAATTTATAAATGACATTATGTAATATGGCACTGCAAAAAAAATACCACAGAGTTTCTTGCTGTTTCTTTCTTGAGAACGACATATTTTTCGAACCGATGTAGATTTTGACATTCATAGGAGCTTTAAACGAGTAAATTGAATAGCGAAATTTTCATTTTGACTTTGAGTTTATGCGGTTGCTAAGTCGTGGATCGTGGGTTCGAATCCCTGCCGAAGATAAAATTTCTGCAACACAAGTTGTTGGTTTTAGGGTCACTGAGTTAGTTGTGTTTGACACTGATTCGTGTCTCTGTCGCTGAATCTGTCTCCTCTTTCGACCTTATTGCATAAGCGTTACGTTGGAAACGGAAAGGTGGAGCGAGTGTCTCCTGTCTCCTGGATTATTTATTCTAAGTGGATTATGTTTTCATTTCTGACTACTTATCAGCACTCACTTGACGTCACGCCTGCCAATAACAGTGCGGTGTCATTCACTGTCTACTGGAAAATTCTCCGCACACTTCAGGACTATGTAAGTATGTAACTGGTGGTACGATTTCCTATGCAGGAATCCGTCTAGGCAGTTACCACCTCAGGACTAGTTATTCTGCCGTGAAGCAGTACTGTGCAAACACTACTGTGTTTCGGTTTGAAGGGCCTTTGTTATGGGCGGACGTTGCACTTACCACCAGGTGAACGTTTCGCTCGTTCCGTCATTTTTATGGATAAAAAAACGGATAACCTAACTCTTTCCTACCGAGGTGTCGTAAGAGGCAACTAAGGTATTACGGACATTATTCGTGCAGAATAATATCATAATATGCAATACTGTGACTATACTGTTCGTGAGAGCGCAATGGGGAGTAAGATTTTTTTTGACTCGTTCCAAAATGACGGCGACGTAGTTCGCCAACCGGCGGGTCAAATACCCACTATTTGACCCCCCGGTTGGCTACTACTACGGGTGACTACCGCGTGGCCCAGTGGTCAGAGTACCTGACTTCTAAGCCGCGGGTCCTGGGTTCGAATCCCAGCCGGAGCCAACATTTGTGCTGAAACATAAATGGTTGGTTTCGGGTCTGGTTGTGTTGTGATTGTCCCCGTGTTTCTGACACTGCATCCTAGCCTTCCTCCGATTTTATCGCATCAGGGTTACATCGGGCGCGGGTCGGTTGGGACGAGTGTGTGCCTCTGTGTTTGCGCGTACACTTGTGGCACTATAATATCTCCTGCGCAGTTGATGGCTCTCGACAGTAGTCGGCAGTTGTCACCGTGGTCGAAATCGGCTAGGAGAACATCATCATTACGGGTGTGGTCCCTGCCTACCCTTTATTTGAGACAAAGGCGTGACGTATGTATGTAGCTCAGCGGTATGGTTACCCCCAGGGTATCCGTCGGAGGAGTTGCGAGCGAGCGCGTGCCTCGTGCGGGTGAGGGGCGCGCCCGACGCGCTGGCCGACGCGCTGCTGGCCAGCCTGCCGCCCGGCGCGGACGACAGCTTCAACCTCTCGCCGGTCGCCGTCACCGCCACCAAGCTCAACGCTGACCTGGGCGCGCCCGAGACCAAACTCGAGGTCGGTGCTCGTCACTTTTGCTGATGGCTAAACGCTGATCTAAAAAGCCGTTCTAAGATTATTAATTTTACTTTTCGTAGGACTCCTATGAAGGAATCTGAGATTGTGAATGTGGCCCCCCTTACATAGGGCAAACAAAAAGATCGATAAAAACCCGCGTAAAAAAACATATAGCTGATGTGAAGCATCGTCGCTCTAGGAAGTCTGCAGTCTGTGACCACGTTCTGACCAGTCTGGATCATCCCAACCATTACATCGGATTTGATAAACCACAAATACTTGCAAAAGAACACCGATTCCTACCAAGGATGATTAACAAGGCTATTGAAATTTAAAAAAAACATCCTAATTTCAATAGAGAAGATGGTTGGGTATTACCAGCAGCTTGGGATCCTATTGTTAATAAAATTAAATCAAAAACCAAGCATACCACTGCAAGACTTCAAGACACAATTAGCTCTTTCTGCGTAGATCGGACCATGTCTTTGTCGGGAAAGGAATATGTATGCATATAGTAGTAACTAGTTGGATCATGGACTTTTGGCGCCAACTCGAGTGGCAGAGATTTTTTTATTTAATTTTGAAATTTCTGCGCATCCAAATATACGCAGAAAGTTTTGATGTTTAATATTGATAGTTTATTATGCAAGTGCTCCTGAAAGTGCACAGTTTTTGGAAAAGTCAATTCAAGACCAAAATTGTGCTTTTCGTTTGTTTCCATCAGTCCAGCAAATCTTCAGTAAAAGTCAACTATCATTTGACTGTCGATCAAAATTTGAAGTCTTGCTGTTTGAAGATTGTATACTTGGCTATGTTACTTGACACTGGAAAATATTTTGATTTCTGTTTAATGAATAGTAGGATCATAATATCTGTCATATCGTTATTTACTTTAAATTTTGAATATTGGCCAGAAAAGTTTGTCATTAAAGTTGGCCATTTAAAAAAATGGAGTCGACGCAAAAGCAAGACACCGAGTCGCGGTTATAGCGCTGCACCGCTGCAGTCACGCGCCAGCGGAGATTTTTAAACTTCTGCATTCTTTGAAAATAACGCTGTGATTCGTATATCAAACGATTTAGTTAAGATTCGACATTTGACAACCGATAATGCAGTGCGGGCGCGAATCCAAAGTAATCCGGTCCGTAAGCATAAAATGTTAGTCCTTCAATTATGATTAAGTAGAACTACGCTCAAAAGAATGCTGAAAAGAACCTGAAACTCTGAGCTTATTAACGACAGACAGGGCATATTCTTAATGAGCGTCTGAAAAATTTAAGGCTCGATAGACACTGACGCAGTTGCGATAAAGTTAAAAGAAAAAAAACGTGACCGTCATAGCACGAAACACGTATACTACATACATTGTAGTGCGTAACTCTTCACAGTGTGTACTACTTCCATAGTAAGTAACAGATTATGGTGCATCACGCATAATAGTGCGTATCACATCATAGTGCGTAACATCGTAGTGCATTACACATCATAGTGTGTAATACGTCGTAGTGCATAACACATAGTGCCATACATATCAAGGTACGTGACACATCATAGTGCATACTACATCATAGTGGGCCATGATGGCATATCATTTTCCATGACGGTACACAAGTCGGTCTTACCCCCAAGGCGCGCCAACAAATATTCCACACCAAATTAATACAATTTTAATCTATTTATTTTTTTGATTATCAGAGCAAAGCTTTTGAATGGATTTCAAAAGGCACAGCTGCGATCATGATGGGACCGCGAGGAGAGAACACGGCTATCGGCAAGGCGGCTGAGAAGGCTGGGATAGGGGTAAGTGCATTTTGCAACAACCTTCATTCAATACAGTTAGCTCTTTCTGCGTAGATCGGACCCAAAATAATGATCAAAAGCTAAGGTATACCGTCTTAACTATGACATCATGACATCTGTCACGTCAGTTCTTCCGTGACCATGGATGCTGTAAAGTTATTCCAAGAAAGAAAACTCTTCCCCATTTACCAGCACATTTATGTCTAATCACTTAACAGTTTAAAAGCAAATTTTTAACGTTTAGCCATAATGCTAATTTTGAAATAGCACTTTCTCCTCGTCAAATATAACAAAAGTCGAAGATCATCACATTTGCGAAGAGATGTTACATCCCTTTGCATTTTTTATAAGATCTACCATGGGGAGTGTTCCGAAGAATTGTTCGGATTAATTCCAGCCGCTGATTTTCACCATCGCACATTGCGGCATAGCGCGAAATTCCATCGTCACCACCTTGATGGTTGGCATTCCAGCACAGTGCGTTTTTCGCGCATTTTTCTGCCCCGCACAAGCACCTTATGGAATCTGCTGCCGCCAGCGGTTTTTCCGGACCGATACGACTTAGGGACCTTCAAGAAAGGAGCCTATTCCTTCCTCAAAGGCCGGCAACGCATCTGCTATTCCTCTGGTATTGTAGGTGTTCATCGGCGGCGGTGACTACTTACCATCAGGTGAGCCGCTTGCTCGTTTGCCTCCTCTAACATAAAAAAAAATCAGCAAATAACACTAAAAATTGGTTGTCCCCTACTAGGTAAGGTTATTTATAAATGTAAATAAGAAACAAAAATGGGCCGAGAATCGAACTCTGCGTATATTATACTGCTGTTCCGGAAGAACTCGTCCTATTGACGTTTACCTGATGGTAAGTACAAAAAACAACAAATGCTGTTTCACTAAAGACAGAGAGATGAGACATCAGTTCGTAAGTCCCATATGTCCAGTGATTACACTATCTCTTAGTGCGTTTCAGACCCAAACACAGTAACGTTTGCATACTACAGCGTCATGGTAGAATCACTAGCCCTGGGGTGGTACCTTTCTAGACGAAATCTTGCATAGGAATCCTACCAATAGTGAAAACTAGTCGACATTTGTGCGAAACTCAAATTGTTGGTTTCCGGGTCTGGTTATAATGTCATTCTCCTCGTGTGAAAGGCCCTAGCCATTCAAGGCATTCTTAGCCCTTACGATGTATGAGCGTTGCATCGGGCTCGAGTAGATTCAATTTCAAGAACAAAATCGATTTCTTTTTATTTTAAGATGGCGTAAAAGTTCTTTATTCAAAATGAGTTCAAACATTTGTGGCTAGTATTCGATATTTCAATTAAATAAGGATGTGACAGAACTTACGACCCGACTAGTTATATTAACTTTATTATATTACAATTTATTTATATTTTATCTTCGATTATCCATATTATATTCCTTAATTTCGTTCCGATTGTTTAATTTTCAGGAGGAGGATAAGGCGGGTCGTGTGATAGCGTTACCAGCAGCTGCTGCATTCACTGCGGCTACTGCTTCGGTCCCGCCACCGCATATGCATCAAGATCACATGTACAATTTCCTAGGTATGCATGAACTTTTATTGGCTTGTAATGGAAAACTATCTTTCTCTATATTACATCTGTATATACATCTAAATCAAATACATTAAAGTTTTAAAAAAAGAACACGTTAGATAACTAAACCTTTGTAGATTGATTGTAGGTTGCTACGGGCTGATTTCCGCAACTCCACGTCTATGCGCGTATTTTGCGTTTGGAACTAACTAAACCTTTATTTGGATTTTTAATTACTTTGAGAAGTATAGTGCTCTCGTATCTAAATCAGCGAAACAATATTATTTTGATGTTGGATACCGGATGCCGATATTGAGTTTAATCCCTTTTTGATCTACTAGCCGAAACCAACATTATTTGAAATAAAATAAATTAAATACCAAATTTGTTTAAAATGTCTTGATAAAGACAGAAGAGACGCAGTCGAAATGAGAGTCTACTTCTTTTTTGAAATACGCTTAGTATTTAGTTAGCAGGATAGATAGAATCCTTCTATCGAAATAGAACATTATTCTCAAGGAACTTTTTAATTTCTATTAATTTCTGTCTGCATAAACACTTCACTAGACGCCGGTGCCGATTACTATGTAAATCACGTGAAGAAGACCGGTCGCAAAGAAGTGACCCCTGACGACCTGACGGAGAAGTTCGAGATGGGTGCAAACACTTTCTCTATTGAATTGGAAGAACCTATCACACTGCCTCTCCGTCTACCCGACGAGCCTCAAGGGGTAGGTTGTAGAAGACTAATATCATCATCATCATTTCAGTCTCTCACTAGTCCACTGCTGAACATAGGCCTCCCCCAAAGATTGCCACTAAAGCTTGTGGCAACTACGGCAAAATCCACCCAAAATGAGGGGATTTTGCCGAGGGGATTTTGCCGTAGTTGCCACGCTTGGCAGGCGGGTTGGCAACCGCAGTTTATCTATTCAGATGTTCCAGGAACATGCTGCTGCCCACCTCCTCTAATTGGAGCAGCGTGGCGGACTCCTCCTGGCTTCAAAATCATCCGAAAGGCTCAGAAATGAGAGAAGGCCTATGCTCAGCAGTGGGACATTTACAGGCAGTTATTTTACTTTTTTTACCTCACACTAAGAGATATTTTGTGTTGAGGGTTCGCAAACTCGGAACAACTATCTGGCGATACAAATATTTACTCCGTGCTGGAACTGAACTCGCGTACTAGACATTTGCTGATCCATTGCGCTAACCGAGCTGGCCTTCAAAGTATATCTATTTTTTTATTTTTTTTTTTATTAGACACACAAACGGTAAACATATCGAAAATAGACTATAACATAGACTATTTAGTACATTATCTTGACATGTAAATGCCTATAGCAGTCGTGTATAACATTCTATATTACGTGACTACTATGTACTTCAGAAATTTTCAGAAATTAACAACAAAAAGTGAAATATCAAGATGCTTTTCTCGTTAAAATGACAACAAAATGATCCAACTTTCCAAACATTTTAAAGTCTGATCCATAAAATACTCACTGACCCTGTTAAGAGTGCCTACTTTATTGATATTTTAGGAAGGTGGCGAAGAAGAGGAAGTGTCCGAGAGAGATGAAGGCGGGGAAGAGTTGGAAGAAGAGGAGGAAAAAGAGAAACCTTTGAAACGTTAGTTTTTTATTGAACAGTAGTTTTTCGACTAGTTGATTTTTGTGACGCCACTTTTAGCTGTCCTACTTATGTCATATCACGTTAATTTAATTAACATTAATTTCTAGTCGAAGGTTCATAAACTCATCATCAATCTCTTTGCAGTCCACTGCAGGATAGACCTCTTCCAAGTATGTAGTATTTGTTATTGCCACACTTGGCATGCGCATTGGTAATCACTGCGCCCGATACCGCTGACCATCACCCGCCGGAATAATTTAACCCTTTCGAGACTGTTGGGACACATATATCCCAGTCAAGTTTAATCGTAGATGCTAATTATCAATCTACTAAAATTTCATGCACATTACTTAATTGTGAATAGGTCTCTATTATTACATTCCTTAAAATCTAGTACCACAATATCTTGCTGTCAAAAAGTTCGTTAAGTGTAAAAAAATGGCGCTGTAACATCATTTGTAGATAGTTTTAAAAAGTTGTTAAGATATGTTGACAAAATTAGCCGGTAAGTTTTTCAGTTTATATTTTATGAGCCCTCTTTTGAATATTTTTATGTAACCAATTCAAATTATTTACTTCTTTATGTGTTAAACCGGGATAAACTTGCCTCTTTTATTTTCCTTAAAAAATCCGTATCGAAAGGGTTAATCCAGGCCATCTATCATCACCAAAGAGGTCATCTAATTTAAAATATTTTTAATTAGTGTGAATGGAGGGATTAGGAGACGGGTTAAGACCATCTTTCCGGGCCAGCACATTTCACTGCCCCAATGCTTCCACAGAAATAAAGGACGCACTTTTCAAGATGTGGTACGACCCAACAAAGCCCCACCACGTTTGCCTGCTAGTGGGCGACTACCACCAGATGGGAGTGTGGCTGTCTCCGGGCGGTAAAGTGGTGGCATTCGATCCCGCGCCGACCATGATGAAGGGATTACTCACTGCGCAGAGGATCAAGAAGGGTAATGTTGTCTACGATGTCCATTTGAATATATTTAATACAATGTCTTTGGAATTAATTTGATCACGTAATGGTATATAAAGTATACTAGTAGTCGCCCAATGCCCGAAATTCGAACGTAATTGAATAACTTTATTTTATTAAATTTCATGTATTTGTAATTCTGATTATACGTAAATTGTAGGTTTCTGCAATCCTTCTCCATATGAACTTTAACTTTGTCAAATCTCACGCTCCCTACGTGCGCACAATATTAAGTATAAAAGGGTACAAAGTTTTCTCTTCACCTATTAATATATAGATTTCTTTCAGAAATCTTTTTGTCAGGGACGCTCATTTATACACTGCTTGGCATACTTAAACTCAAATTCTACTTAAATTCTGCTGTATATTAGTGTGTTTCGTTGTAAACGGGCACTGATAGCTGTCTTATGGTTGGAGCAGTATGGTGTCACACAGACATGTTATGGCTTGCACAGTATTTGTTACGGACAGACGTTGCACTTACCATCAGGTCAACAATATGGTCATCTCGTTAATTTCTTTCATAAAAAATTTGTGTCTGGGATTGGCAAGCCCTTCCTGGCTTATAATTGAGACATAATTGTCATAATCGCTTGATTTGCATGCGCGTTGACAAAATTACAACATCGCAAGGTTACATACATATAAATAAAATATTTTTCAGGCGATGAACTTCGTTTGCAACGTTTGAAAGACGAGATGAGTGGCGAAGGTGGCGAGGAAGACGAAGGAGAAGATGAGGAACTTGGAGGCGGTAAGATAGTCTGATATTTGAATTTTAATATATTTGTTGTTTCTCTTTACTTAAAGCTTTCCCTTTGCGCCGTGTAAGGTCCCCTTTTACAGATGGCCGATGAACCTGGGTTCGCATTTGGGGGATATTGACGCAAAGGTACATATAATAAAAATGTAAACTGCCCGTGTCTGTACATTTAACAATTTTGCGAAATAAATGATTGAGGAGAGAGGGGCTAAAAATAAGTAACTAAATACATTTCTATCATTTTTAGAATTGCCTGTCTGTCTGTTGTGAACTGTTTGTGAACGCATCACGTCTAAATTACTGAAATTTTTCAAAAGACTTAGTAAGAAAATTATAAAGCGTATCTTGCGGTAACATTTAGTCTTCGTTTTATTAAAATCGGTTTATTCTTTCAAGAATTATGATTTAATTTCTGAATTGCGTTCTCCGCCGTTGCAAGACGTTGACACCTTTTTTAGCTTAACATATTGGCTTGACTACTCGGATTTTCGTGGTCGACTATCGGTCCAATTCTGAATTAATTGATTGAAATGTAAACTTAACGCTATCTTAAATAGTGCCCTCAAGGCGCGGGCCTGTAGCATTTCCTGCCTCTTGCTATATAGCTAATCCGGCACTGGGTCTACTATAGACTTGCAAGTTTCATATAATGTTTTCTTTTGCACCAAGCATGTGTTAAATCATTTAATAGCACATGAAAATTTTAGTAGAGCAAGCACCTGTGACCGAACTTTGATTGTCTGTGAACTATGAAACTTAACACGTTGACTATCCGTGCGTTATTTGGCCAAGACATCATCATCATACTCGTATGAATGATGATGATGTCTTGGCCAAATTTTGACCACGGCGATCACTTCCAAATACTGTCATAAGTGTATGCGCAACCACAGAGGCACTCACTCGTCCCAGCCTAACCAGGCCCGATGTAACGCTTATGCGATAACACCGGAGGTAGGCTAGGTTGCAGTGTCAGAGACACGTGGACAATTAGATCCGCAAACCAAAAATCGGTGCTTGTGAACATATGTTGGCTCCTACTGGGATTCAAATCCAGGACCTGCGGCGTAGAAATTAGGTAATCTAACCACTAGGCCACGCGGTCGACCTAGCTGTGAGGTTCGTGCATTACATTTAATAATGATTTTATAGGAAAATAAACAATGAATTGGAGAAAATAAAGGAGAAAATCTGTGATTACATGTAAGCCGTGTGGTGGCGGCTTAAGATAATGTACCATCCCATCTTATCCGGTGGGTGTCGTAAAAGTCGACAGAGGGAAAATGAAAACTGGAACATCTGAATAAATAATCTGCGGTTGCCAACCCGCCTGTCCAGCGTGGCAACCATGGTGAAATCCCCCCCCCCCCCCCCCAAATTAAATCTACAAACTTTTAGTGGTAAACAATCGGGGAGGTTTATGTTCAGCAGTGAACTAGTAATACACTGAAATGATGATGATGGAGATGTAATCCATGAAAATGTAGATATGACGTCCATGCATTTCATTTGTATGATCTATTTCAAGTCCTCAACTACAATTTCGCTGACTCTCTTACCTGTCCTGAATATAATAAATCTACAATAAAACACTTTATCTAAAAATAACTTTTTGGACATATAAGAGGTGGTAGCCCCTAAGGCCGCCGTGTGGTAGTGGATTAAGAGAATCTACCAACCCATCTCATCTCGTGGGTGTCGTAAAAGTCGACACAGAGAATATTAAAACCTGAAGATGGGCAGCAGCATCATCCTGGAACATCTGAATAAAAAAAGTGCGGTTGCCAACCCGCCTACCAAGCGTGGCCAACCAACTATTACCAACTAGTACCAACTATGGCAAAATCCCCCAAAAATGAGAGCTAAGAACTTACGCGTTTTGAGGGAATCAATGGAGGAGGCCTATGGGTCAGCAGTGGACTAGTGATAGGCTGAAAAGTTGAAAGGATGAGGATGAAGAAGTGGTACTTCGAATAGCTGGGATAGTCAACGTCCCAATTCGTCAAGTTGACGCTCTTGCTTTGCTTTGTTTTAATTTCCTTTATGGGAATTCAATGGGATGGAGTGGGGACGCCGTCGCCACCATTAACTTAACTGTATTTAATTCTTGAAGAAGTCATTTGATATACATTTTTTTTTATTACAGAAGGCGAAGAGAAACCTGAACCGGAACCTGAAACAGTGCCACCGGATTCCACGCCCGCTTTGATGGTGTTCGCCAGTCCCGGGGAGTTTATCGATAAACTTAGTAAGTGTGTCACTATATCAGTACACTAGGACTTTTGGCGCCAACAAGTGGCTTTGGTGTATAATTTTGCAATGTCTGTGTATATTTTGAGTTGTGATGTTTAATATTGATTATTTATTGCGCAGCAAGTGCTCGTGGTAGTGAACAGTGATTTGAAAATTCAAACCAAGACCAAAATTTTATTTTTCGTTTGTCCCTGCAAATCCAGTCCAATCCAATCCAATGTATAGCAAATCTATAGTAAAAGTCAACTATTTTTACTCGATCGAAGAGGAGTTATTATTAAATTTTTACTCGGCATGTAACGTCATCCCCTCACGCATAGCGTTCCCCCCATTGATTACCATAAAGCGCGCTCCTGAGCCAGCATCGATCGTCTTTCCACAAACCCGCAGGTCGTCGGTCCATTGGGTGATGATCATTTTACTCTGTTTGACGGGTTACTACTCAAATATCATCAACATTACGTTAGCCACAAGTTCACAAATCAGACGGTCTGATCTGAGGAAAATGAACACCACCAGAACCTGAAACCAGTAATCTTTAGATGTTGTTTATGTAGTAAGCATCTCAGAAACTTTGATAGCGTGTTGGACTGTTGATGGGAATGGATTAGTTTGTTGAAACCACTGAATTTGAATTTGATTCAAAGAGGCACGACAGATATTTTGTTGGATACGAAATCATTGTTCTTCAGGCAAGATTCAAAAGCTATAAGGAATGCAAGCGAGTATTAAGGTTAACCCTTAACTGACGTTCTGGTAACACACTGCCCGAGTTTAATACTTAAAAAAATTCACACACAATTTTTGACTAACGCTTACCGCGAATTACTATCGGTAGCTATCAACTGCACAGGAGATATTATAGTGCCACATGTACTCGCGAGCACAGCGGCACTCACTCCGGCGATAAAATAAGAGGTAGACTAGGATGCAGTGTTAGAAGCACGGGGACAATCACTACAGTACTAGACACGAAAATCAACAATTTTTTTTTGCATAAATGTTTGCGAAACAGCATGTTACTACGAGTATACGCAAAATACGCGCATAGACATAGAGTTGCGGAAACCGGCCCGTTGCAATCGACAATCTAAATTGAATAAAGGCTTTTATTACAGCCAGGTTTAGTTGTTTATTGCGGCAACGTGGTTCTCCACCCGTCACGTCTCGTTTCCCGCGGGGGCGAATAATAGGCTACGTGTGTGGTCTCTGCCAATCCCTTATATGGGAAAAAGGCATGACTTTATGTAATGTAATGTAATTTAGTTGTTTAACTGTTGAATTTTGTCATAGCACTCCAAGGCGGATTGGACAGGAAGCAGTGCCTGGCTCCGTACAAGCTGTACCCAGTGAAAGTGATCAACGAGCTCACATCGGTGTTGAAGGAGAAGAAGTCGCCATCCTCTAAAGCTGGTGGGGACGAGACTGGGGATGAGGAAGGTAGGAGTAGTAAAAATATTTCTTTTAAACTGTTTTCACGTTGCTTTACATCGGAGATGTGTTACGGTTGACATAATTAACGTAATAATTTAATTTAATTTTTTTTATTTATGGGTTTTAGATATTTTTTTTTTACTTTGTCCATTTTCATAACTTTTAATAATTTTATTAATATTCACAACCTATTAAATTATGCAACGGCAAATATGCCAAATACCCCAAAAATGAAAGCTACAAACTTTTGTGGCTATCTATGGGGGAGCCCTATGTTCAGCAGTGGACTAGTTTGAAATGATGATGATTATGAAATTGTCTTTCACTTATAAGGGTCAATTATGTCTTTTCATTATATTTGACAGTAAAACATGTTCACATAATGTTTTCTTTTATTTACGCGAATATTACACATTTAAATTATGTTCGACTAAAAATAATAATTAAAAGCTGAAGGTACTCCGGGTTAACTATGACATCGGGACAACTGTCACCTCAGTCCCCCCGTGACCATGGGTGCTGTAAAGCGCCCGAAATGTCGGGTTAAAAATAGTTATAAATTAAACGCGATAAAATCCGTAAAAATAGTTTTATTTAAAAAGCAAAACATGTTCTTTTCAAATTATATTTACTAACTGCGACCACTACACCACGTGGTCTAGTGGTCACAGTATCTGATTGCGGCGCCGCGGGATCGGGGTCCTTCGGTGGTAATTGTCTTACTGGGATATTATTCCAGTGGTGGAATATTATCTTACTGGGATGCTTAGATGGCTTGGACGCGTAGAGAGGATGGATGAAAGAAGATTTACGGAACAGATCCACGAGGCGAGTGTGAATGAATGCCCCAATAGTAAAGAGGCGTGACTCTGTGTATGTATTGATAATAAAGTTGGAAAGTTTGTTTAATTGAACACGCTAATTTCAGGAAGTACTATTAATTTTTATTGTATAGAGTGACAAAACTATCAAAACATTCACCTGATGATAAGTGCAACGTCTGCAAATTACAAATGTAGAACATTTCTGTGTGATATCACACTGCGACTGTTATCCAGAGACGTCAGTTCTAAGTCTCATAAGCCCAGTGATTACACTAGCCCTCAGTGCCCTTCAGACCGACACTACTCCTTCACAGTATAATAACTGGCCCTGGGATGGTACCTACCCAGACGGATTAGAATATCCTGCATAAGAATCCTACCGCCATAAAAAAAACCGATTTGTAAAATATTTTTGCATTAGATAGCCCGTTTATTGAGGAAGCGTCTAGGCTATAAAACGGTATGCTACGATATTAAGGAGCGGCATGCTAAGAACCAAGAAGGGCCGAACTGCGATTGATCAGGGGGTCTTCTGTGTAGCTGTGTGGTTTATTTTGGCGTATGAAGCTCACTCATTGGTTAATATGATCAAATGAAACTGATCACGAAACCAACCAGAGTTACACAGCAGCCCCCTGGTCAGTACCATGCGTGTACGTCGGCATGTTTTTCAATCACGTGGCCGGTTTATTTTGTGCGACTGAAAACCGCTCCGCGCAGCTAGTGATTAATAAAATTATTATTTTTACCATCCAGCCGAAGAAGACATCCTCATAGAGCCTCTAGACGACTCGGCTATGGGAAATTACTTTACGCGTGTGGGTAGAACGGCGGCCTCGCTGCGAGGACGGTTGGCGCAGAACGAGAACTACTTCATGGATCAACCCAACAGGGATAACCAGGTGCGTGAAGGACAAGCTTTAACATTAACACATTAAGGCAAGGTATAGTAAAAGTAAGCGAACGTGAGCGAGACGTGACGGGTGGCGAATCACGTTGCAGCCATTTTATTTATTTACACTTTATTTTACTAACTGTAGAGACGGCGGACTTAATGACATATTGCTTTTACTACCAGTCACCCAAAAACATAATGGGAAAGGCGTGTACGGCGGTGGGCAGCGGCGAAAATTATAAACAAATGAAAAAAAGACATATATATATATATATACTTATATATATACTTATATATATTTAAAAACAATATACAACTAACATAAATATACAAAGTAATATTAGGATATAATATATGTAATAAAAAAAAAGTTAAGTGTCCGATGAACTCAATAAGTGCGATTTCAGCTTATTTTTAAAAGACCATTTGTTCGGAGATTTCCTTATGTTTAGAGGAAGCGCATTCCAGAGTCGGGCCGCTGTTACAGCAAAGGAGTTGGAGCGAAAACCAATGCGGTGAGGGAGAATTTGCAGTACGAGATTGTCATGAGACCGAAGATTGCGTTCATGGGAGGAACCATTTTCGTACGAGTCCAAAATTCTTACTCCTCATTGCGTTCCCACGAGCAGTATAGTGACAGCATTGCATATCATGTTATTCTGCTCGAATAAAGGCTGTCCGTACAATATTCTTGTCGCCTTTTAGGACACCTCGGTAGGAAAGAGGTAAGTGCTATCGTGCCGGACACCTATCGCTAACCTAGTCGACTAAAGGCGGTAATTCTCACAGCTACCCTACACGGTGGACACTATCACGAAAGCTGTCCGAAAATACACAGGACCGGTGTCTAAAAGCAGAATCGAAAATGCAACGTCTGTTACAGTTTCATAATTCATCTGCCAAGCATTACCTTCCTTTCTCGATAGAGGCCTATATGTAACAGCGGACGTTACAGAGATCAATAAAGATCCGGGCTCAACAAACATTTACATTGATCATACAAACGTTTGCCTCCAGCGGGAGTCGGAACAACACTTGTCGATTTATCCATACATTTAACCGTCACGTGACAAACTTTTCTCTTTGCCTTACTGTGTACTTGTACTAGAAGAGAAGTTATTTCGGTCCTACTATGCCGAAGTCGTGGTAACAGTAGAGATACGCAATTGAACCAGAGCTACTTTAGTTTGATTCTCGGTGCCGGCACCTCTATAATTGATCTAATCACTGGGCATATGACACTGTAGAACCTGATTTCTCAGGGTCACGTACGCGGTGTGACACAAAAATGTTCCGGGTGACACAGCATTTGGTATGAGTAGACGTTGCACCTACTATTAGGTGAACGTTTTGATCGTATCACTACATTCGTCCAAAAAAAGAAATCGATGGTCCGCTTTGGTGGAGAGCTTGTTGCAAGCGTCCATCTCAATTTGTTTCCAACAACAGAATTTGCTTGTATGGTCTCGGGATAAGAGTATCTGCAGCCTCATTTTATCACGTGGATGTATTAAAAGTCGACTAAAGGATAATAAACTTATGGGAGACCCAAGTTCAGCAGTGCAATTTTTACGGGCTGATCGATCAGTTTGAATTTTTAGGACGCTGCTAACGCCATTATGGGCATCGTAGTCGATAACATAGAGCCGTACATACACTGGAAACCGTCGCTGGTAGACGCCATACTGAAGTACGGCGACCGATTGTACACGATGTCACTGCCGCGAGCCGCCAGCCCGCCGCATCTGAGGCCCGATGAGGTGCAGCCAGAGTTCCACGTCACCAACTTCAACGTAAGTAATATCATTGCGTATAAGCCTGCCGAGTCGTGAGACGGGTAAGAATCCTAGGTGAAGCTAATTTTTACTCAATAGAGTCAGTATCAATACATGGGGCAAAGTATAAGTTTTATAATAAAATTCCAGTAAGTAGACAAAGTTTGAAAATATGTATATAAACATATACTTCATAAAAAAGAGTTATTATAATATAAAATAATACATCTTTGTTGTCATGGGTTAGTTTCGACTACAACGTGTCGTGTTCCGCAAAGATTTCATCTTCTTCTTTTAATTGTAGCCTCTCTCAATAGAATTTTTCCAATGTCAAGACAGTCACGGCAATGACTATAAATAGTTCAAAATTTCGATCAACGGTAAAATGGTAGTTTATTTTTACTGAACATCTGTTGGACCGATGAAGACAAAACGAAAAGTACTGTTCTGATCTATGATGGTCTAAAATTGAATTTTCCAATGACTGTACACTTTCAGGAGCACTTGCTGCATAATAAACTATATATATTAAACATCAAAACTTAAAATATAAACAGAAATTACAAAATTCAATTAAAACACTACCGACACTTTTTGAGTTGACGCCAAAAGTCCCAAAGATTTCATCGTAAGCGAATGAAACAAAATCGTTGACGTTTCTGTCCCTGTCACTGTATTTCAATATACCTTCTATATTTTCGAATTGGTAATAGAAGAGAAAGACGATTTTTTTGTTGGAGCCTTTGCCTTTGTATTGGAGCTTATAATATCGAAAGAAAGATAGAAATAATAAAAGATGTAAAGAAACAAACGATGGACGAGAAACAAGAAAGAGATCATATGAAAAGATGGATAGTTTTGCTTTTGATGTTGATAAGACTGTTAACAATTAAACATTCTGTTATAATTTAACAGATAAAACTAGATGTGGAGGGAGACGTAGTGAAAGGGGATATCAAAGCCGGCGAGACTGGAGGCGTGCTTAGCTTGAAGAAAGGTTTGGAGCGATTCTTCGAGTCGGTGAGTTTCAACTGTTTTTCAAAAATGATGTACAATCATTATAATATCTAGGAAATTCTAGACGAGTAGTGCTCTATTGGACACAGGAGGGTGTCAGGATCGTCACTAGTGGAAAGATGTGGTCTCTGCCTATCCCAATGGGGAAGAGGCGTGGCTCTATTTATGTTAACTTTTAGGGCCCTTTCGTCACGAGAAGGCAGTTGGTTAAACGTTTTAGAAATGCGCCTATTAGATAATGGCCTTATATCTGACGCGTGGCCTAGTGGTCAGAGTACCTGACTTTTACGCTACGGGTCCTGGGTTTGAATCCCAGCCAGTGCCAACATTAGTGCAAAAACAAATTGTTGGTATTCGGATCTGGTCGTGTTGTGGAAATTTATGTCTGTAAAACTTCACTTAGATTTCTTTAATAACCCGTCATAACAAATCTAAAAGTCCACGCGAACAATCTACATCGCTGGTGTACAGCTAGTAAAAGATAAATGTACAAGATGTACTTGTAAATAAATTAAGTGTTATACGAGTCTGCGCTGGTTTCGCTAGCTCCGGATTTTAAAAATTCTCAATTTAACCCAGCTTAGTGCCTGGGCTCTCGACTTAAATTGAATAGTATGCGAGTGACCTGAGTTCGATTTACCACGTGCTCAGCGGCGAAGAAAAAATATCATGAGGAATTCTGCATGTCTGACGAATAAAAATATTTCGAAGACATGTGAAATCCGCTAACCCGCATTTTGCACTGTGACGGACTTTGGCCGCCTACAAAATCCTCTTAAAAATGGGAGGAGGCCTGTGCTTCAGAAGTAGTAAATTTAAGTTGTAGCATCTCGTTCGTTACGTCTTTGTCAGTCAGTTGTTTTGCTATGGCGTGTTTTGTGTTAAATTTGATTATTTGATTAGATGTTTGGATAGTTTAGGTACTTTCATTATAGTTTTAGTGTGCTATGTTTTATTATTTTGAGTACGGAAATTTTCTGAAACAAATATACAATACAAAGAAAATAAACATTTATTTAACACAGATTAAAAAATACCAGCCGTCATAACGTATGATTAAATATTTTTAATGTAAATACTCGTAATAAACTACTTAATATTGCATGCAATGCAATCGAGTTCCGATATCTTGAAGCACCTACATAAAATGTATAATAATTAAATAAGAAAATAAGTATTTCTTTTATTTGATAAATTGACGAAACGAGCATTACGTTCACATGATGGTTAGTATAACGCCTGCACATAACAAATGCTGTGCACACTGCACCCGTCACCCTGAGACATCAGGTCTTAAGTCTCATAATATGACCAGTGACCGCTCTCAGTGCCCTTCAAACCGAAACACAGTAATGTTTGCATACTATAACTGCTTCACGGCGGAATAATTGGCGCTGGGGTGGTACCTACCTAGACGGATTCCTGTATAGGAATCCTGTCACTAGTACACAGCATTTTTTGTCGCGACTTGCGCATGCGCACATCAAATCCTTAGCAAAGATCTTTTGCGAGTTCTTCTTCATTTCTTTCATAGAACAAATACGGCGTAATTTGTGCGAAAGGCTACTGCGTCGGCGTGTGGAGGACGGACAAGGCGTGGTGCCTGTGGGAGCCGCACGCAGCGGGCCCGGCCGGCAAGCTGTCGCCCGCCGGCGCGGCCGCTTTACTTCTGTTCTCCACTGTACAGCAGTTGGCCGACACTATCAAGCATAACGTGGAAGCGCTCGCCAGGCCGGGCACCAACCGGTTAGTCGTGAACAACCTATAGATCTTTGAAGTGAAACTTCTTTGGGATGACATAATCAAGATAGAATTTGAGTACAACGTTGCTATATGTAACGTTTCAAAAACGACAATCACGTCACCCAGTAGTCGGGGCCACATTGCCGCCAAACAACAATTGTTGGAGTTAAATTTATGTCGGTGAAACGCATTCACACGGTACAAATGAAATTATATTGTTTTTAAAGTTTCTGACGCTAAAAGGACGGAAAATAGCTCCATGGCCAATGACAAAAAGATACCTTGTTCGGCTTGTTTTCACTTTTCACTTGTCACGTGTATAGAGTACGCGCTTTTCTTTTTTATAGAAGTATAAGACGAGACGAGCAAAAGCGTCTTCGCTCATTCGGTGATCACTGCCTTTTTTCACCCTAGCCATCACCAAGACATCATTGAACACCTTTCGTTCGGTCGTCATGATGAAGTCGACCTCATTTTTGGTAGAACCGTCCGGGCTCATCCAGGTCCACTTTCTGTGGGACCGCTTTTGAAAGATACCGCTTTTCATCATAAAGAGTCCCTCCTCCATAAAGTCCGCCAGCCCTTTGGTTCCGTTGCCCTATTCCAAATTGCCCCACTGCCAGCTCATCGTCTTTCTTCATGCCTAGTTAGCCTGCGTGCGTAATATGTCGCCAGTCCAGTCGTCTCTGTTGACAGCATGATCTATTCCTCCGGAGATTCTTCGTACCCAATGCCCCGCCGTTACCATGACCGTACCGTAGCCGCCGGAGACTATTGGCCGTTTAAATGTTGTAGCTCTGATATGCAGGAATTTGCTATAGTTGCCGCGCTTGGCAACCGCAGTTTGTTTATTTTAATGTTCTAGGAAGACGCTGCTGCTCATCTCTTAGTTTTTATTTTCCGTCTGTCTGCTTTTACAACACCTACAGGACGAGATGGGATGACAGATTCTCTTATGCCGCCACCACACTGTGCGGGCATCTGCTAGTATGTTATATGTTTGTTGGCAACATTTTAAATACCCTGTAGGACTGTTTGACCAGAGATTATTATGTGTTTGACATTGACAGTATGAACGTTAACAAACGACAGACTATTATGTGATTAAAATTGTCCGAATTAACGTAAATAATGAATGTTTTATTTCATTCAATGTAATGTATTTGTAACACATTAAACATACATTTTATCTTCCTAGCTTCTTCTCCATACAAACTTTGACTGTGTCGAATTTCGCACCGCTTGTGCGTACAATTGCTGAAAAAGGGGTACAAAGTTTTTTCTTTACGTATATTTTATATTGATTTAATTTCAGGTATACCATATCATCAGTGAAGGTGTTTTGGGAGTTTTCCAAGTTGCCGGGAACTGTGAGCCCGCAGGGCACCGTGCCCGACGAGGGCTACGAGTGGAAAGTCCTGACGGCCTACGTGGAGACGGCACGTGGCAGGACAATACTGAGAGGCACAAGGCCACCGGATTTGGTGAAGTAAGCAGCTCAGATACATCATACATGTCATTCATTTTTCCACTAAACACGTTACGCCCACTTTACGCTCCCGCGAGAAACGTGACGAGACGGATGGCAAACCACGTCGCTGTCATTTTTGTACGAGTCAAAAAATTCTTACTCCCTATTGCGTTCCCACGAGCAGTATAATCACGGCATTCTGGTGTTATTCCGCACGAATAAAGGCTGTCCGTACAATACTTTAGTTGCCTCTTACGATACCTGGGTAGGAAAGACCTCTTACGATACCTGGGTGCTGTTCTTCTCTGCCGGATCTACCTATCGGCTAAATCTGCAAAACATATAATAAGCGTAGCAAATTGCAACAGTCAAATCCCCTTAGGTCTCCTCTCGGGGGCCCATTCATCCATTAATAAAGGTCTCGGCTAAGCGCCCTCAGCGCTCGGCCACCTTTCAATCCGGCGAAGCTGTGAAAGCTTTCGAGCTAACAGTGAACATCAGTCACCAGTCATATATTGACCAAATCTAAACCAAAGCATTTATTTCATACTTTAGTTACCATAAGCCACTCGTGTTATTAGTTGAAATTGAAAACTTGGAGTGTATAATATGTAATGTAACATATCTAGAATAATTTTTGAACTCGGTAACAATATTATAGTAAATAAACCCTACAACTGGTCGACTATTGGCGCAAACTCGAAAAATGGCAGTGGTGTTTTTATTAAATTTTGTAATTTTTGTGTATATTTTGAGTTTTTATGTTTGATGTTTGAGTATTGATAGTTTATATTACGTGTACTCGTGAAAGTGTCCACTGATTATAAAATTCAATTCAAGACCAAAATTGTACTTTACGTTTTGTCTCTATCAGTCTAGCAAATCTTCAGTAAAAGTCAACTATCATTTTACTGTCGATCAAAACGAAGTTCTTGTTATAATTAAATTATTACTCGACATGGGCAAAAATGGCTCGATGAATCAGCTACCACGATTGCCAGGATTATAAAGAAGAAGATTATCCCACTCCTGATAGGCTGCATTCGTCTTATTCTGTTGTAGTTTTCTGAAGGTTTCACTCTACCGCGTGTGAACTGCACGCACGTATCTTTTGTAGATTTAGCCGCGACGCGACACTGCAGTCTGCGTGCGGCGCCATCGCGGGCGCCTGCATGTCGCACGTCCGCCGCCCGCCGCTGTGGACGCGCCGCACCGTGGACGACGTGATGGCGATCGGCAGCCAGCTCTTCACCGCCTCGCTCTCCTCACTCGGCTACGAGTTCCGGCCCGGCGAAGACGTGCTGCTGCCACTTCAGGTGATCTTCTACGAATTTGTTTATTACTATCCGTGTCCCGCGGTTTCGCCCGCGTAAAAAAACCGACCCCCGTTATACATATATACTTCCCTATTTGAATCGGATTTTCGGGTTTGAATTATTTTGCGCGGAACCCTAAATATAAGCGGCAATAGCCTTAATGGTTTATGATACGGACTGTTAAACATGACGTCGCAGGATCGAGTCCGCCATTCGACTATTGTCATGAACGATCCTCTAGCACAAGCTTTTACGCTTAGTTGGAGTTAGCAGGAATATTAGTATAATGTTAATATAGTATTGCAAAAAAAAAATATTTTTTTTAAAATTAAAGTAGCCTTATCTATCTGTTAGTGAAAGCAATCAGCTATCTGTTAGTGAAAGTCCTGTCAAAAAATCGGTCCAGCCGTTTCGGAGATTACAGACAGGAACAAAGAGACAAGAAATTAAAAAAAAAAATTACGAGTAACGTATAAATACTTTCATACGCATTGAGTAAAAAACTGTTACTTTGTTATTACAAACAGACGCTTCAATTTTATTTATTTGTATAGATATTTGTAACCTTGGCCTAGTGCTCAGAGCTGGCATCTACGCCGCGGATCCTGGGTCCGAATCCCAGCCGGTGGCAACATTTGTGCTATTTTGGATTTTCGATTTTGCTATAGTTGCCGCGCTTGACAGATGAGTTGGCAACCGCAGTTTATTTATTAAGATGGTTCAGAAAAAAGGTTGCTGCCCATCTCCTGGTTTTAATTTTTTCTCTGTCGACTTTACGACACCCACGGGTTGAGATGGAGTGGTAGATTATCTTAAGCCGCTACCACACCGCAAATGCTATGCTATGCTTTTTGCAAAATATAATTTAATTTTACAGGTTTTAAAACGATTCGTGGTCGGCGTGAACTACGTCCGATATGACTTGCAATCTGTGTTCTCGGGTAAACTTGAACAGAAAGAGCCCACGGAAATGACGGTCAGGTAAAGTTTGTTTTATTATTTATTTGTATAATTGAACGCGTTAATCTCAGGAAGTACTATTAATTTTTTATTGTTTAAAGTGATGAGAAGTTCTATGCAGGAATCCGTCTAGGTTGGTACCACCCCAGTTCCAGTTGTTATCCGTGAAGTAGTAGTGTGCAATCTCATTGCTGTGTTTCGGTTCGAAGGTCACTGAGAGCTAGCGTAGTCACTGGGCATATGAGACTTAAGATCTGATGTCTCAGGGTGACAGCCGCAGTGCCGTGTCACACGGTAATGGATGACACAGCGTTAGTTATGGGTAGACGTTGCACTCACCATTCGGTGAACGTTTTGCTCGTTTCGTCAATTCATCTAGAATCGTTAAATAAAAAAAAGAACGTTCACCTGATGGTAAGTGCAACGTCTGCCCATAACTAACGCTGTGTCACCAGTAGCGTAGCTATACGTTTTTATGTAGGGGGAAGGTGTGTCAGATGGTGACAGCAAACCGCCACTTGATAAATAAAAAACTACTTATTATACAGTCGATATGGAAACAGAACATTTCTGTGTGGTACCACACTGCGTTCGTCACCCTGATACATCAACTATTAAGTCTCACATGCCCAGTAATTACACTTTTTTTTATGGAAGAGGGGGCAAACGAGCAAGGAGCTCACCTGATGGTAAGTGATCACCGCCGCACATGAACATCTACAATACCAGAGGAATAGCAGATGTGCCTTTGAGAAAGGAATAGGCTCTTTTCTTGAAGGTCCCAGCATATTTGCTATCAGTACCCTTTAAACGGATCAGAAATGTTTGCGCACTACAGCTTGACTGCAAAATAACTGGCCCTGCGGTGGTACCTATTTAGACGGGATCCTGCATAGGTACTGCACCAGTAGAATAATAATTTCAGTATGACACTACACTTACACTTTTTTTGGTTAGCTCGTTTCTTCACATTTCGTTGCTCTCATTTTCTCATTCCATCTGTGATGGCACTATATTTGATTTTTTTAAATTACAGATGCGCACTGGAGCGCTTCTTTGAAGAGCACACTCATGGAATCCTATGGTCGGTGCCGCACGCAGTTGCGGTGTGGCGCTACCCCGGCGCGCCGCACTACTACATGCTGGAGCCGCACGCTTGTGGAGCCACCGGACTGAGGGTGGACGCGCAGGTGAGCGGATAGTGCCGTATATACGTGTTAGATAATCTGCCACCATTTTTATGGGAGTGACCAGAAGTTCAAATCGTTCACCTGATAAGTGTCAACCTGAGACATCAGTTAAGTCTCATATGACCAGTTACACTACATATTGCTTTTGAAACCGAAACTATGTAATGTTTGGACACTACTATTTCACGGTAGAATAACTGACACTAGATGTTCATTGCATAGGAACCTTACCACCAGTAAAAACTTTACAATGCTTTATTGCATGTGTGTCGTAAGAGTCGACCAATTGATGATATATCACGCGCTCAGCGGCGAAGGATATATTGTGAGGAAACTTGCATGTCAGACCAATAAAATTTTGAAGTCCGCCCGAAAACACATTGGTGCAGCGTAGATTCTCCATTACTCCAAAACCCACTAAGAAATGACAGAAGGCCTGCACTCAGCAGTGGGACATGGTGACGAGCGCAGTGCGGTGCCACACAGCGCTTTTGGATGACACTGCAACTGCAGATGAAGGATTTGCTCGTCTAATCAGTTAAACACATAGTTTCTCCGGTTCACGTCACTAACCATACGGAATGCAATAACGTTATGCTGATTATTTCGTGACAACCGTGTGGCCAACTGGTTAATACATGATAATACCTAATGATTGCAACTACTTGATTCGACTTCCAGCCGGAGATTTCAAAAACACATATTATCTATTTCGGGTCTGGTTGTATTTAAAGATCCGTGTGCCTCTGACACTCTAATATTTCCGTCTATGTCCTCAGTTTCAATTCAAGTATACCTCGGATCTCATCGCATGAGTATTACGTCTGCCGTGAGTAGGTTAGGACGAGAATCGGCCTGAAGAACATTTTATACCAGCGATTGCTGTGTATTCGTATATTTTTTAAGAATCAGGAAGAAATTAAGAATATAATCTGGAGCCGTGGTAGCTCAGGGGCTAGGCGCTCGCTTTAAATTTCAAGCGAGTGACCTGGGTTCGATTCCCGGTGCCGGCACCACTAAAATTGTTATTTGCAATTTTAAGTGCTGATTTACCACGTGCTCGGCGGTAAAGGAAAACATCGCGAGGAAACCTGCATGTCTGAAAAATAAAAAAAATATTTAGAAGACATGTGCAGTCCGCCAACCCGCATTGGAGCCGTGGCGGATTCTTCCTAGCTCCAAAACCCTTTCAGAAATGAGAGGAGGCCTGTGCTCAGCAGTGGGACATTTATATGCTGAAACTTTTTACTTTTAATTTAGTTACAGTCTAGTCCATCTAGAATCGTCTAGATTTATGACACTGAAAGAATTTGAAAATCGATGCCGTAGGTTTTGTGATTATACCCACATGTATAAATAAACTCAAACACGCTCTTTATGATATTACCACAAAGTCGTCTAATTTCAGGATGATGGTGCAGCGTGTGTTCTGACTTTCACCTCTCCGAAGCTGATGGCTTTCGCGTAAGATATAACATAATTTTTTAAACAGCCTACTTCAAAGTTTCGCTAGTCGTAGGATAAATATTTCTTATTGTCATTGTAATTTATAGATATCTCCAGAACATTCCAGCGGCTGAGCGTCCTAAGCACGACTTTCAGATGTACGCGATATCAATAATGGTACAACCGATCAAGAAGTTGGGTGGCGTTGAGCCGCCTCTAGTTCGAGCGCCTCCTGGCATCAATCTCGTTCCTGCTACTAGTAAGGTACGATCATTTCTATTATCACTACTATTTATCTATATTTAAATAACTTACATAAAAAATTACTAAGTCAATAAAACTATGTCATTCAATCATTACAACATAGAACTGTTTCTCAAAAATTGACGAACGCGTGGTCTATAGAGGGGATCTATGTCAGTATTTCTGTGCACACAAAATTTTCAGACTTATCAGAACCCAGCAGGGAAAAAAATATATAAATAGTTCCCGGGAGCTACATTCATTTGAATACGGACTGTCAAGGAGTGAACATCAAAATGGAAAAACACGAAATCAGAGCTGTCATTAAATACCTCTGCTTGAAAAAAATGTCTACCAAAGACATACACAGCGACTTGGTGGAAACATTAGGGGACTCTTCTCCTCCATATTCCACAGTTGCACGCTGGGCTAAGGAGTTTAAGTTGGGAAGAACATCGACGGAAGACGAACACCGCGAAGGACGCCCATCGACGTCCCTCACTGAAGAAAATGTGAAAAAAGTTGAAGAAGTTGTATTGGAAGATCGAAGAGTGACTATCAGGCATGTAGCTGAGGTCACAGGGATCTCATATGGCAGCATTCAAAGAATCCTTGCGAACGAATTGCATATGAGAAAGGTCTCCGCGCGTTGGGTACCGAAAATGTTAAACGACGAGCAAAAGAAGAAACGAGTCGACATGTCAAGAGCAAATCTCGAAAAGTTCCAGGCAGACAAGGATAATTTTTTGTCACGTTTTGTGACCATGGACGAGACCTGGATCCACCATTTTGATCCTGAAACAAAACAACAATCGATGACATGGAAACGATCCGATGAACCGACGCCGAAGAAATTCAAAGTGTCAAGCTCAGCAGGGAAGGTTATGGCGTCTGTTTTTTGGGACGCTGAAGGAATAATCATGGTGGACTACTTGGAAAAGGGGGCCACTATTACAGGCTCCTACTATGCAGAACAAATAAGAAGATTGCGGGAGGCTATTAAGGAGAAAAGGCGAGGCAAACTGCGGGCTGGAGTGCTGTTCCATCAAGACAACGCACCGGTTCACAAAGCTGCAATTGCCATGGCTGCCATTCAGGAAGCGGGCTTTGAGCTGGTGGAACACCCCCCCTATTCACCAGATCTAGCCCCCAGCGACTTCTATCTCTTTCCACGACTCAAGGAACACCTCCGAGGCAAGAAATTTGACGATGATAGCGACGTGATGGCCGCGGTTGAGGACTTTTTTGAGAGTCAAGATAAAGATTTTTTTTCTAAGGGAATTTTAGGATTAGAAAAGAGATGGACTAAATGTATAGACTTGCTAGGAGACTATGTTGAGAAATAAATTTATTTATTTATTTTATTCATTGTGTTTATTATTGATTATCATTACTTTTGGATCACCCCTCGTAGTTAGCCTGATTATGGTGCAGGTCCTGTGTTCGAATTCCAGCCGGTGGCCATCATTCGTGCAAAAACACAAATCGTTGTTTTTTTGGGCTAACCCAAAAACAACTTGTGAAATGTATTTCTCTATAAGACAGCCACGAGACAGGATATATCCTAGTTTCCTACCTACCTACCTATCCTAGGTACTTCGTAATCAAAAAAAGTCTCAAAAAAAATTACGTAGCTTTATCTTATATCCTCATCTTCAAAAGAAAATATTCGATTCCTCAAGAAAATACAAGTTACCTTTTGAAAACCACAGAGAGTAAATAAAAATATCCCTTACTGTTTTAAAGTTTTTTGGCTAACGTCGTTTTTGGTCGTTTTACGTCCGGTTTCAATTTGCTCAAATATTTGTTGGTTCGAAACAAATGATTCTTAACTTAATACATAAATTTTTGTTGCGCTTCCAGTAATATTCCAGTTACAAACCAAGCGAATTCAAAATTTACCGATACATTTTAGGTGGGCGTTGATGGCAGTGTCCGTCGCGCGTCTGAAAGCGATCGGAGACATCCTCCTGGCAGCGCTACTTGCCTCGACGCTCAACGGGCAGCTGAACTGAGAGATCGAGAAGAAGGCAAATTAAAAGGTAATTGATAACTTTGAAAGAGTCTTCATCCTCTAGTCTTCTTCTTGTTTGTTTGTGGAATTAGGTAGATAATTAGGTTACGAAACAAGTATTGTAACCTGTAGTTTTTTTTATTTGTTTTCGCGATTTATGTTTTAAATATTTAAAGCACATGCAAGGTTCATCTGTCTGTAACGAGGTGCTGAATTACTGCAATAACAGCAGGCGAAGCAAGTTTTAGCGGCTCAATATTAACCTTATTCGGAAAATTAAGAAACTATGGAAGGACCGGCGTGAAACTATGGACTTTTTTATCCAACGACACTCCGAAACCGACAACACATTACAATGATTACTACAAAGTGCGAATTACAACTTGTTCTAAATTAATACAAGGGTGGATTGAAAAGTACTCGGCCTAACACAGATCCAATCAATTCTTAAAATCAAATCTACCCACATTATTTAGCTCAGTTCAGACTAGTTCATTGTGTGAAGTTCGAAACGTGTGCGATAATTAGTTGTGATTTTATAAATTTATTAACAAAGTAATATTATTAAAAAAGTACTTGATTTAATAATGGGAGACCGCAGATTAAAAATTAGAGAGATAGCCGAGGTTATAGGCATCTCTTATGAACGAACTCAAAACATCATTGTCAACGAGTTGGGTTTCCACAAGGTGTCTGCGAGGTGGGTTCCGCGACTGCTTTCAGTTGAACAAAAAAGGACGCGATTGACTATTTCACGCGACTGTTTGGAGTTATTTGAAGCCGATGCAGATGATTTTTTGAATCGTTTTGTTACTATGGACGAAACATGGGTTCATTACTGTACACCGGAAACAAAACAACAATCAAAACAGTGGAGAAGACCTGGTTCACCACCCCCTAAAAAGGCTAAGTCGATTTTGTCGGCAAATAAGGTGATGGCTTCAGTATTCTGGGACTCGAAAGGTGTGATTATGATTGATTATCTTGAAAGGGGTCAGACTATAAACTCTGATTACTACTGCACCTTACTACGTCGTTTACGAGAGGAAATAAAAGAAAAACGTCGAGGAATGCTCAGAAGAAAAGTCCTGTTTCATCAAGATAACGCCCGTGTTCACACGTCAGTATAGTCAATGGCTGGAATTCACAACTGTGGCTTTGAACTGTTACCGCATCCGCCGTATTCACCTGATCTGGCACCATCAGACTTCTTTCTGTTCCCTAACCTAAAAAAGCACTTGGGAGGTCAAAGATTTTCGACAAACGACGAGGTCAAAGCAGCTGTAGACGCATATTTTGACTCTATGGAAGAATCACTTTTTTAACGGTCTAAATGCTTGGAAGGGGAGGTGGCAAAAGTGTATTGAACTTGATGGTGATTATGTAGAAAAATAAAAATATAACTGATTTAGTATGTGTTTATTTTCTTGGTTAGGCCGAGTACTTTTCAATCCACCCTCGTATATTACAATTTAATTCTGATTAAGCATTAAATTTCAGACAATCCACGTCTAATTATTAACATAGGCCCCATACATTAAGCTATAAGTAATGTAATGCCGTGTGGTGGCGGCTTAAGAGAATCTATCATCCCATGTCATCAAGTAGGTGTCGTAAAAGTAGAAAGAAGGAAAATAAAAACCAAAGATGGTCGGGAACCAGGATGGGCAGCAGCAACTTTCTAAAACATCTGAACAACTAACTACGTTTGCCTACTCGCTTGGTAGCAAGCGTGGCAAGCGTGGTAACTATTGCAAAATCCCCCCAATCTATTAGGGAGGCCTATTTTCAGCAGTGGACTTGTGATAGTCTGAAATAATGATGATGGTGATATGTTTGTGTGGGGGCAAGATTGTCGTCGTTACCAGTGATTCAGTAACGGTAGACTCCAATTTATTACTACAGGACCCCCAATTTATTATTGCCCCCTGCTCTCAATCCCTCGCGGATTGAGGGTAGGGGGCAATAAAGGTTCTACTGCAGCACGCATTAGGAGAGGCTGTTTAAAAATTGGATATTTGCTAATTGAAAATTTATGTTTGATTGCTTTCAAGGTCAACGCAACTCCACCGGCTGGCTGGTGCTGAATGACGGTACACAGTTTCTGTCTGCTCAGCACTCGATGGCCTGTCGGAAGTTCTCAGCTGCCTCTAGAGGCAATCAGGTATGATAATGGCGCCTGGTATTTATTCACACACACACACACACACACACACACATTCACACTTGCTATTCAGTACAGTCTGTCCGTAAAGTGCGATCATCATGATCAAAATTATACACTCCAGACGTCAGAAGGTTAGTAAAATGCATTTCGTATGTTAGTAAAGTCTTTTCGATATTCAATAATAACTTGATAATCTATCTATATATATTAACTTATCACCCTCAATACTGTACAAAATTAATGTTTGATACGCCATTTTGAAGATTATTTTTCTCGCTTATGACGAAAAATGAGTAAATGTATTAAAATTAATGTTTTCGTTAAAAAAAATTAAAACATTGAATGAATTTAATTGTGAAAATCGTCGTTTGTTGACAATCTGTTAAACTAATATGTACGATAGCTGTTAGTCGGAGTAGTTTACATTCTTTAAAGAAGATAGATGGCGCTATATGTTCTGTATCATGATACTGTGCGAAATATTCGCACGGGTCAGCATCAATATGTTTAAAATGTAAAAGTATACGATATTTTACTAATGGTAGTATTCCTATGCAGAAATCCATCTAGGAAGGTAACCACCGCAGCAAGCAATAGTGTGCAAACACGACTGATGCTGTTTAAAAGAACTGAGTGAAATCACATTCATCACAGGATTTAAGACCTGATGTCTCAAGGTGACGAGCGTAGTGTAACACTCAGAAATGTTTTGTGTGATACAGCATTTGTTGTGTCGACGTTGCACTTGCTATCATCTAAACAATATACTCGTCTCGTCACTTACTTCCATAAAAAAGACCTTGACCGGAAAGGGGCTATAATTCGTCAGAATATTTAAAAAAATATAATATAAATCATCCAAACATTTCTTCGTTTTCAACATTTTAATATAAAATTTTACATGTATTTAATGTACACATTAATGATCCAAACTAGTTTATTTGTATTTCATCATCACCTCAGCCTATCACTTTTCCACTGCTGAACACAGACCTCCTCCAGAGTTGGCCAAAAAAATTTTTGGGAATTACCATAGTTGCAGTCACGCTTGGCAGACGAGTTGGCAATTTGTATTTATAGATATTTATTAACCTTACAGGCGTTAGCGTGCTCGGTGATGGCGGTGGCGATGTCTCGCGTGGAGGACGTATGCAGGTGGAGCTCGTCCACTCTGGATCAGATATTGGACAGTGGGGACCAACTTTACCAGGACAGCTACCTCCATTATAGACCTCAACGGAAAGTCCTCACCATCGAGCAGGTAGACAACGTCATCATCATTTCAGCCTACCATAGTCCACTGTTGAACATAGGCCTCAAAACACGGTCCTTAGCCACCTGTATCCATCGACTTTCCTGCAAAACCGTGTAGGTCGTCGCTCCATCTAGCGGAGGGTAAAATGTCAATAAATATTATATAATAATTATACAACATCAAAATTAACATTTTAATGAATAGTAGCAAAATGTCAAGAAATTACCTTGTTTTTGAAGTGCAACAATAATCGCCAATAGCCTAATGTTTTAGAGTACGTACTGCAAGACATGACATCAACAGGTTCGAGCTTGCCATTCGACTATTGTCGTGAACAATCTGCTTGCACAAGCTTTTAAGCTTAGTTGGAGTGATTAACACAAACACCTTATTACAATATACGGGGTAGGCAGAGACCACATCCGTAGCCAATTTGTGGTTAACAAGACTATTGGTAATGTTAACAGTATTGCTAGTATTCTTTTCCTGCCACAATGGGCATATACAAATTTCTTATTACGGGTTAAAGTTTGACCGCAAATGTCTGATGATCAGCAGCGCTGAGGTTTTAATGTTTGCTGACTTTAATGTTCTTCGTCAAAAATTTGCTTGTTTGCTTTGACAATTTTTTTTATCATCTCCCAGTGGCTGTGACTGGCAGGAGAATGTCACAAGGCATTATTAAGTCCGTCCATTGTAACTCTCGTTTAAGATGTATACAATAAAGAGTTTAAGAATTGGTATTTCAGACTCTTTATGTAGTCTTCCACTTCTACACATGGTCTGTCTTTCATGGACGGACTTGGGAGTAAGTTCGTCACAACGCAGAACTAGACGTCCATATAATTAACGGCTGGTTAGAATGAAACTATATATTCGATCGTCTTATTAATAATGACATTTGCTTTATCTTCTTCCCTTGTAAATTTGATCACATTTCATCATATCATCATATTTATAATACCAAATTTCATTCTTAACACATTTTATTATTACATTGTGTATGATTTGAGCATGTGTGAATATATATGTAAGTGTTTGTATGTGTTTGTGTGTGTTTTAGTATGAATTTATTGATTTTCAGTATTTGTATATGTGCATGTGGATAAGTGTATAATCTTTTTATTTTTTTTTCTCTTAAATTTAATATATTTAGTTCATTCTTTGTCATCTTTTTGTACCGTCATTGAGTTTTTCTGCTATCCCAAAGGTTGGCTAGTAAAGAATGCATATAGCATTAAGTCCGCCTATTGTACCTTTACTTTTATGTTCAATCGAGATTAAATAAATAAATAAAAACTTCCTCACCTTTACTGGTGGTAGGATTCCTATGTAGGAATCTGTCTAGGTAGGTACCACCCCAGGGCCAGTTATTCTGCCGTGAAGCAGTAGTGTGCAGGCATTACTGTGTTTGAAGGGCACTGTGAGCTATCGTAATCACTGGGCATATGAGACTTAAGAACCTATGTCTCAGGGTGATGGGCACAGTGTGGTGTCACACATAAAATTTTCTGGGTGACACAGCATTTGTTATGGGCATACGTTGCACTTACCATCAGGTGAGCGTTTTGCTCGTTTCGTCACTTTATGCAATAAAACCCTAAATCGCCTCAAAGACAACGTACTTTCAGTTCACATTTGCGAATTATAAACAAGATCTAAAAGTTCACTCGTGCAACTTTACATACCACACTCTATGTACATGTGCTTCGGTCTATAAATCGAGTACTGCTCAATATCTAGGAGTATTAATTGAGCTGGCGTCCTCATATAGACTTGATGTCCGCGCAAATCAAAAAACTAGTGTGGGCTTTCAAAAATCTTAGAAATGTTCCTGATTTTTAACTTTTGCATTAAATTTACTTTGCTTTAGGACAATCGATCTTGGGCTATTTTATTGGCGTGTGGTGCAGAGCGTGTAAGACATTTATGTTACCACTTGAAAGAGCACAAAGGTCTATATTTAAAGTCATAACTTTTAGTCCCTTTAGATTTTCAACCAATTTATTGTACCAAAAATGTTAAGTACTCTCCGTAAGACGACTTTATATTCCAATAGCTACTTGTAAGTCACCCAGGGACACTAATAATACTAATACTAAGTAATACTAAGATGTTTAACAAACGGACAACGCGTAATCATTGCAAGCACGCACGCACGCACGCACGCATGCACGCACGACCGCACGCACGCACGCACGCACGCACGAACTTACCCACACACATCGTAGCGCACATTCATACTGATTATTTTAGACATGTGTAACTTACCTTTTTAACTTTGTCTTAAGAAATTATTGTATTAGTAGATGGGCGAACTAGGAGAAGACATGGATTAATGTAATACACGTTTTTAGCCAAGAATCTAAGTAAAGGACTTCATTATATTTTGTGTGAAAAAAATGCTTACGACAATAAAGAATTATTACTACACTAGCTCTCAGTCCCGAGTCAGTACTGCTTCACGGCAGAGCAACACTGGCATTGCGGTGGTAGCTACCTAGACGGATTCCTGCACAGGAATCACCCAGTAAATAACTACAGGTCATGAAATCGCAACAGCGATTCCCATTATTTATTTGCAATACGCAGATTCTCCGCAAGTTCTACACGCCGGGTAACTGCGTGTGTCGCGTTGTCGTGTACCAGGCGCGACAGAAGGGGGTTATTGATACAGACTTAGTGCAGCAGGTGGGTTAATAGCTTTTGAAATGCTTGTAATTATTGGTATCCATAACAATCGATATATATAAATTCTAAAAGATGTTTTTTGTCGGTATGAAATATCACCCTTAATACATTTGGAAAATGTTTTTTCCCTCTAATGACGAAAAATAAGACAACGTCATAAATTTCATAGTACGCGAGTGACCTGGGTTCGATTTCCCGGTGCCGTCAGAACTAAAATTGTTAATTGCAATTTTAAGTGCTGATTTACCATTTGCTCGGCGGTGAAGGAAAACATCGTGAGGAAACCTGCATGTCTGAAAAATAAAAAATATTTCGAAGACATGTGCAGTCCGCCAACCTGCATTGGAGCAGCGTGGCGGATTATTCCTAGCTCCAATAACCTCTCAGAAATGAGAGGAGTTCTGTGCTCAGCAGTGTGACATTTATAGGCTGAAACTTTACTTTTTACATACTTAAGACGTTTGCTGTTTGCTTTAAATTAACGATAAAGCAGGAATCCTAGTAGGTAACCAAAAAAACAACGTTTTTACACAAATGTGGACTCCGGCTGGGATTCTAACACAGTATCCGCGGCATAGAAGTCAGGTACGTACTTCATTTTATCCTATTATGTTGTTGTTACTCTTTTACTATTTTTCAGTTAACCGAGTTCTTCCGCGAAGAACGATCCGGAGTGTTTGTCGCTGGAAATGGTGATTTTGCTGTGGCGCTTTTTAGGACACCGCGTGGTTAATATATATCTATATACATATAATTTCTAAAAGGTGATTTTTAGTTGGTGTAAAATAGCTCCCATAATACTATGTTCAAATTTTAGTTTGATACGCCATATTCAAGATTATATTCCGTCTAATGACGAAAAATAAATAAACATCTTAAAATTAATGTTTTCATAAAAGATATGAAAAAGATTGAAGAAATGATTTATTAGAAGAAAGCGCCATCTGTTGACAACATGTTTAACTAACATCCAGGACAGCTGTCGGTTACAGTTGTTTACATTCTTTAAAGAAGGACGATGGTGTTATACGTTCATGATCACGATACTGTGCGAAATATTCGAACAGGTTAGCCTGTATAGATATATATCTCTTTTTTTGATTCTTCGTCATCAGTTTTGTAGCCGGACTAGGAGGCAAGCGTCGATCTATACACATTAAAAAAAACATCTGGGTATCTAAGTCTAAGGGCACACAGAGACGAAAGGAAGATTGACTGATGCAGAAAAAATCTTCACTTCTCGACCTAAATGCAATAACAACAAAAGTTCGAAGCTCAGTTTTCGCGTTGGTTTTCAGATTTTCCTGGCTACAAATCCCTTACAAAAATGAGAGGAGGTCTGTGCTCAGCAGTGAGACATTTGTGCTGATATTTTACTTAAGCAGCAAATGTTATACATACACACCTTAACGTCTAATAGGCAGAGACCACACCCGTAGCCTACTTTTCGCCTCCGCGGGAAACAAGAGTCCCGCGAGTTTCAGGTCGCTACCTGTCACGTCTTGTGTCAGCACAGACTTTATTCGTGCAGAATAACACCAGAATATGCAATTCTGTCATTACACTGCTCGCGGGAAAGCATAGGGAGCAAGAATTTATTAACTCGTACCGAAATGACGGCGACGTTGTTCGCCACCCTTCACCACTCGTTTCCCGCGGGGGTGAAAAGCGGGCTGTACCCATAACCAGGGTGTAGTGTTTGCCTACCCCATATAAGAAAATGAAGGGAAAAAGGTATGATTGTATGTATGTATGTTTGTAATTTTGATTCCACTGAACAGGTTACTACATGTTGGACCCGGCCGATCGCGACCGCTACGGACGCGCCGTGGCCCCGCCCTGCATCGGGCGCGCGAGAGCTTGCTTCTCGCAGTATCCTAACGTAAGGACTATTTTCCTTCGATGTTTTCTTACTTCCTTCTTTTTCGATCCCGGCAATTAGCTACCACATCGAGCCATGTTTGTCAATGTCTAGTAATAATTTAATAAAACAAAGACTTCATTTCGATTGACAGTAAAGTGATAGTTGACTTTTACTGAAGACTTGCTGTACTGATGAATGATGATGAAGATGGTTTCCTGGACTGATGGAGACGAAATGAAAAGTACAATTTTTGCCGTTCACAAGGACTTGCTGCTCTATCTATATTAAAACTCAAAACTCAAAATATAGACAGAATGATCACCAAATTCAATAAAAGCACCACAGTCCCGACGTTTCCTTTGTAATCGGTCTACGTAGCAGGATTGCCAATGTCCCGTGTAGGACACGATCCCGCGGGATTTCGGGGATCACTCAACGATGCGGCGCGGTGGAGTCGCGTCACAGGCAAGTGTGTTGAATGGTCGCCCACCCAACCGACGCGAAGTGAAAGAAAATAGGGTTTCCGATCTCGATTCGATTTCTGTATGCCCGATTTTCAATTATTTAAATCGATTTTTTTTGCGAAGTAGGTCTAAAGATTGCCACCAAATAAACAGCTAGAAAATCGATTTTTATCGATTTTAATCGATCAATTTCAATTTTACTAACCAGTAGTTACAAAAAAAGTGTTGGCAGTTATTTTTAACGTAGTCCGGGCCATTTTCGTTCCCTCTTTGACGTTACAAAAAACAAAAAGTATGAAACTTGTTAGAATCCTACCACCGGTGAATCCCCCCTTTCAGTTATATCGATTAGCTGACTCTGTCAACAGCCAGTTCCGTTGATGTGCATCAAACAGTGGTCTAATTCTTCTTCCGAAGTTGCCGTCCGGTCACGCTTATATATGCCATTGAATGTTTTAGAGCGCGGAAAAATTGCGATTTACAATGTTTGTTAAACATCTAGAATCTTCGTTATTCGTTAAGGCGGAGACACAAGAGTTAAGGGAAAGATATAAAATTTTAGAATCTACGTAACAATATGTTGATTATTTTTGTCAGATTCAAACGTTAGCTGATAAACTTGGAGCCAATATTCCGCCTGTTGTAAAGGAGACTGGGGACGGTGAGGAACCTGAGGTGAGTTTTATCTTATACCCAGCTGTGCCCCGCGGTTCCATACGCGTAAGATAACCATTGTGGTGGCGGCGCAAGAAAATATACCACCGTATCTCCTTACGTGGTTTCGTAAAAGCCAACAGAGGGAAAATAATACCAGGAGATGGAAGCAGCAACTTCCCGGAGCATCGTTATATAACAACTGCTGTCGGCAACCCGCCTGCCAAGCCTGGCAACTATGGCAAAATTCCCCAATGAAACGGGGGAGGCCTATGTTCAACAGTGGACTAGTGATAGGTTGAAATTATTATAAAAATAAGCCGACCACACGATTGCGCCGCACGGCATGATTAACGTTGCCAAGTGAGCCGATTTTAAGCTCTGGAGACACGACCCGATTCACCCCTGGTCGTGACGCCAAATATCCCGATGTTTCTCTAATCTCTAAATTTCTCTAGAGAATCTCATTATTTAATATCGCCTCTTAGTAATGTTATTAATTACAAATATGTTGGAGTGTTAGAATAATTTGTCGTCTGGTCTCTTTTCTTATAAAAAAAATGATAATGGTTGCAGGTGACGGTAATCGCTGGTAAAACACAGGACGAAGGAAAAGAAAAAGAGAGCAAAAATGATGAGAAAGGGGTAAGAGGTATTTTTCGTCAAACTCACCGCGCAGCAGACACGGATTTATATTTTAGCTATTGTCATTATCAAGGCATATGAACCGTAAGAACTGATGTCTCATGGTGATGAGCGCAGCGCGTTGCTACACAAATGGTGCTTCTGAGTAACACTCAACTGTTATGGGCAGGCGCGGCACTCATCATCAGGTGTATGATTTGCTCGACTAAACATAAAAACTGAACTTTATTTCATTATTATCATCATCACTTCAGCCTAGTACTAGTCCACTGCTGAACATAGGCCTCCCCAATAGATGGCCATAAAATTTTATAGCTCCCATTTTGGAGGCATTTTGCCATAGTTGCCACGCTTGGCAGGCGGGTGGGCAACCGCAGTTCTCTGTTTTATTTATTCAGATGTCCCAAGAAGATGCTGCTGCCCATCTCCTGGTTTTAATTTTCCCTCTGTCGACTTCTGCGATACCCCATTTCATTATTATGGCTTTGTGCTAATACGCATTTACTTTGAATCTATATATTAATACGTTAGGAGAAAAGTTTGAATCTTTTTAAGCATATTGCGCAAACGGAGGACTTTATGGTTACCAACTTTTTTTAAGAATAAGACTACGTCTGGTTTCAAAGAAAGTAAATAGAGAGTACAGATTAATAAAATAGATATCACTTATTTCAAGTCTTAAAAATTAATTTTTTGTACTTTTTGCCGTAAATAACATATTTTTTTTTGCTTTTAAAATAATTTGACGACTGTAAATTCCAATTCTAGGTTCATACAGATCAGGTCCTTATTTTTTATAAATTTCAATGAAGCTCAGTTCTTCTCTTCGCATCACTTCTCATCTATGACCGAAAAGACTCCCCAGTGAATGCTGAAGTATCGGGAATAGGAAGTGCTATATAGCTAACATTTTTTTTTTAAATTAAATTGTCAAGATATTTTTTTAAATGAACTGCCATTTTTTTCCAGTTTTTTTTTCATGAAATCTGCGTTGTTTAATAATTCAGTTCTTTTGAAATCGTAACTTCTAAATATGTGTATGTTTATTTTTCGTAAATTATTGCTTTTAAAAAGTCAGCTTAACTTGAAAGAGTATTTTAACGTACTCTGTTAAGAGTTATAGGTTATAGTACACCTACATGTAATACTCTGTTTTAGAGTTGGCAACCCTAGACGAGTGTGAGATTTGGTCTAGTTAAAGTTTTTATGCAGGAGTGCAGAAACTAACTTTTAAAGCAAAATTTTTATATAATATGTGTTACGTACTGTTATTACTACTTACGTAGTGTTAAATACTGTTACTGCACCTGCAGTTACACTGGTGATAAGACTCCTATGCAGAAATCCGTCTAGTTAGGTACAATCGCAGTACCCCTTAAACTGCCGTGAAGCAGTAGTGTGCAAACATTACTGTTTCGGCCTGAAATCTCGTGTCTCTGACGCTATTTTTTTGGCACACCCGTTGACAAAGTCGCTAAGTTTTACGGCATAATAAAAATAAATTTTGAGATATTCAGTTTTTTCTCTCACAAATATATTTTTTTCGAAAGTACTCACTTAAAAACTATAAATTTTTAACATTGAAAAGCTGATCAAACCATTCAATTATACGGAAGGTAACACAAAGGAAACTGTACTTTATTATTTGACCAAAACTTAATTTTTTTTACCATAAAAATTAATTTAGAATAGTAAAGCTTTTTCTCAATCTCAATTTTAAAGTATTTTCTCGAGCGTCGCAGCAGCGGCGTTGCGGCTGTTATTTATAAAGAAATTGTAGAAACGAACATTTGCTATTAATTATTGAAAGGCGCGAGCAATCGGTATGTTTATTATTTCACGTATTTTTCGGACTATAAGAAACGTCTTTTTACAAAGATAAATAGACTCAAATTTTGGTTGCGTCCGAAGGTAACATTAAAATAATAATCCATCTTTAAATTTCATTTCCACACTATAAGGTACTCCTTATAGTGTGGAATATGGTAAGAGTGACAACAATAGGTCAGATGACAGTAACACGAGATAGATGACCAGTGATAGTACCGAGATTGAAGATGAACTGAATATTGCTAGTACGAGTTATGTTAACAACAAATAAAAACTTTGATCCGAAAGTAATGTTAAAATATATTTTACTAGAAATTATCTTGCGACATTTGTATTGAGTCTTATCGTCCGGTGCGTCTTATGGTCCGAAAATGCGGTACTTTAGTTATAACTTGTTGCCGTTAAAAGAATTTATTAACCTACACTTGTCACAATTTTAAAATTTCAGTAAGTAAAAAAATGGACAACTGCACTGCATTGAATTTAAGGAAAGGGCCATAGGTATGCGAAAATACATCAAATCGCAATGCGGGTTCATTTAAATATATTAAAGATTAATTTGCACCATACTTAAGTCATACAAGAAAAATTATATTTTTTATTTTTTTAATAAAAGTGACGGAACGAGCAAAGCGTTCACCTGACGGTAAGTGCAACGTCTGCCCATAACAAATGCTGTGTCACCCAGAACAGTGTGACACAACAATGCGCCCGTCACCCTGAGACATCAGTTCTTAAGTCTCATATGCCCAATGATTACGCTAGCTCTCAGTGCCCTTCAAACCGAAACACAGTTATGTTTGCACACTACTGCTTCACGGCAGAATAACTGGCCCTGGGGTGGTACCTACCTAGACGGATTCCTGCATAGGAATCCTACCACCAGTAAATTTTTCTACAGAATTAATTAATAAGAGATTTCGGCGTATCATCGAAAAGGACTGACTTGACATTCAAAGGGCAGTAGATATTGGCCAAAAATTATTAAGCATAACGCTTAAACAGTGCATTATTATTCTTAGTAAAATATGTTATCAACTAAAGTGAATTATTATTTAAGGAATGTCAAAACTCGTAGAATAATGAACACTGTTTTTGCATTCTAACAAATTAGCGCTATACTTATATTCGAATATTATATTTGAGATATTATAATCATAAATCAAATAACTCGGTTTCGTATTGGCGAAAACAAGTGGACGCCCATACAAATAAATAAGATACTCGTAAATGTGCCTTCTTTACTAGCGTGTCGGATTTTAGCATTTATGCTATAATATATAGCTATAAATAAATGCTACAAAACTATAAAATTAACACGGGTAACGTACACAATTCAGATCGGTTCAGAGATAAATTGCACATACAGAAAACACACACGAATTACTTCGAACAAATTATTACAATGAAAAACAATTTTTTTTTTATAGGAATATGTGATGAGACGAGCAAAACGTTCAACGTGCAACGTCCGCCCACAAAAGATTCTGTGTCATCCAGAACATTGCAGTCACCCTGTGACGTCAGTTTTTAAGTCTCATCATACCCTCTCTCATACCGAAACACAATAATGTTTGCACACTTCTGCTTCACGGCAGAATAACTGGCTGCTGCCACCACCTACATAGATGAATTACTGCAGCACAGTTATCCTACCACAAGTAATATTATTGTAAATAAGCCCACGCTTGACCAAGCCATCTAATATATATATATGTATAAACATAAACTTTTAATTTTTTTTAAAAACGATGCCCTTCAGTAGGATTTCTCCTGTGTCGTGGGTGCGTTTTACGGACATAAATTCCACATGCACAAACACCCAGACCCGGAACGACTATTTGTAGGCCATACAAATATTTGTCCCATGCGGGTATCGAACCCGCGACCCGCGGCGCAGAAGCCAAGGGCTTTGCCACATCTACCACACTATAGCATAGAAGAAGCGCTATTCACTCTTGCCTTGAACAGTCCCACCATACAGTAGTCTGGGAAGATTTACTCTGACAAAAAGTTGCACTTTCTCACTGTGCGCATCAGAAATGAGGACGCACAACGCTTTGCACGGGCCCGGAGCTGGTCAGTCTCATTTGAACGAATTATTATGCCACAGGTGCGGTTCAAGGAGCCAGCCACGTTCACCATCTACGGCATGGATGTGAGCAGCTTGCGTAGAATAAACCAGTATGAGCGATGAAGACAATATACCTCCGCTGAAAGCCTCTATAGCCACCTTCTATACGATATGTACTGCTGTAATTGTTCAACGAAATTACCAAGCCAAGGAAAAAGCCAAAAAAACATCAAAAAAGCAATGTCAATCTCACTATAAAAATATTGTTGTAAATTTGTATGAGTTTTGTAAAACGTACGGGACGCCACAGTACGTAAGTCTTGGAAATTGGATGTTTCGTAATAAAGCTGCTGATTAACAAAAAATGCGTTTTGATTTCTCACTCTAAAACCTTTAGCATTTCATCATCATCAAAATCAGGTTCCGTATATGTCACATAACTGGTTCTTTTCACGCTTTTCTTGAACTATTAAATCTTATTTACGATAATTATATGTATATCCACAACTGTCTGAAACATTAGTTGTTAATTTTGATGTTTTCTGGTAGATTGAGGGTACATGAAACTCGCGAGGTGACTAGAAGTAGGAGGATCTGATCAAATACAGCAAACACGGACGGCTTTTTGCAGTAAATACATCAACACATGAAAAGCAATATATTCCGTTATACACAATTATTTGTGGTATGTTCTGGGATTTAAACCGAGGACCTACATATCGGGTACTCTGACCGTTATAATTCTTAGCATGTAAAATTATATACACCACTACAAATTCAGTATGGTGCAAATTCATCTTTAAGGATTTGTTTAATTTGATTTTTCCTCTTTTGTTAGACGGCAAAAAAGTGCTGATTTGATCATCGTTTTAGAATTGACAATTTATAAGACGTCTGTTAAATATTAATACTCGAATACCCACTGGTCGAACCATGAAGTAACTTGTAGATTATTAAAGAAAATTTCTCAAAAAACTTCGGATTAATCTATAAAATAAAAAAGACCTTTTAACCTTTCCTTTCCTAAAACGGAAATTGAAACATTTAACTTTGTGGCTTAAAATTGCATAAAAATATCGAACTCAGTATGAGGAATTACATTATTCATTATTAAACTTTTCACTTATATATATAGGTGTCACACGTCAAGTCGTGGAGGGCCAAAAGTGGGCTTCGGATAGACACTTTGTGTTTAAAATTGACGAAGTGTGTGATGATGAGCGCAAGACGGATTAATGTTGTTATTCGGAAAGGTAGCGAGACCATCACACATCGACCCTACACAGTCATGAAAGTCAGGTTGCGATGAAAGTGATATAATTATAAAAGAGATTGTGGAAGCGTTAATATTTGAAAGAGAGTGCGTTTGGATTAAGAATAAATGATCTGACCATCAAATGCCTCCTATTCGCTGATGATCAAGTACTCGTATTAGCATCATCGGAGGAGGAGTTGTAGGCGATGGTTAATATAATGCATGGTGCTCTAAAGGCCTAAGTTTTTGAAAGAGAAGAAACTATGACGGCTTACAGAGTTCTGATTGAAGAAGGAAGAGTGAGTTTGAGTGAAAGAGCTTGTATACTTTTTCAAGTGCAAAGTTCAAGAGACGGATAGTACGACGGTGATATTGTACGAAGAGTGTTGGCAGAAAATCAAGCATATGGGGACCCTGCATAACTTTATGTGTAGCTAGAACGTATCTAAAAAAAGCACGTTTACCTGTACATAGAGGAGCACTTACGTATGGTAGGGAATGTTGGGTATGGCGGAAGAAACATGAAAGTGAAGTGAAAATGTAAATTAATAAATAAAAATAAAAAGTCTGAGAAATATAACTGGAGTGACTTTGGTGGACAAAATGAGAAACAGCGTTGGGGTAAGGTAGAAGCTATAGTGAAAGAGATAGAAAAAGGGTTTTGACAAGTAGAGAGGATGGAGGAAAGAAGATCGACGGAACTGATTTATGAGGTAAGTAGTAAAAAAGTGAATGGGCAAGCCGCTGAGGTTCGGCATAGGTGAACGTATCACGATCAGATCAAAGTCGTTTTAAGGAACGGCCACTTCACAAGTACCTGCAACCGACGCAACTTGTATGAAAACACCAATGAAAGTAGAAGAAGCGACAGATGTGTGTCAGGATCATAGCAAGTGGAAATATGTAGTCTCTGCCTACCCTAATGGAAAGAGGCTCTATGGCTTAGCGGTCAGAGAACCTGATTTCTATGCCGGGAGTCTTAAGTACGGCATCCTAGCCGGTGTCAACATTTGTGTAATAACACTAATTGTTCGGTATCGGGTCTGGTTGTGTTGTAATTATCTCCGTGTCTTTGAAACTGCATCTTAGCCTACCTCCTAATTTATCGCTTTATATCGCACGTGAGTAGCTTAAGAAGAGTGAACGCTCCCGTGTTTGCACGTACGCAGGTAGAATTAAGTTTCGCATGCGTTGTTGATAGCTTGTGACAGTATTAAAAATCCGATATTGAAAATCCGAAAGGAGGACTATTACTAGTTCACTTACACGTATTAGTAATTCGTAAATAAGTATACATTTTATTAAAAGTATTTATATTTTAAGGATTGCCAAAATGCGAAGAACTGTAAACACCGGTCATTGTGCTTGCATCACATTTAAAGTCGTATACAAAAGATTTTTTATTTCTCTTTGATATTAAACTCATAAATCAAAATAGATCCGGTTTTGTATTGGCAAAAAATTAAAAGTGGACACCAATATAAATAAGTATTATTAGATACTCGTACATTATATTAGATTTGACTTCGCAGTCTCTCTGTAGACATGAAATTTGCACAGACTTTTTTTATGGAAGAAAGCAACGAGACCAGCAAATCGTTCACCTGATGTTAAGCGCAGCGTTTGCCCATAATAAATGCTGTGTCACCCGAAATATTTCTGTGTAGCACCGTACTGCGCCCGTCACCAAGAGACATCAGTTCTTAAATCTCATATGCCCAGTGATCACACTAACTGTTAGTTCCCTTCAGACCGAAACACAGTAATGTTTGCAGACTACTGCTTGACGGCAGAACGCCTAGACAGATTCCTGTATAGGAATCCTACCACCAGTGAACTATAGGTTTTAATACTGGGAGTCATTTCGCATTTGCCTTACTTCTAGGTTTACATTAACCACGACTGTATTCCTGTGGATATGTTAACTTTACCGTATCCTTAATTTCTGAAATTTGTATATTTTTCGTTGATTATGATTCTGATGTATTACTTCCGAATAATGTAAAAAGCTATCGACTGAGCAGGAGATATTATGGTGCCACAATGTACGCGCAAACGTAGAGGTTCAGTCGTCCTAACCTATTCGATATAACGCTCCTGCGATAAGATCGGAAGTTTGCTATGATGCAGTAAGTTCAAAAGATAAGCTGTAACAGTCGAGACAACATCTAGTATTTTATGTGTGTTAATATATCAACATTCGCAGTAGCTTTAAATAAGTTATTTTTATCAGTAATAAAAATCGTAATGAATTATTACAAAGGCTTCACATTGGTGAAGTCTAAAGTGCAAAACAATGTTAGATCGATCGATCAAACGGTAGCAAATGTCGTTAGGCAAGCTCTTTAATTGCATAACTGAGATTTTTTTTTCGTCTGGGTTATATTAACACCTTGTTTGAATGTATTAATGATAATTTAGATGCCGACATTACGAATGTAACGATATCAACGACCGCATGGCTTAGTGGTGAATGCTCTTCTTGCTGCGTCGTGGATCCCGGAAACAAAAATTCTCCGGTGCCTGCATCACTAATGTTGAAAATCGTAAATGATTTACTTACCAACTGCTCGGCGGTGAAATAAACCATCACAAGGAAATCAGCAGGTCTGAGAAATTAAACATGTCTAAGATATGTGAATTTGGCAAACCGACATTAGTATAGGCTGTTACTGAACTTATTTTTACATACGATTCACAGATTATTTCATAAACTTTATCATTTGTCAGTGCCGTGTGGTGGCGACTTAAGAGAATCTACCACCCCATCTCATCCCGTGGGTGTCGTAAAAGTTGACAGAGGGAAAATGAAAACCAGGAGACGAACAGAAGCATCTTCTTGAAACATCTTAATAAATAAGCTGCGGTTGCCAGCATGCCGGCCAAGCGTGGTAACTTTGGCAAAGTCCACCCAAAATGAGAGTTAGAACTTTTGTGGCAATCTGTGGTTGAGGCCTATGTTCAGCAGCAGACTAGTGATAGGCTGAAATAATGCTGATGAACTTTTACGATACTTGTCGAAATAAAAACAGCGATTAATTCTTGATAATGATGTTTATGGTTCACACGAACATTCAATACTTTTCAATCTGAACTCATGAGGCGCAATAAATACTCGTATATACGAGTGATAGTTGGCTCCTACCAGTTTAAGGCCATTTATTTCGCGGCGTGTCCCGTATATCCAGCCTATCTAGGTCATCCATTTGCGTTGTAGGTTGTTACGTAAAACTTGTAGCCAATATTGCAATAAAATGTATTCTATGTCAATAAGTGTACTAAAGAACTCGGCAGTTATAAATCCTCTACGTACTAAATAAAATGGTCTACTACGAGTGTAGGTTTTTTAAAGGAGAAACATTTTTTTTTCAATCTTATTTTTGATTTTTTGTGACTAAAATCGCTAGGATAAAAATTTTTAGGATGCAAGATGTCTGATACCGCAATCTACAAAACGCCTGTATAGTAGTGCGATTACAGCAGATCATAGCCACTTGAGAGAGACCTATATCCCGCAGTGGATTATTTATATAGTAAAAAATTGATTCTTTACGTCTATTTTATACGTTTTCTTAATGGGAACATGTTTCCTTTAATTTTTATCGAGTTATCCTTTATTTTTTTGATTTAGTATGATAGTAGTGCCAACATAATATGAGCTAAGGTTATTGGCATATAAATGGTTCACAATATGTCAGCAAAAAATAGCATTATAACCTTGCTATGTTTTATATGGTAAGTGAAGAGAACCGGAGACGCAATTATGGACAAAGTGACCATCCAGAATTGGACTTAGTTACGCAAAACAGAACCAAACACCAATAAGTCAAAAATGATATTAAATGAATTAAATTTGACGGATTTTATCGCGTTTATTTTAACTATTTATTTCCCGACATACCCATGGTCACGGGAGAAGATTTTGACGTCCTGATGTCTAAGTCCAAGTCGTAAGTTATGTTTTATATTTAATTAATAATTTATTTTATAAAGTCGTGTGACAAATATATTGGATACCATTTCGCCTGGTTATTTACTGGATTAGCAATGTCATCCAACCTTTCTATTCCTCTTCTTCAGGGAAGTCCCTTGCAGATAAAAATATTCAACGTTCTAAATTGTTAGGAATGAACGAATAAGTAATTACTATCAATATAATCTTACAATAATATCGAAATGTTAAAAGTACAGTACTTCTTTACCAATAATTTTATCAATCTATTTTAAAGTCTATAATATCCATAAGGCTATAAAAACTAGTCTTCAGTAAATCCAATCAATCGTTTAACCTAGCCTTGAATAATTGCGTTGGCAGTAGTTTTAAATCTGATGTTATTTTGTTTAAATAAATGTATAGCCATGCTTTATACGTTAATTCAAAACGACTTACAACACTTAGTTTATCTTTTAGTGCATAAAATTTATCTTTATGTGAGGTATGATTTTGCAATAAGTCAGAATATTTCGAAATGTTATTTTGATATGGTTTTACAAAAACACTTTTTCATTCTATTTAGTAATTTAAACAGTAAAAAAGTAAAGTAACAGCTTATAAATGTCCCACTACTAAACACCTGCCTCCTCTCATTTCTGAAAGGGGTGTTGGAGTCGGGAACAGTCCGCCACGCTGGTCCAATGCATCATGTGGGATTCTATTCAGATCTTAGCTGTAAGTAAAAGACGACCGCGTGACCTAGAGCACCTAACTTTAACGCCGCTGGTGCTTGGTTCGAATCGCAGCTGTTGCCAACATTTCATTATTTTATGTTATGTTTTTAACTTAGTTTTAAAAATGTTATTTACATATGGGGCAAATATTTGATAGCATACAGACTGTTTCGGATCTAGAGGAGTGCGTGTGTAACTTATGTCCATATACTAAACTTTTTTTTAATAATTGTTACTGCTATAGTAAAGTTGTATGTTTAACCACGCTAATCTCAATAAATATTAATCGAATTTGAATATTTTTTCGTTTATTAAGGAAAGTTTTAGGCTATAAAATTTTATGCTGCGGCCCTACAGCGTCGCAAACTGAGAACCAAGCATTACCGAGAAGGGCCGAACTTTAAATGCTCAGGTCAGCTTGGCACCGTGCCATATGGCGCAGTTATATGATCGGTTTATTATAAGCAGGTGAAACCGCGGAGCACAGCGAGTAAACCAATAATTATTTTATACACCATTACATTCTCACTGAAAACCTACGTAAAAGAGCTGTTGTGACTAGAAGAGCAACTAGTAATTTCGTCTTAGTTTTAGGGGTACCACCAGAACATTTTGACTTTGATATACGTAACTGTTACATGTTCAGGGCCTTACCATCAAGAGGGCTGGGTGGGTCTCTTACACTTACATAAAAATGAACTAAATTTGACGGCGGAAAATGGCGGCGACATGGTTCGCCGCCCGTCACGTCTCGCTTCCCGTGGGAGCGAAAAGTGGGCTGCAGGTGTGGCCTTATATGGGAAAAAGGCGTGACTGGTGTATTGATGTATTTATGATAGTAATCGAACTTTTTTGTATTTGTACAAAATAGATACAATAGATGGCGTTCTGTGATATTATCCAAAAGTTATCAAAAATTCGAAGCCGAGGATACAAACAACGTTAAACTTAGTCTAAGTTGGTCCCAGAATTATTATCTATAGTTCTATGGAGTTAAAGTTATTATCACGAGTTAAAACCACGCGTACAGATAGATAGACAATAATCTATATATAATCGGATGTACAAGATCGATTGACTTGAAATTCGGCACCCATTTTTCTTTTAGGACATAGACACCCAGTAAGAAAGTATTTTACGAACATTTCCTACCACATACACCTACCCCTTATATGGGAAAAAGGCGTGATTTTATGTATGTATGTACTACTAAATGTGTACACGGTGTCTTGGCCAGTTAAAAACTGTTGCTGGATAATTCCATTCTAATACAAAGCATAAGTACGCTTAACCTCACGCGTCATTAGCAAGGGTAGCAATATGACATGAGACAGGCCGCTAAGAAACAAAATAAAAAAGAAAAAACTATATAATACACTCAGCGTCACAAAATGATGAGATGAATGTTTCATCGTTACGACATCTTTACGAAACCGTTTTACAAATGCTGTTGAGTTGCAACAACAGCTTCGATCAACTCGGAGAACATCTGTGAGTGTTTCTACGATAAGAAGAAGGTTACACGAAAAGAGTTTAACAGCCCATAGACCTGCTAAAGGTCCAAAACTAACTGCACAGCATCGCAGAGATCACCTAGAGTTTGCTCGCAATCATTGCGAATGGACTCTAGAACAGTGGCGGACCGTACTCTTCTCTGATCAGACGAGGGTCTGTCTCTTCTGCAATGACAGACGTAGAAGGGTCGACCGAAGACAGGGGGAGAGGTTCACACAACCCTGCTTCGAAGAATCCGTCGAATACGGGGGTGGCTCGTGTATGTTTTGGGGCGGCATTTCCGTCGACGGGAAAACGGAACTTGTGTGCGTTTCCCGGACTCGGGGTGGCCGTGGGCAAGGGTCATTAAATGCTGGTCGGTACATTACTGAGATCCTGGAGGAACATGTGGTCCCGTATGCTGGTTTGTCGGTGGATGGATTCATGTTAATGCATGATAATGCTCGTTGCCACACCGCGGCTATTGTACGGGATTATTTACAGGAGGTCGATATCCCTGTTATGCGTTGGCCAGCACGAAGTCCAGACCTTAACCCAATAGAACATCTCTGGGATGACCTAAAACGGCGCGTGCGAGCTCGAGATCCAGCTCCAGCCACTCTTCAAGAGCTCCAAGATGCGGTACTTGAAGAGTGGGAACAAATACCCCAAGAGGCTGTTGCGATCCTTGTAAGGTCCATGAAAGATCGCATGGAAGCCATTATTAAGGCAAGGGGGGGTAACACTAGGTTTTAAGAACTTTTTTTGTATTTATTAAGTTTTTTTTTAATTATTAATTTGCAAATTTGTACATACCCTGTCTTATTCTTTAATTTCTCTTTCGTCTCGTTATAAAAGTAAAATTCACTTAAAATTCCTGAAAGCTAATGAAATTACCTTTCAAATGATACCCTCAAACCACAACATTGCCATTGGCCTGCTGTGTTAAAATAGTATTTATATAATTTTTTTCGGATGTGCGATTTTTTTGACGCCGAGTGTATTACTAATTAAAAAAGTAGCATTTTTGGCGGGAATCAATGCAAGAATTGAAACCGAACAGTGCCCGCGCTTTACGGAGTGAATGCCGATAATTTATTTTATTTTACAAATAACTTAATATTGTGCTTCATAGACTGTTTGTTCCTGCATTCCTTGTGCCGTTGGCATTGTTTAGAATGCAATCGGTGTGCTTTTATGTTTTAACCGCATGCTTTATTGACGGGTGATACGTTTCGGACTCCGGTGAATGTTTCTGGATACTGTGAAGATATCTCGACGGAGCTGCCTGCCCTTGCTAGGACACACAGGCGCAATAGAACAAGTGAGTGAGCTTTGCTTATCTTTGTTTTGGCAGGAAAGAATCCAGCTACAGTAGGCCAACAGCCCCGGGCGTTTGATACCTTTTCAATAGTCTAGCAAACGGCCGAGACAAACGGGCTGGTGCTTTTTTCTCCATACAGACTTTAACATATCAATAAATTCCGTGCGGAGCCGGGGCGGGTCTGCTATTTATATATATATATATATATGACCCGCCCCGGCTCCGTACATATATATGTATGATTAAGAATACGGTAATAAGATGGGAACCCATAAAATTCTAGTAACACTGTCGCAAATTACAGGTGTGAATAAATGTAAAGTTATCTAAAATATCAATAATATTATTTTCCTGTGTCGCATGCGTAGGGGTGGCCTTTCCTAGAAGAGCCGGTCCATAAAGTTAGAACTTTATTAGTACATTAGGATGATACTACGATACGTTATTTAAATACATACAAGGATATTATCATTTAACAATTCTCGGTTGTCAGTTTGTTTATGCAATCAATGAGCTATAGAAATATAGTATAGATAATTTAGACGCAGACGTTGATGTTATTATATCTTTGTGGAAAATTTGTAACCTAAACTTACAACACTTTTCTGCACACAGGGATATCTCTTACGTACTTAGTACGATCGTGTACTATGTGGACTTTTTTGGGGTATAACTGCAAAACGCCGACCTTAGGGTTAAATTTCGGAATGCATTCAGAAGGGATACAGTGCAGAGAGTACATTGCTACATACATACATACATTTTTCCGATATAAAGGGATAGGCAGAGGCCATACATGTAGACCACTTTTCGCCTTCGTGGGAATCGAGACCACCATTTAAAAAAAAAAATTACTCTCTATTGCGTTCCCACGAGCAGTATAGTGACAGCATTGCATAATATGGTGTTGTTTGGCACGAATAAAGGCTATCAGTACAATACCTTAGTCGCCTCTTACGACACCTCGGTAGGAAAGAGATAGGTGCTATTCTACTCTGCCGGACAACCTAACGGACAGTACGTTACTAAACTATATAAATCCTTCGTCAACATTTCGAATATGTTCCTTTGCAGGAATCCGTGTAGGTAGGTACCACCCTATGGCCAGTTATTCTGCCGTGAAGCAGTAGTGTGCAAGCATTACTGTGTTTCGGTTTGAAGGGCACTGTGAGCTAGCGTAATCACTTGGCATTTGAGACTTAAGAACTGATGCCTCAGGGTGACGGGCGCAGTGATGTCACACAGAAATATTCTGGGTGAGACAGCATTTGTTGTGGGCGGACGTTGCACTTACCATCAGGTGAACGTTTTGCTCGTTTTGTCACTTTATACAATAAAAAAAAAGTAATATGTTATTTGCCCGGCGGCCGTCACAGTTACGTCAGTAAAGCAGTAGGCCCGCTAGTAGGGAGTACAACGATGCTACTGGCGATCATCGTTCGCTATTCTGCTATACTCCCTTTTAACGAATAATATTATACACGAATAAAAAGGACGGGTTCACAGGGTGACGACTCCAGAACTTCTCTGAAGGAGGTTAGAAACATCGGCTTGAAGTGCCGTCTATGTGAAACGAACGAATGCAGCCCGCTCATACACCGGACGCGTACAAATCTTTTTGCTTTGACATTTCTGGTGCGCAGTGTCAGCGAATGGAATTGTTTGTCGGCATCGGTGTTTTCAAAACGACACAAAGTATTCCACTATCTTCAACATCATCTCGTAAATAAAAAAATACATAGGTACATAAAGTCACACCTTTTTCCTATATAAGAGGTAGGCAGAGGCCTCACACGTAGCCCAATTTTCGCCCTCGCTGGATACAAGACGTGACGGTTGGAGAACCACGTCGCCACTATTCTTAAATAAATATTTAGATAAATAAACATATATACAAATTGTACCATCTAATAGGAGGAGACAGCTTACTCATAAAATTAGGGATATCCAAAATAATCATCGTATCTTTAAAAAAAACACGTTACGAATGTGTAAGAAAATGGTGGTTGTGTAAAAGAATATACAACCCCATCTCGTCCCGCGGATATTGTAAAAGTCGACTAACGGATATTACAGAGAAATCTCGTAGCCTCCGTCAGAAAGCGGATTAACCATCTTAAATATACCAGGCCTACATAAGCCAGATCGTGAACATGCCCGTGAGACCGGTGACGGCATTTGACGTCTTTCTGGTACTACGATTGCCAATTAACCTGCTAAGTGCAGTCATTACGGCAAATCCTTCCTTCATGGGAGAGGCCTATGCCCACCAGTAAACATTCAACAGACCTGATGATTATGATTTTAATCAAATCGGAGACGGCTAGCAGCGAATACAGAAAATAGAAAGTTTACATTACACATACATTCACCATTCATATCTCAAGACAATTTTCTGCCCATTTAACGTGTTCATTAAAACTATTCTAATTTCTAATCGAATACTGATTTAAATATAACGTTAATTAAACGTCTTAAAGTAGATAGTTCGTAAATTTGTTTATTTAAATATATGTAAAGCTCACGTAATCATTGCTTTTACAATGATTTATTTTTACGATACAATATAAACAACATATTAATTACAAAAAAAAAACACCAAAATCTTTTTGAGAATTCATAGTATATTCGCTCATAAGTTCTTTTTCCCATGACCCCGGTTAAAGCAGCGGGCGACGAATCAATATGTTACGGCCAACTTCTTCTCAATAAGTTTTGCGGCAATAATTTATAATCTCACTTTTAAATCTCTCATCCTTTTCTAACGTACTGGTCGCGGATTATCCCTTGCTCTTTCTTAACGAGTTTTTAACAGGATCGCGTTACGTCACAGTTCCCTTTAAATGAAATCAAAGACAAATCCTTGAACTGTCAAAGCCGCTTAGCGACTAACATTTCAGATGTGTACGAGTTGTCTCGCAAATTGGCGGTAAAAACGAGCCGAGCGGGGCTCTGTTGGTACATAATAATTAGAGGAAAATCTTACACAGGTGTATAGCGGTCGCCAGCATTTGTGCTTTGTTGGTGTATTTTTATAAAGACTGTTTTTACATCGTCACACAGTATTGCCTATTTCGGTAAAAATATGGAATTAGTATATTAAGTATATTAAGAGAGTAAGTATATTAAGAGAACTTTACTGTATAGAATTGCATCTAACTGCCTCAAGATGCGGCTTTAGCAACTATTCTTGTTAACTGAGGCTTTTTCTAAAAAAAGGGGCCCATGCCTGCCCTCTATCTTTTGTCTTGTGCCTCTATCACTTGATAGTGTTCACTCGGTAATAAGCCATTGTCATAATAATATACTAATATATGATTTTTTTTAGCCGTGTGGTAGCGGCCTAAGAGAATCTACCACCCCATGTCATCCCGTGGGTGTCGTAAAAGTCGACAGAGGGAAATTAAAACCAGGAGATGGGCAGCAGCATCTTCCTGAAACATCTGAATAAATAAACTGCGGTTGCCAACCCGCCTGCCAAGCGTGGCAACTATGGCAAAATCCCTCCAATATGAGGGCTACAAACTTTTGTGTCTTTCTCTGGGGGAGGCCTATGTTCAGCAGTGGACTAGTGATAGGCTGAAACGACGATATGATTTTTTGATCAATAGATGTAATTTACTAAATTTTAATTCCTTATGTTATTTTTTGTTTCAAAAATGATATTCGACTTCAATTCGTTAAGTGGTCGTACATTTAAGCTGCCTCAAAATTTATTATAAGAATTTTCAGATGACATATCTGACGACATATATTTTAGATTCTTTAGTAAATTTTTGTGCTACTATCTTATTAAAGTTAACCTATAATTTGCGCACTAGTATCGACCACTAAGTGTAATTTGAATATATATTAAGTGTAACAGTAAGTGTAATTTTCAGCAAAGCTGTCGTCTGCGTAGTTCATATTATAATGCCCCAAGTATACGCGCAAAAACAGAGGCACTAACCTACCCGCACTATCGGATAGGTTCGGCCTGAGATGCAGTGTCAGAGTTATGGGGACAAGAATTTGTGTTTTTGTACAAATGTTGGCAGCGGCTGGGATTCGAACCCAGGACCTGCGGCGTAAGTTCGGTACTCTGACCACTAGACCACGCGGTGGCCAATATGTATTTAATCAGTGTGTCTGCGTTTTGGTTCTCTACTAAAATAAGCAACAACTCGCTATTAATGTATCTGACAATTCAAGATTTTTAGGATTTACTATACGTAGTCAAAACGGATATTTCAAATACTTAATTATAAAAAAGAAGAATATGTTTGAAATAAAACCAAAATCCAAGTATAAGACACGAGTTATTTACGGCATAAGCGAGTCATTATACCTCTCCGTCTGGAATTATAGATACGGCACATGCATACGTTTTATATTATTGCTTTTATCCTAGGTATATTCCTATTGTGTCTAAACGAGTTTCTGTGAGTGTTGGGTGAACAGATAGTTGTTTTAAAAATTTATAGCAGACAAGGAATAATAAATGACTGTATAGCAATGGTTTACACAAAGACATATTGTATTCGTTTTGTTCTTTTTATTAAATTCTCTGTTTTTTTTCTTATAAAGATTACGTAAGATAGCCAATTAATACTGAATAAATATGAATTTTGTGACATGCGAGTCGCGGATCCTGAATTCGATGTGTAAGTTATGTCAAGTGTAACATTATTGAATGTTACTCATATTTGTGTAACTTACAATAATGTTTTCCCTCCTTCGATCGTATGAATTCTAGTAATCACTGTAGTAATCACTACCACAAGAAAACCTAAAGATAAAGCTCATACGTTCTTCATCGCGCTATCAAATTTTCTAAGATGTTCACTATACCTAAACAAGTTCTAAAATAAATAATGAATGAGACGTCCTCCCCAAATCGAACCACTTGATCTAGCCGGTAGTTAACCTTTCCGTTGGTACCTAATCTGCCAAAAATAGAGCACGAGTATGGAGAACCCAGATAAAAATATTACATATGTCAGGCGAACAATATTTTTATTTTCTGTATCTGTCTTCTACACTGTTTCCTGAGTTCGAATCTCAGCCGAACTCAATATTTGTGCAAAAACACATTGTGGGTTTCGGGCCTGATTGTGTTGTGATAGTATCCGTGTTTTTGACAGTGCATTCTCCTCCGATATTATCGCATCAGCGTTACATCGGGCGCGGGTAGGTAGGGACGAGTGAGTGCCTCTGTGTTTGCGCGTACACTTGTGGCACTATAATATCTCCTGCGCAGTTAATGGCTCTCGACATTCGTATTCGGAAGTTGTCGCCATGGTCGAAATCGGCTAGGAGAACATCACATCGAGCGCGGGTATGTTGGAACGAGTGAGTGCTTCTGTGTTTGCACGTACACTTGTGGCACTATAGTATCTCTTGCGCAGTAGATAGCTTCCGACAGTATTCGGATGTTGTCGCCGTGGTTGAAAACCGGTCAGGAGGACATCATGATTATGTCATTTATTAATGTAGATATTCTATATGTCACATAAGGCGTAATCGCATGTAATTACTGTTCACCATACACGCAGAAAAATTATTTTATGACATTTAATATTAACTCTCATTATAACATTTAATATGTCGGCTCGGTTGGCACAGTGGCTAAGCCCTTGGCTTCTGCGCCGCGGGTCGCGGGTTCGATTCCCGCACGGGACAGATATTTGTATGGCCTACATATAGTTGTTCCGGGTCTGGGTGTTTGTGCATGTGGAATTTATGTCTGTAAAACGCACCCACGACACAGGAGAAATCCTACTGTGGGGCTTCGTTTTTTAAAGAAAAAAAAAAACTAGCATAACTTAAAATTTCTGACCATTTTCTAAAAGAAAATTGATTATATGTCATTATCCTAAAAGCGACAACTTTTAACTCTGATCTGAGAAAATGTACCACATCGTTCCACTTGCTGCGATCCTGGCACATCTTTCGCTTAATCTACTATCGTTTTCATACAAGATCGCCGTTTGACTTTGACGTGGCCTTTCCTTAAAACGTCTTCGATCTGATCGCGAAACATTCGCCTACGTTGACCCTTACCGGCTTGTTCATTCACACTCGCGTCATAAATCTGTTTCGTCAATCTTCTATCATTCATCTTCTCTGCGTGGTCAAACGATCTAAGCCTCCCTCTTTCTATCGTTGTCTATACATAACGAATTGTCTAACATCTATAGCATACCATGGATATACGAAGACTGGTTCGTTATAGAATTATGCACTGAGGAAAAACAGTAAATATCAACTTGACACTCAAGGTTTGCTCTTTAAAGAGAACAGAACATTTTTTTATTGGAAAAGGTGACGAAACGGCCAAACGGCCAAACCTGATGGTAAGTGCAAAATCTGCCGTAACAAATGCTATGACACCGAGAACATTTCTGACCACACTGCGCCCGTCACCATGAGACGTCAGCTATTATGCCCAGTGATTACACTAGCTCTCAGAGGCCTTCAAACCAAAACCGTAATGTTCCGACACTACTGCTTCACGGCATAATAACTTGCCTGGGGTGTTACATAACTAGACGGATAGGTACATAAGATTGTCGGCTAGTTGATATGGCTAAGTGACTGGGTTTAGCCACAGCAACTAACCGTCCCACGGCGGTCGCAGGTTCGATTCCCGTATGGGAAAATATTTGTATAATCTACTAATAGTTGCTTCGGGTCTGGGTGTTTTTGCAAGCACAATTTATGACTATAAATACCAATGATACTAGATAAATCGTAGTGTAGGTAATCATTTAACAAAAACTTACACTGTTACTGTAGTACATTTTATATATTTTGTTTAATTTTTATGGATGAATTCCTAAATAATCTTGATTTCTTATTATCTTTTAAATTATAGATTGCTGATTGGCTTCGCCAATGAAAACAGAAGTCTTATGAGAATTAAAATCAATATTCAAACAACCATCAAATATTGATTTTAATTCTCATAACAATTCTGTTATAATAAACAAAAAATAAACAAATGCGATGTCCTCTTTACTCGCAAGAATACAAGAGGGATCCGCCATTTTGATTCCCGAATTTTTAATTACGTAGTTTTTGCGCGTACTTGCTTCCCATTGGTTCGCTCGCCCCGGCTTCCGTCGGCCGACATGTTTGTTTTTGTGGTGACACACGCGCAACTTTCTACGAAACGAATTAAACTAAATAAATTTAATTTGAAATGTTTCAATTTTACCCCGCGCTCCAGTGTTTGGCAACTGATGTATAATAATTACTAGATACTGATCGGCTGACATTTCATAATTAAATGGTTTTTTTAGACTATGTTTATCTAGAAATGGAGTGGCAGATTCTCTAACGCAACTGCACTGGCCAAGCCAAGGTAACCAACCAAAAATACATACATTGTGGCTTTATCCTGAGTAGGTACGTCAAGAGTCGGAAACCGAATATCAACATATCTACGCAGCACAGAAGGAAAACCAGCCTTTTTTAGGATACGCTTCGATGGGGATAGTAAAATGACTTAAAAACCTTAGCCTTACTTGTACTACGTAAAGGACTATCACTCATATGGCATTATAAGCGGATCTACAAAAAATCTCAATACGTTCACATAACCTACACAAAATGCTTCTCAAAAATATTTTAGTATCCCCTGGGAAACATAAAATCATTAGTTGCATAAACTATTTTGTACATACAGACGGCATAGACGGGCACAGCGTCTAATTTGGTAGGCGTCGGTTTGTGCGATCGCCAATCCGCCTTCCGATAGTGGCGGTTATTTCCAGTAGTATCGATTATTAGTTTAGAATATATAATGTAATACTGTCATCTTGGGAAAGGCCTATGTCCAGTTGTGGAATGCTGACAGGTTATTGATGACGATTATGTGCTTCTTCCCAATATTGAGGTAAAACTTCCAAACTGAGGTAAAAATTTCCCAAACATTTGGTCGGCTATGTAGTAAATAAAGCGAAATAAACCGAATAAATAGAATATACCATATAAATAGAATAGGTGGTACCTACCTAGACGGATTCCTGCAGAATCCTTCCACCAGTATACTGAATACCCAAAAAAGCTAATTTTCTTGTTCGAAATGTTTCAAAGTAAATGAAACATTTCGAAGATTTTTTTTCGATTCTCTTGATGAGTGGCTGGAGCCGGATTTCGAGCTCGCACGCACCGTTTTAGGTCATCCCAGAGATGTTCTATTGGGTTAAGGTCTGGACTTCGTGCTGGCCAATGCATAACAGGGATATCGACCTCCTGTAAATAATCCCGTACAATAGCCGCGGTGTGGCAACGAGCATTATCATGCATTAACATGAATCCATCACCGACATAACCAGCATACGGGACCACATGTTCCTCCAGGATTTCAGTAATGTACCAACCAGCATTTAATGACCCTTGCCCACGGCCACCCCGAGTCCGGGAAACGCACACAAGTTCCGTTTTCCCGTCGACGGAAATGCCGCCCCAAAACATACACGAGCCTCCCCCGTATTCGACGGATTCTTCGAAGCAGGGTTGTGTGAACCTCTCCCCCTGTCTTCTGTAGACCCTTGTACGTCTGTCATTGCAGAAGAGACAGACCCTCGTCTCATCAGAGAAGAGCAAACTCTAGGCGATCTCTGCGATGCTGTGCAGTAAGTTTTGGACCTTTAGCAGGTCTATGGGCTGTTAAACTCTTTTCGTGTAACCTTCTTCTTATCGTAGAAACACTCACAGATGTTCTCCGAGTTGATCGAAGCTGTTGTTGCAACTCAACAGCATTTGTAAAACGGTTTCGTAAAGATGTCGTAACGATGACACGGTCATCTCTTTCTGATGTGCACCGTTTTCTTCCAGATCCCGGTTTTCTAACATAACCACCAGTCTGCTGAAAACGTTGGAACACCCGTCGAACTGAAAAACGGGACAGGTTCAACTGTCGAGCAACGTCACACTGCCGCATCCCCGACTGCAATAGGGCAATCATTTGAGCGGCTTCTTCAGAGCTGGTGTCCATCTTTACTTGTTCTTACTTGGGTTACTTGTTCACGTGTGTTCACTGCAAAGTCTAAATTACGACTGGCCTATATTTCATCCAGATCGACTAAGTAACTAGCGTCCTTACTAACGAGCATTTGACAGTGTTTATTTCTGACGCTCTATAATGATAAATGTTTTAATGATTTCATGATTTTTTTATTAATAATGTAAAGCTATTCAAATACCCATTTCAAACATACCAATATTTATATAAATATAATTCGTTTCTAGCCATTACAGCCATTTTTCGCGCAAACTCAGAGAGTTGCGATTTTTGTGACGCTGAGTGTAGCACTGCCGTGGTACCTACCTAGGCAGATTCATGCATTAGAATCCTACCACCATACTTTCTACGCATCCATATATGATATCTTAGCAATGGCAGTCACCACGTTTGGTATGTGGTTTTACACACACAGAAGCTACAATATATCCTTTGTAATATTCTCCACTTGATCTAATGACATCCGTGGGATAAATTCGTGTAATAAGTAGTGTAGTTTAAAAAAAATGTCGTTCAATAAGTATTATGTAGATAATCTATATCGAGTAAAAAATATTTTATTCTATTATTTTCTATTCTAATGGATTTTTTTACATGGTCACTACACGGCAAAGTTGCTTAATGCATAAAATCCTTATTCTATTACTCGACGATCTCGACGACTTGTTTCCGATTTTCTCGAAGCTCGTTCGTCACACGCCGCGTGAAGGAAATTAAATGGGGGACATTAAATGACAACAGTGATGTGCGTATTTCTGTTTCGTTTATTAGATTATTTCACTTAACTGACTTTGTGATCCTTTATAGCGATTTTTTTTATTATTGCATAAAGTGATGAAACGAGCAAAACGTTCACCTGATGGTAAGTGCAACGTCTGCCCAAACAAATGCTGTGCCACCCAGAAAATTTCTGTGTGACACTACACTGTGCCCATCGCCCTGAGACATAGGTTCTTAAGTCTCATATGCCCAGTAATTACGCTAGCTCACAGTGCTTTCAAACCGAAACACAGTAATGTTTGCACACTTCTGCTACATGGTAGAATAACTGGCCCTGGGGTGGTACCTACCTAGACGGACTCCTGCATAGGAATCCTACCACCAGTAAAATTACTTATGAATTATAATAATATATTACTTATGACCAAATTACTGTTACACGTGTATTTTCTTAAGACGTAAGTCCCACAGAATGCAGGGGCTTTATATTCAATGTGAAAAAAAGAGAAATCTTAGACATACCGCGTGGCTTAGTGGTCAGAGTACCTAACTGTACTGACTGTGGTGCGAGTTCCGGGTTTGGATACCAGCCCAGCCGTGGCTGTCAACATTTGTGCAAAAACACAAATCGTTGATGTACGGGTCTGGTTGTGTTGAGCGTTGAAATGTATGCCTTGATAACGCACTCACGATTCAAGACCAATTCTAAAGTAAGGCATTGTTTAGTAAAAAAAAGTACAGTTTAAATCTGGAACTTAAATTTACCGTTGACACCGACTGCACTTTTAACGAATATTTATTATTTTACGCTTTGCTTTCACGGGTAGGTTGGGACGAGTGACTGTCCTGTGTTGTGCGTACACTTGTGGCACTATAATATCTCCTGCGCAGTTGATAACTTCCGACAGTATTCGATAGCTGTCGCCATGGTCGAAAACCGTCCAGGAGAACCTCAGTAAATTTTAGCTTTAAAATACTGAGTAAATCAAAATAAGCAACTGAATATATCTGAAATATTAAAACTTCGTGTAGAGCTTGCTACTCATATGTAAATACAAATGTAATTGGTCGTTTTCTTGTTAAAGTATATATATATTATATATTATTATTAGCAATTCGCCCGGCTTCGCAAAATATCAAGTATGTTTACTGTATGACAAGTCTTTATCTCCAGAACTGACAAACTGAACGTCACTTTTTTATTGAGATTTTAACACAGCATCCAAATTTCCGACTTTTCTGGTGGATTTTCTAAAAATTTTCTTTCCTATAATCCTCATCCTGGCAATTTTAAGCACAACAAAAACAAATCAGGCAAATCGGTCTAGCCGTTTTCAAATGATGATCTTTCATACATTCGGCAATACTTTTTTTATATAGATTTTTATTTATACAGAAGATAAATAGAATATAGAAGGAGAAGAAGAAGACAAGAGATAGAAGACTAGGCTTTTCGGAATACCATCAGCTTTCAAACAGATTAGTAAGATTTTCCATAATCACCCTGCTTGGCAGGAGGATGAGTGAGCGTAGCATTAGACACATCGCACCTTGGATGCTGTCCGTTACCGGTGTAGATATGTTAAGTCAGGCATTATTGAGCATTATGATAATCATGATAGCGCGTTCCATAATTATTACAATGTAGGTTTATATTGCGTAATAAAGTAACCCACCCATTACAAATGGCCCACTTTCTGAGAGGGTTTTATAGCCGGTAAGAGTCCGCCACGCTACTCCAATGCGGGTCGGTTGGCAACCGCAGTTTATTTATTCAAATATTCCAGAAAGATGTTGCTGCCCATTTCCTGGTTTTTATTTTTCCTCTGTCGACTTTTACGACACCCATGGGATGAGATGGGGTGGCAGATTCTCTTTAGCAGCCACCACACGGCGACTCAGGTCCCTCGCGTATTATGAAATTTAAGGCTATTAAATTTTACAGCTTCTATAAAATTTAGTAAAATAATGTTTATGTGGTATTTTTAACTGCACCGGTAATATCACTGATTATGAAAGTAAAACCAACACCATTTCATTGTTTTTATTAGAATTGATTTTGCCAACAGTGTAAATCGTATCGAAATAATGTATTTCCTTACATCACTAATCCCCAATGCGAAATGGCGTGAGGCTTAGTCCTACATCCATTGTGTCCGTGAAAATAATAGCTGTAAGAAATGGAGACGGCGAGTTAGGCATACCAATGCCGCAGTATCGGCTTACCTAATTATTACATTTGACGTATAACACAGAAATAATGAGAGTTCATTAAAGACTGTGTTTATTAAATGTTAAAGAAATCATTTATTTTATTTATTAAAAGGTATATCAACAAAATTACAATGTAATAATAGTCAATATTACTCTTAGGCTATAAATATAGCAATTTTAAATATAGATGAACAAAACTTACGTCTATAAGTGCAAAATCATGAAGTACACATTAATCTGTGCTTTCACTATCTGGTTAACTAAGTCTTTAGCTAATATAAATGATTAACAAAATATTAAATACGTAACAAAAAGTACTAACTATAAAACTACATGAGATATTATAACTATTACCAATTAATTGAATTCACAAAACGATCCTCTACGTATCCTATAGATATCGTAAAGTGGAGTGAGGAAAATAACAGTTTGGCCTGATAGACTTCGTCAGCTCTACATTGTACAGAATCTACTTTCTCTTACGTCGCTACTACATGGTAATTAGATCGAAAATGTTTAAACCGTAACTAGGTCGATTTTTAATCAATTTCAAATTAACTCCCGAAATCAAACAAGTAACGGCACTAAAGAAATCTTTTATTGCCATATGACATTGATTTATGATAACAAGATTTTATCTATGGGATCTTATCCTGCTGATTTCTTTCTACGGTCTGTTAAAAGGCACATCAGCCTTCTGTTAGGTAGCGGTTAACTTTAAATGGGACGGCCGGAGTGACACAAAATCCATTGACTTTTTGATCAATGGGCTTACAAAAAAAAGAGAGACCCGTGGAATTGTGCTATTGAACATTCCAGGTACATCCATTAAGGAATTACATTCGCACGTTACAAAAACTTAGATTAAAAATGATGATTCATATCGGCATAATATACAATTTTTTTTTACTCCAATATCTCGTCAATATTCTCCTACCAGAAAAATGTAATAAGCTCTATCATGTATGCTATGATACCAAATTGTAAACTATCAATCACGCGTGGTGCGGACCTGGTGACCTGCTATACAGGGGTTAACCTTCTTCGGATGCCAGCTTCTGACATAGGTATGTCAGATTCAGATATTATGTTAATGGTGGTACGATTCCTTTGCAGGAATCCGTCTAGGTACCCTAGGGCTAGTTATTCTGCCGTGGAGCAGTAGTATGCCAACTTTACTGTGTTTCGGTCTAAAGGGCACTGAGAGGTAGTGTAATCACTCGGCATACGAGATTTAATAACTGATATCTTGGGGTGACGAGCGCATTACGCACACAGAAATAGTAAAGGAGAGAAAGTTAATCTTAGAAAATTAACTTTCTTCCTCTTAATGGATTTCCGCAAAGTAACGCCTCATTCTATTAACCACACAGAAATGTTAGGGGTAACACAGTAATTGTTATGAGCGAAAGATGCACTTACAATCGGGTGAACGTTTTGCTCATCTCGTCACTATCTTCAATAAAAAAAAGCTTAGCTGTAGAGCTATTTTTTTCGTTACATTTGTGTTTGGGATCAATATACTCACAATATGTACATCTAAACATAACTTGCTGAAACGAGGTATTTCGATGAGCATTTGTATAACTGAAATAAAAACTTAACTCATTTTTTCTCGTAGTTATCGTAAAAGTTGTGGGAAACGCTGAGAAAATATCGTAGTCTTAGACGGACGGAATCACAATTTCCATGTGCAAGACAAGTGACGAAGACCTACACCAAAGTTGCGTAAAGTCGGATAGTGTGATCTGATATTACGGTAAATTATCTGAACTTGGAAGAATCTTGGGTCCAATAGTGTACTGTTTACGGGCTAATAATGGTAATGGGCTATTTTCCTGTAATTTTTTTTTTTTTTTATATTGACAATTAAAGTCATTCGAATGGAGTTTGGAAATAGACATTGAAGGAATAACTGTAAAAATAACACCGTTACGATCAAAATCTTTCGTCAATATAGACTTTGCTAGATGATAGTGGCTTTCAAGGTCGGAATCAACTACTCGTATCAGTTATGGTCGCAATCAAATTAAAGGACACGTTAAGAGATGAATTCGTTATTTCTGTAACCGCTAGAAGATCCATCATCTTCCAATGTTAGTTTAACGTTTCTTTATGAATTCAAAACTATAGTTCACAATATCAGTAAAATGTTAAACTATTGAAACAATGATTCAATTCCTTGTCATGCTCTCTTCTGCCGACCATAAACTGCACAAAATAAGAGACAATGTAACTAAAGCTTTGCTATTTCCTGTGAACACAATGAAAAAGGATTCAATTCTTTCAAAAGATATTTGTTACGTATGAAGCACACTGAAAGATATCTTCTTACATTTTGGCGGCTACTAAATTAACATAATATTTAAATGATAAAATAACGAAGTATATAGATATTGCAGTTGCTGATACAATCATCATAATCCTAACTATTTCATTATATATATTTTTTAATGGTGATAAAGGAATCCTTCTACGTAAGTACCACCGCGGGGCCAGTTATTCTGCTGTGAAACAGTAGTTTGGTAGTTGTAGTTTGCACACAAACGTTACTGTGTTTCGGTGTAAAGGGCACTAACAACTAGTGCATATGGTTAAGAAATTATGTCTCAGGGCGACGAGCACAGGGTGGTACCACACAAGAATTGTCCTGTATGACAAAACGTTGCACTTACTATCAGGTAAAGGTTCTGCCAGTCTCGTCACTTTCGCCTATGAAAAAAATTGTCAAACTTGTATCGCAAAATTGGGAAAGGATCGAGCCTTACATACAGAGTTAGTATCAATACAGTAAAAAAATAACAAATATTACTGTTGGCTAGAATACCCAGACCCTGTTTCAGTCGACAGTGTTTTGCATACACTGATACGTTTATATTTTCTGATTATCTATATTATTACTCATCTGATTTATTGTACAATGTGCAACTTTTAAATCAATTCGTGTAAATACTTTTACTGGTGGCAGGATACCTGTGGAGGAATCCGTCTAGGCAGGTACCTACCCCAGTGCCAGTTATCCTGCCATGAAGCAGTAGTCTGCAAGCGTTACTGTGTTTCGCACTGTGAGCTAGCGTAATCACTAGGCATTTGCGACTAAAGAACTGATGTATCAGGGTGACGGGCGCAGTGTGTTGTCACAGTGAAATAATCTGGGCGACACAGCATTTGTTGAACATTTTGCTCGTTTCGTCACTTTCTACAATAAAAAAAAAACGCTTTTAATGTTTATAGCTTAGCTGCATTAGTGGAATAGGTTCCTATCCTTACTACTTGTGACTAATAGTGTGATTTATTGTATTGCTTATCGACCCGGATGCGGCAGCCTTTTAGCAAACACCTTTACACAATGTTTTCCTCTTTAAATATTTTTGACAATAACTACGATTTCTTTTAACCTCAACTTGGACAAACTAAGAATAATAGGACTAAAATTTAAACCTTTTGAAAAAGTGGTTGTTACTTGAAATGTTTCAACAATTTAAATATTTGGTAAAAAAAGAACAGCACTGTTTATTATCTTAATGTTATAATTTTTAAAATCTTCAGGTGCTCTACCACACACCGTAAGGTGACTAAATGTGAGAGAAAGCAGCTATCAGAAGCTATCAACTGCCACAAGTGTACGGGCAAACACGGAGGCACTCACTCGGCCTTAACTATCCGCGCCCGATGTAACGTTAATGCGTAAAGATAAGAGGTAGGCTAGGATGCAGTGTCAGAGACACAGGTACAATCACAACACAACCAGATCCGAAAACGATCAATTTGCGTTTTGCACAAATGTTGACTCCGGCTGGAATTCGAATCAGGACCCGCGACGTTGTAGTAAAGTACTCTGACTACTAGGCCACGGTCGTCCGCATAACACTAAATACATTATAACATTTTCCCAATTTTATTGTTTAGTTTCATAATATATATAATCGTATTTCATATATATAGGTTCGAGTTGGAACGTTTTTGATTTTAACAGGATTAACTTAAATGTTTTGAACTGATAAATAAATGATTTAAAAATTAAACTATATTGAAATCTTTCACAGCAAAGAAAATTTTATAGTAATTCATCATTAAATATAACTACATATTGTCTAAACAGTAATTTTTATCTACGAATTAAACGAAAATAAATTATAGAATACATTTATCGACCTGCAACGCAAGGTCTTTTGAGGACACTAACTCACTAAACAAGACAGTTTAATAAAAATAAGGTATATAAAGACGACCTGTAAAACACATTTACTAGGTTAAAATAGAGTTTTAATTTGGATTTAATTTTAACAATATGTTAGGGTACAGTACAGAGATGTGCGGAACAGTGCGTCTAATTGAAGCCGCAGCTTTGCTTTGTTTTTTAATTCATTTTTCAAAATGGCTGCCTCATTTGCAGGGTATTGTTGCGCGGGAACTTGCTCGTTACTGACTTATGAACTAAACGGTCATTGCATTAACATTTACTTCGATTATGCGGCGATTTAAAACTGTTTTTAATGTTATGGGCATTTTGAATATAATGATTATATTAACATGTTATTACAAACAACACATGTTGTTAATTGTCATTGCTGAAAATAGTATATATGTTTATAATAAATACATTTAAAACATAATAAAATGATTGTTGATGACTATGAATTGTTCAAGTACGGAGATAAAATATTGATAACAAAGACATTTTTTATTGTATAAAGTGATGAAACGAGCAGAAGGTTCACCTGATGGTAAGTGCAACGTCTGCCCATAACAAATACTGTGTCACCCAGAAAACTCTGTGTGTACACCACACTGTGCCAATCACCCACAGACATAAGTTCTCAAGTCTCATGTGCCCTGTGATTACGCTAGCGCACAGTGCCTTTCAAACCGAAACACAGTAATGATTGCACACTACGCTTTACGGCAGAATAACTGGCCCTTGGGGTGGACCTACCTAGACAGATTCCTGATCGTTTCTAAGCTATTTTGTATTTTTTTTTGCGCTACGTAAATTCTTTTTATTATAATTCGTACAACATAGAAATGGGACCGCCTTGCTCGTGTGTTTGAAACACAAACACGCATGTTTGCTTAGGACCGCGTCCCCTCATAATTATGATATTGTTACCCCACCGGTAGGCTGTCATGCGGGCGAGCATAGAATGCTTCCCACTTCGACTCGTTTACCTTACTCGACCGTATGAGTTTTTCGGTATAAAGACCTCAATAAATGCAGGTGAAGATGACGCATATTAATCAATTATGATTTCTGGTGATATACATTTTATGAGGGTTCATAAAAATGGATAGATTCCTTATATAAAATGTGGAGCGTGCTTTGATTTAAAACGGGAATGTTTTTCAACTTTCGGAGATCATATCATGCAACTGTGAGTTTTATAAGCATATAGATGTTTTTATGTAAGTTATGATTACACTGGAGCACACAGTCCATCTGTAACTTGTCAATGCAATCCAAAGATACCTATATCTATTACGTACGAATAATCGATATTTAGATGCTTATGAGACCTCTGAGGACCATGATGGAATACCTCATTTCCAGTAATTGGATGGCCGGTTCTCTCTCACACTGACCACATAAAAGCACTGGTCGATCTAATAGACTTATTTACGTGCTATGGAATAACTTTACCAAGTATAAAAATAATATTATAACATCACATGTTTAATATTGTAATACTCCAGTTTTAACTATGCAAATTAGTCTGTCGTACTAAATTTATAAAGATTTATAAATTTGAATAAGAATAAATATTAATGTCCGAGAAAAATGGTAATACAAATACAAACCAAAACGAGTCCAAAATCAATACCAAGAATAAAATAATTACGCGGGAAAATGAAAAGACGCGGTAATTTTCCCAAAATGGCCGTTCGAAAAAACGTCTCTCCATATCGCTATAATATTGCGGTTAAAATGCATTTAAACGATTTCATTGAAATGTATGTCTTGTGTCTAAAGTCGATGAGTTCAGTTTTGTATACAGGAATAAAATTGGCATCTACAGAATGTCACAGCGCCCGCAATTAAAAAAATTAAAAACAAAAAGTGAAAATTAAAAGAAAGACGCAGACGAATGCACAAAATGCTTTTGAGTTGTATTAAGGCGTGTTTAACATGTGTCGCATTGCATGATTAAGCACACACACATATCTCGTAATGTTAATTACATTTGTGTTTGTGGTGATATAGATTAAAAATAGTTAGTAATTTTAATATCAAAAATTTTATAAATCTGCCACGATGCAATTAAATCCTATCCTATTATTTAAAAATGTATAAGGTATAACTTATTTAATAATAAAATATATTGTAATAGTCATAAAACTTGCTGTCTGTATACGAGTACAAAAATCCATAGCAATCCCATATATAATATGTTGTAAGTTTTATGGAAATTAGTTTCATAAAAGTTTTATACAAATGTATTCGGTCCTATACAATGTGCAAGTGAAAAATTCCAGCAAACAATTTTTTGTAACACTAACTGATATTTTACAAAAATATTGTTTACTTCAATGCAACCTCAACGGTCAGTATTACTGCTTTATGCGTCGTGGATCCTAGTTTTGATTACTGAACGAAGCTTGTATTTACTCAATACACAAATTATTCGTTTTAAGGTCTGAATGAATTTTGGCTATCACTCTGTCCCTGATATTGAGAGCTCATATGATCGCTTAAGCATTTCATTTGGGAAAGTGAGGAAGAGTCAAATCATCTTTACGTAAATGTTTATTTTTTGCCTTTGTAGATAATCAACACTAGTAATTACAGCAAGACGTGTTCGTGAAAATCAAAAGTCAAAACTGAGAAAGGACATCACTATTTAAAAGAAGTTATTTTCTCTTAATACAGACGCGTATAGTGGATATATGTATTTTATTATATTTTTTCTTCATTTATCACATCATGATCATTTCAGCCTATCACTAGTTAACTTTTGTACACCTCCACCATAAATTTCCACGGTCCTGAGCAACCTGCATCTGTCCCTCTTCCCGCAAAGCCGTGCAGATCGTAGCTCTATCTAGTGTGTGGGGGAGGGGGGGGGGGGTCTCAAGAATATTTGCCGGTACGAGGTTGCCACTCTAGAACCTTTACCGGCCTGCAGTGTAGAACTACGTCACGGTTCCGTATGTCATCACTGGCGACACGCAGATATACTCGACTAGAAGATATAACGCAGTTTCCTGAACGCTGCCCAGTCGAGTTGGATCCATCGATTGGTTCATTTAGGACCTCTTGGTCTAAAATGGACTTATCTAGTCGGACAATCTGTTCTTGGTATACAAATTCGTCGACAACTTCGAGCGAAACCATCCTAACGGTCATCTAGCGATCGCTATAATGACTATATCGTCGGCAAATAGTAGGTGAGTGATATATTGAGGTTCATACCGTTTACTTTTCAGTCCAGTTATCTTAAAGACATCTTCCAATGCAGTGTTGAAGAGTTTCAGGGATATATATACAACTCAATAATAAACATTAGGTGTATAACGTTGATAACCATACATATTTATAATATTAAAATTAACTGTATTAAAACATCCCATCTACTTCACACAATTTACTCTTTGACCTCCCACGAACGGACATAGCCCGCGCGCCCGACTACGTTTGCCTCTGAGCCTCGCCGACTGAATGCTCTGGTATGTGGACTAATAATAATGCGTTTATTTGCTTCACCGGCGGCTTTACTCATCAAATTTGGCATTTTAATTGTTAGAGTAATGGCATACAAAAATACTTGTATGAACTGACGATGCACGTTTCGGAGGATATTTTTGCGACATCCAATCAAACTAAGATTTCCAATCCACGCAAAACTAAAATTGCATATTTTACGTGCTTTGCGGTGAAGGAAAACATAATGAGAAAACCTGTTTATCTGAGAAATGAAAAATATTTCGACGATTAATAAAGTCCGCCTATCCGCATTGAAGCAGTGTGACGGACACATCCACGCTCCAAATCCGTCTTTTAAATAGAAAAGGCCTACGCTCGTCAGTTGGCCTTTTTCAGACCGACCAACTATATTTTTTAAGCAGGTTATGATTCCGATTCCCATGCTATGACGGTGATGAAAGTATTTCCGTTCCCGAACCGTCTTCAAGGAAATGTTAGGTTATTAGGGACGTTTTGAATCGATTTTTTTTTTATAATCTATAAATACTAGGAAACTTTTCACTAATTTCGTTTAACAAAATTTTACGTTAGACATATCAGTACTTGACGTTAGCTTATTCGCATCAATTCTTTATAATTAAACAAAAAACAGCCAACTTATATTTTTGCAATAGACACTAATTGTATTAGACCATTCGATGTTAAGCCCATATTTTTTGTTTTAGTAGAAAACGTTGACATCTAATACTAAAGTTGTGCAGTTTTTGAATGACGAAAAACAGAATACAATGCTTCTTCACTAGAAAAGCAACACAACGCGTTTACCAATAAACGTAGTGTCTATTACACCTTAGGTGGCAACCACTTCATCCTGTCGTAATATTATCATGTGTGAAAAACGAACACTTGAGGTCAGATTTATTTACACTAGCTATTTTGCTATAGGAATGCAATCTATACTTAATAAGATTCTATCAATCAGCACATCAATAATGAATTTCTTTTCACTCCATTACTAAAATGAACGAAGAATAAATAAATAAAAACTTAAATAAACTTTCAGTCTCAATTTAATAGAATTAAATTAAAAAAATATAAAAACTTAAAAGTAAATTAAGAGCTAACGTTTCAATTTGGCCGTGAGTGTCCTCTCATTTTGATAAGGTTTTGGACGCTCCAGTGCCGGTTGGTGGACTTCACATGTCTCTTAAGTCAATCTACCACCCCATCTCATGATGTGGGTGTCCTAAAAGTCGACAGAGGCAAAATAAAACCAGGAGATGGGCAGCAGCATCTTCCTGGAGTATCAATAATATGCTAGTTGGGTTGGATGACGCAATGCCTAAATATTGGCTTCTGCGCGTGTGACACAGGACAAATATTTGTATGTCCTACAGACAGTTATTCTGAGTTTGGGTGTTTGAGCATGTGCAATTTATATTTGTACAACGCACCCACGATGATGTCCAAAATTGGGGCATTTTTTTTAAAAACCAAATATTAATACGGGGTTTTATACTAATACAGAACGTGGTAAAAAGGCACTGCAGATACGCGCTGTACCCGTCTATGGACGGAATACAAAATATCCCGGATGGTAGGATTCATATGCAGGAATCCGTCTAGGTAGGTATGTGCCACCCCAGGGCCAGTTATTCTGCCGTGAAGCAGTAGTGTGCAAACATTACCGTGTTTCGGTTTGAAGGGCAATGTGAGCTAGCGTAATCACTGGGCATATGAGACTTAAGAACTGATGTCTGAGGGTGACGGGCGTAGTGTGGTGTCATACAAATGTTCTGGGCGACACAGCATTTGTTATGGGCAGACCTTGCACTTACCATGAGGTGAACGTTTTGCTCGTTTCATCACTTTATCCAATAAAAAAATACTTACTAATGTAAAATAGCAGAATAACACTATTGTATATATGAGAATAGAGAAACAGAATCTCAAATATTTGCACCATGGCATTCCATCTAACTCTATATCCAATTCGGCTGGGCATCACATCTAGCCTTAGTCCTCAATATCTTAAAAGTCTTTAACCAGGTGATGTCGACCGCGTGGCGTAGTAGTTAGCGTACCTGACTTCTGCGCCACCGGTCCTGGGTTCGATTCCCAGCCGGAGGTAACATTTGTGCAAAAACACAAATTGTTGCTTTTCGGGTCTGGTTGTGTTGTGCATGTGAAATTTATGTTTGTAAAACGCACCCACGATACAGGAGAAAATCCTAGTGTGGGGCTTCGTTTTTTAAAAAAAAAAAAAAAAAATAGCACCGGACACATAATTTTTCACTGCGGGCCGCATAAGGAAGCTCAAAATCGTTCAGTGAGCTATAGAGAGCAATGGTGCTTTTCAGTGAGAAAGAAACCGTAATATTAATATCCGCACCAGAACTAGAGTAACTAACATAACTTTTAGGATCAGCAAGCTGAAATGGCAATGGGCTAGCCATATAGCTCATTGAACCGATAAGTATTGTGAAAGAAAGGTTCTGGCGGTGCGGTAACCTCGAAACGGCGAACACAGTGTCGGCCGACCCTCCACTAGTTGTAGCGACGACCGACGATATGCGGTTGATTGAGTCGATGGATGCAGTTGACTGACGACGATGTTTTGAGGATCTATGGAGAGGCCTTTGGTCAGCAGAGCACTTGTAATGGGCTGGAATGATGATGATGATAGGTCAGCGTATCTTGATTCATCATCGAAAATAATGTAATTATGGATTGTGGTGGCCACTGATCGTAAAATTAACTGTATGCTTACTTAAAAAAATGTGTGATTTGAAAAAACTAAAGTTGAGCTATAATTAGATGTATTTATTCAATTTAAATTACCTACGCAAACGAGACCTCTACAAACAGCGACAATGAATATTTGACGAGGTTTTTTATAATTACTATGAAGCAGTGTTAACATTTTTTCATTGTCTATGGCTATAAAGCTGATTTTAAAAAGGTAACAAATGAGATTACGGTCGTTATAAAAAAAACGGACCACCCGAGATATGTGACAAGTGATACAGGTGATGCGCTTTTTTACTAAATTCTATAAATTTTGGAACGCCGTTTTTGAAATCGATGATAAATAAATATTTATTAGTGGCCACTAATTCTAATTTTATTCTAATTGTAGTTCTTGATGCCTTTTGGATGTTGCATTCAGTTCCTGTAACTAATTTAGTGTTTAAATTTTGTTTTGTTGTGATTCAGATTTATAATACAAGATAAAATTATTATTTGCGCTTTCCTTGTAAAATACTCATTATTATTAAATAGAATGTGAAGTCAGAGCCGCCAGAAAATTCGCTTACCCAAAGAAAGACTAGATCTTGTGAGACTTGTATTTTAATTAAAATATTATTAACATAGCAAAAGGTATAAGTTTTAGACATACTATAAGTTACAAATTAGTGTTTTCTAGCATCAGCCTGTACGTAGAATAAGGTATGTTGACACTGTGGCAACGCGACGTGCGACATTCGTCGGCAAACACCTAGTGTACACGTCCACGAAATCACACGGCCTCTAATTTTTATTAAAAACAAAACCTGGTTCAAAATTTATGCGGTCACTGCACTTAAATAAAATGCTTATGTCGATAACTTAACAAGGAAACGTAACCAAGACTAAGAGACAGTTTCGTATCATGTAAAATTACAGATCTTGAATAAAGCAAAATCTGCTATTACGAGTGGATTGTAATCAAGTTTCCTATAGGTTATCAGTATTTGGTGGCGGCGTAATAAAATCTGTCTTCTCGTGGGTGTCCTAAAAGTCGATTATGGGAAATGCCAGGAAAAGGCAAATAGCTTCCGACAGGTGAAGGAATAAACATCTTAAAGCAAAATATACACAGACCTAACTGGTGGTAGGATTCCTATGCATGGAATCCGTCTATGTAGGTACCACCCCATGGCCAGTTATTCTGCCGTGAAGCAGTAGTGTGCAAACATTACTGTGTTTCGGTCCGAAGGGCACTGAGAGCTAGCGTAATCACTGGACATATGAGACTTCAGAACTAATGTCTCAAGGTGACGGACGCTGTGTGGTGTTACACAGAAATATTCGGAGTAACACAGCATCTGTTATGGGCAGACGTTGCACTTTTACCATCAGGTGAACGTTTTGCTCGTCTCGTCACTTTATCCAATAAAAAAAGACAGATGACGGGCAACAGCATATAAGGCTTCTGATATTTCATTCGCCAATTTGCCTTGCGAATGTGGTTATTACTGACCAATCCTTTGTCCAGCAATGGACTTAACAGGCTATCAGAAGCTGTTGATGATCTTTTTCTTTCTGAGTTTTCTAAAAATGATGCCCACAGTAGGATTTATCCTGTATTGTGGCTGAGTTTAGAGACTTAAATTTCACCAACAATTTGTGTTTATACACAAATGTTGGCTCCGTATGGATGACGTTAATGATCCCCTAGATAGGTTACTATGAGGAAGTCAAATGATTATTTAATCAAAAAACCAATAACCAAGAAGCGGCTTACGTGAATTTAAGGGTTTTATGATTTTCTCATGGATTTTGTCTTCTTGTTTCTAGCCGATAGGTGTCCGGCAGCGTAGAATACCGCCTTCCTCTTTTCTACCGAGTTTCCCGCTAGGGCTAAAAGTAGGTTACGTGGCCTCGTAAAATTTCGATTTGAGTGGCCTCTGTCTATCTTGAACTATTACATAAATATATTATCCATCATGATCTTAGTCTATTTGTTTTATCTATGACGTTCCGCAGTGCCCGTCCTATGGTGGTTTCTTTATTTTTTTGAAAATATTTTAATATTGAAAAAACTAATAGTGTGTGTGATGATAGAATGTCAGCTTAAATAAGTAAAAGAAGATAATCTGGTAGGTCTTAATTTCGTGAACAACAAATAAGAGAAATTAAAATATTGTTATTCTTCTAGAATTGTATGGCACCTGTATTTAATACACTAGCAAGTAAATTACAAAATCCCGTCCGTCCTCTTTTCCTTTTTGAGACAGTTTTGGAACCGTGGCGATTACACCTCGCAGTTATCTTTCGAGTTAGTGGATTTCACATGACTTTTATTAGTTTTTATGTTTATTATACGTGGAATAAAAAAATATGTGTATTTATTTATTTGGCTGTTTGACCTATTTCTAGACAATTGCAAGAAAGATTTGAGAGAAAGTACGTTTGGATTAAGAATGAATAATCTGACCGTCAAATAAATCCTATACGCCGATGATTATGTTATTTTATCATTCACCTGATGGTAAGTGCAACGTCTACCGATAACAAATGCTGTGTCACCCAGAACATTTGTATAAGACCACACTGCGCCCGTCACCCTCAGACATCAGTTCTTAAGTCTCATATGCCCAGTGATTACGCTAGCTCTCAGTGCCCTTCGAACCGAAACACAGTAATGTTTGCACACTACTGCTTCACGGTAGAATAACTGGCCCCACTTTACTGGTACCACCAGTTAAGTGTTTAGACTTACTTGCAAAACTTCCATCAAGACATACTATTCGGTTAATAGTACGCATCTAATGTCAAAACGTAATTAAATAATTATTGAATACGAATTTTTGCCACTCAAGAATGTTTCTTTTTCAACGGGTATCGCTTCTGCAAGCTATATGACCGGCCCATTGCCCCTTTAGCTTGCTGATCCCTAGGGATACGCCGGTTTGTCTGCGGAGTCTATCTCTTAGAGAAACACCGCTCACAGCCTTTCCATGGCTCGCTAAGCGACTTTTAGTTTACTCCGGTTCCGTATATGTTTTGGTAGTTTAAAGGCAAATAAGCTCACTTCGAATCGTAATTAATCTAAGTTATATACATACTTATTTTTTATCCTTCTATCCAGAAAGTTTAGTACTTATATTCTTATTTTCATTGTGTTCACCGGCAGTTAAAATAAATTTTATTTAAAAACAAATAAATGAAACTTAAGAATGCGGAAGCCTTTGAAGTACATTCTCGTATACCACATTGAAAGATTACTCTCGTCTAGACTGGAGAAAAAAAGGGGATACTCGTTTTAAACTGGTGCTAACAAACTACGTCTAACAGAACACAGACAAACATAATAGAAAGCTTCAAACGAAATTTTGTTATCGTCTACATCTATCGGAAACGTCTTAAAATATTTCGTCATTACAGCAAATCCGACAGAGCTGACGCACCTTTTGCTCTCAAATTTCGAAATTTCAAACAATGTATGGTTTGGTTTTGATTTGACAAAGGATTTGATTTTAATAGGAATTACTACGGATTTTCCATCCTTTGTGTGATAAAAACACTTTTAGGGCTATATTACACTAGCATTGAGAATTTGATAATGAGTAATATTATTTGAAATTCTTTGTATATTAATTTGTATATCGCGCGCGATATTCACATACAACCTGGATGATTTCACTGCCATCTAAATAGAGTAAAAGACATCATCATAAATTTTAACTCAATGGAGTGTCAGAAGAACTGTTTTTAATTTTCTTTTTTGCCGTTCACTAATCCACTTCTGAACATATGCCTCCCCCATAGATTGGTAATATATTTGTAGCTCTCATTTTGGGGAGATTTTGCCATACTTGCCGCCCTTGGCTGGCGAGTTGGTGTCGGAAAGCATCTAGAAACCTGCATGTCTAAGTAATAAAAAAAAATTCGGCAACCTGAGAAGTCTGCCAACCCGCATAGGAGCAGCGTAATAGATTATTTCCGGCTTCCAAACCCTCTCAAAAAATTTAGACCCAGCAATGGACATTTAAAAGCTGTTTCTTTTGAGTACTTATTGCAGTAGATGCCTTATTAATTAGAAATTACTTCTGATATAAATGAAAATATGACTATATCTTGTTGTAAAAATAAGTTGCTTGGTTTGTATCAACGTTTGCATCAACGACGTAAGCTAGTAAAAAAATTACTAGTGTAACCCTAATGCTGAACTATATTTATATTATATTTTCTTTGTTGAGGCTAAATTTCTGATTCAATTATTTGTCATTAATGTTGAAAATACATTTTTACAAAATAGCGATGAAATTCTACAAACTTGCTTTATCGTTTAAAATATTCTCTTTCCTTTTTATTTACAACAAATAAGCTTTAAATCTGTAACAACAGAATACACGTCACAGAAAATTTCCCCAGAATTTCAACCTAACGCGCTCGGGCTCATTGTTAATGCTAATCCATAGAGAATAGTTTTTTTTTTGGGAGTTGTAGAAAAGGTGCTTTATAGAATTCGCGCTTCATCATTTATCTCCGTAACCTAATACCGTAGAGAATGCCCATTCAAAGAAATATTTTTTGTGTAACGTAATTGAATTTTGGCGAAATATCAAAGCGAAAGATTTATTGTTTGTAATTGTGCACTGAACTTTGAATAACTAGGACAGAGGGGGAGGGGTGCTGTACAGTAAAGCAATGAAAGATACAAAAAAGAATGCAGCTTACGACATATGCATTTTCAAATTGCCGTTTGTCTGTTTGCTAATGGCCTACAAATCAGTCTTGATTAATTTAATTAACTTTTTCATTTATTGTAAGTAAATTAGTTCAATGTCAATTAGCTAATGATTTTATATAATAACTTTGCTAATAGGCGACATTGTAGTTTTACAATAAAAGCAAGCGTTTCTTATATTTGAAAACGGGCAAGTACAACACCAGCTTTTTCAGTGATAAATTAACTGTATTTTTTGTCCATAATTACTGAGTATAGCTCGATGAAAATTAACGCATTTAACAAACTTTCGATTCATTAAAATAAGACCACATGGATTACTAAAAGGACCGGTTAATTAGATTAATTAGCGCAAAATTATTGTGATTAATCGATTGAAGTTACTCTCAATCCCAATGTTAATTTGGATTATTCTTCAATAATAATATCGTTTGTAGGTCCTCAACAAACCAGTGTGATATTTGGTAGTGTATACAAATTAATTAAAATAAATTTATTAGAATTAGTTAATGTTACTATATGCTTCATGTAAGTATGAGTCTAAATTAAAAGCTTGACAAACGCATTGCTTCGTACGTGCCTGCCTGCTGAAATGAACTCAATATTTAGCAGCTAACTAATTATAAGATTTCGGATCTGGATGTATAGTAATGATCTCGCGTCTCTTTTATGGGTAATACAGAATAAGCATGGCCTGGAGAATATCTCTGTGATTGCATTAATACTTAGGTGCATCATGCAGCGGTGAGCCTTGCGAATAAACTTTTAGTTTCACCACCATTTCAGCCTATCACTAATCCACTGCTGAACCTCCAACCCTCACCAATAGATGGCCACAAAAGTTTGAAGCTCTCATTTTGGGAGGATTTTGCCATAGTTGCCGACGGGTTGGCAACCGCAGTTTATTTATGCAGAAGTTCTAGGAAGATGCGGCTGCCCATCACCTGGTTTTTATGGCGCCTATCAGCGGTTATTTCAAAATTTCGCAGATATGTTCCGAAAATTCTTCTTCATGTTCATCAGCCTATAATGGTTAACTGCTGTTCGTAGGCCTTTCCCAAGAAGCCGTCTTCTGGAGGAGGTATTACCGTAATCACCGCGCTTGGCAAGCTGATTGGCGATATCAGTACGAGACGCTTCGGACCTTAAATGACGCTGTCCATCATTGGCATATTAAGAGTTAATTAGTATCTAAACAAATTTGCTAAGCCGTAAACCGCCACTTACACAACGATGTAAGAAATCATTAGTCAACCTCATATCTCGTACAATGAGTATCGTTTTAATCGCCTGAGGAAGTTTTCTTTCATCCATTTGGTCTGCTTAAAATAAATTCGACTTATTTCTTAAATGTCGGCCTCCTGTCGAATCCACAACACCTCTAGACCTGCCAGTGATAATTTACAATCTGCAGAGGAAATCATCTAACAATATACGATAAAAAAACTTGGCGGAGACCTATGTTCAACAGAAGTTAGACTATTTCCAGGCCGTTGATGATAATAACGATAAACCCAACAGCAATATTCATTTTATAACATAGCATGAGTATGATTATTTAAGTAATTTCGCTTTAGTTCGTAAGAGCCTTTATTCTGTCTAAATAAGGCCGCGTATATCTCGTTATTACTAGTTTTATGGCGTTCGTAAATATTGTCAGAGGGCGTATTTTACTATGAGACACTCAATAATTCTCCAGACATAATAAAAGATGAGCAATTATAATTGTAAAAAGTAGAATTGGCAAGACAACTGTTCAATAACTTTAGTGTTGTTGGGACGTTATTGGTTTTTTAAATATTTATTAACGCATTGAATTTTCATATATGTACATCAATATTTACACAAGTTTTTTATTACCAGACGGTTGTTGATATTATATTGAGAAAATAGTTTAATATTTTAATAGTTTCATTTTTATTAAGATCATAAAAATCATCCATACTATTCATACTAATATTATAAATGCTAACTCTGACTTTCCCTCTGTCTGTTTGTTACCTTTTCACGGCTCAACCGTTGAACTGATCAAGACGAAAACGTCACAGAGATATATTGCGTCCTGGACACGGACATAAGATCCATTTTATCCCAGATAATGATATAGTTCTCACGGGATATCAAAAAAAAACAGATAAGAAAAGATGTCGCGGGCATTAGCTAGTACACAATAAAGAACAATGTAATTCTTGGTAAATAATGACTGTATTTTGCAATTACCACATAGAATCTGCCACCCCATCTCATCCCGTGGGTGTCGTAAAAGTCGACAGAAGAAAAATTAAAACCAGGATATGGGCAGCAGCAGTCTTCCTCGAACATCTGAATACATAGACTGCGGTTGCCAACCCGCCTGCCAAGCGTGGCAACTGTAGCAAAATCCCCCCAAAATGAGAGCTACAAACTTTTTTGCAATTTATGGGGGAGGGGGGGGCTATGTTCAAAAGCGGACTAGTAATATATGTGAAAAGCTTATAAATATTTAATTTTGGTTAATGTATAGGTATTCTAAAACGTCAGATACATTTAACCCAATGAATGCTAAGCAATACTACATAGTTAACAGATCGTTTTTGTGCCGACTACGGAATATTTCCTAGAACTTCTATAGTAATTAAAAAGAAGCAGATCTAAGTTAGCATTTTAAAAAACGGAGTTAAAAAAATTCCGACTTCATTACTAAATTCTCAAAAGAGTAAAACATCGTAGGAACTTTTTGTAAATTAAAGAAATTGTCACGTATTTTTATTAGGTAGAACATCGTGAAAATCTTTACTTATGAGACAATAATGAAAATCTAGATAGAAAATGAAAAATTATATCTATCTGCACAAAACGAGATGCGGTATAGTATATTTGAAAACAGTCTAGAGGACTAGCTTCACGAAATATCTTCGTTAGCCTGTAAAAAACCTACTGACGGGCACAGTACTGCATAAGTTGGGTTAATTTGCAGTAATCGGCGATTGGCGAACGCAGTACAACTATTAGTAACACTGTCTGAATAATTTAGGTCTGACAAAACTGTTTTTCCTATAAGGGGTTAATATAGGAGTTTGCCCATCTTTCGCCCCTGCACAAAACGAAACGTGAAGGGTGGCGAACCACAGTCGCCGCCATTTTGGTATGAGTTTACATCCTTACTCACCATTGCGTTCCCACGAATAGCTAGCCATCGGCACTGCAACCACCGGCGAAAAAAAAGGGAAAGGGATTAGGTAGAAAATGGTCTTAGAGTAGGGAATAGGAAGTTGGGAAAGGAACTGTAAGGTGAAGGATACTACTATCTCGGAAGGAGCAGGAGGAGACAGAAGTAGCTCGGAAGGCCGGTGTCACTTACCCGGTACACTACCCTATTTGCCGGACAAGGCAACTAGGTCACGTATCTCTGGCTTATCTAGTATCCCTGCGCCCCATGAAATTTTAATGGTACTTCTCTTTGCCATGAGGCAGACATAGGTAGCAGGTTCTCTAACATCGACATAACACGGTCCTCGGCCTTATTTCCCTCCTCTTTTTAATGCACACACAACGGGGCTTACGGATACTGGCGGATACAATCTTCTTTGCTGTAGATTGAAGTTTTTCCAAATAGTAGATTGGTGAACAGTTATAATTTTCCCGAGGATCCACATGTTTAAGGTCCTACTTGGACTTTAGTTTGTGTGTTAAGTTCCAAAAGATGACTTACGATTTTTTCCCAGAATTCCAACTCTCGCTTATTCGATTAAAGTTCATACAAACAAAATAAGTAGTAAGTTGTAGTAGGTGCATAAACAATTAAAAATTTGGAGTGCAAGTGATTTAAAAATCCCGCTTATCTATTTTTAATCCACATTCTGTAGATTCACCGCATACTTGTGCAGCCAAAACTTACTAAATTTTGTCTATATTTTTCTGTTTTTACCCAGTATTTCAATTAAATAGGTTTTTAATTGATCGAATTGACTAGTCACATTTATCTTGTAATAAAATCAAGGAGATCTAATTGAATTCCTATGTTGGACATTCAATTTGCTAAAAAAATTAATAAATATTTTAAATTGTTGTCGTTTTCACACCTTTTAACTTTACCATTACACCGATATAATTTTAACAAGATTTACACGAAGGCACAGCACTAGCCTTTTATTATTTATATTGTTTGTGTTTATACCGCATTATTCGTGTTTATTGCTAACAGTTCAGGTTCATCAAGTTGGTAATAGAAGCAGCTAGTTATATTGCAATTTTCTGGTTGACGATGTTCAACACTTTAGCTCATTAGTGTCGGAGAAAATAAAGAACATCCAACTATAATTAGGCATGAATCACTTGTCTTATTATTGCAGGATCACACATGTTTGTAGCGGAGCACAAGTCAAATATTTGCGGCATCCTTTTATATAGAATTTTTTTTCTGCATACCCCACAGTAGAATTTCTTCTGTATCTTCGGTGATTTTACAGACATAATTTTGACATGCACAATACAAGCAGACCCGAAAACCTACAACTTACAGCTACGGCACTCAGGTATCGTTAGGCCACGAAGTCGACAAATTTAGATTAGAATAGAATGGAATTATTTTTAATACTATGTAATACTTATTTTATGAATTACAAACTATACCAGAATACCTACCTAACTGCTACTATCTTGAAAATAACCAGCAAAAAAAAGTCATAGTGCTGCTTTATTATTATAATTTTTTTCTTGTTCATCAATGTAGAATGTACGAAAGTATTTTAAATGTAAAGATGCAGAAATAGCTTGTCAGCGATCACCTCATTACCAGGTGTTGTTATCGTCTTAGTATTCTTTAATATTATAATAACCCTTTTAATGCAGTATCTTTAAAAAACATTTTCAATGTGTTACTGACTTAGTGTAACTAGCATTATTAGCATGTGCTTGTTCGTGGTATTTATACTATGAACATATATATATAATATTACCATAATTATATTACGGTTGTCAGCTCGCCTGCCAAGTAAAGCAACCATGAGTTAATCTATACAGAGACCTATTTTCAGAAGCGGGCTATGAAGCCCTAAAACCTGGATGGCGATAATAACAACATCTGCCCATAACAAATGCTTTGTCACCCAGAACATTTCCGTGTGGCTCCACAATGTGCTCGTCACCCTTGAGACTTCTTAAGTGTTATATGCACCAGTAATTACACCATCTATCGGTACCCTTCAAACCAAAACACAGTAATGTTTGCACACTACTGCTTCACGGCAAACTTTTTATTGAATATACATAATTTTATTTATATATTTTTGAAGTGAAACTACGTTGCATGCGATGAGAGTAAAATTTCGCGGTCGAATTCTTGATTAAAATGGTTTATTTACTGATCAGTTATTTTGCAATGAGTAATATTTTTGTTTATTCAAGTTTATTTATTTTTATTTTAATCAAATTTCATTTATATATATAGGTTTCTTCTTCTCCTGTACTAAGTGGCACGAGATGTTTTTTTTATGCTGATTCTTATTTTATTATAATAGTGCACTTGAAATATACGAAAAACGATTTTAATAATATATCCTATATAATAATGCCCAAAACTTGACTAAACTAGAGTAAATAGAGCTATTGTTAAAAGGGACATCCTAAGAGCACGTAGTGATTCTTTCAAAAAGTTTTTTAAATAATAATGTTTTTGACTGTTCACTCGAGCAGGTGGTTAACTGGATGGCTTTAACGAGACAACTATTTCGTGATGTATCAATGGCAGCTTGATTTTGTAAAGAGGTTTGTTTCTTAATTGCCTCTATATTGATACGTTATTGTTGATCTATATTTTCTTATTTTATTTTCTGTCCGAATAACTTGTCATAATGTTAAAGCCAGGATAGACAGTTTCGTAAGATTATAAGAAAACAAAATATTTTAAATAGTAAATAGTTAGCTCGGTAGGGACAGTGGCTGAGCGAATGGCTTCTGCACCGCTGGTTATGGGTTCGACCCCTGCACGAAACAAATATTCGTATGATCAACAGGCAGATGTTCCACGTCTGAGTATGTGTATAGAAATCCTAGTGTGCGGTGACGTTTTTAGCGAATAAAAAAATCATTGGTTAGTAATAAATAACATTTTTTATCGAAATAGTGACCACCATTTTAGATCCGGGACTAAAAATAACTATCTCAGTACGCGATTAACTGCAACTGTATATATATTTTCGGTGATGTAATTGCTGTTAGCCTTCTCGGCTTTTACAGCTTCATCGGATACTTCTGCAACTGTAGCCACGGCTGCTAACTACAGGGTCAGGTAAAGGGCTTTTTTATTGCCTTACTCGCCTGTTACGGCTATCATTGGGGAGAGGGGAGATAGGTTTTCTTACACAATCTCCTCTCGGCAAACACAACATAATGTTTATTAATAAGACTAAAAAAAGTTAAATCCTGATCATAAATAAGACTTCGTTTATAGTACGTACAAGTATTGTAGTTGGGGCCTTGCCTTAAAAGTTGAGGGTCGCGGGCTGGGTCCCCGCTAAGGGAATAATAATGCTCAGCCATGCCTAAATATTTTTTATATGTGTACATTGATCATATCTTCAGCCACTGGGAGCCTTAGCCGGGGACTGAATGAAATGTGTAAGGTATTTTTTTTTATTGGATAAACTGATGAAACGAGCAAAACGTTCACCTGATGGTAAGTGCAAGGTCTGCCCATAACAAATACTGTGTCACCCAGAAAAATTCGTTTATAGTACGTACAAGTATTGTAGTTGGGGCGTTGCCTTAAAAGTTGAGGGTCGCGGGCTGGGTCCTCGCTAAGGGAATAATAATGCTCAGCCATGCCTAAATATTTTTATATGTGTACATTGATCATATCTTCAGCCACTGGGAGCCTTAGCCGGGGACTGAATGAAATGTGTAAGGTATTTTTTTTATTGGATGAAGTGATGAAACGAGCAAAATGTTCACCTGATGGTAAGTGCAAGGTCTGCCCATAACAAATACTGTGTCACCCAGAAAAATTCTGTGTGTCACCACACTGTGCCCATCACCATGAGACATAAGTTCTTAAGTCTTATATGCCCAGTGATTACGCTAGCTCACAGTGCCCTTCTAACCGAAACACAGTAATGTTTGCACACTACTGCTTCACAGCAGAATAACTGGCCCTTTGGTGGTACCTACCTAGACGGATTCCTGCATAGGAATCCTACCACCTCGAAAAGTATATTTATTATTATCATTATTATTATTATTATAACAATGGGTTTGCTTTAGACAAATGTACTAATTGTCTTGAACTTTAAGCACTCAGCTACCATTAAGTGGATTCAAAGCCTCTTCTATATTGCATTCAAAAAAAATTGCATTGTTGTTGAGTCATTTTTATATCTATATATTAATACGTGAAGAGAAAACTTTGTACGCCTTATATTGCGCGCACGGATGAGTGTGATATTTGGCGTAGTTAGTGTTTATGGAGAAGGAGTGTAGAAAGCTAAAGTATAAAATGTGTTACAAATACATTACCATCAATAAAAAAAAATGAATTGAGGTCGACTTTCGGCCAACATGCCATCACCAGTGAATATAATTGTAGGTACAGGACGCAAAAAAGATATAAAAAAACTTCCTAAAATCTATCATTACTAGGATGCTTACGAGAGACAAACACTGCGGTGCTTATACAACATTACTCGACGGCAACATTACTGTCCTGCCATGTCATTGGTACTTGTATTCGGTAATGGTCATAGTGGCGTCTCAAGAATATCTCTAACGTGTCTTAAGAGTTAGCAGAGGGAAATGCATGTTAAATCTCATGGTTTAAAACGAATGGCATAATAATAATTTCGTAAAATGCCGGAGTTAATAGATATACGAGCAGTATGTCATATTAGTCACCTGGACGCAACGTCCTTTAATCGCAGATGAAAACTATTTCCGTATCATCAATAGAAACGCAAATTAATATTTTGAGTTTTTGCAGAGATACCACCAGTTAGAAAGAATTTTTTTGTTTTTTTTTTAACTTTCTATACTTTTTCATGTTGATTGATATTACGTTACTAGCTTCAGTAACGTGATACCAATTCCACAAAGCAAAAGAATGAAGAATAAGTATGATAACCTTATTTAACCAAGTCCTTTCATTCATTCAATACAATATTCCCACTTAAACTAATCGAGGTTATGATTTTGACAACACTTCGAATCAAGCCCGGTCTCATAAGGGTCTTTACGCAAATATGTAAAAAAAAATTCAATACGTTATTATATTGCGGAAACTTTTGATGCAACTTGGACCTTAAAACGTCCTGCGTTAGGTTTGTTTGTAATTGTAATTGAATAATAATATGTGCTTATAATAAAGAAGCAACCCTCTTTCGATATACTAAAGTGCTCGAAATAACTGCATATAGCGATTCCCAAACTGGTCTTAATCATTTAATACTGTATTTTATACTTTTACTGCATATGATATACTCGTTTACTATTATACTACGGTACGGTATATTAGGTTACTATTATATTCGGTTACAAATAGTTGATAAAAAAAGTTTATAATCTATCAAAATTTATTAAGAGATAAATTTAAAAAATCGAAGCTCCCCAGTAGGATTTCGTCTATATCGTGGATGGCTTTACAGACATACATTTCACATGCACAACACAACCAGACCCGAAAACCAACAATTTTGTGTTTCAACACAAATGTTGGCTCCGGCTAGGACCCAGGAATTCGAAAAAACTACGGCGTAGAAGTCAGGTACTCTAACCACCAGGCCAAACAGTCGTCGTTTTGGATCGCAAGCTGAAGTTTGAGAATTGTTGTCCGCATACATTCACCAATGCTTATTGTCAAAAAAGAAAGGTTAAAAAAAAGAATGAGTGTGACTGGCCTTAACTAACCGAATTCAAACTCTATTGTCAAACATCGAATCGAAAAAAAAAGACATTCTTCATTTGAAAAAAGCTTCGTCACTCGTGAAGCGGTCTCATAAAGGGTTAGTCCCTAAGTATAGGTTCTACTGCAAATGAAACGATGGTATTTAAATATTTATAATTTGATGTAATTAATACACTTACGTTTTAGCAGTCGGTATCTTGTACAGGTTAAGCAGATAGCTATGAAATGTTCCCTGAAGGGACACAATGTTAGCATACATCTGGTCATTTCTTTATTAATAGTTGGTTAGATTTGGTAGGAAGGTTATCATGGTGCACATAGTTTTATAAAACTTTTTTTTGAAACCTGAGAAGCAAGCACGACAATGTTTGAATTAATGCCCAACATTATTCTTATAATTATAATTTAGCTAAACAACTTCTTGTATTCAAATATATCTTCATTTAGCAGGATAAATATGGGATCAAATTGTTGGAAGGGCGGTTTGCTGCTACGCCCCTACCACACCCATATCGAATGTATCAAATTAACTTAATGTGGATGGTGATATTCCATTTCCGTTATTTTGTGTGCTACAAAAGCCAAGGAAATTACATCAAGGATTGCCAATCGTCGTATTTTAAAGGATCCCCCTTTTTAAAGGCGTCATTTAAGGATTATTATTGCTTGTACTCGATAAAACGCTGCTCCGATTTAAAATATTTGACATTCGACCGAGTGAATCTCATTCACTACCGTGATATTTTGTTTGAAAAGGCTATAAAAAATATGTGTGAATAAAAATTCGTGTGTTAAGGAGATTCTTTAGCAATTTTATACGCCTTGTTATGGAAAATGTGTGGGTTTTTTACTGTAAACGAGGGATTACTAGTGAAAAAAGCCTCGGTCCTTCGATTAAGGTTAGGTGTTTGTTCATTCATTCAATGGTAACGAAGAAATCAAGATTCGTTGTGAAAAGGGACTAAAAAAAAAGTCAAGTAACAGAGAGGGTTTTGGAGCTGGGAATAGTCCGCCACGCTGCTCCAATGCGGGTTGGCGGACTTCACATGTCCTCGAAATATTTCTATTCCTCGGAGATGCAGGTTTTCTCACGATGTTTTCCTTCACCGCTAAGCACGTGGTAAATCAGCACTTAAAAATGAAGAACAAATTTAGAGGTGCTGGCACCGGGGATCGAACCCAGGTTACTCGCGTACTATGAAATTAAAGGCAAGCACCAGGCCCCTGAGCTACCACGGCTATAAAAAGGGACTAAGATTAAAAATTTAGAAGGGTGTGACAGAATAAATGTGTATATCCTTTGTTTTATGACTATCTGTTTCGCGATAAAATTTTCAACGATTTTACGTAAACTGTTTAATCTCATTCTTCTTATTACTATAATAAAGCTTGTATGTTTGTATGTTTGGACGCAGTAATCTCAGAAAATACTAATCCGATTTAATTTTTTTTGCGTTAGATAGCTCCTATCGAAGTTTGTATGATGGCGAAAGAATCTACTCCGTCATCTCATCCCGTTGGTGTCGTAAAAGTCGATAGAGAGAAATGCCTGAAAAATCTGATGACTGATGACTGAAACTGTCAAAAATGAGCCAACCCTAAAATGCTCGACCTGTAACGAGTAGCAGGGTCTAAGGTGCCAGATGTCTGGTACCGTGATCGCTTGTAGCCGGCAGCTGAACGTAGCGACTAACCAATCTTAACCAGTGAACTACTCACATGGTGATGATGATAGTGATGATGTTGTCGCTTATTGAGTTGAAATGTTTGCCAGAACCAAAAAATAATAAAAGCCTGTCACTACTGAATATGCTGCGCGACACAGTTAATAAAAAATATTATGTCTTATCTATCTGGATGCATATTAAATTTATGAACCTAATTTATGTGAGTGTTTTAAAATCGACAAGAGTTCACCACGCTAGTCACATACAGGCTGGCAGACTTCACATGTCGTCTAACTATTTTTAAATCTCAGACAGGTTGCTTTCTTCCCCGACCAGGTCACGCTGAGCATACAGTAAATCAACACAAATAATAGCAATTATAAAATTCCAATGGATAAAGTAAGTGATGGTGGCAACAGAGATCGAACCCAGGTCACACGCGTATACTCAAATTTGAGGCTAGCACCTGGCCTCTGAGCTACCAAGGCCCTCGAATACACAATATTCACACGATTGCCAGCAAGATCAAATTTTTAAAGTGCTCAAATATTGGTGCGAATCTATATACTATTGCAATGCAATGTAAGAACGGACGTTTTCGGCAATATGGCCGTGGTTGAAAAAGCAAGGAGGATAAAGAGTTTACAATACGATTTAAGAAAGGTTTTAGTGACGTTCTTGAATATTATCTTCGGCAATAAGTTAGTTATTTTACTTACACATGCATACATTTGTGAAAACTTTGGAGTAAATAGTAAAAGTACATTAATTCAATGCACCCGCTGTGTCTCCACTCCGTTCAAGTGATTTCTGTTATTTCTCTAACTCCAGCTAATTAATCAAAATAAAGAATCGATGTTTGTATGGAATGGTTCAATATGGCGGAACAGAAGTGACTTGATACTTGACAGTACATTTTATCAACCAAGAGTTTCGTAATCGAATAAAGAAATATGATTTGTTTTTGATGTGAAACATCTTTTGGCGCGAAAGGCTTACCCGTGTGCCGTGACGGAAAGGTGCAGCTCAAATTATAACGTTAAATTCATAAATTATACCCATTATAATTTGCAGGAAATAAAAGAGCTAAAATAATAACGTATTTTTGAATTTACATTAAATTTTTAAATTACATTTCAGTCAAAAATAGTAACCAGTTGAAAACCGAGTAATTACATGATTAACGAAGTGACTAACTAGTTTATTACGAAATAAATAGATGTCACTGTTTTCAATTCATTAATAACCGATTCCGCTATGCTCGAAGTTTCTCTGCGAGATAAAATACGTAACGATGTTATCCGCAGCAGAACTAGAACAACCGACACAGCCCTAAGGATTAGCAAGCTGAAGTGGCAATGGGCCGGCCATATAGCTCGTAGAACCGATAACCGTTGGGGAAGAAAGGATCTCGAGTGGCATTACATGATGATTTGCCATCATCAGTTTCTGTTGGCGACGTCCGCATGCCCGCCATCATCAACACCAGACTTCGCACTGCGCTTGCGCATGCTTCACAGAGCTACTACGTCCAACACTCCGCGACCCCGCGCGGAGGTTTAAGAAAACACTTCCTTTTCTACTCGACAGCGAACTATACACATCATACCGCAATATTTTACAAATTATGTACTAGAAGTAAATTAAAATATTCTACATACAGTCCACTATTACGTTTTACTAATCGGAAGATTAATTCCCGAAAAGTTTCTTAGCAGTCTACTGCAAGACACAGGCCTCTTTTGAGATGTGTGCATATGCCGTAATCGGCGGATTGGCGATCGGAGTACCAGATAGCTCGTATTTAAATATCATAGGTCTGGCATATTTGATATGGTTATCACATCGTGTCTATGGTCATGGAATTTTCAAACATTAGCCTTACTCTTTTACGTGAACTACGGAAAGAGATAGGCACGTCATGTCACATAAGCATACAAAGTATTAACAAGTCGATTATACATTGCGTCACAATACATCACATAAAAATTATTATTATCTTTTACTTCTTCTACACTTATATTATAAAGTTGCGACTAAGAATAATGATTTATTTTTAGTCTTTACTCGTGTCTGTATATAGGTTTAATAATTTAATTGGAAGTTTTTGCATATTGCTAAAAACTAAAAATATATTCCAAAAAAACTGAAATGGCAAAAAGCTAACTCATAAAAACATTGAAACTTGAAAGCTTTCTCATAACAATAAAAATTCCCAAGGCCGTTGTTTATGTTACTCGATAAAAAATGTGTTTTCGCGATCGATCGTAAAAAGGAATGAAACAAAAAGGTAAAATAAATAAAATATCAAGACGTCTCGGATCGCACGCCGCTGCTGTCAAGTTATTGAAGCGTATAACAATTATATTCAAAAATGGCGTCTCTTGCGACGATGCCGAACATCGCTAGCGTAAGATAATTATGGATATGCTTTTTATAAACAAGTTACAATTTTACCATAATAATTACAAATACACTAATATCGTGTTTAAGGTTTGTTACAGGAGTAAGACTTGCCAGAACAATTTATAAATAATATATAAAAACTCACAGAATCATGGTGGTAATCTCTAACGGGATATTCCAAGCTACTCCCCATTTTATAAGCGAAGAATATTGTTACACAAAAGAACCATGACTACAGTATTTTAGTTTCCTACGATATGTGATTTTGTTAAGGTATACTTCTTAAATTATTTTTATGTCACGAAATAGAACAAAAAAGAAATATAGTATTATACAGAAATAGTCGTTCAGTGTGTAAAATGTACACACGAAATGTATCTAAGATTATAAATAAATGTGATATTGAATTTTTAAAAATCAGTGTTTTAGTCATTATATACGTGTTAAATTGGGTATATCATTACAATTAAAATTGTCTTGAAATAACAATTAAAACTGACGGAAAAATTCTATTATTGTTGCATCGTATCCATTAAATTCCAACGTCATCAGTCCGCTCCCATACAAACAAATCATACAAACATAATCGTATTTTACATATGCGTAATAGACACCACTACGAACTATATTTCATCCAACTTTAAGATCCAGGGACTTGTATATTTGCAATCCGTAAATCAAAATAGATAATTATATTACGGGCTTGTTTGTTTCTTCATTATTTATTCTGTAGCAATGTGGTCAATTTAATTTATAAATGACGTTTCTTGACGTCTTATCATTTGTTTTCGATGAAACACAAAAACTTTTTTCGTATTTACGTAAAATAAATGCTCCGGAACCGTATATCTAAATACATCGCATGTAACATATTCTACGCTTATATATTAACAAAAACACATTTATCAATGTACTTTTATCATATATATTATTATAAAATTTTATTTAAATACTTTTTACCCTGTAGGTAATAGCTGAAAATCAGTGTTTGTTCCTTGAGCAAAGATGCACTGAGCTATGGCCTTTTTGTGTCACTGCAGCACACACGTTGTTTATATTTTTTTTCTTTGTTACTTTAAATTTACACAATTTTATTTTTATTGTTATTGTTTATTATGTAGTTCAGTGTTTTTTCGTGCTTCAGCTGTCATACTTGTAATGTAATTTTTGTATGTAAATTGTATAAGTGTTGTAGTGTCCAAATAAACGAGATATCTATCTATCTATCTATTTCTGTGCTATTACTACTATTATATACTATATATATATCAACTATTTCCGTTGTACGAAATAAGCTGTTTTTATATAATATAATAAAATGTATTTACTACCTCGCTGTTTTAATATATTAGCAGTTTTAATTACATTGTGATTTTTTTTTCTGAATTAAATATTCTTATACCAGACATATTTTTAATATCGTCTAATTTTATGCTAATTTAGAGTGACTGCATACGACGTTTCAGCGTGCACACAAAAGGACTACAACTAAACTACAACAAAAACTACGACTACTTAAGTACTTAAAAATCACCGGGACGCCGGACAGATGTGTTACATCGATATTGGTGGTTTTTGAAGTAATTTATTATTAAAAGAAACTGGTGGTAGGTATATAGGTCCTATGCAGGAGTATGTTTAACTGGGTACCACCCCAGGACCAGTTAGTCTGCCGTGAAGCAGTAGCGTGCAAGCCTTTCTGTGTTTCTGTTTAAAGGGTGCTGTGAGCTAGTGTAATCACTGAGCATATAGGACTTAGGAACTGAAGTCTCAAGGTAACGGGCGCAGTGTGGTGTCACACGGAAATGTTCTGGGTGACAAAGTATTTGTTATGGGCAGACGTTACACAAGGTGAACGTTTTGCTCGTTTCGTTACTTTATTCAATTAAAATATTTCGCGTCTCATCGTTGTTGCGCAATAAAATTGTATTAACAAATTAACCAGTAACCATATTAACCAATGTGAAAAATAGAGTGGTTCTTGTCTTCGGTTATCAATTAATTAAAAAAAGGAACATCTATTGATCTCGCAATGAAATAGTCACTTGTTAATCATGTAAAATACTTCTTTCAACTAGTTCAACGTTTTTGGTGATGGAGTGTAATATTAACCCTATACTTGGCAAGAATTTTTTTTTCGGAAATGTTGAAATATTAAAGTTTATATGTGTTCTTAGGTGTTCATTGGTGACGGACAAATAATAAAAATAAACATCTGTTATTTAAATTAAGTTTTATTAAGTGTATCACATAAGGCACACTGCCAGATTTACAACAATCAACCTCAGAAAATCTGTGTGTCAAATTAGTGACACCGCCAGGTTTACAATAAAGTCAAAATATATTTTTTTAACAAAAATTAAACTGAGTATTACTTTCTAACGTAAGATTACATAAACTGAAATAATAAAAATGTTAATTGTTTATGTTCTGCACACAAATAATCAACAATTTGACAGCCTTTACCTTTATAAATCTAAGATATCAGTCAAATGAGATCACTTAGATTATCTACATCCTAGATGATAGGCGCGGCTCCGCCCGCGTTGATGTAGGTTATCGCGCCAAAAGATAGTTTGTGTCCTTCCTCAGGATTTAATTCTATCTCCATGGCAAATTTCATCCAAATCGGTTTAGCGGTTTCGGCGTGAAAACGTAACGTGACAGACAGACAGACAGACTTCTTATATTGGTAGATTATTTCTGACTTTGTCTTTTCTTGTTTCTTTGTATGATAATCCAGAGAACAATTATTCTCCGGCAATAGGTACAACCTAATTTTGCATTCCTGACAAAAAAGTCTGCCCTCTGACGGATGCTATATTTGGATAATGAGCCATATTCTCGTAACGAAGAGCTTTCAGTCTGTGAGAAGTACGGCAAATATCAACGATGACCTCGGAACGGCGTACGATATAGATCAATCAGCATATTTGCTAAGTCAACTCCGCCCATGTTGGTATTATATTCTTTGATCAAATTTTCATTAGCACTTTCATGTTCTCTTCTTTCTCGTACCGATTCACGGTCTGTACAGGATTTGCGTCAACAAATGTGCTTGCATTATTAACACATTTTATAACAACAATCTTATTTTGTTGCATACAACTTGAACGCGAGACCCTCTGCCTTTTTTATAGGTTTTCATCCGTCGGTAATTTATTTTCCTCTCCTCACAGCCTGTTAGCTTAGATTGTTCCTAGTGCGAAAATAGTGGAGGAGCTATGCGGGCCGGCGAATATATTTCGCTAAAACTACAACTACTTTTAATACTAAGCCTATGCTATTCTCTTAATCTGTAAATAATTACGTACTGAATGTATTGTCACCTCCAGAGATCAGGAAATTGTATACGATTCCAGAAACCCCAGCGCCAACTGATACTTTGAAACCCCACTTTTTAGGTTTATTTTTTATGTATTGTCTGCTACTATTGCCTGCGTTGTACAGGCTGTCTGCTCTAGTTCCCTTATGCGGTATCTCCATCTTATCGATACTAAATCGTGGTTCTTCTTCTGTTTGCAGACAGTTTTCACGAATCCTTTGAAGAAGAGGCCTCACTTTGTAATATCTGCCACCGTCATCTTTTAAATTATCATTAAAATGTAAATATCTTTGCAGCAACTGGAACCTCTTCAGGGGCATTATTTCAGCTACTTTATCATACTGCATATTTTTGCACCAATATTTTGAGTAAGCGAGAATTTTTCGTGATCCCTATAAATAAAATCTGACTGTGACTACGCCCCGCGGAACAAGCACTACGACTTGACGAACTCTATTTTTCTGCTGCTGACTAAGCTGATTATGCACCTGTGATAGCAAAATAAAAAATGATCGTATGTGTACAAATCAAGCAATATCGCAAATTTGATACATATCTAATAAAATGTAGAATGCTGGTTATCTGGCAATGTACGAGTAGCATATTTGACACACTCGGAAAAATCGGCGTTTCAAATGTGTTTATAATACATTTCAGTGCACGAAATAACCTTTTCTGAAAAGCAAATAATGTTATTTTTTTTTATACCTTATTACCTTTATTTTTTATACCTTTCTTTTATTTATATGCATATGTATATCCAGTCGAGAGAACTATAGATAGACCCAGTGGTGTAACTATAACGTTGAGGTCCGTGGCAAGAAAACTCAACCTATGTTGTAATTTCATTTTAATAAATCACTACTAAAAGTACGAATGTCGCTGTGTGGTGGCGGCTTAAGAGAATCTACCACCCCATCTCATCCCGTGGGTGTCGTAAAAGTGGAAAAAGGGAAAATGAAAACCAGGAGAAGGGGAAGCACCATTTTCCTGAAACATCTTAATAAATAAACTGCGGTTGCCAACCCGCCTGCCAAACGTGGCAACTATGGCAAAATCCCCTAAAATAAGAGCTACAAACTTTTGTGGTAATCTGTAAAGGAGGCCTATGGCCGGCAGTGGAGTAGTCATGGGCTGAAGTGATGATGATGATGATGAAAGTATGAATGTACAAACGCTATTATAATTATTTTATATTATAAACTCGTTTGTAGAATTAATAAAGTTTCTTAGGCTCAGAAGCACCATGTCATCGGCGTAGTTCATGTCATTAAAATACTCAGACTCAATGTGACAAACAAGTCTGGTGCTTCGGAGCTGCTCAATCAGCTGATTAATGTAGAAGTTAAAGAGAAAAGGTAATGTGGGCCCCTATGGTATGCATAACGCCACTTTACTAAATTAATTTGGCCACTATATCATGAATCAATATATTAACATATCTAAGGCATTTTAACCCACGCAACTTCCTCTAAAGTAAATCATAACTATCCCTGTCGAAATCCCACTAAGGTCCATAAAACACTCATAAATATTAGTATTAACTTTATGATAGTAATTAACTGTTACTTTTACAGTAAATATCGCCTTTTTGAAACTAAATTGCGCAACGCTAATTTGAATAAATTTGGAAATAACGTCTAATAATACTCGCATAATGTCGAATAGTTTGGCGCAAGCTGTACCCAGAAACATCGGTATTTGTTACAACTACGAGTATCAGAAAAACTACTCGATTTTATTTGAACGATAGGGTTTATTACAGTATAATTAATTAAACAAGCTTACATTAAAATAAGGAAATTTTGTCTTTGGAAGAAAGTGTTGAGTTATTTATGTACATTAAAACTTTAAAAACGTAAGTAAAAAAATTGTTACAAGATTTAAAATTGTGTTATGTGTATTCATTTCATTCAATGAAATAAAATCCTTCAAACGAACGTCTGAAGGAATGTCCCGTAACACAGATCCAATAAAAACAAAAGAAAGAGTAATCAGTACATATTTGGACAGATGTCCTTTTTGTGCGCGCCAATCGGCCTATTTGAAGCAAATTTCAGGCGGTTGTTGGCGTTGGCGACACCATGTTTTGAGAAATATTCGGCCTCCCGCGGCGTCGTCCGGGGCGTCCGCCACGGGTGCTGCCTCGAGACCGGTGGGAACAAGAACTCAGAGTTGTTACGCCGCATATAAATAATCAATAAAATTATGATGACTTACTGCTAAGCCCGGCGTTAACAGTTGTACGGGAAGGTGGGAGTGGCAATGGGCCGAATGGGCTACTTATTGAAGGTATGCTGGCAGTGTCGCTGCGCATCCGGTTTTTATTTTGAGTCAAAAGTTAAAATTTTTATGATAAAATACTTTTGGGAGTCGTTCGGATTAGGAGCTAACCTAGTCTCAGGGGCTAGGCGCTCGCTTAAAATTGCATAGCACGCGAGTGACCTGGGTTCGATTCGCGGTGCCGGCACCACTAAAATTGTTAATTGCAATTTTAAGTGCTTATTTACCGCGTGCTCGGCGGTGAAGGAAAACATCGTGAGGAAACCTGCATGTCTGAGAAATAAAAAAATATTTCGAAGAATGTGCTCCAACCCGCATTGGAGCGGCGTGGCGGATTCTTCCTAGATCCAAAACCCTCTCAGAAACGAGAGGAGGCCTGTGCTCAGCAGTGGGTCATTTATAGGCTAAAATTTATTTTACTTTAGAGTCGACACATGGTGAATATTTTGTCTCCTTATATATGTTCATCAGTTTTCTCATAATCTTGAAAATCATGACATGAGATATAATTTAATGCAAATTTATGTGACGATTTTCGATCACAGTGTCAACCTCCGAATACTTTTTTTTTTGTTTTTATTGTATAAAGTCACGTAACGAGCAAAACGTCCTGTGTCCTGATGGTAAGTACAACTTCTGACCATAACTAATGCTGTATCACCCAGAACATTTCTGTGTGATTCCACACTGCGCCCAGACATCAGTTCTTAAGTCTCATATGCCCAGTGATTACGCTTGCTCTTAGTGCCCTTCAAACCGAAACACAAAAATGTAGTAACACAGGACCAGTGCTTAGCGGCAGAATAACTGGTCCTGGGATGGTACCTACCTAGACGGATTTATAGTACCACAAGTGTTTGCTCGTACACAGAGGCACTCAACTGTGCTAACTTATCCGCGCCCGATGTAATCCTCTTGCTATACGATCGAAGGTTTGGAAGGTTAGAGTGTCAGAAACATGGCGACATACACTGGGAACAATTTGTATTTTAGCACAAATATTGGTGTAACTCGAATCCAAGACCCGCGGTGTAGAAGTCTGATTCTGACCACTAATGTAACCTAGGAACTCTACCAGAAGTTTGTAGTTGTATTTGGTTATCAACTTGTTCAATGACGATATCTTGGCGATCGCTGTATATTCCTTTAGAAAGTTCCATGTAGAATCTTGATTAAGATATGATAAAATAATTTTAATACTCTTCTAGAAAACATATTATTTTATGGCCAGATGTCGCCGTATTTGTGTTATGATAGTCTTTTTGGACCTGAAATTGAAAAGGAAGAGTCCCGTCCTTTCGATTTCAAAAAAAATCACTTAGAGAATTGACTGCATGGGGTATATAAGTATGTTACATCGCGTTAGTCAAATAATCTTGTAATTTAAGTAAAACGATATTTTATAGTCAGTAGAGAGTAGACCTCTTTGCTACCATGGTATCGTAAGAAGCGACTAAGATATTGTACGGACAGCCTTTATTCGTGCAGAATAACACTATAATATGAGATGCTGTCACTATACTGGGTTACGTAAAATTGCGGCGACTTGGTTGGCCACCCGTCACGTGACGTTTCCCGCGGAGGCGAACAGTGGGCTACGTGAGTGGCTTCGTTCTATCGCTTATACCGCGTATAAGCTTTTATTACCGCGGGAAAAAGGCGTGACTGTATGTAAGATATGTATGTGTATATATGAGTAATATTTTTGTTAAGTCATGTTTTAATTTAATCAAATTTCACTTCTGTCACGTGTACTGATTAGCACGCGCTCTTTCTTTTAAAATTAAGGTATGTTTTTTTGAGTGTGTGTTTTAAGAGTGTTCTTTATTTACCTACATTTAAATTTTAATCACATATTTATAGACCGTGTAGGGCCGTGTGGTGGCGGCTCTTTAAAAGAATACTACCACTCCATCTCATCCAATGGATCTCGTAAAAGGCGAGCAAGGAATTAAACTGCACTGTGCACCCAACACATGGTGGCGATGGGCTCACCACTTATCACACCAAGTGCATTATATTATTTTGGTGAAACGTGGATTGTGGCAGTCATCTGTTTTTGCAGTGAGTGCCCAGTCTCTGACTACCCCTTATAGGATACAGGATATAGGATACAGTCGTGATCTTATGTATGTATATGTATGTATTTATAGAAAACTGTATTCGATTACAGCCTTAAGGACGACACTGAGTGGTTACATACATACACCTTTGTAATCTGCACAGGCATTTATGACAGTACAGTTTTTTTACATAAGTCTGAGCCATAACAACAAACAGCGTCGTGTTTTACAATCCTGATATCCTAACGACGCATTCCAGCATAGTCAATGATGAAATGCGTCATGAGAAATTACGAAACGAAATATCATTGACAACATTTCTGGTGCTGCAAACGTTTCCTGTCTAGTATCCTAGTACAAAAAAGGAATAATGTCTATAATCAGAGGAAAACTCAGGGGGTAGAAATTTTGGAATGCTGTGAAAGTTACAAAAACGATAATTTGGGTAAATGTCATAAATATTACTTTCAGTTTGGATTCGAAGCCGTGAATAAGTAGGAAAGCTGACTGCTGAATATAATACCACAAAATCATAACTATTTTTTTTGAGACTATTGCCCACACTATGATTTCTCCAATATCGTGGGTGTGTGCGTCTTGCAGACGGTATACTCGTATGTCCCGTGTGAGAACCGAACCCGCGATCCATAGCGCAGACGCAAGTCGCAAGGCCACTGAACCAACCAGCGATATATTACACCTTTTAACATGATTATGAATACATAGTTAACTCATTACTTGCGAAGGGAATTTTTAATTCTCGAAACCGTTACCTGTGTCTATATATTTCCGACTTGCGCAATTTAAATTCATAAGCATAACGTCTGTAAATTATGTTTATATCCTCTTGATTTTTTTATTAATATTTAATTATGGTAATTTAAAACGCAGACGTGTTTCTTTCGGACTGTTTGTATATAGCGGCTTCCGAAGACGTGGTCGTAGGTTTTATTACTCAAGAGGTCGTTATTGTATGATAAATGTTTATATTATGAAAGAAAACAAGGAATTTGAGTATAGTTTATTGAAACATATAGTTAGCCTTGTGTGGTTGTTAATAATTTGTGTTTTCAGTTTGGAGTTACATGGTTTTGCATAATAATAAGTGATGATATATAATATCTTTTAAAAATGAAAGAAATAAATTTGTATAAAACAAAAAAATTATCTGTCTAACTGTCGAACTCCAACAATATATTTGTTAAATGCGGTCTCTACTCTAGGATTCGTCTACTTCGAGTACATTTAAGGTTTTGAGGCAGCTATGCCAATCGCCACTTCAATTCATATATTCGGAAGGTTATGCCGGTAACTTTACTTGCAGTATCTACAATCCACCAATAATCCACAAAATCCCTTTATAATATAACAGCCTAAGAAAATAATCTTACACAACTTTCATAAAATATCGGCTGTCCTAAAAGTCCTTGATAATCTTACGGCTCCCGATAGATGATTAAATAACCATCACGAAAAATTCATACATTGTAGTCACGCGTTTTTCCCATATTCCCTATTCGCGCCTGTGGGAAACGAGACATGACGTGTGGTGAACCACGTCTCCTCCATTTTGGTGTGCAAACATTACTGGGTTTCGGTCTGAAGGGCACTGAGAGCTAGCGTAACCACTGGGCATATGACACTTAAGAACTGATGTTTGAGGGTGATGAGCGCAGTGTGAAAAAAAAATTACTATCTCGCCGTTCCTCACTTTGTCCATCAAAGTCACTCCAGCTATACTTGTCACGGTCTTATTCATAAAAAATATAGAAGGCTTATAGCCTTGTTACAAAGGGATTACTCATTTTTGACAGATGTTAGCAGCCAAATATGTACATATTCACAGATGTTTCACCTATGTAGATATGAAATTTGATTAGGACGACAACATAACCATCCCAAAGCCGAATTTTATAATACATTTAGTAAGCCTAATTAGCTTTATAATTATTCAGTATCATAAATCTATCATTATAAATATTTTTTTTTTGAATAAGACCATTCATATTTTCATTTCCACAGAAATAATCTTACTTACATACTTCTTCTGCCAGACTCAACATTAGACAAACCATACCATACCATACACAAGTGTGGAGACCAGTTCTCCTCTATTTACAGCCAGTAGTGCCTATTTACGAGTAAATTTCCTGCCAACACTCTTCGCTCAATATCACTGTCGTACTTTCGTGTCGTTCGTGAACTTTGAACCCGAGTATACAAACTTTTTCAATTGTTCCACTCTTTCTCCTTCAATCAGAACTCTGCACTCCGCCACACTTTCTTCTCTTTCAAAAACCATTGTTTTCGTCTTATCTACATTAATTCTTATCTCTTTGCTTTTTAGAGCACTATGCATAATATTAACCATCGATTGCAACTTCTCCTCCGATATTCTTATTAAAACTTTCAAATTTTTCAAGCAATTGTCTATAAATATGTTATACTAAAAGGTAAGAAGGGGAATACATTGAATTCTTTCAATCTAATTTATACACATTCAATTACACAAATCAATTTGAAATTATTACATCACGATAATATCTTTTAATAACTACGAATATAATTGTAATATTCAACAAAGGATAGCAACGACCGCTGCTTCGAGGTCGCATTTACGGAACGGCATAGTCAATAAATATGTTTTTATTTACTTTTATTGATTCCAGAATTCTTTTACACCTTCGATATCTAATAACACTATAAATTCTCAGAGTCTAGCCTGCGAAGCCGCGGACCCACCAAGTCGGTTGATAGGCGAGACGCATTGCTTTTAAACAAATGCAAATAATTTGAGCTGAAAATGTTCGACGGATGGCAGTATCCAACAGAGCGATAAGCAAATAATGTTTTATTTTATTTTTAAATTCATCTTAATCATTTTCCTTCATTCTAATAACGAGTTCATACTTGTGTGTGACGACGCCGTGTGGATGGCGGCTTTAAAGAATCTACCACCCCATCTCATCCCGTGGGTACGACACCCAAAAGTCGCCAGAGAAAAATAAAAACCGGGAGATGGGCAGCAGCATCTTCCTGGAACACCTGAATAAATAAACTACGGTTGCTAACCCACCTGCCAAGCGTGGCAACTATGGTAAAATGCCCCCAAAATGAGAGCTAAAAACTTGTAATCAATGGGGGAAGCTTATGTTCAGCAGTGGACTTTTGATAGTCCGAAATGATGATGATGATGACTATCATTAACTGATTAATAGTTGGCTGATGATGTAGCTGTAGCTGCATAAAAACAATTATATTTAATTAATTATTAAATAATAATAATAATATATTATAGTGCATAATACTAGATGATGTCCGCGACTTTCACCGCGTGAATATAGGTTTTTTTTAATACCTGGTTGAAACTGTTTGATTTTCCGAGATTAAAAGTCCTATGTCCGTCTCCAGGATGCAAGCTATCTTCAAATTGCGGTGCCAAATTTCGTCAAGATCAACTCAGTGGTTGAACCGTGGAAGGGTTACAAACAGACATAAGGACAAGGAAAGTTAATATACTGCACTGCTACTATACTGCACTGCGCTCCGTACCATGAGACATCACTAATGTAGTTACACTAGCTTCAGTGGAGGTGTGAAAAAAGTGTTTGACATTAGTCAGTTTTGACACTGCGGATTCTTGCATAACAATCCCTCTACCAGTAATATATTATAAAATGATATGTTTATTATATGTGACTAGCTCTGCCCGCGGTAATACCCGCGTAAAAAAAGCCGACCACATGATTGCACCTGAGCATTCTCATTTCGACTTTTATCGGTAATGTTAGTTCTCAGAGTGCGGCCTTCTAAGGTCGCCGCACAAAGTGTTATAGCTTTAAACTTTTCTCAATAAACGGGCTATCTTATGCAGAAACAATGTTGCAAATCACATTAGCAATTTTTAAGATTAAAGCATTCAAATATACAAACTCTCCTGCTTTATTATACTAGTAAGATTGGTTTTATATTTAACTAACTGATGCCTGCGATGCCTGCCTGACCCGTGTGGTAGCGGCATAAGAGAATCTACAGCCCCATCTCGTCCCGTGGGTGTCGTAAAAGTCGACAGAGGGAAATTTAAAAACCAGGAGATGGGCGTGGAACATCATAATAAACAAACTGCGGTTGCCAACCCGCCTGCCCAGCGCGGCAACTATGGCAAAATTCCCACAAAATGAGAGCTACGAAAGAACGGCCCCTCATCTCCGGCGGGTCCCGCTAGTCCTGGCTACGGTAGCAGTCATGATAACGGCGAGGCAGGGGGTGCGAAGAATCTCCGGAGGATGAGATCTAGCTAACCCACGACGACTGGACCTGGCAATATAGACGAGAGGATCCTGGAGCTGAAAGAAGAGGTATACAGTGGGATATTATAGGGTTATCTGAAGTCCGAAGACAGAAGGAGGATACGGTAATCCTCAAATCCGGTAACTTGCTCTACCACCAGGAGGGCGACCATCTTTCCCAAAGAGGTGTCGGGTTTATCGTCCGCAAGTCTCTCATTAGCAACGCTGTCGAGATCGGGAGTGTATCGACTAGGGTTGCGCGTACCTTGTACTCGGAATAAAATAACCAAAAGGTATTCGCTGAAGGTCATACAGGTATACGCGCCTACCTCGGCGCACCCTTATGATGAGGTGGAGGTAATGTATGAGGATATCGCAAAAGCCATACATTCCTCCAAAATTCACTACAAGGTGCTGATGGGAGCCTTAAACGCGAAGCTAGGCATGAAGAAAGACGATGAGCTGGTAATGAGGCACTTTGGAGCAGGGTAACGGAACCAAAGGGGCCAACAGTAGGCCGACTTTATGGAGAAGGAGGAACTCTATATGATGAACTCTTTCTTCAATAAGCGGCCCCACAGAAAGTGGACCTGGATGAGCCCTGACGGTTCTACCAAAAATGAGATAGACTTCATCATGACGACCAAACGACAGCTGTTCAATGATGTCTCTGTGATCGCTAGGGTGAAAGCCGGCAGTGATCACCGAATTGTAAGAGGCACATTGAACTGAAACATTAAGCTGGAGAGGTCTCGTCTGGTGCAGTCTGCGATCCGTCCATCTCGAGCCCGTATCCAAAACCCCGAGAGGTTCCAGCTCGAATTGCATAATCGCTGTCAGTGCCTAGATGATTGCGTTACAGTAGACGATATGAGCGAGAGGCTCGTGGAAGCTGTCCAGGCGGTGGGGGCAAAGTTTTGCAAGACCAAAATGGTACTCTATGGGGGAGGCCTATGTTTAACAGTGGACTAAAATAGGCTGAAATGATGATGCCTGCGACTTCTTCCGCGTGGATGTAGGATTAATATCCCGTGGAAACTATTTGATTTTCCAGAAAAAAAGTATCCTATGTCCGTCTCCAGGATGCAAGCTATCTCTATGCCGAATTTCGTTAAGTACAGTTTAATGGTTGATCTGTGAAAAGGTAACAAACAGACAGAGGGACAGAGAGAGTTACTTCCGCATTTATAATATAAGTATGGTTTATTGAACGAATATATAGCTATCGAGATACGAGTATGTACATCTTATGTTGCCATCATTCTCAATTTATTCTCACAAATGTTAAAGTATATGACGGAACAAATTTACTCTTAGAACTTGGAACTAGTATAACCCGCGTCATGAGATATTTATTTACATTTTTTCTTGTAGCTTTCGAGCTGCTTTATCGTTACCACACACTATCACACACGATCTGGTTTATTGTCGCGTGTTTTCGTCTCATAAAAGCAATTAATATAGGTTTACGTAGGCATAATTAATATATTCTGTCGTCATTTGTCTATAACCGGGGTATGCTAACTGAATTTTATGTTCTCTTTTTGATGCGAGAAATTATTGTTTTACTGTACAGATACGGTTATTGGTACTAGCCACGACACTACAGACCTGGGAAACAGAATAATTGGCGTTTGGCTTAGAGGCCAGTGATATCGCCTAATAAATTATTGGTTCACATAGATTTATACAAATTTAAAACCTATCCATTTGTGTAACACTAGCTGAATCCTACGACTGCGTCTGCTAAGTCAATAAAAGATTTAAAACACCCAGTAGGTTTTTTAATCCTACCGTGGGTTTCGTCAAGGTTGGTCCAACGGTTGAGCCTTGAAAAGGTAACAAACAGACCGAGGAAACAGACAGTTTTAATTTTGCGCCTAAAGATATCCTTCCTCCGAGGTGATTTTTCAAGGACCAACCTATCTCTATGTTACTGGTGGTAGGATTCCTATGCAGGAATTAGGAGCCCCAGGGCTAGTTACTCTGCCTGTAGTGTGCAAGCATTATTGTGTTTCGGTTTGAAGGGCACTGAAAGCTATCGTAATCATTGGGCATATGAGACTTAAGAACTGATGTCTCGGGCGACGGGCGCAGAGTGGTGTCACACAGAAATGTTCTGGGTGACACAGCATTTGTTATGGGCAGACGTTACACTTATCAGGTGAACGTTTTGCTCGTTCCGTCACTTTTATGAAATAAAAAAAAATACAAAATTCATTAACATTGATTCAGCGGTTTAGGTTTGAAAACGTAACAAACAAAGGAATAGATAGACAGACACACCGAGTTACTTTCACATTTATAATATTAGTTGGAAGTTGGATGGAAGTTTGGATTGTCGCAGCTTGAAAATTATGTCTAGTTCTTTTGCCTCCTTCTTACTCTTGGTCTTAAATTGTGGTCAAAATTAAGTTTTGTTGAAATGTTAACACTTACTCGTAACAACTGTAGGCGTTCTGCTAATTTAGAGCGTCCATTTCTAAAATATGGGAGTCGAGGCATAAGGCTTCTTACTGCGATTATCAGAAACAATTAAATTTAATTGGCGCTGAATATCTCTAGGTTGTAAAATGAAACCTTCTATAGTTACTGGTGGTAGAATTCCTACGCTGGAATCCATCGCAATGTAACTGAAATTGACATTCTGCCGACAAGCAGTAGTGTGCAAACATCACTGTGTTTTGGTTTGGAGGGCACCGATAGCTAGTAATTACTGGGCATATGATACTAAAGAAATTATGTCTCAAGGTGACGAGCGCGGTGTGGTGCCACACAAAAATGTTCTGAGTGATGCAGCATTTGTTATGGGCAGACGTTGCAATTACCATCAGCTGAACGAGTAGCACGTCCCGTAACTTTATAAAAAAATAAGAATCGATTATAATAAAATATTAATGATGTTCTCCTAGCCGATTTCGACCACGGCGACAACTTCCGAATCCGAATTTCGAGAGCCATCAACTGCGCAGGAGATATTATAGTACCACAAGTGTATGCACAAACACAGAGGCACTCACTCGTCCCAACCTACCCGCGCCCGATGTAACGCTTAGGCTATCAGATCGGAGGTAGGCTAGGATGCAGTGTCAGAAACACGGAGACAAACACAACACAACCAGATCCGAAAACCAACAATTTGTATTTTAGCACAAATGTTGGCTCCGGCTGGGATTCGAACCCAGGACCCGCGGCGTAGAAGTCAGGTACTCTGACCACTAGGCCACGCGGTCGTCAAATATTAATATAATCTTACTTAAGCATAGTTAAGGATTTCAAAGCAAGCTAATTATGTTAATCCAAGTAAAATAATGAGTAAATACAAACCGTCTGAGTGATATGCTTATAAGGATCTTTGCCAATAATCTTAAAACAACACTTCTTTAGCAATCTAAAAATGAGCAAACCGGTGACGGATTGCAATATCAAAGGTGCAGGAAGCCTGAAACTGCAATCGCGATCTCTTTTACCCAGAGTCAATATTATGGAAAAAAACCTCCCATACACAGCGTCAACCATTCTATGTAAGACGGCTAACGACATCTGGATGAGTAAAGACGAAAATCGGGCTAAGTGGTTATTCTCAGGAGACGCCTATGGTCTACTGCCGCAAGCAGTTTAAAGCTGGCCATAGGCCATGTGATGACGATGATGATGCAACATCTTGATAAGCCAGAAAAAAATGTTGACTTAGGTATGTTTTTTTGTGGAAAGTTCCGATCGTATCATATTAATAATAAGACTACACCTTCCATTATTTTAAAGAAAGCAGGAAAGTATCAAATTTTATTCAAAGCATACGACGCACAATACAATACAAAAGGAAACAACAAATAACAATAAATTATTTGAGATGAAGTCGATATCCGCGCTACTGTTTCACTCTCGAGTCACTTATAATCAGGAAAATAGTAATTAAAGAACGAAACGCTTCCTTCCATTTAAAGACATTTTATTGATTCTATTGTTTTCTATTCGATGCCTGTGACATAACACCATCCGATTAATTCAAGAATAGATAATTTAGATGGATTTATTGTTTATTTTTACATATTATATAGCACCTAAAACATACAGACGGACACATTGGCGAGTTCATTGATTTCTATAATAAATTAAATATCCTTATTTAAATAATTCGGCAGTTATGGCGGACACTTATACTATCACTGAGGTATGGGAGTGTTAAACATGCTGGAGGCGGTATGTTTTTTTTTGTTTTCTTGTTAACTGGAATATAGATAATTTTCCATATTGTTAATTTAAATATGCTTATAATTTGAGAGTATTTGACAAAAACTTTTTATTATTTCATTTTTTTTCTGTTTGCCTGAATTGCAAAACTTTATTGCAAAGTTAAACAGAACTCTGTTAGAAATTCTTGCATTTTTAAAATTATTCGCAACCATTGTATAATGGTTTGACAGTAGCACTCACGAGACGTACCTAACCAGATGATAAATTCTATTAAGGTGTCACTCGACATACGTGGACACCATGTTAACCATCCAGCTACATTTTGGTGACCACGCTCAGCTACTCGTATCAACGTACCTGCCTTTTGCCGAACGGTTTGGAAACCCTATGAAATATCTTAACAATGGATAAAGAAAAGTTGCTGCTTATTCCCAATTTTATTTATTCTCATAGCCGTTCTTAAAGATAAATCACACATAATTAATGAAGATCCAAAAATTAACCGGTAGAAAGGAGGATGCAAATGTTGTATAACAAATATTTATTTCGTAACTCTTTGAGCAGCGCCATTTGTCAACGTTGATATTATCCGCCATCTTGGATGAGTATACAAACGCATCAGTTTTGACTTTTGTAATTGATTATGTTAGCGTAATAATATCTTTGTCGCGTTATTTAAAAAAATTAAAACGTGCTATATTGATGTATGATGTTTTATTGTTTCATAGAAAACTATAATTATATTATCGGACTTATAAGTTAATATTACTAAGTGCTTAGATATTGCTAATGTCTCTATTAAAATTATTTTTATAATCTTTACCTACTTTCACATACACAACACGAATAAATTTTGTTAATATTTGTAAATATACTTTTAAGTTATTTTATCGTTAAAAGCGTGAAGATTATTTTCGGCTACGAATTTAATCGCTGATAATGCTAATAATTTTTAATGAAACATTACACTGCGAATCGTTCTAATTTAAAAACTTGTTTAACCATCAATACAAGCAAAAAAGAGGGAAATACTTATATGAAGAACGCTTCTCTGTGGTCTCACGTGCAGTATGAAAATTAAGGTCGAGCGGCCTTCCCTGAGGTACTTCTTACTTCAACTAAATTATTATTTGCAGTTTTAAGTGCTGATTTACCATGTGCTTGGCAGGGAAATAAAACATCGAGAAACCCGTGTGTCTTGGAAATATCAAATATTTCAACAACATGTAAAGCGGTGGACATATTGATAGGCTAGGGATTAATAGGCTGTTGCTTCATCTGTAGGCAGTCTTTGTGTCTGGTAAATTTTATCCCGAAAACAGTTCTTCTTTTGTACTAGCCTTACATTACATTTAAACTATGCTTGCTCATCGCCATGTTATAGTCATTTCTTTAAAATTTTAGTTTGCTTGAAATTGCTCTTTATAATTGGAAGGTTGCAAAGCCTGAAAAGAGCTATTACTTTAACCTATATACTATATATACTATAAACTTATATTTCCTAAAACTGTTCTGTGTTTATTTATCTTAGAAAATTGATGTCCGTCTGAAAGGTATACAGAAAAGCATGAAATGAATATGAAAACATGAATGTGAAATGCTGAAATGATATCAAAGTTGTCTAAACCGGTTTGGTATTACATTATCATGTATTTTTTATGTAGTATGTAAGTTATGGTAGAATAAGAGATTTGCTTACACTACTAATTTCTATCTGGCTAATTTCTTGCAGAAATAGATGTATTGGATCTTTGAAAACCTCAGAATATCAGTGTCTCGTAATAGTAACGAGCACCAAAGACCTAATTAGCAATGAGGCACACCGTAAACAACCACGATTACGTCACTGTGATCACGAACCAGTATGGGTTAAACGAGCCCTCCTCACTATTATTATAATGTTTTAGTGGTTGTCAGCTATTCATAAGTTAATGAATGTCAGCTCTTCATAAGAGAATGTTGTGCACGCCTAAAATTTGTTTAGTATAGATCACAGTACTTTTAAACTTCTTTTCTGTGGATTTGATAATAAATAAATAAACGTTCAGCGCCAACTGCTTATCGCGGTTGTTCGTTCCTGAACATTGGCCTCCCTCATAGATTTCCACAAAAGTTTGTGGCTCATATTTTGCCATAGTTACTACATTTGGCAGGCGGATTGGCCACCGCAGTTTATATATTTAGATATTCCAGGAAGTTGCTGCCGCCCATCTCTCTCATTCCCTCTATCGAAATTTACGACACCCACGAGATGAGATATAGATAATTTTTATTTTCACCTTATATCCTATAAATATAAGAAGTTTCATTTCTGTCACGCGCTCTTTAGTTGTGGTTGAGTTGTGATTGTGCGTTAAGTGGGGCGCCGTGGTCGAAAACCGATCAGGCGGACATAGACAAAAATTCGATCATATTTCCGTACTTCGCATATTTCCAAGTCATAATCACAATGGCCTCATGACTTTTCTACGGGTATGACCAAATATGTATGTATTGATTACCAATTAAACTATTCCTCAATCTGTACGTTTCATTACACGTTACTTATTTAAATTTAAATGAAATAATTAAAGCTACAGTCTATAAAAGACCAACCCACTCTCCTTTTATTTTCGTGAGGGCTATGGAGCTGGCCAGAGTCCACCACTTAGCCAGTAGGCTTAACGTGGTTGTCTATATATTTATATTGCACAATGTACAGCCGAGGCAAATCAGGGGCCTCTTTGCTTTAAATTTCATAGCGAGGCCGGATATCGGGCGCCGGAGCGAAGGTGCCGACACCACAAAAATATCAATATTAATTTTAAATCTAGATTTACCACGTGTTTGGTGTAAAGAAAAATATCGTAAAAAGGTGCACCTACTAAAATGCTGTCTGTAATCACTCATGAACCGTGTGGTAGCGGCTTAAGAAAATCTACCACCCCATCTCATCCCTTGGGTGTCGTAAAAGTCGACAGAGGGAAAATGAAAACCAGGAGATGGGCAGCAGCATCTTGCTGGAACATCTGAATAAATAAACTGCGGTTGCCAATCCGTCTGCCAAGCGTGGCAACTATGGCAAAATCCCCCCAAAACGACAGCTACAAACTTGTGGCAATCTATGGAGGAGGCCTATGTTCAGCAGTGGACTATTATGGATAGGCTGAAACGACGAACGACGACGACGAATCACTCATCCTTTCAGTAGCGTTTGTAAGTAATGTTAAATAAAACTTTCTAAATTTCTTTTACTCGTTTCTATTTTTTGTTTCGTAATTGGCATTACAAATCACGCCTTATACAGTTCATTAAACGATAAATCTAAGGCAGTACTAAATTTACAATATCGCTTGGTAATCGATGAACTTATCTCTGAATAAGGGCAAGATACCGTACGAAAGCTGGAAAAAAGCTATAATCGGTAAGCAACGCGGCACAATACGTCGCTAAATGATACTAACGGTCGCAGGCACACGACTTTGGCAATGTTTCCTATTGCGATTCTATCGAGCCCATTCGAGATTAAGCGAAGCGAACATTTACAATGTTAATCTTAGGTCGACCCATTAAAATTGATTTAAACAATGTAGGTTAGTATAACATTTACCAACAACCGACGACCGCGTAGCCTAGTCGTTAGAGTGCCTGACTTCTACGCCGCGGGTCCTGGGTTCGAATCCCAGCCGGAGCCAACATTTCTGCTAAAACACAAATTGTTGGTTTTCGGGTCTGGTTGTGTTGTGTTTGTCCCCGTGTTTCTGACACTGCATCCTAGCCTACCTCTGATCTTATTGCATCAGCGTTACATCGAGCGCGGGTAGGTAGGGACGAGTGAGTGCCTCTGTGTTTGTGCGTACACTTGTGGCACTATAATATCTCCTGCGCAGTTGATGGCTCTCGACAGTATTCGGAAGTTGTCGCCGTGGTTTACATCGGCTAGGAGAACATGATCATCATCATCATTTACCTACAATTACTACTAATTATCAAGAATTGCTCCCGGCCGATTTTGACCATAGGTCATCCAGATAAATCATAGAATATATTGTCGTATAGACGAACTGACAGCTCGAAAACCCCTGAAAAATTTTCACTTGTCATTGTGTGCTTAAGTAGTGATGTACATTTTACGTTCCAGCACTATCGATTACAAACAAAAGATCTTTTAACGATGATCAAATTATGCAATAAATTACTAAATTATTACATAAATTCATAATGTAATTAGTTAGTAATTTAATTGCAGTTTCTAAAACTGTATCCTTTCACAACCTCGTTTATTTCCCGTGACTTATCATATGCTGTATATACGGTTCTTAAAAATTAGTATTGTCAAAACTGAACTCCTGTAATTTTAGATTTATCAGGAGAATGTTTGCTGCAAATTGAGGAGCTCTTCTTTGAACTATCCCGCCCAATTAATCTTAACCATTTTCTTCTAATTATGGGGTCTCAAGGAAATCTATTGGAAGAAATTGCAAAATAAAGTTACCTTTTTTACAAAATTTGTCAGATGTTGAAAATGAGATAAAATTATAATATATTGTAATGTAAAAATATTGAGGATAAATATCCATAATTAACAATATCGATAAATTAGTGTTAAACCCTGGCGTACATGTAAATTATATTGATCATGCAAATTAATATCATTATTTCTCACACCACAGCCAACCACAGAACAAGTTACCATTGTAAATGTCAACATTTTTGTTCATAGAATCAGGCGTTACTTTGCGGAAATCCATTATAATTAAGGAACTGAATTAAATTTTGCAAAGATCTGCATGCAAAATATAAAATGGTGTGTTTTACCCAGTTTTTGAAGAGAGCCGCCCGCGCCCTCCTACAGTAGCGTACCAAAGCAAACTAACACCGCCACTGGGAACCGCCACCACAACAACACTACTACTACGCAATATACACATGCACTGAAGTCAAGACCACGAGACGTGTTACATCTTAAAACGAGGCATTATCAAGTGTTATTGACTCTATGAAAAACAGACCGAGCCTCTCACTCTGCGGAACTCTTACATGCGTATCTCAGCAAATTAACTTCCATTCCTTCATTGTTATTCCACCATCAACTGGACACCACGAGCTTTTGTCGCATTACCTTCAGTTGAGTTTTATGACACTCATGGGGTGCAGTAGTGCGTAGTATTCCCTAACGCTTCCACCTCATGACAATCAAAAATATCACTGTGGTTGAAATTAACCGGGTACTACATAATTTATCATTTCTTCCGAATGATTACTCAATTTGAATCTGCAAACAAAAAATACACGCAGAATATGTTATTATCACAGTAAACATCCACACTAATTTATTCTGACCTCCTTGTATACCAAACGCTAAAGCAATTGAAGAAAGGTTGCTCGACATCGGCGTGGATGTCATAATATATTTTTTTTTTAATAATATTATTCATCTTGTACAGATTCTACTAATCAATTCAGAATTAAAATATTAGTCTCTTCTTAATTCAAAGTTAATCCACGAATAAAATATTACAAAACAAAACTATAAAGTGTCAAACTCAGTAAACAATCATTAAAAAATTGTCTTAATAACAAATCTTTTAAAATAATAAAATATTAAAATCCAAACAAACCATATAGTAATGTTTGAAACAAAGTACTATGATAATAATTATAAAAAACAATTACAGATTTTCATAAAAGTTTTTATAAAATCTAGGGATTATATTTTTGTCTATAAGTGAAAGTATACCGGCTTTCTTCGTACGTCAGACACAGCCAATTTAGTTGAGTAAAGCGGTTTTAATTCAGAACTTGTCATGTTCGTTTTTTTCTTGGTAGTTCGAGTTTTGACCAGAACCCTTTCGAAGCTCTCCTCTTTATACGAACACTTGTAAACCTTTTCTCTATCTTCACTCCAACACCATCAGCAATCTTTTCAATGTCAAAGAAGCTCTCATGGTTTAGTTTATGAACTCTGTATGGATTTCTTTTCTTTTTTAGCGATTCTAATCAATGTTACATATTGTTCCGGGACGTAAATAAGTGCAGATTTCAGTGACCTCGAAATATTTCGTTCAATTACAGAATGCCCCGAATCTTTCTCATTTTGTGAGTGGCCCTTTATAAGAAAATTGTGCGTACCAGACATAAAATTTCCTAAATTAATTACAGCATAGATATACATCACAGTCATATACTTGTCTATGTTTTCCACAACTATTATCGCTATAAAATATAACTTCAAAAACATCTTTGACTTTTTTTGTAAACTTCTTAAATAACTTAAACGCAGGATCTTATTACATTGACTCTGTCTGGCACGAAGGTAAAGGATCAAGACACCTTTGTACCAGAAGTAGCTGTTTACGTCTTTAGACCCAAGTTCGTAAACTATAAAGTTGAGAACATTACGTTTTAAAATATAATAAAAATTGGAAACATCACCTCGTAGACACGGCATCACGACCTGCAAACAATTTCGTAAACAGTAAAGTTGAGAACATTAAGTTTTGAAATATAATAAAAATTGGAAACATCACCTCTTGGATACAGCATCACGGCATGCAAATCATAGATAGCAGTTATACATTTTTCATTGGCATTTACTTTACCCAGCTCTTTTTTCACACTAAATCTTCCGCGCATTGGTACCCAAAACGTAATAGTGTTACTCTTTGTTAAATATATTGTAATGTATTTGATAATCAGCGTAAGGAACAGTTTCCGAATTACATTTTGTAACATAGTCGCTATGTAATTGTGCAATCGAAAGACCTCCTTCAATGTATTCCCGGATCGTACTGACTCAACAGTAGTGGCTTTCGATTTTAGGTATAGAATTGATATATTCTTTAAACCCATCAATAATCGCAGTATCGAGCTTCCTGTGTTTACCATGCTTCCCTTTTGTGTCCTCTTTCAGAAAACCCCCAGCTATGGAGTTTTGCATTACAGCAACGGTTCTTAATATCGATCTATCGGATATACCCAGGGTATTTTAAAAAAAGTATTTTTAATTAAATATCACTTTTCCATTTGACCCACGATATTGGATCTCGTAGGCTTAGTTTTATTATTTTTTATTACTGTGCAACTACTGTCAAGTGACATTATTATCATTTAAATTTCTTTAAACTTTTGAAAAGCGATGCACGGCTTTGGCTGTATACCCAAAGTAATGAATGTACTGATTCTTCTGCAATGAATATGTTTGTCACAAAATACAAGATTACCGTCAAGCCCTCTTCACTGAAAATGAGCAAGATCCGTACATCCTACGAGTAGCATATCCTGGGTGGTGAAAATCCTTTTAGGAGCATTGCACCATAAAAAGGTGGATTTTAAAAACATATTTGTTTCTGTTTTGTTTATTTATTTTTCTATACATGAAATCTGTTTAAGAACTGTGTGCGTGTTACAAATAGATATTTCTTTCTTTCTTTCTAGATGAGATTTAAGAGGATTTCTCGCAGTCGCACCGCAGCACCAGTCGCACTTAAGTCGCTTTTTTATAAGAGAAAGTGACGAAGCGCTACGCTATCTACCCATAACAAATTTTGTGTCACCCAGAACATTTCTGTGTGGCAGCGCACTGCGCTCGTCTCCCTGAGACATAATTATGTTTTTAAGTCTCATATGGCCAGTAATTACACTAGTTCTCAGTGCCATTCAGACCGAAATACAGGAATATTTGGACACTAAGGCCTCACTGTAGAATAACTGGCACTGCGGTGTCCTAGACGGATTCCTGGATAGGAATCCAACCACCAGTAAAACTGCTAACGCTGCAGCCCCTCTCTGGCAGAACAGGCTCGGAAACTATCCCAGTCCCACCATGAAATATTAAATTCCTTATTAAATAATTCTAAAGAAAAAAATCTTGTTTCTTCTTTAATGTTCGGTGTCATAATGATATGATTTTATGACCTCGATTTATTGTACACTTTTTTCAGTGTGGCCAGGACTTTGCAAATATTGACAGATCGAATAAGTGGTACGTACGTTATTTATACGAGGCACGTCGGGCACACATTTGGCGTAACACGGCACTTAACTAAGGTATCGGACACGACGAACTCGTCAAATTGTGGGACCTCCCGGTTAATGTACGTTCGGTACAAAGATTAAGTAGCGAGAAGAGACTAAAACATTCAGCAAAAAATCTACAGCAAATTTAAAGTATTTTTATTGGCAGCTTGGCAATTAAAAGACGCCTTATTTCCTGTTATATGCAGATTTTATTATACAAGAATCCGTGCAGGAATTCGTGTAGGTAGGTACCCCCCAAGGGCCAGTTATTCTGCCGTGAAGCAGTAATTTACAAACACTTACTGTGTTTCGGTTTGAAGGGCACTGAGAGCTAACGTAATCACTGGGCATATGAGACTTAAGCACTGATGTGTCAGCGCGACGGGTGCAGTGTGGTGTCACACAGAAATGTTCTAAGTGACGTAGCATTTGTTATGAACAGACGTTGCACTTAGCATCAGATCAAAGTTTTTGTGGTTTCATCACTTTATCCAATAAAAAAATTGTCATCGTCACCAGCATTTCCAGGTTCACTGCTTGTACTAAGTCCTATCCAAGAATGCTTCAACGAGTGTTGTACACATTTCTTGAAAGCGACGACCTGCACGGTTTTGCGCGAAGTCGATGGATGCAGGTGGTTCAGGACCGTGTTTTGTGGCAATCTATGGGGGAGACCTATTCAACAGTGGACTAAAATAGGCTGAAATGATGATGAGTAATATGATGATATATACGAATTTTTGTAAGTTAAGTTATTTTTTATTGCAATAAATATCATATTTAAATGCATTTGCATATAATACAGGTATTATTTTTAATGAGTATTTTACATACGAGTATGTAGGTGTTTTCAAAACAGGCTATTTCTGTCACTCTTTAGATATTCTCTGTGCCGTGTTACATTATTTTATACCTTTACAATATTTAAAGTATATTGTCCTTTATATAAGATATATTACAAACAAGACAGTAGACAAAATATATCCAATTTAAAGCATACTTTTTTATAAACACAAACTTTTCTGACTTCGTAAAATCGATTTTATCCTTTTCATACCAATGCACTTACGTTAATCTTTGCCATGCTTTACTCCATTTATCGAAAGGTTTAAGATGGAGATAACGGCTATGATTCATATGAGGGCTTTTATTTTATTTTTTTCCTAAAAGTGTCCGCCATTAAGCAGTGTCCTAGCAGGAGTGAAGTGACAACGATATTTAGGGTACCGCACCGAATGAAATAAAAATGATATGTCTATTTCGACATCGCTTATTAATATAACGTAGTACCACTTTTTGAAATATGTTTTATGCTTACATGGCTAATTATGCTTGTAAGTTATTTTTGTGTATTGTATTCTTCTAAGTTATTATTATTTTTGTTCAGTGGTCAGCGTACCTGCCTGCTGAGTTGTTAGTGTTAGGTTCCATAGGAATCCCTTCAATTGCGCAACACACCAGTTTTCGGTTCTAGTTGTATTGTAATCGTCCCAATTCTCTGACACTGCATTTTACCCCTTTATTTTATCTCATCGCATAAGTGTTACATCGAGAACGGAAAGGTAGTACTTAAGTACAAACGTAAGTGAGGGGTTCTTCATGGGTCTTCTGATTGTTATCCAAAAGATATTGCCGTAGTCCTAATTGACCAAGAGGATATCAACGTCAATAAATTTTTGATTTATTGTCGAATGTGCGGCACCTTTACTCATATTTCTAATATTTATATCAACAAAAGTTAAATATGATTTCATAATGTTATTATAAAATTTGTCATAGTATTTATACTATTATGCGTATATAAAATTTCGTTAAAATCGTAATTTTCTGTTATATATTATAACATTAAGCCTTCAAGTAAACATAATGCTTTCACTTAATAATTTGTGTCTCTAGTGAACGACATTGCATTAGACACACTATTACCAAGGCTTAAAGCTGAAATTCTAATAAGTCAATAACATCCTCATCTTCAAAATGACGGCATTTAAATATGTTGTTAAATTTTTATGTTTCCGTTGAGACAAGTTGCAATTAAATAGTAGTCGTTCGTTAATACGTTAGTTCGGCGACTTAGCAACAGGGTGCATTTTTCCAATTTGTCACCTCGAAATATAAAAAAAATATGTATAGCTTGTACTATACATATTTTTCAGGGCTTGTGCCCTGTCCATTTAACGCTGGTCTATAACAGGGAGAGAAATTGAATTGTCCTTGGACTTTAAATTAAAAAGAGGTGAACACATAACATGAGGGTGAGTTGGAGATAATGACAATGAAAGACATTAAGTAAATTTTCGAATTTATACCAGAAGTTTTCTTAATAAATTCTTTTTCGAATTTCTTTATAACTTTAATAATAAAAATAGTATTTCTATATTTATTTCTTAGTTTTAGGTAGATCATCATTTTGTCTTCCGTGTATGCTACAAACCCATTAAATTAATTCAATATTACATTTAAGTACAGAACCCTGAAGCTGTTCTTGCCGGTATTCGCTTCGCCATGTTGGAGTGTAATCGGTCAAAAACCTCACTTAGTGCGGCCAGTTAAAGGAGTGGCCTTTTATTATTTCGTTCCTGACAAGTATGCGCTTTTATCGAGACAGTATGTTTGTCTGTCACCTCATAACTCCGGTATGTGGAACATAAGAGTTTACACACTAATAGCAATAGTTTTGTTGCAATGTGAAGACAAAAAGACGCCTATGACCGCTGCTGAAACTATATTAATTTCATAGAATTAGTAGCCCCTCGCAATGGTAATTCCGAGAAGGTTAATGCAATGTAGGTATTATGTGTAGGAAGTGTGGGTGCGAAACAAATCATATGCCGTGTTCATTGTTCTGCGTTGATCACGATAGGCAATAACTGAAAGTCAGGAGATGTTTACTCCCTGTATAAAATATGTCTAGTTCGTAATAGTAAATACAAAATAAGATACAGTTCCTTAGTAAAACATCCAAATCGCTACAATGAATATATTTTATCAAAGCAAGGCCAGAATCGCTTCTGTTAAAAGTTTAAACGGTAAAAACACAATACTGGTGGTAGGATTCCTATGCAGGAATGGCCAGTTGTTCTGCCGTGACACAGTAGTGTGCAGACATTGCTGTGTTTCGGTCTGAAGGGCACTGAGAGTCAGAGCTAATGTAATCACTGGGCATATGAGACTTAGGAACTGATGTCTCAGGGGTGCAGGCGCAGTTTATTGCCAATGATATATGCGGACGTTGCAACAAAATAGAAACAGAATAAGAAATACATTATTACAAAAGAGGTTTAAAAGGAAATTTTGTCTAGTGGCCGATGCGCCATAGAAGGATTTGTTAAAGTTATGTATATCGTTAATAAACATAAAATTGTAACGATATTTGCTAAATATATAACTGTTATTGTTGGTCAATATGTTTTATCACTTCCATGCACAAATAATAAGAATATGCAACGAATGAAGTCGCGGGGGAGATATAGTTTAGTTATAAATCGACTTTGTCCGTTATTAAATCGTTTTTACAAATAAATGGGTACGTTATCAGAGTCCTCATTTCGTAATTGAGGAAACTTGTCGCGTCCATGTAATAACATCATGAATAAATCTTTTTTGTACAAAAACTTACGTAGAAGGTAATGAATAACAAATTCGAGAGAATATTCATAGAAAATATTTGTTTATCAGTTATTATTAGTATGGTTTCAGCCCAACACAAGTCGGCGGTCCGCTTTGTGATAGTCTAAAAATAAAGAGCCTTAGACTAACACAAAGTATGATCTTGAGCTATCCATGGAATTCCTGAACAATGGGATAGATCATCGCTCAATCAGTCAGTACGTCTACTCATACTTGGTTGCCTTCATCTTGGTCCTTACCTTTCTTCCCCAGTGGTACGCTTCTTCGAGCTATTTGACCCGCCCACTATAGCAAAAGGTTTGTTACAGTATGTATCAAATATCAAAGTAATTATATACAGTAAAATATAAAGTAAAAAATAATCTGTAAAAAATAAGTACCTTACAATTAAATTTGATTAACACTTCCCGGTTGGCTTCTTTGAATGTTACATTATACATATATACAATATTAAACATTTTTTTTTGGAATATTAAAACATTTTTAATTATTGATGATGAATTAGTAATTTTTTAAATGAGAACCATGGTAGCTGAGGGGCCGGGCGTTTGCCCTAAATTTCACAGTACGTGTGTGACCTGTATTCGATCCCCGGTGCCGGCACCTATAAAAAAAAATTGTTCTGCAATTTTAACTGCTGATTTACCACGTGTTCAGCGGTGAAGGAAAACATCGTGAGGAAACCTGCATGTCTGAGGAATAAAAATATTTCGTCATCAGGTGAAGACCTCCTCCCCACTTTGGAGCAGCATGGCGGATTTTTCCCGGCTTCAAAACCCTCACAGAAATGAGTTAAGACCCTCTGCTCAGCAGTAGGATAATTATGCGAAACATACTCGTACCATAATTATCCTACTTTACTTTTTTATGATCAGTTAGTGTTATATTAATGAAATATTATGTAACTATAATATTTGAGTGCTATTTGCGCCACCATAAATCTATCTTTATTGTAATATGTTCCATATTTGATGTACCCTATTTCTAAAGCCAATAAAGTCATTCATTCGTTAATTTTTTACATCGCCTCATTGTAAAAAGCAACTTGTACCCTTTGAGCCTCTTCATACGGCTGACAGAGACAGGCGGTGTCTTGATTTAGGTCATCAGTTTTATCATCAAGTTTGACAAACAACAGGAATAGCCTTCTTCCAACTTATAGTAAATGGTATCTGTCTGGCATTAATAGACGATCGATAAGGGATCAGCAGACAGCGCCATTGTTCCTAAGATGAAATGCCTCCCCATATTTTTATACATGTGGTGGACTTAATCCCTAAAGGCATTTTCTCCCAGTCAACTATTAAGTTAAGCAGAAAAGCTTTAATTTCTCCTACTACCGAAACTTGGCTCTGTTGGCAACTCACACATATTCAAGACTTAAGTTTTAAGAGTTCTGGGCACAGTGTATGAGAATAGGTGTTGCAATTTTCCGAATTCTGACCAGCTGACTTAATTAAGTCGTAAGACCTCATGGTCGAATGGTGTAAGGTTTGTTTTTGCGCTCTTTCAGTCTTGTTACATTCCACAGTACCAGTTAAGGTTTTAGTTAAGGGCCGATTGATGCAGTGGCTTAGCGAATGGCTTCTGCGATACTTCACACTTTCGTTTCCCACACAGAACAATTATTTGTTTGAATTACTGATAGTTGTTACGGGTCCAACCAATATCTGCAAACGCCCACGAAGTAGGATATTTTGAGTAATCTTTTGGTAGCCCTGTGGTGGCGGCTTAAGAGAATCTATCATTCCATATCATCTCGTGGTGTGGTGTGGTTGCCTACCCGCCTATGGCAAAAACCCCAAAATGAGAGCTACAAACTTTTGTCGCAATCTATGGCCTGCAGAGGCCAATGTTCAGCAGTGGACTAGCGGAAGGCTGAAATGACAAAGATGATTACGATTATACCTTTGAATTAACCTTTGGTGTCAACGTATAAAAATTGATACCCCATCTCTTCCCGTGGGTGTCGAAAAAGACAACTAAGGGAAGAAAAAACTAAGGAAAAAAGGATCTTGTGGTGTCCTATACATGGAGGGATAACCTATAAGGACAGACGGTTTGTCAAAATTTCAAAAGTATATAAAGTGTATATTGTTTTTAATAGTGGTATAATTTCTCTGCAGGTAGAACTACACTTCTAAGTAGGTATGACTAAAGTGCCAGTTACTCTGCCGCCTAGCTGTTCTGTGCAAAGATTAATGCTATAGTTTGAAAGCCACTGTTAGGTACAGTAAAATTGATGGGACCTAAATAATTGAAGTCTCGAGGTGTCGATCGCAGTACCACTCAGGACTTCACAATTCAAAGTTTGGAATTCACTGCATGACGTCAACAAATAATACGTCTCTCATAAAAAATATATTGCACGCGACTGCACCATAAAGTTCTTTCACTCGTTTTACACTTAACAGGCAGGTACGTTGACCCTCCAGCCTCGCGGTGGTTAAATTTTGCTAGATTTTGTGACTGTTTCTTGGTCGTAGGAAAGCCGCATATAAGAGTTCATTGCACTATCTCGTCTCGTTGGTGTCGTAAAAACCGACTAAGGTGATAAATAAACCTGGAAATAGACAGCGTCACCCTCTTGATCACATTTTTATACTGCGGCTGCTATAGCGCCAGCTAAGCGATGCAACTATTAACTCTTACTTACTTACTCCTAATTAGAGGTAATCTATAGGTGGGTTCTTGTTTGTTTATTTCAAAATTTATAATCCATAGAATTTTTAATTAGAATAACTATAAATGAATACAGAAAAAATAACTACCGGGTATGTATACAAATTATAATTTCTTTATTTACCTAAAATTTTGCCAGGAATGCTCGACGCACTGGGTACATGTACATGCCTCAGTTTTAGATATTTCAAGCCGAACGGCTTATTACTTATGTACCTTGAGAGTGACATTCGTGCTCCCCCGGAATCTATGCAACAGCGACGGATCACAGAGCAGAGCACACTGAAGGCACTATCATATTGTGCTCGGCGAGCGTTGACAGCCCTCTGCGTGTAATTGATCCACGGATTGCATGTGTGAAAAATTTGGCAGAAGGCCATAAAGAGGGTTTCAAAGTAACCCTCTGTAAGGCCTCTGTGCTATACCGTCCGAATCTGGGGGTCAACATATTGCAGCGGACCGTCACCACTCTCCTTTCCCTATCAAAATCGCTGTCGTACATCGATTCCTCTGTAATCACATCACCGAGGTACTTGAAAGACACCCTTACAAGAGCAATGTCGTTAAGCATCAAATGCGGCCATGAACACATTCATACAGTGGCCATGAACTTTTGGCGAATGATATTGCCCAGGAAAAGATCGAGTGGTCTGATCTGGGGAAGACGTCTGCTCTTACTAATAATATTTAGATGTTGTATAAATAGTTCGCATCTCAGAAAACTTTCATATCGCGATTATGGACGTATGGGAATATTTCTTGAGCTTCTCATGTGGCGACATAGATGTCGCTACAAACTGAACATCCGAAATGGTATATTGTGACATACTTAAGATCAGCAGCGTCTGTCAGTCCTCCCACCAGTAAAAATTACACCTGTTGGTGTGGGTTTAAATTAGGGCACAAAAGAGTATAAAGAAGTTGGTTCAGCGTTCTCGGCCTATTCTTTCTAATACTACGCACTATAATTCTTACTTAAATGTTTTGATAGTTGACAAAATATTTGGTTCGGTTAGTGAGACAATTACGTAAATTTAGGATGATAGAATTGTTTGTATGGGTGTGTACAATGCACACAACATTTTATGTGTAACCTTTTTATATTCAATGAACTATCGAAGCTTTTTCCGTATTCTTAAATTAAAAGTTTCTATTCATTATTTGAGGAGAAAGAGGTTGAGTAAGCCATGCGGTGGCAGCCTATGACAATCTACCACCCCATCTCGTCCCGTGGGTGCCGTAAAAGTCGACAGAGGGAAAATGAAAATCAGGAAATGGGCAGCAGTATCTTTCTGGAACAGTTCAATAAATAAATTGCGGTTGCCAACCCGCTAAGCGTGGCAACTATATCAAAATTCCCCCCAACATATGGGGGAGGTCTATGTTCAGCAGTGGACTTGTGACGGGCTGAAATGAGTGAGTGAAAGGATGAGTAAGGGTAAAGGTATAAGAAAGCGAAAATCTTAATTGTAATTCAACAAAGCATCTGTCCTAAGCATTACTTATTTTAGAACGCAAAAAGATCTTTTTTTAAGAATAATCAAAGAAGAATTTATTCGTTGCTAAAATTAAGCGTTGGTGAGCATTCAACAATAAAAGTATATTTTACCCTTAATATAAAATTACAAAGCCAAGCCACACGACTGATGTTCCAGTGGCTGAGTTTGATAGCTACGTTACATCTTCATACAAAGTATTACGTGCCGCAGGCCAGTCTTAGGTCATTCACGGGCCCTTGCAGATTAGAGTTTGGGGTCCTTTTGATATTAAAAAATAGCGAATGGAGATGAATTTTTTAATTGAAAAACAAATCATGGGTATTGGGCTTCGGCATTTTGTTAGGATAAAGTCGGAACTACACATGCTCAACAGTTCTTCGTAGTTTCACGTCATCTCTGTAGAAATACAACGAGCCAGAAGTGTCCCTTTTATGTAATTGTTCTTGTTATTTGAACCCCGTGTGGTGGATTGCAATGCAGGATTCCCGTCCCGTCGATATCCGTCTTGCTAGGTACCATTACAGGCCAGTAATTCTACAGTGAAGCAGTAGTGTGCAAACATTACTATGTTTCGGTTTCAAAGGCACTGAGACCTAGTATAATCAATGGGCATATGAGACTTAAGAACTGATGTCCCAAGCTGACGGGCGCAGTGTAATGCCACACAGAAATGTTCTGAGTGACACAGCCTTTGTTATGGGTAGACGTTGTCCTTTCCACCAGGTGAGCGTTTTGCTCGTCTCTTCACTTTATTATTGAACCCCACCTCGTATTGTGATGTCGGTTAAGTGGATTAAGGGAAAAAACCTCGTGGCCACCGACACATGGTAGAATGACCATCTCAAAAATATTATTTTTTTAATTCTTAGATGCTACTACGTGTCACCGGCCTAAGATTTGTTACTTAGACCGATGATCAAAGTATTTCTATTAAGATCTGTGACAGGCAGGCAAACGTCTAAGGCTCGAGGTGTTCTCCCATCTTTGAAGAAGCTTATGTTCAGCAGTGAATAATTTACAGGCTAACGGCAATGATGAGTGCCTTGTGTAAAATAATTACTTATCTATTCACCTTAAATGTCAGTACAATTCCCGCCAAATCATTTAGGGTATTTTTTTTTTAATTTTTGATTAAAACGATGCCCTACAATAAAATCTCTCCTTTAACGTGAGTGCGTTTTACAGACAGATTTCACAAGCACTGTCAAGTACTCTGATCACTGCTCACCAAAAAAACGCCATAATTTACGTAAGATTTAAGGAGACTTACGTTGTGTTTTTCGCTATAGACGATAACGGTCTAAAAAGATGACTGTAAGGAACTAAAGATCATTATCATCATCACCCTCAGTCTGTTAATAGTTCACTACCTGACATAGGTGTCTTCAAAGAATGGAGGACTGGCCGCCTGCCAAACTTGGTGAGAGGCGGATTGGCGATTGCCAATCGATATCACGACAGATAATTTATAAATAAATATGGCTGCAATGATATTTTTTAAAAGAGCATGTAATTTGTCTACTCAAAAACCCATACCACGCGAGACCTCTGTAGCTCAGCGGCGGGCCAGCAGCCGGGGGGCGTATCGCGGAATATGCAACGAGGCTGTCTATTGGGTTAAGTTAAGGCAGCGTGCTTTGGGTATGCATTTTAATGTAATACTTTAAATTATTACTAATGATTGTAAGTATAGTGAAAAATTAACATTTAATTCAGTTGTCTCGTCCGACCAAGAACAACTGCATAATTATTTCAGTATGCCAATACATAAAAAAATCTTGCCTAGTGGTAGTATTGTAGTAGTGAAGGGTTTCTGGTGGCGGTATAAATCTGCTTGACGAAATTAACTAGCTGAAATTAACTTTCTTTGAATATTATAATAGATTTCCGCAAAGTAACGCCAGATAACACTATATTAAAAACTGCATAAATAAAAATTTGTCAGAACGAAGAAACGCGTGATTGTTTGTATGTTAAATAATTTAGTTCAATGCTTTTAATACCAAGATTCCACGCTGTTTTTAGTGGTACGAGTAACATAGGCACAAAGTATTATTAAAAAATCTTATGTTAAGTAAATTGGCCTGCGCATAATTAGGTAATTTAATGACTATTTATGACCTTTAAACTTGCCGTATAGTTTGCCAATGTTTCCATCAATGAAAATACCCATTCGAATCCGATCAGTGAGTTGGTAGAGAAAAAGAGTAGCAATGTGAAAATGCCAACTCGTAATTTTTACCGCGGCTTCGCCTGTGTATGACTTTATTTATACTTTGAAACTTGTCGCAATGCGAAAAGCAAACTTGAAGCAATTCGAAAATCAAGTCTCATCTATAAATAATGAGTGAAAATCAATGTGAATGAAATCAAAATGTTTATAATATGTAGTCTATCCTCTATTAATCTACCATGTCAAATTATTATTTACTTTTTATCAAACATTGTCTTTCATTTATTAACAAAAAAACCCTTAATCTTACAAATCAATTGTTGGTAATAATCTGTTGTAATACTGTATACAATATATGTATATAAATATTCTGTTTGAATTTAAGAACTACGAAAAATCTGTATATACATGTATATAAGAATGTTGTAGAGTTTAATCGTCTCCAAAATTTTCTCCTAAATTAATATGTAATGTATTTATTACATAGTCAATGTGATATACCAACGCGTCTATTCTTCATCTTGGGGACTAATCGTTAAGCCGCTTTACTTTAAGACAAAATAAATGTTTACGTTTTTAATCTGATGCTGGCTTGCCCTTAACCATTAATAATTTATGACCAGCACAGTGCTCCTTTAAAATATAAATAACAAAGGCCATCCATCTTTTAAAAGATCATTTATTCATTATAATTACATTTTTTACATATATTTACATATGTCCGTGTTAAAGCTCGCCATGAACCAATGACGTAGATGTTCACCTTCAATGACAAAGTAATTTTCAAATTCAAAAAAAAAAACAATATAACACACATTGTTAAGGTTCAAACCAATTTAAAAGATTGTTTTTAACTCGGTTTTAGAGGAAAGTAATATTATCTTGTATAAAACATACACATATATATATTTACAATATTTACAGAAAATCGACTTAGATCTTTAATACAGTTCTGCGTGTTCCATTATTTACAAAAAAAACTATATTAGGCTAAATTTAAATATCACTTCAAAATACATATACTGGCACGTTATTTACGTTTTTTACAATAAATAAGAATATTTGGTATCGAAAAATGCTTTTTAAGTTCAAGTTCGACTAGCACTGAAAAAATATACATTTACAAAATATCGGTATAATTACAAGTTTGTAAAACATTTAATAATTTCTGTTATTTAGTTCTCATTAATGGAAAATTAAGAGAAATAAGAATACGTGAAATTTTTAACAAATTTGAATATAACATATTGCGTAATTTTTAATGTTATAAATAATTTCAGTGCAAGTCGTACAAAAATATCGAACTATCTATTAGCAAACGACTGTTCACACTTTTCTATTTGACTTAAGACTTTTCCTATTCTTTCATGTAGTATTTTTGCATTTTTATCTGGCAACGGCGGTAAAATGTCTCTTATCACTGCATTGTTTTTCTGGTGGAACATTTCACTAAGTTTTACACCTACTGATTGCTCATACAAAGTTTTTAAAGCGTCAACTGTTTTTTTCCTAAACACACACAAATTATCTAACATTAGGCTGTGATACACATTATACTTTTTTAACAGTCTATACCCGTGAAGAAGTCCTGATTCGTTGTCCAAAAATAATAACAGCCCGCTATCCATCTTTCTCGCCAAATTATGCGCTGGGCCGTCCATAATGTTTATATTCCATTGATAATTAAATAAGTTATTAACGATCCTATCTAAATTTGCAGTAAGATAATCAAAAATTATGAGGTCAGACCATTGCGCCAACTCTACAAACAGTTGAATCGTCTGCTTTGTCAATTGCAGGTCTATGTGATCGAATGGCTCCTCAGTATTTTCATGATGATGCTTAACTTTTTTTTCTTTAAGTTTATCAATCATTATTTGCTTAGACTTCTCTCCAATATCGTTATCTTTTAAAGACATTTTTAAAACATCAACTTTATTTAAATGTCTATTAGAAGGCTTGAAGATTTCAGGAATGGTAGCTGATTCTAAACTAGGTATGTACTGGGTTAGAACCACCGCCCTATTAGTATTCCACTGAGCAGTAGAAATATCTCCGGCAACACCTTGCCAAAGTTTGTCCTTCAAATCGACAACTTTAACAACTGATGGCGCTAAATTAGTTAAATTTAATAATCTGCCTACATAAAAGCTGAAAATCTCTCCTTGAATTTGATCAGTGTTTTGTCTGTATCGAACACAGGCCTGAATTCCGTCTTTGAAAGTCACTAATCGATTTTGCATTCTTCCACATCCATTTTCCATTTTAACAACCTCGCTTTGTTCTACATAGCTCTCCCAAATTTCGGCCGTATTTTCTCCGTAGCCTTGAGGCATTGAATTTTCAACCTCAGCGCCCCAGTAAATGTTATCATATAGAACAGTTTGGTCATTAGGAACATAATTAGTTTTATTACTAATAACATTCGCAATGGAATGCTTATGGTGGGAATTCTTATTGTCTTTTAATATCTCCTTCATGTCTTCAGTGAGGCTTTTAGGATAAACATCCTTATTATATTTTTGGGTTTCATTGTCTCCAGTGAAAGACACAGATGCGAATCTATTTGAATCTTTTTCTTTTGTAAATTCAACGTCATTATTTGTTCTAAGACCATTACCAATTTTCAAAGAATTTAAACTTCTCATATGTATATCTCTAGAGTTATTTAATTTAATTAATTTTCTAGGACTATGGACAGGATTTATTACTTGAGTTTGTGGTGATCCCATTATGACAACACCAATTGATAAGCCTAGAATAAAACTGATACAAACACTGACGAAACAATAATTATAAAATCCGTATTCTCGTTTTATAACCGTTCTTCTCGATAATTCGTCTTTGTAATAAAAATTGTTGTATAAAGAGTAGTTTGATTTCTTCATTTTGCAATAATTAGTAATAATTGACACAGATTTAAATTTTTTCTCATCTGCTCTCCCTTTTTCTGTTTCATTTATGTTTTCTTTTAAGTCTTCTATTGTAGGAATTCTTTTAGTGTTGTCGCATTCTTCTGTATTTGTTTTCTTTTCATCTATTGGTCGCGTAGTGTGCTCCATTTCAATATTCTGCTTTCTTATTATATCTGAACGGTGCTTTGACTCATCTGTAACAAACAGAAATATTCATTAATCGAAGTTATAACAGTAATTATAACTTATAATACTTAGAAAAACATATACACAATTTTTTATGTTGTGAGCACTAATTTTCTTAAGTAAGCTTAAAGCCTAATAATAGTCCGTTTCGATTAGTAATGAACAGAAGACGTGTGGTAGCAGCTTTAGAGAATCTACCACCCCATCTCATCCCGTAGGTGTCGTGAAAGTCGAAAAAAGGAAAATGAAAACCAAGAGATGGGCAGTAGCATCCTCCTGGAACATCTGAATAAATAAACTGAGGTTGCCAACTCGCCTGTCAATCGTGGCAACTATGGCAAAACCCCTCAAAACGAAGGGCTACAAACGTTTTTTTGTAATCTAGAGGGAAGGCCTACGAGTGTGTTCTGCAGTGGACCAGTGATAGGCTTAAATAAGTAATGATGACGATGATGATATCTATTTACCTATTTAGATATGTAAGCTAGCACTATAAACACGATCGTGTGGCTCAAATGTCAGCGATTCTGATAGCTGAGAATGGATCATAGTTTAAAATCCTAGTCGAAGCCACTATTAGTATTCTGTTTGGATTAGAACTTTTCATTTGTGATAAGATCGGAACACTGAGCGCCACACCAAGCTTAGGAAGGTAAAAACGAGTGAGTACCTCTGTATTCACGCTAAAACTATAATATGTCCTGCAGAAATAGCACTTCCACTTATTAACCGGAAAACATTGCAGTGGTTTAAATCCGCCACTATCAATACACTACATGATGATTTCAATTAGCAATAAATTGCCTTGTTTATGAGTTTAGGCGAAGTACCGGAGTACTGTTAGGTGTAACTGCCAGAAGCAGAAATAATCTTGAATTAACATGTAATTTAGCGCATTGCGTTGTTGAAATATAGTTCCACTTATTAATCGTAATATACCGGTTTTTGTTTTCTAAAAACACTTAAAATAGAGGATACTCTTACATAATAAATTACACTTGGAAGTATACATATGTATATTTGATTTTTTTAATGGTGCAGTCCTAAATATTATTTTAATAACTAGTCTTCAAATGTAGCGTAACAGTGGTAGATAAAATACTTAGATATTGCACGAATCAAAGTAATTAAGTGATTAACGCTGCTTGTAAAAACACCGGACGGTCCGACAGATGGATGAACGGACAGAAGTACATGCGTCAATCATACAAGAGATTATGGCAGCATATTTGACATGTTACATTATTATATCACGTTATTAAAATAAACACGACATCCCGACACGGCACGATAAGAATCGTGTCTTCCTTGCTCCAAAACCCTCTCAGAAATGAGAGGAGGCCTGTTCTCAGCAGTGGGACATTGAGAGGCTGAAACGTTACTTTTTTTTACTTTATATTTTATACAGCCGTGGTAGCGGAGGGCCAGTTTTAAAATGACATAGTGCGCGATTGAATCGGTTTCGATGCTCGATGTTAACACCGTTTAAATTCATAACTACAATTTTAAAAACTGATTCAACAACTGGTCGCAAGCGAAGGAAACATTCTGAGGAATCCTGCGTGTTTATAAAATTATATACATATTTTTTTAAATTGCATAAAGTGATAAAACGAGCAAAACGTTCACCTGATGGTAAGTGATGGCCGTGTGGTAGCGGCTTAAGAGAATCGACCACCCCATCTCGTCCAGTGGGTGTCGTAAAAGTCGACAGAGGGAAAATTAAAAGCAGAAGATGGGCATCTTCCTGGAACATCATAATAAATAAGCTGCGGTTGCCAACCCGCCTGCCAAGCGTGGCAACTATGACAAAATCCACCCAAAATGAGAGCTACAAACTTTTGTTGCACTCTATGGGGGAGGCCTATGTTCAGCAGTGGACTAACTAAGGCTGAAATGGTGGTGGTGGTGGTGGATGGTAAGTGCAACGTCTGCCCATAACTGCGATGCGGTGTGAAGCCTACCACCAGTGAACAACAACATCTACTCGTGGAAGGATTCCTATGCAGAAATCTGTTAAGGTAGGTACCACACCACCCCTGGGCCAGTTATTCTGCCGTGAAGCAGTAGTGTGTAGACATTACTGTGTTTCGGTCTGAAGGGCACTGAGAGCTAGTTTAATCACTGGGCATATGAGGCTTAAGAACTGATGTCTCACGGTGACGGGCGCTGTGTGGTGTCATACAGCAATGTTGTTCTGGCTGACACAGCATTTGTTATGGGCAGACGGTGCACTTACCATCAGATGAACGTTTTGCTCGTCTCGTCACTTTATCCAATATAAAAAAATAGTAGAACTTTTATGCACTGTTTCTATATAAAAATAATGTGCAGTTGTGTTCATTTTTGTGTCATGTGATGAGTACGGTAACCATACTCGTAGTCGTCTCATGTATTATCAAGTAATACACGCTAGTATGGATTTAATTGATGATCGCGTTTCCTAGCGTTAAGCGTACCTGACTTTTACGGTGCGGGTCCTGGTTTCGAATTGCGTTTGGAATAAAATGTTGGCCGGAGCCAACATTTGTGACTAAACACGTTTCGTTCGTTTTCGAGTCTGGTTGTGGTGTTCAGGTGAAATGTATGTCTGTAAAACACACCTAGCGTGGCGCATAGTTTTACTTCCGCGCATAGTTTCTTAAAGTTGTTCTTGAGAGAACAAAATTGCTTCAGCAAAAAATCTTTTTTTTACAGTAGGATTTCTCTTGTGTCGTGTGTGCGTTTTATCGACATAAATTCCACATGCACAAACACCCAGATCCGGAACAACTATATGTAGGTAAATATTTGTCCCGTGTGGGAATCGAAACCGCGACCCGCGGCGCAGAAGCCAAGGGCCTAACAACTGCGCCTGCCGAGCCGACAATGTTATAGATTGGGGAGGTTTGATATTTGCCTAAGGGAATCAGCCATTCGTAAGTCCTCCCGTGGGCGTCATACAATTAATAAATATGTAAGAAAAATCTCGTGTTCCTGTGCAGATCAGGGACTGCTGGAAATGTGAATCTGCTCGCAAAGCTTGTCGATTACGGTAAATCGTTCCACGTTGGTAGAGGCTTTCGTTCAGCAGTCGATTATTTAAAGGCTACTGCTTTTACTAATTATGACGATACAAGTAAGAGCAAGTGGCAACCTCGTACCGACAAACGCAGTCTAGGCCCCTCCCCCCACTAGATGGAGCGACGACCTGCACGGTTTTGCGGGAAGTCGATGGATGCTGGTGGCTCAGGACCGTGTTTTGTGGCAATCTATGGGGGAGGCCTATGTTCAACAGTGGACTAAAATGGGCTGAAATGATGATAATGAGGATGAAGTAAAAGTTATGTGTATAAAAGTAAATATAACTTCAGAATTACATTTAAAATAGAAACAAGTATCAAAAATATTAGCTTAAGCTAATTAATAGATCCTTATAAAGCTGTTTTAGTTTTATAATATTGATGCTCCTACATAAATTAATACCGCTATATACATTAATAGTAAGAATCTTAGTATCATATTCACCTATTTACGACAATTGTATAAGAAAGAGATATATACGATTTATTAATAAAGATTAAGGACAAGGATATACTAGCACTCTCGCCCATATGCAGCGCGTGGGCGGACAACAGTGAATAATATTTTCGAATAAATATATCTCAGATATATGTGGCGGTCTCAAGTAGCACATATTGGTTTAAGTCCGTAAAAAGCGTGTTAAAACAACAAAACAATAGGCGTGTTATACAAATTGAAAGTTAGGCGGTGCTGCTAACACAACCCTCCAATTATTGAGTTAGCCGATAATTTACTAATAATAATTCAATTAGTGGGAGAGCGGTGTGCGTATGTAATTGTTTTTATGGTGGCCACGCGGTTAGATGTACGCCCCTCCGGACGCGTGCCCGGCCGTTAATAGAGATGATTTTACCACCATATTATCTTTTTTTATGAACCCGATTGAATATTATACATAATTTCGTTAAAAAAATATGTATTTTAAATATTTTTTATAAGCTATGTAAACATAATATTTAGCATTTTATACGATTAATTGAATTATTTACGATTAATTTAAAAGCTAAAGGATGTGAAGTATAAATTGTGTTTATTATGTAGTAGAAATATTTGTGAGTCCGATTTCTTATAAGAAAAATGTCAAATTTATGTTGTAACACCAATGGACATAATAACAACTCTGTATAAATCCATCTAAGTCAACTAACGAACCTTTTTGTGTACAACGGGCCCGAAGCCGGCCAACTCCAAGTTTTTTTATTCCTTTTTTCCCCGACTCCCTCGCTTGTAGATCGTTTTTTTGTTGGACCGCTTGTAAGAATTTTGTAAAACACATTCTGTGTCACGGGTCGTTGAAGGTTTTTTGTTGTTTTGTCAAGTTAAAGCGTTTCAACTTGGGCAGTTATAGTGTACTATCGATTTGATGCGTCTAATAACGTCGTAGCGCGTCTGGCTTGTTCACGATGACTGATAGCCGTTTAATACTGTACGCTTTAATCTCTGATCGAAAAATTATACAAATTATGCCGCTTTATATAATTTTGATACCGTGGACTGGTTCGTTACATGCCATTAAATTTTAACTTATTTGTTACATCAACGACTTGCGTTATGTTATCTTAGTTATTTGAATTAATGATAATGTAGACGTTGTTTGTAATATCTACTAAGAGATACAGATTAATCATTACTTTTCGGTAGTTGCTTTTTTACTCTAAATTAAAACAGTAGCTTAAAGATAGATAGTTTAAATTTAGAAGCTCCTAGCGAACTTTTAAGAAGCTTCTTCTTCAGATTATAATTAAAAAAATATTATCTACGCAAAATACACACATGATGTAGATATGTGCTGTTTGCAGTCAGTTGCTGTAAAAGAAAATGCTAATCTTTATTTAAGTAGTTTATGCTGTTTCACTTCTAAAAAAACAGAACTGAAAAAACATTTATTTGCTAGAAATAGACGTACACAGAAGTAACGCAGTATCAAATCTAACTTGCGAGTAGGTAAGGGGCGGTAACTTACATACATAATAAATGTCACACACGCACGTTAAGAGCGTTTCATGTGAGTTCGTCTTATTTTTTTTAGTACGTCTTTGAGGGTGGTTCGGAACACATCTCGGACGTTCGAATTTTCTGTGTTAATCCAGATCGGTGAGGTGCACGACTCTACCAGGATATGCGAGTGTGCAATTTTATTTAATTATTTTTATGACTTCACATACATAACAAAACGTATATAGACGGACTTTCCATGACCAAATTTTAGACAAGATTCATTAAATTAATAATAACAGTGTATTGTAAACTCCAGCAGACCAGCCTCCATCAACAGTACCTGTTCACAAGTATGACATGTGGCAGCCATCGCCCTCCTCAACCATTTCAAAGGGAACAAATGGTCCAGGAAGATGCTGCTGCCTATCTCCCGGTTTCCATTTTCCCTCTGTCGACTCTTACGACACTCGCAGGATGAGATAGGTTGCTAGATTCTCTTAGCCGCCACCACAATTTTGTTTGGTGTATAGTTTTGCACACGGTCTGGGCCGTAGAGCGCCGTCACCGACAGCGGCTGCGCGGTCATTACTGCGTCTCATTTTCTTATATCGATGGTTGCTAACTAACTAATGTTTGAGGTAGTATCATGGTTGATGTCGGAGGATATCGATACGTCCGGGTCGTCGAGTACGTTTCGCGGGCGACGTATTCCCATTGTTGCATTACTATTTGATTGTTAATTCGAAGCATTTTACACCAATGAGATGGGATGAAATGAGACTCGGGGAAGCGCCACGACAGCTCTTTAAAGTCAATATTATGTCATCGGAAGAACCCCGTTGTTGCGGACACATACCTTCCAATATCGAATGGATCAGTTAATCAATAGAATTGATGAAGTAACAGAAGCTATGTAAAAGGATGATATGCACATTTAATTTGAGATCCGAAAACCGAAATTTTGTGAGACACAAGAATTAACACACCCTGGCATTTAACCTAGAGTGAGTCTGGTGAGCATGGCGTTATAAAAATCCCAGTCTTTTGTGTTTTAAGGTATGAAAGAGAAATCGAAAATGGGCCACCCCATAAATTGTCTCTCTAAAAAACAAGGTCTCTCTGAGCCACTTCATTAATTTGCTTAAATAATATAAAAGATAATTTAATTTAATAGTTTTGAAAAAATGTCAAGGGCGAAACTTGTCTATACTAATATTTTCCATCTATACCTATAAAATTAAGCGTGGCTTATCAAAGACCAAGTATACTTTTACAGTTAATTCTTTTATTTTCTTCCGAATAGGTCAAGTAGAACGTTAACCGACTTTCTAAAGCTGTGTGCTGTGTTTACCTCGAAAAACGTCATGTCATCGCGCATAATCAAATTAAGTTTCAAGTCAAAATATTATTCGTTTTTGAATTATAATCTTGAGCAGATAGCCATATTATTGTGGTTTCTGTGTTCTTATCTTTCATTTCTTAGTCGTATACCATATAATAATATCATGAGAAGTTTTGTATTCACTAAAGATTTTGTTTATTGCAGATTTCAATTCAATTTTCTTTGCTTATACATGTAATGCCGAACAAAATATCAAGAAGAAAAACTTCGTCGTCTACGAAAGTTCTCTTTATTATATTTTTGTCTTATAAATCATTATCACCAACCTTTATAATTCCACTCATGGACTTTACAAGACACTACTAAAAGTTTTCAAGACTAGGCCTTTCCGAGACAATGCTAATAAAACGTGACGTTCATTACCTAAGAGATGCTTCTATACTCACCACACTTTTTTTTATTTGATAAAGTGTCGAGGCGAGCAAAACGTTCACTTGTTGGTAAGTGCAACGTTTGCCCATAACAGATGCTGTGTTACTCAGAATATTTCTGTTTAGCACCACACTGCGCCTGTCACCCTGAGACATAAGTTCTTAGTCTCATATGCCCAGTGATTTTACTGGTGGTAGGATTCCTATGCAGGAATCCGTCTAGGTAGGTACCACCCCAGGGCCAGTTATTCTGCCGTGAAGCAGTAGTGTGCAAGCAATACTGTGTTTCGGTTTGAAGGGCACTGTGAGCTAGCCTAATCACTGGGCATTAGAGACTTTATAACTGATGTCTCAGGGTGACGGGCGCAGTGTGTTGTCACACAGAAATATTCTGGATGACACAGCATTTCTTGTGAGCGGACGTTGCACTTACCATCAGGTGAACGTTTTGCTCGTTTCGTCACTTTATATAAAAAAAAGTAAAGTTTCAGCCTATAAATGTCCCACTGCTGAGCACAGGCCTCCTCTCATTTCTTAGAGGGTTTAGGAGCTAGGAAGAATCCGCCACGCTGCTCCAATGCGAATGCAAAAAAAAAGGATTACGCTAGCTCTCAGTGCCCTTCAGACCGAAACACAGTAATGTTTGCACAATACTGCTTCACGGCAGAATAACTGGCCTTGGGGTGGTACCTACCTAGACGGATTCCTGCATAGGAATCCTACCACCAGTAAAATAATCACCACACCACACAAACAATAACACACGCTGGGTAAAATAATCGGTGAACGACAATACGCTCGCACTAGTGATGATCCCCATATCCGAGAGTTCGGCATATTTGGGTGAATATTTCGCGAACTTTTAACAGATTGATAATTATTATCATAAAAATCAAAGGTTTGTGCCACCTCAGGGTCAGTTATTCTGCCGTGATTCCTGCATAGGAATCCTACCACCAGTGAACATATAGATGATTCTTACGACCCCCACGGGAGAAAACAGCATAGCATTGTGTTTTCGCTATCATGACATGAAAATTTAAATTTATTATTCACTATTGGCATAATATCACGCGATTCGTGATAAAAATAAAAAGTATATTTATTTACTTGCTAAGGTTTTTTAAATTGTAAAGATCTATAATTAAACTTTAAAATTGTTATTGCTAAACTCAAAGCTTGACCATACCAAAGAAGCACCATACCGTTTGCATTAAGGACACAGCACCGTAAAGCCGGACATAGCCGCGGGCCAACCTTAGTATGGACATAGACAGTGTTGAACGATTCTTGAGTTCACCGTTAGCGATGTTTCCGCGGTTGAAACTCCCTGATTGTATCTATATCGATACGAACGATCTGTATCGATTGGTCTGTTCCAATCATACAATATTTCCAGGGTCAGCTTTGTTCAAAAAAGTTTAAGAAATCGTGATATTCTTGTAACTGTATTAGCTTTGGTATAACATTAGTTGGTATATATTCCATGCATATTATATTAATCAATCTATGATCAATTAATCAAGTTTTAATATGTTAATGATTATGATAAGAATACATTAACATGCTAATTATACGATAAGTTTATAACTTGTTTATTGTATAGTATAGAAGCATAGTGGATGAAATCCTTTAAAGTCTACAAATTTTATATTTGTGTTTTAACACTTTTAATAACCGGCATTGAATGGCGGGGGAGAAAAGAATTGATTAATTACTAGCTGTCGCCCGCGACTACGTCCGCGTGGTTTTTTAAATGTCCCGTGGGAACTATTTGATTTTCGGGGATTAAAAGTATCCTATGCACGATTGCTGCTTCAAAAAATATAAAATTATATGGCCTACAAACAGTTGTTCCGGTTCTTAGTGTTTGTTCATATGCAATTTCTGTAAAACGCACGTGCGACATAGGTGAAATCATAATATGGAGCAACATTTAAAGAAATATAGGTAATAAAATACGTACATACGTGAAACTTTAATTTTGGTTTAACTGAAATTTCTATCTGTTACCTGGCACCACCCTTACAATATGGGGTTGAAACAAAATAATATTTCATTTAAATTAAAGTAATCCTAGTCTCCCTTTTAAATCAACGTATAGCTTTCACCAGTATTGTCAGCAAGTTAACTGGCACTGAATTTGCTCAATTTCTTTTAAAATAAATTATATAGTTAGCATTTTTAAATAGTTCACCAATCAGAATACTTTGAGTAATGTCAATATGTCGCTCTAAATATTCCTTTATTAGGTAGGCCTATGGCCTACTGTCATACATTTTTTTAAAAGGTTATAGCGGTTATTGTTATTGTACAAGGTGTTATTGTGGTGTCGGGAACCCAGGTTACTCGCGTACTACATATAAAAGCCGGCCCTTGAGCCACCGCCGGGTATTTATATACGAGTATATATATATATATATATATATATATATGTGTGTCGTGCTCAAGAACTCAAATCCTTAAACGGACTATCTTAGACATAACTATAATTCAGTTCCAAACACCATTTCCACGGCAGTATTATGTCCTTTGTTTAATCTAAACACTTTATGTTCTTAAATTTTACGTACATTTCTAGATACACAAGGAAATCACCCTCGGGTTAGGTCCAATACTGTAAGTGATATATTCACGACGTCTCTGCGCGTGGGTGGACACAAACAATAGGCAGTCGGGTAAAGACCGCGGTGTGGGAGACCGTATTTGAGCATGCGTCAATAATAATAAAATTATTGCTTTAAACCTCTCTATAAATATCCCTCTGAAATGTCAAGTTAAACAATACAAACGTACAACAAGTACTAAAATTATTATTTATGAATACGGTGCCATGAATTTATTGAAAGTCACAAGAGCATTTAAAAATATTTGTGGCTTTATATGACATAATAAATGAAACTTCCAATCAAGCTTGTTTCCGAGATCCGAAACATTAATTTATTTGTTTTTTCTTCATATGTAGCAACACTCGCAATTTCATACGTAATCAGCATTGTAAAAATAAATAAAAGTAAAGTAATTTATAATGTTTTCATAATTATCTTTTACTAGGCAAATGCCGGCAATATAAAATTCTAGAAACGAGAAATAAAAATTAAAAATGCCAGTAGTCTTTATATTTATATTTTCATTTATTTTTTAATTATTTACACGCACACGTTAACAACGAATTCTCAGTTAGAAAAACAAAAGCCAAAACTACTTACACGTTAATATGCGCAAGTTACCCGACTCTCTAGTCATATATTTTGTACAATGTAATGTTTAATATATAGAAAACGTTCCCAATTCAACTTTTTATTATACATAACCAGATGACAAGAAACGGTGCCGTTTTGATCGCACAAACGAGCGACGGTAAATTTAAAATCAAATATCATTGTAATTGTAACCAATAGATACGATTATTTTGTACGGTTCCGTGTCACGGTGACTGAGCACTTTCTGACTATTCTTGATTTGAATGATTAATGATACCGACGGACAGTCGTAAGAATATAAATACGTAACAGCGAAACTTTCAAAAAGTTTCCTAAATTTGAGGAAAAGTGTCATGAAGTTATTCTCTTATACGCTTTCATCTTTTTTTTTCTTATTTGTTTGGCGGATTCTATACAAAGTTACAATGTAACTGTTAATTATTTTATAGCGTAATATCGCAAATCTAGATAGCTGCTATTTTGACCTTGAATTAGTTTATATACTGACTACAGAATAATAGCTGATTTGTGCCAATTTATACCTTATACCTTATTATATAAGTATTTATACCAATTTGACGATTTTTGGCGCATTTGTACATGAATGTACAACTACGAGTATTTACACCAATTTGAAGATTCGGTTGGCGCAGTAGTAAAATGATTCGGTTGGCGCAGTAGTAAAATGATTCGGTTTTGCGCTACGGGTCGAGAGTTCTATTCCCTGACATAAAAATATTTGTATAGACTACAGATAGTTGTTTAAGTGAAAACCCAGAGTGTTTCCGTACGTGTAATTTATGTCTGTAAAACGCACCGACGATACAGTAGAAATCCAAATTTATCCAATGTGAGGTAACTTAAAAATAAAATAAAGCCAGGCTCTCCTAAATACGCTGTGTAAGTGATAACTTCTGATCGCAACTGTACTTTAATCGATATGATTTTTTGAAATCTTTTTAGAAAAATTAAAGGTCAAGGAATAAATTGTGTAATAAAACTAGCTTATAACTGAATAATTGGAAGTAAATAAATCATATTTAATTAAAATTGTTGTCACTGTATCTTAGGTTATTGAATAAATCAACAACAAGTTTATTTTTATTATAACTTTACACAGTAACGTAGTGCGTGGCCTCGTTTAAGCTATAGAACGGAATTTGAATATAACATTTAAATATCTTTTACATAATCACAAAAGATAAACTTTTAAACCGTTTCTATGGCTATTGCCTTATAAAATTTAAGATTCTTTCAAGTGTATTATGGTCACGAGACACACTTGCTGAATAAAATGCAACAATTCAAAGCGGACATTTCGCTGTATGCCCCATTAATCATTAGTGCACGCGACATGCTCTGGACCGGGTTTACTTGCCTCGTAAAACGCAAGGAAAGGAATGTTAGGCAGTTCACACTGGTCGAATTTTCTTAAATAGTTCTATACCCAGAGAGCCAAAGAAATATACTTAAAAAAGGTAATTAAGAAATAAATATGCTTCAGGCTTGCGGCTTGAGACAACCTACCACCTACCACCAGGGGTATCTCATCCCGTGGGTGTGATAAAAGTCGTCCAAGGCTAAATTAAATCCAGGAAATGGGCAGCAGCATCTTCATGGATCATCTGAATAAAAAATTCGTTTGCCAATCCGCCTGCCAAGCGTGGCAACTATGGCATAACCCCCATAATATGTGAGCCTCAAACTTTTCTGGCGATCTATGGGGGAGGCCTATGTTCAGCAGTGGACTAGTGATATGCTGAGATGATAAAGATGAAGATGATGGAGGTTGCAAGACATAACACGCCGTCGATAACTTTTCCAACTCTAAGACATGATACGATACAATGACGATGTTGTCACCGTCGCCCCGTAACAAGTTGTACCGTTGCAATTTTACTTTCCACTAGTATGCTGCAGCATCCTCAACTTGAGATGTTACAACGTAGAATAGGGTAACTTACTAAGAAATACTTAACTTACGAGAAAAATCGACATGGATGTAATAAGGATATTCTCCAGCAAATAGTAAAAAATTAAAGCCCTTCTTTTAATTTGGTGACACTTATTTTAAGCAAGAATCTACGCAAGACCTATACTACCTACCTACCTACCTACCTATGCAATGCCAGTGATTTTGCCGTTTGGCAGTAGCGTGCAAACCCACTGCGTTTTGGTTTCAAAGGCACGGTAACTAGTGTAATTATAGGACAAATGAGTCTTAAGAACTGATGTTTCATGGTAACGAGCGCAGTGCGATGCTTCGTAAAACTTTCCAATTCAGAGTTCTGGATTCCATCGCACTTTTAGAGGAAGACACTTAGACGGTGAACGACGCGAAGAACTTCCTCGTCGAACGAACTTCCTCTTCTCGTCACTTAAAAGCAATAGCTTATAAAACTGTACCTCAGAGGCTAACAGTATTAAGCGCCATAATACAAATTTTACGGGACAGGCATAAACTCATTGTGAGCACGCGACGCCTGTTTTAAATGTGCCATATTTTGCCGTAAATATATATGCAGATAATTTCGTATCAGAATACTACTGTTTTTGAGAATATTTCACCTTAAAGATAATGCTTTATACCAATAATGTAGAGCTAGTTCTTGCCATCTCATCGGTATAAAAATATTTTTTTCCAATGAGATTTACATTTGTATACCTCTTCGGTACAGAAATGTCGCACGGCTGAGCACAGGCCTCTCATTTCTGAGAGGGTTCTGGTAATAATCCGCCACGCTGCTCCGATGCGGGTTGGCGGGCTTCAAATGTTTTTTAAAATATTTCTATTCCTCGAATATGTAGTTTCCCTCACGATGTTTTCTTTCACCGGTGAGCACGTTGTACTCGTAAATTAGCACAAAAAATTGTAGAACAATTATACAGGTGCTGGCACCGGAGATCGAGCCCAGGTTACTCGCGTACTATGAAATTAAAGGCCAGCACCCGGCCCCTAAGCTACCACGACTTAATTCCATTAAAATCGTTTATTACGATTGTTTAAAGACCAGTCCCGGAACACAGGACATTTTCGTGCTTTAAAACAAAGAAATAAAATATTAACCCCCATAAAACAGAGCTGCTTAGCAATAAGTCAATAACAACACAAATTTTTCATCACAATGGAGGCATTGTAAATTCCCCCGTGTGAAACGATTCCTCTTAGCGTAATACGTTCTATGGAGTATTCGGTTTGATTTAATTACAGCACAGGGAACCATTACTGCAATGTGGGGTCGCCTTTAACTTATTGTACTTAACTCTATTAGAGCTCGCATTATATTGCCGTGGCAATAAGGAGGTAAATAATAAAAGTGAAGTGCCCATTATTTGACATTTCCAATAAGTTTAATTTTAATACATTCGAATAAATTAATTTTAATAGCGGCTTAAGGTACGAGATATAAATTTTATATAACATGGGGCCGGTTGTTATTGATACTAAGGGGAATCATTAGGTTTAATGTTAGCTTTAACATTTACCTACGCAAAGGTTCTTAACATTTGACCTTAAGTTTAGATTAACAGCCCTACTGCTCACATTTGATGAATGGGATGCATAATATTTATTGTTTTTTTTATGGTAATATGGGTGCCCAACGAACATTTACTGGTGGTAAGATTCCTATCCGTCTAGGTACCTTAGTTACCAAGTTATTCTGCCGTCAAGTACTAGCATGCAAACATTACTGTACTTCGGTCTAAAGGGTACTGATAGCTAATATAATGACTGGGAATATGAGACTTAAGAACTGACGTCTAAGGATGACGGTGTGGAACCACACAGAAATATTCTGGGTGGCAAAGCATTTGTTATGGGCAGACGTTGCTCTTACCACCAGGTGAACGATTTGCACCTCGTCTCTTTCTTCCATAAAAATATATAGTTTCACTAAGATGTGTACAGTGTCTGTTGTACAAAATTTCCTAGTGGTTATTATGGGACATAAACACCAAAAATTCATCGTTGATGAACTGTTCAGCAGTGGATTTGTAATGGATGAAGAAATGAAGATGATTTTGTGAGAACGTGTTCCTCGCCGATCGTGCCGACTCTGAAAGATGGCTGGAGCACATTTATTTGTGTTTCTATTCATCATCACCATCATCATTTCAGGTAATCACTAGTCCACTGCTGAACATAGGCCATAGATTGCCACGAAAGTTTGTAGCTCTCATTTTGGGGTGATTTTGTGATAGTTATCAAATGTTGCAGGCGGATTAGCAACCGCAGCTTATTTTTTCAGATGTTTCAGCAAGACGCTGCTGCCAATCCCAGATTTTAATTTTTCCTCTGTCGACTTGTACGACACCCACGAGGTTGTAGATCTCTTAAGCCGCCACCACGCGGCACGTTTCTATTACGCGATACTAACTTTTATTAGAAAAGTTTGAGTGTTCGGTACTACTTCGCTACCAGTTATTTATTTATTTAAAATATTTATTTAGAATTCATTGCGTCCCTCACATAGAAATGATACAAAAGGCGGACTTAATGCCTTTAGGCATTTTCTCCCAGTCAACCTATACAGTGGTGAGATTTTGAAAAAGGTGTAGCAAAACAAGACAAAAAAAAGAAAAAAATTAGTGACACATAAGTATAATATAATAAAGTAAGTATGTGAATAAATATTTATTTATATATAGGTATATACATATATATATACAGACGTTACATGCTAAAAAGATAGAAATTATCTTGTAAGTAAATTAGCTTTCAAATTTTAATCTCAAATCATTCTACTTTCTACCTTTGATTATACTTTTAATCAAATAAACTATTGAAAAGCTGCGCGGACGCCGTGCTAATTTTGCTGGCATAAATTGTTGGGTTCCGGGTCTGGTTGCATTGTGATTGTCTACGTGTTTCTGACACTACATCCTAGCCTACCCCCGATCGTATTCCATCAGCGCAGCATTACATCAGGCGCGGGTAAGTCAAAACGGGTTAGTGCCTCTGTGTTTGCGCGTAAACTTGTGGCACTATAATATCCCTTGCGCAGTTGATTACACCAGCCAATATTCGGAAGTTGTCAGAAGATTACGCTAATGGAAATGTCATAAAAATCCAATGGCCTCGGACAGAGAGCAGAAAATCTATCTCAAAATTGTCACCAGACGTTACTTATCCAGTCAGTGACTGGCGGCATCTAAGTGACGAGGTGCCAGGTACTACGATCGCACATTTATTGGTAGAGATTAGGTAGTGCATTTGTATTAACATTTCTACAATGAAAATAAAGATTCTTCTAAAGTTCTTAATTCTTCGCAATAATTTTACACCGTGCATTCTCATTTTATATTTTATTTCTATTATCAGCGATATCTCGTTTCGAGGTACGTTAAAAACGCAACTTTACTGACATTCCGAGCATGATCCTTCGGTGGGACAGCAATAGGCCGATAAAAACGTCAAAAACTAATTTTGCATACATTTGCGCCAAACAGCGGGAGCCTTGCACAAAAAGATCCCAGAGCCACTCAATCGATCACGCTTGACGGATTTACTGGCACATATTGTTAACTAACACCTTCACGCAAATAAACACTTTAACTCTGACATTATAAAATGCAAATCACTCTGGCATGCTGTTTTAGTATTGTACAGGAATAACCAAACAATTTTTAACGTGTATACGTTGGCAGCGTTGTGGTGTAAGAACGAAGATCGATTTTGATCCGATACACTTGCGGTAAAGAAAAACGTTCTTTTGCTGTTTTTGTGCTTCTACCCCATTTGTTTTGTGACAACTGTATGCGAATGTGAAGATATGCCAGAAATTTACGTCTGTAAAAGAGATTATTAATGCAACTTACGTTGACATACTTTGGACGAAACGAAGAAAGCGACGAGACAAGCAAATCGTTCTCCTGATGATCAGTGCAACGTCTGTCTATCACAAATTCTGTGTCACACAACACTGCGTTCGTCATCCTGAGATGTCAGTTCTCAGTCTCATGTGCTTCCTCATTACACTAAGTGTCAGTACCATTCAAACCGAAACAGTAATGTTTGCACACAACTGCTTAACAACAGAATAACTGGCACTGCCGTGGTACCTACCTAGACGAATTCCTGCATAGGAATTCTACCACCAATAATATGCTAAGTATTGCTTAGTTTTGAAGAGATTAACTTTGTTTCTCTTCTTTACCGTAAAATTCTGCTTTTTGTTTGTTTGTTAATTCTTTTAACTCACGAATTTTTTTATATCTTCTGAAAAAATGACATTAATTTATATTTATTTATCTTCTCGGTGTATGGAAGGTACAGATATCCGCTTTAAGGTATCCTAAGCATATTTATAATATTTTAAGTACCTAATGTCTGGAACACAATGTTATCAGTAACCAGAATCAGAAAAATTGTGGTTATGTACCAAATAATAGTTAACTATAGGAATTTCACCATCCAAAGATTCAATGACTCGCTCTTAACAAAAATTATACTACACGGCGTCTTTTTATTCAGAGATCGTTATTGACTAAACAAAGAATCTAACTCAAAAATCTATATCAAAATACATACATGGGATTGAATCCGCATAAAGAAGAAGATCCGCATCGCAAATTTGATTCCTAAAATACACATTTTACGGCATTGGATATTCACGAGTCAATAATAGCCTATTGGTATTTCCGATGGTCTGTATCAACGGCCGATTTCGATAAGGGAAATGACACGTGTTTTAACATCTCAATTGTGTATTCAGTTTTTGTGTTCAATCTTAGTTGTTGTTAAAACAGTGATATTTTTATTAGAATATAATTTAACTTCTTTTAATATCAATAATTTTCTTTACTTTCTGTTTTAGATTAATTGAGCATTGGTTGAGCGCGAATCAGCCGAATTTACATGTCTTGATTTTTTTAATATCGTACAGATAGTTAGCTAGTTTCCTCACTACGTTTTCCTTCGCCATCGGCCAAGAGGCAAATACTTAAAACCTTAAATTGGAATTAAAAAAATCCTGGTGTCAGCATCGAAGTCGGGTCAACATCGATTGAACCACTACCAGTGTTCTCATTCAATAAGTAAGAAAGGCTTCTTTTTTGAAAATTTTCTGGGAATTGTAATGCCGACGGTTGAGGTGGAGTGGTAGAATTTCTTACGTATTCACCACTCGACAATGTCATTTTGTTTTTGTTTCTTTAAATTGATTACTTTCATATCTGTAAAAGAAAACGTTCAATGATAAAATTGATGAGTCATAAAACTCATAGAGATATACGTAAGAAATACTACAAAATATGAAAATAGAAAAAAAAATTAATATTAGTTCAATAATCTCTAGTTACTTTTGTTTTTAAATAAATTAAAATGTGTATTGTTATAACAGGTAAAATGGAAATGCAGTGCTGAAAATAAACCAAACAGCAAATCACCGGAGTTCTCTTACAAATATAAGTGGCCTGCGAAATATTTCCTGAGCGTATTAATACACGGTTATTCAATACAAGGCAAAGTATTAGCAATCTGTTGTAGTCTTACCTAAGGCCTTAGTTACATTAGCGTTTGCTAAGACAATCGCCAACGTTTGAACAGTATTTGTTACACGCACTTAACTTCAGCACAAACGTATCATTTAAATATCGTAAGATTTTCCAAAGTTCTTAATGTTTGACTTTAGTTATTCGTTTTCATTATAATTTATTTTGTTATTATTTTATTTTACAATTTATTGCCCACCTTAAATTATTTCAAAAAATGTATAAGAAAGATTTGAGGCAGATTTTGGCAGTTGTTGAGAATTCTGACTTGTCCTAATTTATATATTGATATTTTGTTGCAACTATATTCTGAAAGTACGCCGTAACAAATTATAAAAAATAGTTTTCTTTATTAATGGAAATATTCTGACCAGTCAACTTATTCACCTTATATTCGAAGAATGCTTAAATAATATTATCTGCCCAGCGCCAATAGCCTGATGGTTTAGGATACTTACTACGTATCACGGCGACGCAGGTTTGAGCCCGCCATAATTGAATAGTATGTACGATGTCCTAGCAAAAGCTTTTAAGTTAAGTTGGAGTGGTTCAGATTATGATTTCTTATATTTACGCGAATATTATACATTTAATAAAACCAATTTTACGGATTTTATCGCGTTTAATTTTTTAACTATTTATAACCAGACGTTTCGGGCGCTTTACTGCATCCATGGTCACGGGGGCCTGATGTAACAGATTTCCTGATGTCATAATAAAACCATGTTCTGGATCACCTTAACCTTCATATTACCACAAATCCTTGCAAAGGAACACCGATTCTTGCCAAGGACGAAGTTCGAAAAATTAGATTTAATTCATCATTTCAGCCTATTATTGTCCACTACTGAACGGCTTTTATCAAATAAAAAAGGCCTCCCCCATAGATTGCCACAAAAGTTTGTAGCCCTCATTTTGGGGGGATTTCGTCATAGTTGCCACGCTTGGCGGGCGGGTTGGCAACCGCAGTTTATTTATTCAGATGTTCCAAGAAAATGCTGCTGCCCATCTCCTGGTTTTCATTTTCCCTCGGTCGACTTTCACGACACCCACGGGATGAGATGGGGGTGCTAGATTATCTTTAATTTAAATTTAAGTTTTGTATGATTAATAGTCACATCAGTAATATTAATAGCACTGCTAGTATTCCTAAAAAAGATGCAGTTTATAGTCGTTCATCAAACGCTAAAGCGATGTCAGCCTTAACAGCACTGCTAGAGATTCTCACAGCACGAGTTTGGTCGCGCTGCGAACAAGTCAACAATAGCTGAAACGCGATCGGTTAGGCCCTAGTGCTGAGGTCGGGTTTCGAACCGGCAACATTGTTCAATTAAAGTATAGTTAACTATCGATGAAGACGTGCTTAGATGAAATGTTGCAAATTGGCAGTGTTCACTGTTAAATAAAAAAAATGCTTTAACTTAATCATCATGATGAGAGTACATTGGTAAATTAAGATCTCTTCCAGAATATATACAATATTAGTATTATCTTATCTTAAAGTTCGTTTTGTTCTGTTTGTTTTAAATTTAGAACTTAGCCATACTTTTGTGACAGCATTTTTGTTCTTGATGTTTAATTTTATGCAGAAAATATGGTGCAAATTCCATTATTTAATCCAATATGTTATAACAATTATGTAGCTCTTAAAATTTTATTAAGTACATTGTTTTTTCCAACAGCTAAGAATATTTTATCTCCAAAAAATTAAAAAAACTTTACAACGGTAAAGAATAATCTCTCGGAAGCTGGATTTAAGAGTAAACACCGTTGCGAAAACGTCACCGGCCAATTGTTAGCATCAGTTTAGTAGCGATAAAAGTATGTTGTGTAACCGGCCCTAAGTTTTATGGTTTCCACTCCGCAAGAACTCTCGGGATGTCATTCTAGTAACAAACACAGTTTCAATTGCTAACTGGTTTCGGAAGACCCTTAACACGATACAATAAAGTTTATTTTTGTACTGTTAACTATCTACGGTGACAAAATAGCGTGGTTTACGTTACCCGTGGTATTCTGTTTTGCTGTATTAGGCATCAACAATTTGTCGCGACGCGACGCTATATACCGTGGGTCGTTCTGGCCTTTGATAGTGACCTTTATTTCTTTATTGCTCACCCCTTCCTTCACCCTTTCCTAAAGCATTGTTGTGGTGTACCATCATTTTGTCTGTATGTTTATAAATTTTTAATTTTCTCAACGTCATATTTAAAAGTAATTCCCGGACCGGAATGGTCATTCTTAGAACTTCGTATGACGCCAAAAGGCACTTTTCTGAGTTGCGATTTTCGAACGATTTCCTACATCTTACGTTGTTTACCCAAAAATATCTTTAAATCACAAAGAATCTGTACGTACAAAAAATGTTTGAAAACATCTCTGATTACGGTAACCTATTATTTTCATAAAAACTAAAGCACATAATTACGAGACGAACGTTACGCAGAATTTAAATTATTAATTCTATAGCCAAGCCTCAGAATATTTTTTTCGTAAAAATATAATAATACAAAAAAATATTGGCAACGATCTCGTGACCGATAAGTTACGGCCAACTTTTTAAAAATATAAAAGTACATACGCACATTAGCGCTCCGCCGGTGCCTGACGGCGGTTGAAAAAAGTAAAAATTAAAAAAAGAAGCAAAGGAACACAGGTATACATGTGAGCATGAATGATACGAGGCCTGACGCTTGCTTCTACCGTTAGCATACTAATTGGGAAATAAAATGTAATTTAAAGCAAATAAAAATTATCTTTATAACTTAATTAATTTTTATCATGTTATATCAAATGTCGAACATTTATTTAGTTAAAGATATTTTTTTTATTTGCAGATACCATTAATATTCGCTTAATTGACGATGATTGAGTAAATAAAATAAAAACTGACGTCGTCGGCATTATTTTATTTAATTTGATAAAACTTATATAAAGTTTTCTCAAATTTATGACGTTTTATCCGTAAATAATTAAGTCTATATCATACCAGTGAGATTTTTTTGTAATTACCATGGGAAGATTTTGGATATCGTTATAATTACGACAATTTGAAATTTAAGTTTAAACGTACATAACACATGAGTAAAAAATACATAAAAACACATTTAAAATTTTAGTAAATATTTGCATTGTGTAGCGAAGAAATTATCAAGATTTATAAAAATTATCAATCAAAATTTGTTTTTAAATACTTTATAACTTTAATACTTTTTCATAATTTTACTAAAATTTCGTTATCGCATGTCCTGCCTGAACGATTTGGTGTAATTTATTTACACGATTTAAATTTATATTGCCAGCCGTACTCGCTATCTCTGTTAAGAATTTTTGGAATACCGCCTGACGGCGGGCGGCCCGATGTTATCAGCCGTTCTAAATACGAGTTCGATTCCCGGCCGTGCACTGGGACCGGTCCGATAGACGTCTCTATTCGCCGCACCACCACGCCTGTCCGATGGATAGGTGGATAGCAGATGCAATAAAAATCGATCATTGTTGTTTGAAAAATACGTGAACTACGTTTCTTTTATTCATAATTTTAGACCATTTTCATATATTTATAACCGTATTATTCGTTTATCAGCTTACGTTAAAGAATTATTATGTAGAAAAATTAATTTATTTGTTAACATTTCTAAATTGGTTTGGGATTAATTGACTGATAAGTGATATCGGCTTGCTGTCACATTGAAGAATGACGTAGATTTGAACAATGTGAGGTTCTTTTGCATAATAACATATTTAAGTGCCTATGCGCTTGAACGGCGATAATGAAGAAATACGAAGAAGATAATACGACCTACAACATTATTAAAATTGTCTTTAACTTGAACCTTGTTGGTGTAAAACAAAAATTCATTGAGTTCAATTACATTATTTCTATATAAAAACAAGAAATCTATATTTAACCGTTTAACTCATTAACAATATGTATATGCGTACTTCTTCTCATGAAAGTGATAAATATAAATAAATAATTGTTTTATTATGTGGATAGATCTAGAACATAACGAAATATAGTAAATCTAAAAACAAATAAGATTATTTTTCATAAAAAGGATTTTCTTTAATATAAAAAGTAAAAAACAAAATATCGGTCATAAATATACCGAATTTCCAGTAGACCAAGCGTATCCGCTCAGGAGAACAGGAAAAAACCCGTACATCCGTTCCCGCTGTAGTACTCCTTCCCGTCCATTTAGACCATTAGCCGTTAAATGGTCACAACGGATGACGTTAGCGCAATATTTAATTTATTTTAAAACGTAAAAGTATCACTATTATATGTATATAATATTACGGTCGACATAATGCTGTTTGCTACAGTAATGCTTGTGCTCGCCTAATTAATAAAACCCTGCTTTAAATGTATGGAAGTTAATAGAATCAGGCGTTACTTTGCGGAAATCAATTATAGTAAAGGAGAGAAAGTTAATTTGCTAAGATCCGCATGCAAAATGTAAAATGGTGTGTATTACCTGGTTTTGATGAGCACCGCCCGCCCTCCCTCGACAGCGTGCACAAGAAAACCAATACCGCCACCGGGAGCCGCCACCAGATACCCTCCACCACTACAACACTACCACGAGGCAATACTCAACACTGAAGTCGAGAACACGACACGTGTTTCACCTCAAAACGAGGCATTAGCAAGTCGTGCTGTCGAGGGAGGGCGGGCGGTACTCTTCAAAACTGCATGGGGATCTTAACAAATTAACTTTCTCTCCTTTACTGTACGGAAGTATCAGCCACACCACAGGCGAATATAATAACATAAATATTATAAATGTGAAAGTTACTCTCTCTGTCCCCCTGCTTGTTCGTCACTTTTTAACGGCTCAACCGTTGAATCGATTTTGACCAAATTTGGCATAGAGATAGCTCTTGTATCCTGGAGACCAACAAAGGATACTTTTTATCCCGGAAAATCATAGAGTTCCCACGAGATTTTTAAAAAATCTAAATCTGAAGATACGAAGTTGCAGGCATCATTTAAGAACTATAAAAATGTTTATAAAAAAATATAAGAAACTATCCGAAGTCGCGAGTCTGCGTGGATTTAGGTTTTTTAGATATCCCGTGGGATTGAATGTTTCGGGTTAAGAAGTATCCTAGGTCCGTCTTAAGGATGCAAGCTATCTCTGTTCCAAATTTCGTCAAGATCGGTTCATCGGTTGAGCCATGATAAAGTAACATAAAAAAGATAAGAGGATCAGGGGAGTTATTTTCGCATTTATAATATAAAAGTATGAAAGTATGGATAACAGCCTCTACATGAACCACTGCTGAGCACAGGCCTCCTCTCATTTCTGAGAGGGTTTTGGAGCAGGGAAGAGTCCGCCACGCTGCTGGTTGACGGACTTCACACGTTATCGAAATATATTTATTTCATACATTAAGATATTGTGTCAGTGGTAAAATATGAAATGAAAACAATAAAAAAAGACACAAAAGGTATATGGAATTAAATGTTTTAATACTAAAAGTGTATTGTAAGTGTTATTTCTTTCGTAAAAGTAATTAAATTTAAAATAAAAGTCGATGGTCACATTGTTTCAGCTGATGTCGAACTTTGCGACAGTGTAACGAATTATTGCTTAAGGTGACTGCCACAATAATTTATGATATCTACTGCACATATTATAGTGCCAGAAAAAATGTGAAAGATGTTTCGAAATATGTCTCACAGGGAAGCAGAGGCATCCTCAAATTTTTGAAAGCGTTTTGGAGAGAAAAGTCCAGAACGCTGCTTTTGATCGGGTTGACGGACTTCACATGGTAATTCGATACTTAAAAACTTAAAATTTAAATTATCAATTTTATTGTAGCCTGCACCTGTAATGAAATCCGGGACCATCGAGTACTTTGAATTGAAAAGCGAGGCTGAATTTGGTGTTGCACAAATATAGGATTCAGTGAGGACTCGAACCCAGTATCCATCCAACCAACGATTTAGAATGTGCGATGGCCATCATTCCCCCAATTTGTATAAAATTCAGGTATTATTAGCATATGTTTAATTCCTGCAACTTTACACGATACCTAATTTTAATAGACACCTCGGAGGGCGACCGGTTTAAAATAAAATGAAGAAATAGTGACGCGTTCGGCAATAAAATTTCATTGCCTGTTTGCATTTTCCCCTCGTTTAAACTTGATTCGACTTGCTTATTAATGATCGTATATTTTTGCGAAACAAGCGTTGCTATTGTATTGTATTATTAATAGGCGATGTCGTTGGACAGGCTTAAACATGACCTTCTACGATTATTTAAACATTAAAACGCGACTTATTAAGAGGATACCCTCATAATTTCCATCTATACAGTGCACCGTCAAGTACACGGCGTTTTAGTCAACCAGATATATTTCTTTTTTAAGTAAGGTTGACGAACGAGCAGTACAGTCAACCTGACGGGAAGTAGTCATAGTGGCCCGTCATCATCATTTCAGCAGAGTCCATCACAAGTCCTCTGCCTCTCCATTGACTTACCACAAAACCATCTTGTGGAATTTTTCCCAAAACTGCGTTTACCGGTGTGAGGTTGCTTTCCTACCTTTCTTCCCAACTGTTATCGATTCTACGAGCTATATGACCGTCATATTGTCACTTCAGCTTGCTGATAGTCCTAGATGGCACAGATAGACACACATTGTGGCTCATAGACACATTCAATCCTGTTGCAGTTGCGTTAGCACCCCTGAGAACTACCAGTCCCCGAGTCGTTGGTGATTTGATCTTCGGATCTCTACACTCTTTTTACGAAATACCGCAGCGTTATGCTGGTATTCTCTAGTTGTAAAGTGCTCTCTAGACAAGCTATCCCATTTATGTGCTACCATCCATGTAGTACATGACTCTACCACATACGAAGGTATTCGAGGTTTTGATGTTGCCGGTTAATTCTATTAAAACATTCCTATTCAGCCCGCGACGGTTTGACAGATTAAAATGTAGACGCATAGACTAAGAAACCAGAACGAAGCGTTTCAAACAGTTAGGCGGACGCTTTGGTTACGCGGGCAAAATCAAATTCCGAATTTTGCCGAATGCGGTTCGAGTTCGTTGCAAAAACGGCAACGCGTCGTACGTTGTCGCTAATGACGAAGGAATCTCTTTGTATAGGGCCCACGGTATTTATTCCTCGAAGGCCTGATCGGGATACAATTAGACGTTTTGTGCTGGTCGAATGACCGATTTTATATTGTTTTTAATTGTTCGGCGTTTTTAGGGTTCTACCGGAATAATTACGAAGTGCCAATGGTCTTAGAGACGATGGTACAAAACATTGATGTATTCAAAAGCAGACTAGTGGTCGCGGGTTGTGAGGAGCGTTGTATCGTGAAGTTTATAAAAACTTGACAGACAAGCTCATTGAGCGGTATTCAAAGGGCTCTGGACGTGATAGAAAGTGTGTTTACATGCAAAAACTGTTCGTACAGCGTGTAAACGTTGCTTGTTAAGAAACAATGTTTGTTGGAGGCAACGGCTAACGTCTTTGTGAAGCTTTAGTCATAAACAATTATGTACTACATACTACATCTACGCAAGTTACCTTACTTTTGATACTAAAGAAGGAGGTAGAGATGTAAGCGAGCCATAAAAATTTTGAATATTATTACGTTTAATATAATAAAGATAAAGAATAGTTATAACAGACTTAATGTCTAGATTTAGTCATAATAAGCTTTAATGATTTTTTATACTTACGCGAATACTACACATTTTTTACGGAATTTATCGCGTTTAATTTTGTACTATATATAACCCGACGTTTCGAGCGCTTTACAGCACGGTACGTAGCATGGTCTGAGGAGGACTGAGGTGTCACATGTCCTGATGTCATAGTTAACCCGGAGTACCTTCAGCTTTTAATTATTATTTTTAGTCCGATCTACGCAGAAAGAGCTATCAGTGTCTTGAAGTCTTGCAGTGGTATGCTTGGGTTTTGATTTAATTTAGGGTTATTAATTATAGGAAACGACGGGTTATAGGTTATAAATAGTACAAAAATTATTTTATTGAAATAATAATCTTTACGAGATTTTGTTTGAAAAAGATAACGAATTACCCGCATCAAGACGATACTTTGTTTCCGCTCTTTACTATCAGCTTTTCCTTACCCTAATTGCCCTAAGGAGAAGTCATTCTGTTTTCCGAATTATACGCTTTTATGTCGAGCGTGATTTCATTATTAATTTTTACTATATAATTTCGACATACATACACAAATAAATTTAAATGTTAAACAGTATAGAATTAAATGACGAAGTAATAATGATATTTATCTACAAAAATCTCGCAGAAATTATGGTGAAAAGAGTATAATGAAGGAGGGAGGCAAATATATAATCAAAAGCCTTAAAACAATTAAACAATATCCAAACATTCAAAAAATACCTTAAAGTACACCTACCATATCTACATAATTACATCAAAACAAACTAAATAATTGCAATAATAATATGATATAGATATTATAATAGTATTATAATGCATTTCTATTTGACAAAGATCAATGTCACATCTAGTTATCAAATTCAGCATTTGTGTTTTTGGCGGATGATATTGCAAAGAAAAGGGGAGCTACCCGCCAGATCGGATGGTCTGATCTGGGGAGGACGTCTCCTCCAACTAGTAATATTTAGATTGTTGTATATATAGTTCGCAATCTCATAAAACTTTCATAGCGCGATTATGGATTGAATGAAATATTTCTTGAGCTTCTCATGTGGCGACATAGATGTCGCTACATCACTCCCCCGCTGAGACTAAAAGTCGTAGGTTAGCAAGGGGACTTGTAACGTCAGGCGATGTGGTGCAGTCTGGCGTTGCGGTGAACCTGTGTCCAGGTCTTCAGTGCGTCGAGACGTATGGAGACAAGTATTGATGCCGCAGGAGTCAGCTTGTGGAGAAGGGGCCGCCGTTGTTCCTCAGTGGCTGAGAGACTAGGGAGCACGCGTTATGCCGACAGTAGTCTGCTGCTGTGACTGCGACGGCTGCCGATGACGTTCTTGCTGTGGTTCGGAGAAGCTGACTGCGGATGTTCATACCGGGGTTACCATTTTGGCGGATGATGTTGCCAAGGAAAAGGGTAGCTACCCGCCAGATCGGTTGGTTAATCCGGGGAAGACGTCTCCTCCTAATTGTAATATTTTAGATGTTGTATATATAGTTCGCAGTCTCAGAAAACTTTCATAGCGCGATTATGGATTGTATGAAATATTTCTTGAGCTTCTCATGTGGCAACATAGATGTCGCTACATGTTACTTTGCGTTGAGCTCTAACAACTTGTCCTTCTGTTGAGTTTAAATATATATAAAAAAATATTTGAAACTACTACTACTATTTATAAGCATTACTTCTATTTAAAACTAACTTACGTGTTATGTTAAATATCTAAAATGTTCTATTATTGACATATGTATGTAAAACTACGATATTACCCACTGTTTACAGCAAGCACTAATGTTCTTCTTTAATTATGTTTAAGTTCTCATGTAAGTGAATGTCAAATTCTTTTGAGAAATTAATTATCTTAAACCAGAATCCTGAATTTCAATTTTTTCCAAACAATGAGGACAAAACTATTGTAAAGAGATATTAATATTTTCATAACTAAATGAAAAGTGCAAAAGATTCACATCTCAGTTAATAACATATGACTGAATGAAGAAGGTTAAATGATGATGTTAACGGTGACTTTGAAGGTCAGGAGTCAGGCACTTATATTCAAGATTGACTGATCAATTCGTATTTTTGAGACAGAATCGGTTACATTTAAGTCAGGTAATTAATATATTAAACATAGTCTTAATATAGGTTGAAATTGGAGTCGAAAACGTTAGTTAATATTTTATTTTTGCCTACAGAAAGGACTTGTCCACTTTAAAATCTAGACTCAATTACAATATAGATTGTAATTAAAAAAACAGGGTCAGGCAAATCATTACACGTGACAGAATTGGAACTTATATTGTATACATATTAGAAAATTTTAATTAAAAAAATAACTCGAACGAAAAATATTGACAATGATTAATTAATCAATAAATAACAAATAACAGAAACGTTACACGAAAGTGTTTCACGAAAACGACCCCGACTTAAACTCGACTTAAATTCGCGCCCAAAGAAGTTTCTCCTCGACTAGACTTTATTTTTAAATAATCCAATATTATTTACAGACAGTGACATATACATATTTCTACTCTACTATGAAAAACGAATTAAAAAAAAATAAGCTTGCTAATTGTTCCCAGGACCGAGGCTTTTAACGAAACAGTGGCAGAGCGAATAAAATTGACATCTAATAAGTGTTATAAAAAAACAACGTATAACGAATAAAAAATATTCTATTTTATGCATATAATTAAAATAATTTTATGCGTCTAATAAATATCATCGTTGAAAAAGAATGATTTTTCAAAGTAAATTATTTAAACATTTTTAGTCTGGAAATATAAAGTGATTTATAGCATTCAAATAGTTTAAGCCGTAGAATTATATTATTATAAATTTGTCTTTAGTAAATATTTGATATTTGACATCAAGGCTACATTTTATATAAACGATTTGTACCTAATAGTATATAACTAACTCATGCCTGAAGATTACGTCGTATTTAGACGATTCCCATAAAAAAAAACTTTCGTTATTAGCGTGTTTATTTAAATGGAAAGACACACGTAAACCATTTTGATGGGTAATAAAAAGTTTAGAATAGTGTAATTAGTAATTGAGAGCGTCATAACAAGATAAGGAGCACTTTATTGAGTCAGGTTTGCGTTATTTCTCGGCTGTAGTATTTTAAAAGTGTATAATAGGCCATCATGTGGTTTGTGCACCCACTGTGAAAGTTAAGCAAGGGTCAATTTTTTATGTATTTAAACATACAGTTGCGGTTAATAAATATTTTTATTCTAATTCAATACAAGTATTCCTTCTTTAAAAATCGTTACAGACGTTAATTGCATCAACAATTTGTAGGCCATACAAATATTTGTTCCATGCGGGAATCGATCCAGCGACAGTAACACAGAAGCCGATTATTTAGTCACTGCGCCATCCAAACCGCCGATCATTTCTTGGTAATGAAATTACGAGTATGTGCCAACAGATATATAACTTATAGCTATGTTTATATACATTATAGCTATCTATATATTATAACTATGTTTTTAACTTAAGGCAACATTTTTTTTCTTTTGATCAAGTTTAAAAACTTCTTTGTTACATCGAATCTGTTAGGTAGCCTAACTAATCTTAAACCAGGAGAAGATACATATTACGGGGTCATTCGCAAATCATTCAAGATTCGAAAACCCACAATATATTGATTCAAATCCCCTTTAGTTACGCTTTTATATTTTTGCGTCCTTAAAACACTGTTTAACAAAATAAAATGACCGTTTGAATGATAACCTGGTAGTATCAACAGCAATTTAAACTTTACAAATGGTTCGTTAAGCGTGGTAAGGCCACGCTGTAGTACGTAAGTGAGTAAATTTGACCGGGGAAATATCGCTCTCTTACAGGTTTCATGGAACAGAAATCCACCACAGTCCTAAAGGGGCACCCCTCAGGACTGTGGTGGATTTCTGGGTGCCAACGCACATTTATCTAGATAAAATTGACTAGGTAGAAAATGGATGTTACCTTACTTGCCATCATAAGGACTATATGCTCACTAACTTACATAAAAAGACATTCATTTAATCCGATTGATTCGACATTATTAAAAGACATTTTTGATCTCGGCCCAATATTTCTTTTTCTGCAGATCTTTAATACGTGAAATATATTTAATTGAAATATATATAAAATAAAATAAAACTGAAAATATATTATTGAAAATATATTTATCTTTTAATAAAATAACATATACAATGTGTAAATATGTATGCAATGTATAATAAATAGCAAATTTTTCGTTTAACCTATGTCAGGATACATAATAACTGATATAATATTCTAACTCAGAGTTGACAAAGCCTTTTATTTTAATTAGTATCTACAATTTCCATGCAATTTATGATCTGAGTCATCCATAAATTATGTATAAAATGCATAAATCATCTAAACTTAGTTTGCAGTTTATGAATCATAAAAAATTACTTCAGCCTGTCTCTACATTTTTACGTCACCGGGCAAAAATATAGCTCTATGGTGCTAGTAAATAACAGTTTACTATTTAAGTGCCTTGTTACAGCACTGTTTATGCGTCAGAAGTATTTAAATAATGCTTATAAAGTATGGTTACGATCGTACGCAAATTAGTTAACAGACAAAATAACATAATCATCATCACACCTGCTATCCTTACCGACATAAGCAGGGTTTTTAAAGTAATAACACGAGTTTTATGGGATTAAAAGGCAAAAATATAGGTTTTTAGCTCAACTTGAGATATAAGAACACTCAGTCCCTGCTGGACTGTGCCTTGTCTGTTGTACTCGCTGAACTGTGTGTGTGGGTGATAAATGGTAACTTTGGTCCATACATTTTACTAGTGGTAGGTTTCCTAAGCAGGAATCCATCTAAGTAGGCACTGCAGGGCCAGTTACTCTGCCATGAAGCAGTGGTGTGCCGTGTTTGTAGCACTGCCAAGGTCTGTAGGCACTGAGAACTAGTGTAATCACTGAGCTCGTGAGACTTAAGAACTGATATCTCAGTGTAGTGCCACACAGGAATGTTCGAGGTGACACAGCTTTTGTTATGGGCAGACGATGCACTTACCCATCAGGTGAACGTTTTGCTCGTATCATCACTTTCTCACTTCCTATAAAAAAGCTAAAATCTATTCTAATTACAATTTTAATTCGTTATCACACCTAGGGACTAAAAAGGAAAGCTCTCGTTGCCAGTAAATTGGGCTCCGGTTTCATTATACGAATGCGAATGCATTCATTGGTTTTCTACAAGAGCATGGTCAATTACCGGTTGATAGCGACACATTCAACAATCAGTATGCATCACTCTTCCACGTAGAAACCTTATCAATACTTACACTATCCTAAGTTTCAGTTTTATCACCAACATGAACGGTCTTAACCTTTCTCTTAAGTTATGCCGATGACACTTGCGATGATTATTATATCACACACATTGAAAGTTGTATAATTAAACAATAAATCTTTATAAGGTTCAAGGTATGTTCAATGTATACAGTTTTAGTCCTCATGCTAAGAGAATATTGTGTTTTCTGTGTATTTGCATAAATGACTTTAATTTTGAACGTCTAAACCAACCATAGTTTCCAAAACCGTTAAAGTCAACGACATTTGTATATTTGATATTGTAATTTCCCATAATATTTCCACCCAAAAAAGTAACTAGCGTATAAAAAGATTTGATGATGAATTAACAAAAATAAATAATAGTAGAAAGTACATAAAAAATGTATTTTTATTATTTATTTGAGTTTCATACTAGATGAAACGTGACGCCATTTTGAAATTCTATCGATTGTCATCTTTAGCGAAGCCCACGCCTTACGACACATTTCTCCGCATAATTTGTTTAGAAGCAAAAAGGAAATGTTCTTCAAATAAAAAATAAAAACTGATAGAACTGGACAAATTTGTGACAAATTTATTGCTCACTGCTTTAAGTGGTCAAACCGGTTCAACATACAATAAGCTCAGAGTTTAATATTGAAATTTGATCGTTTATATGAATAAAACTTTTAGTTCGGTCGCGGCTTGTCACTGGTATACGTGTATTTTGATCTTTCCTACAATAAAGTTTTGTAACTATGGAATTTTTTATTTTAAAATTCTTGTGATCAAAATAAGAACAGGATCGACAAGAGTAAGCCTACTTAAACTATGTAATTTGATACATTCTGCAATTTTATTTTTTATATCTTGACTTTGCATTTGCTGTTTTTCTGTTTACGTGCAATGGCAATGGACCTACGTATCTACCTAAACCTACCAATATTTACAGATAAGTAGAATCAATGAAAATAACCCTCTTTGTATATAACATACATACATACATAAGGTCACGACTGTATCCCATAAGGGGTAGTCAGAGACTGGGCACTCACTGCAAAAGCAGATGACTGCCACAATCCACGTTTCACCAAAACATTAAAATGCACTTGGTGTGATAGGTGGTGAGCCCATCGCCACCATGCGCTGTTGGGTGCACAGTGCAGTTTAATTCCTTACTCGCCTTTTACGAGATCCATTGGATGAGATGGAGTGGTAGTATTCTTTTAACGAGCCGCCACCACACGGCATTGTATATAACACTACTTATAAACGTATATGGTCCATTACTTTAATGTCCCAAGTCTCAATTCCCACCATTTACGCTTTGAGACTAAGAAATTAACATTTTAATCACAAAAACTTAAAAGTATTCGGACAAACTGAAATTACTTCCACGTATAAACAAATCGAAAACAACTCATTGGCGACCGAACATGAACATAAACTAGCCTTGCGCCATCTCCCCGATTAGAATAATCAAATTAAAAGAAATTATACGCTATTCGAATGATGCTGGTTAATCCATGCATGGTTAGATAAATTCAACGGTTACCACTTTTCATTTAAAATTTTTGTTTTCAAACTGTTATTATTAATTAGCATTTGCTTTTTAATAGTATGGATATTTTTAAATTTATGAACAAAACTGAAGTGATACTTACATACTAAGTTTAACATTTTCTAAATAACAAGTAAGAAACGGAACATGAACATGCCATTCGTATTACCAAGGCCGACGACAGTTTTACTTTTGTATGGTGGAAACTTTATGGTAGAACCGTACTCTAAAATCAGACAGACTATCAAGTTTCATATCATCTGTACAGTCTTTATCACAGCTTTTACTACTTTTTTACTTTTTTTTATTCAGATGAAGCACAAAAAGCGAGGTAGTTTTACGGTCGCAAAAATCCTTCTGTACAAGTATTACACACATGTCACATATCTCTTAGAATTTAGTTAGCAAGCACGCCCGAAAGCATTTACATTTTCAATTAATTTTCGTGGATGCCTAATGTTGACAAAATTTTGATTCAATTCTATAAATATTCTAGTAGCAACCCTAAAGCTTAAAACTAGCTAATATTAAAATTGGCACTAAACTACAATAGATTTTGATGTCTTAATTACGACTGGTCGGTCTGTCGCGCCGACGAATTTACATAATACAAATATCCAAATATTTCACTGTGAAATTCGAGTCTGTAACATCAACAGCAATTAAAAAAACGCTTAATCATTTTATCGATTTTTATTAGTGCTGTAGACATTTCGCGCCAGAATAACATGCAAGATTATTTTTTAATTATTTCTATTTCGTGTTGCAGAGTTCGTTAATGGAGTCATAGCATACATTTCTGCTTAAGTTTTATGAGTTAAATAAAACTAGCTATGATTGAGATGAAAGGTTTTTTAAGCTTTGAAGTTATATTAGTAGAAAAATACATATAGGGGTATATCTTTATCGGAACGTCTACGTTTTAGTATGTGGTTTCGTGTCTTGTAGGTGCTAGAGAATTTACAATCACATATCTTCCAGTAAGTGCTGAAAAAGTTGACTAAAGAATATTTCAGACAAAACGGCGGAATGGTGATGGATAGCAAACGTTTTATGTGATGCAGGACATCTTATACTGCGATCACCAATCTGCCAAGCGTGGACATTATGGTAAAACCTCCCAAGTTGGAAGAAATCTTATTCCAACAGCGAAAATTTGAAAGTCTGATAATAATTAGGCTGTACTTTATTAGTTAAGAATTAAAGTGTTTACGTGATCGATGATGTTACAGGTCATGCAACCCCTAACTTTAGTAGCTAACGCAGCTAGGTTATCTGGCCAGAAGATGTATCACGCTCTAAAAAAGAGAACGTTAAGAAGCTGTCTTTTACGGCGAGTGAAGAGAATCGCCCAAATAAACCAACAACGGACACAAAGGGGGACTATCAACCATCTGTGGCCCAATGGCGGGCACCTACGTCTTGATTCATCCGGGGTAGTTCCAGATATATCACAGGCATAATTTTTTTTAAATAGATACATTTTAGATCGTAACAAATTCCCAATTAGAGTTTCGTTATCATGGATGCATTAACAGATTTCAATTACACACACAAACACATAATCATCATCTAAAATGGTCCACCTATTTTTAATGGTGCTACCACGTGCTCAGCGGATACAGTAAACGTCGTGAGGAAACCTGCATGTCTGAGGCTCAGACATACAGGTGAAGACCACCAACCAGCATTGGAGCAGCGTGGCGGACTCTTCCTGACTCCAAAATCCTCTCATAAATGGGAGGAGGCCTGTGCTCAACAGTGGGACATTTATATCCTGTTACTTTACTTTTTTATTTACAAATTATTTACAATATTCACACTTGAAATTGCCGTTGAAATTATACAATAACATTTGTATAAAAATGTAATAGCGTGTAAGGTTATGTCATATAATGTTTAAATAACAGCTCCGTGGGAATCTGTACATAGAGCAAGACAAGACCGCTTTGTCGTAAAAAATAGAGTCTTAACAATAAAGAAATGGTTGAACTTCGTGATAACTGACCGGAGCTTGAAATCGCGGGGTCACGAGACACTCACACAAAACATGGAACGTGAAGCTTGATGGCGGTCATATTATATTTTAGAGTTCCTCACTATAAGGATTTGAAAATGACATTGAATTTTTATTTCTCAAATAATTTAGATTAAAAATATGCAACAAAAAGTATTTTATTTCTTATTTAAAAAAAAAAACGATGCCCCACACTAAGATTTTTCTGTCTATCGTGTGTGCGTTTTACAGACACATATTTCACAAGCACAAAACAACCATTATTATTAAATTACTGGCAAAGAGGCATTGCTTCACACTCCTCAGGGTTAACAAAGCTCCGTCTTGATTCTTCACAATCTAGTATAATCAAATGAGACACCGTGATCATTTATTATGAAGGGAACTATGTGCTCATTTGTCACTCTGATATGTTTTAATTAATAAGCAATGATATTCAAACTTAAATGAAGGTGTATAATCCATACTCGACACTATTTCTATTTAATAAAACTACTTTTACGGATTTTAGCGCGTTTAATTTACTATGTTGCACAAATGTTGGCTTCTAGTATTCGTACCTACGGCTCAGCATAATTTTCAACTTAAAATGCTAAACACGGATAATATTCATCATCCATACTAATATTATAAATGCGAAAGTAACCCTCTCCGTCCCTCTGTCTGTTTGTTATTTTTTCACGGCTCAACCGCTAATGCGATCTAGACGAAACTTGGCACAGTGATAGCTTACATCCTCGAGACGGACATAGGATACTTTTTATCCCGAAAAATCAAATAGTTCCCACGGGATATTTGAAAAATCTTTATCCACGGGGACAAAGTCGCGGGCATCAGCTAGTTACGAATAATATCCGAACCGGAAACAACCTCAGAGCCGAATCCACACCTAAAATCTTTTTATGTAACTACAAAAATTTTATGACGGAATAAATTGACACTTAGCAGTTTCAAATTTGCTACAAGGAATTTCCAGCAAATTTCAAACTGTGGTTCGTTTCTTATTGTTCATATTATTTTATATAATTCCACAAAATGTTTTCCGACGTTACAGAAATGCAATTGTGGTTCACGCTTGACAGCTTTTTCTACGAATTTCGATTTACCTTTGACATGGATACGGTCAGTTTTCATTTCATTACTCTAGAAAAAAAAACCTTGCTTTCCTAAGTGAAGTAAGTATAAAACGCATCATGACTTTTTATCAATTTCTTCCGTCCTTTACGAAATAAACAAAAAATATGTTGAAAGAGAAAGCACTGGTGGTAGGATTCCTACGCAGGAATCCGTCTAGGTAGGTACCACCCCAGGCCAGTTATACTACCGTGAAGGAGCATTATTGGGTTTCGGTCTGAAGGGCACTGAGAGGCTTAAGAATTAATGTCTGAATGTGATGGGCGCAGTGTGGTGCCATTCAAAAATGTTGTAAGTATTTATTATGGGCAGACTTTTCACTTACCATCAGGTCAATGTTTTGCTCGTCTCATCACTTTATCGAATAAACATTAACAACATTAACATTGCCGTGTGGTAGCGGCTTAAGAGAATCTACCACCCCTTCTCATCCCGTGGGTGTCGTAAAAGTCGACAGAGGGACATAACCAGGAGATGTGCAGCAGCATCTTCCTGGAACATCTAAATAAATAAACTGCAGTTGCCAACCCGCCTGCCAAGCGTGGCAGCTACGGCGAAACCCCACAAAATAAGAGCTACAAACTTTCGAGGCATTGTATGTGGGAGGCCTGTGTTCAGCAGTGGACTAGTGATAAGCTGAAATAAAGATGATGAATTAACAAAACTATATAATTACTGTAAAATAACTGCTCAGTATATAAACAATTATTATTTAATCGATAAATATTAATTAAAAATAACAGAAACGGTACACGAAAATGCTGAACTCAAATGTACTCGTACTCTCGTGGCACCCAAAGATTTTTGACTTTAAAAAAAAACTGCGTTCTAGATAATGTTTAAAAATATTCCTAACGTTAAAGTAGTTATATTATACAATACTAAGACGACGTATACCATCTGCTACAAAATACTTCGCTTTTTAAATACGTCGATTAAACTATTACGGTAGGTTCTCGCATTCGCAGTTAGACGACAGATATAAATTGTCCGTAATATTATCACAACCACTTTATATAAAATATGCGCTACAAGGCAATGTACTGTGAATTTTATTCAAGTGTGGTATATATTTCAAAATTTGAGGAATAGGCTCTTACAGCCCATACTGGCCATGTCTGGCCACTGTGCCGTGTGGTGGCGGCTCGATAAAAGAATACTACCACTCCATCTCATCCAATGGATCTCGTAAAAGGCGAGTTAGGAATTAAACTGCACTGTGCATCCAGCAGCGCATGGTGGCGATGGGCTCACCACCTATCACACCAAGTGTTATATTGTGTTGGTGAAACGTGGATTGTGGCAGTCATCTGTTTTTGCAGTGAGTGCCCAGTCTCTGACTACCCCTTATGGGATACAGTCGTGATTTTATGTATGTATGTATGTACAAGGCAATGTACTGTGAATTTTATTCAAGTGTGGTATATATTTCAAAATTTGAGGAATAGGCTCTTACAGCCCACACTGGTCCACAGTAGACCAAAACCCTCTTTCAAATTACGAATACGTCATACAACCCGTTTTTGGGAATTCACATCTAATCCAAATGCCTTGAAGAATCGTTACGCCGTCTAACTAGCTCCAAATTGCGTTTGCCAAGATGCTTTGGGACTTATTTACTCTATTGATTATTATTTTTCACGCAAATAGCCCAGTATCGTATTAGCCAATGTGGAACTATGACTTACTTAATCATCGAATCAATTAATTTCAAATTTCCTATCACAGTAATGTCAAAGATTTGACAGGTGAAACATTTCTGTGAAAATATTTCTAAGCATTGTTCTCTTTGTATTCAAAGTTGTTTTTTTAGTAAGACAAATTTGTGTTTGAGCCAATTTGTCAATAAGTCGCATTATGACAATAGATTATAACTAATGATAAGATGGAGAGTAATAATAAAAGTAGATTTGTTAATGATGCATATTCTCTAAACAAAAAATAGTAAATTTTATTTTACTTTAGACCATTTTGAATTAAAGCTGAAAAGTAAGTAAAGGGAGTAAAAAATAACCGAAATCATTGACTAATGCATTCACTCTTTAAGAACTTTCCCATTTCCTTTAAAACGCATGAAGAACTGATTAGCATTGTCGAAATACCATTATCGTTATTTCGAGAAAAATTGGACCCGAGATATGACGGCGCGGCTATCCGGGTCAAAGCCACTTAAAACAAAAGAGACCTGATAAACATTGTTAGTCAATAGTGCCAATTGACCATGCGTCACATGGGATTATCTTAATAAATGGAAGTATAAAACAGAAACAAAATAAGCCGAGTTCAAGCAACACTTACAATTGTGTAGTAATTAATTTAGAAATGGCCAAAATAATACCTAATAGAGGTAAAAATCTAAAACAAATATAACTATTAAAATATTGTTAATCCTGCTTCATAGATGCAGTTCTTATTAATATATAAAAAAGCATTGTGTCCACAACCTTGAGGCATGTGTTAAACCTTTCTTTGGCCTGTTTAAAATGAGCAACCTGTGATGGGTAAGTACTCCTGTTCACCATACTGGCAGACGGATTGGCTAGGGCAGATCGGATTCCACAATGGGTGAGAATATGTTGAAAGAGACTGGCAGATCAGAATTGGCTGCCAGAACACTGAACTAAACTTTTTTAGTGTTTTAATATTTTTTAGAAGACCTATTGCAACCAAGCCTACGTCGTCTGGCTAATAACTACAAATTACTTTACTTTATCATCTGCTGAAGATACATTCTAATGCCATAAACCTTCGCGCAAATACCTAAGCAATGAATCGTCATCCCCGTATCCAAAGTAACTTTTATATGATAAGGAAGGAGGTGTATATTAATATCTAATGTAAACTCAATCAAAATATGAGCATTAATTATCATTTAAAAATAAACACAGCTATGAACAAAAACTTGGGTAAATCCCACCCTAAGTTTTCAAGACTTGGCAACATAACTGTTAGTCAATTTTTAACCTTACTAAATAGACGTCCTCCATTTTTAGCGCTTAGCCTCAGCTTTTATTTATAGCATGGCAAGCGTAAAATGGCGCAATAGTCTTGACTAATGACAGTATAATAAGAAGTTTTTGTATTGCTAAGAGTTAGGAGAACGTGTTATGGCTACCTCATACAATCAATCGCAAAAATAACAAAACATGAAATTAATATGACCATCGTCATATCAAATAATGAATTATTTTAAAGTTATTAATTTAATCGAGAATTCATAATCAAGGATCGATGTAATATTAAATAAAAGTATGTAAAGATCTAATTAAGATCGACATACTTGGATTGCAGGATTAAAAATAAATTAATTTTTTTGAGCAGAATCACGCATTCAAGACAAACCTTAGCGGTTCATATGGATATGTTAAACCGAAAATTTGTATTCGACTAAAAATCTGATAAAATGAAAAAATAACATACATGTTACAAAACATATATCGTATGAAAAACTTTTGTATGTAACCTATGTAGATATGAAATTTTATTAGGACGACAACATAACTATGTTGGAGTATCCCATAGCGGAATTTTATAATACGTTTAGCAGGCCTAAATAGCTTCATAATTATTCATTGTTATAAATCTCTCATAAGTATTTTTTTATGAATAAGACAAATTTTGTAATTGATTATATATATAAGTTAGTATATAATTAATTGCAAAATTTGTATCCAACTCACAGACAGACAATAAAGCGAGTTAATAATGAATTGTAATCCAGTTCCGAGCTATGTTTAAAGGTTCAAATCTCTAGTTAACTAAGCTATAGAATATGCGTTTGGCTCTTGACGTTGTTACGCATTGACATTATAAAAAAGTATTTCGACCAGTTCCATGAACTTCGACATTACGCTAGCTTACATAATGTATTACGTTTTTAAACGCTTTTGCCAAGCTACATTAGTTATCTTATTATTATTAATAATATTATATGTGACTTTACGCTGAACGAATAGCTTTTTGCGTCGATACGTGACCGTATCATTACGCCGAATGTAGACCGCGTGGGTTCAGTGCAATATACTAGTGTACATCGGTACTTGCAGTTGTACAATAGTTTATAATTAATGATGTATGGCTGTCTAATATATTTAACCAGCAATTAACTGTGGCGTGTTTTTAAAATAAAGCTTACAATTTGATTAATACCTGTTTCCAATAATTTACATGAAATAATCAAAAAAAATCATTCATATCATAGTTATGGTTCTTCACTTATTTCTGTTATGTACGAGTAGATAAAATCACCATCACAAGCCTCTGTATGGTCCACTGCTGGACGTAAGCTTATCCGTGCTTAAATAATTAGCGGTATTCGCCTCTCGACAGACCAACAACAATATCGAACACCTGGCACCCTCTACACTGACTCTCGTTACGGATCAAGATAATTAAGTTCTGGTATATTTGAGATGTTCGGCCGTCTGTCGGAGGCCATGAGACTATTACGGTATTTCCCTTAGTTGACTTTTACAACACCCATGAGATGGAATAACATTTCTTTCGCCAACACCACACGACATGCAAAAGTATTCAATTAATGTAATAATGTATGGTGTAATAGTATAATTTAAATAAGACTTGTAAGACTTGAAGATAAGCTTAATGCAAACAGTAATTTCATCGATAACATTATAACAGTAGTCCAATACATTTTTCTCTTGGCAGTAGCAGATTTAGCATGAATATGGAGGTTCTTTTGCCATCTTTATCATTTCAACCATTCGATATCAGAACCAGCGCCTAGATGTATGTTAATGTTTAATAAAAAAATGTTTGAAATAAAAAAACGTCTTTAATAATCTATCTATATTATTTTAATAGTCCATCAGCAATGTACCGATATACTATCGAATTGCCGAGTAAAATCTAAATAAACCGAAACCTAAACATTTGGTAGTAACCAAAACCATTAAAATACAGAACAGGAATCCTACCACCAATATAATTGATGTTTATAAAGATGTTTATAACAAGTGTTCAAAATCAGCTTGCCATATTATAGTAAAATTAAGAATACGTCTTAGGTGTTACTGTATTTTTTTATTGGAAACGGGACGAGACGAGCAGAACGTTTACCTGATGGTAAGTGCAACGTCGGCCCATAGCAATGATCCAGAATATTCCTGTATCATCCTGTGGCATCTCGCTGTGCCTGTCCCCTTGAGACGTCAGTTCTTAAGTCTTATATGCCCAGTGTTATAGCTGTTAGTTTCAGTAATACAAGCTTCTATATAACAATTTGTTGGTGAGCTCTTCATAGCTTCGTCTAATCAAACGTTCATACGTGATAATTTGATGAAATTATATAGCTAATTTTTGATTTACGTTGACACATCCGTTCGACCTCGAAGTAGACAGCGCGGCTTATACAGTTGTTGAAATAATGGGTTTTTAAAAAAGATATTTTACATTTTTCACATACTTTCTTTCATCAAAAACAATAAAACAATGAAACGAAATATACTTCTTTTAATAACTACTGCTTGTTTAGAAAATCTAAGTTGGAAGTATAAAGTTAACTATATCGCATGTTCTAATGAAATCGTCATTACTAGATGCATCGTTCATCAACATCCTCTAAATTTGATTTATTTTCCCATAATCGCCAATTGGCAATCATAGAACCAGACACATCTTTGACGCTTCAACGCAACACAGATCTCGATAATTTAGGTCAGTCATGATGATGTCTGAGATAGTAATTCAACTATCTATCGGAGACCAGGAGACTATTCTGGCGTTACCCTTAGTCGACTTTTACGGCACCTACGGAAAAAGATGGGTGGATAGATTCTCATACCTCAGCACAAAATACATTTGGCAACTATAAAGAATATTTAGTAAACGGAAATAAGAAAATCTTATCACATCATGTTTTGACTGGTAAAGAATGTGTATAGGCATCAAGTTCGCCCTTCGTGACCTTTTTTATTAAGTTAATGCAGTGAAGAATAAATGATAACTGATGTTAGTTCACGTAACTTTAAGAGTGTGTTATGATAACTTTGATACAACAATTCGATACAGTTTCGAAAGTAAATGCATTTTAATTTTATTCTGTTAGGTACATGAATTTTCATGAATCTCAGGCCAACGTAACATTTGATTCGTTCATAGGCATATTGGTTATAGTAAATGACTCTGATATTGAATATACAATTACATCTTAAGCTATTCAATATTGATAAGTTAAAGATACATTTCCATTATTATTTACTAAATCATCTATGACAGATCTTCAGCAAAGTCTACTGAGTATTTTATCTACAGTTAGTTCGTATATCTTGGTTTATATTATTTATACAAGATCTAACTTAAGACGGTGTAAACTGTCCTCTACATCTCTCTCTACAAACACCTCTCTGTCACTTCACAACTGTTAAATAGTATTAAATGTAAATGACAGGGACACCAAGTCCGTTATCCAGACGTTCCGAAGCATCGACAGCAAATATAAAGTATAGAATATTGAGCAGGTCCAAGTGGCGATGCTAACAAAGTAAACAACATAATTAAACGGCGGCGAAGGCGTGTAGATATAATCTTAGCGACATCTTGTTATAACGCACGTTATAGCAGCGAGCAATTAATTAAAATTAATTCGTTAATAAAATACACCTACTGTTAAATAAATGGCAATTCTTTAACGCGTGAATAATACCAATTGAAACAAGAATCGATAAATTAATTTGCATAATATATTTACATATACATACGCATATTTGCCAGTGTCAAGCTTGCTAACTGAGAGGTAGTTTCAAGCGTATATTGCGGATGTTGCCTAGGACATTACAGAATTTAAGAAGATATCAGAACTTCAGGAACAATGTTTAGTGAAATACTTTGAAAAAAAAAATAACTGCCTGTGAATGTCCCATTGATTATAATAAGCACAGGTCCTCTTTCATTTTGAGAGGGATGCGGGTTGGCGGACTTCACATGTGATCGAAATATTTTTTATATCTCCGACATGCAGTCCCTGTCAATGTTTTCCTTCACCGTCGAGCACGTTGCACGTCACTACTTAAAATAACTGATAAGAATTTTAGTGTATAACTAAATTCGCGTACTAAGAAAACTAAAGCTAGCGACAAGCCCCTGAACTATCACATGAATACACAATAGCAAGCTTAGCGATCGGGTGCTAACCTCAAATTTCATTGTACGCTTATGGATCTAGGTTCGATATCGGTGCTGGAAACACTAAATTGATGAGAAAACTTGCATGTAGAAAAAACTTAACAATATTTTCAGGACATGTTAAGTCCGCCAACTGTTCTAACTCCAAAACCTTCTAGATGAATATAGCCTAACTTTAAAGGTTGTTCAACTTTTTCAAAAATAACTTTTTGCGTAACTGCATCTTAAGTAGCGCGATCACAAAACATTGTAGAGAGAAGTAGTCATTCGAAGAAAAGGAAGTCTTCATTTTTAAATAATTAACATTTTATTTACTTCGCTTCCATATATTATCTTATTTCATACTAGCTGTAACTGCGATAAAGTTCGCACGGACTTTTGAATTTGTTTAGACAGCTTATAAAAAAATTGGAGTATAAACGTATATTAAGGGTTTTAAGGTTCTGCTACTACACCATAGATGACGTTCTGTGGATTATCGAAGATCGAAAAAATGTATAACTTCGGAACCCGTGAAACTTAGTTTGTAACAAAATTCAACAGACTTTTTATTCTATGGAAGAGACGAGAAAATCGTTCACCTGATGGTAAGTGCGAATCACAAATGATGTAACACCAAAAACCATTTCTGTGTGGCACAACACTGCGGTCGTCACCTTGAGACATCAGTTCTTAAATCTCATAGCCCAGTGATTACACTTGCTAACAGTACTCTTGAAATCTAAACGGTAATATTTGCACACTACTGCTAAAGCAGAAACAGCACAGTGTCAGTCAGTTGCCGTTCACGGCAGAATAACTAACACTGTGGTGATACCTACCTAGACGTATTATTACATAGGAATCCTTCCACCAGTAAAAGTTGATCCCAATGTTATTATTCATAACCTGTGTAAAATTAATCTCAATAGCTTTAGTAGTCAGAGTTAAATCAGTTCGTACAGAAAGACAAAAACGGTACTTCTATTTGATATATATGTGTGATTACCAATAGTGTTTCTGATATTACCGATTTTTTATTGTTGTCTTATGACAAAGCTATATATATGACTATGATAGGATACATATTATCCCATTTATCTTTAACTATTCACAATTTAAAACTATTCGAAAATAAGTTTCTCTAAATTATTATTATGCATACAAATTAGTTTTTCTATTTTTGAAATAATTAAAGGTTCATTAAGACAATTATTGTTAGTTTACCTCCGATGTAATTATATAATTATTAAATAAAAATTATTATTACCTTTATTACCTTATTTATTTAATAAAAATGCTTTTTATTAAATAAGATTTTTATAATAATGTATGAGATAATAAACTCTTTATTGTTGTAGACATTCCAAAAATAAATCATAGTATGACATATAGATGACTTCCGAAGTGGCTTTAAAAAGTAGGTCTAATAAATAACCACACAACGAAGAGAATAAATATAAAATAACACAAACCTTTATGAAGAATTCCAATCATAAATTATTGACAGACGACTCGAAATCCCAGTTTACGAAATCACAAAGATATACCACATATCACAATATTTCTAATATTATTTGTCTGTTAGAAAAGCACTCTTTAGATTCTGCAAAAACTTTAATTACTGTTTATATGGAAATTTTGAAAACACTAAAGACGCGCAAAAATGCAAATGAGTATTGATAAAAATATTGAACAATATGATCGTTCCGCTCTTTTCGAAAACGTGATCACTCAACCACGTCCCGTAAAAGACTGACGGATCTAAAAACATGTATCTTGAATAAGAGGTATACCCGATTCTCTCCAGCGGCAGTATTCCAGTTTGTTAGAGAGGGACAGCGACAATGGCATGCATTATGGTACTCTGTCTCGTTGGACTTTTTTCCGATGATTTCTTTGAACGATTCAGTGTTGGGATCTATACGATCTATAGATCGTTATAGTAAGCTCCGTGAGTTATGCCCCCGTACATTGATTCATTGATACGTGGTTAAAGCCACTATAAAATTATAGTATTTGCTTTTAAATCTATTAAAATTGATGAGAGACTGTTATGAATGTCTGTAACTCGAATACACCTACGATTTAATTGAAAGTTCATAACTTACAACCTGAATTGCTTGCAATAGATGGTTTAAGTATTCAATTGTTAAGCATTTCAATTGTTCCAATATCTGTATTTTGAATTTGACAAGTGGCTTATGTATAAGACTCTATATAAAATAATTTTCCTAAACAGTTATAAGTAAACTGGTTTTAAATATTCAAAGTAGATTTTCTTTATATAAATCATAAATTAATCGCAAATAACGCTATAGAAAAAACTTCAATAAATGATTTATTAATTTTAATGCAGCACAAACTTATTGTTCACGTTGAATTTCATCAAAATAATAAAAATATGTTCTACTACTTCGGTTTTTAAAATTTTTAAAAAAAATTGAAAGAAACTAAAGTCAATATTATAATGACAAAAGGTTAATCCAAAACGTTTTATTCACTAGTTCTTAAAACATTAAGTTCATTAAAAATCGTGTTCATTGTTAATCTAATTTTTACATAAAAATAATTATTTTGGATGAACACTGATTTTTCTATCTGAAGCTGTATTAATAACTAGAAACAAGTAATAATAAAAAATACAGTCGCTAGACCGAAGCTTAACTCCTGCTTACTACAACTTTTTACCCGTTCGTTATAGTTATTTGCCGCTACGATGCACCTTCTATGGCATTTTTAGATAACCTGAGAAATGTCCTTATGTAATAGTCGAAGACAAAAACTGGATAATGTAAATTTATGCGGTAGACTCGTTTGTTGAATAGTCCAATAAATTTTGCTACGCAGTTGTGTACTTTTTAAAACAAAAGCCTTAGTTTTTTTCTTTATAAGCTTAATCGTTCCTCGTTAAAACAAAAGATTATAAAAAATACATTCATGCGTCATTGCGACTTTCGGAGCTTTTGGGGAATTTTTATTAGACAGAAACATGTTGAAAAAAAACGTGCCAAAAGTTTCTTTCAAGGATTACCAGAACTCGGTGATGATGTTATCTGCGCAGGTTATACCTGTTATAGTGCTGTACGTCTGCGTAAGCACGGGGGCACTTGTCTTTAAACTCCCTTATCCGATAGACAAGCGTATACTTTAAGAATAGATCGGCTTGCAGTGTCAGTGACATACATTATATAAGAGTCAAATCCCGAAAACTATTTTTGTGTTGAATACACTTTTTAATAGGATAAAGTGATGAGCAAAACGTTCACCTGACGGTAAGTTCAGCGTCTGTCAAAAGCTGAGTCACCCAAAACATTTCTGTGTTGTACTACCACCCCATCTCATCCTGTGGGTGTCGTAAAAGTCGACAGAGGGAAAATGAAAACCAGGAGATGGGCAGCAGCATCTTGCTGGAACATCTGAATAAATAAACTGCGGTTGTCAACCCGTCTGCCAAGCGTGGCAACTATGGCAAAATCCCCCCAAAACGAGAGCTACAAACTTTTGTGGCAATCTATGAGGGAGGCCTATGTTCAGCAGTGGACTATTGATAGGCTGAAACGACGACGACTGAACTGCGCTCCTTGAGACTTCAGCCCTTAGTCCCATATGCCCAGTAATTACACTAGCCCTCAGTACCAAACACAGTAATTTTACATACATTAATATTTTATTTTACATACATACACACATAAGATCACGACTGTATCCCATAAGGGGTAGTCAGAGACTGGGCACTCACTGCCAAAACAGATGACCGCTACAATCCACGTTTCACCAAAACAATATAATGCACTCGGTGTGACAGGTGGTGAGCCCATCGCCACCATGCGCTGTTGGGTGCACAGTGCAGTAAAATGCCTTACTCGCCTTTTACGAGATCCATTGGATGAGATGGAGTGGTAGTATTCTTTTAACGAGCCACCACCACACGGCTATTTTATTTTATTCTAGGAATCCTACCACCCGTATTAATACATTTGCTTCGTCTTAAATTCTACGACAGGACTCACCTTTCGTATAATTTAAATCATAGCTGTCGAAGAAGCATATAGTCCAGTGCCAAGTCAATCGACAGCAACCGTCCTTAGAAATAATAAGAAGTATTTTGTTACGCCTGAAGATAATATATATATATATATATATATGTATACATTTAGTATTTATTTGTGCGTGTGTATATATATATTTATATATATTGTGTGTATGTATGTATGTATGATGTTAGATTATGTTTGGATGTTGTAAGGAATATCGTTTTATTTATGTCTTTTATGCTGCACCTATCACGAGTTCTCTCCACACCATGGATTGGCTGGTAGAAAATGCCTATAAGCATTAAGTTCGCCCTTTGTTACCTTTTTATTTAAATGTTTAGCAATAAAGTTTAAATAAAAAAATAACAGTCTTCAATATATCATCACTCAGCACACACCGCAGCCATATGATGCTATTTTACTTTTTGCGTGCTACATCCAGTATCAAGCTGAAGCCTGGCTGCCACACATAAGAATGTAGGTCCGCTGACCGGTGCATCATTATTGTCTTTTGAGCACTGCTTATTTAAGGAATAAATGTTATTTGCTAGCTACATTTCATACTGCTACGTTATAAATATACGACGTTCTCAATTCGATTTTTTCCCATCATGTTTGTGTAAGAAATAAATTTCCCGTAGCAGAGAGTACATATCGAGTGTTATTCTATGACGTATGTAACAGACAGCGGGACAGTCGCGTACTTAAGAGCTATAAAATTAATTACTCTTTCTTATTCCTAAGTGTTTTATTAGTTATTGCATATTTAATAATCAAATGTCATCGAGAAATAGTGTATGCAAATTACCACAGTGGTACTACATTCACACATACATACAGTGACGCCCTTTTGAAATATTAGGATTAGGCAGAGACCATACCCGTAGACCACTTTTCGCCCGCAGGAAACGAGGCGTGATAGGTGGCGAACCAAGTTAGTGCCACAGTGTATGTCATACAAACACAGAGGCACACGATCGTCCTAACCTACCCGAGTCCGGTGTAACGCTAATGCGATAAGATCGGAGGTTGGCTACGATACAGTGTCAGAGACACTGGGACACTGTGGATTGGGTCTGGTTGTATCGTGACAGTCCCAATGTGATCAAATTTCGTAGTAATTCTCAAGGTATAGACCCGAAACAGTAATAAATAGGTCCGTGAACCGAAAAAGTATATTAAAACTACAACTTTTAAAAATACAAATATTTCTATTTTCTATTGTGATGATTATGAGAACAGTGGAAGTCTACTTACCCCATAGTAAATAAAGAGTGAATATCCTTATTAAGTAGTTAGTTTTATGTTAAGTTTTATAGCGCCGATGGACGTATTTAATTTGCTATTAATCAATGCAGCAACAGTCTTCCATTCTTCTGTTAATTCTCATCAGCGTACATATACCACAGAGGTTTCATTAAAATTCCGTTCAATGAAATATATTAATGTCCCGAAAAGCCAACAGTCTTCCACAATACACCACCCGCCACGTATTTTTTTTTAATTTATTTTCCAAATCTAATTATATCAGTGAATCGGAAATTCGCGATAGTGATTGATGAACAAGGCGGCGTACACACACAGACCGAAACTACATTTAGAGTCAAAATATTGTCAGTACCAGGATTTTGTTACGCCACAAATTTTACTTTTGACTTTCTTAATTATAATTTATTTTCTGCTTGTTTAGTTATTTACTGGCCGCGTGACGACGTACAGTTATCGTTTCGGCAAAGTGTAAATAAAAAGGCAAAGTAACAGCCTATAAATGTTCCACTGCTGAGCACAGGCCTCCTCACATTTCCGAGAGGATTTTGTAGCTAGGAAGAATCGGCCTCGGTGCTCCAATGCGTGTTGGCAGACTTCACATATCTCCGAGATATTTTTTTTCTCAGACTTGTAGGTTTCCTCACGATGTTTTCCGTCACCACATAGCACGCGGTAAATCAGCATTTAAAATTGCAATTAACGATTTTAGTGGTGCCGGCATCGGTAATCGAACCCAAGGCACTCCCATACTATGAAATTTAAAGCGAGGGCCTTGCCCCCGAGCTGCCACGGCTCTCGGCAAAGTGAATCCGTTTAAATCCCAGTTTAAGCCTATCTTTTCTATTTAAGTAAAAGTGATAAACGGGTCTAGGTAGGTAAACTAGGTAGTAGATTCCTAGTGACCCTAACCACATGTAGCATGGTATTTATATTATTTTTCTGTACTTTCTTAAAGCGCTCAACTATCACCTGAAGATCATAAAGAAAGAAATGCTTTTTTCGGCACAAACCACCGATGTATACTTTTCTGGTGGTAGGATTCCTATGCAGGAATCCGTCTAGGCGGTTCCCACTCCAGGGTAAGTTATTCTGCCATGAAACGGTAGTGTGTAATAATACTTTCGGTTTGAAGGGCACTGAGAGCTAGTATAATCACTGGGCATATGAGACTTAAGGACTGATGTCTCAGGGTGTCACACAGAAATGTTCTGGTTACAAAAACTAAAACAGAGAGATTTTTAAGACTAAATTCATCATTTCAGCCTATTACTAGTCCACTGCTGAAAATAGGATAGCAATAGATCGCTACAAAAGTTTGAAGCTCTCATTTTGGGGAGATTTTGCCATAGTTGCAATGGTTGGCAGGCGGATTTGCAACCGCAGTTTATTTATTCAGATGGTCCATGAAGATGCTTTGAACTTTTGTAAACTCGAGTCATATGTTCTTTTATTATTTTATGAAAATTGAAAATTCGTCCAATTACTATCAGAAGCTTTCAGTTGTTATTTTTGTCAAAACAATACTTTTAATAAACCTAATTTTACGAATTTTATCGCATTTAATTTTTAAACTACATACCCAGCGTATCTGGCGCTTTACAGCACCTTTGGTCACGGAAGGTGACAGATATCCTGATGATTTTAATTATTATTTTACACAGAAAAATCCAACTGTGGCTTGAAGTCTTGCAGTGGTATGCTTGGTTTTTGATTTAATTTTATTAATTATAGGATCCCAAGGCGGTGGTAATAAGATGTTTTTAATTTATAGCCTCGCGAGTCATCGCGGGGTTTGTATTGATCTTTTTGTTTGCCCTATGTAAGAGAGACCACATTCATAATCCAGCTTGTATACTCCTGCATCTTGTAGAAGGATGATTCTTGTTGAAGTATGTTTCAAACACTTGACAGATGATAAAAACTGACTTATCTTCTCGGTCGGCTAGAAAAATGAAACGCAGTAAAATCCGTAGAATTAGTTTTATTAAATGTTTAATATTGGCGTAAATATAAGAAATCATTAAAATGGTAGGTTGCACAAAATGATACAGTGACTCCTTTCTGCCTCATTATTTTATGCATTAATTAATATAAGAGCCAATAGCCTAAGGCCTAATTGCTTAGGGTAATGAACTCCGGCAAAATAAAATATCATTTTTATTGAAACCAATATTATGTGAGTAGTAACTAGTAAGTTATTTTGTATCACTATTACGATCAGTCGGCTGCCGACCCGCTGTGTCGCTCACCTTGAAGTTTATTGTTGAGTCTAGCTCATTCAGACACTGGTTAGTTACGTCTAAGTCCGGGATAGGTCTTTAGTTCTAGGTCATGTGTAAATAAAGTTTGTATGGTTTAAATTATTTCGTTTTGGATTTATAATAAATTCCCCAAATTATGATTTCTTCTAGGTTAACTTTTCTCGAACATCTTGGTCCTTATAACCAATTAAAACCAGTCAGGATCCTGGTCAAACCGAAAACGAGGAAAAATTTTAAACAGACTATGTACCTGTTACATGGATAGGTACTTACGGTAAAATAAATGAATACTTTTAATAAGACTAAGTTAACGGATGTGAACGCGTTTTATTTTAATTAAATATAACCCGACGTTTCGAGCGCTTTACATCGCCCACGATCAATGAATTTATTTAGGAAATATTTTTTTTTAATATGTAAGCAATACTGACGAACAGAACACAATATTCGTAACGAAGATGAAAAAAAATTGCAATTTGGATTTATTAAGCGTTGAAATTAAAAAGTCACGCTATCTACATACAGCTTTATCCAGCCAGGTGTGAAATCCATCATAAAGCAACAATGTTAATTTGACAACACCGCAAGTCGTACCGCCCGCACTCCCTCCCCGGGGAGTGATTATGCGGCCTCAGTTTGGCAAAAGTTAAAACGACCTAAAAAAGTTCCACGAGATAGAATCTCGGTTGATGAACTTCGGCTCGGTAAGTGTCTCTGAGTTTGGTCACAAGATTAAATATATAACAAACTTGGTTGAATTTAATTCGGTTCCATTATTACACTGGTTTTGTAACGATTCCAGCTTAACTGCGCTTGTAGATATAATAAACCCTCTATATAATCTAAATATTTTTTATTGAATAAAGTGACGAGTCGAACAAATCGTTCACTTGCCCACAACTTCACAACGACTGCCCATAACAAATGCTAGGTCACCCAGAACACCTTTCTATGGCACCACCTGCGCTCGTCATCCTGAGACATCCGTTATCGAGTCTCATATGCCCAGTTATTACACTAGCCGGAACTTCCCTTTGAAACCGAAACACAGTAATGTTTGCACACTTGCTTCACGGCAAAATAACTCGCACGGAGTGGCACTCCGTCTAGGTCGAGACGGATTCCTGCATAGGAATCCTATGACCAGTAAAATTTACTAAAATTGAGTGTAGTAAATCGTAAATTACATCCTATATATTTATGTTAACCTAATACTGTAACAATTTTGAGTTTCGGTTATAAGACATTCATAAACATAGATAATGAAATTAAAATAATCATAAAATTAATATTATTCATATACGCCTTCTCTTGTTTCTGTGAGGGTTAGCGGACTTCACATATTGTCGAAATATTTTGATTATTTCCCTAACGTGGTTTCCTCACAACGTTTCCTATACCGCCGGCCACGTAGTAAATAAGCACTTAAGTTGCAATTAACAACTATAGTGGTGCTGGCACTGGGGGTAGAACCAAGACCACCGCGTATTTCATCTGTGAAATTTAAAGCGAACGCCTAGCCCATGAACTCTTAAATATGTTTTCTGCCTTTATACAATAAATATGTGAAAATTTAATATTACTATGCACAGTTCATTGACAACGGCACAAAACAATTTTAAACAGTGTCTTTCTTTACTCAATGAATATTACATAAACAAACAGTATAAACAAATATTTTCCCACTATCTTAATTTGATATATGAAAACACATGTTTAAGGGAAGTGAAACTGTTATCAAGGATGGCGATCATCACCCAAAGGAATTCAAGCAAAGAAGCTGCGCATATTACATCGATGTCGGATAGCCGTACAAGGAAAGCCTTCCACAGCTCATTCCAAGTATGTCCCTTGCAAATTTAACAGTACATTGAAGAAATAACATAACATATTAAATCACAATAACAACTCTTTTCACTATTGATTATTAAGGAGTAGTACTACTGGATTACGCGTCTCCAGAGATACGCAGTATCTGATACTTCGCACCTCTATCACCGGTCTGGAATATTTGACGGAGAGTTGGCCCAGGAACCGGCACTGGCCTTAACAATTATAGTATGAAACTTAGCTAGGTTCGAATCCGATACCGTCACCACTAATTATTAATTTGGTCTACTAGTGGTAGAATTCATATAAAGTAATCCGTCAAGGCGGCAGTGTGCAAACATTACTGTGTTTCGGACCGAAGGACACTGAGAGCTAGTGTAAGTAATTAGACGTAAGAACTGATTTCTCGGGGTGACCGGTGCAGTGTGGTGCTACACAGAAATGTTCTTGGTGACACAGCATTTGTTATGAGCAGAGGTTGCACGTACTATCAGATGAACTTTATGCTCGTTTCGTCGGTTTCTTCTATAAAGGTGCTCGATTTCTTATGAAAAATAAAACCGGTAAATGAAGATACCGTCAGGACACTTGCGATAAAATACAATTGCAAGTGTCCTGACGATATCTTCCTTATAGGTCATGAGAAAGTCTCGTCTTTTTTCTGACATTGTCCTCTGACGACCACTCAAGGTACGAGTATAAGAATGAGTGGTAAATTATCTTAAGCCTCTATTGTCTGTAACCAGTAAAAAATAGTTTTTGGGTCACAGATAATTAGCGATTATATGAAACCGTTTTAATATAGAAGAAAAAAATACTGAGTAGTTTTTGTTTTACTAATAAATATAAATGAAAAAAAATGATGAGTTGTCATAATTTTTTGTTTTTCATTTATATTTAATTAGAAATTTTATTAATATAATATTTTATTAGTTATTTGCAAAGCCAAATTGGCCTCCAAAAAAGCTTGGCGTGCTCCGAAGAGCGGGACAGTTTTTCAGGCCGGCTCATCGCTTGCGCAAAGGCGCAAGTTCGGCCTAACATGGAATACTGTTTTCATCTTTGGGCAGCTTTTGGGCACTCCACTGCCAGCTCCTTCCATTTAACCGAATCCAACGAAGAGCGCTCTAATCGTCAACGCGCGAGTTCTTTCCGATCAGCTCGATTCAATGGCTTTGCGAAGAGAGAGAGAGGGTGTGTTCCGAAGAGTTCGGTTCCTGCTCCTGAATTCCACCATCGAACATTGCGGCACAGCATAAAATTTCATCAGCACCACCTGGATGACCATTATTCCACTACTGTACTCTTTCCCAGAAATTTTTTGCAACGCACGACCACTTTGTGGAATTTGCTGCCGACAGTGATTGTTCCGGTCCGATACGACTTAGGGACATTAAAGAAAAGAGCCTACTCCTTCCTCAAAAGCCGAAATTCCTCTGGTACTGCGGATTTTCATGGGGCGGTGGTCACTTACCGTCAGGTGATTTTTTAGTCCCCTTCGTTTAAAAAGTAAATAAAAAAAATATGTAATGATATTGAGACACTCGGAAACTGAGCATTGTTTATACACAATGTGCTTATGTAAGAGACAATACCGAAAGAGTAATATTTTTAATATAATACGTGTACGACTTTTGTAAGCGTTTGTACTACAGTCTAGTGGTTCGGGTATTATTTTTCGACGGCAGCGAACACCACATACGAGTATGTGATAACACCAAGAGTGTTGGACTGTACTTCACTGTACACTTATGTATAGTCAGACAAGTTAAAATACGTCACCCATCATGCAACAGCCGATTAATGTTTTATTTAAAAAGAATGAAATATGTTTGGTATATGGATTTGAGTTAACTTAAACACATATATAAACATAGAGATATTAAACTCTGAAACCTTACAGCAAACTTTCTTGAAATCGTATCTGATGGCTGAACTCATATACAGTAAGTACATGTAGCTTAAAAAATATGATATGATGTTCTCCTAGCTGAATTTCGACCACGGCGACAACATCCGAATACTGTCGGATACTTCGCACCTGCGCAGGTGGTATTATAGTGCAGTAAGTATATGCTCAAACAGAATCAATCACTCGTCTCAACCTACCCTTGTCCATTTAACGCTGCGATGCAGTGTCAAAAACACAGGGCCAATCACACGGGACAGGACATACACGAAAACCAACTATTTATCTTTTACTACAAATGTTAACTTCGGCTGGAAATCGAACACAGAACCTGCATAGCCTGGCCATGCTTTCGTAATATTAGACTTTCGTGAATAATGAATCATTTATAACATGCCCTACGATCCAAAGATTGTTTTAAGAACATCCTGCCATTGTATCAAATAAGTCCTATTCCCATTTCTATTATTGAATACTGCAGTTTGTTGTGTGTAATATAATTATTAAGTTTAATTTTGTTTCTTTCTAAAAACTGTTCATACAAGACAATAAACTTTAACTAAAAGAAACGTAAAACCTGCTAATTTATGTATCTGGACTTTAGACTTTTATTTCATATAAATTCATACATACATACATACATAAGATCACGACTGTATCCCATAAGGGGTAGTCAGAGACTGGGCACTCACTTCAAAAACAGATGACTGCCACAATCCACGTTTCACCAAAACAATATAATGCACTTGGTGTGATAGGTGGTGAGCCCATCGCCACCATGCGCTGTTGGGTGCACAGTGCAGTTTAATTCCTTACTCGCCTTTTACGAGATCCATTGGATGAGATGGAGTGGTAGTATTCTTTTAACGAGCCGCCACCACACGAATAAATTATACAAAATAAATTCAAAAATAAATTCAATTATATAACATAAATTCAACACACTGAAAAAAAAGAAGGATTTAACAAATACCTAAGTAGTTAAAGTTGCTTTATATTATAAAATATGATTTTAGCGCCTCCGTGAATTTCCGTGCGTAGTAGGTTCCCCGGTTTGCCACCCCTAGGACAATGCCGTCTGTCTTCTAGACGTACAAGTAGGAAGACAAAGATTACTAATTATTTTTGGGAGAATTTAACAACATTATTTTATTGAATTAGATTTGATATTTTTTAGACTGTAAAAAGTAATAAAAACCCATTTCATATAAAGCAGGTAAAGCATTAGTAGTTCAATGAATGTAAGATTGATTTTAATAAAAAAAAATATTGCGAAAAATCATTTATTAAATATCATATTTTTTTATATAATCAAGTTTCAATAACCAAAACATAATTGCAATATTTAAATTGCAAATTCTAATTTTCGATATATAAATTACGTGGTTATAGAGACGGGGGGAAGGGGGAGAGATGATAGATATAAACAGGCCTTAAAATAACCGCATCAAGAGCAGCTACTGATCTCCTATCGCCAAATCACCGTACGTGGCAATTACGGATAATCCTACCCTTTAAATCCAATGGCATCACCAGGGTTGATGCAGGCGTACGTATAACATTATGATTTATAAATATTAATAACAATGAAATCAAATATTAATCTAAATGTCAATATACATTATTATTTGACACATGACATGACAAAATGCATTTGACACATCGTTAGTTGATTTACAAGTATTAAAATTTTAGAAGAAACATGCCTTGTAAACAATTTTAAGTACTTGACTAGACTTGTAAGTCATAGCTAAGAGAACGCCTGCCATGCCTACTTCTTTCGTAGCAAAATAAAAAATGAACATTTCGGACCCGCGGACAACTTGATCTACCAATGTTTGACCTTATACTCCGATATCGCTTCCACATACATTAGAAAATACCGTTGGTCAGTTTCAATCCGGCGTCACACTGAGTACGCAAGAATAAATGTTTATAGCAGTAAAAAAGACTATACGTCGGTAATCTTCACACGTAATTACTGTTTGCCTTGTTTATTTAGCCGCAGGATTCCAATTACTTTAATTGGGATAAGTTAATATAAAATGCAGTGAACCGTTTGTAAGAAATTTCTAAAAATCCATGTCTTACAGTTAAAACAATTAAATTGAATTTTAATCGTTTTTTTGAGCCTTGAAGGTATACCATATTTAATGTCTTTGTTGGAATTGAGATAAACAAGATGCAATGTTCAGTTATCAAAAACATCAGTAAAGTTTAAATGTAGGAGAATGTCATTTATGACCATTTAATACCTTTCGAAGGCTTATGTCATTCCCATAGGTTTTGAGACTATTCTCTTGGCCTCTTTTCTAGTTACCCTAATCGTTATTATTTGGAGCCTAGAGTGAGAAAAACAATATGTTTCTAAATAAGGATAAATAAAACACGAGTCGAAAGCCTCATTATAAAATCTATACTCACTACAACTTATTTTACTCTAATAACCGGGACTGCCATATCATATAATACGCTAAAATATTATTCATATATATCAGGCCATGTGTAGCCGGTGTATAAAAAATAAATATCAAAAATATGTCATATGTATATAAAAATGACTTGGCCTTTAAATGCATTACACCATTTTATTTATTTTTAAATGAGCCAAAACTTAGAAATTCACTATTATTTATTTTAATGCAAACTTAAGTCGCAATTGACCAGTCGGCTTATACAACGATGATATGTTCAAGAATTATTGTTGAAATCAAATCATAATACAATTTTATTGAACGGAGATCCACAGAATGACGTGTGAATTATTAGTTTTAACAACAGTGCAACTTCACGCCGACATTCGTGAGAGGACACACTGTCATTTTTATATGCAATCCCTAACATTACTCTTGAAATAATTAATATTATCGAGAAAAACGATATGTAAGGTGTAACTAAAGTAAAGTATATACGACCGCATTGCCTAGTGGTCCGCCTAATAACCACGCCGTAGTTCTCGGGTTCATAGCCCAACCGGGGCGTAGCGTTGTGTTATGATTGTCCCCTTATCTCTGACACTGTTTCCTGGACTACCTCCAATCTTATCTCTGAGCATTACATTGGGCGTGGGTAGGTTAAGACGAGTGAGTGCCTCTGTTTGCGTACATTTGTGGCACTATAATATCTCCTACGCAATTGATAGCATCAGACAGTATTCAGAAGTAGTAGTAGTAGTAAAGTCCGTGCTGTCCTAAAATCGACCAAGAGAAAATGAAATAAAATTTCCTGTAATAATTAGATTATGTCCTACAGAAGCACATGTGCAGCTTTACTGGTGGTTGGATTCTTATGCAGGAATTCGTCTAAGTAAGTACTACCGCAGAGCCAGTTATTCTGCTGTGAAGCAGTAGTATGCCAACATTATTTCGGTCCGCAGAACATTAAGAGCTAGTGTGATTAATGGGCATATGAGACTTAAGTCTTAGAGTGACGAGCGCAGTGTGGTGCACAGAAATGTTCTAGGTGACACTGCAGTTGTTATGGGCAGACGTTGCACTTAACAACAGGTTAACGTTATGCTCGTCTTATCACTTCATCTAATAAATAAAGGCAGATGAAGAATACTAACATATTATATCAGACTAATCGATAAAATCACTGTATTGATCAGTTCTTACCTACTTCAATAATTTCTGTTGTCTGAGGGTGACAGGCCCAGAACAATTCTGCATGACTCATCATTGTCTCGAGACATTCTTTCAGGAAGAAACTGGCAAATGAGCAAGTCGTATACTTGATGGTAAATGCAACGTCTGCTTGTAACAAATGCTGTCACCCCGAACATTTGTTACGTTGCGCTCATTCCCCAGAGACATTAGTTCTTAAGTATTATATGCGAAACATAATATTGTGTGCACCTACTGCTTGACCGCAGAATAGCTAACACTGCGGTGGTACCTTTCTGATCAACGGAGTCTAAATGACGGATTTCAGCATAGGAATCCTACCACTAGTAAAACGTCAGTTACTAAATCTCATAAGCCTCGAGACATCAATTAATTATTCTTAAAACCGGAACACATTAATGTTAAAACCCTACTGCTTGGCTGCAGAATAACTGGGAATGTTATACATATCCCTGATTTTTTTAAACAATAAATCACACTAGGATTTCTCTTGTATCGTCAGTACGTTTTACACACATCAATTTCACGTCACACAACACCACCAGAGCCAAAAACTAAGAATTTGCGTTTTTGCAAAAAACAATGCAAATGCAATGCAATACCTGTCTCCGGCTGGGTTTCCAGCCCGGGACCGGTGGCAGGCAAGTACTCTGACAACTAGGACATTAGTTCTGTCGGGTTAGCGCTCACGTCCTAATGTGGTGAGGAATTTCGAGCTAGAGAGAGAACGATGAACAACAAAGTTGACTCTAGAGTCCGAGTCACAGAGATTACATTTAATGATTGAGATGATCCAGAACATGGTCACAGACTGCAGACTTCATACGTCGTCGATGCTTCACATCAGCTATAAGTTATGTTCTGTTCTGATGTAGAGCATTGGCGATCTATACTTTCTCCCATGACCATGAGTAAAGCGATCGAAACGTTTGTTAATAAGTAGATAGTTAAAATAAACGCGATAAAATCAGGAACGAAACAGCTTAAACAATAATTTTAAGTCTATAATATCTTCGCGATTGATAATTAGAACTTCGTTAGAACTTTTAAATAACTTTTTTTAAAAATATATAAAGACAAAAGAAATTGCAGTAAGCAATAAGATGAATCCGCTTTCTAATGTAATTAAATGGGAGTTCACATCGCAGATGAGTTAGAAAAAAACGTTGGAGGAAGCTTGCAGGGTCCTTTTGTGCCAACTATCATACTGTGATTGCAAATCCGCCTGCCGTACTGGGTAACTATGGCAATTATCCTCCAATATTGTATTACCTTACATTTTACCTTATATGTAAAATAGACAGATCATGGTCGTCGCGATCATTTTTAGTTTGAAGTCTTTCTGAGATAGTCGAGAAAATTACCGAGATTTAATTATTAAATATGGAAAAAACAGAAAATACTTCGAGTCCTTCAAAAACATATTTTATAAGTTCTTCCATTATTTGTTGGAATTTGCTTTTTCTTGAGCTTTTGCATTCCGCGTATAAGTAACATATTTTAGATTTTGGGGCGCCGATGCCTCGTATCAGCAGATCAAAATATGGAAGTAAGATTTTACAACTTTCTTACGTCTAACCCTTCTCGATACCATGTTCCCAAGGAAGCCATGGACAATAATATCTATCAGCTTACACAAGCTACAACAAAAAACAAACAAACACACAAACGGTGGATCATTAACTACGGGTCGGGCTAAACGAACGTCACAACGCATTCCGGCCTTAAGAATGTCTTAACATACTCTATTTAAGGGGCTGACAGAAGCAATAAAAAATAGTAAACATATTTTTCAGTCCTTGTACAGTAAATTCGTAATTTGTTAATCAATTATGGATTTCTTTTCCTTATAAACAATTATCATCTTACTTTTTGTGAACTGCTGTTTTCTTATAGACTACTATAAAACAGAAATATAAATAAAATTGTACTGAATTGGATTTTATAATAACGATTTAAATCTCATGAAATTAAATTTTAAAAAATGCTTGCGTTATAAAGATTAATTTGTAAAATTTAGTGATTTTATAAAATTAGATATTTTTATTCAATGATGATGATTTATATACAGAGAAAGTTGATACACATTAAATTGTATATATCGTGATGGTTTTAATTGTTAATATGTTTTTATCAGGAAATGGAGTGGTGACATTTAAGAAATATTTATTGCCAAGCATACATGACGAATCGTAAAATTAAATTTAGAACAATTTAATGACAATAATTCGATTAAAGTGTCAGTTTAAGGCAACGTCACAAATTAAAATCCCAAAGCCAGAGTACTTTTAGTAATAACAATTTTTTTTTTATAAAATTAGGAAGTTAAAGCCTGGGAAGGTTATTTCTAGAAACTTTTTATTTTTATCATATTTCCAGCAAAATCTTTATACTTAATATCAATCTAAATATGTGCAGCTAGCACATAATAGAAACATCGAACCCTTAACGGTCGATGCTTGAAGCTCAACCTTTGTTCGGTGGATCTTTGAGTCGCTATCTCGCTGATTTATTGTTCGGCCGTCTGTCAGTTAGCAAGCGGATTTGGACACAAGAATAAGCGATTAAACCTACAATATTTATAATCAGAATAGTTTACTATTTTATACAAAAGGGAAAAAATGTTAGACGTTTCGTCTAATACTGTCACGTGTTTTTTTTTTTTTTTTTTTTTTTTTTTTTTGACTGATGGTCACTGTTAGCCCGAAGGCTTTTACAGCTTCGCCGGATTGAAAGGTGGCATAGCGCTGAGGGCGCTTAGCCGAAACCTTTATTTATGGATGACTGGCGCAAGGGCCCCCGAGAGGGGACCTCGGCTTGGACCGTCATCCTGTTCGCGAGAGTAACAGACTCGAGGGTGCCCAAGGGGGCCGGTCTCGGCTCGGTCAGTTACTGCAATCGGGAGGGCAATATTACTACTACTATAATTATTAATACCATGATTATTATTAGATAAGTTTACCACCAATTCGGAATGCGTTTCCGCTGGAGAAGAAATGGCGCAAGAAACTCCAGCGACGCTTCTGTTTATGACACTACTGCTAGGGGAAAACCGGCCTGAGATGCGGCGGTATCGCGAATAACTTTGTCTGATACGCCCACGCCGACGGCGGGGGCGGTATGATGGTGATAATGGGTGTTTGTGTAGTGTTGAGTAGAGCGCTTGGGCAATAGTGGTCGCGTCGTCAGGGTCCTCGAGGACGTGCCTCGGTCTCCTTTTTCCGCGGGTCGAGTTTTGGTGTATCGCGAGGGGGTTGTAAGTGGCGGCACTGACAACCAGTGGGTTGGGGTGCGTGGCGGCAGAGTCGAAGTATCGGCGAGAGGCCAACTTTAGATATTGGGCTATGGTAGGAAGCCCTAAATCGATATGAAGGTTAGCATTACGCACGAACCACGGTGCTCCCGTGGCTTTACGCATGAATCGATTTTGTATTACCTGAAGTCGGTGAATTTGACGCGGGGAGGCATGCGCAAATACGGGGCTTGCGTATGTCATAATTGGCCGAATACAGGCTTTGTAAAGTGTAATTTTATTACGTAGGGACATTTTGCTATTTTTATTTAGTAACGGATGTAATCGACCGAGGACGAACGCCGCTCGGTTCCTTACTCGGTTAATATGTGGACCGAAGCTGAGTCTCGAGTCTAATAGGACGCCTAGGTATTTGACTGTCTTTTCCCAGGGGATTGGACGATCGAATAACTCTATGGTGGGGAGATACTGCGTTATGCGCCGCGAGAAGTACATGGCTGCACTTTTGATTGGGTTGACCTCGATCCTCCATTTCCGAAACCAGTTCCCGAGGGTTCGGGCTGCGGATTGGAGGCGTTTAGAGATAGTGTCTGGATTACGTCCAGACACATATAGGCAGGTATCATCTGCGAAGAGGGCGAGTTCGACGCCGCTGGTGTGCGGTATGTCGTTCGTGAAAAGGGTGTAGAGCACGGGACCTAGGACTGAGCCTTGTGGTACGCCGGCTAGGATGGGATGTGATTCGGATCGCACCCCCTCGACGCGGTAGCGGAAGGTTCGACTGCGTAAGAAATCTCGTATGATGAGTACGAGGCGATCCGGCACACCGAGTCCATATAACTTGTATATGAGCCCGTTGTGCCAGACCTTGTCGAACGCTTTCGCCACGTCGAAGAAGAGCGCTCCGGTATGAAGCCCGCGTATGAAGCGGGATTGAATGTGCTCCGTTATGCGGTGCACCTGCTGGGTACATGAGTGTTTGGCACGGAATCCAAACTGCTCGTGGATGGGGATCCCTCGAGACTGCATGAAGTCTCTTAAGCGGGCGAGAAGTAGGCGTTCGTATATCTTGCCTAAGGCCTTGAGGAGGCTTATAGGCCGATATGCGGTGGGATCGGACGGGTGTTTAGAGGGCTTTAGAATCCCTACGACCTCTGCTTCTTTCCAGGTGTTCGGAAAGATTGCGTTGGCCAGAGCTGCGTTGTAGATTAATACCAATAGCTGAATGATGGTAGTAGGCAGGAGCTTAACTACTTTGTTAGTGATACCATCGGGACCGGGAGATTTCCTCGGACGGAGGTTTTTAATAATAGACTCTACTTCGGTGCTGTTAACCGGCGGTATGGAATCGCGGAGCGGTTGAGAAGCCCTCCGATCGACCTCGCTGTCGACTAACGCGACGTGGGCGGAGTCGACCGGTAAGGTGCTTGGGGAGCATTGAGATTTTAGGCTGTCAGCTAGACATTCTGCCTTTTCTTCGTCTAGGAAGGCAGGCGGTTGGTTGGGTCGTACTAAAGGGGGCATTGAACGGGATGTGCCTCCTTTTAGTGATTTTGGAAGTCGCCAGAAGGCGAGGTGAGACGGTTCGATGTTAATGAGACTGTTATCCCACCGATCGTTTCTGAGCTCCTGCATACGTATTCGGACCTCACGTTGCAGGGTGCGTAGTGTTGTTCTATTGCTGACGGTAGGATATAAGTCGTGAGCGCGAGTGGCTGCGTTCTTGCGCCTCATTAGGTCTCTAATGTCGTTAGGCAGGATCCAGTGGTGGTCGTCCGCCACTGGGACCTGTCTCGAGGAATCCTCGACGACAGTTTGGATGTGCCTAGTGAGTGCATGAGCCGCAAGGTTCGTGTCACTGACTGAATTGATGGTGGATGGAATCGCATCAAGGTGCGGAGAAGTTTGCTTAAGTTTTTCGGCTAGCTTTTGCCAGTCGACTACTGTTTTTTTGGGTGGTGAGGCTTGGACGGAAGGTCCTAGCCGAAGTAGAACGGGGCGGTGATCAGATGTTAGTTCGTGGATCACCTCTATATCGCGGATGGCGAGATTTATATTGCTAAGGATGGCTATGTCAAGCACATCCGGCGTGTGTCCCAGTGTATGCGGGAAGTGGGTCGGTATTGTAGGCGCCAGGACGTCGAAGTCGAGGAGGTCAACTAGCGAGTCTAGGGCCACCCCACGCGGGTTGGTTGTTATTGAGTTCCACCGGGTGTGCTTGCTATTAAAGTCACCGGCAAGGATAGTTGAGCTCCCGAGGGAGAGAAGTGCTTCGAAGTCGCTGCGTGTGATTTTGGCGTCATTTCTACATGGTAAGTAGACAGACGCGATAGTAATGGGGGAGTGGCCGGTCATGGCTAGCTGACAGACCGATGCTTCAAGATGGCTGAGTGGCGGTGTGACGACTGGTACGCAGTGCAAGGACTTTTTGTAGTAGATAAGAGTGCCGCCTTTCGCAGCGGTAACTCTATCGTTCCGAATGATGTTGTAATTTGCGATTTTGGGATCGCGAGTGTGTGGTTTCAAAAAAGTCTCTTGCACGAGTAGTACGTCGACTTGGTGATCGCGAACGAAATTGAAGATTTCGTCGCGCTGGTTTTTTAAGCCGTTAGCGTTAAAAAACGCTACGTTTAGGGAGCGCGGTTTCTCTCTGCCGTTGTGAGTCATTTTTATGCCCTAAAATTGACTATAGCGTTTATGACGCTTTGGTACCGCACCGCCGCGGCGATCCTCTCATTAGGATTATTGTTAGTGTTTCGGAGAGCCGTGGCGAGGGCTGTAATGTCGGCACCGTTGAAAGCGGTGGCGAAGCGACAGACGAGGTCTAGATCGCTCTCTGCGACCGGTCGGCTTGCGACGGGTGCGACTGGTGCGACCTGTGAAGGTGCCGGTATGTTCCGCGTGATCGCGACCGGAGGAGGCGCGTTTGAAGTTGCGCGGGTCGGAAGTGGCCTCCATACAGAGGGTGGTGGGGGAGGTACTATGTACCTTTGTGTTTGGGCCTGTTTAGCCGCAGGCCTTTTAAGTTTTGGGGCCTTCGGGCAGCCGAGGTAGTTGGCCGTGTGACCTTCTGCGTTACATAGTACGCAGGCAGGCGGGCCGAAGGAGGCTAACAGAGCTTTGTCCTTTGGACGAGGACAGTCTGCTGTGGCGTGATCGCCTAGGCACTTGACGCACCTGGGGCGGGCGTAGCAATTTCTTGCTGAGTGGCCGTACAATTGGCACTTATGGCATTGGCCGGGAGGGCCGTTTTTGTGTGGGGCCTCAACTGAGAGCCCCGAAAGGTTGCAGCAGGTCCGCAGATTAAATATCTGCTTCCCTGCCGGGGAGCGGTCAAGTGCGACTAGCACCATGTTATAGGGCACCTTAGTGCGCCCGCTGTACATGCGGTGTACAGCGACGACGGGGAGGTTTTGCGCGATGAGGTCTATTTTGACCTCTTCCGCGCTGATTTCCTTGGGTAGGTTCTTGAGAACCACCCTTAGTAGCCGCTCATCGGCTGGAGTGTATGTGTGGAAGTATACACCTTTTTCCGACAGGTAACGTGTTACCTGGCGGTAGACCTCAGTGGTCTCCACCAGTAATTTAATGCCGTTTGAGGTAGAAACGGCAGTATATTTTAACCTGGACATGGCCGATGTGAGCTCTTGCCATCTGTCCAGAGCCCGAATGAAGATAGGCGGTGGCCGCCGAGAGTGTGCAGCGAACTGCGAAGGATTGCGCGGGGCAGCGGGGGCCTGCTGTGAAGCGGCGGGGGTCTGCTGTGAAGCAGCGGGGGCCTGCTGTGAAGCAGCGGGGCCCTGCTGTGAAGCAGCGGGGGCCTGCTGTGAAGCAGCGGGGGCCTGCTGTGAAGCAGCGGGGGTCTCTTGGGAGGCTACAGGGGCGACCTGCGGTTGCGGGATAGGCGTGCTATCACTGGCTTTGGCAGCCTTGGCGTGGCTATCGGGCGTCGGTGAGGCGCGCTTCTTGCGCTTCTTTTTTGATTTCTGCACTTGCAGAAAACCAATGTCGTCGCCGGTGTCGCGGGGGTCCTCGGGTGCCGAGGGAGAATCGAACTCCATTTCGGAGCCCGAGGACGAGGCCCTAGAGGGGGGCCTAGATAGCGCCTCAAAAGCTGAGGCTACTGACGGCAGAGCGGTTAGTAGCGACCGGAGTAATTCCGGTTGCTCCGCCTGGGCCGCTAAGAGTGCGTTAGCTAACGCCTCCGACATACTTTTCCTTCTCTTTTTTCCTACGGGGAAGTGGCCGCCGGTGGGATGCCGGGGTGTGTGGCCTAACTTCCCTCCCTGCCGGGTATAGGCAGGGAGGATGAATGCCTAGGTGTGTAGCCCTAGTGCGTCCTCGTGTGGATCTTATTTTGCACACTCGGGTGTGTGCTTACAACTAATTACAACTACGCGTGGACTTTTTGAGTCGGTCGAGTAAACCCACATTGACTAGGGCACTACCCAAGGCCAATTTCTGTGGGTTTCTTCCGATTGCGCGTTTCCCAGATGGGGAACCGCGGGCGTACGGGGCTAGCCTACACTAGTTTCGTTGTCACCGTTAGGTATCCGCTAGTGTAACCACAACAGGTGGATTCGCAAATGACGTGGAAACAATTCTGGGAAATTAGTACAATACAACGAAAGTCGCCTTGACTAATTCCCGGAAGGGTTGGGCGCAGGTAGCTGCACGCTTCGATCGGATTACCGGAGCGGGTCGTAGCGGGGCGCAATGCGACCGTCTGGCGTCGAGCGTCGAGTGCAACTCACTGTCACGTGTACACAGACTTTGTGATAGGCTGAAATGAAGATGACGATATATATATTCATATATATATGAACACAAATTACCGGAAAATTCTTGATCTTAACATACTTGTGTGACGAAACGAACAAACCGTTCACCTGATGGTAAGTGCAACGCCTGGCTATAACAAATGCTGTGTCACCCAGAACATTTCTGTGTGACACCACACTGCGGCCGTCACCCTTAGACATCAGTTCTTAAGTCTTTATAAGCCCATTGATTACACTAGCTCTCAGTGCCTTTCAGACCGAAACACAGTAATGTTTGCACACTACCGTTTCAAGTAATGTTTGCACACTACCGTTTCACGGCAGAATAACTGGCCCTGGGATGGTACCTACCTAGTCGGATTCCTGCATAGGAATCCTACCAGGCATTGAGGGAAAGTTTCACTTAGTACTTCAATGTAGAATCCTCTCGATTTTTCGTTACACAATATCTGCCAATTACTTTGTATATTTGTATTAATGTTTATTTATCTTCCTGCTAAATAATAATCTAAATATAATTTAACTTAAACGGATGTTTTTTCTTTCACATGCATCCCATAAGTTTTTTTATAGGAGAAACAGACGCGACGTGCAAAGCATTCTCCTGATGGTGAATGCAACGTCTGCTCATAACAAATGCTGTGTTACCCAGAAAATTTCTGTGTGGCACCACACTCTGTACGTCACCCGGATCACCCGGATCACCCACATCAGTTCTTAACTTTACTTTTTTTTATTTTTTATTGGAAAAGTTAAGAAACGGGCAAAAAGTTCATCTGATGGTAAGTGCAACGTCTGCATATAACAAATGCTGTATCACCCTGAAAAATTCTGTGTGACACCACACTGTGCCCATCACCCTGAGACATAAGTTCTTAAGTCTCATATGCCCAGTAATACACTAGCTCTCAGTGCCGTTCAGATCAAAACACATTAAAGTTTGCACACTACTGTTTCACGGCAGAATAACAGGCCCTGCGGTAGGACCTACCTAGACGAATTCCTGGAAACCTATCACCAGCTAAATAATAATTTATGAAGAGTTTGAACTCCTTCTTTACTAAATTTTTAAATACGAAGAATGATTTCAGCTTGATTATTATTGGAGTTTGTTTTTATGTTGATATGTGAATATTTTATTTAGGTAACGAAGAGAATTATCGATTATTAATATAAGTTCAAAGATTAAAACCAGGCCACATCTATATGCCTAATAAAATAGGGAAACAGACGTGGTATAGAATTGTTGTCGATTTTATCCGCTTCCCGCTATATCAGCCGCCACATGTTGCTCAATGTGTAAGCTGTATTACTCCTGTGTCCACTAACATGAGTTTTTTGTCTGCGCGTTTGTCATAATAGGTGGTTATCTATTTAGTGACTTGTTTTTGGGGGTGTGATTCAATCTTTTTAGGGTTCCTTTCAGTCATGAAGTAAAAATATATGTCACATGTAGGTAATTTTGTAGCGTAATTTAGTAATGCTTTAAAGGTCTTACTAAGTAAGTAAAATTTCTAAAGAAGATACGAATGTTTGTATATGATTCTAAAAAATAAAGTTAAATGTCAATGTTTTTACTGTAACATATTTTTGTATTATAAATTATCATCGTAATATTTTCAACCTATAGCTTGGTCGTATAGGCTTTTCCACAGATTGTCACAAAACACAGTCTTGAGCCGACTTCCCGTAAAATCGTTCATATCGTTGCTCCATCTATCGAGGGCCGCCGTACTGACGCGTTTGCTGATTCTAGGTAGCTACTGGAGAATTTCCCTTGCCTATCGGTTATCGGTTCTTTATAATAAACCCAATGCTTTTCAAAATTAAAGTTTTTGAAAGTTCACAGTGGCCGCGAAACGACAGCCAACGACGGAAGACAGTTTCCGTCGTTGGCTGTCGTTTTCTAAGATGTCACCAAATCTCTAAAGGATCTCCTAAGTCTAGTCTAGGTAGCCCAGATGACGGAATAATCATTGAAATACGGCAAACATGTAATACTCTGATTGGTGATCGGCAGTGGCATGTAAGGTACTTGGCGTCTGGTACTGCGAACATCAATTTGCCTGCGATTGGAATGGCGATGTCAGCACATTATGCCAACTAATAGGCAGATGATGATGATTGATTTCAAAATCACACATACATACAGTTACGCCTCTTTCCCATTGGGGTAGGTAGCAAGTGGAAAGAGGTGGTCACCTCTTTCCACTTGCTACGGTCCTGACACACATCTTTCGCTTTTTCTACTTTCTTAGCGTTTTCATGAAAGCTTGGTTGCGGGTACTTTAGACGTGGCCTTTCCTTTAAAGGTCTCCGATCTTATCGTGATGCGTGCGCGTCAATCCTTACCGGAGTGTCCATTCACACTCGCCTCACAAATCTGTTTTGTAAATCTTCTTTCATTCATACTCTCTACGTATCCAAACCATCTAAGCATCCCTTTCTCTATCTTTGTCACTACATCTTCGACCTAACCGCAACATTCCCTTATTACGCTGTTCCCCACTTTGTCGATCAGTCTCTCTTTTTTTCTTTCTTTTCACAGCAATAATTTTAGTTTCATGCTAAAATCTTAAGCTTTATAATGGGATCGGTTTATTATTTCTTTTTGTAGTTGAATATATATTTGTGCGGATCCCTGTAACGTAATTCTGCCTTGTGGACGTTACAATACAATGTCTTGGAGAACAGTGTGAGGTAGGTCATGATTTAAATTTTTGTTTGTATTTCAATGTATATATTTTTTTTGTGATCCTACGTCGAACAAAAGGTTTAATGTAACAATAATACAGTACCCACTCGCTTCTGGAAACACACACGAAATGTATGGCTGTCATACATGGAAACCGTTATTTGGTTATTTAAGAAGCTGCGTTCATTTTGATCTGTTCATTGTAAAATAAATTTGATTGGTGTAAAATATAATGTAACATTTTACTGATTATATGACCAAAGTTTCTCTCGAAAAGTTATGTGTATACAGTCATTTTAGAAGATCAGTGATGCTGGAGCACAAAATGATGACTGTCTGGGCGTAGATTTATTATCTTAAATCATAGAAAAGCAAGAGACTTTGTCTGAACGGCACTGACAGCTTGTGTAATTACTGGGCATATGGGACTTAAGAACTGATGTCTCAGGGGTACACTTGTCCTTGTACGTATTGCTCGCATCTTAAATGTGTCCTATTAAAAAATAGGCACAAACTGAAGGTCGGGCGATCACTTGAATTTTTATTTGTTCACCAATGAACTGCGGGGCTGTTGCGTATCCAAGTAACGATCACTTACAAAAGTGTGAAAAGAATATCTGACAGATGACGATTTGGTTCCTACTGCCGACGCCACAAAATTTTTTGATTGTTATATTGATCGCTTGTTCACCACGTACTCGGCGGTGAAGGGAGACATCGTGACGAAAACGTGAGAAATAAATATATCGATTTAAATTCCCCAAGAAGCTAGAGCAGGGTGGCGTACGCTTCCCGGCTCCAAAAACCCTCTCAAAAATGAGAGGAGGCCTTTGAGACATATATAGGCTGTTCCTTGAGGTTTTTTCAGTAGTAGCACATACTGATAATGTGTGGTTTTAAAAGTTGTGTGACTTCGGACAATATTATTTGATTCAGGTGGCTCAGGACCGTATTTTATGGCAGTCTATGGGGTAGGTATGTGTTCAGCATTAGACTAGTTATGAGCTGAAATGATGATTTAAAATACTAACTTTGGTAATAGCGTAAAAGGATAAGTTTTAGACATTCGTAATCTTGGTTCTTAATTTTGGGTTTTATTAAGGGCGGTGATCACTTACCATCGGGTGAGTCACTGACTCGTTTGCACTCTCATCCATAAAAAAGGCGGAAGGTGAGAAATAAAGATTTGATTTAAGCAATTTAAAAAAATCGGATTATGAATATTAATTGGAACCAAAATATATTTACGTAAAGACCAAATTTATAATCGTTTCAGCATTAGTACGTAACACTGATTAAGCTTTTGCAACTAGTTGACTGTCTTTGTTAGCTATTGAACAATTTTTGGCATATTTGCCCGCAGTGTTGTCGGCTCGGTTGGCGCAGTGGTTAAGCGCTTGACTTCTGCGCCGCGGGTCGCGGGCTCGATTCCCGCACGGGACAAATATTTGTATGACCTTCAGATAGTTGCTCCAGGTCTGAGTGTTTGTGCATGTGGAATTTATGTATGTAAAACACACACACAGAAGAAATCCTACTGTGGGGCATCGTTTTTTTTTAAACAAAATATTTAAAAAAAGTGGTGTCTTTTACTGTCAAGCATTTTTGGTGCTACTTCTATTTGAACCCGATGAAGTTCCCTTAAGAAAATTACGGCCTAATTAAAATATTGTACCTATGGTATTATAAACGTCTAAACAAACGAGCAGAATACTCCACTATATGGTTCGTCCACTCAAACTGGTTTCCTAGTGAATGTATACTGTCTGTATTTTAACATGGAAGGTGAGCATAATAACAATAAAATAATCCATTCGTTTTAAAAGGTCAATATGAATAACTTGATGTATTATTGAAACGACCTTGTCCGTACGAATATACGAGTAACAAGAATTATTGTGTATTTAGAAAAAATTGTGAACAACTATAATTATACACACTACTTACTGCTCGGCACTAATCTCTCCCTTAAGGGTTTAGCTGGGGAGAGTTCGGCACGCTGTACCACTTCTGCCCATATCCTAGAATGTGAACGAACATCTGCAATACCAGAGGAATCACAGGTGCTTTGCCGGCCTTTGAGAAAGGAATAGGCTCTTTCTTGAAAGTCCCTAAGTCATATCGGTCCAGAAAAGCCGCTGGCGGCAGCAAGTTTCCACAGAAAATAATAATATATCAATTCGTAATAAATAAAAAGTAAATTCTCGGATATGCGTGCTTCCCCAAGATGTTTTCTTTTGTATATCAGCTCTAATTAAATTGCACTTGACATTTAAAGCGGTGCCAGTGCCGTGGATCGAACACAGTTTTTTTTTTTATTTATAAGTTAGTGCATAACTACGATCCGTACGACGTATGACGATGGTAAGTGGCAATGTAGTTTAAATGGTAATGGCACTATCTCAGAAAAAGTCTATTCACTCTTCTCTTCAGATCACTCGAGTTGTATGTTTAAGGCGACGACGCCTGGCCATTTAACCTGAATCTCAAACAATCAAAATAACAGGAACGCTGTCGCAGGTACGATTGTCAATAAAATGTAGAAGTGATAGAGATTACAGCTCAGTCTCGAATGCTTTTTGTTACGTTTAATACCATCTAACGATATGATAAATAGAGAGATACGAGATACTTCCTATACTGCTTTCATGTATTTTTTTAATTAGCAGCCAATGCCACACTCTATTCTATCGATACAAGTAAACGATTCTAACGTAGATGCAGATCTCCCTAGGACGGCAAATATTTTATAATAATAATTATTTTCAAAGCTTCCTTGACATGTTAAAGGATTTCATTTATCGTGGATGCGTAAGAGAGTCAGGTACAGACTAAGACATAGGATCCACGCCTTGGACTGCAAGTACGCTGACAACTAATCTAAGCTTTCATCAACACAACAAAAATGTGTAAGAAAGATTTAGTCGAGTACCTATTTCTGAAAAGCCGTGGTAGCTCAGAGGCCGGGCACCCACCGCAAATTTCACAGTACACGACCAAGTTCAATTCCCAGTACCAGCGCCTCTAAAATTGTTATTTAAAAATTTAGGTGCTGTATTGGCAAGTGCTAGGCGGTGACGGACATCTGAAGAAACCAATATGTCTGAGAAATAAAAACAAATCCAGAACATGTGAAATCCGCCAACTGGCACTAAAGCGACGTGATAAGTCCCACGAAAGCTCCAAAACGCTCTCGTAAATGATAGTAGTTTCTCTGTACCCAACAGAGGGAGGATGTCATAGGCTGTCATTTTAAACTGTTTTTAAAAACAGTAAATAAAAGTTTTCTTTTCAAAGTAGGAAGAATGGCAATTTTATTTAATAACATTTCGTAAATATAAATTACTACTTGTAACTAGAAAGAACATATGGGTGCTCCGTGTTTTAATGACTCATAGTGTAAATATTTATGGCGGTAAATTAAGACAACAACCCTCTCAATTTTTTTTAAGAATTCCCTGAATGGAGGCAACGGCCATTCTGTTAGGGCCGATAACGGTAGACCTTTTTTGTTAAACAATAATGCTACAATTTTATTGTTTTAGTGTTGCAGGTTTAACTGCTTCTAACTCGTACATACTTTAGTTAGTATTGTTATAGTGTCATTTACACATTTCTTTTTGTGTCTACATTTATTTTTATAACAGTCACCGTTAAAAATTAAAACCCGGTTTCAGATAATAACAGTTAAGTTATTGTAAAATATTTAACTGTTTCATAAATTTAATTATTGTAGTGGAGTAACTTTTTACATTTTAACAGTCTAATTAAGTACCACCGCAGTGTCAAATATTCTGCCGTCAAGCAGTGTTGTGCAAACGTTACTGTGTTTCGGTTTCAACGGCGCTGAGACCTAGTGTATGAGACTTGAAAACTTATATCCTCAGAGGGACGAGCGCAGTGTGGTGCCACACATAAATGTGGGTGACACAGCAGTTGTTATGGGCAAGGATTGCACTAACCGTTGAACGTTTTGTTCGTCCCGACGGTTTGTCCTATGAAAACGCAAAATTTTCACCTGATTGTAAGTCTTAAGTCACAAATTCCAGTAATTGCACTAGATATCAGTGCCCTTTAGACCGATACACAGTAATGTTTGCATACTACTGCTTCGCGGCAAAATACGGCCCTACCTACATGCTACTACTAGCAGTAAAGTGTTGTTCTCGTCATTTACATGGAAAAAAATTGAAGTTTGAGCTCTGTAACACTTATTTGTTCGGTCTCATCCAATTTGTGCCATAAGAGACAATTGAAAAAATAGCTTGGATAATCTCATGGCTTCCGACGGGGGCCGGAATAACCATCTCGAAAAATGCTCTAGACTTTTCAACACATTTTTTTTCGTAATAGCTCATTATATTGTTCTATTTTTTAATGTTTTTTATATAGACCGCTAACGGACAGAAGCGTTTAATGTGCGCAGCGTTTAGTACTGCCGTCGTCAATGTTCTGCCTACCGTAGTGATTACGCCAAATACTTCCTTCTCGAATGAGGCTAAAATCCAGCAACGGGCTATAATGAAGCCTGTGATTATGGTTGTCTTAAATTGTTCGGAACATATTTGTAGACTGGCCAGCAATATAGGAATACCAGAGTATAAGAGAGTGTAATATGAAGGAATGGAATCCCGCTATACCGGTATCCAGCGCCATATTTTAGCTCGTATATTAATTTAACTTAGCAAAATATTTAATTTAGCAAAATAATGACCCTTTTGTTCAACAGTCAGAACATCTTTTTACTGCGTTGATACTAAGCCTTGGTTCTAATCCGTACTAATATTATGAAAGCGAAAGTAACTCTCTGTCCCTCTGTCCGTTTGTTGCCTTTTCACGGTTCAACCGCTGAACCGATCTCGAACGAAATTTAGCATAGAGACAGCATGCATCCTGGAAACGAACACAGGATACTTTTTATCCCGGAAAATAAAATAACTTTCACGGGATAATAAAAAACCTATATCCACGCGGACCGTGTGCCGTGTGTTGTCTATTTAAGAGAATTTACCACCTCATCTCGTCCCATGAGTGTTGTAAAAGTCGGCAGAGGGAAAATGAAAACCAGGAAATGGGCAGCGGCATCTTCCTGCAAAATCTTAATAAACAAACTGCGTTTGTTTACCCGCTTGCCAACCGTGGCAACATCTCCCCAAAATGAGAGCCGTTTTTACGTTTTTTGTGGCAATCCGGGGGAGGCCTATCCTCAGCAGCGGACTAGTCATCATCATCATTTCAGCCTATCACTAGTCCACTGCTGAACTTAGGCCCCTCCTATAGATTGCCACAATGGTTTGTAGCTCTGTATCGCGGACTAGTGATGATGATGATTATTGATTGATTGATCCACGCAAACGAAGGGCGGCATCACCTAAAGTATTTTTAACCAGAATTCTTCATTACCATACTTAGCTTTATATAATCCACTATGAAGGAGTCAAGATGCCATAGTTTTTCTAGGAAGCAAGTCACCAGTCTCGATATTTTTCGGCTATACGTTCAAATCCATGAACTTTTTCTGCAGTTTCTCTTAGTCGACTTTTACACTCACAGAACGAGACTGTATGATAGATTTGCATATGAACCACTTAATTCGCTGAAAATCTATTTTGCACTTTATACTAAATTTATGCTAAATATTTTTACTTATTATTAACGTATTCATAATTAAATGAATAGAATTAGGCAAATTGTAAATGCCAATAAATGTTGCATTTCTGAATACAAGCATCCTCCCATTTTTTAAAAGAATTTTGGAACCACAAGTGCTTTACGATTGGACATTGAAATTCACGTGCCACTGCAATTGTTAAGAGCAGACTTGCAGTTAGGTGAACGACTTGCGCGTTTTTTTTTCTTTTATATGAGAAAGTGACGAGACGAGCAAGACGTTCACCTGATGGTGAGTGCAACGTCTGCCCATAACGAATACTGTGTCACCCATAACATTTCTGTGTGCCATCACACTGCGCCCGTCACCCTGAGAGATCATCATCAATACCTTAGTCTCATATGCCTTGTATGCTAGCTATATACTAGGTCTCATTGCTTCAGACCGAAACACAGTAATATCAAGGAGACATTTTTAGATAAAATGTAATATAAAATAGATCATTATACAGAGGACAAAAATGTGTGGAAATAACTCATACACTGCATTTGCAAACCTCCAGGCTACTAAATTTATGATGTATTTTTTTTTGTAATCTATAAATGATATTATGTAATATGGCATTGAAAAAAGAAAGACCCCAGAATTTCTTAACGGTTCTTCTCTGAGAAAATCATTTTTTGAACCGTTGTAGATTTTGATGTTCATAAGAGCTTTGAACAAACCTAAATTGAATAAAGAAATTTTGACTTTGCCTTTGACTACTGTTTCACGGTAGAATAATGGCCATGCGGAGGTAGTATATCTTTTTTATACCAAAAAAAAGTGTGCTTAAACTGCGATAGTAGAATAATGAAATGTGTCAAATATACTTGATGATTTTATTTCTTCCTTAGCACCTCACTATGAATTTCCGTATGGCGACGGAGTTGTTCAGCGTCTCCAGTTTATGTTTCATTGGGGGGTAAAGCACAGGAACACATTAATTGTTCCTACTCATTATTATATAAAATTTGTCACATTAAATAAGATTTCAATGAATTCATTAAGCACATATATATAACGTATCCCCATCCGTTCGCAACGCATTAGAGACAATTATGCACAACATTTTTTGTTTCTAAATTGTGTAGAACCAAAGCAGGCAAACGCGCTCCTTTCAGTCGCATCATGAGGCATATAATGACTAGTTTACTGACTGCGACTTATATGTTTTAACACCAGCTCAATTTAAAAAGGCAGTAAAGTACAATCGGCAACCTTAAGTTCCCGATTGTACAACAAGCAAATCTCTTCATTGTTATTATTAATTGTAAGAGTTTCCTAAAATTAGTATAGCAACCTTAGATATAATAAGTTATTCAAACAATGGAGTAGCTTGCTAACACTGTCTCATCATAAAAAAATGGTACATTATTTTGTGGACAACGGTGCTGGTTACATAATAACTTAAGTTTACCTACAAATATAATAAATAGTTTAAATATTATTATGTAATTGTTTGTCCTAAATGAATAAAAAAAGTAATATCCTTAAAAGACATTGCAGATTCACTTTAATACGACATTACACATTACATTGAAAATACTTTAATACGTTGACCACAGTATTATTTTTTACCACCCTTAAATTGAGATAGCATTGGCGCCTGTTTTTAATGCAACGTATCGACAAGTACGTGAGGTCAAGTGTAAAAAATTTTTAACCGCAAACATGCCCACATTCGGTCACTTTATGGACCGCCATACATTACCATAACTCTTCATTGATAGGCGCACCATAATGTTAGAGATTACTGAGACAGTCTTTAACATTACCTTAATAGCTTTGTTTGCTTATGTTCACACCAGTAATCTTTCGTTGAAGACCCCTTAAAAGGTTGTAACATAATTTTAATATGGCATCTAGCAAAGCAAATCAACTACCGCATTTAATCGCGTGGGTGTTGTAAAAGTTGACTAAGGAAAATACAAATATACATATTTATTGAATAAAGTAACGAAACGGGCAAAACATTCACCAGATGGCAAATGCAACGTCTGCCCATAACAGATGCTGTGTTACCCAGAATATTTCTGTGTGGCACCACACTGCGCCCGTCACCCTGAGACATCAGTTCTTAAGTCTCATATGCTTGTGATACACATAGTGATTACATTAGCTAATTGCAAAGATTCCGACACTGTGATAGGATTCCTATGCAGCAGTCCGTCTAGGTAGGCACAACCGCAGGGCCAGTTATTCGGCTGTGAAAAAGCAGTGTGCAACCATTATTGTTTCGGTGTGAATGCCACAGGGCTAGACTGATTGTTGGACATATAAGACTTAAGAACTAATGTCTATGGGGTACAGTCGCAGTGTGGTGACACAAATAAATTTTCAGGGTACCACAGCACTTGTTATGTAGATTGTTATAATCATTATCATCATTTCAGCCTACAAATAGTCTACCACTGAACATACCTCCCCCACAGATTCTCTCATCGGGAGGGATTTTGCCATAGTTGCCACGCTAGGCAGGCGGGTTGGCGACCGCAGTTTATTTGTTTAGATGTTTTAGAAAGGTGCTACTGCCCATCTCCTGGTTTTAATTTTTCCCTGTGTCGACTTTTATGATACCCACGGAATGAGATGAGGTGGTAGATTCTATTACTACCACTATTGCTACCACACACATCTCATTGCGACACGTCTGGTAGTGGGATGGGCGTTCCGTCTGCCTTGACGGCTCATTTTTATCTAGGAACCAATATTTTAGACGGGAGGTAAGCAGATGCACTTTGTAGTCCTAACGTTTTCGTAGCCGATGAGGAAAGTATTTTATGCAGCATAGAAGTTGATACGTTTACTACAACTATGATTATGAAATTATTCTTATTGGAATTTAAATCGATCTCCTGTAGCGCTGGACAATGAAAGTCATTTAGATTTGTTAGCGAATGACCTGAGTTCGATTTTTCTGCACCTCTAAAATTATTCTTCAATTTTAGCTACTGATCAGATCTCGTGCTCAGTGATGAATGGAAACCTTATGAGGAAACCTGAGGAATAAAAATATTTTGTAGACATGTAAAGTCCGCCAACACGCATTGGAGCAGCGTGGCAGAGTCTTCCTAGCTCCAAAGACCTTTCAAAAAGTAGAGGTGGCCTGTGGTCAGCAATGGGACATTTATAGACTGTTACCCTATTTACTTCTGTCATGACAATGTCTGAGGTAAATACGAGTATTATTTGACCCTTGTAATAAGTTAAAAAACCACTTCCTATATTTTGTTTTTCTACAAAACATAATTTTATTAATTATGAAGCTAATTTGTAGCTATATATTTGATTAGAATTATTATAAATCTTATAATTGCCCATAAATTAAAAATATTAATAGAGTGACAAAAAGTATTTTCTTTATCGATAAACTTTTGAAAACTAATGTGTTGAAATTGATCGTGTTAGATATATATTAATTAAAATGAGAATGTTAAAAGCAAAAATTTTAAACTTTTATTAAATAAAAAGGATTTTTAAATGAACGTCGGATGGCAGATGAAAAGCAAAATGTATAATTGCAAATGTTCGAATATCAAACAGACATTTTTATTTTATTATGACGTACGACGATTAAACACGTAATCGTCACCGTATATGGTGAGAACCGTGGTAGCTGTGGGCGAGGCACTTGTCTTCAATTTCATAGCGCGTTAGTGACTTCGGTGTAACTTTTACTGATGGTAGGATTCCTATGCATGAATCCGCTTATGTGGGTACCACCACAGTGCCAGTTATGTATATGTGTGTGTTATCAAAAATTTAACATATTTTAATGTGAATTTCTTATACTTGTTGTATTACCAAAATATCCGCAGACACTAAACATGTTGGAAACTTCACAATGAGGGACCCGCATTTGCACATTTTACGATGTGATTGCGAAATATGTCCTCCGCTTGCCCTCACTATTAGTTATGTTACAAAATGAACCTTATAGTAATATCTTTAGAGAGAAGTTTACTTTGCAAACCATTTACTAATGCACTAATAAAACTAAAATCGAATTTGTAACGCTAGTTGAATATTGATACGACTAAATTAATTTTCTTAATACTTTTGTACTGTTCCCTTCCCTTTAAGGCATGGTAAACATATTCAATATGTTATATATAAAAGCAAAAGTTTGCAGTATATATAACAACATATTGCCATCTCGTCGCCCTCGTAACTTTACGTGAGATACGTAAAGACTGTATTACTCCATACATAAATCTCTTAAATAACCTTTGGAAATATAAATAATAAAAGTAAATCTTTGTAGGAGAATTATATTTCTTTTACCATAGTAAGACAAAAAAATTCTTAAATAAAAATCAAAGTAAACAGCGTATTTAATTAAGGCTGTAAATTATTAGTAAATAAATCGTTTTTATATCTGAGTCTTATTTATTTTGAATGATACTTTTGTTAGAATTTCTTCTAAGGGCTATAGATCAATTGATCTGTTCTCCACTTCTATTTATACAGACATGAAATGAAACTATATTTAGTTACTTTGAAGGTACATAGGTATAATTTAAGATAGTGTACATTTAACGCATGATTATTAAAAAAAAAAAGTAACTTCTGCTTAAATCGTTCGGTAGCTCAAATTAAACAGGTTAAGGTGAAAGATATTATAATAAAAGTGAATTTAAAATTTACATTTGTAATCGCAAAAGTTACGTCCACATTAAGTCATTAATTGAAATTCGTTACCCAAAATCAATGGCGATAAATACCCAATGATATAATTGTAATCATTTTGTTTGGATGTATACATAAAATTGTATGATTATACGTTCTTCTTAACAGAGTAGCTTTTTAGTCTTTAATCAATTTAGCGCATTACAATATTTTTACATAAAAAAAAAAGTAAAGTTTCAGCCTATAAATGTCCCACTACTGAGCACAGGCCTCCTCTCATTTCTGAGAGGGTTATGGAGCTAGGAAGAATCCGCTACGCTGCTCCAATGCGGGTTGGCGGACTTCACATGTCTTCGAAATATTTTTTATTTCTCAGACATGCAGGTTTCCTCACGATGTTTTCCTTCACCGCCGAGCACGTGGTACTATGAAATTAAAAGCGAGCGCCTAGCCCCTGAGCTACCACGGCTTCTGTAATTCTTACATAAATGTCTTTACAATAAAGTTTTCATGAATAAAGTCCAAATCAAAACTACTTTATTCTGTCTTATGAACGTCGAAATCTATAGCGTCACGAAAAATAAAACCTTCTAAGAACCGGCCAAAAATGTTGGGGTCTCTGTTCTCAGCCATGCCATTATGTTAATGTCATTTGCAACTTATAGTTTATTTTCTATTATTATCAGCATTGGAACCCATCGCAAATCCACTGCTTAACATAGACTCCCCCACAGCCGTATAGTACGGTCCTGAGCCACATCCATTGATTATCCGCAAATAAGGGCAGGTCATCGTTGCACCTAGTGGGAGGTCGTCCTAAGCTGCGCTTGCCGGTACGAGGTTGTTACTTGAGAATCTTTCATCCACTTCGGTATTTGGTCCTACGAGACCAGGAAACCTTATTCTTACCTGAATACGACACAACATATCTTTATCGTGTTTTCTTACTGTAGTACAAAATTTTAATTTGTTTTTCAAATACAAGACAATGTTATATTTATAGTTATGTTATTATATTTTTTAACTGAAAAATCAAATCAAAGAGTACTTTTTTATTATATTCATAAGATACTTGATGTCGCACTTTAACTTGGTGATAAAATATAGATAGTCAGAGGCAAATTTATAACATTGTGTTTGTTTGATTTTTTCATATAAACAGCGGGTCGCTGAACAATTTGCAATTGTGTTAGTATAATCTAAGATTTAGTCACCTGTTTATAATAAAACCAATTCTGTATCGTTTTAATTTTTAATTGACGTAAATTGAGGATCAGGACATATTTTCGAATTTCGAATGCGCTCTCAAGTATTATCAACTAAAACATGTTTGTTTTTTTTCCAAGATGAAGCCTCGCATGTTACGAGTATTAATGCAACCTGAACATTTTATTAAGTTTGAATACTTGCAATATTTGAAATAAGTACATTGACGATTCATTTAAAACAAAATACTCAAACACAGACAAATATGTATATGAAGCCTACAATAAGTGGCTTGAATATGGATTTTAGATTTTTTTTCTTATTTAAAATCAGGACTCAATAAAACCTCAGAAATTAGATTTTCGTCAATAAATTTAATTTGGCAGGCACGTTTAAGTGAAAATATCGAAAAGATTGTAGTTTACATAATAAGTCCATAGTTCGTAGTAACATTTTTTTTGATTGGCTTCTGCGCTTCTGATTCGCTGCTGAAATCAATCCTGCGACCCTATGGATCAGCGATTTCAGCACAGGACCAGTATTAGTATTGTCTACAGATAGCTTGGCCGGGTCTATTTGTTTATGCAAGTGCAATTTATGTCTGAAAACCGCGATATTGTGCGAATCGTTTATTTATTTAAAAAAGACCTAACTTTAAAATATGGATCTGTAGACTTTATTAATTTCATGACTTATAAAGAAAATTCTAAAAATAATAATAAAGAATCTCAACTGTTTTTCATTTCTTGTTTATTACATTATAATGCTCACATGAGGACTTCTGGTCGCTAACCAACGTGCTCTAAATCGACCCTGAGGTCATATATCCAGAAATAGATTATAGGCGTGGAGATTTCTACATTCTTAATCAATTACAAATCTGTTTAATAAATTCGCACTGGAGCTGAACTTGCTTGGTATTACTTGTGAAAGGCGGCCCAAGCTCCCGTTTAAAATAACCGACAGTTACTATGCTATTTATTATGTGACAATACATAAAAGTTTATATTTCGAACGACAAAAGAAACGTCTTATCACGTTTCTTTAATAAAATATTGTCCTAAGAAAATCAGTCAAACATGACAATGTCGGATTGCGATTATTAATTAAAAAATGCATCCTCGGCGTCGCACTCGTAAGTCAAACGGAGGCAATAAATATGGTGGCCTCAATGATAATATTAAAAATACAAAAATTTCTGCATTGAATACAAGACAGGTATTCGTTTTGCATTCTGGGATAAGGCGGCGAATACACAGATAAAAAACACTATAAGTAAAAAAATTGCTTTATGCTCAGCACTTCTTAGAATAACATACAGTTACGCATTTTTCGCATATATTCATTAATATTATAATAACTTATTAAAAGAAATATATATGATTAATAAAAATATTATTAACGGAAAGACTGGCTCTGTGAAATGGAGTAGCCCGTAAAATGTACATAATGACATCCGATGTACTATTGGTCATAATGTCAATGTATTTGTCCACTAAGACATTATTTCTGAGTTTTGTCAGGAATCCCAGTTAAAACTAGTAGTTGTATAATTCCAAATTATAACCCTTCAAATTCAAATACAATACAGAGCATTTCCATTAAGTCCGCTATACACGCTGGAAGTTTTTTTTATATGCGTAAAGCATGGCAATCGGGCACACGGTCCACCTAATGGTAAGTGGTACCTATCATCACAAGTCCACTGCTGAACATAGGCCTGCCACATTGATAGGCACAAAAGTTTGTAGCACTCATTTTGGAAGGATTTTGCCATAGTTGCCACGCTTTGCAGGCGGTTTGGCAACCGCTGTTTATTTTTCAGACGTTCCAGGTGGATGTAACACCGGGCCATAATAATTAGATACTTTGATCAAAGTTTGTAACTACGACATAATGTCAGTGTCAGATAATAACACACATACAAATAATCATTACTCATAATATTATAATTTGTCATTAAGGAAATCTTTGATTTTAAAATAACATTTGTCAATCCGAAATCTTTAAGGCCTTAAATAAAATCCCAATTTATTGTTTGAAGCCGCTACTTTACTCTCAAATTCTATAACTTCGTAGAGCCATAACCATTAATGACCAACAGGGAGCACATTAATGACCTAGAGCCAGTATCCGTAGCGTCAATCTACCATACCTAATAAGGTTTTTGTATGCAATAACACTCACAGAACTTATATATATGACAAATTCTGAAAGTTGTCAGAAGTTGTCGCCGTAGTCTCATCAAAGACAAATTCGTAGAACCGTTGAATCTCAGAAAAAAAAGATTAAAGAGTACTAGATATAGTCGTATTATTAAAATAATAATAAGACTATGCTTAAAAGCTTGTGTTAGAAGATGTTTCACGACAATAGACGAATGGCGGATGTCATGCTTTGCAGTCCGTACCCAAAACCATTACGCTATTGGCGCCTTTTACTACTACTCGTACTATCTTTTATTTGGTCATATTTGCTATAAAGACACGAGCTCAACGGCTTTAATTCTAAACAGACAAAAATATAATGCTCTAATTTATCGTTTCGCTTTACCTCATAATTTATCATTCAAGCTTCACAATGCAAGCGGAATTGTATCTTGGAAAAATTTATTGCCGAACGAAGTTCATCTATTAAGAAACAGTTAGTGCTATTATCGTTAAAAGTATTAGCGATATTATGATAATACGAAAAAATATTTTTATTGTTTCAGTTCACGCAGTTGCGCACTACGCTTTATATCTTACCTCATAAAACTACATATATCGCTTCGAATCGGCCCCCTGCCTGCCTTACATGGTTTTTTCGCGAGACTCCAATATCGTCAAATGTTTATTGAATCATTTTTACAACGAATAATGCTACCCGGTCTAGGCAATGTAGTTATTTTATGTGTTGTCTTAACTTTCATACAATTTTCAGTGCAGACGTGTGCACGCACTTATACATGTATACACACTATGTAGAGCACGGCGTTGTTAGAAAATATGCCACACCATTCGAACGATAAAGGAAACGTCTGGAAATTTTATGGCTCCTGACAGGTGGTGAACTAACCATCTTGGAAAATTCCACATCCAGAAAACACGCCGCAAATCTTGTCACCACAGAAAAGACCAAGACTTTTTTATTATGTTATGTTAACCTTACATGTTAAAAATAAAAATAGAACCAAAGAAATGAGGTGTATAGCCGCTACCGGTTTTTCTTAAATAATAAATAATTTTGGAGCATACATACGTCATACTATTTATATTTTAATACAAAAGCCGAATCGGCAATGTACGTCTCAAAACTGAACACTTCCGCCACGAAACCTGACTGCTCATCGTCTTTAATAACCGTTATAAGAAATTTGATAATAACCGTTTAGTACCGAAATTCCGATAATGTGTCTGCCAAATAAATTATATGGGTAGTAGGAGTACAATTTAAAGGCATCGTATAATTTGTAAATGTATAATATGTCGTGTCTACTACATGAGCGATAATGAACGCAATGATTACGCAACTTCCCTCAAACAACAACAACGTCTTCGCTAGCCATCGCAATCACTGCATCAAACTACTGTCGGCACAACGAGTGCTATACTCTAAGCCACTGAGAGTGATCCATGGCCTCTTCTTAGGCTGATTCTTGCGGCTTTACAACCGTCTCCATAAGTCTCGATGCACTGAAGATTTGGACGGTTTGGGTGGAATGCTGACTCTAGACCGGCAACTAAGCAGGTACAATACCACTGAGAATCGCAGTCAAAACTTCATCTCTTCAACTTCATAGATTGCCACAAGAGTTTGTAGCTCTCATTTTGGGGTGATTTTGCCATAGCTGCCACGCTTGGCAGGCGGGTTGGCAACCGCAGTTTATTTATTGAGATGTTCCAGGAAGATGCTGCTGCCCATCTCCTGGTTTTAATTTTCCCTCTTTCGACTTTTACGACACCCACAGGATGAGATGGGGTGGTAGATTCTCTTAAGCCACCACACGGTTAGTCAAAACTTAATACCCGCACTTTACTACCGGATAATTTTTGATTACCCTGAGTTAAGTTGTTGTTGCCGCAATAAGATTAAAAAAATATTTTTTTTTTACGATTGTGAAAAATATATTGCATGAATTTTATTATTCATTTTACTGCCTTTTGTTGCCTTACACGTACGATTTAAAAGTGATCACACAAACTCCTGCCATACCTCATTTTAAACAAGATTAAGAGATACGATCGAAAATATGTTTTTTTATTCAATAAAACCAGATTATTATCTTGCCACAGCAAGGGACACCCGGATGTATCAAAGAAATTCTTAAGTCCTACTGCTCTATGAGAAAGAGCCTAATAAAAAACAAACTATGGCCACGGTATCAAAGTAAACATCCAAAATATCCAGCGATGTCTTAGTAATATCATTTTTAAATTCTTTATGATCCCTTCCAAAGACAGCTCTCATAACTGGCCTTGGAAAAAAAACAATTTGAATATCGACGTCCCTGTTCCCTACTAGGTTTTAGAAAAGAACAGACATATGGAGTTGATCGTTTTATCTCAAAGCGCGGGCAAGCGAAAGAGAAACAAAACGGACGGAGCTTCTTTTTTTAAAATTTAAAAATGTATACCTTTTTTAAATAAATAAACGTAGCGTCGCACGCAGGGAGACAAATGTGAACCATTCGTTTTGTGCATGTATTTAGATGTTCGAAATTTGAAGTCCTTTGAACTTTTTTAAATGCGTGGGTACTTAAAACGAAATGTCAATGTTAACTTTATACGTGACATGTGTGTAGAGATTAATAGCATAATAACTGATTGAACCGTTTTCTTCAAACATACAAAATGTTAAAAATGTTACATATAGTATTGATTTATAGAATATTACTTCCTGTTGCTGTAAAACATACTACATAGTATCTCTCAATGCAATTATAATACTCGTAATTAAAATGGGCCGCAAAAGTATTTCCATTTATTGTAGAAAGTGGCGAGACGGGCGAAACTTGATTGTAAGTGCAACGTCTGCCTATAGCAAATGCTGTGTCACCAGAACACTTCTGTGTGGTATCACATAGCGTTCGCCACCCTGAGACATCAGTGCTGAAGAGCAGCTTTCCTACCCTAAGTCAATTTTCTCTTCCCTTCCTTTCCGCCAAGCTTATGGATGCAGTCACGTTGGCTGAGTGGTTAGGAGCGTGCTGATCTGCTCTGGAACCGCGCGACCTCAGATTAAGACTAGCCTAACCCTAGCATGCGGGACTCTGTTTGGGTTGACAACATATTTCCTAGCTACTCATGGGATGCAATGGGGAACAAGAGTTTTAATTCGTACCAAAATGGCAGTGACTTGGTTACGTCTCGTATCCCGAGGGTACGAAAAGTGGGCTGCGGATATAATTTCAGCATACCCAAATCGGATAGACGCGTGACTGTATGAATGTATGTATGTCTATAATATCTTTTGCGCATTTGATGGCTTCCGACATTATTAGGAAGTCGTCGCTGTGGCCGCAAATCGGCCACATCGAATACTTCTAGATTAATTCTAATAATTCTAAAGATGCGGGCTTGTGAAAAACCCAAAAATTCTAATTTACTTGACATACATTTAAGGATTTTTATTTATATATGGATAAATCTGTAGAAAAACCGCCTAGTTTTGTCCAACCGTCAAACTCGATCACTATTGAAGCAATTCACATGGAATTTGAACTGGTTATAGATATTATTATACTATATTTTACCTTTGAACACTGGAAATATAGTCTTTGTTCCATAATATCAAAGTAATTTTAAAGTCATCTAACGAAAGATGACTTTAGAATTACTTTGCAAGTATCTAACGAATAAATAGTTGTTCCACATTAGAAGTTTTCCTGTGGGTGCGTTTTACAGACAAATTTCATATGCACAACTCAACCAGATTCGAAAACCAACTATGTGTGATTTTGCACAAATTATGGACCTTTCCGGGATTCGACCCAAGACCTGCCTTAGAAGTCAGATACTCGGAGTTCTAAGCCACGCTGTCGTCAAATTAATATTTGAATATTTTATGTGTTGTTTTATGTACCTGCCTGAATATGGGCTTAGACTTGGCTTTGGATTAGATTACCAAAATGTACAAAACTGAAATGTTTGGTCTTATATTTTAAGCACTTGATGCGAGCTTGATGTGTGGTTTGGGCTTAAGAGAATCTTATCAACCATCAACCATCCTGTGGGTGTCATAAAAGTCGACAGAATGTGCAAAACGACAGAGAATGAAAACATAGGAGATGGGCAGCAGCATCTACCTGGAACGTCCAAATAAAGAAACTGATTGCTATGTCAAAATTGTGGCAGGTATAGTAATATCCCCCAAAATGAGTGCTACAAACTTTTGTGGTAGTATATTGGGAGGTCTATGTTCAGCAGTGTACTAATGCTATGTGCTTGTGATGTTGATGAGAACACGACTGTCTGTTTACCACAAAACAGATGTCTTAATAATACTTTCAAGTATTTTTGCGTAATTTTATAGTGTTTTAATTTATGAGACATAATGTAATCGGTTACAGTAGCACGTTTGCAACAGCTGCAAAATAACGTTTCCCCACTGCACTTTTACTATTTTGTAAGGTCGTGGTTTCTTTGGAGTATAACAATGTCGTACTAATTCGGTTATAATTGCAAATTATACTCAATATATCTATGAACATCATCATCATTTCAGCCTATTTTAGTCCATTGTTGAACATAGGCCTCCCCATAGATTCCCACAAAACACGGAGCCACCTGCAGCGATCCACTTACCGCAAAACCGTGCAGGTCGTCGCTCCATGTGTGTGGGGACCTACACTGCGTTTGCGGGTACGAGGTTGCCACTCGAGAACGTTGCTTCCCTAACGGTTATCGGTTCTACGAGCTATATGGCCGGCCTATTGTCACTTCAGCTTGCTAATCCTTAGGGCTTTTATATGTATATATATATTATTTAATATGATATGCCACTGACTCGTCACGTTATCTCTGAAACTACAAGACCTATTGACTTGATAATTGCCATACTTAATCCTTTCCCGACATATGACACCCACTCAGAACGTATTTTACGTACATCAACTTCTAAATGGGTAAACAGGCTTTAAATATTACGTCCAGCGAATAGAGCGCGTAACAGCTAGTATATTCTAAAAGTAATTAAGTGATTAAATATGATGCAGGTATAAGATAACGCATCATTCCGTGACGTTCCTTATTTGTCTTTTTTTTGGAATGCCTTACACTATATTTATAGTAGAACCTATGCTAATTTTCCAACCATGAGTATGATTTTGGAATATTAACGAACTGAAATGGCGATTAATTGCCACGGGCAGGACTCTGCTGCTGTCGCTAATCCGCATGCCGAGGCGATTAAGCCAAATCTTTTCAACTTCGTAAAGATCTCTGTCCTGCAGTGAACTTTTTACATACTGTGAAAAAGAAGAATAAAATAAAGAAGGAATAGATAATGCATTTATAATTTAAAATTTATGTACAAAATGTGAAAGCACAGACCAACACTAGTTTATTTTATGTGTATTAATCATTATGTAACTATTGTCAAGAGCCTTTGAAGTAGCTTATCTGTAGTAACCTAGATCGTGACAACTGGAGAATGTTACAAGTTACTTATAACCTTCACTGTTTACCATTTGTTTAATACATTAACAAATACAGATACGTTTCACATATTCACATAACTCATACACACAATGAAATAAACCCACACACATGCTACATTTTAAAACATTAACGGTCTTATTCATAAAAAGTTGTAGGAGGTTTATAAGTTTGCTATGAGGAGATAACAAAAAAAATACATTATTCATAGACGCTGTATAAATATAACATGAATTGTAGAAGGATATATCCTTGTATAAACCTCTAATAAAGATAAACATGACCGGCGTTAGACGACAGCTGATTTCTTACTGGAGTCTGCAGTTAAATATATACATATTCACAGTATAACCTGTGTATGTGTGAACACACACTTGATCACAACGACAACTTAATCATTTGAACGCATCCCATAGCGGATTTTATAAATTTTTCTTTTGATAATGAGCATCCTCCCTGACGATCTTAATAAACGAACTGCGGTTGACAAACCGCCTGCCAAGCGTGACAACTATGGCAAAACCCCCACATAATGAGAGCTTAAAGCCTTTGTGGCAATCTGTGGGGGAGGCCTGTGTTCAGCAGTGGACAAGTGATAGGCTGAAGTGATGATGATATGGTGATGTCTTGTATATAAAATAAATAAAAGAAACGTATTTAGTCGTAGATCAACACTAAATAATATAGATTAAACAGAATAACGAAGAAACAGGCAAAAATAATGACGATGCTAATGATGTCTTCTTGGCCGATTTTCGATAACGGTAACAACTTCCAAAATACTGTCGGAGGCTATCAAGTGCGCGGAAGATTTATAGTCCTTACTTACCAACGCCAGATGTAACGCAACCGTCTCGCAGTGGAACAGTTCGGTTATTTCTGTACAGTCGTGTAATAAAATGTGTTGTTTGTCTTGCAACAAGATGGTAAATAGCTCTGTGTTTATTTTAATTAACATTGACCTTATATTTAATTAGTTTTTATGTTGATGTCGGACGTATACTGTCGGAAGTTATCAACTGCACAGAAGATATTATAGTGCCACAAGTGTACTCGCAAACACAGGGCACTTACTCGTGCCAACCTACCCGAGTACGCTGTAACGAAGCGATAACATCGGAGGTAGGTTACGATGCAATGTCAGAGACACAAGGACGATCACAACGCGACCGGACCCAAAGACCAATAATTTTGTGTTTTTGCCTAAATGTTGGCTCCGGCTGGGTTCGAATCCCAATTCGAACCCAGGACCTGCGGCGTAGTAACGACCACTAAGCCACGTAACTGGTGGTGGCATGGACGTGTAATGCCGGCGTAAGAGAATTCCTCAACCCATAGAACTGAAAGGCCTCTTGAATACGACAGATGTTTAAGTGACCATCCCTAATTATGATGACGATGATGTTCTCGTGGCTAATTTTTAACCACGGTAATTACTACCGTATACTGTTGGGAGTTATCAAATGCGCATGAGAAATTACAGTGCCACAAATGCACGCACAAACACGGGAGCACTCACTCGTCCTAACCTACACGTGCCCGATATTACGTTCATGCGATAAAATCGGAGTTAGGCTAGGAATTCCATCCCTAGTATGCCAAGGGTAGCAAATATTCAAGGTAGCAGAGCAAATACTCTTTGGGGGAGTCCTGTGTTAAGCAATGGGCTGTTTAGTGAGGATAAAGATGATGATGGTGATTATAAACTATCGAGTAGCCATATTAATAAAACGGGACATATCTGCCAAATAATAGACATAGAAACCATATTCATAAACACATGACACGTGGAGTCTACTGCATTAAGCCTTTAGGGTTTTGTATAATTTTTGAGAGGGTTTCGACTCTCAAAAAATATACAAAACCTGTGTCCAGAAGTGGCGATTAAAGGCTGTTACTTATGTATTCATTAAACGATGAGATAATGCTAGTACTTAACTGTACCTGATGCAATTTTGGTGTAAAGTTGGGGTAAAAGTTTCTTCGTATTTTATATGAAAACTCAGGACATATTTTTTTAAAGTTTATTTACATTTAATCACAATACGTATGTGCCATTTTGTTCGATGGCTTTTTGCCATCCTGAAGGTAGTGACATTAACCCATTGCAGTAGAAATCTTGGAACTTCTGAGCAAAAATACCGCGACTAGTAATTTTGGTATTCCTCTTTGATGTTAACCTGACACTACCGAAAGAATTCTGAAGAGACCGAAACTGGTGGAAATCTGAAGGTGCAAGGTCAGGGCTATATGGCGGATGCATAAACACCTCCAAGCCAAATTCTCTTAATTGTTGCTGAGTTACGAAAGACGACACCCTTTCTATTGATCAATTCCGACCGCTTTCTCTCAAATTCTTGCTTTATCCTCATCAGTTGAGATCCGAATCGCAGAACCATCGATTCGGATCTCTACTACCCGCCGGTAAAAGCTCATAATGAACAACGCCCTTCCAATCCCATACTACACTCGTTCAGCCTATCACAAGTCCACTGCTGAACATAGGCCTCCCCCACAGATAGCCACAAAAATTTGTAGCTCTCACTTTGGAGGGATTTTGGCATAGTTGCCAAGCTTGGCAAGTGGATTGGGAACCGCAGTAAAATTATTCAGATGTTCCAGAAGATGCTGCTGCTCATCTCCTGGTTTTCATTTTCCCTCTGTCGACTTTTATGATACCCACGGGATGTGATTGGGTGGTAGATTCTAGTAGGCCGCCACCACACAGTACACCCTGAAATCAGCGTCGCCTTATTGCGAGCTAACCCGGGTTTAGGCACAGTCTGTGAAGCCTGACCGACATTTTTCGCACGTTCTTGTCATACGTGATCCACTTTTCATCACCAGTTATTAATTTCTTCAAAAACGGTTTGTTTTCATTACGTCTCAATAAAGAATCGCAAATGAATACACGGTTGACTAGGTTTCTTTCAGTGAGCTCGTGTGGCACCCAGATATCTAGCTTTTTTGTGTACCCAGCTTTTTTCAAATGGGTCAATGGAATAACTGTTTTGTGATCAAATGCAATAATTCATCTAGGTAGGTACCACCCCAGGGCCAGTTATTCTGCCGTGAAGCAGTAATGTGCAACCATTACTGTTTTTCGGTTTGAAGGGTACTCAGAGCTAGCGTAATCTCTGGGCATATGAGACTTAAGAACTTATGTCTCAGGGTGATGGGCTCAGGGCGTTGCACTTACCATCAGTTGAACGTTTTCACTTTATCCAATAAATAATGCTGTCACTATATTGCTCGTGGCAATGCAATGGGAAGGTTGAATTTTTCGACTCGTTCCAAAATGGCAGAGCTCGAGCTTGAGCTCTGGTGAGTTCGAAAAGTGAGCTCTTTATTATTATTTACTATACATACATACAGTCACGCCTTTTTCCCCCATATGGGAATATCCCTCATATTTCATAAGTTCGTAAATGGTCAAAAGCTATGCTACAGAAAGCAGTCTGAAAACTTTGAAAATAATTTTTGTCTTAACCATCACTCGGAACAAAGAAAAATGTGTCGTATGTGTGATAATTAATAAAATAAAATTTTCTACTATTGTGTGTTGAATGGATTACAAGTAGTTTTTTTTTTCGATTATTTAATACGTTCCATAAATTAAAAAAATCGCATGCAAAGCCTTATTCTCTAAGTGCAAAGTTAATTATACAGGTTCTTTACAGTGTATTGGAACGAAATTCTGAACCGACAATTTTACAATATCTCCGATGCGATCAATGCATGTGTATCGGTGATCTGAATTCGCTTCCTGGTATTGAAATTTAAGTGTAAATTCAAATAACGGGCTCATTACTGTCCGTTCAATGTGCGAAGACCTTTTATTTAAAAAAAACATCAAAATTGTTGCTCCACAAGGTAATTTATTGGCGGTTGTTTGGGATTCAAATGTCATATTGAATGGAACGCTCGAAAAAATATGATGTTGAAAACAATTTTTAGGCAAAAGACCCCCTACGTATTCGGTCAATAATGTTATTATGAATTTTAAACGTAATCGAAATGAACTACTTCAGACAAGGGTATAAAAGGTGTCAAATGCATTGGTGGAACTTAATTCAGTAGAACGATCCAACAAATGGATGAATTAATATCTGCCGTTAAATGAGTTAGATTCTAATACTCAGTAACGCAACGACCACCCACTTGCTTACCGCTGATTTGTTACTAAGAATAATCTAACATTTTGAACGTAAACCCTACTGAGCGCGCTAGCCTTAAAGAGTCTCTAGCTTATTAAGCTAGGAAATGTTCAGGTTCACTTTTTAAAAATTGCTATATCCTGTTTCAAGTAACAATATGTCTGAAGTTATTCGGCGTTGTAGCTTTTTCTATAGCAGTTTGTTTATAGCTCTTTATGTGAAGTAACAGAACCTGTCATCTATAATAAAAGTCGACGAAGGATAATGCCCGAAAAATTTTTACCTTATTATTCTTAACCGAAAGCGGAATAATCATGTGAAATATAGCAAACCGGTGACAATGCAATAATACTGCGATACCAATCCTATCCGCCTGCATAGCGTGGCGACCACTGCAAATCGTCGTACTTGTAAAAGGCCATAATAATAAAGGCCTGTATAAAGATGCAGCCCATCAAAGCCCCATAACAAATGCTGTGTCACCTTGAACATTTATGTGTGGCACCACATTTCGCCCGTCACGACGAGATATCAGTTCTTAAATCTCATATGCTCAGATATTATTATTATCTGCCATTATACTACCGCAAATGTTGAATAATACTTGCCATTATTGCCACATTTGACATTTCTATTGGCATCTGTAATTTGCTAATGATAATGATGTACTCCGAATCGATTACGTACAAGCTTTAGTGACTATCAATCTTCTTAGGGTATCTGACTGCTGATTGTCCTGAGTATGAATCCAAGACGAAGCCAAATTTGTAAGGTTAAGTTAAGTTACAGCATATAAATGTCCCACTGCTGAGCACAGCTCACCTCTAATTTCCGAGACGATTTTAGAGCCGGTAAGAACTAAAGTAACTCGCGTACTATGAAATTTAAGGCCAGCCAGCCTCTAAGGTGAAATGAGAGGAGGCCTGTGCTGTGGAAGATTTATAGGCTGTTACTTTACTTTGCCGTCTGGTGGCGGCTTAAGAGATTCTACCACCCCATCTCATCTCGTGGGCTTATACGATAAGTCGATGGAGAGGGAAAATTAATAAACTGCCATTGCTAACCCGCTTGCCATGTATTTTCATCATAAATGAGTATATGTTATAATATTAATTATATGTATTATGTATTATTACATATTTCGATGTAATATGTTTTTCATATTTGTTAGGTTTCAGTAAATTAGTTTCCTTTCGAGTTAAAACACCTGCCACAATGTTTCACTGCGCCCTGGGTTGACTGGCAGAGAATGTCATTATATACCTATCATATTATGATACCTTATAGTTTGTTATTAGTTTTAACTATTTAGTAAAACAAACAAACAGAGAAGACAAATTTATTTTTTAAGATTTTATAATTATGACAGCATATGTAGAATCCATATAGCTCCAAGGATCAACAAGCTAAAGTGGCAATGGCCGGTCACGTAGCTCGTAGATGCGATAACCGGTGGGGAAGAAAGGTTCTCGATTAGCAACTTATAGCGGCAAACACAGTGTAAGACTATCCCCTATTGCGTGGAGCGCCGACCAGCAAGTCGATGGATCAAGTGGCTTAGGATCCTGTTTTGTGGCAATCTACGAGGGAGGCTGTGGTGATATTCCTATGCAGGTATCCGTCTAGGTAGGTACGTGTACCACTGCAGTGCCAGTTATTCTGCCCTGAAGCCTACTGCTTCTGTAAGCTCTCTAGCGTCTGTTGAGCAAACATTACTGATTTGATTTGAAGTGCACTAAGAGCTAATGTAATGATTATTGACGTTATCGGACATTTTTACTCATGAATTCATTAAACATTTTTAATTTGCTGAATTTTTATTTACTGGGCATATGAGACTTAAGAATTGATGTCCCAGGGTGACGCGCGCAGAGTGGTGCCACGCGGAGGTGTTCTGAGTGGCACAGAATGTGGCATGGGCAGTCGTTTCACTAAACAACAGGTGACGATTTTTCTCGTCTTGTCATTTTCTAGTGTGTGTTTCTACAGGCTGACTGTGTTCTGCAGTGGACTTGTGACGAGCTGAAATAATGATGATGATGATGACATTGTTGAATCCATCGCTTCTTCTTTATGAGCCAGGTAAATATGCCACTTCTGTACTTAGGCCAAGTTACGCCACGCTTGTCAGGCGGATTGGAGATCGCAGACACATTGTACCTTAGACGCCGCTCGTCACCGGTCTGAATAATTTCGGTCTGGAATAATTAAGAAGATTTTGCCGTCATCAATATGAGGCCAGGAGCTTTTATCATTTTCCTTAGTTGACTTTCTTGTCATCTTCGGGAGGAAATGGGATGGCAGAATGTCAAACGTCGCTTCCAGACAGCATGAATCATATATTTTAGTGTATAGTGAAGTTTTTGCTGTAAGCCTTCCTAGTTTTAACAGCACATCGTTTTAATCGTACCTCTGTACGAGATAAAGAGACCTGCGAGCTAAACTGGGTCCGGCGAGCTTAACGGCGCGAATCACTTGGTCTCATAAATAAAAAAAATATATTGAGGGAGGCATATTTTTGGACAAGAAGTAACGTAAATAATAATATGAATAAAAAGTGTACGTGTATTCCATTAAATAAATATATGTTAACGTCAACTCCTAGCTTTAGAATATTAAATAATACTTTTACTAACATCGTTAATCATAATGTAGATACTTCAATAACCTTAATTCGTTCATGATTTAATAAGCCTTAACCCAAACAATGAACTATGAATGTTAATCGTCTCTGCGGTTGGCACCATGGCTAAACAATTGGATTTTTGCTATTTTTATTACAATTGGTCGCGGGTTTAAAAAACCCATATATGTGCAACACAAAAATTATTAATTTTCAAATGTTGCTTTAGTAATGACAATACATACATATTTTGATTATCCCTTCCACAATACTTAGACCATATTGAAATATTAATAGTTCTTGTCTCAGACACTGCAGTTTTACATTTTCTCCAATCCTTCTGCCTAAGCTCTTTATCACTCACGAGAAGGTTAGATAATTAGTGTGTCCCTATGTTCCTTCCGGCACATCCGTCACTATAATATCACAGTATTCCATTGAAGATAAATTTAGTGTTACCCAATAGTGATCAACAAAGCTGTGTTTAGTTTAGTGATATATGCTTGCACTCATACATTACAAATTATTGTTAATTGTTAGATACAAATACATACGTTTAAATTACGCTCTTATCCAAGAGTCCTATAATAGTTTTAAAACATCGACAAAGCAAACAAAGGTCTCCAGATAATAAATTTTATTACAGACAGTTACAGTGGTACGTTCACAAACAAGGCATACCAGGCGTAGCTCACTCGGGTCCCTTTCCGTTAAAAATATTCCTTGCATGTCTGCCCTACAGTCATCAATAATAAGAACTATTCGATTCGTTTTTTGCGCACGACACGATCACGATTCGAAAACGATTTAAATAATAGAATGCATTACAATATTTATATTAACTTTCATGTAATTTTCTTGGGACTTCTTTTGGAAGTTAGTGACGACACAAGCAGGTTTTTCCAATGAAGTTTATGCATTTTACTACGAAAGTTGGTAATTGATATAATCTTATTCAGTATTGTACATTGCATTATTGAATAACAAACAAAAAATAACAGGAAAATGTCGTGGTCTCCGACAATAACGAAAAATAAAAAAAAACATGACGGCAGAGTCTAAAGTGACTCTAAAGTAAGTAAAGTAACAGCCTATAAATTTCCCACTGCTGAGCGGATAGAGGTTTTGTAGCCGGGAAGAGTTCGCCACGCTGCTCCAATTCAGGTTGGACTTCATATGTCCTCCGCCTTTTTATTCCTCAGACATGCAGGTTTCCTGACGACGTTTTCTTTCAATGGTGACCACGTGCTAAATCAGCACTTAAAAATTAACTCTGGAATTGAACTCTGGTCGCTCGCGTACTGTGAAAGCTCAAACCCATCCGACCGGCTTGATGATCATCATAAAAATATTTTTCATCACATCGTTTTATTAATAGGATTATATGGCTTCACGGATCGGATACGTGATGTAAAATCGTTAAGTGTAAATGTGATGACCTTTTTAATGTCAAAATCGGTTAAATACGGCGCGGTGACTTATGAGCTCCGGTGGCGGAATGTTTAAAGCTTTTTTTATCGTCTTGTCTCACAAAAAGGGGTAACCTTCAGTGATTCACTCGTGTTTTGTGCATTTCCAAGTTTTTTCCTATTTGTTGTATTAAAAACATGTTATTATTTATTTTAAGGTTCCATAAGACCTTTCCAAGTTCGCTTCATACAGCATTGTGAGATTGAAAGCAAAACAAAAAAGCGGTAATTTTAGATAATTAATCTGACTTCAGGAACGATGAAATCTTACGTATGAGTACTTTAGTAATGTTTTTATCTGTAAAGCCTAGTTTCAGATTTATTGCCTTGCTATAGTTAAGCGTTCCACTCTTTCGGCTTCTCTTGCAAGCAAATGTTGCTTACGAAACTCTTGTATTTTTGGTTTGGAAGCCATTTTGTAATGCATACATTTTCAATATTTGTCCGAAATCCGCCGTGTGGTGGCGGCTTAAGAGAATCTACCACCCCATCTCATCCCTTGGATGTCGAAAAAGTCGACAGAGGGAAAACGAAAACCAGGAGGTGGGCAGCAACATCTTCCTGGAAGAGCTGTAAAAATAAACTGCGGTTGCCGACCCGTCTGCCAAGCGTGGCAACTATGGCAAAATCTCTCCAAAATTAGAGGTACAAGCTTTTGTGGCAATCTGTGTGGGTGGCCTATGTTTAGTAGAGGACAAGTGATAGGATTATATGATGATGATGATGATGATGATTTATAAATATCATATGTTGTCTAATAGTTCTTATAGTTAGTAGTATTCTTCTGTTGAGCAACAAACTTTTGGCTTTAGTAAAGATTTGAACCCATGACTTAGCAGCCAGTTATTCGGCTGACTTAGATTTTTTTTCATTGGTGGTGACACTTTACAATTCAACGATTGACATCACTGCAACTGTTATAGGAGCATTATCATCATGTGAACGATTTACAGGTGGTAGGGTTGCAGATGCAGTAATCCGTCGACGACCTCCGCAGGGTCAGTTATTCCACATTGAAGCCATGGTATGTATGCATTACTGTATTTCGGACTGAAGGGCACTAAGAGATAAGAACAAATGAGATTTAAGAGCCGAAATCACAGGGGGACGGGCACGATGTTGTGCCACACAGAAATGTTCAGGGTGACGGGCACGATGTTGTGCCACACAGAAATGTTCAGGGTAACACAGCATTTGTTGTCATCCTGAACATTTCGTCACTTAAATCCTTTAAGCGCTAACTGTTGAAATAAATGTTCTTTTAATGTAATGAACCCATTGTAAAGATTGTAAAATACACAATAATATTAAGTGCAAAAGATGTCTTTAACATATTTTATGATCGTTTAGTTTTTGCATATAAACGTTATGACCAACTGTCAAAGGCGAATCGGACTAAAAGAAAACTTATTTTATGTGAACACTCCCAAAAAGCTATATAAAATATTTTTTTATTTTCATCCCTACTCTACTGTGACGTGGTGTAGATGGATTGAGAAATAAAACTTTTTTATTATATTATGTATGTTTATTTTATAACATGTTTCTATCTCTATAACTGTCAAAATGAACGCCACTTTTTAATTGAGATTTTGATATAAAAATACCGTCTAAATTTCCGACGTTTCCGAAGGATTTTTCAAAACCTTGTCCTGTCAATTTCGAACACAACCCAACAGCTAAATCGGTCGAACCGTTCTCAAGTAGTGACCTGTCATACATTCGGCAATTGATTTTTATTTATATAGAAGATAGAAAATGGAAGAAGATAGAAGAAAATATATGTCAATTTTGTATCGATGATGCGTCGTAAAAAGCAAAAACGTACTCATCCATACTAATCCATACTTCCATACTTATATTATAAATGCAAAAATAACTCTATCTGTCCTTCTGTCTGTTTGTTATCTTTTCACGGCTCAACCGCTAAACCGATCTTGACAAAATTTAACGCAGAGATAACTTGCATCCTGGAGACCGACCTAGGATACTTTTTATCCTGGAAAAATCAAAGAGGGACACATAAATATTTAAAAAACCTTTATCCACGAGGACAAAGTCGCGAGCATCTAATAGTGTAATTTTGCGTACACTGTATACAGTCACTTAGTATACATCGAACTACCAGTAAAATAATTTTTAATTTATTAAGCATATTCTCTTAACTAGTTTATGTTATTTTGTTTGAAACTTTGTACCCTTTATTTAAGCATATTGCGCGCAAGGAAGAGCGTAAGAATTCGTATAGTAAAATTTTATATGGAGGACTGCAAGAAGCTTTTATATAATATGAGTTACAAATACATGCAATTCAATAAAAAGAACTTAATAAATTGCGGTCGAAATTCGACCATTGGGCGAACACTAGTGATAATTAATGGCATACAACACAATACTCGTAGTTTTAAAAAACAATGTTCTTAAAAAGAAATAGTTACCAGAAAAACTTTCGCAGGGATTAGCTTTTCCTAAGAGACATTTAAAATTGCAATAATTATTTTTGAATCTTAAATGTAATTAGTCCAAATCGTTTTGATATTATGTCAAAACTTCGTTCAGAAGAAGAAATTCTCCGACTTCAAATTGTTTCGTTTGGAGATGACTAAATGGGAATTTTAGATATTTGCGGCGGTCGACGGAGCGGCCTAATCGGATCCTTTAAAAGGGGATATTTTTCACTTAGCGACTTTGAACTTCAACTGTAAATATTTTTCTGAATATTTGTAATAGTATAGGGACCGCCCGCGATTAGAACTTTGACCTCAGCTTAAAATTTTACTGTTGCTAGGATTCCTGTACAGGACATCTAGGTAAGTACCACTCCAGGCCAGTTATTCTGTCTTGAAGCAGTAAAGTGCAAATATTAGTTATTAGGCTCAGCGGTGATGAGTGCAGTGTGGCGTCACACAGAAATGTTTTGAGTGACACAGAATTTGGTATGAGCAGGCGTCGTACCTACCATTAGGTGAACGGTTAGCTCGGCTAGTCACTAAAAAAAACTTAAACTTAAATTTACTGTATTTATAGATCATAATGTTCTTTTGACCAACTTCACGACGATCTAACAACAAGAAGTTGTTAACAGAAACTGCGCTAAATAGTCTTTTGACACAGACAAACGCATAGCGTAGTGGTTAGAGTACTTCACTACTGCGCTACGGGTCCTGGGTTCGAATCACAGACGTAGTCAGCACTTGTAAAAAAATAGAAATTGTTGATTTTCGGGTCTGCTTCTGTTATGATTGTTCCCGTGTCTCTTACACTACATCCTAGCCTACCGATCTAACTCTGCATGTGTGCATTCACTTCTTTTAAATAACATGCTCCACAGTAGGATTTCTCCTGTGTCGTGGGTGGATTTTACAGACTTGAATCTCACTTGCACAAACACCCAGACCGGGAATGACTATCTGTAGTCCATAGAAATATTTGTCCCGTACGGGAATCGAACCCGCGCCCCGGGGCGCAGAAGCCTTACTCAGCGATTGCGCCAACCGCGCCTACAAAAGGCAGCCGACAAAGGGCACTTTTGGCAGTGTAACATCTCTATTCGGAAGTTATTATCGGATCTTTCTGTAGTCAAGAGATATTTCAGACATTTTTATTTAGTCGACTCTTACGATACCAACGAGACGTTGGGGTGACAAATTTTTTTTACGCCGCTACCATACGGCGTCGTTTATACTAGATTCAGATCCCAGACATCAGGACGTCCAACACCTCAGTGTCCCTGTCATCATGGTTGCTGCACTCGAAACTTTGGGAATAATAATAAACGAATGAAATCCGTAACTTTAGTTTTATTTAATTTATATAGTTTGTAATGTTTGTTTTAATGTTGAGTCGCATATGTTACTCGTAAAACCTTTTTAATATATTTCACAATTGCACTTTAAATTAAAAAATATTTTCACTATCAATAAATAAGACTGCCGTCTCTATTTACATTAACTGATAAGTTAAAAAATACTTATCACTTTGAAATTATTTCTGCACAACTCAAAGGTTGACTCAGCGAATGCCTCGTATCATTAAGTCCGCCTTTTTGAAAGGTTTTATTTAACTTGCTTTCTTTGTGTCGTTCCGGTTCAAATCTTGTAAGTCAATTTTGACCTACTTTCCGATGTCCGATTGAGTTAAAATTTTGTATACCTGTGTAGCTTCGTTGACAATACAATAATATGGTACCATGGAGCTAGTCTGATTATTCAGCCGAAAGTTTGCCCTATGGTCACTATGGACTCTTCAACTTAGCAATATAGGTCCGTCATACACTTACGTAATTACATTATTATACGTTTCACCTTACACATTAAGGTTTTTCATAAAGGTCATTAACTTAATGCAACTAAGACTAATAGCCACTGTATTGGCAACTAATTTATACTGTAAGATTTAAACACTAATTAAAATCTCATAATATTTCAAATATAATAGCTTAAAATGCAATTTGTCCAAACTTGCATACATTAACGCCAAATGCGAGATGAGTAGGCAGACCACGCGTTTACAAAAAAATTATATCATATAATATGAATTTAATACAATTTTATTTAAATAAAACTAAATTTTAAAGATTTTACAGCGTTTAATTTTACTGTATAAAACTTCTGTAAAATTAAACGCGATAAAATCCGTAAAATCTAGTTTTATTTAAATGTGTAGTATTCGCGTCAATTCTTGCCCTGTATTATAATATATTTTTCTAGCACAATAACTGTAAAATAGCAGCCCTTAAATGCCCCGCTTCTGAACACATGCCTCCTATCATTTCTGTAAGGGTTTTGGAGCCGGGGAGAGCCCGTCACGCTGCTCCTATGCGGGTTGGTAAACTTTACATGTCCACGAAATATTTTTATTTCTCAGACATGCATTTCTTCACGATAACGTCCTTCGCCGCTGAGCAGGTGGTAAATCAGCACAAAAGTGCAGGACAATTTAGTGATGCCGGCACCGGGGATCGAACTCAGGTCACTCGCGTACTGTGAAATTTAATGCAATTATTAAACTCATTGGCCTGCAGTGATTATAATGATGATGATAAATATCTAATTTAATACAATTCGGTGAAGAAACCCAGTTTGGATTTAATAAAATGCAGCACTATCCCATACAAGCCCAGCAACATATTCACTCTTAAGGTATAGAAACAGAGACTTCATGAACTGGTTATGAATTTTTGATTAAGGCACAGTCCTTTCGAATGAATAAATAAAATATAAATTATAGCAGTTAATTAAGCATCTGTTCGTTTTGCAGAGGACTTACAATTTTTTTTTATTTGAAGTTTTTATTATTTCTCCTAGGACCGGGTTTCCTTCACCATTGCGTATAGCTGTAAATAAAGTCATGCGTTATGCAATGGCGAAGGTCTCATATAACAATGCCCCGAGGGCAGAATGTTTACATTAATGATAACCAACATTAAATTTACTTCATTAAATTAACAACACAGAGACGTCCACTTTTCTATTCCGAATCCCTTATCGCGTCACAGACACAATACGTCCAAACCAGAAAACCAAAATAATGCACATTAATCAATTAATGGTTTCGACTTATATTAAAAACACCCTAAATATCTAGATCACCTTTTTAATGTTTTTTTGAAGTTTTACGCACTATTGAACTATTTATTTATTTAGCGTTATTAACTAATGCATTTACGAGTATATCCAAAATCAAAAGCTTTAATCCGTAGTAGTTATTTGCCTTAACACATTAATTAAAGTCAAAATCGCGTCATTTATAACCATCCGTCCATCTGTCCGGAGCTTCGCCGATTTTTCATTAATATCGCGATAATTAACACGAAATAAAAAGGAAACTGAACCGAACAATAACTTCTTCATTATTTATGCACAGTATGCAGCACTTTATTTGACGCGTTCAATTCTTACTCTTTAATTTATAACTTGTCCTCTTGCTGTCGGTTTGCATCAGATCATTCAAAATATACCGAAAATTTTGACTAACATTCCTTCTGTTAAAGAAGTCGGCACTTCAAAGGCGAATAAGATGTAAATCTAAGAATAAGAATAATTATAAGTTATCATTATATATCCTCTTCTTCTATTTCTTCCTCTTCTTTGTCGGCATGCTAGGCAGTCCACTGCTGGACATAGGCGTCTCACAATAAGGAAGAATTTGCCGTAATCACGACGTTTGGCAGGCGATTTGTGTTTTTTTATAGGAGAAAGAGACAAGACGAGTGAAGCGTTCACCTGATGGTAAGTGCAACCTTTGCCCATAGCAATGCTGTGACACCCAGAGTGAATTCAGTGAATTTCAGATTTCTATGTAGCACCACACTGCGCCCGCCCCTCTGAAACATCTCAGTCCTTAAGTCTCATATTCCCAGTGATTACTCTAGCTCACAGTGGCCTACAGACCGAAACACAGTAATACTTGCTCACTACTGCTTCATGACAGAATAACTGGCCCTGCGGTGGTACCTACCTAGGCGGATTCCTGCATAGGAATCCTACCAACAGTAAAAGACATGGATACGTTCTTGTTTATAAATTAGCTTACGTCAAATTAAATAGTACGCCAGTATATTATATTATCTGTTGCAATTTTAAGTAATGATTTACAACAAGCTTGTCGGTAAATAAAAATATCGTGAGGCCATCTGAAAGCATATCATCATCATCATCATCATTCCAGCCTATCACTAGCCCACTACCGAACATAGGCCTCCTCCATAGATTGCCACAAAAATTTGTAGCTCTCATTTAGGAGAGATTTTGCTATAGTTGCTTTAGCAGGTGGGTTGGCAACCGCAGTATATTTATTCAGATATTCCAGAAAGATGCTGCTGCTCATCTCCTGGTTTTCATTTTCCCTCTGTCGACTATTACGACAACCACGGGAGGAGATGGGGTGGTAGATTCTCTTAAGCCGCTACACTGCCAAAGCATATCTGGGATATAAAAATAGAATGATGAAATGTGAAGTCCGCCAACGTACATAAAATTGAGAAATTGCTTTTGCTCAGTGTGGCACTCTTGTGTTCACAGTTTAAGGCCCAATTCTATTCAGACACGATAGCGGCCTAAGAGAATCTACCACCCCATCCCATCCCGTGGGTGTCGTAAAAGTCGACAGAGGGAACTTAAAACCGTGATGGGCACCGGAGATAAGCAGCAGCATCTTCCTGGAACATCTGAATAAATAAACTGCGTTTGCCAACCCGCCTGCCAAGCGTGGCAACTGTGGCAAAATCTCTCCAATATGAGAGCTACGAACTTTTGTAGCTCTCTATGGGGGAGGGCTATGTTCAGCAGTGGACTTGTGATAGGCTGAAACGACGACGACGACGATTGCCACTAAGTCACGTGATCTGCTAAATAACATTAAATCTACAACAACTTTATATTAAATACCGTAATTTAACCATGAACAACAAAAAAGGCAATAAGTACGACCATATGATGTATTTGTATCCAATCATAGTTAGTTTCCAAAGAAAACTTTCTACGGAGTTGTATAGATTAACGGTTACTTAAACAACTCCTTACTATTGATTGATAAAATACATCAGTGCTAAGGAGTTACTTAAGTAACCATTAAAGTCTCTGAATGCGGCAGTTAATGTTAATTCATTAACCCTATCACGGTAAAATTGCAGAATTATCGCCTTTAACCGGATGGCGCATTGCTCGCTCCGCGTTTTTCCCGTCGGGCGATACCAAATGACAAATAATAAGGCACGAGACAGTTAACAATGTACGAATGCCCGATTTCTCCACTCGCCCGTCTCACCGGCTTCCCAAAAATGCACTGAAAGACTCCACACGAGAAGGCGCACGAAAAACGAAGCGCTTCTTTCCTTAACGAAAAACTACTCGAAAGTCTTACGGACCGTTACAGCACATCATAACTCTGTATTGACGTAGAGTGCGAATGATCTGGAGAAAGCACCTTTTTTAGTTTATTTTGTGTATTTTTTGTATTATTAAGTTCGTACGAAATCGAAGTTGGTTTTAAATATTGTTATATTTAAATTATTGAATCATTGCTTGAACATTATTATACAAATTTAGATTATTTTTCATTATTTGTGTCAGACTATTATATTCTCTCAATTTCAAAAGCAGTTCATATAAGGGGTAGGCAGAGGCCATACTTGTAGCCCACTTTTCGCCCTCGCGGGAAAAGAGTCGTGACGAGTGGCACTGCATATTATGGTGTTATTGTGCGCGAACAATACCTTAGTCGCCTCTTACGACACCTCGGTAGGAAAGAGATAGGTGTTATCTAATCTGCAGGACGGGACGTAATCGACCACTTTTATAAAGCTTCTGTCTTATGCAGATATATGATAGTGTCTAAAACGGACGATAACTTTATTTTAGAGTACCACAGTAAGAATAACCGTATACACTTTTCCGGATCTATAAATAAATGCATATGCTCTACAATACAAATATAAGTATAACCTTCGGCTATGGTTAAAAACACTTGTCTAGTTTTGACCCAGTTTTCATCAGATCATATGGTAAAAGTATACTTTACAATTTATTTAACAAAGTGATAAAATTTAAATAACTGACCGGTACACTCGAGTTCATATATTTAAAAATAAACTACGAGTAGATCGCTACTTAGCTTCCACGTCTCATATTTATTCTATTCTTAAATTATTCCGTTCAATTGGTAACGCAGCTGCTAACCTTAAATTCAGTTGCCCAATAATCGTAATATTGAATAACAGACAACAAAGCAAAGTGATTCATAACCCAACCGAGTAAAAGGCTACTTTCTCTTCCAAGTTGCGAAAGTACAATGGTAACCCGAGTAATTCTATGACTTAGACAAACCTATAACTAATCCAATAAAAAACAACGATGATTTAGTATCTTACACAATTAGCCGTGTGGTAGCGGCCTAAGAGAATCTACCACCCCATCTCATCCCGTGGGTGTCGTAAAAGTCGACAGAGGGAAAATGAAAACCAGGAGATGGGCAGCAGCATCTTGCTGGAACATCTGAATAAATAAACTGCGGTTGCCAACCCGTCTGCCAAGCGTGGCAACTATGGCAAAATCCCCCCAAAACGAGAGCTACAAACTTTTGTGGCAATCTATGGGGGAGGCCTATGTTCAGCAGTGGACTATTGATAGGCTGAAACGACGACGACGACGACAATTAAATCGACACAAGATTCATTTGCAGTCATTGCATTATTTGATAGGATAACTACATTGACACAAGATTTTTTATTTCTTGTGTACTTTTCAGAATTTATTGCACTTGCAAATGTCCTCTCGTTACAAAAGTGTGATCGGACACACCGATCATTTTAGTACCGGTTGCCAAATTAGCTAGTAACTGATGCCCGCGACTTCCTCCGCGTGGATATAGGATTTTAAAATATCCCGTGGGAACTATTTTATTTTCCTACAACCCCATCACATCCCGGGGGTGTCATAAAAGTCGACAGAGGGAAATTGAAAACCAGGAGATGGGCAGCAGCATCTTCCTGGAACATCTGAATAATAAAACTGCGGTTGCCAACCCACCTGCTTTCAGATGTTTCCTTACTGGAACATCTGAAACCACTACGGCAAAAAACCCCTGAAATTAGAGCTACAAACTTTTGTTGCAATCTACGGGGGAGGCCTATGTTCAACAGTGGACTAGTGATATGCTGAAATTATGATAATGATGATGATAAAAGTATCCTATGTCCGTCTCCAGGATGTAAGCTACCACTGTGGCAAATTTTGTCAAAATCGGTGCAGCGATTCAACCGTGAAAAAGTAACAAACAGACAGAAGGACAGAGAGAGTTACTTTCGCATTTATAAGATTAGTATGGATATCCAGCTCTAAATTAACTGTTATGACTTTTAATATAGTTAATAGAAACAGGCGTTACTTTGCGGAAATACGAGGCATTATCAAGTGTTCGTTTTGGGGCGAAACATGTGTCGTGATTTCAACTTCAGTGGTATATATTACTTAGTGTATATTTTAGTTTGCATGTTCACGCTAATGAGGGAGGCGGGCGATGATTTTCAAAAACGAACACCATTTTTTATATTTTGCACGCGGATCTTTGCAAATTATCTTCCTTTCCTTCATTAATGCATTTTAGTTAAATAAGTAAAGTGCTGCAATAACCATCGTGGATATTTGCAACTCTAAAACACCCATGTGCGTGTTGCACTGCTTATGTAATGTTCTCCGATAGATTATTTTGTGTTATTATTTTGTGATTATTTATGTTTGAATCACAGACCAAGTGCCTTTTAATATATTAAAGATGAAACATTGATGAAACAACTTAAAAACCATATCATAATAATAACAGAAAGAATGCGCCAAAACTTCTCAGTAGATATTCGAATAAAAGAAAAAAGAATAATGTAGTTAGTGTTGGAGACGATCGTGTTTCTTAGTGTTCCGCAGGGCTTTACTCTTGATCCAGTACTTTTTATTATTTTGTTTTTTAAAGTTGAGGCGTTTATCGTAACTGGTAGTTACTACTAGAATTATTTTTAAAGAATACTAAAACCCAAAACAAATTATTTTATTTATTTGTATGGCGTACATATATTCAAATAATTCATAATTATTATAATAATTAACTTAAAATAATCGTGAACAGAAATATATGTCAATGAATCTTTTACGCATTAATTTCAATTAATTCTATAATGTAAAATATTGTATTCATTGTTTTATAGAATTAACTCAATCGCTTAAAGCTAAAAACGTTTCCCATCACTTTAAATGAATAAAGTAATTTAAAAAAAAGTTTTTTGTGTCCTATAAATTTATCAATCCAAACCCACCGCACGATACCTCACTTTGGACTCATACCAAATCCAATATTCAAAATAGAGAAGGGATCTATTCGCAGCTACGGTACAATAATCGGAGAAAGAGGCTGTTAGTTTAAATTAATTAACATTTTAAGTAATTAAAGAACATATGAAGCTGACTCTACGATTCATAAATCAAGAAAACTTCCAAATACCGTGGAAGAGCTAAAGAAAAAACCCAACGGTCTCTAAAAAAATAATGAAATACCTACACAGGGAACAAAATGGACCTAATTACTTACAATTGCAGCCAACCCGTTGCTTACCAGCTACTTCTGTATTAAAGTTTAACCAAAAACGTGTTTTTAAGCATACTGAGCCTTATTGCAAACATATTAGGTTCAATTGCCTTTTTTTACGAATGTTTTCGTTACATTTGCGGTCACATATTACAGTTCTCGACTCCGCCCATGAATTGTTTTTTTGTACCGAAATTACTCGATTTTGGGTGTGGTTTTTGGCAGTGTACACCCACATAATCGTGGGATGGAAATTTTTGGATTTACCACCAGAAATTACTGACATATTATAACGATGATTTATTTTTTTTAATAACCAGAAGAGATACAATTTAATGTCACATTACTGTTTTTATTTGAACATACGTGCGTTTTCAACGGATTTACTTGAATATACGAGTATGTAATTTGAATTCTTGGGTCCAATATGGATACTAATGTAGTCAAGAACAGTCACCCATATATCTGAAAACAACATTTCCAAGCTATTATAAGTAAACATTACCTCAAAAATTTAAATCTTTTTTTCATAAAAGATAAAGTAACGAGACGAGCAAAACATTCACCTGATAGTAAGTGCAACGTCTGCTCATAACAAATGCTGTGTCACCCAGAATATTCCTGCCTGGCACGACCCTGCATATAATTTCGATGATGTAATTGCTGTTAGCCTTTTTTGGCTTTTACAGCTTCATCGGATCCTGTGCTCACGGGCCAGGGGCCCGCGTGCTACATGTATATGATAAAAGATATGTAATATACACATATTACATATCTTTTATCATATACATTCGTCGGCTCGGTTGCCGCAGTGGCTAAGCCCTTGGCTTCTGCGACGCGGGTTGCGGGTTCGATTCCCGCACGGGACAAATATTTGTATGGCCTACATATAGTTGTTCCGGGTTGAGTTGTTTGTGCATGTGGAATTTATGTCTGTAAAACGCACCAACGCCACAGGAGAAATCCTACTGTAGGGCTTCGTTTTAAAAAAATATATCTTTTATCATAGGCTTAGTGGTTGTAGTAAATAAGACGGTCTTGTTAGAATCTTAAAGATGAAAATAAATATATTTAAAAAAAATACTGTCAGCTGGATATTTTTGATGCTACTAGCTGAGCCCCGCGGTTTCACCCGCATAAAATAAATTGCGCCGTACACCATGGTACCTCATAACCTGAGCATTCACAGTTCGTCCCTTCTAGGTAAAGTTCTGTTCTCAACGTGCGGTACCCTAAACTTACAGCATCCAATTTTGTAGCTTCTAATCTTTCTTAATAAACGGGCTATCTAATATTTTTTTCTTCAAAATCGGAAAGTGTTATTGAGATTAGCGCGCCAAACATATAAACTCTCCGGCTTTATTATAGATTAATAACTCGATTTCTCGGAAGCGCATCAAGATGAAACATACAGCAGATTTTAAGTTAGACCTACAGAAATACAACAGTGAAAACCGTATCTAATTTCATTTCGTAGTTTTTGCATGATGCGCGTACAAACATACTAACAGACAGACAGACAAGGATTGGCAACCGCAGTTTATTTATGCAGATGTTTTTTTTATTGAATAAAGTGAAGAAACGAGCAAAACGTTCACCTGATGGTAAGTGCAACGTCTGCCCGTAACAAATGCTGTTTCTCCTAGATCATTCCGCCCGTCACCCCGAGATATCAGTTCTTAAATCTCGTTTGCCAGTGATTACACTAGCTATGAGCCCTTCAGACCGAAACACAGTAATGTTTGCGCACTACTGCTTCACGACAGAATAACTGGCCTAGGGTGGCCTAGAGTGATTTTTGCATAGGACAATAAGGTAATAACAGTAATGGCTTCAAAAAAACTACTGTATTACGTTTTTTCCGATTGAGAATTACTCAATCGCAAACCGCTGCTATTAGGCGCTACGAGAAACTTGATCAACCCTTAACGGATAATAGAACAAGATTAATTCGTTACATTCCGTACTGTTTGTGGATTGGTATTATTACTAATCCACAAACAGTATCTTATGGTTATCCGTAAGATGTTTCAGTGGTTACCTTATTATTATTGGCTAGGCGATTAGCTACTGCGCTATGTATTTAATTATTTATTAGTCACTTCCATAATTTTTCTGCCCCTCAAATTATCCCGCCCTATGCCCGCGGGCCTAAGTCTAAACACGCGCCTGTATTAATGCATGTCATCGTACTGCCCATATATTGTATATATGTAATGTATATTAGAATAAATATTTATTAAAATATCAAAGTGTTCAATTGGAATATCAATGAGCGTAACTGAACGCAAAGTAACAAAAACCACGTAACATGCTGCGATGTGCGGGCGTAATTTATTATTGCGATTTCGTATTAACATAAATAACGCGAGGAGTAAAACAAATTGTACGCACGTCCAGTCGGCGTCGGCCGCGTCACACACCGATGTGTCTATTAAACTTAAGCGGCTTAGCGCCGGCTCGATTCTTGGCTGAGCTAAATAAAACTATAAAATAGTTAATGCGACGTAGGTGATAAACTTACCGAGCGAGGGTAAAATTTGGGGAATTTCATAATCCCCGATCGATGGCGGTAGAGAACCATTCCAATTAGGACTGATCTAAATTTCCTAAACCCGAGTACTGAGTGGTTTTGCTTCCGCTTATCCGCCTGCCAAGCGATTGTGGCGTCTTGCAGCGGTGTTTTTACACACTGATGAAGAAAAAGAGAAGATGGATATTAATTTATAAACTGCCTTGCGTTATAAAACTAATGCAATTCTTAACAAAACCCATTGAACACTATTGTTCGTACAAAAGAGTTCAACGAGTTTTCGTGGAGAGATCATATTGTATGTCTGGTATTTGTATGCCTTTCATCATAAAGAATAACAATACAAACGTTGATTTACACATATCATCATCATCATTTCAGCCCATCACAAATCTATTCGCGAACATAGACCTATGGACTACCAAACATCAAAGGTCTAAGCCACCTGCACCTATTGACTTCCCGCAAAACCGTATATCACTCAATTTGGTGGGGAGATCGCCCTCCACTAACTTAGCCGGTACGAGCCAAGTACTTGAGAACCTTTCTTCACTAACGGTTATCGTTTCTACGAGCCATGTGGCAGACGCATCGTCACTGTAGATTGCTCTATTTTTGCTGTGGATATCATCATTACGAACTCTATATCACAGAGAAATCCCGAGCACCAACCTTTTCAATCACTCACTGAACCAATTTGAGCATACTTAAAGATATATATATTGCATTTACATTGCACGTGTGTTAGTTCGTCTTGTTCGTTCAATAAATTATATGTATTCGCTATCTAAATGAACGGATCGTACGGACGGTCAGAATGTGAAGATCGATCTGTGTGATGTTCTGCTATACTTTGTTTCTGATGGCGCCCTAGCAACTAATAAATGGCTATAAGTATTACTTCTAAGCAATTACACCAAACGCTTCAGTATACAACTTAAATTATGTCTTTCCTTATCTCTTAATAAATTAGTCGTAAGTGGTCATATGACGTCTTAAGTACAGGGACGTTGTTTTTGGTACGGATACAAGGCTATGCGTACAGTAGATCGTTTGTCTGTTGGTCCATTTGTCTGCATTAATAGATCCGTCCGCTTGCTTGTGTATAGGTATCTAGTAAAAAGTATAGTATTGTATGTTTCAAGTAGTCACAAGCGTTTAATTTTATTTACACAACCTACTTATTTTCTATATAGCAATGTACGACTTTTATATTTCTTGTTTGTATACGGGTTGATCTTACAGTCGGTTGATTCAGCAATGTTTTAAAGTAGTTATCGTTACCATTAACTTGTGTAGGGTAGAGATAACGTTTGGACTTGTCCGATAGTAAAATAACTCCCATCTCCTAGGCGTCGTTAAAGTAGACTTTTTTATAAGAAAAATTGTCGAGACGAGCGAAACGTACACGTTAACGTGTTACCGAGATAATTTCTATGTGGCACAACACTGCGTCGGTCCCCTTAAACATCAGTTCTTCAGTCTCATATGCCCAGTAATTACACTAGCTCACAGTGTCCTTCAAACGTACTAGCTCACAGTGCCCTGTCAGTGCCTTCAGACCGAAAGACTTACTGCTACACGGCTGAATATCTGGTCCTACGGTGGTGTCTACTAGACGGATTCCTATGCAGGAATCCGCCTAGTAGACACCTGTAAAAATATCATGAAAGATATAGGCTAGACCTGAAATATCGACCGATGACAAGGGCAGGATCAGACCTTTGGTACTGCGATCACTAATATGTCTGCTTTAAGTAGCGATTACAGAAATTTTCTCAAATAAGCAAATAGGCATTGGTAGCGCACGACTTAAATTTCAATGTACGCGAGAGACCTGAGTTTGATTCCCGGTGCCGGCACTTCTAAAATTGTTCTGCAATTTTAAGTGTTTATTTACCACGTGCTCAGCGGTGAAGCAAAACATCGTGAAAATTGTCTCAGAAATAAAAATATTTGGACGACATGTGAAGCCCGTCAACCCGCATTGGAGCAGCGTTTCGGGCTCTTTCCGGCTCGAAAATCCTCTCAATAATGAGAGGAGGCCTGAACTCAGTAGTGGGACATTTAAGGCGCCTACGTCTGTGAGGACTGTGTGCGAGCTGATGATGATGACCATTTAATACTGGCAATAACTGATTTTTGCATTTGCATTCTTACTCGTTCTCCTCTTGGCACTATCAGGGACTCTAGCCGCTTAAACTTATAATCTGAGTATAACACAGATAGTGGCTTAAAAGGGGATTCGAACACAGGACTCACGAATATTTGGCAAGTACTCTGATCAAAACCGTGGTAGCCCAGGAGCTGAGCGGTTGAGGAGGTGGCGGAGTCACTAAAGTTCGATCCTCAGAGCTGGCACAAAATTGTTATTTTAGGTGCTGATTTACCACATGCTCGACCGTGAAGGAAAACATCTTGAGGAAACCTGAATTTCTGAGGAATAAAAATATTTCAAAGATATGGAAAGTCCTCCAGCCCACATCGGAGCAGCGTTGCGGACTCTTCCCGGCTCTAAAATCCTCAGAGAAATGAGACGAGGAGGCCTGTACTCAGGCATTGGGACATTTTTAGGCTGTTGCTTTACTTTTTACTTTACTAGTCTGATCGCCGAACTACGTATTGGTACAGAAGCACACCAATATTCTTTGTTTAGAGGCGTTGATAGCACCGAAGAGAGTTCACGCTGATCTTGTACAAGTTGGCGGACTTCAAATGTCCTTGAAATATTTATAATTTGTTAGACAATCGGTTTACTTTTTTTTTTTATTGAAAAAAGTGATGAAACGAGCAAAACGTTCTCCTGATGGTAAGTGCAACGTCTGCATATAACAAATGCTGTATCACCCATAAAAATTCTGTGTGACACCACACTGTGCCCATCACCCTGAGACATAAGTTCTTAAGTCCCATATGCCCAGTGATAACGCTAACTCTCAGTGCCCTTCGAACCGAAACACAGTAATGTTTGCTCACTACTGCTCCACGGCAGAATAACTGGCTCTGGGGTGGACCTACCTAGACGGATCCTGCATAGGAATCCTTCCACGACGAAGTGATATCAGATGTCTCTTTTAGTATAAACTTCCGGCAGCGCCCTGTCCCTGAACTATCACGGGTCGTGGTCGTAAAGAAAACTAAACACGTTAACAACACACAACAATCTAACAGCATACATCTGTTCATTTAACTTGCGTGAACTTGCGTGACTTGTTTTTCTCTCAGGTTTCTTAAGAGTTTATGAGGCGCCGGGAACATATTTAATATTCTCAAGAGAATAAATAACTTTATGAGATGTAAGCAACGTCACATTGAAATTAATTTAGTAGTGAAAAACTCTGTTAATTAGAAATTCGTTTAGCCATTAGTAACATAATTACAACATCTTTTTAGATAAATATTAATAAGTGATTATAAAGATGAATATATAGAGATGTCAGTCCTCAATATTTTTAATGCATTTTTATTAAGACTTGTCACATTTTTAAAACAAAAGAATTACTTTCGAAAGTAATTACTTAAAGCAATATTGAACCAATGCAGTAATAATAATTATATGTATTATGTATAGTTATGAGCGGTGATGATAAAAGAGAATGCATCTACTCGCCTCGTTCATGGGTTTTATATACAAGAGAAAGTCAACATGAGAGTCACGTCGCTGAGCTGTCAGCAAACCTATCTGCTGAGTCCTGGGTTCGAATCCTAGCAAAGTCATACACAACACACAAATTATTGGCTTTCTCATCCAGTCTCATTCAAATATGAGAGAATTTTCCGTGGATCGCAGTATCAGACGCCACTCATTTTAGACGGTGCTACCCTTTATCGCCCTGGCATTTTTCGAGTTGTATATTATCGCCTCTTATCGAAGACATGACTTTTTCAGGCTCGATATGGGCTGGCAGATTTTCTTATACCACCACCTGATGATTGAAATACCTTTGTTTTCTTGTACAACACTGTATCAATCTGGAGAAATTGCTTTACCAGTTTTGTAGGCGCTAGTTATAATGAACTTCATGCGTTTCTGTATTTGGAAATTCAAAGTTTTTTTTTTTGTTTAATAAAAATGATAGTCTCTCAGATAACCTCTCAGTAGGATTTCTCCTGTATAGTGGGTGCGGTTTACAGACATATATTTCACATGCACAACACAACCAGAACCGAAAAACCAACAATTTGTGTTTTGCACAAATGTCGGCACCGGCTGGGATTCGACCCAGGAAGTACCGCGGCGTAGAAGTCCTCCACTAGGTCACGCGGTCGTCATCTGCATCTTAGCCTATCTTGGATCTTATCGCATGAGCGTGACACCGAGCGCGGGGTGGTTATGACTAGTAAGTGCCCCAGTGTTTGTGCTTAAACTTGTGGCACTATACTATCTGCGAGTAGTATAGTGCCGCTAGCTCCGGCTTCCAAAAATATCCGGTAGTTGTCGCCGTGGAAACCTTATTCAATTACTCGAATACTGGAAGATGTCAACTGCACAGGATATACGACGGTGTCCCATAAATCAGAACAAACACCAAGCTCACTTAGTGGTACTTGTCTTTATACAAAGAAGATATAGAAAAATGCTATTGAAATTATTTATACGATGCTAAAATAAACCAATTGTTAAAGTGTGTGGTGACTTCTAAATATGTCACTACATGAGAAGCTTAAATACATAGTCAGTAAATATAAATAGTTCATAGGTCCTACACCAGTTAAAGTTTCATAAATACTAACTAAATATAAAAAATCTAAATTACTGGCAGGAGGAGACGTCCTCTCCAAGTCAGACCACAATGTCTGGCGAGCAGCTGCGCTTATCCTGGGCACATCATTTGCCCAACGTAGCTAGGACACAGTAATTAGATACGCTGACCATTAAGCATCGCGGTTCTCAATTATAAGTAATATTATATATATATAACCCAGTAGGCTTCAATTTAAAAAATAAAATTAGACTTTATATATTTTTATTTTATTATATCAATCCAAATCAACGTTAGACAGATCTTCTGTTATTTTCCGCACCTCATCTTCACTTCTACTCTGTTCCCCGAACTTTTGTGCTTCTTCTTTCTTCTCTCCGTATAGTTTTTTCAGGTTGTCCAACACTAACTGAGGCATATATCCAGGCTTCGGCTGATGTATCTCGTATTCTCCCTTTTCGTTCTTCACCAGCTCCACTACGGAATCTTCTAAATTCATAACTTCTCCTGGCCTGCTGATTTCAGGTTTTTTATGAATTTGTTTTTGAGGATTCTTCATTTTCTGCGCCCAGCTCTGAAGGTATTTCCCAGCGTCCGTTTGGAGGAACTGTAATCAAATCATAATTATAATTATAAAAAAGTATATAACAATTCTTTTGCTACACACATATATGTATGGAGGATCTCTCATTTTTGAGAGAATTTTAGGGCCGGAAAGTGTCCGCCACTGCACAAATTTGGAATACAGGACTTCACATTACGCGATAAATCAACCTTTAAAATTGCAATGAACTATTTTTTCTACCCCAGCAATTGAACCCAATCCATCTAAAGCCGAATCTACCGTTTGCTATACGAAAATTATTTCTTTCGAGTCTTTGCATGAGAGTAAATGTCATTTCCGTACATTTTAACGTCTTGTTAACGATAATAGATTATCTAGTCTAGTCCTTATCTAGTCTCTCAGGTATCTCTAATACCGTATTAGATCGTTCCTTACAGTCTTCACTCTTCTCCAATATCATGCTAATAGCCTACTATGAGAGTTCATATGCAGTATCGATTTATGCAAACTATCTCACTGTGATTTTGTGGATGGACAACGAATTGTCCAAACATGAGTTTAATCTGTGGGCCCACAGAATAAAAAAGGAGTGTTCTGTGGGCACGCCCATATTCAGGAGTGAAATATTGATGATAATAATTAAATCTAAATATCTGATGTTTACAGTTTATTAATGTTACCTTTTCTCTGTTTTTGTTTATTTTCGTAGGAGGCAATGATGGAGCCTGACGCTTTGTGTTCGTCTGAAACGGTTGTCCAGCTGAAAATTAAAACAATTTTTATAGATTCTACTTACTAGTTTTTAACACTCTTTCTATTGTACAAGATTTAAAACAAAGCGATAAGTCCGCCTATTGTAAACCATGGTTTTTTATTTAGATAAAGTGACGAAACGAGCAAAACGTTCACCTGATCGCAAGTGCAACGTCTGCCCATAACAATTGATGCGTCACCCAGAACATTTCTGTGTGACGCCACACTGCGCTCGTCACCCTGAGACATCCGTTCTTAAGTGTCACATACGCAGTGATTACTCTAGCTCTCAGTGCCCCTTAAATCGAAACACAGTAATATTTGGACACTACTGCTTAACGGCAGAATAACTGTCCCTTGGGTGGTACCTACCTAAACGGAATCCTGCATCGAAATCCTACCACCAGATGCATTTAAAGATAAAAATATAAATTAATTAATTTAAAGTATAAGTAATAGTAAGTATCGTTCGTTCCTTGCCATACATCCAGTTGGTTTCTAAGGTAATACTCGGGTTCTTACGATCCAGTACGAACTTCAAAGTTTTGGCTCTACAGTGAGTTGATTCGAAGGTTATCATGACGTAAACTAACGTAGAATGTATAATAATAGTTCTTACTGAGGTTCATGGTGTTTGTCTGTGGGCCCAGCTCGAACATGACTTGGAAGTCAGCATGGTTGCCGAAGGCAAAACCGAAGCCCACTCGCGAGTCAGTGCCTGAAAAAAAAAAGTTAATTTCACAGTTAACTATGAGATTTTTTAACATTGCACATTGGATCTGTGTCAGTTTTTAAATCATCTTTTTTCAACTCTAACATCAACCGTGAACCTATTACGTCCTAAACTTAGGACAGATTTTGTTACCATTTTTTTAACTTAACTTCAAATTATAAATAAAACACACTCACAGCTAATGATAAGTCCCAACCTTACGCATTCTTTATTTACGTATACATTGATCAAGTATTATTCAATAAAATAATATGTGTTACAATACATAAGGTTTGAAAGATATTGACATTCATGGGTACAATTTAAATGTAAAATTAGAGTTAAATTCTGTTATTTTGTGAACCTTTTAACATTATTGTAATAAAGGATATTAGTTTAAAATTCCTAAGATCATAGGGGATGGTCCAAATGGGAAACTCCCGTTTCCATGGAATCACTTTAGTTAAACTTTAACAAAGACTTGTTTTGGAATATTTTTAATTTCATTTGATATTATTTATTACAGGTTGGTTATAAGGGGAAAATAAAATTTGAATAGGTGTTTACCGTCACGTATTTATGCTTGTTCAACAGTTTTGTTAATTATTTATTATTTTATTTATTTTGTCTTATTATTAAGAGTCATGGTAGCCAGTATTTTCTATAAATTTAACTTATTAAATGGAATTAGTACCTTTTTTGATTGGAGGAATATTGGAATATGCAACCGATAGCAAGGACGGCAATTCTTCTGGTATGATTACCGAGCAGGCCCCTGAAAACAAATAGAAAAATCAGTTTAATAAACGATACTTCCAAAAAATAAATTAAAAGGAATCTCAATCACTCAGTCTTTCTCTCTCTCTCTCTCTCTCTCTCTCTCTCTCTCTCTCTCTCTCTCTCTCTCTCTTTCTTCCTTTCTCTCTTTCTCTATCTCTCTATTTTATTTAAGCGCGGTAGACCTGTTGTCACTTGCATTGTCGGCATATTCTGCAGATCTAAGACTGGGAGACTAGATTTTTTTTAAATTTTTTATTGAAGTTAGTGACACCACCTAATCTTTAATGACGATCCATTATTATACCACAATTCCACTACAACGTGACTCTACCACAGTAATATTTTTTAAATTAGTGCCCAACCATAGTCTATACTAATATTATAAATGCGAAAGTAACTCTCTTTGTCCCTCTCTTTGTTTGTTACCTTTTCACGGTTCAACTGCCGAACTAATCTTAATGGAATTTGGCACACAGATAGTTTACATCCTGGTGAGGGACATAGGATACTTCTTATAACGTAAATTCGAAACTATTTGATTTTCCGGGATATTTTAACCAATACCCACGCGGAAGAAGTTGCGGACATCAGCCAGTTAAAAATAAAAACTATTTATGCACATATGAACGATGTACACATCATTATATTACAAATAGGCACCAAAACATAAATAATGTTAACATACAGCTAACACATCATCATAACATTTGCTCAAACTATACAGGATCTAACATCGTCCTGAAACTACACATAATTTCCTAAAAGCTAAAGATGAAGCTGAAAATCACCATGAGACCATTGTGGCTCCGGGTGAGATCCTAACACAGGATCTGCGGCATAGAAGCCAGGTTATCTGATCACTCTATCTAAACGGTCGTTGCTTGTATATATGTTTTATGTGTGTGAATTATTAAAAATTTGCAAAATATACGATGTTATCCTGGCGATTTTCGACCACGACAACAGCTTTCTCGTACGAAATCTATCAACTGCGCATGAGATATTATAGCGCCATAAGTGTACGCGCAAACACAGGGAAACTCGCTCGTTCCAACTTACCCGCGCCCGATGTATCGCTTACGCGATAAGGTCGGAGGTAGGCTAGAATGCAGTGATGAACACGGGGACTATCACAATACAATCAGACCCGATAACCAACAAATTGTGTTTTTGCACAAATGTTGACTTCGGCTGGAATTCGTACCCAGGACCTACGCCGTAGAAGTCAGGTACGCTAACCACTAGGTCACGCAGTTGTCAAAATATATATAAAAACCGCAGTGACCACAGTTTGGCAGGTTCCTGTCTAACAAGACTCACCGTTTGTATTGTTTATTTTTTTGTAACACATTCGCATCTGCATATCGGCAACAGACAATGAGTATTGTAAGGTTCAGTAACTATGCAAATTAATTTTTATAAGTGTTTCGTGACATTCAGTGCAAACATTTTTTTCATGTATAATGCAAAAGTTAAGAATTTATAATTCGACTATGCTTGAGTTTGTTATCTTGCAATACTTGATTTAGCTTACAAGGTTGACGCTTGTAATGTAATAGGTACTTAGTATCATGTATTTCGTGACACGTTGACCGAGGAATTTTAGCGCCAACTCGAAAGTGACCGTGGTTTTTTTATGAATTTCGTTATTTCCGTTTGTATTCCGAGTCTTACTATTTAATATTTTTCGTATAATTATGCAGCTAGGATCCGTGAATATGTACAGTGATTGAGAAATTCAATTCAAGACCGGAGGTCGTGCTTTTCATTTTATCTCTGTCAGTTCAACAAATATTCTTTAAATGCGAACTACGAGTATCTTGCTGTCAAGTTTTTAAGCACTTTGAAGCAATCGGCATTACATAATTCCAGAAGTTACACACGTTAACACCTATATGACTTTTTGGCTGAAGGTTTATAACTAAACCCCTTTAATGACCAAAAAACATGACGCTGTGGCGGCGATTTAAGAGAATCTGATAGAAAATTATTCGGGGTATTAACAACCGATTCATTCTTATCTAAGAAAACATTATAACAGTCATCAACCTACCCGTCAACTTGCCAACTGCGGTAAATATCCCCGAGTTAGGGAGACCAAAATACAGTGAAGCAGGCTGTATGCTGCAGTGCTCAATGCGTGGGGTCTTTCATCGGGGTGTGTTCGAATCTCAGCCGAAGAGACTTTCGCAACACACACACACACACGCACGCACACACACACACAGAACAAGCGTTAGTATACGGGAAGGTAAAGAAGAGTGAGTACGCTATATCTTGCGCAGAATAACAACAAAGAAGAGGTCACCGCCATCGAAACTTAACGCCATTAAAACTATGTCTTGGAACGCAGAGATCAATAAATACATAGTACATATGTATGTAAATGTACGGAGAAAGTTGAAAACTAGAAATATTCTTATACAATCCGACTATTATGTTGATGAATGTAAATTAGGGAAATTTACAAATTGTTACGTCATGTTGCTTAAATACAAAATATATATGTAATATGTTATATACGGTAGGTTAGCCGATAGGTGTCCGGCAGAGTAGAATAGCACCTACCTCTTTCCTACCGAGGTGTCGTTAGAGGCGACTAAAGTATTTAATAAGACGGACAATGGGGAGTAAGAATTTTTTGACTCGTGCCAAAATGGCGGCGACGGGGTTCGCCACCCATCACGTCTCCTTTCCCGCGAGGGCGAAAGTGGGATACGTGAGTGGCCTCTGCCTGCGACTTATATGGGAAAAAAGCGTGACTGTATGTATGTATGCATAGATGTCGCTGCAGACTCCACAGTATTTTAAACAAAGCGTGTGCAACTCGTGTGAGAAATTAATTAAAATAAAAATAAATAAACTCGAATTACCAAAACCGACCTCGTGGCCTAGTGGTCAGTGCACCTGACTTCTACGCCACAGGTCCTGGGTTCGAATCCCAGCCGGAGCCAACATTTGTGTTAAAACATTTTGTACAACAAATTGTTCGTTTTCGGGTCTGCTTGTGTTGTACATGTGAAACGTATGTCTGTAAAACACTACCAACGATACATGAGGTATCCTTATTGGGAGCTTTGTTTTTTAAATATATTAGAACAACAAGAAAGATATTACTCATTCTAAAATAAGTGCTCAGTATATAAACAATTATTAATTATTAATTAATCGATAAATATTAATTAAGAATGGCAGAATCAGCACTCAAATTCAACCTTCAACAATTACTCTAAAGCTTCACTTCAAAAACTTGAGTTGATTACTTCCAAAGTATTCGGTAGTTGTCTTCGTGGTCGAAAATTGGCCAAGAGGACATTATTTTTGACATCGACGAGAATATTTGCTAACCCGCCCGAGCAGCATGCTGGATTCTTCGCGTCTCCACAACCTCAAAAAAGAGAGTCGGTGCCTATCAAAGAAAGAAATTGAATATCACTTTTCTTACTTCTAAATATTTATTTTCTATTGATTTAATTACTTAAGAGTTTAAATGTTTGTAATTTCTCGACTCTATCACGATGTATAAAATGCAGCGTACTTTTTGTTTTATGATTATAAATGTGAAGCCTTGCCAATGCTCAGTATGTGGGACAAATCGATGACACGTTCGTCTCGAGGTATCAAAACTACAGTTTCGTCTTGTCTTGTGTAACATTTGCACCATTGTATAGTTACATGACAAACCAATAGAAAGAGCATTTATTTTTCACTTAGTGAAAATATCAATTAAAAGTTATTGTATTACACAACAATATAAGGCAGTTACTACATTTCTTATGTAACCCTGCAAGCCCTGAGTCCAATGAAGCTGTAGAAGTCGAAATGCTGACAGTAAAGTTAGTAAGATGAAAAGTTCGTAGAAAATACAAACTAAAACTGTATGTAGGGTTGCCACTCGTCCTTTAATATATAGTATCGTTACCTATATTTTAGTCAGTTGTACTATACATAATAGAAAAAAAAGTACGAAAAAGACTATATTTTAATTACTGCATTTTAGAAATTAACTTGGTTTTTATTGAAATAAATTTTTTGTCAATTTTTTTTTTGTTTAAAAAACGATGCACAGTAAAATTTGTCTATGTCGTGTTAATGTCCCACTACTGAGAACAGAGTTTTGGAGCTGGAAGTGGCCGCCAACCTGCTCCAATGCGAGTTCACATGTGCTCGAAGTATTTGTATTCCCCGGACATGAAGGTGAGGAACAACAATGTTGCGTCTCTATAATACCTAACGATGTTTTATAAATTGTTACAAATTCTATTTCTTTGGAAATATCTTAGAAAAGAGTGAAAAAAAAAATTTTTTCATTGAATTTTCACTGTTAATAATTTAATGACAATAAAATATTGTATAATAATCTAAGGTCAATAATAGAAAGTACACCTTTATGTTACCATTTCCTATAAAATTTGTTGGGACATTAAGTACCAGAAATACCATAAATTATATCAGGCAATACTAACAATTTCACGCGCTTTCCCTTCTACCGAAAACAATGGGCTCGTTAATTCAATAAAAACCTTACGTATACTGCTATTTCCATGAATTAAGTTCATTGCGTATAAATTTACGATACATTTGACGTTTCCGCGTACTACATTAATTAACGTCTTTTTTGCCGCCATATTGCCAAAGAGTATATTTAATCACTACGTAGTAAGGGCGAGAGCACTCGCTAGCTACTTACGAGTTTCTTTCAGGGAAACTTTAAAAGACGCCTGGCTAACAGCATACCATATATTGTTTTTTTTAATGTGACGAACAATGAGACCTTTTAATGGTCCACCGCGAGGTCAGTTATTCGGCGGTGTAGCAGTAGTGTGCAAACATTACTGTTTCGATCTAAAGAGGTGACAAAACTAGCACGGAGATGATGAGAGATCGCAGTACCAGACGCCTAGCACCTTAAACGCTGCTTCCCGTCACTTGTATATATATTTTCGGTCTGGTAAATTCAAATATGAATAAAGTGAAGCAGCCTGTAAAGTCTAAACAAGGTGGCAGACTTCCCCCATTAGGAACAATGGCCCAATGTTTCTTTTGACATTGGCCCACACAAGAATTTCTCCTGTATCGTGAGCGCATTTTACAGAGATAAATTTCACATGCACAACACAACCAGAACTTCAAACCAATAATATGTGCTTTTGCACAAATGTTGGCTCCGGTTGGTATTTGAACTAGTGAAATAGAAGTCACTTACTCTGACCACTAGGCCACACTTGATTACAGGCTGATGATTTACTCATATTTGAAGAATGAATATACAGGGTTTTCGTTCACTGCGTCTCAGAAAAAATGTGGTGTGATAGGTAGGTGAAATAGAAGCCTGTGGCATGTTTATTTTACTTATTTTAATGTTTTATTACCCTATTAAAATCTTTTTTCTGTCTGTAACTATTACTCATTTATAGTGTTTTTATCATATTAAAACATTAAAAATAGGACATTAAAAACCGTGTATAGTTTTTATTGCACCGACCTATCGCACCCTAACTTTTCTGGTAAGGAGTGCACAATCATACTAAACACATGGCGAATTGACCATCGGAAAAACAGACACTTCGCACCTTAGACGGTGCTGTCAGTCACCGGTATGTAGAACATAGGTCTGTCATAATAAAGGTCGCGATAAGAATGCGAAAGAACATAATAACAATTCCGCGATCAATCATCCATGACATTTTCCTGGCATTTCTGTAAGACTTTCATCATTGGAATTTAAAACCTGTGTTTAGTCACAAAATTATAAAATTAACAGACTAAATGTCCCACTAATGAGCACTGGCCTTCTCTCACTACCGAGAGGGTTTTGGAGCTGGGAAGAGTTCGCCACACTACCTCAGCTCTTTAAAGCGCATTCGAAATAATCACACAAAATATTCGTTTTTAATTTATTTAGTATATTGTATTGTGACTGCGCGTCTCAGACAGCATCCGAAACTTACGGAACTACATATAACGACGCTTTCGGTATTAATACATGTCCTGTGCAAAAGATGTAGTAATACCCTGAAAAAGCCTCCAATACCGAAATCGGCATATCGTCATGATTTGTATTTTGAAAAACTATAAAACATGATGCCACAGATGATAAAACCTTCGTATTTTTCTCTCAAAAACATAGTTGTTTGCTTCAAATCTGATTAGCAGTAAAACGATTCGTGTGTCAAAAGATCGCAACCTTACATGGTTCGTCGTTACGTACATATCTTTGTGGGTCAGGGCTTAGCATTTACTAACTTGTAAAAAATATTTTACTGCATGTTAGGTGTATGTAACAGAATATGTATAGTTATAGAAATTGTATAACATAAATCTGTTACTGATAAAAGCCGATAGGAGTCCGACAGAGTAGAATAGCCTCTACCTCTCTCCTTCCGAGGTGTCCTAAGAGGCGATTAAGGTATTGTACGGACAGCCTATATTCGTGCAGATTAACACCGTAATACAATGCTGACACTATACTGCTCGTGAGAATGCAAGCGGATAGTCAGATTTTTCATTCGTACCAAAATGGCGGCAACGTGATTCGCCGCCCGTCACGTCTCGTTTCCCGCGGGGGCAAAAAGTGGGCTATTTGTGTGGCCTCTGCCTACCCTTATATGGAAAAAAGGCGCGGCCATATGTATGTATGTTCTATATTATCTTTTTGTATATAAGTACTGGTAATATTATTTATAGACATTCATCAGTTATGTTTTGAAACTAAAATATTACATACTAATGAATTGATAAACTACAGACAGGTATTGTATATGATCGTGAGATAGCAACATAAGAACCACTAACTCATCTTGTCATCGGTTTATAACAACAAGCTCAGGCAAAATGTCAAAGAAACCACATGGCTGAATAAAAAAACACGCAGAATCTAAAATACCAAGCCAGTGACAGGGAGTAGTTTTTAAAATGCCAGGTGTCAGGTTACCCTTCCGGCCAAGACGAATACTGTGAGAAGCTATCAACTGGATGTATTATAGTGCCTCAGGTACAAAGACAGAGGCACTCACTCGTCCTAACGTAGCCGCGCCCGTAGCAACACGCTCTTGCCACAAGATCAAAGGTAAGGTTATTCTGCCGTGAAACAGTAATGTGCAAACACTGAGGGCTAATGTAATCGCTGGGCATATGAGACTTAAGAACTGATGTCTCAGGGTGACAGACGCAATGTGGTGTCACGCAGAAATGTTCTAGGTGATACAGCATTTATTATGGGCAGATATATATATTTACACTTACTCTCAGAATAAATCACATTATCCAATAAAAATAAAAGTGTCAGAGACACAGGAATAATCACAACACTAACAACTTTTGTTTTCGAAAAGGTTAGGATTCGGCTAGGATTCGAGCCTAGGACTCGCAGCGCTGTAGTCAGGTACTCTTACCCCGGCCTTATGCAACGTGATCACCAAAATGCTTATGTTGATGAGATAAGAAAAAATATCGCCGAGAATAATTTAAAAATATGGGTTATTTTTTTCCCATAATAAATTCGTTCGATTTCTTGCATTCAGAATCTTAATAATTTCATACATTCGAGTTTTTTAGTGCCGAGAACCTTCAAACGGGTTTGGTTCTGTTTCTACTCTAATTTTGTTCCTACTTAGTTTTTTTACAGCTTGAAGGTTGAATCGAAATAAATGCTATTCCATTATCGTATGTTAAATAATTATTTTGGACAGCAACACCTTGACAAGAATATAGGAATAGAAATCCTTTAACATTAAACTTGACGTCACTGTTACGTTTCCTTTACTTTTCGCAGTACTTTACAGTTTAGTAGTGAAATTGCACAGTATAATTTCTATTGAAGAGTTGACCTAAGAAAGCTTTTTTAATTCCATCAGTCACAGTAATTCTGTCGCCGCTACCACTACTGTTTGTTCTAACAACCACTGTTATATGCTTTGAAAGCCACTTTAGGTGGTGAAATCACTTGGCAAACGAGACATAAGAACAGCTGTCTCGGGGTCACGAGTGGCAATGCCACACTAGACTTTTTTTATAGTTTTTGGTTATGCAACAGTAATGAGCGCGTGTATCACGTATAATCATATGCACGAGTTCCTCAACTCTTCGCTTAATATTAAAAAAATATTTACCCAATAATTTAATAGTTAACTAGTGATATTTTTTTTTACAAAAAAAATTGTAGAAATTCATTTGATACGAGTATCTTATAAGATTAGACTAGTATTGACTGTAGTCGAAGTTCAAGCATTTTTTATGGTACATACATACATACCATCAATCCTTTTTCCCATATGAGGGGTAGGCAGATACTACACACGTAGTCCACTTTTCGCACCCGAGAGAAATGAGACGTGACGGGTGGCGTGAATCTTCGCTCATACAATCACGAAAGTCATTAAAATGCTTTATCAAATTGCTCACTTAATTGGTTAAAGCGTTTTGTATTGAAAAATCGTGTATGTATGTTCACTTTATTTTACATGCCTTGATGGCAACATATATAAATGATTATTTTTCTGTACACATCTATGAGATTACCTTTCGAATGATATAAATTTCATTTCTCTCCATATATAATAAATACAAAAAAAAGTACTTCAACTTTTGCTGTTCACGTATTAATATAATAATCAACACACAAGTAGAAAAACTAATATCTGTATATGAAAACGTAAACACAGTGTACTATTTTAGAAACTTTTTACCTAAATGTTTTTGCCTTGGGTGCAGAGACAACAATTATCTTAACAAACAAAACCTGTTTTGCTCTACGAAATCGAAACACAGTATTACACAACTAGTACTTAACTCGCTGTCAGTAAAACGAAGCACATTTCAATATACTGAATATATTGAACTAAAAAAACTTCACGGTTTCATCTCAATCAAAATACGGCTTCGAGAAAAAAATTAAAATAATTCAGGTACTTCGCTCTATATTTACATACATACATACAGTCACGCCTCTTTCCCATAGGGGTAGGCAGAGACCACATCTTTCCACTTGCTACGATCCTGACACACATCTTTAGCTTCTTCTACTTTCATTAGCGTTTTCACACACGCTCGTCGGTTGCGGGTACTTTTAACGTGACCTTTCCTCAAAACTTCACCGATCTCATTGTGATAAGTACCTAGGTCGACCCTTAACGGCTTTCCCATTCACACTTGCCTCATAAATCTGTTTCGTCAATCTCCTTTCATTCATCTTCTCTACGTGTCCAAACCATCTAAGCATGCCTTTCTCTATCTTTTTCACTACATCTTCAACCACACCGCAACGTTCCCTTATCACGCTGTTTCTCACTTTATCAATCAGAGTTACTCCAGCTATACTTCTCAAACTTCTCATTTCCACAGCGTTAATCCTACTTTCATGCTTCTTCTGCCAGACCCAGCATTCGCTACCATACATAAGGGTAGGGACCAGAACTCCCCCATATTTGTGTATTTTTAATAGAAAACTTCATGAGGACAATCACGGTTAAGTAATTTATTTTGTAAATTAGGAATAGTTGTCACTATATGACATAAACTATTCATATAAACTGTACTAATCCATGGCGATATTTTCACATGATACAGAAAATACTTTTGACAACTATAAGTTCTGAAATGGCTAATATAATATTATAAAAATAATTAGCTTTTGTTTGTCTATTTGTAAAGTGAAAACTCGAAGCCTCTTGGACGAAAATAAAAAATTACTCACTGATGAACGTAGGCCTCCCCCATAGATTGCCACAAGTTAGTAGCTCTCATTTTGGGGAGATTTTGCCATAGTTGCCACGCTTTGCAGGCGGATTGGCAACCGCAGTTTATTTATTCAGATGTTCCAGGAAGGTGCTGCTGCCCATCTTTTGGTTTTAATTTTCCTTCTGTCGACTTTTACGACACCCATGGGTTGAGATGGGGTGGTAGACTCTCTTAAGCCGCTACCACACGGACACCACGTGTGGACATACATTATTATTTATTTAAAAAAAATATGTATATGGTTTCATAAGATATAGCAATAATTGCAACGACAAATATAAAGTACTATATAACTAGTCTGGCCATTAATACTGTTACATAAAAACTTTTCTTTTTTTCAACTTTTTAAATATTTTGAATTTGGAACACGTATATTATTTTTAAATCGTCTTTCGATTTTGCGCCATTTCACATATTTTTACGTGTTCATTATCAAATTACAATATGGAATGGGTTGTTAAAGAAAATAGGATTGTAAAGCGATCACTTGCACAAATTGGGCATGGAGCTGTCGGTCATATTCCAGACACTTCAAAAGCTTGGTATCAGCCGATAAATCAATCTTTACAATTAAAGAGAGTGGATCGATCAAAACACCTTCTGTCGCGATACGCAGGTGAAAGACACAGAAATATCTTCTTTACCGATGAAAAAATTTTTACGATTGATGAACACTGCAATAAGCAAAATGATAAAGAGTACGCTCACAGTTCTAAAGAAGCTGCTCATGTGGTCGAAAGGTACAAAGTGGTCATCATCCAGCATCAGTGATGGTTTGGTGGGGCGTGTCTTATCAAGGTGTCACAAAACTACATTTTTGTGAAAAAGGAGTGAAAACTTAAGCCACAGTCAAGATACAGTCTTGGATCATGTTGTGAAACCTCTCAGCAATACACTTTTTAAAAATGTGTCGTGGACTTTCCAGCAGGACTCTGCACCTGGTCAAAAGGCACGAACTACCCAAGCCTGGCTTGAAACCAACGTTCCGCCTTTATAAGAGCTTAAGACTGGCCCTCATCTAGCTTAGCAATTTGACTTCAAATTTGGTCAGTTTTAGAGGACATGGCCTGCTCTAAACGACACGGCGACATTGAGTCTCTTAAAAAATCTTTGGAGCAAGCAGTGGCGAAATTTCCTTGGAAACAGTGCGTAAATCCATAGAGTCGTGGCCAATCAGATTAAAGGCCTGTATAAAAGCCAAAGGTGGCCATTTCGAATAAAATATTATTTTTATTTTTTAGCTGATACTAATAAATATGTAGGTATCAATTTTAATAGTATTGCATTACTTCATTAAAAAAATGTATTTTCATTTGTAACAGAACTTATGGCCGGACTAGGTACAATAATAATAATAGGGATAGAGTGAGTCCTTATAAAGACATTTCTTATGTACTGACGCGAATGAAAGATCTAATCTGAATATTTATTCATTTTTAAGAAGGCATGATAGTTGTTACTAACTTAATCACTAGTCAAAACTTAATTAAATACTTTACACAAGCAGTGATATCGCTAATTATTCTGCACAATATATGTAGGTTGCGTTGTGATATTCATGTATATATTTATTTACTCCTTTAGAAGTAGAGTAGTACTACTGTGTTTACTATTTAACGGTGAATCTCAACCGGCTTACTGAGTATTTGTTATGAGAATTATTTATTTTCAGATCTTTTTGACTCAGAAGGCGAGCAACATGCGAATTAAATAACAATAACGGAAACAACTAAAGTTCTCTTTAATAACACGTTCGCATTCAAAATATTACTCAGATTATAAGCGCAAGGTCAATAATTACTGTTTTACGTAATAACTCTGACCTCGTCAACCTGCCAGTTTACTTTTAAAATGGTGCTATAACTTTTAAGATTATTAAATATAATTTATTTGTTCCGACATGGGTATGCAAAAACATGACATGATTATATGTCGGAAAAAGATAATTTCGATTTGCTTTTGCCTTTTCCGGCGTTAAAAATATAGATTGGAGTAAGTAACATGTGTGTGATCCGTGTGTGGCGGCTTAAGAGAATCTACGACCCCATCTTATCCCTTAAGTGTCGCAAAAGTCGACAGAGGGAAAATGAAAACATCTAAATAAAGAAACTGTTATTGCCAAGCGTGGCAACTATGGCAAAACCCTCCAAAATAAGCGCTACAAACTTTTGTGACAATCTATGGGGGATGCTGAAATGATGATGATAAATATGTGTGTATGTCAAAGTTAAAATGTATTTAGTTGAAAAAAAATTTTGTAAATAATATAGAAAGTAAAAAAATCAGTGTGAGTAGTTCAGATGTACAATTATCAATAAATGTCTGTTAAAGCTAATGTTAAAATAAAATTACTATTTAAAAAAAAAATACCACAAACGCTGTATTACGAGTACTTATGCATACCAGAATTAATGTTAGAATGCGTGTTTTTTCTTGTGTGAAGGATATGCAAATGTTATTTTGATGATTAATTTGGTTCCAATAATAATCATCATTATTATCAGCCTCAGTACAGTCCATAGGGCTTAGGCCCTCCCAAGTTATTTGAATTTGTCGTATCAACGCTACTGCCCATCACCGGTCTGAACAATTTTGGTCCAAAATATTTGCGATGATTATATCGCCATAAGTCGGAAGTCATGACATTTTTCTTGGCATTTTCCTTACTTGACTTTTAAGATTAGACTGTGAGGCTGGTTCTTTTGGATAAAGTGACGAGACAAGCATATCGTTCACCTGATCATAAGTGCCACGCCGCCCTTAAAAAATACTGGGTCACCCAAAAAAATTCCGTGTGGCATCACCCCGTCACCGTGAGACATCAGTTATTAAGTCTCATATGCCCAGTTATTACACTAGCTATCAGAGCCCTTCAGACCGAAACAGCACTGTTTGCACACTACTGCTTTACGGCATAATAACTGGTTCTACGGTGGTACGTATCTGGATGGATTCCTGTATACAATTCCTACTACCAGTAAACATGCCATATGCCACCAATATAAAAGAGGCCGTCGTAACTCAGGAACTAAACGGACTATCCCTTATCGCGGGGCTCCTTCTCGTGAGTCTCTTCTGGAAAAGCTGTGAAAGCCGCCTAGATAACAGCGCACTACACATTCAAGAAAAATGATCCAAGTATTCGCCATATATTTTATACAACTACTACGCGAATAATGCGTTTGTTCCCTGGTGCAGATCTCTAATTGTTAATTATTAATTTTAAGCACTGATTTGCCTCGGGCTCGCTAGTGTATAAACAAGGTTTCAACAATGTGTGAAGTCACCAAAGCCTGCTCAAAAATGATGCATGTCAACATATTATGGACATTACTTTTTTAAACCGATAATATTTATTCTTAAAAAAAATCTTTTCGGCCGAGTTTATTTATTAACTTACAGCGACGTGGTTCGCTACGGGTTCGCCTCCCGTCACCTCGCGTTTCCCGCGGGAGCGAAAAGTAGGTTACGGATGTGGTCTCTGCCTACTCCTTATATAGGAAAAAGGCGTGATTATATGTATTAACGTATAATTGCTTAAAACAAAGTGACTGTACATAGCACCGTGAAGGACTTCGCTGCTTACAATTAAATATAATTTATAAAACACCATTCACTTTGCACACTTAAAATTATTTTTGACTGTTATTAAATTGCAAACTATTTAATATTGCTCTCTATATAAGTAAGTTCGTATATTTTTTCCCTTTTAAAATCGTATCTCTATTATCTTAAATTAATTTAAGTGCGATTTAGTCTAGTCCAGACTACATATTATTATAAACACACACAAAAAAAATATGAAACGTTAGAAACAATAAAAAATAGTATAAGGAACTAAAAAATACGCTTTATATAGAAAACCAAACTAAAAACATAGAAAATAAATTTTAATAAATTTGAATTAAGAAAAGTGTAAAAAATTCTAATAAATATTAATGAATAATAGTGTAAATAAGAAAAAAATGTTTTTTTTTTTTTCAAAAAAGCGTGGGGTGCTTTTTAAGATATGATCGAAATGATAATCCTTCTTCTCATATCTGTCAATGAAATATTTATAACTATTGACACCATGCACCCCACGCTTTTTTTTAAATAAAACATTGTTTTCTTATTTAAACTATTATTCATTTATATTTATTAGAATTTTTTACACTATTCCTTATTCAAATTTATTAAAATTTATTTTCTATTTTTTAGTTTGGTTTTCTATATAAAGCGTATTTTTTAGTTTTGACAAACTATTTTTTATTTCCTGCTTTTTAGTTTGGTTTATTTATAAAAGCATATTTTTTTTAATCTATTATTTATTTTGTTACAAACTAATTTAATACTATGGCCTCTATAATACATACATAATACATATTAGCGTCATCTATTGAGTAATTTAGTTGGATTTTGTATAAAAGCGAGCTTTTTAGTTTTTTTAAACGATTGTTTATTTTGTTACAAACTAATTTCAGACGATGGCCTCTATAACAGGAATATATTAGCGCCATCTATTGAGTAATTTAGTGGGATCTTCTACAAAAGCGTGTTTTTTTATTTTTTTTAAACTATTATTTTTTATACTTTAGTCGAATTATTGCATTGTCATCGGTCTTTGACAGGTGTGCAAAATTTGAATTAAATCGGATCGTTCAAAGTAGGAGAAAATCGAGCCCTAAGGAGACGGTTACAAACATACAAGTGAAGCTAATGTGAAGCGTATAAAAAAGGATCGAAACGATATAATATACGTACCATCATAGTAAGTAACAATGTAAATAGCCATGAAATCCCTCCACTATGTCTATCTATCATTCCGAATAAACTTATTTGAAAGACATAAACAAAAAAGAGGAACAACACTTAAATAAAAAAGAGCATAAGTATTTTTTAATTGTATACTAATCAGTTCAAAGTCGCGTATATAACATAATTTTTGTCATTTTCTAAATTTATATAATAAGCTATAAAATATTAAAGAAACACTGCACCTATAATATACAGTAAATAAACAGAGTAAAAGCCAAAATAATTAAAAAAGAGCAATGACCGTGTGACTGAAATTGATGAAATGATTAAGGAATCAATTGTAACAAAACATAACATAATAATAATTTGTAATGCGAGCATCCGTTACCTCATTCATTAATATAGTTTGTCCGTCGTGAATTTAAGATACTTAGTATATCGCACTGCAAATACAAAACTGTAGTAACTCAAAAAAATCCAAAAATGACATTTTCTCTTTTTTGCAACAGTTTTCACAACAAAAACAGTTTTCTAGAAATTTAAACAGAGCAACCGATAGATAGCAACCAGAGATATTTTTTTCTTAGTTAGATGAAAATGATTTTTTCATCGGTTCTAGAAAAAATAACTTTTTAGGTTACGTTTTTGTAATAGCAGAGCGATATATAAGCAAAAATCTAAATGTAGTTACTTGGTTACAATATACTTACCAAACGAAAACAGAAACAGGAAAATAATCAATTTCACCTCCATTTTAAAAGTACGAGTTCTACAAGTCACATAAAGTATATATTTTATTTAACATTCACTAACATGATTTTGGAAAATCTATTCAAAAACTCGCATTACATTACATTTATTAACGTTATAAAAAGAATTGTCAACGCCACTGATTTTGCCGCCAAACTAAACGTGGAAACATAATGACGTCCAACGTCTGTACTTTCACTATTGCGACAACGTTTTATGTGTTACCAATGTGCAATTAAGTTATTACTTCATTACACTAACTCTTAGGTACAAATTTTACTCCCATGAATCATGCAGTTACTGCTTTTGTAAACGCGAAGAGTATTTCTACTTGAGTTTGAAAATCGAAACGTGGTGGTGGCAATTCTAATTCTGGTATTATTTGAAAATATACTTAAAGGTAAAGGAATAAGTTTTAATTCAGGCTTGCTTTAAAATAAAATACACTACACTTATGTGTGAGTTTCCATTCACCATGGAACAAACGTTAACATTAAACGGCTAATGTAACACTAAGACGCTAAACAATTTTTTGCTTTAAGGTATACTTGATAAGAATCATGTTGCAATAAACATATCTCCATTTATAATCTTTTATGCTGCTGCGACCACCACTTTCATATTTTGTGAAACCAAGAGTGGTGGTTGTATACAGACAGATGTAGAAAGCTTATATGTGGTTAAGGATTGACAAGTTTGGCAACATCGTTATAAATATGTGTATGGCATATAAATATAATTATAAGTTATTTGTAATAATAATATTTACCACCTGGCCATAGAGCGCTCTACACTACGTTGTCTTAAATGGGGCTTCCACCCCAGAACTCAAAAACACCAAAGGCCTTCTTCTTTTTCTGAGGGGCTTGCAGCCGGAGTCTGCACGTAACACAGAAAAAACACATAGGCCTTTCTTCCATACATACATACAGTAACGCATTTTCCCCAAAAAAGGGCAGGCAGAGGCCACGCAAGTAGCCCACTATTCGCCCACGCGGGAAACGAGATGTGACGGGTGGAGAACCACGTCGCCGCCATTTAGAAACGAGTAAAAAGAGAAATCATAGCGTACCTTTTCTTAATCGATATATAATTCTTAACCCCGGTAGGAAAGAGGTAGGTTCCTACCGAGGTTAAGAATTATACAATTCTATTTTGTCGGCCACCTATCGGCCTTTCTTGAGCAATCTCAGTCCCTAACTTGGAACTAAGTATTTTCAAGAGAATACCTTTTCGTGTCGTTTTATTGGTGCAAGTTTGTCATCATCATCGTTTCAGCATATCACTAGTCCACTGCTGAACATAGTCCTCCCCCATAGGTTGCGACAAAAGTTTGTAGCTCTCATTTTGTCATAGTTGCCACGCTTGGCAGGCAGGTTGGCAACCGAAGTTTATTTATTCAGATGAAAGGAAGATGCTGCTGGCCATCTCCCGGTTTTTTTCCCCTCTGTCGACTTTTACGACACCCACGGGATGAGATGGCGTGGAAGGTTCTCTGAAACCGCCACCACGCGGTACAAGTTATACTGATGGTGCAAGTTATTCTGATAAAATAAGTCACGTGCAAGCATTTATTTATAGTTCAAGTTAGTGAAATTGTTGCATAAAAGGCTAACAAATGATATCTGAAGGTGAGGAGCGCAGTGCACTCTCACACAGAACTTTCGTTTAAAGCTCTGAGTCACACTGTAACTAATGAGCAGGTGGGGTACTTACGACCAGGTGAACGACTTGCGTGTATCGTCACTTACTACCTTCAAAATCTTGTTTATCTTCTTAAGGTTTAGAAATTTATCATGGCAGTAATGTAACACTAAAAATATCTTGGCAGTCTATCATTATCATTTCAGCCTATCACTAGTCCACTGCTGTACATAGGCCTTCCCTATAGACTGCCACAAAAGCTTGTAGCTGTCATTATGGGGGGATTTTGCCATGTTGCAACGCAGGCGGGTTAGCAGCCGCAGTTTATTTATTTAGATGTTTCAAGAAAGTTCCATACTCTATTATTACTATTTTAATATTACTATTATATACTCGTATCTATACAGTATACTCTATTTCATGTAGGTGTACTTTATAATCTATAACTCTAATAGAGTACGCTTTAATACGCTCTTTACTTAAACTGACATTTAAATAAAATTACAAAACTAAACATACACATAGACAGTTGGACGTAGTTGAGCAGAAAGGACTCAACCCACACAAAGTCACTTTTGAGATATTGACGTTTTAAGTTTATAGTGGTATTCTTCAGTGATGGCATATTATAACTAAAGTTTTGTTTAAAAATAAATTTCTCTGAAACGACCATTATTTTTTGATTATATTGTGGTTTGAGTCCTTTCTGCTAAACTGCGTCCAGTTTATATTCAGAAGTTACAATTTCAAAAGAACTACAGGGAGAAGTATTAAACAACACAGATTTTATGCAAAGAAACATTTCAGAAATAGGCAGTTTATTTAAAAAAAAATTATATAGATAAAATGTTAGCTATATACTCTCTGTTCCCGCCACATCACTATTTATATTTTTGGTCAAGAATGGCGGGAAAAGAAGAATAGGACTTCATTGAAATTGTTAAAAAATTTGCATAGATCAGATCGATATCAGATATTATACTCTGTTTCTTCTAAAAAAAGTTAGCAACCCTAATTTCATAGTACATTGTAATGGTACCGGGGATCGTACCCAGGTCACCCGTCTGGGTTTGATCCCCGGTGCCATTACAATTTTGAATGCTGAGGAAAACTTCGTAAAAATGCAGATTGCATGATCCATCCGAATCCGAAATCCGAATAGGAACAGCGTGACGAAGTCGTCCGTGTCCCAAACATGACATGTAAAGGTTCTTACATACCTTTTCCAACTGCTGATGTTACCAGTTCCGAAAATTCTCATTTCTCAAACGTCAAAACATGACATATCTTCGATAGTAAAAAATTAAATCAACATATACAGATTAACAAATCTATTACGTAATATTACTAAAACTTTAGATTGCTTATCGACTGCATTTAATTTTTTCCACCTAGATCTTAACCAAGGAGTTTTCCAATTAGAACTTTGTTCCGATAAGTAGGTACTTATAGCTTTTACATTATTCCGTATTTATTAGGAATCAATATAACAGAAGGTTGATTACTTTACATCTATTCTAATCTTCTAATCTAATCTAATTCTTGATCACATAAGTTCAGGCCGCAGATTTCTCAAATACCGCGAATATGTATAATAGGCGGCATACAACGATTAGATAATCCTGACAAAACGTAACTTTCACTTTAAGTCTACAAGGCCTCAAGTGTTTTTGTACACAGCTACTTCGTTGTTTCCAAATTATTATTTTAACATTAGTAAGTCTTTGCCGCTTGGTGGCACCCTTAAATCTCCTCCTTCTCCTTCTCTCTCTCCGCCCTGTATCATCCCATCCGTGTTGCCTTAGTCGAGAATAACTTCTGGAAATGAAAGGTGTATAAAACACGTACGAAGATAGACATCATCAATCCACATGTAAACCTTGTTAATTACGGCAAATGTTGTCTTCGTAAAGCTGGTTAAAGGACCCACCAATGGACTCATACCACGCTACAGATAATATAATAAGCAAAGATAGACCAACGAAATGTTCTAATACTAAAGTTAAATAAATTATATATTTCTTTAGATTACGTTTTATATAAAGTTGTAATACATTAAATAATATATATGGTAAGAAAATGAGTTATTGGCTATTATTGCCCGCAGAACTAAATAAAATCAAAATTATTTCAAGATTATTATTTTAAAAAACCTTTTTTGTATTTTTCAGCGTACTATCAGATTTTTTTGTGTTTGACTACTCCTTATTATCACGATACTCTGTGACGCTGTTGGGCGGTATAGCGTCTGTGTCGTATAAATAATTGTTCTATTGGTACAATTATGAAGAAAACGAATCAATCTGATTATATTTTGTTATTTAAAACAAACTTCATTCAAATACTATTAGTAAAACTATGCAGTATTAGAATGCTGAAAAACGAAGCGGCGTTCACGAACAATTTATTAATTAAAGAAAGAAATAAAAAAAACATTAACAAATCTTCTTGTATTTTTGTTCCACAGATAATACTTGAGAGACTACGCTTTTTATAGATAATCATTAATTATTGTCGTGGGAAAATAAGCCTACAATAGCACGTTTTTTTTTCGATCCAAACCCTGCTATACAGCCTGCCGTTCCATCAGTCGTCAATGTCCTTTCAACTCTTTTAGTCTTTTATTTTATGGGTATTTAAGTGCCAGTACTTGCTCCCGCCATTTTTGTGACATCAACATGTCTGGTGAAATAGACATAATATTATGCTATATAATTTTATTGATGAATTGTAAGTTAATAGTACAATTATTTTCATATTTTTAGTCTTAGGTATTTACATAATAAATAAACATGTCAATGCATGATTTAGTGGCCAGGGTAATTGCATGCCCTGCGTACTGGCGGGATCTCCTCCTTGGGATTTGGAGGCGGAGTTCTTAGCGTCTATGTATCGGTGGCGCTCGGAATTCCGACTCCAATGGTACAATCCCCCGCCAAGAGTGTTAGAAATGCGAAGGTTCCACTCTCGGCAGTCTATGCTGGGAAAATGGAAGGAGCGACTGGCCCATCCTAGGGCAGGCAGCAGGACTGTCGAAGCTGTTCGTCCGGTCCTGGGTGACTGGATGGACAGGCGGCACGGGTCACTGACCTTCCGGCTGGAATTCTGGGTTCAAATCCCGTCCGAAGTCGTAAAACCGAGCCCATGTGTAATGATGGTGCGATGTCCAACTATGGCGACCTCTTCCGCACAATATCGGAGCTATCAATTGCGCAGGATATATTGTAGTGCCACCCACTAGTGTATGACATAACCAACACAGAGGCGCTCACTTACTTATTTTCGGTGATGTGATCGCTGTTAGCCTTTTGGCTTTTACAGCTTCATCGGATGCTGTGCTCGCGGGCCCGGGGCCCGCGTGCCAGGTTTGGTTTGACCCAAAACATATATACATAAACATAGACTCCTACTAAACATCTAAATTCGGTCCGTTGCGTTCGCTAGCGTGCTTGCGCTACAGTGAATATCTCCATAAATTTATTGTATAAAGTCATCTAATGACCGTCCGAGGGAGACTGCGGGCCTCCGTTCGGACTGTCGACTTGTGTGTCGGAAACTCTGGGCGGTGAGAACCGCCCTGGAACACGGGTGTATCTGGTGTACGCGGTGTTATGAACGATAGCTGCGCGCCGCTCTCTACGGCGGTCGCGCGACGTTGTGCGTGTGATGTTGAAACTATTAACTGTGTGTACAGTGTTGTTCGGATCGTGGCTGACCGTATCGTGGTCAGGGAGTGCTGAGACGTCCGTGTCGTCTAGCACATTTCGCGGTCGACGTTTGCGTTCGGTCGCGTTTTTGTCGGATCGATAATTCGCTGCTTTAACCACCAGCGGGTTTGGATGAACCGCGGCTTTTTCGAAAAATAGAGGCGCTCACTCATGGTCACCTAGCCATTCCCAGTGTAACGGTAGGCTTGGGTGCAGTATCAAAGACACTAGGGCAATCGCTACACAACCATATCTAAAAATAAATAATTTGTGCTTTTGCACAAATGATGTTTTCGGCTGAGATGAGAACACCGAGAGGATCCGCAGCGTAGTATTCAGGTACTATGGCCACTAGGCCGCGCGGTCGTTAATAATAATGGGGTTAGGTGAATTGACACTGTCTCGCGCCTGCAATACCAAAGTATGATATCGATATTTTTTCAAGCATGGGGTACGAGAAGATGAAGGCTCGTGACCTCGGTGTTCAGAGCTGGGAAGACACCGCCACGCTGTTCCAGTGCGGGCTGTGAACAGTCGTCGAAATATTTGATTAATTAATTTAATTACTTAGATATACAAGATTCCCCATAATGTTTTCCTTTACCGCTGAGCACGTTGTAAATCGGCAGTTAAAAATGTTATTAGCAATTTTAGTGGTGCCGGCACCGGGGATTCGCAGGTCATTTACCTACTAGGCGAGCGCGCGCCCTCCCAGAATACATATTGTGTTTTTTTTACTATTCAAGCTTTTTAAGAAAGTTGCATTGTGTGATTGAACCTATCAATCTTTATGCCGTCATCGTCATCATTTCAGCCTACCACTAGTTCACTGCCGAACACAGGAATTCCCCGTAGTTTGCGACAAAAGTTTGTAGCTCTCATTTTGGGATTTTGCCGTATGTAATTTAAGAACCAAATATTTACCGGATGGAATGGAGTAGAGAATGGGCTTTGCTTCTTCTCACTAATATTCGTAGCTATATCTTTTACCGATAATCATATGTTCTAAAGCTCCTCTACCTTTACACAAGCCACATGGATTTTATATATATATATTTATAATTTTAGTAAATATATATATACTAATATTATAAATGCAAAAGTAACTCTCTCTGTCCCTCTGTTTGTTTGTTACCTTGTAACTGTGCAACCGTTAAATAGTTCCCACGGGATATATAAAATACCTTTATCCACGCGGACGAAGTTGCGGGCATCATATATATATATATATATATATATATATATATATATATATATATATATATATATATATAATATGTATATATATAAGCAAGTGTAATGTGACGACTAATAATTTGGATGCTTATTTATTAGCTACTAGCAGCTGGTTGGCATCTTGCTAATTACTTCTAAATGCTACGTGTCCAAAATACTTCTGTGCCTTTACGACATTACGGTTTCTGTAAATATTACTTTGATACATTTTAGGTTTCCCCAGTGTTCATCCAGGCCCTATTGCCCCCGAAGATGTTTCTGCTGGACTTACAGTAGTGTACGGATTCGCTCCACGTTTAGTAACAGGTATTGTTACACATGTTTTGATTTTTCCATACCTTCTATCTTTTTTTAAACGCTTATTTTCCATTGTTATATGATGAATCCTAATAAGTACTCATATAAACAAATATTGCTATTGTTAGTAAAACAGATAAATAATAACTTTAATGTGTTGGCGAACGCATAACTATTTTTTATAAGAGAATCCTACCACCAGTGAACCTAGACACCTTGCATCTTAAACGTTGCTGCCTGGCACAGGTCTTTGTATTTTAAACCTGTAATTTCTTTAGATCATTATTCCGCCCCCTGCTGGAAGCTGTAAGATTTTCCAGGTATTTCAATTCCGACACCCGTAGCATGAGATGGGATGTCATATTTTCTTACACCGCTACCAAGCGACACATTCCGTAATACTTGCATTATAATATATATAACTCTGAAATGAGTAAAATGGTAAGTATTTACTTTTATAGTTTTTCGCATAGGTAACGACCATCGTGTGGGTTTTGGCTTCCGATTTGGCAACCACGCAGACTTTCAAATCCTCTACGAGTTTGGACCCCAGACTGTTACAAAACCTCTTCAGCCTGTTAGTGAGTATACATTGCAAATATAGCCAGGATTAGTAGACAAAATTTTTAGTACATTACTGATTTGTTTATGTCATAATGACGAAGAATTGAAAATTCCAATTTCAAAAATGGAATTCTTACGTCTTCTTAAGCACGTATATGTCATTTGTTTTAGCAAAATGACATATATTTAAAAATTGTTTATACACCACCATGATAAAATTATCGTGAGAATGAAAAATGTGACTCTTTACAGTCTTAATCATCAACAAAGCAAGGATAACTATAAAATTAGTATTCTATGAGTTAGTCCTATCTCGCGCCCCGTTTAGAAACGGTTAAGTCAGTTGTAAACAATGAGAGACGGCGTGGCCACAGCAATCTTGCAGATAATTTGTGAGAGGGGTGACCTTCAACAGCGACAATTGAAGAATCCAGCATCAATCCGTCCGTGTCGTTCATGATGATACTATCAAGGGAGTGACCTCTGAGTAAATTCATCATAGAAGCTTAGAAAGTAGAAAATTTACCATGAACATTTAAGTGTCAGGAAGCTTTGTGGAAGCTATTTATTTTATTTTCATTGTATGTAGTGACGAAACGAGCAAACAATTCACCTGATGGTAAGTGCAACGTCTGCTCATAAGAAATGTTGTGTCACTCTGAGACATCTGTTCTTAAGTCTCATATGCCCAGTCATTACACTAGCTCTCAGTGCCCTTCAAACCGAAACACAGTATAATATTTGCACACTACTGTTTCACGACAGGCTCTGAGGTGGTACATACCTAGACCTAGCTAGATTGATACCTCATAATTTTACCCCATATTTTGTATCTTTTTTATTACTTACACTATTGGTGTAAATAGTAAAATATTGGTTTTCGAATCAGAATGTATTGGGGAATAAAATGAGCAAATGTGGGAAATTATGCTGTACTATCCTACTGACTTCATCAGATCGTTAACCAAGATGTGGACATAGGAATGACAAATATGTTTGCGCTTATATTTGTTGCTCTATAATACATACATATATACAGTGATAATAATTTCATTAAAAAAAAAACAATCGCTTGCAATTATAGCTATTATCGTAACTTACCAAAAAAAAAACAATATTGACATGTATTTACTCTACTAAAAGTATGCGTTACAAGTCTAACATTAAAGCACAGCCTGCTATTCCGCAGATGATTAACGCATCCTGTTATAAACTTATAAGTTATGACTTAATAAGTTATTACGTACTTTAAAATTTTGCAGAGGCCCGTTCTGCCACGTACCATCAGTATACGAGAATGACACGTCGCCGTCCTTTCATTGAACTGCTAATTCGAGCGGGTTTGCTCCGGGTAGTTTGACAAGTCGAAAGTTACACATCACACGCCATCCGTGACATGGATACAAAACATCGATAACTTAGTAATATATCCTAAACCAGTGTATACAAAATATTTAGACAGTGTTATGGATTGCGACATAAGAATTAATAAATCATTATTTACGTGATGTTGTTTTTTTCAAACCTCAATAATTTTATTTGCCATGTGCGATACGATTTCTAACACAATGACAGTCCGTGCACCTATTTATAATAAGTCACGAAAAGAATTTACTGGTGGTAGGATTCCTTTGCAGGAATCCATCGAGGTGTTTAATCAGTTATTTTGTCGTCAAGCAGTAGTTCTAATAACTAGTGAATTTACTGGGTATATGGGACTAATGTTTAAGGTTGACAAGCGCTGTGTGGTAGCACAGAGATATGTTCCGGGTTACACAGCATTTTTATGGTCAGACGTTACACGTACCATCAGGTTAACGATTTGTTCGTCTCGTCACTGTCTTCCATTATAAAAATTATTAACGCCATCTTTTTAAGCGATTTTACTCTTGTAAAGTCATTGGTGGTATTTTGAAGAATAGCAATAGCAGTTACATAGTAAATACTATGTGACTGTTATTGCAATTCTTACCCATTGATACTATTGTATACATAGCACGTCATTTAATTTGGTAAATCGTAATAAAAATAAAAGTAAAGTAAACGCCTATAAATGCTCCACTGCTGAGCACAGGCCTCTTCGCATCACAGTTTTGGTGCCGGAAAGAGTCCATCACGCTGCTCCAATGCGGGTATATAGCGAAATATTTTTTAATCGTCAGACATGCAAGTTTCCTCGCGATGTTTTCCTTCACGTCTTGTATTTTAAAGGTGCAGGTATCGGAAATGGAACTCAGGTCACTCGCGTACTAGAAAAAATGAAGGCGAGCGCCCTTCCCCGGAGACACCACGGCTTCGTATCAGTTCAGTAACCGTAATAATTGAATCACTATTACATCATCATTTCAGCCTATACCTAGTCCACTGCCGTACGTAAGCCTCCCCCATAGAGTGCCACAAATGTTTATAGCTATCATTTTGGGGGAATTTGCTATAGTTGCCACGCTTGGCAGGCTCGGCAACCGCAGTTTATTAATTCAGATAAGAAGATGCCCCTCTGTCGACTTTTACGACGGAATGAGGTGGGGTGGTAGATTCTCTTAGGCCACTACCACACAGCAGATTATTACATCATCTGACTAAAATTCTTTGTAAGTTATGTGTTTGAACGGACGATTTTGAAACGGAACGGAAAAAAGTAATTTTTGCCCAACCACTTATTTGTATTCCGATCGGCCGAAGGATAGCTTAAGTTTATTGGTAGAACAGAGTATGATAATCACAGTTAACATCTCACACACCCATACACAACAGTTGGACTAAAGATACAATCGAAATTTAAGTTGTTTAGCCCTGCTGTGCAAGCTGACTAATCAGCTATACAGTCCTTGAGTTGCTAAAAGAGGGCCTAAATTAAACAGCTTTGAGCAGTCTTGTGTCTGTTTGATGACTGTATAAGTTTTTGAAATAGATGGTTAAGCGTTGAGTCTTAATCCGCTTGTTTGTACAGCTTATTTTCTACGATTCAGCTTCTGTAATGATTTTACACATCGTTAAGTTGTATTGTATCTGGAACAAAGTTACCACATACAATGTCGGATTAACCACGTGGCAAGGGTAGCAATTGCTACGGGCACCGCGCAAAAAGGGGCACCGCGCATACAAACCAGCCAATCTCCACCTGAGCGTAATTTTATGAATGAGAGTTTTAAGACATGGTATATTGAATTTACTTGATGTCACAAAAACATGAAAATACACACGATTTCCGACTAAGACAATCCACGTCAGACAATCGGTGGCGAAAATGAAACACAGATGTTCATACGATAAATGCACAAGTTCTACAAAAAGTCGCTCGTATAAATGTATAGAATTTGAGTCGGTCCGATAATTGGCTTTACAAAAAGTCTTGACTCTTACTCGACACTCAGTGTGGATGCATCGCAGAATTGAAATGGCTCGATTTAAAATTTTGACTTACAGTCTACACTATATATTTTACTAGTAGAGTAGAGAATAGTTTCAATGTAAAATGGTAACGAGAAGATCAACGGATAGTCTAGGCTAGAATTGTGCAAAAATATGAGCGATTAGCGCATTCGATGCGGAATCAAATTTCGAGACCGGCGTTTTTCTAAAAGTAATGTTTTAATTTATTATCAACAAAAAACTAAAGCAAAAAAAATGAGTTAGCTATGTCAATATTTTTTCTGAGAAAGCGATACTTACTTTTTATAAAAAAAATAAAATAAAAAAATATTACTCTGGCAACGGCGCGCTGAGTATTTTTGCTAGTAATCACCAAAAGATAGAAGTATTTCTATTTTTGTTCCATTAAGCTTTTTAAATTTTTCTATATAGCTCTGACTAGTAGTAGTAGTAAGTTTTGATAGTCAGATACCATTCATGACAATTTTTTTTTATTAATATTTCTATAAACATCGGATTCTGGAATTCCAGCGGAAGCAAATTACGCCACTTTACGTAACAGTAACAGTATGTAAGCAGTAGTGTGCAAACATTAATGTGTTTCGGTTTGAAGGGCACTGTGAGCTAGCGTAATCACTGGGCATATGAGACTTAAGAACCTATGTCCCAGGGTGATGGGCACAGTGAAGTGTCACACAGAAATTTTCTAGGTGACACAGCATTTGTTATGGGCAGACGTTGCACTTACCATCAGGTGAACGTTTTGCTCGTTTCATCACTTTATGTAATAAAAAAAATAAGCACTGCAAACCTTTCTCCTATTGTATAGCTAAACATTTTGGTGTCAGGCCACGTCATATGAAGGCGATCGAGTATCTGTATTTGCCCACTACAACTAAAGTAATGTAATTTAGTATCATATAGACGCGTGGGGGCGGCGTAAGAAAATCTGCCATTCCATCTCGTACCGTGCGTGTCGTAAGAGTCGACTAAGGGAAACGCCGCGATAATCTTATGGCTTCTGATAGGCGGAATAACCGTCTCGAAAAATCCTAGGCCTAAAAACAGATTCGTGACGGGCAGCAGCTTCAGAGGTGCGACGCGTCTGGCACTGCGATCTGCCAATTCGCGATTGTGATTATGGCAAACCCTCCCTTCGTTGTAGAGACATAAGCCTTTAAAAAGTCCAACAGCGGATTATTTAATAACTGATGAAGAAGAAAGAGAATTATATTAAATTATCAATGATAACTTAGGTTTCTTTGATATAGTACTTCGCCAGCGGTGTGTCAGTGTCGGGGTTAAATAAAAAGCATATGATCGATTATTTCGTTTGTATTTCTCATAAAAATGTTCGAATTACTATTACAAGATCTGTACATCACAATAAATAACACAATATTCCCGAAACTAAATCCAGTTTTCATTTAAGCATTACATGGTAATTACTAAGCATATTTTTGAAGAACCGGCGCGACTCGGGTGAAGTTTTCCCGCCAAAAGATCGGACATTTTGTGTAGCTTAAAACTATACAATTCCAGTACCTCATTAGTATTATGATAAAGTAATATTTTACACGCCCACTAAAAAGCGTTGTAACGTCATCTATGTATTACAATTTTGATAGGCAACATTCTCGATATTGTTATAGCAGTTTCCATAAACTCAAGAACACTACATTAAAGCCAGCGCCAGACGTAACTTTAAATACGCAAATAACTACAAAGTCGCGATGTTTGGCACAGTTGGCAAAGTTTGAACTATTTGAACTAATATTTGCACCTTGCCGTCTCGTGTCGGTTTTTGAGCACACATCAAATCGTCAAAAGTTTAAATGTTGCGTAGCCTGGCGACACTTGCGGAAAGTCCAGTTGAGTTTGCGTCACTGACCAAAATTATTCAAAAATAGGGAAATACACGTACTGGTCTAGGAAATATCTTTTCAAGCATTTTTTCGGTAGCTCGATAAAATAATCACAAATATTAAATAAAATCTAACAAATGACAAGATTAACATATAAATACATTTCGAACGTCCATTCGCACCTTCTCGGACTTTTCAGTTTATTTTTTGCACATGTAATTAATAATTACATGCACATAAATAAAACAGGTAAACCGCGTCCACAAGTTACGTCTGTTCGAGTACTGTAAGCGCAAATGTTTGCAAAGCATGTCTGACGGGTACACTGGTTTTGTTACATGTGTTCCAATAAATGTGCAAGGTCTTCAAACAAGTGTACAAATCTTTGAAACTATGACTGGCGCCAGCATAATACACAATTAGTAATTCAATATAACAGTATGATTAAATATGAACTTACAAACGATTAAACGAATAGTTAAGGCAGCTAATATTTCTTTGTATAATTGAAATGACTCTTGTTTATTTGAAGTATAAGTAAGTGCATGCACATAACCAGAGATATGTTCCTACATGTTACACGTGTTAATAAATAATATACTTAATATTACTAGGTCTACGTAGACTGGGAGCATGCGTTACGACAGCATAACCTCTTCGATTTTACTCTTTACCTCCTCCCTTTGTACTACAAAATTACAGGAGAAATTTACCCCTCCGCCCTCCACTGCTTGATTAGACACTCCACGCGGATAAAAATGCTTTTAATGTGCATAACATTAACAAGTCAAAATCGTGAGCAGATTGTAACACCTACAAATTATTTGTTGTATTACGGGAGATTTACAATTTGCCGAACACCATGAATTGAATGCAATGAGCAAAGCCAAATAATAATAACAAGTAGAGAAGTCATGATGCAAACTTAACTGTGAAAGAACCACCACAGAAATACCGAAGTAGAAACATTACGCGGCTGTTTTGTATAGCGAATGTAGCTGTAGCTGTTTAGATAGTCCTAAGTAAAGTTGATATGGTTCGCTTCGCATTTACCATTAGGCGAATTCTTTTGTCCCCATTACGTCTACCCCATTTGTCTACCTTAGACCTCATATTACCACTTAACATCAGATGCTGTCTTGGTCAAATGTTCTTCTATTCCTATTTGTTTAGACAATGATCCGCAACTTGATGAATCCCGTTTTTTAAAGTATCCAACACATGTACGTAGGCTTTTGCATATTAAGCTGCTTATATTTATAAATAAAACTGCAGAACAAGCACATTTAATTTACTTAAGAAGCCATTATAGCAAAACTGTAGAATGCATCTTTTTTACTAGTACCAGTTATTCCGACGTCAGCAGTGCCGCGTGAAGATGTATTTCGTGCGTATTTCGGATAGAAGGGCGTTGAAGCTAGTGTAATTTAACCTGATAATAAAAATTCAAACATAGCAAACTAATACTGAATTAATAAAGGAAAGGAAGTAAATTGTAATGGATCTCCGCAAAGTAACGCCTGATTCTATTAACTATATCTAGGACTTATTTATTACTTATAATAAATACTGTTTCTTTTCCATTCCAGTGTAGTCCTTATTCCAATGTTACCACAGTAAGCCGCAGTAAGTAAGTAGGTTAATAACGAACACCCTTATGTTCGCCCATTTCTATATATACCTATCAATAAGAGTGACTTTTACTATAGGGAAAATCAGCCACTCCATACAAAATTAAATGCCTACTTGACCATAACATATGGAGCAACTGATTTTTTTGCAATTTCAGTGTTTGTTAACATCGCCAAAATATTTACATTAACTTTTGCACGCACACCCGCTTGTATTTTACTAAACATCTTGTATATACTAGAAATACTACTACTAAAATAAATTCTTGCTTCCATGGAACGGCGCGGTAGTTATGGTATTCGAAGCTTCTATTTGCCTCTATTAAATAAATACTTTGAAATCAATGTAACTGTTCAAAAAGTTACATAATTTGTTATAAATATTTAACATACATACATACATACATAATATCACGACTGTATCCCATAAGGGGTAGTCAGAGACTGGGCACTCACTGCAAAAACAGATGACTGCCACCATCCACGTTTCACCAAAACAATATAATGTACTTGGTGTGATAGGTGGTGAGCCCATCGCCACCATGCGCTGTTGGGTGCACAGTGCAGTTTTATTCCTTAGTCGCCTTTTAAGAGATCCATTGGATGAGATGGAGTGGTAGTATTCTTTTAACGAGCCGCCACCACGGCTTTAAATAATATTTTACATACATTTTATTCAAAAAACACAGCTTTACATTCTTTACTTTTTTAAATTTAAAGTTATAAAAAAATGTAACCCACGAACATTAACCCTCACTGATTGACTGATTGGTTAATAAGCGGAAAGTACGCTGCCCAGAGGCAGCAGGGAGTTTAATATATAAGTTTGCGCTTGAAGCTGTAGTGTTCTTTCTCGGCATTCTCGGATCTTAGAATAGGGCACTTAAAGGTGCACTATTAACCCCTTGTAAGCCTTGATAATGTTTAATTGTTGAGATGCATACTCGTAAGCAACTAAATGGAAGAAAACAAAGTAAACAAACATAAGTTAAGACGGGCATGTCAATGAACATTAACGAGGTACTGGATAGTTGGTTTATAGCGATTCCATTTCTCATAACACAAAATCCATATTTTTTTAGTTAACATTTAATGCGATTATAATAAATTCTACGCTAAATTAATGTTTTACTACGTTATAAAACTGTTACATAGTTTAAAACGAAATATAATTGGTTCAATTCAAGTTACGAATGAACTACTACCAAAATTCCGTACAAACAAGTGTTTGCCTACATAACGTAAATTCAACAATCGCCGCGAATACTTAACCGCAAAGTTTTCTTAATACAATTTACTTAATGGTACCATCCACTTTCCTTATTATTAACATCTACAGACGGCAATTTTTGATCATTGACACATTTTATCTTCATCACATCGTATTAACATCATCACATTATACAAAAAAAATGATATTACAGCCCTGCCGCTGACAGAATGCATTCCTGACAGGTCGTAATCGAATGGAAACTTAACTTTGAAGTGGCGAAGAATTTAGGAACAATATATTATAAGCGTTTACTTCCAACGAATATCATTATAAAATATATCAACTTACCATAAAACCAATAATTTTTATAATTTTGCGCTAAATTTAATGACGTCAGGAACACATTCTCTCAGCGGCCTGTCTGTAAGTCCCGTTAAGAGAGTTTTAAGAATAATAGATAATAATTGGAACGATATGAAAATGTATGCTGTGCTATAGCAAATACAAAAACGTTCATAGGAAGGCTCAGATTATTATGAACTATATGCAAAAAAAAACCTGTTTACCTCACATTTAAAATGTAGCATTAAGTGATTTTCTTGCACTACAGATAAAATTCCAATATGAAATAAATTGTATTATAAGTATTATATTTTACCATACCTATTATGGAAATATATTGAAATAATGCACTTTTAAACGGAGAATTGCAACTTCAATAAAATTCAAGGAAAAAAAGTTAAAGATTTGAAAAGAACTAAAACACAATATAAGATGTAGACGAAGAGTTCAGCAACCAAATAAAAATAAAAAACAAAAAATACTTTAATAATAATTGTAATATCATTCCTAAATATTAATAAAATAACATTAGTCTTTTTTGTAAATGGCAATACAATTTTGAACATTAAATAATAATAAAAAATATTAATAATCTACAGTGACCAGGTCATTGACCGTTTAGAAAATACAAGTTTCTGCGCATATGTCAAAATCTACAATAGTCCACCCTGATATTAAATTACTAAAAAAATATGTTCGTTTAAAATGCCCCAGTGTTTTTATATTTAGATAAATTAAGAGTATTTACTATATTTTACATAATTTGAATATTATCAATGAGCTATAATTACCTACACAATATAAACAACTTTCCTAATTTAACCGGAGTTTTAAACTCAATATTTTAAACAATTCCCAAAAAGTTTAGTACTAAACTCCACATTACTAAGCTCTCTTGTAACAATAGTTTTTAAAGTTTCGATGATAGAAAAGTCTGTAGTTAAGCGCGGGAAAACACTGACAGTAGTTCAATGGCGATGAAAAAAGAATGTACAATAAAATTAAAATGGTTACTGCCATTCTACTACTATTGATGTTCATGAACGGCGGTGATCACTTAACATCCGGTGAGCCGTTTGCACGTTTGTCCCCTCTTCTATAAAAAAAATATATTCAGAAGTACAACTGTATTATATATTTACAAAATAAAAAGTCGGCGGAAACATGCATTCGCATCTTACTTAATTGCCCAAATTACAGTTAATAAGTTACTACATGTGAACTTACAAGATATAACAACGGCTCATTTTAGTGTAACGCCTAATAACGGCAAAATCGTGTACTTTCAACATTAAAGCTAATGCAATTGGTGCAATTCCGCGTGCTAAATTCCAAATCATCGATTGGTTACTTCATGTTAACAATCCACAATGAAGTATTTTTTTTATTACTTGGTATTTCTCAATTCCAGCATATTGGTAAGCGTAAAATGATAAGATACCTATTTCAACAAATTTCTACATAGCTTAGTTTTTAAATAAATTGTGCGAAACTTTTTAAATGTCTCATTTATTTTCCCGTTTATGTGGTCTAGATTGTTACATAAACGGCGCCATCAATTGAAACAAATCGTTTAATATTACATTTAATGAAAATAATGAACTCAACTATTTAATTCAAATGGTTGCATGGTTGATTTAAAAATATTATAGCTCATCTTTTTCTTTTCGTAGCCCCTTGCCTTATCTTACTTAAACCCAAAGGTAAAAATTAAAAAACAATTGATTATTACGTTATTAGTCTATCAAAACATCTGGCTCATTTAGCGCTTAGGAGCTTAATTATATTATTAACCGTAACGTCTTATACAGGTACATCTTTTCATTATACGACGCCGTTTATTTAACATACTAGGCATATTAATGAACGCCTCCTTAAACGACATGACTGCAACATATACATAGACCAATAAAGCATTCAGTTTATAAAATATACAATTCGTTATAAAATTATTATTTAATGGATATACAACTTTTACAAGTGTTTTAAATTCCTTAATTACGGTGACATTGACTTAAAGGACGCTATAAGATTCATTACAATTAATTTTTGGTTAAGTTGAAATGTTATTACCCGATTGAATGTTATTTCTGTGATGTAAAAAATACAAATACATTTTATACAAATATTTAGAGATTGTACTTATAATCATATTATAACTAAATGAATAAATAAGAACATTAAAAAAGGATGGGTCCGTGGACTACGGAAAGCAACAAACGCAACATAACATACACAAATGGTAAAAATATTTGTATGCTCTTGTTTTTTGTTTTTGTTTGTTTGGCGGCTTTATTTATTATCTTTTAAATGAGACAAAAGTTAAAATAAATAAAGGTATTAACATTTCAACAAAGCACTACCAATCAACTATTTACAACGATTAAAATAATCCGCGCATTCAACATGACATTCTTTAGGAGTCATGCAAAAAGTAATAAAAGCAAAGCCACTGCTGGATCTAGGCCGCCTCCTTTTTTTATACGTGTCTGTGCAATAATAATGATCGTAAGAATGCAATTTTACATGTGACGAAAACTTTATAAAGAAACAATATATTACTGATGTAAATATGGAATGATTACTCATACAGAACAATAATTCGACCCTTGACAATTTTGAGAATACACTCCTATTGTAGGCAACGTACATATCAAAAGAGTTAACGATCTGAATTACCTAAAATGCATCAATTCCACTTTTTGAGTAGTGAAGTAAAATTTTTTATAATTGTTATAATTCAGCATAGAAAGAAAAAGAAAATATTAGAAAAAGAGAACACAAACAAGTTCAACTGTTATTGTGTTTAAATTACTTTTTTGGTTAATAAGAGAAAACAGTTCACAAAAAAGAATGACAAGATAGCTTTTTTTATTATTTCCATATTAACATATTGTTCCTTTTTACCCAAAATAATTGGAATGATGTTCGTATAAATGCTATATTAACAATTTAATACTTCTAAGATGGCAGTCGGAAGTCACATGGAAAACCTGTGTGAGTGTTTGGAAGTTGTTTAATATTATTCATAATTTATGAATGTATAATATTATATAAGTGCCTGTCATCGATACAATCGATACATCGTAATTATATTCCTATCAAAGGAATGGGGACAGATAAGAAAATAAAAATAAAAATATGACATAGAATTTTATATTTTGACTGAAAATTCAACCGATCACAACAGATCTTTTTAAATAAATTACGAATAATATTAAAATTAATGGTGTCTTAAAATAGTTATTTTTGCGAACAATCCATACGTTTTCAATTTATTAGTTACCTCTTATACGTATCTTTTAAACAAACATCTACTACTTACACACCCACAATTATATTAAAACGAGTACAAATACTACAAAAACATGGATTAACAATTCTTAGACATAAAGTGTAATGAGAATCTCATCTGTGAGACGAGTAATTTCTACGAACAAATCTATCCAATAAATGAACTTACTGTAACTATACATTCAATTCACTGCTTTCGGTAACTCGGGGCATAATTACAAACTTCTTTAGTTATTTTCGTGCCTTATTAATGTCGAAGTTGCTCAGTTTTACTTACACTTGTCACTAAATTAAAGTTTTATCACATATCGAATGGCGTATACTAGCTCTCCGCGCCGGGTTCTCTCGTGTTCGGGGGTAGACTTTGTGGACTATGCGAGAATTGATTGACCATTTTGCTCTGCATCATGTTAAGCAGAATATCGGAGTACTGCTCGATCAGAGACATCGCAGGGTTACCAGCTGCAGTCGCTTCTGTAAAAATCAAATCAAAGACGGTTTTATCGATAGCGCACGTGACCGTGGGTGTAGTGGTAGGATTTCTATGCGAGAATCCGCCTAGATAGGTACAACAGCAGTAACAGTGACTCTGCCGTCAAGCAGTGGTGTGAAAACATTACTGGCTCTAAAGCATATGTAATTGATGTCCTTCCTGGCCGACTGTCGACCACTAAAACAACTTCCGAATACTGTCGGAAGCTATCAACTGCGCGGGAGATATTATAGTGCCACTAAGGCACGAGCAACAAACAGTCCCAACGTAACCGAGCCCGATTTAACGCTCATGCGATAAGATCGGAGGTAGGCTAGGATGCAGTGTCAGAAACACCGGAACAATCACAACACAACCAGACTCGGAAACCTACAATTTGTGTTTTTGCACAAATGTTAGCTGCGGCTGGGATTCAAACCCAGGACCTGCGGCGTAGAAGTCAGGTACTCTAACCAGTAGGTCGTAGGTCGGTCGTCGTAATTACAGGGTATATAAGACTGAAGAATCCACATCTCATGGCGACGAGCACACTTCGGTGCTACACAGAAATTTCTAACTCAAACTTCTTGTCAGGCGTCACAGGGTCACTTACTTTCATAAAAATGCTGATAAATTAATTAGGTACAAAGTTATTTGACGTTTTCCCATATCACTGTCAGTACAATCAGACTGAGCTACCATGGGTCCAAGCTCAAGTCAAACGAAAAGTTGCGTAGAAAAGTACGAAAAGGCGACGCCTTTGCCAATGTAACAACAGAAAATTGTGTACACTGACTCAAGATAGAGGCTCTGGAAAACAAGACCTAATATAATTTTAGTTTAACCTTTCGTGCTGTTACGCAGGTCGAAATGTTAAAGGAATAAAAAAGAAAGGAAGGTTAAAATTATAAAAAAACACAATCAGCAATGAGATGATACTGCACGTGAAAATAAAAGATCAGTCATGAAATGATTATGTTATCGATCTATAATACGTACGCTAAACTTGAAATGGTTCGTGCTTCTGGAAGTGGGTGAAACTGAAAGTTGTGTAAACTGGAAGATTCCATTAAGTTCGTACAGGTCAAGACTTTTTTATTATTGGATGATGATGAGACGAGCAAAACGTTCACCTGATGGTGGTGTATCATCCAGAACACTTCCGAGTGGCACCACACTGCGCCCGTCACCTTGAGACATAAGTTCTTAAGTCACATATGCCCAGAAATTACACTAGCTCTCAGTGCCATTCAGACCGAAACACAGTCATATTTGAACACTATTGCTTCACGGCAGAATAACTGGACCTCGGGTGGTACCTACCTAGACGGCTTCCTGCATGGAAATCCTAACACCATTATATTTTTCATCATTAAACTCAATCGCAAGTCTATTGCTGCATATAGGCTTTCCCATACATTATACTTAAGCACGGTACTGAGCTACGAGCATTCACTTCTTATTCCCCCTGTCGATTATTACTACTTTTCAAAAATAAAAAAGTTGTTATTAAACAGAATAACATTATCGAAAGGAACATACGAATGACTACGCCGTTTCATAAGTTCTATTTACTTCCTTTTTTGATCCATTTTCGAATCCATCCTGGAGACTACTTATTGTGGCAAGAACCGATTTCAGTTGCTCCAACTTAAAATTATATTAAGAATATAGTATATAGTATATTAAGAAAACTAATTGAATTTTCCACATTAACAAACCTTTGGAAACAAGATTCTCTAGCTTTTGCCGGGCAGAGTCCACGTTGAGGCCTTTGCTGTCGCCGTCAGTCGAAGAAAGGCTGCTCAGAGCTTCGCCCCCATTCTGCGAACGCATCACAGCGCTGCGGAGTACTTTCTGCGTCTCCAGTATGGCTGCTTCTAAGCCTGTAAAAATATATCAATAGAAATAGTATACGTTATCTATTTTCTAATCTGTACATTTTAAATACCTTTTCGTTTTGTTTATTCCTTAATAAGGCTATCTTATGTTGATTTGAATTTTTTTTTAAACTTTCTTCTCTTATTCGACTCATACGACTCCTACGGAAACTGTCAGGCGGATGGATTGTCTTGAAACACCATCACACGGCGACGGTTTGACGACACCATGTTCTAGAAAACGATTCCCGACAATTTATTGTTCTAGTTTCCTTCTTCTTACGTACTGGTGGTATATTTATTAATCGTCATTCAAATCAGGAAATCGGCTCGAAGTGGGCACGAAGGTGAGCGAAAATAGTAAACTCACCACTTATATCGGCGGCGGCGTTTGGTTCCCGCTGGAGCCTTCTATACAAATGCACCACTTTGCCCGCGGTCTTCGTCAACTGCTCTGTTAGCGCCAAACAGAGCTGCGATGGAGACACTGAAATAATGAAATTATTTTTGAAATCCCTATTTAAGATATTACCCTCATAGCCGATAAAGATGCCGAGAATTTTGTATTGCACATGTTAATATTTTTTGCGGTTTGTTTTAAACTGCAAGTTTCAGAGTACTGTGTAGTTTTTGGTATGCGATACCAAATACAATAGCATTTATTAATTTATGTTTAATATAAGAGTATTGCGAAATTCTTTGTTACAGCCATGTATTAAGTTCACTTACAATTCTGTTCGGCGGGCGGCTCTTGCTTGTTCCTTTGCCTTGTATTGGTAGCCAGCCGAGCCGTTACTTCGCGCGCCTTCGCAGAAAGATCGCGCTCACTTCCACTGCGACCTGTGAAAAAAATATCTTTAAGTTTTAGCATGGAAAAAAAAGTAGTGACTTTTGGCGCTAATTCTGAAAGTGAAAGGTAGATTTTTATTGAATTGTGTTATTCAGTATACATTTGCATCAAGTGCACGTGAAAATGTACACAGATTGGAAAATTGACAGAATTTGGTTTTGCACCTATCATCATTATCGTCATCATTTCAGCCCATCACTAGTCCACTGCTGAAAACAGGTCTCCCCCATAGATAGCCACAAAGCGCACATTTTGGAGAAGTTGCCACGCTTGGCAGGCGAGTTGGCAAACGAAGTTTATTTATTCAGATGTTCCAGGAAGATGCTACTACCCATCACTCACCTCACCTATCAGTCCAAAAAAACTTCAATGAAGATAACGCAGAAGTTTTTATAAAATTTGCTTTGAATATCCTACATGGTCCTGTTGCCATTGATACAAAAATAATGATGACGGTGATGATGACAATGATTATGATAATGATTTGACGATAAGGACTATGATGACCTCCAGTCCGACTGCAGCGACATTCTATATAATATATATTTTAAACTCAAAGGTACGTCGATAAATCATAAGGATACAACGGATATATGTTCGGTAAAAGTTACAAAGTCAACAACCCTACATTCACAGTATTCCGACCCAGGATGTAGGTACGCTGAAAGTAGACGTATTTAGTAAAAAAAAGTAAAAGGTATTTACTTTCCTTTAATAATCCTAACCGTTTTTATACATACCTAGTCTCCGTTGCGCCCTATCAGCAGAAGCGGCTCTAGGGCGGGGAGTGGGCTGCTCGTTGTTCCCCCTGTCCTCCGCCTCGGAGCTGGACTCCTCACGCGCCACTGTCGATACGCTCGCTGCGCCAATTTTGTGTTATTGTGTGCGTAATTGGACTCAATATGCCGTGAATTTTAATTTATTATTAAAGGCCACTAAGTTTGTGGTGCTCCATAAAGGGGATATTTGTTATTATTAATGGTTTTAGATTGTTTTAACTTTAAAAATAATTAATTTTGTACTGCTACCGGTCTACCTATCACACCGGTTGTCAAGTCATTCGATAAACTTGAGAAGAAGAATCTATATAATTTACCGGTTGTGTTTCCAACAACAACCAGCACAGGTGTGACATGAACGTTAGACATGATCTTCGTGTTGCCAATGTTCATCTTAAGACCTTTTGGGAGACACTATTCAGGTCATTGAGCATTGTGCTCAGGTCTACCAGCGATTCTGATATAAGAACTATGTCATCGGCAAATCGAAGGCGAGTGATCTATTCGCCATTGATGTTAAAACAATTTCACTAAATAAAGTGAAAGGGTTATAAGCTATTTACTAAGTGAACTTAGACACTAAATAGTAAGTTTCAATGAAATAATAGGATTTTTTCTTTAAAAAATATTCATACAAAGGACATGGGGGTCTGTAAAAACAACTATGAGATGCTCAAGCTCAACACAAGCCATCTCTATAGTTCGCACAAGAAAGAGGCTCACCGATGTTACCTACTTGTCGAATTTATATAGTGTCAAATCACCCAGACTGCCTAATATGGAAAAATATTATATTATATATAGTTAATTTAATTCATCACAACCCTGACGCGAACTACTTAATGTTTTATATACAACGTCAAAAAACGTTTGATGACGTAATGCAAGATAAAGACACAAAAGCTACAATTTTACTAGACTAATGTTATTACTTAGCGTAACTTTACTAAGGTGTTAAATTAGTAACTAACGACGATTAAGTTAGCTTTCTTAAATACCACATATTCCTATATTTCGTATAATACATACCAGTGCTATATGAGTTGGCAAGACCTCGCCGCCTGGCTGTATTGGCGGCTGCCTTGTTCATAGAACTGATTGTAGGCCGCATTAGACCTTGAGTACGTGGTTGCTGCTGACGAGACGGCTGAGGATCTGACTCCGAATCGCTCTGTTAAAATAATGGTAATATACTGTAACATTGATTTATGGAGCCGTTGCAGATCAAAGGACGGGCGTTCTCCTTAAATTTCATAGTACGCGAGAGACCTTAGTTCGATCCCCGGTGTCGGCACCTCTAAAAAAATTGTGCGATTATAGTTTTTGCCTATTACCACGTTCTTAGCGATGAAGTAAAACATCGTAGAGAAACTGCATGTCTGAGAAATAAAAATAATTCGAGAAAGTGACGAGACGAGCAAACCATTCACCTGATGGGAAGTACAACGTCTGCCAATTTACTGGCAAAGAGACGGTCCATCATATTCCTCAGAGATGGCGTGGTACTTTCATCTTTTTACGTTATCGAGGATAGATGTGGATCTACGGGAGACAGTGACTAATTACCATGGAGTGGATTGTGTGCTCGTTCTGTCACCATTACTCAAATTAAAAACTACACAGCACAATCAAAAACTGTTGAGCTGATACTGTGCGATTTGCTGGATTTCACCTTAACCAGGAATAAGTTTTAATTCTCCGATATGCAGATTTTCTCACGATGTTTATATCCATCGTAGAGTACTTAGTAAGTCAGCAAAAATGTTAATTAACGATTCTAGTGCTACCGGCAATGGGGTTGCTCACGTAAAATGGTATTAGGCGCTCGGAACCTAATCTATCATCGTTCGTGAATCATCATCATCATAATATTCAACCTTTACACAGTTCACTAGGGCGCAAGCCTTTCCCAATTTACTGTAACCGGTACGCTTTTACTGATTCATACTCAGAAATACTAGTGCTAGGATTTCTATGCAAGAATCCGTCTAACCACCTACTTGCGGTGGTACCTACTATCGCAGGGCCAGTTATTCTGCCGTGAATCAGTAGTGTGCCAACATTACTGTTTCGGTCTGAAGGGCACTGAGAGCTTATGTAATTACTGGACATAAAAGACTTAAGAACTGATCTCTCAGGGTGACGGGCGCAGTTTGGTGAATAGAAATGTTCCGGGTGACCTGCATTGGTTATGGGCATACGTTGCACTTACATAAATTGATTAAATATTTTGCTCATCTACTCATTATTTCATAGAAAACATATTAAAAAAACTAAATACCTGGTTATTCAACACACCAACGCTGGAACTTCTGGTCATATTGGATTTGTTGGTGTACCGCGGCGCTGGTCTCACGAATCCGCTCGGTGACTTGCTGGAATTCGCACTCGCAGGAGGGGTTGCTTTCGTTGGTGCTATAAATACATATTTTTTAGCTTGCAGTAATAATTAGATCATATTTTTATGAAGTGCAACTTTAATTTGTTATTTTATAAATGTTTCTAACTGAAAAAAGCTAAACGAAAAGACACAAGAACAGTAATAAAATTTTAGACACAAATTAAAATAAAAAAAGAAATAACTTATTTGTTTATTTAATAGTCAGTCATGCCTTTTTCGCATATAAGAGATATGCAGATGCCACACATGTAGCCCACGTTTCGCCCCCGCAGGAAACGAGACGTGACGGGTGGCGAACCACGTTGCCGCCCGTCACGTCCTAACTTACCATATAATATTAGACATTAATATCGTAAACGACTTATAAAACATAATTGCAACGGTTATTAATTAACATTAAAACAAATAAAGATAACAGAAATGTTTTTTTTTTTCAACATAATTCTCCTGTAGTAAATGTCATAAGTAATTTTATAAGTTCTATGACTAGAAGGAAGGCGAACAAATGATTTAAATATGTATCATGCAACAACATCTACATACAAACATGCTAGTATTAAGGAACAAACAAAGTAGGCAAAGCATTTAAATAATGAATAGGCACATACAATCTTTAAAAAAAAATATTCCCGTATACATTTTAAGAAGAAGACCTTTATAACTAATTTCTAAGTATAGATTTTTATACGGATTATGTTGAAAAGAAATGATAAAAAAAGTTTGAAGACAACATTTAAACAGTTAAATTTTACAATGAAATGCGTTCTAAAGTTAATAAGAATCCAAAAACCAATCATTTGAAATGAACGAAACAACCCATATTAGATGCAAAACAATTTAATGAACTCGAGTATAGAGTAATGTATTTAAAGTATATAATACTAACAGACGTACGTCTGTTAGTATTTATTAATTAATACTTTATACTTTAAATACATTATATATTATATATAATACATTATACTTTATACTTTAAATATCATAGATACGATAGATATATACATACATACATAAAGGCACGCCTCCCTCCCTTCTCCCTCTTTCCCTCTGGGGTAGACAGAGACAGACATCTTTCCACTTGCTACGATCCTGACACAAAACTTTCGCTTCATCTACTTTCAATAGCGTTTTCATACAAGCTCGTCGGTTGCCTTTGGCTTTTCCTTAAAACGATTTCGATGTGAGATCACTTACCCTTACCGAATTTCCCATTTAGACTCGCCTCATCGATCTGTTTCGTCAATTGTCTTTCATCAACTCTCTCTACGTGTCCAAACCATCTAAGCATACCTTCCTCTATCTTTGTTACTACATCTTCTACCACACGTTCCCTTATCACGCTGTTCCTCACTTTGTCGAACGGTCACTTCAGCTATACTTCTCAAACTTTTCATTTCCACAAAATCAATCTTACTTTCATGCTTCTTCTGCCAGAACAAGCATTCTCTACCATACATATTTGTGGGGACTAGTACTTTTCTATGTACAGCCAGACGTGACAGTCAGACTTTAGATACGTTCTGGTTACACATAAAGTTATGCATGGCCCCAAATACTTGCTCTTCGATGAAGTACTTTCAGTCTCTCGTTAATTTTGAACCCAAGTATACAAACTCTTTCAGAAATTGTCTAGACTAGATAGATAAATAGGAGAAAGTGGAGAATGCTTTTGGTTTAAAGCTAAAATTTCAAATTATTAAGTAATATGCTCACTCTACCGTATTTACACGTCAAGTTGTAAGAAGCCTGTGCTGTTTATAATTTTAACGGCGAGCATTTTAAAGTGAACTTTTTGGTGCGACTAAAGATATTAACGCTGTAAAACATTATCAGAGCCACCACCGTAACACCTCGACCACCTGAAAACCCACCTTGCGGCGTCCGCGGTGCCGGTACAGGCTTGGCGAGATCGGAGAGGGATATGGCTCTTCTCATTCCCGGCGTATCCTCCTCATGGTCGGACGGAGAGAGGTGCGTGCGATTCGCTGAGTCACACGGATAATTTGTAAATCACATGCGAGGTAAGCTACAACAATCTGAACCTTCTAGTTTGAATAATCTTTGGAAGTATAGAAGATACTTCAACAAGTGTAAAAATATCACAAAATTAACTTGCATAAAATTATATATGTTATACATGTTAATTATATATGTTATACAATCATAAAGTTGAATCTTAATGTTGATAAGTTTCAGATTATTGAGCGAAAGCAAACACACTACATCAACTTAAATATACGATTATTGCTTCATCGTGCATTGACAGCGTATTGCTCAGTAATCAAAACATGCCGGGGACATACATAAACTAAAAAAGCAATTTGTGATTATTTGTGAAGATTGCCAGTGCTAAAAATTATTTAAAGTAAACTAAATTAGTAAATAATAAAGTTAAAGTAAATTATCGATTCCTCACAAATTACCACAAATTTTGATTCTCCTAATTTTAACAAACGCAATAATTTCAAAAGTACTCTAATTCATTTGAGTCAAAAAGCTATCGCTGATTAACGAAAATATTAACTAGTGTTATAAAAAAAAAAGCGCGAAATCAACAATGGGACCGTCACAACATCTAACAGAATTGGTTTAAACATGCGAGTCCAACCTTGTACTGGTGAAAATTTCGACGGCAGGACTGGAGTATGAAATGGTAATTTTCTAGACAGACAAGAACCTCTTACAGCACTCCCTGAACCCAAAACTGGCCTAATTTGATTCTCTAAACATAACCTCGGTCCAGGCATACGAATAATTTTCCTTAATGGAATTTTAGGTCTGTGAAATCCATACATTGATAGTCTCTTTGGCGAATTTGTGCAACTTGAGCTAGTAGTCGACGATTCGTAATTTTCACTATCTAAATGTACGTCTGTTTTCGGTATGACCATTTCATTATACACACGTTGGGGTAACGACTTAGGTATGGTTTTCAATTCACTAAGCACCGAGTTATTTAACTGCAGAGATTCATTATAGTCTAATTCAATGGCTTCGTTACCGGCGTCATTGCTTACGTCAATATCCACTGTAACTAAACCTCCTATCTGATCTGAATCAAGTATATCAGGAAGACTTAAATTACGTTTGATTTCTTTATTTTCAGAATTTGTATCGGTATCAGTATCAGCTTCTTCTAACGTTAGTGATGCGAAATTAGATACAGTATTTTGCTTTGTTGCTAACTTTTCAAATTTTCTGGACAGAACTTTAACCACGCCTTTGCCGTCGTTTATGTTGGCTTTCAAGGGTCTCATCCGCCATTCCTTTAAAATTTTCTCCTGTAGTATCTTTCGTTCCTCCATTTCAACTAATTTGTTAATAATTTCAAGTTTGCGTTCTATATATTTGTATTTCTTCACTTCATCGCTTGTTTCCGTAGGTGCTATGTTTTCTTTAGCTTCAATATTTTGTCTGCTATGACAAGGTGCTTCACAGTCAATTTTATGAATTCTTCGATTCATTTGATTCTTTGTAGTTTTGATCGATATAATTTTTTTATCATGTTCAGAATAATAGTCTAAAGAATCTTTTGAGAATTCATTTTGACTATCGTCGATAACGTCCAATGAATCCATACTTACATGGTGCATCCGTTCAGTTCTTTGCAGTGCATACACCTCTAAACTGTCCATTTGTATTTCTGATTTATTTTCGTTAACATCTTTTTCTTTTACAAAAACATCAAATGTCTTTTCTGCATTGTCTGTTGAATCAACTTTATTCGAATTGGTATCTTTTTCGTTTTTATGAGAACTATAATTTTTGTTTTGAAGGCCGTCTAATTTGGCTTTGTATTGTGACGATATGGAAGAGCTAAGAGTACCTTTATCCAAACCTGCTTTAAACCTATTGTTCATCTTTATAGATGAAGTTCGCTTAACGGGCTTTGGGGGTTTGTGTGGAACAAATTCCATCGTGGTTTTAACATTATTGTTCTTTGGACCTGAGCCTCTTTCTAGGCTCTTAGTAGTATTGTTGCATTTAGCAGCATTCGCTTTCTCCTTGTTAAGTTGATTTTTGTTTACTTTCGTTTGAATATTTTTTCGTATTTGCTCTTCAAACTTTTCAAGATTTTTCTGCACATGAGAGTTACGTTTTTCCATTAGATTTTTAAGAGGATTAGGTTTCGAAGCAGGTTCCAGAACCACCTCGAAACTGCAACTTTTTGATTTAACCATGGTGTTTTGATCGCAACCCTCCATCTCACTTTTATACTTATGTTTCTCTGCAAACTTTGGTTGTAATGACTTACTGGTCTTAGATATATAGTCTGCGGTATTCAGTCGCGGTATTTCGTCAGAGCCTTTCTTGTCTTTCGCATACTGCTGTATATTATTTCCATCGAAATAATACGCAATACTTTTTGCTGGTGGAGGAGATTGTTTTGATGCAGAATCGTATAAACTTTTTGATCTCGACACAGTTTTATGTCCAGAAAATTCCCCTGTAGGTACCTCGAATCCACAAACTTTATGAATGGGTGGTTTAGGACTTACCATTATATCTCTATAATTAGAGCTACTTTCACCTAAATAATTATTATACATATAACCTCCCATATACGATGCGTTGTTAGGACTAGATCCGTAACTTTTAGAACTATTATCGAATTCATAGCAGCTTTTACTATTTCTCGGTACTCCAACGGGTTGGTTACGCGGCTGTAGACAAGTGCGAGCTCCTTCAAAGAGCATTTCCAAAGGTGCACTTTTGGTGCACTCTGAATCGTCTGATAGAACGCTTTCTAACGAGTTACAGTTAGTTCTTGAAAGCTGATTTTCATTATCCAAAAACATTTCATCGGACAACATTGACTCTTGGCTGCAACTCGATTTCATATATTTTTTCTGATTCAAAAAGAAACTAGCACTGCTGTGCCTATGATTTTCTAGATATTGCTCATCAGGTTCGTTCAAATTCTCAAATGAACAGTTTTGAGAATCGTTGAGATTATATCGACTATCAAACTTTGCTTGCTGAAAGGCGACTTCGTTGCCATACTTCAAAAATACTTCGTTAGACACGCTAGAACAATTTGAATTATCGCTTAAAACAGACTCGTTCGAACGCGTGATACACCTCTTTGTTAGTACACTTTGACATCTATACATGTTGTACTTGGAATTTATAACATAATTTTCATTCATAACATCATCGACATTAGACGGCATATTTCTGGGTAGAGTAGAACTTTTCTGACCTATACAAGGTGGCTTAAATGGTACTGTCGGCTTATCCATGGTACCGCCGTATATTTCATAGTTCGATACTGCGCGACGAGGCGTACCATTGATTTTTGTATGTTTCTTACAAATCTTCTTTGAATACAATTTATTCTTGCAACTAACGTCTTGACTCAAACTACAATCTTCAAGAGAATCTGATGAGAAGTTTCCGTCATCTTTTTCTTCGACTTCTTTTGTGGGCTGGAGGTCCAAATCTCCCTGATTGTGTGGTTCATACTCATCTAGGTCGCCATACTTTCTTGTTATCTCTGCTATCATTTTCTCCGTATCACTCTTTATAGTGTTTACAATGCTCTTACCGCCTTGTTTCATTCTGTTATCTAAACCAACAAAGAAGCTTAGAGAATTTCTCTTTTTCGGATCTGAAGTAGGACATTGAGACTTAGCATTAGTCTTATTGTCATTGTTTTGAAGAACTTTATCTGCCCATTTACATTCTTCGGAAACAGGCGACACAGGGCATGACTTGTAATTTTTAAATATGCTTCTAGAATTCGGCTTAGGAATTTTTGGTTGCGGTTTTTCGGACAAATTCAAATGAAAGTTTCGTGGCGGGATTGTCGGCGGTATTTCTTTTTCGTCCCCGGGGTTATTAGGAAACAATCTATTAAAAACTTTAGATTGCACTGGGTTCTTACCCATATCTATTGTAAAAGCCTGTGGTTGTTGCTTTTGAGGTTGTAAATGCTCCTTAAATACAGGTTTCTTATTACTGTACGTCATGTAGTTGATATTTCTTTTGTCGTTCTGATTTTGTATTATACCACCGTGAGGTGGTATATACGGAGCAACATTTTCTAAATACTCCGGCATCATTCTATGATTTAAGTTCGCGGGAATGGCGTAAGGGTTCTTGTTACGATAGTCTAAATTCATATTCTGATACGGATTCAGACTGTCAAAGAAATTTAGGCTATCTAAATTCTCTTCAGGATAGAACGGGAGATTAGAGACTCCTGGTTAGCATGGAGGGGGGAAATTTAATTCACTTTGTTAATACAATAATAACAAAATAACATTGCATAATGTTAGTGAATTAATAAATACATCAATCAATCCGATCAGTCTATGCATAATCAAGTAGACTGAACCTACTTAAATCCTTGTTGTAATGTGTTAATGTCTTTTTTAATCTTGAAGAAAACTGTAGAAATGATTAACAAAAAAGACATTCAAATCAAATATGACTAGTGCGTTTCAACAATACTGATCAGTCCGAAACTATTATTTTTGGTTATTAAAATTTGCTATAATATTAAATTACATAATCACCTATATAATATGTAAAAAAGTGATGTAATTGTAAATTATATGCACTTAAATTGTATTTTAAATGTTGTGCTGTATTAGACTTGATCGTTCAACTAGAGATGAATATGGTTGAATAATTATAGCTAGATGAAATAAATCATTACTGTACTCACCATAAGGTCTTGAGTTGCTCGGCACGGCCATCGAGACAGGCCTATTCCGACGAGAATTGTCCTTCTCTGGTATATAGGACAAGTCCGTAGTGGACTGACTCGATTTGAGATTGGACCGAAAAGCCACCTAGTAAATGAAGATATTACATTTACTGAATTTTGTTAAAATTTAAACATGAATGTGCAAAGATTTTTTTTAAAGGATAAAGGGACGAGAGGAGCAAAACATTCACCTGACGGATAGTACAATGTCTATCAATAACAAATGCTGAGTCACCCAGAACTGTGTGGCATCACACTGCGCCCGTCACCCAGAGCCATCAGTTCTTAAGTGTCACATGTCCAATGATTACACTAGCTCTCAATGCCATCACACAGTAATCTTTGCAGACTACTGCTTCACGGTAGAATAACTGCCTTGCCTTGAATTTTCCTTCTATTGGCTCAGTTCAGGTGTAAAATTCGACTAAAGGAAATACCAAGAAAATATCCTGGCCTCCGATTGATTGCACTTCTCTATTATGCCAGACCTTCATTTTAAAAGCCGCTGATGGGCAACAGCGTCTAAGTTGCAAAGTGACTGGTTACCCGATCGTCAATCAGCCTACCAAGCATGGCAATTGTAGTAAATCTTCCCAACCGGGGAAAGGTAAATGTCCAGCAGTGGACTTATAACAGGCTGATGAAGAAAGATCCCTATAATATATATCGATATAGATAGAAAAAATATCAAATATATAATAATTCGCAACAGTAGTAGTAGCAGGAATTTCCAAACTATTTTGAGCAAAAGACCCCTTTTTCAAAATGAACTAATACTACATACTCTCTTAGCCAAATTACTTTAAAAGTACAAAAGTACAAAAGTAGATAGAAAAAATATCAAATATATAATAATTCGCAACAGTAGTAGTAGCAGGAATTTCCAAACTATTTTGAGCAAAAGACCCCTTTTTCAAAATGAACTAATACTACATACTCTCTTAGCCAAATTACTTTAAAAGTACAACAATGTTACTTGCTACTAAAATATTACTCATTCTTGTAACAATTTGGTACACGTAACACAACTTATACAGTATCTTAAAATTTTCAAAAAAGAACTTGTGTTAATAAATCGTTTATGTCGACCCCTGGGAAACCGATCACGACCCCATGGGGTCGATATCGGCCGCTTTTGGGAATCCTTGTAAAGCATTGCACTATCCGTATTGTAGCATGTGCTGGCATTTCCCTAAGTTGAATCTACAACACCCCGTAACATCCCGAGAGGATTCTCCTCTTACCTTGCCATTTAGTATGGTTCAATACGAAATTCGTAAATGAAATAAAATATATACTTGGCATGTTATGCAATGATGTAGTGTTCAATGAATTTCTAGAGGATGAAATGTTGGTATTGGGTTAAGTTACTGGTGTGCCATGACTACGTAATAGAATCATCATCTCATCCAGTACTCTTACGAGTCAAGGCTATAAAGCATGACATATGGCTTATTATTTACTCGATGTATAAAATTCTTTGTATGTATGCTTGTACGGATTTAACTTAAAATCTGTTTGACAGATTCCGATGATTTTTTTAAATGTTTATTTTTTTTATTGGATAAAGTAACGAAAGTAGCAAATGAGAAACGTTCACCTGGTGATAATTGCAACGTCTGCCTGTAACAAATGCATGTCATCCAGAACATTTCTGTGTGACACCACACTGCTCCCGTGCTCCCGTAAATTAATTAAAAACCTTGCAACGCCGGGTATTTTTGCTAGGTATGGTTATATTAATACATGATAAAATAATCTGTTACATTCTCAAGCTGGCGCCTGGTCTCCAAAATCCGCCTCTGCAGCTCCTCGCGGCGGCGAGCTGCCTCGGGGTCGGGACGCGACGTCGGTGCACGGGACAGATGCTGCGCTGACAGCGAGTTGTTGCCTGAAATATAACATGTATAATGGCATTTCATTTCTCCACGACTTAACTACCATTTTGCGTTTTTAATTAATTAATCGATTAGGACATTTCGTAAAAAATTAAAAAACAGTCCTAGTCTTTTTGTTTTAAAACTATCTCTTTTGATTTAGAAGGTTATCCGTGATCAGAGATTCTAAGGAATTTATTAGGGTCTTCCAACCAAGTTGATATGTAATATCAATACAAAATTTGATTACATACATACATACATACAATCACGCCTTTTCACCATTTAAGGACTTATTTAACTACGTAAACGGTCTTTGCCCACCAAAGGCCATTTACATAGCTCACTTTTCGTCCTCGCGGGAAACGAGACGTGACGGGTGGCGAACCACGTCGCCGCCATTTAACAAATTTCATTACATATTTAGTTAACTGTGTATAGATATAAATTTAAATTATAGGATGACACAGCCTATTTCTTATTAGGGATTGGTTATCTAGCACGACCTATAAACTAGTCGACCATATCCCAAATTCCATATAAATACATACAAAAAACTTCGAATAAAGGGTAGATAGGATACAGAAACCGACCTTAACTATAGGAAAGTTAGAGTTACATTATGAGGTTACAACTCGAGAACCTTTCTTTCAAGCTTCTTTTCGTCTATGTCGGCTTACTGAGTGAATCCCAGCAGAGTATAATCTCTACTAAGAATATCTATTGATCCAATACACCAAAACATATTTTTTTAATGTTAAATCGGACCCTGTAATAAAGCCATTTCCCTATCAATGTTGATTTATATTTGATCTTACCTCCAGTGAGCGTGGCATCCAACTCAACACCACTGAGGCTGTCGAAAGCCGACTTGAGATACTTCTCGCGGCGCCCTGCCGTGTCTATGGACTCGCACGAACCAGACAGTGGGTTGCGGTCTGCGTTATCGCCCGAAGGCGTCGAAACCTAATAAATATTTAAATGAAGTAAATTTCACCAGTCTCCTTCCCTAACAGGTAATTTATTGAGACCATTGCCAACTTTACAAACGTCAGTTGTTAATGTTTAAACAATGCATAGTTAAAAATTGTAAACAGCATTGTTTGCGATGCGGACCCGTACGGTACGTCTGGCGAGTCATATCCACAATAGGCTCTGTTTTGTGATTGTTATTTCAACAAATTTATACGCACAGAACGAAACGAAATCCAAAACGCTTTAAGACAATAAACATACATACATAAGATCACGACTGTATGCCATAAGGGGTAGTCAGAGACTGGGCACTCACTGCAAAAGCAAATGACTGCCACAATCCACGTTTCACCAAAACAATATAATTAAGACAATAAAACGATAACAAAAAAAGATAAATTTATGTTTCGACTCACCTTTCGATGATGGCAGATTTTTTTATTACGAACACAAGATTTATTTAAACTTTAATAAAAGTAATTTATTTATTTACCTTGACAAAAATAATAACAATTAGCCATTGCACGGAGTTCATACTGGTCAAGACAGCCGCATCATACGCTTTTTGACACTAATAACTCCGTGACGAAGTCGTGTAACCGACACACAAATAGTGTCAGTAACACAGAAGTCATAATGATCCCAGATTTCTACTAGGATTTAAGCCCACAACTGCCGCAGCTCCTGCGTTCGTCTACTGTTTACATGAACCTCGTCGTCGTCGGAGTCGGTCGGAGTCGTGGCCGGAGCCGCTGAGCGAAGTGGCGGCGGGCGGCAGCTCCTGCGTCCGTCTACTGTATACATAAACCTCGTCGTCGTCGGAGTCGTGGCCGGAGCCGCTGAGCGAGGTGGCCGCGGGCGGCAGCTCCTGCGTCCGTCTACTGTGTACATAAACCTCGTCGTCGTCGGAGTCGTGGCCGGAGCCGCTGAGCGAGGTGGCGGCGGGCGGCAGCTCCTGCGTCCGTCTACTGTGTACATGTAAACTCGTCGTCGTCGGAGTCGTGGCCGGAGCCGCTGAGCGAGGTGGCGGCGGGCGGCAGCTCCTGCGTCCGTCTACTGTGTACATGTACCTCGTCGTCGTCGGAGTCGTGGCCGGAGCCGCTGAGCGAGGTGGCGGCGGGCGGCAGCTCCTGCGTCCGTCTACTGTGTACATGTACCTCGTCGTCGTCGGAGTCGTGGCCGGAGCCGCTGAGCGAGGTGGCGGCGGGCGGCAGCTCCTGCGTCCGTCTACTGTGTACATGTACCTCGTCGTCGTCGGAGTCGTGGCCGGAGCCGCTGAGCGAGGTGGCGGCGGGCGGCAGCTCCTGCGTCCGTCTACTGTGTACATGTACCTCGTCGTCGTCGGAGTCGTGGCCGAAGCCGCTGAGCGAGGTGGCGGCGGGCGGCAGCTCCTGCGTCCGTCTACTGTGTACATGTACCTCGTCGTCGTCGGAGTCGTGGCCGGAGCCGCTGAGCGAGGTGGCGGCGGGCGGCAGCTCCTGCGTCCGTCTACTGTGTACATGTACCTCGTCGTCGTCGGAGTCGTGGCCGGAGCCGCTGAGCGAGGTGGCGGCGGGCGGCAGCTCCAGGCGCGGGGACTGCGCCCGCCACCGCTTGGAGCGCCGCACCGACTGCCGCAGCTCCTCCGCGTCCATTGCGTTCACCATGAACTCACTGCAATGTTTTCACACATTTGTAATATTATATTCCCTATATGACAAACGAGCACGCAACCCACATGGTAGAAGTGGTCACTGTGGTCTATAAGCACCAGAAGAATCAGTGAAGAATCAAGATAAAAGTTAATTGACACGCCTGGAAATTGTATATGTCTGCTCGGTTGGCGCAGTGGCTAAGCCCTTAGCTACTGCGCCGCGGGTCGCGGGTTCGAATCCCGCACGGCACAAATATTTGTATTGGTCTACATACAGTTGTTCCGAGTCTGGGTGTTATGCATGTGGTTTTTATGTCTGTAAATCGCACCCGCGACACAGGAGAATCCTAATGTGAGCATCATTTAAAAAAAATATAGGCCTCTTTGGTGGACTCATAAAAACATCCGATTTCATCCCGTCGGTGTCGACTAAGAACATTACAAGTATAATATACTATCTTCTTTAAGATGAAATAATAGCCAAGTATGAATAGAAAAGAACTTAATTACTGTTGTGCAATGCAGATTTTTTACACATATAAGGTCATTTTTTATAATAGTTCACATAAAGTAACCCTGTCCTGGGACAAACCGATTATTATGTATAGACATAACCTTTTGAGACCTTTTTCATATTAGGAGACCAAGGCAAAGATTTTAATTATACTTAGACATACATTCAGGAGGAGCCTTCAGTTTATTACCGACACGTTGGCGAACTACAGTGTCACAGATACATAACCAAAATTTAATAAAGTATGCGTTCCATTCCTAAGCCAAAATCTAATAAAGTAAAAAATAAACTGTTTTCAAAACTCACCCAGGCGTCTCATCGATATTGTTGCCAGGGTAATATGTGGGCCTGTTCCCTCTTTCGGAAGACGACGTCCTCTCGCCATCCGATATGTCCTCAATATCGCCGTCGTGTTCTGTTGACTCTTGGTCCTGAAAATAATGTTCAATTGACATGTAAAAACCATGGATATGTGAAAATATTTAAAGTAAACACATTCATTATCAGTTCGTATATTTGGTTCAGAAACGCCATCAGTATATCCCGCTTGTAATTAATAATTTATAACATTGAATGTAAAGATATACAATCACCATGTCAATAAAAAAATAGAAAAAAAGCATTCGAAAAACAAAAACAGCAACCAAAAATTCGAACCTCATATTTAAAACTGCCGAGGGACGAGTCGTCGGTGTGATGTCGCGTCCGGCCGTCTGTCGTACGGGCTTTCGACAGATTTATCGTTACCTAATAGACGCAACGGAATGAAAACAACGACATTAAACAAAAATAACAAAAATGTGCAACGATCATATGTAAAGCGAAGGCGTGCAATTCAATAGTAATTTTTAATTTATACAAAATGAACCTTTGAACTGTTATATTCATATCTTTATAAAAATATATAACGAATGTTAAAGCACAACATGCAATTTACTGCGAAAAAACTGTTAAAGTTATTTTGTTAAATACATAAAACTAACGACGCGATCTAGTTTGCTAGTAATTTAGGATTCATAATTCTAGAAGCTGTTGAAATAGGTCCCAAGGTCACTTTGTATAATCTGTGGTCTAAATTAATGAGTTTTTATGTTATATCCGGTCGAAGAGATGATGAAGACACATGTATCATATTAATTTTATATTATGTAAAGAGAAATAATATTCTTAAAATGCGATCTCAACGTGTTGATTGCCAGTCAGTATTTGTGTGTTAGGTTAAATTAGCTGTTCAGGGTTTAAAACCAAAATAAAAAAGCACAGGCAAACTATTTTATATAAAAGTCATGATGTCTTTTTTGATACCTGGATTTAAATTTGGTCGACCGCGTGGCGTAGTGGTTAGCGTACCTGACTTCTGCGCCACCGGTCCTGGGTTCGATTCCCAGCCGGAGGCAACATTTGTGCAAAATCATAAATTGTTGCTTTTCGGGTCTGGTTGTGTTGTGCATGTGAAATATATGTTTGTAAAACGCACCCACGATACAGGAGAAAATCCTACTGTGGGGCTTCGTTCTTTAAAAAAAAGAATAAAAAAGAATAAAAAGAATAAAAATGACGGCCTAATAATGACCAACCAGAATGAATGGAAATATTTCTTTTTCTAGCTTGTCAATTGCTCAAAATGGCAAATATTTTCATGTGCTATTGTTTATTCTATGTACGAGTATAACTCTATAGATATATCTGACTAAATCTAAATAAGCGACATTAACGAAGCAAATTAAGCATGCAACATGCGGTCACGAGTGTTAGTTGCTGACTCTTAAGGTTCATTTTCACTTTACCGTTCAAAAGCAATAAAGGCGATTGTAGCTTTTAGATACCTGGAGACTATAAATTTATAGATTTAAGACGAGTTTGTTTTCGAATTTAATAGCCATAATATGTAGTGCAAGGGTCAACATAACTCTCGTAACCCTCGTGACAGAATGACACCGTGATTCATGAAATTACTATGGAAGTATGTTTATCTTCTTCATTTCTCTAATATCACACTGTTAGGAATCTTTTAATAAATTAATCAGCCACCAAATGTGTACCATGTAAAACAATATTAAAAATAAAATGCAATATTAATAAGCATTTAGAAAATGACTAATACTTATTTTAAAAATAAATATTTCTATTGGATTTTCAATAAAAGCAGAAAGATTAAAATATAAAAAAAAAAACTAATCAAATAGTTTTATAGAAGTAAAAAGACTCGATATAAGTTATGTACAATTTTAATTCGTATTTATATTTATGTCCTATATAGAATTTACTTATAATTTCTACAAAATAAAGTAGATAAGTATATGAAATGTGTCACAAGCGTACAAAACAAAAGCATCGCAAAAGTGGACACAAAATGCAAACTCAAAATAAATCAATAGAAAAACAAAAACAAAAACCTTCTCGACTCTTGGAGATATTGTCAAAATATCGTATGTGGTTTTCATAGTGGCGTCAAAGTGACGGAATAGAGCCTCCACACGCGGCAGCTGTGACAAGTTGAGCGATTTCGGCCTCTATTCGTGTGGTGGGTAAGGACCATAACCGTATGAAAAGAAGTTATTATTGTTATTGCTTATAACTTTTTTTTCTTTTAATAGAATATATACAAAAAAATTAGTGAATCAAAAATTATATTCACAAAGTTGTTAATATCCAAACGCCGTTCGGTGTCAAAACCGGTTGGGATATCTTTTGTATAAACAAAAAATTACTTTTCTAGTAAAAGGCAACGTCACAGATAACAAATAACCTGGCATTTGGATACTAATGAAATTAAAACAATATGATCAACCATCACCACAACCGAAACCATTGTGTGAGTGATTAGACAATACAAATTAGTGACACAATTACAAATTTAAACAGAAACAAAACGGTGTTGGAAATAAAAACGGCGTGCATTATTTTACTACTGATTGTTGCCCACTACTGTTTGCTAATGTAATGCTAGATTTTTTTTATTATGAATAGGCAAACGTTTGACCTTGGGTTTCACTGGGTGTTAAGTGATGATAAGGTCTTTGATAGTAGCTCATTTTTTATATATGCCATAATTTAGAATACCGTAATCAAATTTAAAATCTATTAACTCTACATTTATTCAATAAAAAGTTATACACAAACCAGGACTCTATGTAAACTTATAATAATTAATTTTTCTTAGTTTTTGTCGATTATTGGGTGAAATCTTCTTTATTAAATAATTTTACCATGTTATTTTCGATTTCAGAAACTCGTAAACTGCACAAACTAACATATTGTAATAGAAAATTAAAATAAATTTACACAAAACATTCCCATCACATACCTGCTTCACACTCTGGTCTCTTCTCTTCTCGATATACCTTGTGTCTGTGCCGCTGTCCAGTGAACTGTCCTTTGAACCATCTGAATCTACACGTTTCTCTGTAAAAGATAATTTAAAAAAAAAATATTTTTTGAATTATTGATCATTATGATTTCTTATATTTACGCGAATACAAATTTAAAACCCGACGAGCGCTTCACAGCAACCATGATCAATCTAGTTTTATTAAATTCATAATTTTAATTTTTGATTTTTGTACTAGTATTACAAATATAAAGGTGGTAGGATTCCTATGCAAGAATCCGTCTAGGTAGGTAACCAAACACAGTGCCAATTATCCTGCCGTTAAAACCTTTCTTCCTGCCAAAGGATTCACGCATACGAAATCTGTCAGTGATACTGCTTCTTTGCGCTGGTATTCTGCAAGAGCTTGGTACTCGAACTATCCCTTTTGAGTCAACTGTTCTGTGCATTACAGCCAGTATCTAATTCAAGCGAAACTACCTCAAAACATGACGATGTAACGACAGCAATTACGACGCAAATCGTTTAATGCTTGCCCATGGAACATCAACAACGAAATGCGCATGTTGTCCGGAAGTAGAAAGGGAAACAGGGAAATTCGGTCGGCCGCGTGGCCTAAGGGCTAGACTACCTGACGCCGCGGGTCCTGGGTTCGAATCTTAATCAGGACCAACATTTGTGCAAACACAAAATATGTTAGTTTTCAGGTGTGGTTGTGTCAAGCATGTGAAATTTATGTCTGTAAAATGCACGGACGATACAGGGGAAATCCAACTGTGAGGCATTGTATTTAAAAAGAAGAAAAGAAAAAAATTGTAAAAAAATATGCTACCGGTGGCGGGCTGTATCCGCGCGGCCCACTTGCCGCGCGCGGGCAGGGCGGGCGCGGCGGCGGCGGGGGGCGTCTCCGGCGCTGCCAAATCGTCGCCTAAGCTCTTCTTAGCCCACGAAGGCAGTTTACCAATCCTTAATCTGTAAATTAAAAAAATATATATTATATATGTGGTAGCATTCCTATACAGGAATCTGTCTAGGCAGGTATACTACGGCAGAATAACGACCCCAGGTCGTCATTCTGCCGTAGTGTGCCATCATTACTGTTTCAGTATGTCGGGCACTGAGAGCTAGAGTAATCACTCGGCATGTGAGACTTAAGAACTGATGCCTCAGCGTGATGTGAGCAGTGTGATACGACACAGAAATATTATGGGTGACAGCATTTGTTATGGGCAGGCGTTGCACTTACCATCAGATGAATGCTTTACTCTTTCTCACTTTATCCAATAAAAAATATTTATATAATACATTTATGATCATAGTAGTGCATGTCACGCTTACTTAGACAGCTGTAACTAGCGAATTCGACCATTCGCTCGTGTCACATCGTGATTACGTTAATAGCTTTTCATTTAATATTTTTTATACGTAAAGACAACTTTGTGAGAATGTTATGTAATCTTTTTACACTATATGCGTAATAGCGTTATGTTTTCTTATTTCTTCGTGAAGTCCACTTGCCCTTAACACTAAACCTACCAGAGCAATCAAATGACCTCTTTTGAGAATTTAATCAATATTTTTAAAAGTAAGTTCTTTATATATTAACTTTTGATGTTTAATTTCCATAATATCTTCTAAAAGGCTATACGATAGAAATACAAATATAAAGTCGGTAGGTTTAGTGTTAATATAGTTGAGGAGGACGATGGCTTCCACATACGTCGAACGTGTGAACAGGTGCTGTTGGTGCAGGCTGGCTGCCCGAGTTTGCAATATACTTATATATTTATTAATGAATCTTGTCTAAAATATTAACATTTCAACAGCTTTGGTTTGTTTTAGACTAATTTTTGTAAATTTATTTATAATGTCTTTTTGACTAAGATAAAAAAGGATTTACATTAAAGAGTATTCCTACGGAGTTTCTTTCGCCCATTTCTTCTCTATCAGAGGAACCTCATTCGATTGTAAAAAATTACGTGTGATAAACTAATTTATATTTGAAACGTCGAAAAATAAAGATATTTCATTTTTAGTGAAGGGCACATTTTATTCTGATCCTGAATGGTTTTAGGTAAGATTAAAAAGTATGATGCCTCCTAAACAAACACATATAACATATCTTACACATATAAACATATGTAACTATTTGTTTATAGATAATAAATACTAGACTGACGTGTAATCGGCGACAACGGGTGTACCGAATTTATTCGTATCACCCAATTCACGTGGTGGTGAGCCTAACTGTGAGTCCGTCTCGCTGTCGAGACCAGAAGCGCCGTTCGTTGGAGGCGCCACTTTCCTGCAATTAAAAAAACAAATAATTGTATATGAGCATAATATGGTATTTGGTAAATATCAACCACAGTAATTGAGTCTGAATCACAAATTTTGACTTGTGCAGGATTTATTAGTATATTGGTAAGTATAAGCACAGAGGCACTCACCTGCCTTCACCTTTACGTTGTAAACCTTATACTAACTATAGGATTGGAGGAAATATAAGATGCAGTTTGAGAGACACAGATCAATCACAGTTGATTTAAACCAAAAAATAAAAATTTTGTACTGCAAAAATATTTTGCTCTCCAACTGGGGTGTCTAATCTAGAACCGACTCAGCAGACAATTACGTTGCGTGCACTTTGCGTGCCGTGCAGTTACTTAAGCACAGTAGATACAATAATGAAAAGAAAAAAATGTAAAGGAAAATCTCACCTGCCCTGTCGTATAGCTTGTTGTGCCAACCTGGCCCTCATGGTAACCACCATGTCGTGAGGCACCCGCCACACAAATATGCAACCATCGCCACTCGCAGATATTAAGTGCTGGCAGTCCGGAGTGAACCTAAAACATTTAAGCTTAAATTCATTTATCAGTCATTTACACTGTGTAAAACTAAATGCCCCCTCCCTCCCCCATATGTCTACAGATGTATATATATTCTGTACTGTATTATGTACTGTATTAGATACTGTTCAATTATCATCTATTGCCCATTAAAATATTCGCTAAATCAGTATTATTTATATTACTCAAAATATACGTTATCCTAACAGACAATTATTGCGTATTTTAAATACTTAATTTTATAGCATAAACACTTCTTGGTTTGTCCCCAGGGTCAGTTATTCTACAGTGAAGCAGTAAACATCACTGTTTCAATGTGAAGGGCACTGAAAGCTAGCGTAATGACTGGGCATATGAGACTTAAGAACTGATGTCTCTGGATGACAGCAGTGTAGTGCCAAACAGAAATGTTCTGGGTGACATAGCATTTGTTTTGGGCAGACGTTGTACTTACCGTCATGTGAACGTACTACTCGTCTCGTCACTTAATCCAATAAAAAAATAAAAAATAAACTTCACGTCCTAAAATATTATCTGAAGTAATGATCACTATACACTTTTTTTTAAACAACGAATGTAAGTCTTTATTTTTTCTAAAAAAACACACCTTAGTCCAGTGACTATTTCGGAATGTCCATACATGGAGGCCATACATTCACCCGAGTAGTAATCATACACGCTCAGAATCTTGTCCGTGCTTGAGGTAGCTAAGTAAATCCCGCTGTTGTCCAACGCCACCTAAAAAACATCAAGCAGTGCCAGGGAATTCAGTTATTTTAATATTTACCTAGATAATTTTTACATATATATTAGTTTTGATATAAAAAAATGGACTTCTTCCAATTACTACCAGAAGTCGTATTGTGTTATAATTTTCACGCTATATCGTACCTGATTCCAAATCGAGAATTCACGGTCAATATAACAGTAAAAAAATTAAAAAAGATAAATGCAATCTTATTCATATTGAAATTGATTTAATTTTACCTTTATAAGTGTGCCATCTTCAGCCGTCGTACCTCTAAAGGTTTTCGTATGTCGACCGTGCGCGGCGCTGTATACCCTAACGTTGCGATCCTAAAAAACAATACCACATTAATATTACCCTACCTAATAGCAAGCTAACTGATGCCCGCGACTTCGTCCGCGTGGATAAAGGTTTTTAAATATCCAGTGGGAAATATTTGATTTTCAGGAATAAAAATTATCCTGTGTCCGTCTCCCGGATGCAAGCTATCTTTGTGCCAAATTTCATCAAGATCGGTTCAGCGTTTGAACCGTGAAAAGGTAACAAACAGACAGAGGGACAGAGAGAGTTACTTTCGCATTTATAATATTAGTATGGATATACATAGCAATATCAACACATGTTTAAAAAAATAAAAATAAAATCTTCAACAGCAATAACTTCATTATTATATCCAAAGTAGATACCATATCTAATAATTTGCATAAAACAAAATCATTTACGTAGATCGAATCAAAATAAATAATAAAAAACGTACATCGTACATGGAGGCACTCTGGATTAACTATGACGTCAGGACGTGTAACATCTCAGTAACGAAACGCTTGGTATTAAATTTCGTAAGGAGGTGTAAACTTTATTTCCCTATTATGGATTTTCGTAGTCATTCTTTTCGCAAACGCCTGATTCTAATAAGTATGATAATTATTACCTGACAGGCGGTAAGTATATGTCGACCGCCCGCATCCACCTCCATATCATAAAGCGTAGTCCGTCCAGATACGTTTTGCCCACGTGCGAATTGATAACTGCCATCTTGGGTCTGGAAAACATAGTATACAATAAAAATGTAATTATTACTTATCAAAAAAAAATCTTTGTGTTTTTATTGTCTGTCAGAAATAATAGACCTTTGTCAATGGGAAAATAAAGATAGCGAAAAAAAAGTTTGTCTGTGCTGTTTTTTTTTTAACCATTTCCTAATATCATAAAAAATTCTGGATTTTCATAAATTCTGCAGTGGGTATAAAGAAATTCAAAACCACAGTTTCACATTTCAAAGTCACAATTTCAATTGATTTTAATTACTTTCAATAATTCTACCAAAAGGGAAAAAGAAAAGATAAGAAGAAACATAAAAATGCTTCTACTTTTAGTAAGCTCTATGTTCAGGACATTTATACATTTTGGAAAATGGCCTGAATATCAGATTTTACTTTTAATTTTTTTATCCGTATGTTGATAAGATGTGGTCTCTGCCTACCCCTATGGGAAAGAGGCGTGACTGTATGTATGTATGTATGTATCCGTATGTTTCTATACACTTAATATATTTAAAAAAAATCTACAACAAAACTAACATTTTCACAGCAGTTTTCTTTATATATTGACTTACAGCTATTTAATTCTAGTAAATGGCAATTACAAATCTAAATATTATTATCTAATTATCAAGTGTGTCCTCAAACCAAAAACAATGTTATCTAAGCATAGACTCATGTTACCTATACTTAGACGTTTTTATCGATGAGGTATGTAGGTTTGTAAAATAAAGTAAAGCAATCATTTATAAACAATTTGCGTAGATAGTTCGTGGGAAACGAATAATAATACTTACAGATTTTAACTGCCTGAAGAGTATGGTCTTGTCAGCGCCACAGGACACCATTTGCAGTCCAGAGCTGGAGCTGAGGAAACGCACTGCTGTGATAGAGGACGAGTGTTCATCTAATGTCTGCAGAATTTGGTAACCCTGTAAAAAACCAATTCGTTAGTGGTCAACTTTTGTCTTATATGGTGGATTGTAGTCTATAACATGATAGTCAATTCATAATAAGATCTAGAATAAGAAAATGGGACAGAAAAATCAGGTCTATATATCCATTATTATTTAAGATTGTATACAAGATAAGATTACAAGTTGGTCCTAAAGTTTAGGACTAACTTGAGTTAAAGAATTTGGTTAAATAAGTCAAAATGGCATCGTTAACATCAGCCAACGTCACAACACGAGCCGTCCGCCGTGTACACCTACACGATGCCGCAGGGCGCGCTTATAGGTAGCGCTACCAATTGGCGAATAAAACCCGAAAAGCGGGTAATTTGTTGTACATTTTGAATTCATAACAAATAGGCTGTTTTCTATGCCTGACTATATGTAAGTAATGCCTGCATTGCTACACTATGTAAAATGATATTGTCGTTCAATGCGAACCTACTTGCTGATATGTTAAAATTAAAACCCTGGTAAAAAGTCATCTTAAGCTAAGTTACTTTACTTAAATTGTAATCATTTTTAAAAAAGTCTCCCTACTTAAAAAAGCGAACCTACTTGCTGATATGTTAAAAATAAAACCCTGGTAAAAAGTCATCTTAAGCTAAGTTATTTTAATTAAATTGTAATCATTTTTAAAAAAGTCTCCAATTTCGGGTAATCTGTGTATGGAGGCGGGTAAAACCTATTCTTGTGATTTGTTTAGAGTAAGCCGATAGGCTATATAGCAGTGTAGAATAGCACGAAATTAAAGAGGTGGGCCTCTTTCCTAGGTGTCGTAAGGGGCGACTAAGGTAATGTACGGACAGCATTTATTCGTGCAGAATAACACCATAATATGCAATGCTGTCACTACACTGCTCGTGGCAACGCAATGGGGAGTGATTTTTCTTTGACTCGTTACAAAATGGCGACGACGTGGTTCGCCACCCGTCACAGCTCGTTTCCCGCGGGATCGAAAAGTGGACTACATGTGGCCTCTGTCTACCACTTATATGGGAAGAAGGCGTGACTGTATGTATGTTTAGGGTAATCTAACAAGCCATGGCCGGCTGCTCAGCGGCCACTCACCCGGTCGACGAGGAACACGTGCACGAGACGGTCGCGCGAGGCGGAGGCCAGCAGGCGCGGGCGCGCCGCGTACTCCAGGCACAGCACCTCGGCGTCGTGCGCCTCCAGCGTGTGCAGCGGCGAGCCGTCGGCCGCGTGCACCCACACGTTGCCGGCGCGGTCGCCCGCCGCCACGTGCCGCCCGCACGGCGATACGCGCACGCACCTGCGTGACAACGATTCCAACATATTACTAACCTATACTAATATTATAAAGCTGTACAGTTTGTTTGGTGAAACGCGCTTATCTCAGGAACTTATTAAAAATGGTTTTGGTGTTGGATAGCCCATTCCATTAACGAGGAAGGATATAGGCTATATAAAATCACTACAACCCTTAGAGCGACTTCTTTTAAATTAAAAGGCAAGTGAAACTACGGGGCACAGCTAGTATATTATATTCTATTCTCACATTTAGTAAAATAAAAGAGCGTTTGCCTAAAGCATATAGGCATTTTTTTCTGGAATATGTGACGAGAGGAGCGAAGGCTCGTCCGATGGTACGGTACGTCTGCCCATAACAAAAGCTGTTTCATAAAGAACATTACGGTTTGGCATCACACTGCGTTCGTCACACTGAGACATCGGTTCTTAAGTCTCATATGCCCAGTGATTACACTAGCTCTAAGTGCCCTTCAGACCGAAATACAGTAATGTTCGCACACTACTTCTTTACGCTAACTAGCTTGGGGTGGAACCTATCTAAACGAATTCCTGCATAGGAATCCTATCACCAGCAAGGACTTTTCGTTTGGACTTTTAATTTTATGTTGTAACTTCAGGATATTATGGTGGGGCTTCGTTTTTTAGAAAAAAAAATCTTAAACAGTATATAAACTCGATGTAAAGGATATGTCAGCAAATGAAAAAGGATTTGATGTAATTTTATATGATAGTTTCACCTAACATTAAACCTATTCTAATATTAATTCCTTTTATGTGTTATACTCTTACCTCACACCGATCTTATCATCATATGTCTTCGACTTGTCTTTATCGCTAGTGGCAGTCAGGTCCACATCCTTCAGAAACTTCAACTCAGGATCGATATATATTATTTTATTCAGCTCCTAAAAAAATTAAGACACAATATATTATTTTTAAGATTTGGGGAAACAATGTTTCACAATGGTATTTTTAACTAGGCGTAAGAACCACCTGTCAACGGTGCACCGTACCTGCCTGCAACATACTATGGCCAATGGTGCCACAGAATATTGTGAGCTTGTGACATTGATGACTATATATACCCCAGTAATTGTAAAACCAATATAAACCGGTAAACAAATATACCCTACATTACTTCTCTAGCTTTGCTACTGAAGTTTCTTATAAGTCTTCTATAAATATTCACAGTGTACACATAAATGTTCTGAGTGACACATCATTTGTTAAGACAGATGTTGCTCTGACCATAACCTCAACAATTTGTTCGCTCGTCACTTTCTTCCATAAATGTAAAATTGCAGAAGTATTCCGGGCTGTCTTACCATTAGTTTTGCTACTTGGCACAGAAAGCCTAGTTCGATGGAAGGAGGATGCAATGGACAGGTTACACTCACGTTACTGTAAATATTGGGACCGGCGGGCTTGAGGTTCCACACGCGCACGGTGTCGTCGCTGGAGCAGGTGAGGAAGCTGCCGGGCGGCAGCGCCTCGCCCGGCACAGACACCATATCCACGCCCCAGATGCACGCAGAGTGGTACAGCGCCGAGTGAGACTTCCCTACCTGACGGAGTAACATATTTATTCAGCATACAAATATTATATTTTACAGTGTGGATGCGGTGGTAAAGAATGTGTCAACTCATCCATATTTGTATAGGAGCTCTCATATACAAATCCCCAGAGTACAGACCTTCAGTGATAATGATTTCGTTATAGAACGTCATGAAGGACGTTAAAGGTAGTCAAATGCCTAAAATATGATTAAAAGGTACGCAGGTCTATATATTTTTTAAATTAAGTTTCAGCTTTTGAACACTTGGGAGAGGAATATACCAGAAGTAGACTAGAATAAGACCGATGAAGAAGAAAAATAAATGGTGTGGTCACTGACCCGCTTGATATCCCGCACGTCCCACACGTACAGACTGTGGTCGTTGTAGACGCAGGTGAGCTTGTGGTTGCGCTCATCGTACGTGAGCGCGATCGCGTCCGGGTAGCGAGCGTTGGCTGGCTGCGTGAACATGTGGCTGGAATTAACGATGAATCTTTCTTTACTTTTTATTTAACAATGTTTCCATGTAATTGCGAATTATGATTTTTTTTTGTTCTGGTCAATATATCCATTTAATCCCTTACCTTTGGGAAAACTCCTTTTTATGTAAATATCAAAATAATGTAAAGCTTTTCCGTACAAACATTAACGAATAGGTGGTGTTGAATATAGTTAAGAAATGTTGTGTTTACAGTGATCATCATAGTTGTAAGTCCTTTCAAGTCCTCCAAGGAAAAGGGTGCCACCTGATCTGGCAAAGAGGGAATAATAATGCTAGCCACAGTTCAAATTATTTCGAATAAAATTAGTATCGAAATAATTAATGCCGTGTTTATGAATATAGTAAGTCTACTGAGCTCTATCATTCACTTGCATTGCATAAATCTTAAAATAATCTAGGATAATTAAGAAAACACGAGTAATACACAAACAGGGTTTACATTTTTTATTAAAAAAATCGAATCTTCATTTTTAACTTTTTACTACTACTACTATTTATTTAACGTCCACGTACTTCCACATTACGAAAACATAGTCAGTTTTTACCATTTACCTCATTTCTAGTACGTGATATGTACCACCATGTTTTACTATGATCACCCATCTGACATCTTATTTAAAATTTATTGAATGACTCAAAGTTCGTTACTCAAAATATGATTTAATCGTATCGATCCGTGCAAGCGTTTACTTACTTAATATTAACTCCCTGTGCGACATCGACACCGAGATAATGCGTGCGTGGTAATGTTGTGATGTACCGAAGCGAATCGGGGGCGAAACATCGCACGATGCCTTCCGCACACCCAACAAAAATGTAGTTCGCTCCAATCGCCATGCAATTAGCTGAAGTTGTCTGAAAGAATGAATGAATGAATGCATTTACATTTATTAAATATAATTTCAATTTACTCTGTAGTAAAAATACCTTTTTACCCATATAAGAACAAAATACCGGCCGTAATCAGTCACAACCCACTCAATACAGCCGATATACATAGTTCCGGTATGACGTCTAATGGGGCAATTCGCATTTCAGTTTCGGTTTAAATTCATTTCTCTAGCCCCTTGTAAACTAACGTTAATTACAAAACCGAATTGTACCGAGACGTTGAATTTAACACTTATCTTACATACACACTGGTGGTTGGATTCCTGTGCAGGTCCGTCCGTCTTGGTAGGCATAGCATATCCATAGCATAGCCAACTATTCTGCCGTCAAAGAGTAATATGCAATCACCACTGTTTGTACCGATGTGTGTGAACCGATATCTCATGGTGAAGAGCGCAGTGTGGTGCTGCTACACGGAGCTTATCAACGCAAAATTTTGGTTCACATGGCAACTGTGGCGTGTGTGCATATGGGCGGCAGATTCAATTACCATTCGGTGAACGACTTACTCGGCTCGTCACTTCTCACACAAAAATACATGAGCTAAATCATTACTTTAAAAAATATTTTATAAATATTTTTATTGTAGTAAGCAAGGGTTACCCTTGCTGCAACCGGGCGAACAAACCATTAAGTTCTTCATACAAAACGTTCACCTGATGGTAAGCGCAACATCTGCACATAACAAATGCTGTGTCACCCAAAACTTTTCTCTGATTACCCTGCCCCATTACCCTGAGACATCAGTTCATAAGTCTCATATGCCCTGTGATTACACTAGCTGTCAGTGCCTTTCAAAAAGGAACACAGAAAAGTTTGCACACTACTGCTTTACGGCATAATAACTGACCCTACCTAGACGGATTCCTGCATAGAAATCCTACTACCAGTCATATTGATATTCAACGCTGGTATTCTGTGACAACGTGGTACTTCCCCACCACCCGTGCAGCTACCACGCACTACCTGATGCAACTCACCCTGAGTTCCACCCACTTGTCCAGCAGTCGCCTGCTATTGAACTCGCACAGCAGTCCCCCCCTCGTTATGGCGTACGTGCTATCGGCCGCCTCCCCCCGCCCGCACACCACATCGCAGAACTCGTTGTCCTTCTGCTCGCCCAGTATCGCAGACCGGCCCATGAGCGGCACCGGCTCCTTGAACTGGAAAATTAAAAACAACAAGATTGATATAATATGCCTCAAACATGCAAATTACATTAAGGGAGTATGATGGGACCTAGAACCGTAGGTGGTGTAAAAGTTGGTTTAGCAAAAGAAAATAGAAGGGAAAATCTAGTAGCTTCTTAGTAGCCTATTCTGTTAAGTAAGCATCAAATACAAGATCTACAACACTCATACCGAAGTTTGAAGGAGTCTTATTAAATCAGAAAATGTTTGGCATCTGATACTGCAATTATCAATCAGCCTGCCAAGCAGGGTGGTCACATCGAAACTTTCAAAAGCATATTTCACATAGGTTTTTATTTTTTGAGAGAGGCAAGCAGTAGACTTTTATGATAAACACCGTCAGCATACAAGAGAATTCCTAGGTAAATTTAAAAAGTAGACTGCGTAGAGGTCAATGATGCTATGATAACATAATTACATATGTAACACTTATGTTACATACAAACATGGCACATTAGATTAATTTTAAGCAACAGCATACACACAGCAAGATTTAATGATCATCGTACCTACCATATAAGTTATGAGACCTAGGATTTCAAATCCGAACCATAGTCAACATTTGTATTTGTTAAAGCTCCTAATTTATGTGACTTATCTTCCTGCAAGTCAAGTAGATTTCTGAAATACCTCGTGTGGTGTATTACACAGATACGTAAGAGTCTTTCAGAAGTAGCCTGGAGATGATCACTATTGTTACATTGCATATTCAATCGTATTGGACGATATCGTATTAAAAACTAAACACTGCTTATGGACATCTACAAACAGAATTAAATTAAAAGATAAGTTTCTCACCTTAGCATTTCTAGAGTACTCCAGATACCAGAACTTTACGTGTCTGAAGCCCACCGTTACAAAATAATTACCGCTCTCGGAAAAACTGACTGCCTTCACTCGAGATGACACCTTAAAAGTATTAATATTAAGTTTAAAAAAAATTGGTCTGAAATAATAATCTTATTATAATTCCTGTCCTTCTCTATGTCAAAATGACTCTAAAATGAGAGCTACAAACTTTTGGGGCAAACTATGGGGGAGGCCTATTTTCAGAAGTGGACGAGTCATAGGCGGAAGTGATGATGATGTGATGATGATGACTGTCCTTATACATTTTTTATAATGTTGTTGTTTTTAAGAAAAATTCTGTCAAAGTTGGTAAAGTATTTTTTCAAAACCACTTTAATCAAATTATAATAAGTATAGAGGGATAGATCTAAAAGTTAAGTGAAAAGGAGATATATTTTAAATTATTTAATTACCTTATTGCTCGCAAGTTTGAGATTAGCCCTCCAGTCCCACACATTTACGATCATGTCATGTTGAGAACCAACCGAGACCAGATACTTCGATGACGTCGAAAATGCCTGAAATAAAAAAAAATTAAACAGCTGACAAATGCTAGTTCATTGATCTTGACGGAGTAATCATGATAAAAACACAATAGTGTTGTCAGTCAGAGTCGTGCGACCTGGATTTGACCACATGCTTGCATCTGGCGGGCGCAGTGAGGTGTCTCACAGAAATGTTTTGTGCATTTGTTATGGGAAGACTTTGCACTTAGCATTAGGTGAACGTCTTGGACGTTTCGTCATCTTGTACAATACAAAGAAAAACCTTTAAAATTTATTATTGCTATTTTAATTGCTGATTTACAACGTGACAGTCAAGGGAAATATCATGAGGAAATCTGCATATGATGCCAAGCGTGGCGCTTGGCAGGCGGGTTGGCAACCGCAGTTTATTTATTCAGATGTTCCAGGAAGATGCTGCTGCCCATCTCCTGGTTATAATTTCCCTCTGTCGACTTTTACGTCACCCACGGGATGGAATGGAGTTGTAGATACTCTTAGGCCGCTACCACACGGCAATGTTACTTTTTAATAACGCTTAAATATTCAAAATTAAACATTGATATTTTAAAATGAATCGTGCTGCTGCACGATTCAAAAATACAAAAAATAACGATACGACAAGAAAAAGAATCACTATGGGTATTTTCGATAGTAAGGTCACTCAATAATTATGCACATACTTATACGTTACTTTTAAACACCTTGTTACAAAAAATGACCTTTATGTCTACAAAGCATTGTATTATTGTAAAATTGTAGACATAAAAAAATATGCACTATACTTTATCTACTTAAAATTTTAGCACAAAAGTACAATATGCCTAACCATTGTGTCGCTGTGGGAGCTCATGTGAGAACTCGTTTTAATATCATAAGTGACCTGACCTGGGTTCGAATCCTGATACTGGTACTGCCACTCAAACAGGTAATCGCTGTTTCGAGTGCTGATTTACCACGTACACGGCGGTGAAAGAAAACCGAGCGAGAAAACCAGCTTATCTTAGATGTATCAAATATTTCGTCATGTGAAGTCCATAAAACTGGACTGCAGTAGCGTAGCCGACTTTTCCGAACGCAAAAAAGAGACGAAGACTTTTTATTGTGAGATTGCAGTTTATGTTGTGTTCAGTTTATTTTGGCCGAATTTAGTGACGTTGGTATTGTAAGATTACAACTATTAAGGGAATTAATAAATTAAAAAATGGGTTGGAATGTACTGGAACTATTTACTGTAGTTGCAAATCCGCCTGCCTAACGTAGCAACTTTAAAATAATATAAATATGTAATTTATAATGTCTTTAACATTTATTTTTTTTAAATACGGATAATCAATGCAGATGAATTATTACTTCACAAATAAAGGTCAACTTAATCATAAGTTTATTCTTATTTCTACTTACAACGCAATTAACACCATGCGTATGCCCGGGAAATTCCGCTATCTGCACTGCACCCGACGCGGTCGGATCCTGGAAAAAAAAGGAAAAATTAAAAAATTTACTTAACATTTTACAGTCTTATTAATTACAAAAATACTGGTTTAGTTAATATTCGCTACTGGTCACAAGGTGGCGCTCAGTGACAAATAATTATTTGCCAGTAGATGGCGCTACAGAATTACTAAAACGTAAAGTTATTTAAAATAATCAAAAAAAATATTATTGATTAATTAATTGAATTAGATGGAAGTCGTCACTGTTAATATCCATTATAGTAGGAGAGGTAAAATGTAAACGCGTTCCCAGATTTGAAGACCAAAAAATGGAGTTAAACAAAATAAAACAATTTAGATTAAGATTTATTTTAAACTATGCACTAACCGACTCTATTACCTCTTCAAGGACAAGTAAATATGGTGAAATCTGGAGTGACACTCGCAATCTCAGACATTAAAAATTCAATAATCGGAATTTTTTTATTGGATAAGGTGACGAGACGAGCAAAACGTTCACCTGATGTTAAGCGAAACGTCTGCTCATAACCAATGCTGTGTGGGTGACACACTGCGCCCGTCACACTGAGACTCAAGTCTTAAGTCTCACACGCCCAGTAGAGTGTACTCTACTGGGCGTGTGAGACTTAAGCTCTCAAGCTCTCAGTGACCTTCAGACCAAAACACAGTAATGATTGCACACTACTGCTTCGCGTCAGAATAACTGGCCTGGCCAACCTACCTAAACTGATTCCTGCATAAGAATCATACGAGATTTTAACATTTAAACTAAAATCTTATCTTTGACCCACCTGCAGATCCCACACTCTCACAGCAGGCGCATGTCCGCACTCGCCGGTCGCGAGGTACCTTCCGTCCGGCGAAAACGCGACGCATGTGACGCTTTTGCGCGATGCGTTCAAAACGTGCGACTGCCGGTTCTTCCGCACATTGTATAACACCACCGTACATCTGGAAATAATTATAATATCGTTAAAAACAGTGTAATTAAGTCAGTTAAGAAACAGTGTATTTAAGTAAGTTTGTAAACAGTGCAATTAAGTGTGTAAACGTAGGTGGTGTTTTTTATTTTTATTTTCTTTCTTGAAGATACCGACGAGATTAGCAAAACGTTCACCTGACATCTGGTCTCATATACCCTGTAATTACACTAGCTATCAGTCCCCATCAAGCCGAATCACAGTAATGTATGATAGTAATAACGGTGGTACCTGAGTAGATGGATTTCTGCATAGGAATCCTACCAGGTACAGCGCCAGTTGTCATCGGGCAGTATCTTAGGCAGAATACTAAACAATATAAAATAGGGCATTCTCTATCTAGGTACGTTTCACCACAGTGCCAGTTATTACGCTCCGATCAGTTTTTTTTTAATAAAGTGATGAAACGAGCAAAACGTTCACCTGATGGTAAGTGCAACTTCTGCCCATAACAAATGCTGTGTCACCCAGAAAATTTCTGTGTGACACCACATTGTGCCCATCACCCTGAGACATAGGTTCTAAAGTCTCATATGCCCAGTGATTACGCTAGCTCACAGTGCCCTACAAACCGAAACACAGTCATGTTTGCACACTACTGCTTCACGGCAGAATAACTGGCCCTGGGGTGGAACTTACCTAGACAGATTCCTGCATAGGAATCCTACCACCAGTATGCCGTAGTGTATACCGGTTTAAAAAGCATTTGAAAATTACTTGGCCTATACTCAATGGCTGATGCCTCAGAGTGACGAACACAGTACAGGGCATTGCAATACAGACCTTTGCGTAACCCTGCACAGGTCATAGGCAAAAGTATGGCACCAGATGATTGACTGGATCATCTCGTCACTTTATAAAAAAAAAATATAAAATACATTTTTGATATTTACACACTGAGCAACACAGACCGATTCTATTATTTTGATTACACTTTTATAGGTGGATATCTCATATATATTATTACGTTAAGAGAAAACTTTGTACCAGTTTTTAAGCATATTGCTCGCACGGATGAGTGTGTATAGGAATGGATATTTGGCATAGTAAAGGTTTGTATCGGGAAGAAACGAGAAATCTTAAATTTATATTATAATATGTGTTACAAATACATAAAATTGAATAAAATAGAAAACTCATTATTTACCTTACTTACGTTATACTGACACTGTCAACACAGATAATAGTCTGTGGTTAAACAGCCGCACAGAGTAGACAGTCGTCAAAGAATTTTAAAAGGTTACCAACAAATTACTTAAACATCAATAACATACAAACAGATTTTTTTTAATTACGGTCGATAATATTTTACCTAAGAAGGAGTAATTATAAATATACAGGATTTAATACATAATACTCACAACAACTCGCCGGAAAGAATGGACACGTATACTTTACGTCAAGAAAAGAACTGTTACAATGACTAACTATGCAAGCGCACGTCTGTGTCCTTAAAACACCGTGCGTGTTAAAAAAAAACAGTATGTAATATTAACCTATAACTATATAAGTAAAATAGTCGTTTTCTATTTTTGCCTCCAACAAGTTTCGAATTAAACAAATGGATTGTGTTTTAACAGTTCACAAAATACATATTAGAAAAGTTGCTTTTTTATGGAAGGAAGGGACGAGCGACAAAGCGTAAAAAATGTTGAGTCGTTCAAACCATTTCCGTGTGCACCGCTCGTTACCCTGAGACATCAGTTCTAAGTCTCATATGCACAGTAATTACACTAGCTAACAATGCGCTTCAGACCGAAACAGTAATGTTTACACACTACTGCTTGACGGCAGAACAACTGGCACTGCGGGGATACCCTTAGACGGATTCTGACATTTGGGTCCTAGCACTAGTTATTTGAAGCGATAAACAGCTTATGAGCTGTATTATAAACATATTAAAAGTTTTAGTTCCAATAAGGGATGGGTTCTGTAATTTATATAGTTTTAATTTATTTACTTTATTTGGAATAGACTTCCGTTACTTTACAACTTTCAGAACCAATAAGATACGCAAAAATATTTGCGCAATTTGACTCTCAGTGAACACTAAAAAGACATATGAAGCATTTTTAAATTTTACTAAAACGCGCTTATGGTACATTTAAACAAAAATGTAGAATTTAACATAACATAGGTATTATATTAAATTAAATATAGGTAGTAAAATATAGGTAGGTACATATTAAAGGAAAAATAATACGGGTAGAATATAGAATACAGCAAAATTCTTCAAAACAATGTGTTTGAAAATGTAGTAAAAAATTATTTCGTACTTTTTCTTGAATAATGTATATAAGTAATGTATTTTGTGGTAACACTTGCGTAATTTTTTTACATATTAACACATTAATTTTTACATTTTAACACATTTAAACATTAATTTTTACATATTAACACATTTAAACATTATTACTTATATGTTATATTTTCACTTATCAAAACACCTTAGTAAAGACTAAGAGCAAACTACGGAGCACGTCGCTGACAGCGCATTACTTAGTAAAATACCACCATGACCCACGCGCATGGCTGAATATTGACAATGGATTTAACATGGGACGTTTACGGGATTGTTATGCCCAGTATTTATTAAAATAAAAAAGCGTTTGCCAAAAGCATATAGGCAATTTTGTTTCTTGAATAAAGGTGACGAAACGAGCAAAACGTTCACCTGATGGTAAGTGCAACGTCTGCCAATAACAAATGCTGTGTCACCCCGAAAATTTCTGTGTGACACCACACTGCGCTCGTCACCCTGACACTTCAGTTCTTAAATCTCATATGTCCAGTGATTACGCTAGCTCTCAGTGCCCTTTAAAGCGAAACACAATAAAGTTTGGACACTACTGCCTTACGAAAAAATAATTGCCCTGGGGTTGTACCTACCTAGAGGGATTCCTGCATAGGAACCCTAACACCAGTAGAAGGCAAGTACTTAAATAGATAACAACATGTAATATCAATTATTTAATTGCAGATGTTGCTTCTGTTTCTCTAGATAGTAGAAGTGTATGATGGCCGAAAAATGAAAATAATATGCTTAGTTCGGATAAATGATAAAGAATAATTAATGAACATTAGCAGGTGTTTATGGTCCTAAAATAAAAACGTATAAAAAATAAATTGTTAATACGAGTAGATTTGTTTAACTAAAGACTAACTAATATATAATACTAATTTTTAAAACGTTTTAAGGACAAATCTTGACACTAAAACACAGTTATGTAATAAACAACACTAATTTTATAGTTTTATGATGATTATGACAAGAATAGTCTAGCGAAAATCAACAAACGATTACTACTTAATTAAAATACGTCCTCTAATATAACCCAAACAGCTCGAAATTATCATACGTCTGTTTAAAATCGTAAATTTCCTAAACTGTCTTTTTAATGGCGGACATAATGCAATGTATGGTACCCAAAATTAATAACGAACAAGCCTTCGGTATCCTCAGTAGGAAAACAACTACAAGGTTCATGCTTATCGCCCCGCTCGTCAATGTTACATCGCCACGTGTTGAAATTAAGCCTTATTCGTATGTATGACAAACGTTGACGTAGACGCGGCCTTTCTCACGGCCACACACGACAAATGCCTTGGTGTACCGCTGTGTACATTCTTAATGTTTTTGCATATGAGAACATTTACCTGAACCTGATTATTGAGTAATTATGTCCATGTTTGCAAACACGCCAGCTGACTTGAATCAAAGTTAAGGCAAAGAGTAATTTCGTATTTTCTATCATTCTGTAACAATGGTCACGTTAAAAATGTTAATATTTGGATGATTTGGAAGCGTATTTATTCTATATTCTAATTTATTCATCAGATCAAAATGTATTCCCACTAATGATTCATTATTAGTTTATTCTCACTGTTCTTAGTAATGAATATGTTAAATATTATTAACATTTCTTTTTCATTATAGAATATAGACCCACATTAGACCTAAATCCTACCATATTAAGACGATGTTATTATCAAAATCATCAAGGACAAAAGGGTAAGTGATTAAATAGGTGAAAATTGAAGTTTAAAGGCGTTCGTCAGTAAAACAGCACTGCCTACCACAAGCCACAGCGCTACATGGTAAGTATAAGTATAACGCAGGAGTCACGTATAAACCATTAAAACTGACGAATGCGTGCCACTCTCAAGCACTACACATGTAAATAAAATGTCGTTCATGTGGGACTGAATTTTAAGACTTATAAACATAACGTAGGCAATAAATAGTTACAATAACGTTTCTGTTGACCTTCCACAGAATTTGAGTTCTGTGGGAGTGCTATGCCATTCACTTTTTAGCTCCGTCTACTCGTTCTTATTTATCACAAACGTCATTTTTTTCTTGATCTTTTATAAAATAAATTTCATATGTGTCAACACCCCGACCCGCAACAACTATTTGTAAGCTATACAAATATTTGTCCCGTGCGAGAATCGAACCTGCGACCCATAGTGCAAAAGCCAATCGCTTAGCCACTGCGCCAACCAAGCCAACGTCTCTAAATTAATAATATTTATCTTAGCAGCCAAATCAGTGTTTTATTATTTTTATTAACCATCTAAAGCTGAAGAACAATGTAGACCGTAAAAATACAGACGGCAGGCACTGAACAGTGACCGCCAACAATAGCCACAGCATAGCAACATAATGAACCCGTGAGTCATGACACCGTCAGCAAATATAATATTATGTAAGACGATTTTATGAGTCGGATACGACATAGAGATGTTTAAAGAAATGTGCGTGTAATTAATAATAATCTTAACCGTTTCGCTTGTCCCTATGCCTGCAGAGTACGGTACCATACAGAAATATTCAGGGTGCAACAGCATTTGTTATGGGCAGACGTTGCACTTACCATCAGTGACGGTGTCTCTTTCAGCGTGTATAGCTCGATAACCACTAAGGCTATTACCATAATATTTAGCCCTGTCACTGACTTAATATTTGTCTCATCGTCTTAAAATTTTCAGTAGTAACATGAATTCTACCGGGAAAAAGTCGCAAGCACACAGCTTGTCTCCGCAGGTCGTTTATAATAAAGAGATGTCACACCTACAACATATTTCTCGTTATTACAAAATTAATCTCAATATCTTACGAATGTCGTGCCCGTCCCGTTACACATTAAACAAAGCCTCAAGTTGCGGAAACGGAAACCGAGTGGGGACAGTCCGACAGACATGGGGTCGACGCACTGCACTAAAACGACATTTTTTTTTCTTTCTACAATTGTCAGTTACCGCCGACAGTCTTTATACTTTTTGTTATGAAATATAAAAATATTAATTGTCAGTAGCAAATGATAGTTCATACTTTTGAGAATTTAATTTTATAAAAATAGATTTATTTATAAATATTTGCCATCACGCCATCGTTGTTTGATAGAAATGTATTCAGAAAGACATACATACTTTATCTACAAAATCTACATATTTCTTAAAGAATTCATCGTATTGTAACAAAAAAAAATACATTCAAAATAACAAAGATCTAAGCACAATGATCGGTTACGAAACCCTAAAAGAAGTTTTTTTTTTATGGTGCGGTTTTTATGGACAGGTGTTGTTGATATTTTAAAATACCAGAACTTCAGGTGGCTCATAATAATCGTTTAAAATAAATACAATAAATGAATTCCTCTGTCTCTACGTCTTTCCGAATAAAATTGGGCACTGAGAGCTAGCGTAATCACTGGGCATATGAGACTTAAGAACAGATGTCTCAGGGTGACGGCCGCAGTGTGGTGTCACACAGTAATTTTCTGGGTGACACAGCATTTGTTATGGGCAGACGTTACACGTACCATCAGGTGAACGTTCCGTCACTTTTATGAAAAAAAAAAATAATAAAGAATTCTTATATTTACGCGAATATTACACATTTAATAAAACTAATTTTACGGATTTTATCGCGTTTGCGCACAAATTGCGCAAACATCCAAACCCGAAACGACTATATGGAAATCATACAAATACTTGTTCCGGGCAAGAATCCAACCTCGATCCAACCCGTAAGGCTGAAGGAGAAGCTAATTGTTTAAGCACTGCACCAAAACCACTTATAGATATTAACTCATAGCCCAGGATCATCTATGTTTCAGCATCAAAAAACGTTCTTCATTTATAAAGTATCTCATTTCGCCACGAACACAGTCACGGCCTAACTTGGAGTTAATACAGTGTCAGACGCAAAGACGCTTCGAATACAGATTTAAGGCAGACAAAACCAGGATTAAAAACATGTTTAACACAACTGACAATTGTCCTCCCTTTCATTTTTATGCCATGCCGTTTTCGTGCAATTAGAAGGGACTGGGCTATACGTACCGTAGCTCGCGAGCTCTGGTAAAGTTGAGTAGAGTTTAAATTGTATTGATTAGGGGCGCACCCACACCGCACCCCGGCGTGTGAGACCGCACCCGTGTGAATAATGAATATGACAAATATCTTGTTACATTTTTGTACCTTTGTACACTGTATATTCCTTTGACGACCGCGTGACCTAGTGGTTAGAGTACCTGACTTCATTGGTCATGGGTTCGAATCCAAGTCGAAGCCAACATTTGTGCAAAAACACAAATTTTTCGTTTCAGGTCTGGTTGTGTTGTGATTGTCCCCGTGATTCTGATATTGCATCATAGTCTACCTCTGATCTTATCGCATGAACGTTACATTGGGCGCGGGTAGGTTGGGACGAGTGTATCTGTGTTTGCGCGTACACTTGTGGTACTATTATATCTCCTGCGCAGTTGATAGCTTTCGACAACATTCTAAAGTTGTCGCCTTGATCAAAAATCGTATGGTATTCGATGTCCTCCAGGCCGATTTACGGCTAATAAGCATGAATTATTTCTAGTCTTAGAATAGAATTACAACAAGTTGTATGGAGAATTTATTATCAGTCTCGTAAAACGTTATTTTAATCTGATACGAGAAATGTCCTATTCTAAAACAGCCGCCATTCGTGATGACAAAAAACATTAAATTAACATAAACTAATGTAACATCTTAGCACTTCCAACGAATTTCTCGAAATAGAAAGGATAAAATTAAAATTCGTTATTAGTAACGGAAAACGGGCAGTCATGTCATTAGTTTACAAACATTTCGAAGACGGTCTTAATATTAAAATAGCTCGTCTTCATTTTCGTTTTTTTCATAAAGTAACTTCTAGTATATAGGTCATCTGTATGCGATAAATATAAAATACTAGCGATTTGTGTACTCTTCACTCGCCCATGAACATTGCGGTTGCATTGCTGGCCTTTTAGAAAGGAATACTCTTTTCCCTAAGCTGTATCGGTCCGAAATTAATACTATTTAGTAATGAACAATTTTACCACACGAAAGTTTCCTGTAAACTTATAAACAAATGCAGGACTTAAGCCATTGATTATGGTACCATCAATCAGAGTCAGCCGCGTCTGCATGGAGTTTTAAGTCGCAGTACAGCCGACAATGACGCGCATGCAGCCGGACGAACGACACAATGGCTGTATTTATAATGGTATTACATCATTATTATGCCGTTGGCATGGTCAACGACCACAGTGGAATCCTTCTTGAGTTTGTGGTTGCGCTCATTTGGTTTGATTGCGTTATTTGCGTTTATACCTGTAAACTACTTGAATATCGATAAAAAAATATCAGTCATTTGACGGCACTGGTTTGCTCACTTCTGCGCACTTTTGCATTTACGTCATGTTGTTTTAGATATCGATTACTAAATATAATACGACTGATACAAATTATATGCCTGTGGTAGACGTACATACATACATAAATAAAGTCCCATATAAGGGGTACGCAGAGGCACTTTTCGCCCCACGAACGAACCACGTCGCCGCCATTTTGGTAAGAGTCAAAAAAACGCCGTGCACAGTTGAACTGTGCATTCGCCTGTCACACTTCCTTCCGAAAGCGAATAATATGAAAATTGTAGTGATATAATTTAGAAATTTGAAACCGAAATAATTAAATGCGAATGTATTTTTTCCTAAACATTATTTACACACATACAGTCACACCTCTTTCCCATAGGGGTAGGCAGAGACCACATCTTTCCACTTGCTACGATCCTGACACACATCTTTAGCTTCTTCTACTTTCATTAGCGTTTTCACACACGCTCGTCGGTTGCGGGTACTTTTAACGTGACCTTTCCCATTCACACTTGCCTCATAAATCTGTTTCGTCAATCTCCTTTCATTCATCGTCTCTACGTGTCCAAACCATCTAAGCATGCCTTTCTCTATCTTTTTCACTACATCTTCAAACACACCGCAACGTTCCCTTATCACGCTGTTTCTCACTTTATCAATTACAGTTACTCCAGCTATACTTCTCAAACTTCTCATTCCACAGCGTTAATCCTACTTTCATGCTTCTTCTGCCAGACCCAGCATTCACTACCATACATAAGTGTGGGGACCAGAACTCCCCTATGTACAGCCAGTCGTTCCTTTTAGATACGTTCTGGCTACACATAAAGTTATGCAGAGCCCCATTCACTTGATTTCCTGCTAATACTCTTCTCTCAATATCACAGTCATACTTTCCGTCTCTCGTAAATTTAGAACCCAGGCACACAAACTCTTTCACTTGTTCCACTCTTTCTCCTTCAATCAGAACTTTGCAATCCGACATACTTTCTTCTCTTTCAAAAACCATTACTTTCGTCTTATCTACATTATTATTTAGACGATTATTATATGACCCGAAAGGTTATTTTCTTGATCGAACCGTGGCCTTCAAACCCCGAAACATCGAAGACATTTGTGACTTCTACTCAGATTAAATACAGTAACGATAACAAAGCGAAGCAAGCACATTTATCATCACAAAAAAATTTTCGCACCGGATTTAATCCAACAAAAAGCATGTTTCAAATAAATATAAGCGACAAAGCACTACGCTAGTTTGCAATGAAAATGCATAAAGAAGCAATTTCCTGAAATGCCTAAGCGTCCGTCGCGCCCAACGGGGTAAGGAAGGGGATATAATTTATAGCGTTTATTGCTATCGAATTATCACATGTTGGAGGTGGCGCGATCTTTACAAAATTGCCTGAAATTACTTTATTATTTTGGTATTATTTTAAAAACATATATTTTCCTTTTCAAATCAAATGTTACCACACTCAGGAATTACGTATCCTCTTGTATGGTGGGTAGACCATATAAATGTTTGTTCCGTGCGAAAAAATGGAACCCGCGACCTTTGGCGCAGGAGCCTATTGCTCAGACACTACGCCAACCGAGCCGACAACATCCGTATTAAATCTTATGTAGTAATTTAGTAGTAGTAGTAAAGTAGTAGTAGTTCCAAAACTGTCCGCAAGGAAAATACATTGACTGCAACACCTTTTACAACTTATCTATGGTAAATAGTAGACACTGACACAGCCAACATTTATTCCACTGCAGTAGAATTGTCTCAATGATGAATGACGAAACACGTGTACGATTTATTGTAATATTAAGAGTTCGCAAAACCTGTACGCTAAATCAATTAACTTCTCCGGCTTATAAGGGTTAGTGCAACGGCTGTTTTGCCTCTTTAACATGATGTAAGAAACCAATTAAAAACTGTAAACTGTAATTAAATTAAACTACGCGTAGTATCGGTGTTTGTTCTAAAATCATAAATCGTCACACTTTCTTGCGCAATCCGATCCTGTGAATATATCTGGTATGTCTAAAACAGTTTCGATTGTACGAAACCAACTCCCAATGGATGAAGAGCCTCAATGAACCGGTTACTTTCAATATGGCGACTGCATACTTTAGCCGATAGTGAATTTAAATTAAAAAGTATCAAGACCGGTTTACAAGATTTGTTATAAATTCGTTACACACATGAATATATTGAAAAAATCGTAGCATATTAAAATGTTAACGCATTAAGTACGTCACGTTATTAATTCAATTAAATCAATGACAACGGATAACAATATTTTTTAAGTGAATCTCAAATGAATCTTTGATCCGAAGCTCATGAGATGCAAATATGCGCATATTCATGATTTTGTGATTTTCTATGTAGGAATTCCATTTCATTCCGTTCCCCAGGAAATGGCTTCACTGTACATCGTATTCAAACACAACACGTGAAACGTCAAAATTCTATAAAGTATGTAATTTGTAATTTTAACCTGACCGTGAAAAGAGAAGTTTTCAGTGGTGTGATGGTAGGTGCTGTATGGTTGCGACTTAAGAGAATCCACCACACCATTTCGTTCAGTAGAAGTTAATAGTGTCGACAAAGAAATGTCAGGAAAATGTTGTGGTACACATGACGGAGTAACCATCTCAAAGAAGCCAGACTTCGAACACGGACACAGACCGGTTACAGGCAGCACCGTCTAAAGTGACGAAGCGTAACGATTTTGGCGTCATTATTATCATCATAGCATGTCCACTACTCTACACTACGAAAGCCTCCACATAAATTACTACAATCCAGGTTCCATTTAGTGTAGATCGGGGAGGGGACCGATGGAGGTGGGACCTACACTAAATTTGCCAGTACGAGATTGCCACTCGAGAACGTTTCTTCCCCATATCCATATCGATCCAAAATTGTAGAGTCAAGCAGTGGACCGTTCAGACTCATTACGATGAAGTTTAGTTACAACTATCCGGAATTTATTTAAAAAATATGCTCTTTATAAAGTCGAAATATCTTTCGAGCCATCAAATTTGCATTGCGCAATACCGAGCGAGCTGGGTATTTTATGCTTGCAATACAATCTTAACCTAGATCCGACCTCCTGACCTATGCGGAGCTTTAAATGCAACGATAACATGTTGAAAATACCTAAGTTTATCGAGCAAGACACGAACGTAGTCTGATTTTGTAAACAGTTTAAAATGGGTGATAAACTATCATACAGTACACCTAATTTAAAGTAGTCACTGAAGCCCATAGATGTCTACACAAAATCTGCATACCAATATAAGGTATCTACTAATCCCTATTCTGTAAATTAAGTAAAAGAGATGGAAAACGAGACAAATCAGAATCCATTATTTGTATAACGCACTGTTATTACAAAAGTGTAGTATCAATTCCAAAAATTAGATTTTTATTTTGCGTATTCGTATATCTACGTGTCCCCAAACAGTTTATAAGAAATTTAAATAAACCGGCGTCAAGAGAATGTTTTAAGTGAGTTAGAAACCTTAAACACATGGGAAACAGTTTTTCATCCTTCTTGGAAAAAGTAACTAAAAAGTTACAACGATATTGTACAGAAGTGCGATATCATTGTAGGTTATAGGAAGCATTTTAGATCAGTCACGTGTTTGTAGTATGGTACCGATCTCCAATTTATCATTATCATGTTATGTATAAAACTGGCTAACATATTTATTTAATATAAAATGAAATTGGATCGTCAATTGATTTAACGGTCGGCCGTTCTGGTTTCAACAGTCAACGCGAATAGCGCGCAAATTGTATAATAAATACAATGAAAAAACCGAAATAAAAGTGGTTTGAAAATAAACAGTTTGTAACTGGCTATTATACGATTTATTTGGAAAAAAATGGTCCTCAGAAAAAACTAGAATACACGAGGGAAATACATGGACCAGTTACAGTTTTTTAAGGTAGAGATGTCAAACAAGCAGACTACCTGTGGGGGGATCACTTATAAAAGTGTTTAACGAATATCTGTTAAATAACTGTTTTCATACTGGCTATGATTAACAAAAAAGAAGTCATATGAAATGAATCGGCCTAATAAACCTTCTACCATCTTAGACAAAGAATCAAGGTGTTGGTGGATTGACATTCCTGAAGACTATGATGGAAATAGAATGCCTCGTTGCCAGTAATTTGATCGCCGGATAAGGTCAGACGTCATTACGAACAGTGCAGTACTGTTCGTAAACTACAGCAGTCACTACTTTACGCTGGTACGCTATGAGGGCGTGATTATGCCCCGGTCGCGGCAAACCATTTATGTCCAACAGCTGGTATCAAGCCATCAATTTTAGCTTTAATTCGAGAAAATAAACGATATACGACGAATACTCACATTTAAAACAATATTTTTTCTAAAGAATATGCAAATTTGAAGATACCGTAGAAACACCGATCAGTTAAGGTGACCGCGTTACTGGATTCGAATTTACGAAATTCGAAAAGTACCAAAATTTGTGCAACTCACAAATTACTAGTTTTTGAGTCTGAATGTTTTGTGCCTCCGTCACAGTGTCTCGGTATTGCATCCGAACCTACCGCCGACTGTCATGTGTAGACTATTCACCAGATTCAGAGAAAGGGTGGCCAACAGTTTCTATACTCACGCGGATATATAAGACACTATATTCTACGCAGTTGATTCTTCTGGTAATGTCGCTGTGGTCGAAATCTGCCAAGAGCAAATCATCATCAAAAGGTAACGTACTGGACTAAATATTTACTCACCCTGCCGGGTAGGCCACAACCTCAGTGTTGGGATCGCAGTCGAGCGCCGCGTTGCTGCTGACAGTCAACCCCAACACAGTCTCCAATTTGATCTGGCAATAAAAAAAACATAGGTCAATTATCACACGCATCATTTTACTTTTGTTAACACAAAAAATTCTCTGTCTCTGTCTGACAAATAATATTAGACAATAATATTAGAGGTAAAGGCTGAAAGTTTGTTCACGTATCTGCTGATTTGTAAGGTTCTTGTATTTTTCCCGAGACATCAGTTATTAAGTTTTATATGCCCAGTACTTACACTGGCTATCAGTGCCATTACACCGAAACACAGTAATGTTAACAGATTTCTATATAGGAATTCTACCACCGGTAAAGGAGTTAATTTCCCTACCAGAAAAGTATGCTTTATAGCGGTCAGTTAGCCAAACAATATCACTGAAAAATTTAATACATCGGGGTTTGAAGTGTCATAAATTATGTATTGTGACTGCGGCGGTCCTCGCTGCTGTACGTTCGAGTTTATGTTGAATAGCTGTTCAGGTACATTGTTCTAAATTTCCACTTCTACTATGAAATTAATTAAAACAGCATTCAAACTTGATTTCTTAGTGAGGGTCTTTCGCAACAGCGCTTTAATATCATTTTCATCATCAAGGAGTACTACCTATATTTTTTCAAACAAGAGATTAGTGATGTAACGAATATTGTACCTGTTGAAGAGATTGTATAAATAATCATATTATAGTTTTAAATCTAAAAAATACACGTTTGAACAGCAATAAGCCGATGATGAGCAGGAGGTCTATTTTGTAACTGTTGGAAAGGTTTAAGTGAAAACTGAATTGAAAGATTACATTCGTACATAATCACATACATACTGCTTATAGAAGTGTTTAACACGCTTAAACTAAAACTATACCTTATATAGCTAAAATTATAACTTTAACGGGAAACTTATATTTCCCGTTAAATTTATAATTTTAACATTTGGGATAGTTTTATTTTCGGTTTATTTTTGTTTACTTTTTGATAGATATGTGGTAATTTATTATTAATATATAATAATAATAACCCAGTATTACAATCACGTGGCCTAGTGATCAGATTACCTGACTTCTACGCCGGGGGCCTGGGTTTGAAACCCAGCCGGAGTCAACATTTATGCAAAAGCAATAATTATTGGTTTTCAGGTCTAGTTGTGCTGTGCCTGTGAAATTTGTGCATGTAAAACGCACCCACGATACAATAGAAATCCTACAGTGGGACTTCGTTTTATTTAAAAAAAAAGAAGTTCGCCAACCCGCACTTGAGCAGCGCGGCGGACTCTTCCTAGACCCAAAGCCCTCTTAAAAAATGAGAGCAGGCATTTATTCAGCAGTGGGACATTTATATACTGTTACTTTAAATAATTATAAATGAGCTAAAAATTATTATTCCTGTGTCGATGGCTTTTCAGTGACAACTATAACGCGAATAATATTTATCTGACATTTGTCACCGCAGAAAAAGTTTACATTTTAATGTAGTTCTACAACATGAAAATCCTATACAATCGTCTGATACACAGCTTATATAAGGGACTAGTTCCAATTTATATGTGGAAAATTGGACGTTTTGATAAAATTGAAGTGTCTCTGTGATTTCGCAATAAAGACTTTTTCTTAATCTCGTATGGTAATTTGTCGGATATCAAAACTCAAACTCGAGTTTTTATAATTTTTGTCTCTAGTTTTTATAATATCCTACACGGAAGAATCGATTTTGACATGACTTTCATTGAAAAATATGTAATTTCGGTGATGTTATTGTTGTTAGCCTTTTTGGCGTTTACAGCTTCATCTGATGCTATGCGCGAATTGACAAATAGAGGACTTTTCAAAGAGTTATCTAAGCTACATTTTATTTCGGAAGTATTTAGGATCCTACGTAAAATTTTAAAAACTGTAGAAAGAATGTAAATTGGGTAATTTACATTTTGGTCATTATTATTTTAGTCCATTGCAGTTTAAATATTTCTTTTGATGATATCTTAGTAAGTGCTAAGGAAAATTCATAGCATTTTTTACGTTTTTACCTTAATGGGTTCGAATCCCAGCCGGAGCCAACATTTGTGCAAAACACAAATTGTTGGTTTTCGGGTATAGTTGTGTTCAACATGTGAAATGTAAGACTGTTAAACGCATCCACGATACAGGAGAAATCCTACTGTGGGTTAATTAAAAAAAAATGTATTATTTGCATGTATGCGCTAATCTCAAGAAATAATAATCAAGAAATAAAGAGGTACCCCAAGCTGAGAACAGAATGTTACCGAAAAGGTTGGAACTGTAAATGCTCAGGTTATTAGGTAGGATGTCGTACTACGCGATCATATGAGCGGTTTAGTTTAAGCGGGTGGAACCGTGGGGCATAGCCAGTCAATATAAAGCGCGGTAATTGACCACATGAATAAAGTAAACTGGTAGTAGATCTAGTGGTCGGTGCCCGTCTCGGATAGCGACCACGTACTCGTACAATTTAAGAAGTTACGTTTGTAACTAAGAAATAATCAACACATTTACGCGTATAAAGTAAAAGCTAGTATGGTTTTTTTTAATTGAATGGAATAGGTTTTTTTTATACAGTGTTCTCTGTTTAATAAAATTATTCAAAAAACGAATAAACTAATACAAAAGTAATTATACGTTAGAAAATAACTTAAAAATACAAATCTGTAAACCAATGTCAGAACCAGAAACACTGCGTCTACATCTTAAAGAAATAAATACTAATCGCGATAAGCAGTGGCTAAGTCCTTGGATTCAGCGCCACGGGTTCGATTCCCGCATGGGACAAATATTTGTATGGTTTATAGAGGAGATATCCTAGTGTAGTTGCCCCACACTAGGATATAAGATATACTTAAGTAGAAATCAATAAAAAGAATACCTTTTTGCTTATCGCGATTTTTATATATAAGATATAGTATAGTACACGTATCGCTATAAATTCACGAGAAAAGTTAAAAAAAACGATTTAAATACTCGAGAATAAAACTATAACGTCCACACCCTCGTTTTAATGCGGGCTCAATTCTGGCTGTCCTTGAAAAAGCTTCGACGTAATCTTAAATAAAAACAATATACATTTTCCTGCCGAATATTCAAATTGCGAATACAAGTTGCGGGTCCGCGGCGCAACCGCTATCAAGGTCGGTCAACATCTGATTTAAGATGGCGCACCGGGCGTCCTTGACGCTCTTGCAAGGATGCGCTCCAACCACGTTGTAACGATGACGCCATATGAATTACTGACTTAAATCGTAATTATTTGAAATTGGTTAAAACTTTAATGTCTTTTAATTTATTCTCATCATATCTTAAGCTCAATTTAAATAGTTTTAAATCAGTGTATTTTTAATTTTCTGTTGAAGTGACGAGACGACCAAATCGTTCACCCGATGATAAGAGCAACAAATAAGAGCAAATGCTGTGTCACCAAGAACACTTAAGTAATATGACACATACGGCCAGTAATTACACTAGCAGAAGAACTGGCATTGCTATGATACAGATGGAAATTCGATTAGAGTACAATAGCACCTACCTCTTTCCTACCGAGGTGTCATAAGAGGGGACTAAGCTATTGTACGGACTGCCTTTATTTGTGCAGAATAACACCATAATATGCAATGCTGTCACTAAATTGGTCGTGGCAACGCAATGGAGAGAGAACTTTTTGACACATACCAAATTGGCGGCGACGTGGTTCGCCATCCAACACGTCTCGTTTCCCGCGAGGGCGAAATGTGGGCTACGAGAGTGGCCTGTGCCTACATAGGAAAAAGGCGTGACTGTATGTATGTATGGTACTAAACTAGAAGGATTTCTGTAATACTAACTAATACTACCAACAGTTATCCAAATACAACTCGTGGGTCACGTAAATTGTATGAGTACATACAATATTGCCACGTATGCGATCTACGCTATGCTAACGAAAACCAATAATATTACATTTAGTAAAAAGGAATTTTATTTATTTGAAATTACACCGTAAACGGGAATAAACGCATAAAGCTAATTTACTATTGCTAACCATTTTATGAGCGCTTATGGACAACTGCTAATACGCCTCACGCATAACTCGTCCATTAAAATACAAACGCTATAAAACCATTTGGCAATACTCTTGTTGAACTTTTCCGCGAACAACTCTCACTTACAAGTTTTTTGTATCACAACGTGCTTTCGTGTCGTAGACATCACGCACATGGGCAGATAACCCGACTCGTGTGACGTGTGTAGCGAGATATCAATCCATCTCCGTGCATTCGAGTGAAAGCAAAACATCGATACCATTACCCATATTGATATTTTTGGACGATACATTCAGTTTTTTTTATGGAAGACAGTGACTTGACGAACAAGTCGTTCACTTGACGGCAAGTGCAACGTCTGCCCATAACAAATTCTATGCCACCCAGAAAATTTCTGTGTCGCACCGCTCGTCACCCAGAGACATCGGTTATTCGGTCCCAAATACCCAGTAATTAAACTAGCCATCAGAAGGGGCACTGAACAAACCTAAACAAAGTAATGTTTGAACACTACTGCTTCACGGCAGAATAACGCTCACTGCGGTGGTACCTACGTAGACGTACTCCTGCGTATGAATCCTACCACCAGTAAATAAAATGGTAATCCTACTACCATAAAAGGTTTACTTTGGTTAAGCTTTAACAAAACCTGAGCCGTTATACTTAATCTGTACTGTTATAATCTTGTTTTCCGTAAAACATGGTTATGTGGTATATGGTCTTTGCTCGAAAGTATTTCGAAAAACTGTAGCATTGACCTCTAGACTTTGAAGCATTACAAATTAGAAATACAGAAAAAAAACTTCAACATTAAAAGAATTGTCCGTGTGGTAGCGGCCTAAGAGAATCTACCACCCCATCCCATCCCGTGGGTGTCGTAAAAGTCGACAGAGGGAAATTAAAACCAGGAGAGGGGCAGCAGCATCTTCCTGAAACATCTGAATAAATAAACTGCGGTTGCCAACCCGCTGGCTGACGACGATAAAAAGATTACATGTGTTAAAATAAATTAACGTTATAAATGTAACTAGCTGTCCCCCGCGGTTTCACCCGCGTTTTTCTAAAATCAAAGTAAACTAAGTTATCCGCTATAACATCATCTATCTTAAGATTTGATTAGCCGGAACAGACAGACAAAAATTTAAAAAAAAATGTTGTTCTTATAGTACCTAAAGTATATACTTTCATAAGCATTGAGTAAAAAGTTGTTATTTTGTTATTACAAACAGACAGTTCAATTTTATTTATTCCTATAGATTTACTGGTGATCTGCCAAAATAAAAAAAAAATTCGTAACTTAAATAATCTGTGTACATAATAAGAACCTAATTTCAAAAGGCAGTCCTCACCTTCGTACGAATTTCTGTGAAATTCAAACCGGTTATTTAAATCAGAAGGTCCTTTAATAGATTAACAATGGCAACACGAATAGATGTGTCGAAATGCCTTTGGGTCGCGTTTCTTAAACGTCGATACCAGTTTTGATAAGATTTGGGGTCAAGTTAGTTCGCCTACGTAAGATTAAACAGCTGATTGTATTTAATATATAATAATACTAGCAACGCTATTAACATTACTTAAATTTCTGACTGACTGAAAAACTCCAACTAAGCTTAAAATTTGTGTTAGGAGATGGTTCACAACAATAGTCGAATGGCGGGCTCGAACCCACGACGTTAAAACGTTCCACAGTCGAAACCCTAAACCGTTCCATCAAACGCCGCTACAAACGTACAACCTCATTTAGTCTTCTATATATAGTATATTGTGTCTTCGTTTCAAAACACAAAATACTCGGTAATGTTACAAATGAAATTCCATTCTACAATATGAATCAGATTTTTGAATAAAATGATGTTTACGGATTTAATTCTCGACGACGTTTCGAACGCGTTGCAGCACCCATAATCTCGGGAGAAATGAGTTGCTAGATAGACGTCCTGATGTCATAGTTAATCCGTGCAAACCTTAAGCTTTTAACTATTAATTTTAGTCCGATCATAACTAAAAGCTGAAGGTAGTCCAGATTAACTATGACGCCAGACGCCATATTTTTGTCTGTGTGTCTGGTTGTTCCGGCTAATCTCTGAAACAGCTGGACCGATTTCGACAAGACTTTGACTGACAGATAGCTGATATTATAACGGGTGACTTAGGCTACTTTAATTTTAGAAAAACAAATTGTGTTCCGGTCAAAAAAATTAAAACTTTAAAATCCGATTCAAATAGGGTCAGATTTTATAAGCCGGTGAAACCGCGGTTCACGGCTAGTAAGAAACAAATTTGAATCTGATTATTTATAAATGTTTACTGAGATTACTGCCATAATAATTATTCGACGCTTACATATACTATATTTGGTGAGAAGACAACGTTGTTTTATATTGAAACAAGCAGGCCCAAGTCTGTACGCGTGAAATTTATAATGTCATGTCATGTCAATTATAGTGTCACTGTAGAACTACTGGAGATATTTATGATACATTATGAAACTAAGACTAAATAGATCACAGAGTTACCATCTATAATGTATGTGCATTTCATGTAAACAGATTTTACAGTTTAAAGTAAAGTTAAAGTTCGCATCTACAACAGTAAATAGTACAGAAACTCAAAAATTTTAACAAAGACAGTTCTATTTCATTTGTTTATGATGTTTAAGACTGATGACCCAGACTGATATTTATAACTCAATTTAGTCAGTACTTATCCAGCTATATCCTTTATCTTTTTACAAATGTTGGTAATACCAAAAGTTTACGATTTCGGACATTGCCACGGCAAAAACTTTCTTCACGAATGAATCGTGTTAATAATATTAAAAGGTAGTCGCAAAAGGTTAGCCGTGTCACTGTCTTTTTATTTACGGATAAATGATTATTTAAAACTTAAAATTTTATGTTTTCTAACTATTCTACGATAATTCCTTTCAGTTACTTACTCGTATGATGTGTTACTTTCGGTAGATGGACAATACAATCTTGCAATATACATAAATATCATTTTATTAGCATTTGTAATCATTATGCATGAAAATTATGTGCTAGCTACTGCAAATGGCGGCGACGATATTGTGCCTTAGTTTGAGAAAAAAAAATATTTCGCGACCACTCATTATCGTAGCTTTTTTATTCGTAAATACTTCATATTTTATTATTCGAAAAATATTTCGTTCTATGAAGCCGCCTATGAGATAAAGCAGAAATGAATCTAGAGTCATTTCATTCAGCTTTCTCCGCGAGTCGTGCTGAGACGTTCGATTGTAAATTGCTTGAATTCCCCGAGCAGCCATTGTGTTTCGGATTGGAATGCTGCCCCGTAGGCGGTATGACTGTGGAACCTGTAACTATAGCGTCGCCACTGACCACAGACTACGAGCAAATAAGATTTAATTTATAAATAGTCAAATTAGATATCTCATTAATTATGAAACTGTTAATAAAATACGCAAGACATCGAAAAAATCATGTAATTATTTTTTACTCGCTGGACTTATGCCTACTCAAATTAATGTTTTATTATTTAAAACATCCCTGGCGACAACATTTTTTATTGTTTGTGGTACACACACATACAAACCACCATATGGTAAATGAAACGGTGGCGAAAAGACGCCTAAACTTATCCTTATCATGATGTACATGGATTGTGACCCCTGACAACAGATGATATGCATCTCTTCAAGTAACACGGTGTGTCCGTAATTCTTCTTTACGTCGGTATTCTGAGAGAGCCTAATCTTTCTTTGATCGAGACTTATTAATGTGCCATAAATAGAAACTAGCTGTATTACGGCTCTACGTTATCAATAAAGGTATATTGTGTACCTACTAGAAGGTATTCAAACACGGCGACAACTCCACTCCACTCCACATAACGGAACGGAAATACAGAAGCATTTACTGTCCTAATTTACGAGTACCCGCCCTACGTGGCCTAGTGGTCAGAGTACTTGATTTCAGCGCTGCGGATACTCGGTTCGCATCTCACCAAAAAGTTGCTTTCGGTCTGGTTGTGTTGACATTGTCCCCTTGAATAAACGCTCAGCATTGCCAGGCGTTCGGCCACAACAGGCGCGAGATTAGTAAACGTGCAAGACGTGGCGATGACTTCGCATTTGATTCTCACGGAAATATTCAAAGACCGCCCGGTTTCAATCCTAATTGTAGTCTATAAATGGTTACACGCTATGGTCCTGCTTTTCGGTTGTCGTATATGCTTAATATGTATAACCGTGTTAGTCTCTAGTAATATTCTTTGCCTCCTGTCGATCGCAAAGTTGCTTCCCAATCTTACATCGGATACACGTAGATTAGTATGTGTAAGTTTATGTTCTCGTAAGCATTTATGGAGAATATCTAAGAAGAATACAGCTAGTAATAAATAAATGAAGTCGCCAAGAAATCGGCCAGAAAAGCATCATTGTCATTCGGAGGATATAAATAGCCTCGGGGTCGTTACGTTATAAATTCAGTGAAATTTGGAACCATGCGTTAATTTCCAAAGGTTTTAAACAAAAAAAAAACGTAACAAATTTTACAAATTTCAAGAAGAAACAGTTGTTATTTTAGAAAATTGCCATAAAGTAGATAGTGATCATTGATTATGTGATTGTTTTATTATTCAAAAAGCGAACAACAACTAATTATTATGCCACCGCCACACAGATTGTCGTTAAATAACAAGACGTAGGTACGCCAACACAAATACCTTTGCCTTATTCGTTAGGTTATTCTTAGATATGTGTGAATGCTTTAATGTGACATATATTGGAAATGATCGTTACTGTTTCACATGTGCACTGGAACACTAGGCATTCCCCATAGAGTGCAGCACCCGAAAATTATTCGGCGATTGAACTATTGTTCGAAATTAGGCTTACCTAGTCGAACAAATTGTGCCTGGTATATTCCCAGTAACAACTATTATAGATTTTATATGGACGGTAGACAAAATCTTCGTCTCGTCAAGTTCTCCTTAAGAGTTAGTTTGTTTCTGTAGTCGGACAGACATCGTGGCTCCACGGTACAAACAGTTACGCAATTCGATAAACCAACAGTCAAAACGTAGAAGACAGTGTAGCACTACCTAAATTTTGACTGAATCGAAGATTTTCTGTGTGTGAAGAAGAGAAGTGCACATACACCAAATAGCGACAGATTGAATACAATCTGTCAAAGGTTATTTGAACATAAAAATTAATAAAATAACAGGGTTGTGTCACAGTAATACAACAATTAAAACCTTATTAAGATACCTTATAAGATATGAGAGTTATTTTAAATATGGAAATTATGAAGAACTTCGTTACATCATGTATTCAAATTCAAAATATGTTTATACCTAGTAATGATATAACTAATATGAATATGAAAACTAAACCTTTAAACAAACGTCTCGTAAAAAAATCATCAAGATGTTTCGATGCCACTATGGCGATATTAATTAGAGCTTATTTATCAAGTTTAAATTATTATTTCCAGTTGCAGCAAAATGTGCACTGTAAAATAAGAAATAAACCCACAATGACACAAATTATTGCATTATCTAATACGATTTAAATATCATAAGATGGTAGGCCTGCCACCGAAACGTAATATTAAAACTGGGCCAGCATGAACTTAAGCCGTTCACTCTCCGTTTCAAAGATACGCTTTCGAAGTCGGCGCTTTGCCCGTTGATTGTTAAGGTTTTATTACGTACATATAGTTTGTACGTAACGACTTCGCTGACGTATGCTTTGTAATTATTACTCCAGAACCTTTCCAAACACGTGTGAAAGCATTACTTTAAAAAACCAATTTACTGTAATCATACAAAATGTTACAAAAACAGCAACATCCAATTTCGTACATTGTATAACAAAAGGTTTACCGTTCACTAAAATGTGCATAAATCGCATCAACAATTGCAAAGAGTTTTCCTACTGGTTTTATAGCTGATTAACTTGAATGTGGTGGCGGCGTAAGATAATCTAGACTTTCTTACAGTCTCTCACCTCGTCGGTGGAGATAAAAGCAGACTTAGCGAAATTTCAGAAACATCTCATGGCCTTATGCAGAAGTCAAACTGAAAATAACCGCTATAAATAGACGATAAAATTGACGAATACGTACTGAGTTGTGTACATTACTGACTATACTCATGGTTAACTTAGTGACTTAACCTCGACAAATTTTACTTATAGTATAAAAATAATGAGTTACGTCAATAATTTAAGAAAGCTGATTTAATTTACCAGTTTCAGCAAAAAAAATTAAAGTAATAAAGTAAACAATATGTAACATTCGACTGCTGAGTACACTGAGAATGTCATTCATCAAGGCCCTCCGAGCTAGGTCATCATCATCATCATTTCAGCCTATTACTTGCCCACTGCTGAACATAAGCCTCCCCCATAGACTCTCACAAAAAATTGTAGCTCTCATTTTGAAGGGATTTTGCCATGTCACGCATGGCAGACGGATTGGCAGCCACAGATTATTTATATAGATGTTCCAGGAAGATACTGCAGGAAATTTTGCCCATCTTCTGGAATATTGTTTCAGTTCTGTATTTGATTTTGACGTATATGTAATTTTTAGCTTTCTGCACTCTTTCTCCATATCTACTTTAACTATGCCAAGTCTCACACTCCTCCGTGCGCGCAATATGCTCAGAAAGGGATACAAAGTTTTCTCTTCACATCTCAATTTATAGATTAATAACTTTTTTTTTTATTGGATAAAGTGATGAAACGAGCAAAACGTTCACCTGATGGTAAGTGCAACGTCTGCTCATAACAAATGCTGTATCACCCAGAAAATTTCTGTGTGACATCACACTGTGCCAATCACCCTGAGACATAAGTTCTTAAGTCACATATGCCACGTGATTACGCTAGCTCACAGTGCCCTTCAAACCGAAACAAAGTAATGTTTGCACACTACTGCTTCACGGCAGAATAACTGGCCCTGGGGTGGTAATATATGTCGTGTATAGCGAACTCTTCATGCCCCACGTACAGATCAGTTGTTCGATTAACTACGAGAAGGGATGTTCTCAAATACTGTTCTAAACATATGAAGGAACAACTACCGTAAAATATCCAAAGGCTAAATACTTCGACCGATGACGGACTGTACTGCGCCTAAGGTATGAGACTTCTGGTACTGCTAAAACGCGTAGCGATAACTGCTAATCCTTTTTATTATGGAGAGGAGTAGACTGTTGATGGTCTAACGGGGAAAACCTTGGAAAAAAAAGGGTTTTAGTTGAGTAAGTGTCAAGTTAAGTAGGTGTTAGTTGTCGTAGCTAACACTTCGTCTACGTGGCAAAAACTGCTGTTTACTTGACAAGGGTTTGGTATAGTTACAGTTGCTATTTAAGTTATTTAGACGATGATGGTACGAAGTTGCTATAATACTACTTAAATAACATCGAAGCTTAGTATATACGAAATTAAATGATACGAGTAGCTCTTGTTAAATTTATAAGAATTATACGAGTTTAGCGTTGAAATATATTTAACTATTTACATACCAACCCGCATTGGAGCAGCGTGGCGGATTCTTTCTAGCTCCAAAACCCTCTCAGAAATGAGACGAGGCTGCAGTGGGACATTTTTAGGCTGAAACTTTACTTTTTTTACTTTATACCAAATTATTGCAGGAGGAAACAAGGGCTGATCTTTGCATCTATTTGTCTTGGTCATAATTCTTATGACTGAGTCGAATCAAATTTCACGGAAAAATACTTAAATATATAATGTATAAAATATAATTCTAGTTGCAAACCAGCGATACTGTGAGGTACTCATTTTTATACGGCTTCTTTTTACGATATAATGACTGCTACGAGTATCGTCGGCACTCTATAGCTAGGAATGCAATCGATACATACATTGTTTTCAAATATGTGAAATGACATGAAATAAAAATACTTTATTTTTCGACGTAAGAAATATAAATTTCGTTTGTCAAACGTCATTTCTTTACAATCTACCACCGTTTCGTAATGAGGTTCCTCTGACGGACAAGAAACAGGCGAAATATTTTTTTTTCTTAATAATAACTTTTGATATGAAATAGGAAACCAATAGATAAAATTCTGGAGACGATAAAAAAACCCACTCTCGATACGTCAATTTTTTCAACAGTTATCGTGACCAAATCCGGACGTCCACGTCATTTTTCTTTTAAAACTGTTTTTTTTTCAAAGTAGCAATATTAGATGATTATTAAAAATAACTTTAAGGAAAAATTAAAGTATTTTCATTGATATGAGATCAAATAAGCATATAAGTGCAATATAATTGTGATAGTGGCATTTAAAGAAGGCTGAATCGCTTAACTTTGACATGTCGGGTATAAAGCACTATATCACGCCGCTTCGCGCCATGAAACGTGCGAATAAAAAAACGTTCTAACAAATAACTGTCTTCACAGGCCTTATCGGTATTTCTCAACCACTGTTCTCCCAACCACCTCATTTTTGATTTGTTAAGTTACAATTCGTCAGTGTGGGTTAAGAGACTTCACATGTCTCTAAAACATTTAAAATTTTTCAAATACGCCTTCCTTACGGCTTTTCCTTCAACGCCGGGACCTTGGTTAATCAGTAATCAAAAGTAAAATTGTAACAAACGATTTCGATGATGCCCGAACCGGGCTGATGGTGATGCTACCTGACTTTCAGCTACCACAGCTTTCCCATACTGAAAGTTATTTGAAATGGACAACAGAAAACTTGCAAAAATATGCTTCATGTAGTTTCATTATCTAGTGTTGGAAAAAACAATTAAGAAGTTGCTTTAGACTCTTACCGGCTTAATGGAAAATCGTCGCAATATAAACATGACTGGCATAAAATCGTAATATATTTTTTATTCGTATCATTACTGTGAGATTATTGTCGTTTCGTTATGCAAGCTACGTCTACAACAATCAAGAAAGTTCCGTTCCAAACGTACAATTATAGTTGTAAATGTGTCTCGGACTGTAATTTATTTATTAAGTATTATTTGCGTACAATTTATTTTGGATTAAATTGTAAACAATCATTGATTATTTTTTGTATAACATATTGTCAAAACATCTCAGCAACCATTCACAGGGTCAAGATCAAGGATCGATCGTTTATCACATAGTTACCCGATTACGGTGAAGCCAAAATGAACGGTTATTTTTTAGCAGTCTATTTACGTTTGCATTTACGAATGTTCCACCTTAGAGCCTAAACTACTGATTCGATTTTGATGAATGAAGTGTCAATCGATTTGTTATTATAGAATAGGCTATTTTATTAGAACAAAATCAATATGACGGATGTTACATCCAAATAAGCGGGGAACAAAGTTCAAATTAGATTTTTTTTTTTCAAGTACTTATTATATTTAAATTTTTATATATTTATTAAATTTTAACAATTTACACTTTCAAGCGCAACTATGAAGTTTATATTTCCTCACAATTAAGTGTTATTTTGATTAACTGACAGTATCGCATACATTCCCCAGTATATATTTATCAATCACATTAGCGCAATGCGACGAACATTTCTAATATCTACAGGAATGTAGAACTCTACTGGCCTCGATTTTAACGGGAAGTAGTTACCTGCACTTTCTACTCCAAGTTTCTGCAAGTAGCTTTATTATTTATATTTTCTCAATACATCCAAGTTGTTGGATGGATTATTAAAACATACCGCATACTATCGTACGTTGTTACAATAAACAATTTTGAAAAATATTATGAATCAAACATTGAAAACAACTTTCGTATCCTCAAGCATTAACTAGTTTTAAATTCCAAAAAACAAGATGAATCGAATCATCTTCAATTACTGACTAACAGAAATAAAAATAACAATAAAACGAAACGAACAAACTTTATCGCATTTAATTTTTAACTGTTTATAACCCGACGTTTTGAGCGGGTAAAAATTAAACGCAAAATTAGTTTAATAAATGCTTTATTCGCGTAAATATAATAAATCATTATAAAAATAACAATTAAAGCATTTTTAAAATAACACCTCATACGAGTATATGAAAATAGTATACTGTCTTTACACATATAAATAAACAAATTCGAATATTGGAGAAACAGATGAGACAAGCTATAATAAATGCTGTGTCACAACATCAACATTCCTATGTGGTACCCACCCTAAGACATCAGTTCTTAAGTCTCATATTCCCGCCCAATAACAACGCTTTCATTCCGCTTCAGACCGAAACACAGTTCTGTTTGAACACTACTGTTTAACCGTAAAATAACTGGCCCTGCTGTGGTGTGCTGCTTACTATGCGGATTCCTTCATATTAATCCTACCATCAGTAAATCATTATCCTCATTAAGCTACACCGTAATCAGTCTCGTCCCATGACGAAACATCATTTCTTGAAATTATTCCGAAGTCCAGGGTTGATTTCACCGTTAAAAATAAACGCATCACTTCCAGCTAAACGAAGTTTAAGCGTTTAAGTGAGTTTAATGCTACAGTTCGTATTTCATCAACATCAAATGAACGTAGTTAAAGCTAAACGCGGTTTAAATTCTGAACGCATAATTTTTGACGTTTAGCTCTATGTTTAATAGAGCTAAACGTCGAAAATCGTACAGAGAGAACTGACATTGTCAATTGCACAACTATACTCAGCGTCACAAAAATCGCACCTCTCTGAGTTTGCGCGAAAAATGGCTGTAATGGCTAGAAACGAATTATATTTATATAAATATTGGTATGTTTGAAATGTGTATTTGAATAGCTTTACATTATTAATAAAAAAATCATGAAATCATTAAAATATTTATCATTATAGAGCGTCAAAAATAAACACTGTCAAATGCTCGTTAGTAAGGACGCTAGTTACACCACCTAAAAAGGGTATAAAAGGGTCGATCTGGATGAAATATGGACCAGTCGTAATTTAGACTGCAGTGAACACACGTGAACAAGTAACCCAAGTAAGAACCAGTAAAGATGGACACTAGCTCTGAAGAAGCCGCTCAAGTGATTGCCCTATTGCAGTCGGGGATGCGGCAGTGTGACGTTGCTCGACAGTTGAACCTGTCCCGTTTTTCAGTTCGACGGGTGTTCCAACGTTTTCAGCAGACTGGTGGTTATGTTAGAAAACCGGGATCTGGAAGAAAACGGTGCACATCAGAAAGAGATGACCGTTTCATCGTTACGACATCTTTACGAAACCGTTTTACAAATGCTGTTGAGTTGCAACAACAGCTTCAATCAACTCGGAGAACATCTGTGAGTGTTTCTACGATAAGAAGAAGGTTACACGAAAAGAGTTTAACAGCCCATAGACCTGCTAAAGGTCCAAAACTTACTGCACAGCATCGCAGAGATCGCCTAGAGTTTGCTCGCAATCATTGCGAGTGGGCTCTAGAACAGCGGCGGACCGTACTCTTCTCTGATGAGACGAGGGTCTGTCTCTTCTGCAATGACAGACGTAGAAGGGTACAGAAGACAGGGGGAGAGGTTCACACAACCCTGCTTCGAAGAATCCGTCGAATACGGGGGTGGCTCGTGTATGTTTTGGGGCGGCATTTCCGTCGACGGGAAAACGGAACTTGTGTGCGTTTCCCGGACCGTGGGCAAGGGTCATTAAATGCTGGTCGGTACATTACTGAAATCCTGGAGGAACATGTGATCCCGTATGCTGGTTATGTCGGTGATGGATTCATGTTAATGCATGATAATGCTCGTTGCCACACCGCGGCTATTGTACGGGATTATTTACAGGAGGTCGATATCCCTGTTATGCATTGGCCAGCACGAAGTCCAGACCTTAACCCAATAGAACATCTCTGGGATGACCTAAAACGGCGCGTGCGAGCTCGAGATCCAGCTCCAGCCACTCTTCAAGAGCTCCAAGATGCGGTACTTGAAGAGTGGGAACAAATACCCCAAGAGGCTGTTGCGATCCTTGTAAGGTCCATGAAAGATCGCATGGAAGCCGTTATCAAGGCAAGGGGGGGTAACACTAGGTTTTAAGAACTTTTTTTGTATTTATTAAGTTTTTTTTTTAAATTATTAATTTGCAAATTTGTACATACCCTGTCTTTTTCTTTAATTTCTCTTTCGTCTCGTTATAAAAGTATAATTCAATTAAAATTCCTGAAAGCTAATGAAATTACCTTTCGAATGATACCCTCAAACCACAACATTGCCGTTGGCCTGTTGTGTTAAAATAATATTTAATTTATTTTTTTCGGATGTGCGATTTTTTTGACGCCGAGTGTATGTAAATCCAAAAATTATTTTTATTTCGTATTATTGTTTGCATACCCATGTGACCTACGTATAAAAACAGACTGTTTGATGCAAAATACGAAATACAGTATTTGTTTTGGGATTGTGACGATATTTCGTGTAAACTTCATTTTCCCAAACGCGATCAAAATTGAGCTGGTGAAATCGATTAGACGGAAACCGAGATCAAATTATACATTCGAACTTAGCTAAGCGTGGTTTTATCAAACTTGATTTCCAAAGCGAACGGTGAAATCGGTTCATAATAATTCCAAGACGAGACGATTCGGCGAGACTTCACGGCGAATACTGCTAGCTATACAACAAGATAATATAATAATAATATGGCAATCAAGACCAATCGTGTCAGCGTGGTGTTTACTTTGAATCAGCTGCCATTCCGAGTGGCCCCGGCCACCCACACTCGTTTGTGTCAATTTAAAGTGTCGGTTTTTGTACAGGCCGGCGATTTTCATATTTCGCCTTCATTAACATAATTTTTATCCACGCCTCAGTAACTAACCCCTCTATTACCGAGTCATTTTATCCAATGATAAAAGCATTACTACTGTTAAGTGTCGTTTTATATCGTACATCGTGTAATATAGCTATCGTGCGATTTTAGGCGGCGCGGCGTAAAACATTCCACAATCCCATCTTTATTCGGAAAAGTTGTCACGGAAATGACAAAAAAAGTATAAAATACTGTTAAAAACATATTTCAGACTGTGGATTAACCATCTCAAATATATAGCGTCTGGGGTGTGTGGTGTCTGGTACTGCGATCGCCAATCCCTCTGCCAAGCGTGGCGTTTAAGACAAATCCTCCCAACTTGAGGCATGTCCTGAGGTAGATTATATATTGTTGATTATGATAGAAAAGAGAAGGGTTAGGGCGGACGCCCGCCCTGAATTTCATAGTACGCGAGTGACCTGAGTTCGATACCCGGTTTCTCTAAAATTGTTCTGCAATTTCAAGTGCTGATTTACCACGTGGTCAGCGGTGAACTAAAACATCGTGAGCAATCATGTATGTCTGAGGAATTAAAATATTTCGATGACACGTGAAGTCCGCTAACCCGCATTGGAGCAGCGTGGCTGACTCTGGCCGACTCCACAACCCTCTCAGAAATGAAAGAAGGCTTGTGCTCAGCAGTGGGACATTTATGGGCTGTTTCTTTTATGCTAGAAAATAAAGCCTAAATATATAGAAAACTTGCAGAAGTTGTGGCAAATCCCTACAATTTAATGAGATATGTAAAAAACAGCAAAAAGAACTTTTTTAAATATGTAATACAAATTTTAAACACATTATCGAAGAACCAAAATACATAACAAATATTTTACATCTATTTCACAGCCATGTTTTACAAATTGTGTCAATTTGGATTTAACCTTAAGAGGTCACGAAGACGTAACCTCCGACTAGGGTTGCCAATTTTTTAAGAAACTAAGATAATTGATAACTAGGCGAGGTTAAAAAACTGTATTCTTTAGAAAGTATTTTTTTTTTATTATTGACTATTGATTATTGTTTTTAGAACCGCTCACAAATTTGATGGACAATAATGTTCTTTCCGCCACGTTTTCCTTTCTAAAAAATTTAATATTTCTTATACTTCATGTTTAAATTAAAGTATAAAGTATATCAGAGGAAAATAAAGTTTGATACATTATAGTAACTTTATTCAGAATGGTTGGCATTGTTGGAACCCTATCCATTCGACCTAAATTTGCGATCCGTCCCCAGGGCTCATTAATTTAGCTCGTTTTAACTCGAAAATGAATTTAAGATGAGCTATCCCACTTCTGGAAAATTTTGACAGAAACCTTAACCTAACAAATATAATAAATTAGACTAAATTAGCCTCAAGGGTCGGGAGCTCGACTTAAATTTCATAGTACGCCGAAACGTTATTAATTCAGAAAAACTATTGATATACGTACATACATATAGGTACATACGAGTATATGAATAAGCTTTCGTTAAAACGTAATTTTTTTTTTAAAAACTCACCAAAGTGTTTCCTTAAAAGTAAATGAAACAAATATTATTAATTAGAGCCGTGGTAGCTCAGGGGCTAGGCGCTCGCTTTAAATCCATAGTACGCGAGTGACCTGGGTTCGATTCCCCAGGGCCAGTTATTCTGACGTGAAGCAGTAGTGTGCAAACAGTACTGTGTTTCTGTTTGAAGTGCACTGTAAGCTAACGTTATCACTGAGTATATGAGACTTAAGAACTGATGTCTCAGGGTGACGGGCGAAGTGTAGTGTCACCCAGAACGTTTCTGTGTGACACTAAACATAGTATTTGTTATGGGTAGACGTTGAACTTTACATCAGGTGAACAATTTGCTCGTTGCGTCAGTCTATCCAAAAAAAAATTAATATCTGTCATCAACAGAAGCATAAATAACTTTAACTTAAAAACTTTAAAGTACGTGTTTGTATCTTTGACACTGCATGTCAGAAACCTTTGTCTTTCTCCGAACTTTTCGCGTACGAATATATTTTTTAAAAAAAAGCTTGTGCTACAATCCCAGCAAATAGTAAGTGGCGATGCAGTCTTGGATGGCCAGACCATGTTTGCGCTAGCACTTGCACTCTTTAATAAAGTAATTAAACGTAGTTCACAACTTCTGATCGTTGGAAGAAGGATTGCTCAGTAACAATTTGTATAAATAAAGTCATATTAAGTCTTCGATATTCATACTATCTTATATTATATGTATTATTAACGAGACAGTCAAATAATTTAACATTAATTAAAGTTAGTAGGTAAATAGTTCAATGTCAACAAACGCGTCCGCGTTTACCCGCATACATGCTAGTTTGCACCTAAAACTACAAACACACTGTTAAAGAACGAGAGACAATAGCAGTTACTTGCGGATAAGACATGTCTATTACTAAATCGGAGTATTTAATTCAAAGCGAACACATCAAAAATTGTAAAAATTCACCTTCTCCACGAAAAAAAAGTTCACTCACCTCGTACGCCGGTGTGTGGAGACTGTCCTTGATGACTGGCGCGCTATTCCTCGGTCCGATAAACGCCATATTCTCATTTTAAAACACTCATTAACAATATCTATCTCGCGAAGCAAGCCAATTAGCGTGAATGATAAATAGCTGGAATCTGTTGCCCACTCACTGTTCCGCGTTCCGAATTTTTCAATTTCTCTATTTAAGGTTCTCTATTTAGGTCGACTTTGACGTTAACACTGTCACTTCACTAGCGTGCGTTCCAATTCTAAAATTCACAACGTATGGCACTTATTGTAGACGCTTTCTAGCATAGATTATTTTACAGCATCTGCACTAGTCACGTGTAGATTATAAAAGATTCACACACTACCTACTTCGTGTAACAATGTTCAAGGTCAGTTCAATTATCGTTATTAGTGTAACGCGAAACATAATTATTTGCAATTATAATTTCATGTTATTTATTACACTTAGCCGACTTTATATTCAATTTGCGTAACGGTGGCGTGTTTGTTATGGTTGACGTATGGCGTAACACTGAAACCAGATGTACTTAATAAACCAGTTGACAGTTAATTAAATTAGAATTTAAAGCTTGCTTCATATTTTGTTTATATATATTGTATTCATGTAAATTATGCATTGGAAAGTTTCGGTGTACACGCTAATATGTTTTTAACAGTTAGGTTAGACAGTTGATCTATATTAATTTTTCGCGTTCTTGTCCGGTTCGAATCCCAGCTGAAGTCAAAATTTGTAAATATACAAGTAAATGTTCCACTCTCTGACTTTGGAGCCAGCCGGAACCAACATATGTGCAAAAACATAAATTGTTTTTTTTTTTCAAGTCTGGTTGTATTATTTACGTATGTTAACGAGATCCAGGATACCTGTTTGTTTTTAAAAAACAATATAAAAACCAGTTCGAATTTACCTGGTGTTAGGACTTCTATGCAGAAGCCGAAGTAGTTACACCAACAGTGCCGGTGATTATGCCACCGAGCAGTAGTGAGCAAGCATTACTGTGTCTCGTACAGGTGCCCTTCACCTACCCACAGTAGCTAGTGAAATGACTAGGCATATGATACTAAATATCTGTATCAAGGTAATGAGTGAAGTGCAATGCGACACAAGACCTTACTGTCCTGGGTGACAACTGTTTTGGGCAGACGTGGTACTTATCATCAGGTGAACGATCTGCTCGTCTTACTATTTATATATTATTATTTTCAAAGGTGATTTTGTCAGTATGAAATAAATCTCTTAACACTGTATTAAAATTAATGTTTGATACGCCATTTTTAATAATAGTTTTGGCTCTAATGACGAAAAATAAGAAAATGTATTAAAATTAATGTTATCGTTAAATTGTAGAAAGCGCCATCTGTCAACAATTTGTTTAACTAACACGAACAACAGCTGACGGTTGGAGTTATTTACATTCTTTAGAGACGGTAGACGGCGCCATCTGTTCATGATCACGATACTGTGCAAAATATTCGCACGAGTTAGCTACTACCATAAATAAATCGACATCAGTTCTTAACGACGTCTAAAATTTATTTATAATGCTGTACACTGATTTTTTAAGTACTATTTTAAATCATGTTTTATACCTAATGTTTCCTACATTAATTGTAGAATATTAACTATGATGATAACCATTGAATCATCAAGAGATGTTTAAAGATTCACTCGCGCCGCGTAAAGCCGCAGGCATAGGCTAACGCTGAGAAAGCGATCTCTAATTAAATCGTGAGAAATTTCTCTCGGAGAAAGTTAACGACAGGTGGAAGGGTGGTCGAGCGACTGCGGACCTTTTACAGTCGTCGCAATCTATCTGACACTGTCTCCTTCTTTATAAAATAATGAAACTACCTACTTTTAATTTATGTAAATTTTATAATTAATAATTATATTTTTATAATTCATGTAAATCTAACAAATTTGAGATATATGATGAACATACATACATTCACCATTTTTCTTATAGGCAGAGGTAGGCAGAGACCCCTCCCGTATTTGAGTTTTCGCCCCCGCAGAAAACGAGACGTGACGGGCAAACCACGTCGACGACATTTTGGTACGAGTCCAAAAATTCTTACTCCCCATTGCGTTCCCACGAGCAGTGTAGTGACAGCATTGCATATTCTGGTATCATTCTATAAAAACAAAGGCTGTCCATACAATATCTTAGTCGCCTCTTACGATACCTCGGTAGGACAGAGGTAGGTGCTATTCTACCCTGCCGGATATCTTTTGCCGATAGCCGATGACTATATGATGAAACAACTAAATTAATAAGCTACTAGGTTTACAGCGGCAATATGTGCAAATAAAGTCACCTTCAGTATTTTTTTTAAATGTACATAGACTACTGTAGACTAATAGCCTCTGTCTGAAGAGAAGGATTTGACATAATCACCACGCAGAAGGTCTGGCGATCGTAGTATGAGACGCCTCGCACCATCGCCGCCCGTCATCGATCAGTGTATTTTCGCTCTGGCACTTCATAGGATGGTTATTCTGCCTGACGGAAGCCATGACATTATCCGAGCGTTTAACTTCATCGACTTTTACGTCACCGCGGGATCAGACGAGATAGCAGATTTTATACCACCATCCGTTGAGTTTTTCATTAGACGTGGAATAATTTATCGTTTATTTTAAAAGCAAAAGTATTTATAGAGCAATTGAAGTATTAGATTGATGATAAGCAATACGATCACATTTTTTCTGCAATTCCTTCTCAAATTCTGCACGTATTTTAATAAAGTACTAAAAATGAGATAGACATGTATGGGTCTTCCTCGTAAATGGATTTTTTATTATATTGTGTTTTTGTTCAAACAAACAGATGAGGCTATTTTGACTTTAAAAATATCGTAAAAACTGATAATATATACCACCTTTTGTAAAATTTAATATACTTACTAGTTTTAAAGCGCGATTTTAGAAGAATTATTTTCTGATGCATTCTCTTTTGGTTTATTAATTACTTCATAAATAACCTATTAACGGTCATTAACGTCTTGTAATGCACTATATATTTTAGGAATATAAATAGGCATGAAAGAGTGAGAGTTTTCTTCTAAAATATTCGAATACCTATTTGCCTGTTAATCAAAATTAAATTGAACAATGCATAACATTCGTACTACCTTTATAATAACGGTATTATTCACTGACTAATCACGAATCTCAATATATATACAAATAACAACATTGAACTGTGTCTGTGATTTTAAAACAATTGCTAAAATTTACGTGAAAACTGCTATTTATGCGATATCTAATCATAAACGATCGTTTCAAGAATTACGTCTGTCTGTCTGGCGCAGCTAGTACAAAATAACCACCGATTTTAAATGGGACACACAGCTCACGTATACAGAGAAAAACTTTTTTTTTTTTTTCATAAAAGTGACGGAACGAGTAAAACGTTCATTTGATGGTAAGTGTAACGTCTGCCCATAACAAATGCAGTGTAACCCAAAAAATTACTGTGTGACACCACACTGCGCCCGTCACCTTGAGTTATCAGTTCTTAAGTCTCATATGCCCAGTGATTACGCTAGCTCTCAGTGCCCTTCAAACCGAAACACAGTAATGTTTGCACACTACTGCTTCACGGCAGAATAACTGGCCCTGGGGTGGTACCTACCTAGACGGATTCCTGCATAGGAATCCTACCACCAGTAACTGACCCTTGCTTGCTTAAACCATGTTTTCCCTTTTATTTCATTAGCTAGAGGTTTTAGTTTTAGCTTCAGTTTACTTTGTGAAATTCTGAAATGTACTTTACTTTTATTTATTAAGTGACAGTATAAGCAAATCGTTCACCTCATGGTGCAACGTCTGCCCATCATGCGTAATACTGCATTATGGGCAGACGTTGCACTTACCAACCACAAAGCACTCTTCACCTTAAGCTTGTTAAGTCTCATATGCACTTAATTTCACAATTTTTTTTTTAATTTGATTAAGTGGCGAGACGAGCAAAACGGTCATCTGATGGTAAGTTCAACGTCTGGCCATAACAAATACTGTGTAACCCAGAACATTTCTATGTTGCACCAGACTGCGCTCGTCACCTTGAGACATCAGTTCTTAAGTCCCATATGCCCAGTGATTACACTAGCTCTTAGTGCCCTTCAGACCAAAACACAGTAATGTTTGTACACGACTGCGTCACGGCAGAATAACTGGCCTGGGGACTTCCTTGCAGGAATCCGTCTAAGTAGGTACCAACCTACTTAGACGGATTCCTGCAACACCCTTCAAGCCGGAACAACAATGCTTGCATACTTGGTACTGTTTCGCGGCAAAATATATGGCATCGTGGAGGTACCTGGACCTGGAGGACCTATTTAAACGGACTTATGCACAGACCTCCTTCTATCAGTAAATGTTTTTTTTTATTCTAGTAAATGCAAATTAAGGATCAATGCTATGCTTCACTACTTTTGATGTTATGCCCACATTAATATTTCTAAGTGTTATACTTATTTATAACAGAATCTTAATTGCGAAGCTACTGCTAGAGATGTATTAAGTTTTTATTCAACATCGAAAATTGCAACCAAGTTAGGTCGGTTGGTGTAAATAGCCTGCATATAACGTAAAATGCTACGTGACCTCAACCGCTTAAAACAGAAATCGGGACTATGACTTCTATGACTTAAAAGACCGCACATTTCACTTAGAAAAAAAGCAATGCACCATTTGATTTCACAGCGCTCGTATGCTTCCATCAACCTCTCTGTAGGCGTACCTACTCGTCCATGTTGCTCTTAAAAAGCGAAATGCGGAAAAATCTTTTTTTATGCTGGGGCAACAAACGAGCAAATAGTTAATCTGATGATAAGTGGTCTCCGTCACTTATGGTCATAGACACGTCGTTCCATCCTAAATGAAGAATCACGACGTTGCTAAGTGGAGTCCTGACAACTTAATTGGAATGGCTCATTGATAAAAACTGTCCGCTCGTTTTCTTGCTGGTTCTGCCCAGACTGAGCCATTGCGAACCAGTGTAGTTTAAAACAAAGACGTTGAATGTGTATTATGTAATCAATCTATATTGAAGAAAAATAATTATATTCTATTCTGTTGATAGAGTATGAGCTAGTCCGTGTATAGTACAGGTAATATTTTAAATTTCTACATACATACAATTACGTCGTTTTTCCATATAAGGGGTAGGCAGAGGCCACACACCTCGCCCCCGCGGGAAGCGAGACTTAAAAAATCTTACTCTCCTTTGCGTTCCCACGAGCAGTATATTGACAGCATTGAATATTATGGTGTTATTCTGCACGAATAAAGGTTGTCTGTGCAATACCTTAGCCGCCTCTTACGACACTTCGGTAGGAAAGAAATAGGTGCTATTCTAAGCTGCCGGACAACTGTCGGCGAATGTATATAACTTAAAATATGTGTATGAATGAGGTATGAAATGTTATATATATATATATATATATTTTAAATAAATAATACACCACAGAGTATTGGTGTATCTTACGTTTGTAGTCTGAAAGTAGGAAGAGTATGGAATTTCCCTGTCCTAGCCGTCCCATTTATATGCTTCATCCAGTACTGCGTCGTTACTGAACAAAAATCTGAAATTACTTCTGCTTTTCTGTCGTCAAACGACAGCAGCTAACGAGTAAATTATCGTTTCGTTATCTTAGTGCGCATTATTTATTAAGAATGTGGTAGTTCAGGGCGTTAGCGTATTTTGTACATAAACATGATACCAAATTCTACTAATGCGTCTAAAATCTGTGAAGTAAAATTCAATACAAATTCAATGCCAATTTATTTTTGTAATTTCTTCCAGTAGGCATGTTACTGGACAGATGGAATGAGAAGAATATTCAGTGTGCACTTTTCAATAAATTATATACATACATCTGCTAACAAATAACATAAATATAACGAATAAATATATTTTTTAAATGCAAACAGGATACTAAATATACAGGTATAAGTATTGTGGCATTGCAGAAATACTGCATGCACGCAAATAATATTATAAAATAAATGTGAAATCCAGACTAATATCATAAATGCGAAAGTCAATAGAAAGAAGGCATCAACTAGTATGGCTATAAGACAAGTAAGTCAGCCAAACTCGATTGTCAAGCATCTATGAAATGTTTTATTTATATTTTTATTTATAATTTAAAAAAAAACTTAGTCAAAGTTTTTTTAAATCCACCACTGTTCGATAATGAGGCAGAAGAAACAAGCGTAAGAAACTGTTGTCCCGAATGTTATTTCAGGTCACGAAAATTGAAATTGAATCGACGTATTAGTTGAATAGGAATAAACAGATCTTATGTTACGCTGCACTCGCTTTGGATGAATGACTTTGATCACTTGTCAATCGAATTTCCTTACGCAGTCACGGGGATGGTACGCTCGCAATATCGTAATATGTACAAAGGCATGCACATATTACGATTTTGTGAGCATACCATCCGTAATTGATGCTGATAAAATATCTCATAAATGAACATAAAAAAAAACAAAAGCTTACTTTATTAAAATCCAATTACAGATAATTATAACGACGCAGTCGATAGTCTATTAAAAGAGAAAGTACTTTTACTCTAGACACCATCAACATTACACTACTATGGTCTTATTGAGAATTTTTTCAAAGATTCGAATAAGATTAATGAAAAACTAATAGCGTTAGGTTTATTTTACAATTAAATTACAAGGGGCCTGAACTGTGTACACTTACAATACATTATGATACATTATTTAAGGATTGTTTCTTAACAACCTACACTAAATCTGACACAATTTTAAGAAACTAAAATTAATAGTTAAAATTACAACAGGATGAATGATTAAGCATTAACTTTTGTTTATACTAGTTCACAAGTCACGAGAACCTTCGAGCGACTGACATTTTACGCGCCCCCGTGACCTCAGGCTATGACTGCCTGGCAGAAAAGTGACAGCAATAACTAAAATTCCCCTTGCAAATTGTATGCGGTAGTTCCGTGGTCAGGCCGCTCGCCTCATTATTGTTAACTTTTTTTAGAGGAGAAAGTGACGAGATGAGCTATACGCGCACCTGAAGGTAAGTGCAGCGTCTGTCCATAACAATCTGTGTCACCTAAAACATTTCTTTGTGGTACCACACTATGCTCCCCAGAGGCATCAGTTCATAATTCTCATATGCTCAGTAATTCCACCAGCACACAACGCCGTTCAGACTGAAACATAGTAATGTGCGGCGGGGGCATAAGCAAATTAACCACATTAAGTGAACCCTATTCCATTTCATTAGTGTAGGTAAGATAAACGTTCATACAATAATCCATCCACTTGCGATAATAAACACCATAAAAGAACAAAGACATCGGTCACTGTACAACATCAATCTATTCTTACTATGCATAAAAGTTGATTATAGAAAGATCATATTATAGAAAGATTAAGTTTGACGAATGTGCACGATCACGGATCGTTTGATGAGTGAGTTCATTGTAGGCACTGTGTAAGTACTGTGACTATGTAAAAAGTAATTGATGACGCATTTAAAACAAACGCCTAAACTAATGTTTAAAAAAGCAGCGAAAAATTCCTTATACAACTAGGACTGAGATTTTTTATATAAAAAAATGTTGCCCACTCTAGAAATTATCCCTTATCGAGAATTGTTTTTTTTTTGGATAAAGTGATAAAACGAGCAAAACGTTCACCTGATGGTTAGGGTAACGTCTGCCCATAACAGTTGCTATGTCACCCAGAAAATTTCTGTGTGACACCACACTGTGTCCATCACACCCTGAGACATAAGTTCTTAAGTGTCATATACCCAGTGATTACGCTAGCTCACAGTGCCCTTCAAACCGAAACACAGTAATGTTTGCACACTAATGCTTCACGGCAGAATAACTGGCCCTGGAGTGGTACCTACCTAGACGGATTCCTGCATAGGAATCCTACTACCTTTAATAGGAGAGAGTAACAAGCAATACGTTCACCTCATGTGTGTAAGTGCAACGTCTGTCCATAACAAATTCCGGGTCACCCCGAACATATCTGAGTGGTATCAGACTGGGCCCCTCTCAGACATCAGTTCTTAATTCTAATATGCCCAATAATTTTACTAGATCACAATGCCCTCCTGACCGAAACTCAGTAATGTTTGCACACTATTACTTCAGCTCCGCGCTGGTACCTACCTAGACGGAATCCTGCACAGGAATCCTACCACCAGTGCGTTTTACAGACTACACAGCAACACCTAGACCTGGATCAACGATCTGTAGGCTATACGAGTCACCAGCCACCAAAATTAGTGGTCGTAGGATTTCTATGCAGGAATCCACCAGGTAGGTACAGGTACCACTGCAGGGCCAGTTATTCTTCCGTGAAGCAGTAGTGTGCAAACATTACTTTGTTTCGGTCTGAAGGGCACTGAGAGCTAGTGTGATTACTAGGCATATAAGACTAAAGAACTGATATGTCTGTGTGACAGTTGCAGTTTGGTGTCACACAAAATTGTTCTGGGTGACGCAGCATTTGTTATGGGCAGACGTTGTGTTTACTCTCAGGTGAACGATTTGATTATCTTGTCACTGTATCGTATAAAAAATGCATTGATGCATTCGTCGTTTACCGACTTCCTACAAACCAGCTGCGGTCGTTGCCCCTGCCGACAGATGTAGTCGTAACCAAAATCAGCAGGTAGAACATCATTAACTACATCATTAAACAGCTGCGATAATAAGCAAAACGGACCTACAGACTTAAAGATATAAATTCGTAGAAAGGAAATGATTACGCAAGTGAGAATGAAAGTGGTCGCAAATAAATGACTTTTTAATGAAGTGCTATTACTTTATCATTTACTTATTATAACAATAGAAATATTTATGAATGTCTAAGTAATATTACTAATAAATCTATACGAATATTATAAAGCTGAAAAGTTTGTTTGGTTAAAGGCGCTAATCTCTGGAAATACTGGTTCGAATTGAAAAAATATTTTAGTGTTGGATAGCCCATTTATCGAGGAAGGCTATATAACATCACGCTACGACCTTCTTTTAAATTAAACGGCGGGTGAATCCGCGGGGCACAGCTAGTCAATCATATCTATTATAACAAAAATTGTAATAATCAACCTATTGTCAAAAAAATCTCATATTCATAGGATCGTAGTCGTCTAGTTATACGAAATCGTAGTAAGGGTTAAAATAACAGGGCACAGGCTTTTTTAAATAAGCAAGTACTAAGCGATATATAAGTAAATTAAACATTCTCAATGCGGGAACCAATCAAACATTATGTGAGCAAAGAATAACACGAAACAGTTATGCGGCAGGTCCATAAACAGAAAAACAGTTGAAGGTTTGACCGGAAGTTGAGCCTATATCTTGAACCGGAAACACGATCACCATTTCACGCGGGAAACTGCATCGCCATATTCGATTACGGTTAACTTAAAGAGCCTTTTTCGTCTCTTTAATGTCGACGTAGATGGTTGCTGGGCAGTGGAAGACTACTAATTTGAGCTTATAAAATATATATTTAATAAAGTTTTATAGAGAAATAAACCTATTTCAAGTTTTATTTATTCATAAATATAAAGTTTAAACCGTCAATTTATATTTATCGAATACACATTGAATACTAAAAACAAATTGAAATGAATTAAGAACATATCAGACATTAAATTTTTTATTGGTTTTAGCTTTTGAAGCTTATTATTCACTGACTGAACCAAATCCGTTGTTAAAATATGTATAAACTATCCGTTCGGACGTCAATATGTACGTATGTATATATGTATACTTATATATATATATATGTAATATCATGTTTTTTTGATGCTCTACTCTAGGAATTTATCCTGTATCGCGGGTAAGTTTTACAGTAAAATTTTACATGCACATACACCCAGACCCGGCATGACTATCAATACGCTATACAAATATTTGTCCCGTGCAATAATCCAATTCACGACCTTTAGCCACTATATCAACCGAGCCGACGCGTCGCGACGGTTTAATTATTATTATTTAAATTTTTCAGTGTGTGCTTATTTTTTTTTCCTCATAGAACATTGACTGAGAAAAACTATTAAGAATTATTCAGCAAACATTATAGATAGTAATCTTGAAATGAACACAGTCTTTGTTTTATCGTGGAATCTCGCTCAAAAGCTTTTACTTACTTGAATATGTTATTAACAAAGTCGCGACTGCGTGCAGCTTGTACTGCAAAGACCACATTCAAACATTTTTTGCTCGTAAAACTTATTCCAAATAATCTAGTTACAACAAAAGAAAATGCACATTTGTATTTCAGGTTGCTTGACCCCTCTCCTCGTCTTCAAATATCGCTGATTAATCGAATAAAGAATACTTCATATAAATATAAGACTTATTCAACTATATATACTGTTTTACAATTTATTTATTTTTATTCATAAGCGTAATGTATGTGTGAATGTATCGGTCGGAAGAGCACAATAACTGGGCATATGAGATCTAAGAACTTATATCTCGGGGGGATGAGCGCAAAGTGGTGCCACACAGAATGTTCTGCGTCACACAGCATTTGTTATGGGCAGCGTTTCACTTACCATCAGGTGAACGTTTTGCTCGTGCCGAAGGCGAAATGACAATCGCCTCGCACCACACTCTGATGCTCGTCACGAATGTCTGTGCACTGAGATGATAATTCCGTAACCTGGCAGCCATGAGATTTTTCAGAAGAAAATCGGCTAATGTGTCTCATTAGCCGATTTTCTTACTCTGCCACCAAACGTTAAGTTTAGCCACATTAGCACATATTGCCATTTTAGCATCATGACAACACAAATAATATTCATGTTTGTAATTTTTGTTATCTTTGATAGATTTGTTTGTCTTTCAGTTCTTTTACAGGTACTCATATGTTACTAACATTTATACACGAAGCACCACAAAAACGTTATAATCGAATGTGTGAAATCTGAAGCTATAATCGTCGACCTACATACACATCCACTGCAGTCGCACAATACGTACAGATTCAATGTATTGTATAAAGGCATATTTCACTTGTAGAAAGGTACTTATGTAATTTATCTATTACACGCAAGGGAACCGACGCGAAAGTAAGAGTTCTTTTGATTCGAATCAGTGGTATCATTCTCTAAAAAGATCTGTAACAAAGCTTTAAACAATATTTAGTATATTCAAACAATTATTTATACTGTACGTATGCCTTTATTTAAAGTTTATGGACTCGTTTCTCGATTGCAGAATGTCCTTAACGTAATGTTTAAAAATAACTCCGTCAGCGGTTGGTACTTAAATATCTATATTACTTAAAATCACCGAAAAGTGAACACATTCGGTACCAAAAAATAATCCAAATTATAAGCTGGTATGATATATGTTTTTAATATAAATCGGTACAGTTGTAACAGTATCTACTATAATAACTTTTGCCTACGACACTACTACTACAATCTGTTAACTTTAACACCTCAAAACAAGCAGTTGTTACCAGTAAGTTTATTATGAAGAAAAAATCAACACCAACGCAGCAAACATGAGCTCCTAGTTCAAACTAATTTTTGCTTTCAAAATTTATTGTATATTGTTTCGTAATTTGCAGACTGTTTCGAGATTGTTAGAAACTTATATTGGTGATTTTTTTTTGTGTTTATACTTGTTTTTATCCAGATTGATATCTTCTAAGGAGCAAGATTTGCGTCACCATTGCCTTCTGTAAAGTGTGACGATTATGGCGAATCTCATTAAGACATTTACATAGGCCTAAATTGTCTTTTTTTTATTGGATAAAGTTATGAAACGAACAAAACGTTCACCTGATGGTAAGTGCCATAACAAATACTGTGTCACCCAGAAAAATTCTGTGTGGCACCACACTGTGCCCATCACCCTGTGACATAAGTTCTTAAGTCTCATACGCCCAGTGATTACGCTAGCTCATAGTGCCCCTCAAACCGAAACACAGTAATGTTTGCACAGTACTGGCTGCAGCCCTGGGGTGGTACCTACCTAGAACATGTCGGTAAAAGCCTCTTAGGGGTTCATGTAAGTATATTATGTCGTTGCACGACAGATATAAACTTTTGTGTTATTGCGCCGATGGATACAAATTTAATTTATAAAAATATAAAAAAATATAAAATATTATTGCAATATATTTAGTTAATAACACACATATTATTCACAAGTGAGTCAAATATTATATATAAAAAAAGATACATACAATATATTTCTACATATTGCAAACTTTCTCCGCTTTATGATATTTATGAAAAATACTAGAGATTTTAGAGTAGCGTTTTTTCAATAGAAACGTGAATAAGTCATAATTTCCATTTGAAATATATGAATGATGGTGAACTTAGAAACAGTGTGTTAAAGTTGCATGAACACGAAAACAAATACATTAATATAAAAAGAAAAATTATACTGAGTGCTATGATTGTATATCCACTCCTGCAAAATATGTGCATTAATTAATAAACTTCTATTCTACTATTTGGATAAAAGCTTTGCGATTCAACTACTTTACTTTTTATTTAATATGCAATAGTTTTATTACAACTGCAAAATAAATTGAGATGAACAGGTCACCCATCCAGTTGAACTATGCTTAACCTCGACAATAGTTTGACCATCGAGGCGCCACATTGCTATCAAGTCCTTATTATAATTATTATACACGAAAGTAATTTTAATACTTATTGTTATTGTAGATTCGCTTATTTAACCAATGTGATCTAACGTTTTTTCGTAACGAGTAATTCAACCGAAAATAGTAACACAGCACGAATCTAGCTATTCGAAAATTTATGCTCTTAATTATAGATTTGATTTGTATCAAAATAACCATAATAACACTATTATAAAAAAAGGGATATTGAAAGATTTGTTTTAGAATTCTTGAAAAAAATATATGATTACTTTACCAATATTCCTGTCTTCTATTTATTAACATTACTTTTAATTTATTTTTAAATATATTTTGTGAATGAGTAAAATAGAACTTTTAAACAGAAAATTACAAATAAGATTTGAAAGAAATTTGTTTTGTTTGATATGTTTTTATCAAATGTGTGGCTAAGATTTCAAAATCCCAGATAAGACTTCAGAATTTACACAGACTACCCTTGGAGAGACGTTGAAAGGTTGAAATAATTAAATTAATACTAGATTTATTATCTATAATATGTGCCAATTACAAGTGAATAGCAGCCTATGAAGATTTTATGTCATAGGCATACGGACAGAAAGTTCAAGACACGTCCATTTTATTTATTTGTATTGGTACATATTTTTTTTAAATTACTGGTTTGATTTATTTATCACTAGCTGTGCCCCGCAGTTTCACCCGCCGTTTAATTTAAAAAAAATCGCTCTAAGGGTCGTATAGTCGATAAATGGACTATCCGAAACTAATTGTTTTTTTTTTTAATTTCGAACCTATAGTTCCTGAGATTAGCGTGTTTAACCAAACAAATTCTTCAGCTTTATAATATTAGTATAGATTTACTCCTTTGAAATACATCCCGATTTTAACGCAATGTAACATGCAGAACAGCATACATAAATACACATTTATGTATGCTGTGCAACACGCCGTATATGTAAGTGTAAAATAGGCGACACAGAGCGGAAGACCGGCGTTAAACAAGCATTACTTAGTGTGATGCAGCGGGCGCGACCTTGCTGCGTCACCGATACCCACGCTGGGGCCCCGCGAGCTGTTATGGAGATGCTTGTGCCAGAAATTTCTAGAAATTTATGATAGACAAATGCTAAATCATCGTATGTGTTTGATGCCATGAGTTTCTTTGCAGAAATTCTGAAAAGCTGAAAGGTACGCAATACTTTCTTTTTCTTTAGTATAGGGGAAAACCGGGATAGATGACCCACTTTTTGAAAAGGCCTCCTAATTTTAAAACTATTAATTTAACATGAATAAGTTCTATGGATATAGGTAGTTTAATATTTTATATTACATTAAGACTTGTTTTCGTTGACATGACAATTTTGCAGAAATTGAGTTTTGTTTTTTATGTTGTATGAGTAACGACTGAGTAACTAAATCGTCATATTGAAAACTACAATTTCAATAAAATGTAGTATTCAACATGGAACTTTATGGACATTAACGGGTATTTTATAATTGAAATTGTCTAACTGTACATTGTACTTTGTGTTCATTGTGTAAATTGTACTGCACTAAGCCATACTTTTTATATACAGGCACTACGGGATTCACATCGTAGGAGTGTTATAGGCGGATAGTGAACCCGCTCAACATTCCGTAGAAATGTACTTATTGTCTGCGTTTGAGTCGATCTGATAGCGACGCATGCCTGCGCCAGTGGGCCAAGGATTTCGTAACAATAATTATGTACAGAGAATTATTATGCGAGAAATGCTAATACGAATGCATTACGTTACGCTGCGTTGGTAGGCGGATGAAAAATTAATTGTCGTAAGCAGTTTGAATAAACTAATTTATGTCCGCGGTTCTACCTCTTGTAAATTATCATCGTTAACATAAGTTTTAATTTATTTTCAAATGTCTCGAAATAACATAAGCAGAGATGACTGACAGTGGTAGCCTTTGTTGACTTTTCAATTGCTTTTCAATTGCTTTTAACACAGTTGACCACAATAGCCTCATCTCCGCCCACAGTTGTCTGAGATTTTCGTCCTCGCCGTCTCGCAATTGTTTTTTCGTTTTTTTTTTAATTGGATAAAGTGATGAAACGAGCAAAATTCATCACCCAGAAAAATTCTGTGTGTCACCACACTGTGCCCATCACCCTGAGACGTAATTTCTTAAGTCTCATATGCCCAGTGATTACGCTAGCTCACAGTGCCATTCAAACCGAAACACAGTAATGTTTGCACATTACTGCTTCACGGTAGAATAACTGGCCCTGGGGAGGTACCTCCTAGGCGGATTCCTGCATAGGAATTCTACCATATCTTCGCCGTCATCAGCAGTCACCTCGCTCAGGTAGAGGCTAATATCACAACCGGTGTGCCTAAGGCGATATACTTTGTCCTATTATGTTCTCTTTATTTTTCAAGATTAAGTTGCAGTCTACAAATCTAGTGCTCTGTGGTCCAAATATAGGTAAATTCTATAGTAAATTCTTGTAATATGTTCTGCTTATTTTATTTTACTTCTTTCATTACATAAATTCTTCTGGAATTTTATGTAACATCAACTGCTTATGAAAGATTTGTTTTGGTTATAGTTAGCCCGAATTTAGGGATATTTAGTTTATTACTGTGGGTCGTCACGCTTTAGCATGTTTACATACATGTTTATACATATATATATACATGTTTATCAAAAGAATTAAAATTTTTACGCACATCAAACATCCTAATTCATATGTCATCCGTTCCAAGCCGTCAACGCTCCAGTATTTTAATATTTCATGAAACGCTGCATGTATTAAATAACCTGTTTGATGGAAAAAGGATTGGCACAATAAGGCCGATACAAAAGAGCAAAAAGTGGTAACAATGTTTACATCAATCAATAATAAACATGGAGATTGCAAGGATGGATAATAAGGTAATTTCACTACAAATGAACAATTCAAAAACCAAAAAATTAAAAATATATTTAATATGATTATCAAAACTGAATTAATTGATTGGAAAGGAGTTATTAAATTAAATATTACTATTTGCCACTGGCGCGAATTTCTACATCGATTGTAGAAATGCAAATTTAAAAGAGAAAGTAGCATTTAAATAATGCATTATGTACTACATAAATTACTATGGGAATCTCATGACATTCAGTCTGTCTGTACACTTCAATAGACAATTTCCATTTCAAACACACCAGTCAGATAAAAAATATAATAATTTACATTAAACATTTATTCATTACAGCGAATTAGTTTTATGTCGGGAGAAAAGCAAGACACCATGAAAAATTTTTCATAGCATAAAATCCGACACGACCCTATAATGTTGGTACTTTCTTTATCTCGAATACCTAATTTTTGCCTTTTTTTATGAAAGTAAGTGATGAGAAGAGTTAGTCTTATTTACCTTACGCCATACGGCTCGACTTACGAAGGAAAGTTTTGTGCAGCACCGCACTGCGCTCTCACCATACACGACGAAACAATAAAATATTAATACGATTAAATAAAAAAATATATACTCATATAAAATGTAGAAAATAAAATCCGAAAGCCAACAATTGGTTTTTGCACAATTTTTTACATCTAAACTATAATATTTTCACTCTGTATCATATGTAACAATTCGATTATTCTTGTACTCCTTAAACGGGATGTATTAGATATGATTTCGATAATGGATCACGATAAAAGAGGTTTGTCACCACTGACGACGACGATGGAATGCCCCTTGTTGCCATTAATTGGGCTTGGTTTGAGCGTTGTGAATCTTCTTAACGCTGCTAATTTGCTGCTGCTTTTATTAGCTGCTTTATTTGCTGATACCCGAACTTTATTAGTACGCCGCTCAATAATAAGAAGTATTCGTATTACTGACTATCGACGAAAAATATTACACTTAAAATAGAATTAATGAACGTGACCTTCAAGAATGAATACAATGTCGAATTGAGCACAATTAAAAACTCAGCACAATCGACTTAAAAATGATCGTCGCATCTGAATGAGAATATAATTTTTATTTGTCTCATTTAATTTTTTCCTATTTTCTAGAGAATTCCATTTTAAAAAAATAGAACGATTTGTGCCATGTACATGGTTTCTAACGACGTCCGAACTAATATATTAATAATAATAATGTTATTAACGTCATTCCTTCTACTATTGAAACTAAGGATTCCGAAACTTCAGGTCGATTTTACCAATATTTTTTCAAGATAGGTTAAGAACGATATAGACAGTGATTCACCAATAAAAAAATTGTTTTCTACACTTCAACATAATTGATGAGATCACCGAATCTTCTCAGAAAATAGAAATCATTGTAACAAATGTTTATATTTGTACCCTCTATAATACATTTATTACAAACAAAGCATAAAACTATAAACAGGAATTAAATTTATGTTTAATGTGCTCTTTTTAATCTCATTGTCTTGAACATTATTTCTCCGTCGAAGATCCCAAAATAACGATAATGTACTGTACCCGTGTCCAATATAATACGGTAAGATTAGAGGAAGAGTCAGATGAATTGCCAAACATACGGTATATTCAAATTAATTCTGCAGACGAAAATCAAAAATAGTTTGAGTTTTACTATTATTCATATCATCTCTGATTCGAACCAGGACCAAAGACTTATCAGACAGGCATGCTAATCACTTAGTCAGATAAGTAACCACAAGCTCTTGCAATTCATGTTACCTCAAAATATTTTTTTGCGTCGTACATATAAACTCTGCCATTACATATAATCCATAATCCTTAATAACATGAAAACATATCACATCACACTATCAATCAGCCAGTTAATTTCACCTACATTCAGTATCAAATTTCGTATTGTACACAGGCTTAACCTACTTTAAGCGCACTTTTGGTTTCATCGCTAACGTTACTCGCATACAAGCGTTACGTCAGTCTTCAGTACGTTTTGCAATAAATTGCGAACTTTTCTCACTGCCAGCAGGCACCGGTGATGTTTACACAAATGCGAAATCAAGAGGGCAGAGACGAATTGTATAGCTCAATAAGTGCGTTACATATTTTTAAAACCTAAAACTATTAAACGTCACAAATTTAATCTATTTTAGTGCTTTCTTTGTCTTGGTCTTTCATTGAATTCATTGTTCAATGAAAGAAGTTCTTTTAATGTGTATTTCTCCTTTATTTAAGGTAACGATTATCACTGCAACATTTATTTAATTTTGACTTCATAAAAAAACAAAAATTGCAGTAGTTCACTGTTGGTAGAATTCTTATGCGGAAATCCGACTAGGTAGGCACCACCGCAGGCCAGATATACTGTCGTGAAGTTGTAGTTAGTGTAATTACTGGGCATATAAGACTTAAGAAATAAAGTCTCAGGCTGACGAGCGGTGGTGCCACTCAGAAATGTTCTGCTCGGGCTCGTACCATCAGGTGAACGATTTGCATATCTCGTCACTATCTCTCATGAAAAACAGTACAAGTACAGTTACCTCTCATATTGGTTATTATTATTATTACATTATTGTAACATATTATTCTTTTTGTACTTTAATAAAAGTCACAAGTAAGAAATAAATAATGATGATTAACGGGCATGATCACGAGAGTAAAGGTATGAAATCGACGAAAAAATAGTTACTATAGTACTTATGGCATTCACGACGTGAGCCTCTGTTGCTACGAAAAATCAGATACATAACCTGCATATAAAAAGGTGAAAAACGTACACCGATTTGCTATTTGTATAGTTTTACCGCATCCACTTACACAGTATCTCTTCCTCATCCACGCATCGCCGAATCTAACATGATAATGAGATACGTAACCATTATGCGGCGGTCCGGTTTTTTGTCCCTATATGCTTAATTGAAAACTTGCGGAAAATAACTGATTTGTAAACTACGAACAACTCCCTGTACGTAATCTTAATGTCTTATAATTCCTACCACATACTTAAGTTATACATTGCAAAAACGATTTTAAATTTAAAAACTAAGGTCGTCAAGTGTTGTACGCAAAATAAAACACAGGCAAAAAACAAATTATTGTAAAAAGTATTAATTTTAATCTTCAAATTCAAGATCTAAAATAAATTTGACTCTCTTAGAATACTGGTAAATAATAACATCCGGAATTTTTAATAGAGGGTAGGATACCTATGCAGGAATGCGTTTAGGTGGGTACCACCGCAGTGTCAGTCTCCTGTCAAGCAGTGGTGTATATATATTTTCGGTGATGTAATTGCTGTTAGCCTTCTCGGCTTTTACAGCTTCATCGGATACTGTGCTCGCGGGCCAGGGGCCCGCGTGCCAGGTTTGGTTTCACCCAAACATAAATAAATAAATAAAAACTCCTACATAAACCTCGAAGTTCGGACTGTGTCGCGTTCGCTGCGTGCTTTCGCGATTTCGAAAATCTTAAACATTTTAAGCAGTGGTGTGCAAACATGTTCGGTCTGAAATTGGCTGTCTTTTGTAATTACTGGGAATATGAGACTAAATAACAGATATCTCAAGATAACAGAGTGCAGCGCCACACAGATGTGTTCTGGGTGACACAGCATTTGTTATGGAAAGATGTTGGATTTTTTCCTTTTGCTCGATTTGCACATTGCATCACTTACTCCCATAACAAAAAATGTGTAAATATTGGGTGTAACAAATTTAAAAACAAAGACAAAATATGGTGCAACACGATACATTTTCCACTATCGCCAAAACCCCATTACAACATGCTAAAAGTGCACCAATTTGGTTTTATCTCGTCTTACACAAAGCAAACTGAGGATAACGAAACAGTCTTTCCAACATAGATATGATCTAACTGTTAGTCCACTTATCTTACTTTACATTACAGGGATGACGACAACGCAACGATTGCGATGGAAATTACTTAGCGAGTTACCAAGCAAACCAGTTCATCGCTGAAAGTAACGTGGGCCACATAGGTCAGTTTGAACTTGAGGCTAAGGTATTTATATTCTTTATTAATAGAGTAACATGATAATTAATTAATAGTATCCAAAATACAAAAAAAACGCGCACAACTCAGTACACGTGAGAGAAGTGTTTAAGCAGTAATGTAAATATTAACATTACGAATTTTTAATAGTTGATAGGGTGCAATATGGGTGCCTATGCAAAAATCCGTCCAGGTAGGTACCACCGCAATGACAGTTATCCTGTCAAGCAGTGGTGAGAAAACGTTATTGTGTTTCGGTCTGAAGGGCACTGAGAGTTATTTATTTATTTATTCTTTATTGCTGACACCTTAAGCTAAGGGCTACAATGGGCGGACTTAATACCTAGTGGCATTCTCTACCAGTCAACCCTTGTTATGGTGAAAAGTAGAAGGCAGGTGCTAACCAAATAAAAAAAATATGAGTAAAATAAATTTATGATTTTTTATATGTAATATACAATTTAGATATATAATAAATAAATTATACGTATATAAACACATATACAATTACAGGTCACTCGCGTACTATGAACCAAATAATTATAACATTAGATACATAAATATGAAAATGAGATAAGCCGAATAACATTAATTATTATTTAGGTAATGTTCTCGAATTAATTTCTTGAATATGTTTCTATTAGGGGCTGTTTTGATCTTACCAGGGAGGGCGTTCCAGAGGAGTGTAGCTTGAACAGTAAAAGAAGAGTTATATATATCCTGTATTATGTTGTGGCATGCAAAGTAGTAATAAGTATAAGTAATAAGTATAAGTAATAAGTAGTGTATTACTGGGCATATGAGATTAAGGAACTGATGTCTTAGGAGGCAGGGCTCAGTGTGATGCCACCCAGAACTGGTCTAGGTGACACAGCATTTGTTATGAGCAGTTGCACTTACCAGGTGAACGTTTTGCTCGTCCAGCGTTATCATATAAAAACACTTTTGACAACATCTTCGCGGTTGGCATGAATTTAAGCTTAACAACATAAATATTACATGAGCGACTACATGCAAACATCATACAATATAAATTAAATAACTTTATGATCGACTTCAACCCTCGATTTGCTATACTATATACGAGGGGTGATCCAAAAAGTAATGATAATCAGTTATTTCTAGTGCACACAAAAATACAAAAAAATTTCAGTCACTTACTCAGTTAACTACTAGTTCAGGGAAAAAAAATCATATAAATAGGCCACGATTCCCGGGAGCTACATTCATTTGAATACGGACTGTCAAGGAGTGAACATCAAAATGGAAAAACACGAAATCAGAGCTGTCATTAAATACCTCTGCTTGAAAAAAATGTCTACCAAAGACATACACAGCGACTTGGTGGAAACATTAGGGGACTCTTCTCCTCCATATTCCACAGTTGCACGCTGGGCTAAGGAGTTTAAGTTGGGAAGAACATCGACGGAAGACGAACACCGCGAAGGACGCCCATCGACGTCCCTCACTGAAGAAAATGTGAAAAAAGTTGAAGAAGTTGTATTGGAAGATCGAAGAGTGACTATCAGGCATGTAGCTGAGGTCACAGGGATCTCATATGGCAGCATTCAAAGAATCCTTGCGAACGAATTGCATATGAGAAAGGTCTCCGCGCGTTGGGTACCGAAAATGTTAAACGACGAGCAAAAGAAGAAACGAGTCGACATGTCAAGAGCAAATCTCGAAAAGTTCCAGGCAGACAAGGATAATTTTTTGTCACGTTTTGTGACCATGGACGAGACCTGGATCCACCATTTTGATCCTGAAACAAAACAACAATCGATGACATGGAAACGATCCGATGAACCGACGCCGAAGAAATTCAAAGTGTCAAGCTCAGCAGGGAAGGTTATGGCGTCTGTTTTTTGGGACGCTGAAGGAATAATCATGGTGGACTACTTGGAAAAGGGGGCCACTATTACAGGCTCCTACTATGCAGAACAAATAAGAAGATTGCGGGAGGCTATTAAGGAGAAAAGGCGAGGCAAACTGCGGGCTGGAGTGCTGTTCCATCAAGACAACGCACCGGTTCACAAAGCTGCAATTGCCATGGCTGCCATTCAGGAAGCGGGCTTTGAGCTGGTGGAACACCCCCCCTATTCACCAGATGCCCCAGCGATCATCTCTTTCCACGATCAGGAACACCCGAGGCAGAATTTGACGTTAGCGACTGATGGCCGCGTTGAGATTTTTGAGAGTCAAGATAAGATTTTTTCTAAGGAATAGGATAGAAGAGTGGACTAAATATGACTTGCTAGAGACTATGTAGAATACATTATTATATTATCTGTGTTTAAGATATCATAAACTTTGGATCACCCTCGTATGTATATTTGTTTATGTTTTATTATCAACGTTAAGTAAAAAATGTCACGACATTACAGTTGCGGACAATTAATCAAAATTGTAAAGTATGTGATGTGTTATGCCATTTTTTAATTGGCAGATCTTAAAAATAACTGTTTTTATTTGAATACTTCAGTTTCAAATTAAATTCTAAGTTAAACATACAAATTATTAGTTTTCGAGTATGAATATACTGTGACTACCAAAGCGTCTCACGAATCCAAAACCTGTTACTATCGTATCGTTTAACCATATGTATAAAAAAGTAAAGTAAAGTTTCAGCCTATAAATGTTCCACTGCTGAGCACAGGCCTTCTCTCATTTCTGACAGGGTTTTGGAGCTAGGAACAATTCGCCACGCCACGGGTTTGGCGGACTGCACATGTCTTCGAAATATTTTTTATTTCTCAGACATGCAGGTTTCCTCACGATGTTTTCCTTCACCGCCGAGCACGTGGTAAATTGGCACAAAATTGCAATTAACAGTTTTTAGTGGTGCCGGCACCGGGAATCGTACCCAGGTCACTCGCGTACTATGAAATTTAAAGCGAGCGTCTAGCCCCTGAGCTATGCAGCACACTACGGCCACTCTGCGCTCTCCACGCTGCAAATGCACAAGTGAGTGGCCGTGTTCGCAAGATATACATATGTCCTTGGGTAGTTACACACTTTTGACCTTTGCGACGCTAATGGTTACTGCCATCGTCTTACTCAAGAAAATTAAAATCAGTCTACAAGTCTTTATAATAACTAAAGCCCGCGACGTAGATTTTGGTTACAAAAAATACCGTACTAAAAAGCCGGAATAAAAAGTATCCTATGCCCATCTCCAAGATACAAGCTATCCCTGTCCCGAATTACGTCAAGATCGGTTCAACGGTAGTGCTGTGAAAAGGTAAAAAAACAGACAGAGAGAATTACTTTCCCATTTATAATATTATAAATATGGATTACAACGCAATGAGTTGATACCGTCGTTAACGGACTCTGAATGAAGACTCGGCGACGGAAACCGCCACAAAACGAATTACCACGTCACGCCCCGTTAGAGAAATAAAGCGCCGGCGAAGTTAAAATGCCGCGCACTCCGCCGACCATGTCGCTGGCAAAACCAAACGTCGTCGGGAGCGTTGCGTACTTTAAATACTCTTTTAATAAACCCATACCCAACTATGTGTCTCCTGTTAGCCAGGGTCATCATCATCATTTCAGCCTATCACTAGTCCACTGCTGAACATAGGCCTCCCCCATAGATTGCCACAAAAGTTGTAGCTCTCATTTTGGGGGGATTTTGCCATAGTTGCCACGCTTGGCGAGCGGGTTGGCAATCGCAGTTTATTTATTCAGATGTTCCAGGAGATGCTGCTGCCCATCTTCTGATTTATATTTTCCCTCTGTCGACTTTTACGACACCCACGGGTTGAGATGGGGTGGTACTCGTAGATTCTCTTAAGCCGCTACCACACGGTTTAAGCATACATGTCGTGTATTTTGTTCAGACTGCTTTCAAGTATGCATCTATTTTTGTTATCGATAATGAAAATAGTGATGTCAAACTGACGAATTTTATTTCCAGTTTGAGAGGAAAACGCTAATTACGAACTAGTTCCGATTTTGAACATGTTACATTTATATCTTGCTGTTTTAAATTCCGTTCCGCAGTGCAAAAGTCTAAATAATTTCCATTGTCTCCATAATCGGCAGACAGTTTTGATATCGCGATATTTGAACAAGACAATAATTTTCATCATCTTCATTATAATCGTCATAATTAGTATTTATACAGTCCACCGACCGCAAGTCTATGGCTTCTGCGGCCCCTCCCACTTTATGAGGATTTGCCGTTACCGCCGCGCTTGACATGCGAGTTGACGATTGCAGTACCAGACATCTGGACATCGGTCTAGATGATTTATGTCTGTGATATTTGTGAAGGCAGACCAGGCCCGAGATATTTTTCTGGCATTTCTCTGTATACTTATTACTCGACCACGGGATAAAATGCGATAGCAGATTCTCTTAAACCCCGACCACATCTCATACTGATTTTACTTGAAGAAAATGCTGCCACCAACCCTGTGGTTTATTTATTTTAAAATAATAATGTACAACGCAGTGATTGGATATTACACTAACTATAAGAAATTACAGATATTTTAAATATCATCATCATCATTTTTCAGCTGAACAAAAGCCTTTCCCATAGATTGCCACAAAACACAGTCCTGAACCGCCTGCATTCGTCGATTTCCTGCAAAACCGGTCGGTTAATATATGTTTATTATATAGAATGAATATTTATAAGAAAACACTAGTTACACAATCTTTAAAAAAAATTAAGAGATGTCTAAACAATTTGTCAGCTTTTAAAAGAAAGAATTCTAATATCTTACGCTGCTTTTAACAAAGAACAAACGTATACGTTTTTACGTTGAAGCTTTTAGAATTAATGGTTTCATCTCGGAATAAAGTATCTTGTAGTTCTCGACGTGTAAATTATGTAACTGTCTAGAGTGCTCAGTCATCTTAAATAGATCCCAAATTAAGAGTACTGCCCTAAATGTTCAATGTAAATGTCTCAATGTAAATGTCTCAAGTGTTATGTCATCTGAAACTTGATCATATTCGAAGAAAACTGCCCTAAATGCTCAGTACTGTTATCTCAAATAACTCAAATTGATACGACTTAACTCCGTCTTAAAACGTATCTAAGGTTGTTTACTCGGGCCATAAAATAAATGAATGCCTCTACTGCGCAGATAACTCGCTAACTCATGATGTCATTACTCTATAGATATAACACGTCTTAGCTCTTATAGGTATGATATATAATTCATGCAATTGAAAATTATATAAAGACAATAAACATCACATATTTTATATAAAATAAAACTAACAGATTATTATGTTTAAGTATGAACATTGCTTAGGGAACGAAACACCATAGTCCATAATCACTTGACGTATTTAACGTAACTTAGATGTAAAATTGGTAGACATAGTTTACGAAGCAGATGTGATATAATAAACTCACCGAATGCGCATGTGAAGGTCTGGAGGTGACTAATTATCGATAAGTATTTTACGGGTGTTGCACATCATTGTCGACATTATGGTTAATACGATTATAATGTAATAAATACTATAAATTAAATGACCAATTGCGCATTAACATTATTCTCACCAATTCCTACTACGCAATTGACTTAAATATTTAATTTTTAAATTTAATTGCTTAATAACTTAATTTAACTGTTTCTTACAGAATATTAATACCATCGTAGAATAAATTATTATTTCTCTCTATTTGATCAAAACAAATGACATTCTGGGAACATTATTGTTACTAACAATCAATGAATACTTGAGTATGTTTTACGAAACAGATGTTATGTAATAAACTCATAACGAAACATGCACATGTGCATGTAGCAAATTATCGATAAACATTTTGCGGCCGTTGCACACCCTTAGCGACATGATTCATTAATACGGTTACAAGGCTCAACCAATAGCGTATTAACATTATCCATGTCATGTGTCCCTGTATTATGTTACTTAAATTTTAGTACGTTTTAATCTTTTAGTATTTTAACTAAAACTGTACCTAAATGATAATTATCAGAACGGGAGAATAAATCAATATTCACTCGCGCGACATAAAAAAAATCAAGCAAGTACGACGATCCAGACAAATTATATTCGCTTCATCCGCCTCCCCTTGCCGTGCCTGGCGATATGTGATTTTCAACGGGAACATGTGCACTTTAATTGCAATTTTCCATACAACTTTTTATTCGTAGCAATTGAGGTTTACCGATGTGAAACAAAAGTTTTGTTATACTCACTTCAGAAGTTACCTACTAATAGTATAACATCAACTAGCCTCCAGACATTCAGAATCAGAAATGGAAATTCAATTTTTAAGATGCATGAACATGCAAGTGACAGACCTATTTGTTCCAGCATTCTTAGTTTGATGCGTTCAACTTCCTCCCCTGCTCAATACGATTGGAATAAATGGTTTTGCCTCCAATTTCACTTCATAGCACCAATAGGTTGGCAATACTGTATTTACACTTTTTTTATTTACATGGTCGTTGTATTATTTTAAAATGATCTATTGTTTAATGAATACGATGTTGGTAATAAAAAATTAAGTCTGACAATGAACATTTGATTCCAGCAGTACAAGTGTAATTCGGCCAGTAGTACCACCGCGTGGCCTAGTGGTCAGACTACCTGACTTCTACGCCAAGGGTCATGAGTACGAATCCCAGCCGGAGCCAACATTTAGCTGCACAAATTGTTGATTTTCGGGTCTGGTTGTGTTGCATGTGAAATTGATGTCTATAAAGTTCACCCACGATACAGGATAAATCATAGTGATATATCGTTTTTAAAAAAATCAAAAGAATACATACGAACGCGAATTCTTGTGGCAATACCGATTTATGTTTGCGAGGTAGACTATAGTCAAAACAAATAAACATATGATAATCGCAATGCTTGGTTTACGGATTGACGATTGCAATATATAGGTATGGAACATTGGGGATAATGATTGCGCCAGATTGCGCCAGATTGCACCAGATTGCAACGAGATTTTTCTGGCATTTCCCTTCAGTCGACTTTAACGACACATGCTGGTCAAGACGGGTTGGTAAATTTTCTTACGCCACCACCTAACGGATATTCTGCTTAGTTTCAAGCATCTTTAGTAACTGATGATGTACTCCTAGCCGATTTTCGACCAAGGCGACAAGTACTGAATACTGTTGGAAGTTATCGACTGCGCTGGAGATATTATAGTGCCTCAGGTGTAAGCTCAAACACAGAGGCTTTCACTTATCCCAGTATGTCAGAAACACGGAATCAATCACTGGGACTTGTGTTCCTGGGCAAATGTTGGCTCCGGCTGGGATTCGAACTCAAGATCTGCGGGGTAAAGACAGTTACTCTAACCACTAGGCCACGCAGTCATCACCTTAATTTACTTAGTTACTATTATTAACTTAATTACCTTAATTAACTAAGTACACACTAAATTAGATCCCAACTTCATCGAAAAATTACCATAAGTTAATCCGAAATGCATAAAATATTAAGTAATAACATCATCAACGGTATTTTCGTAGTTAAAATATTGAGCTCCAAAGTCAATACTAAACGTAAATACACCAAACATCTCTGTTAAATATTAATGCAAGACCTACGTACACAAGTTGAGACACGCGGAAAAGCAACTGATGTGTGAAATAACAAAGCAAGACGCACACGTAACGTGAATCTCTAGCACATGATGTAACATAACCTTTGTAAAGAAGACATAGGTACTACAGATCAAAGTATAACTTAAGCAAATCATGTATTAATACGTGAAGAGAGAATTCTGTACCCCTTTTAGATTTGGCAGAGTTAGATACGTTTGCATGTGTTACAAACACATTAAATTTAATAAAATAAAACCAAAATTATTTGCGTTCATACAGACATTGTCAATGACATAATAGTCTCGTTTGTTTACGTCCATACTGTCAATGTCAAACACATAATAGTCTGTGTTGAAACGGTAGCACAGAGAGAGTAGAAGAGCTCATCTCGTTGAAACGATAAGAATATTAAAAAAAACGATATATATCTCACACTATAATTGCCCGTACCATAAGAGTGCAAACTTTTAGGAACATAAATTTCAAGTGCGCCACCAGACACGAATGCCAAATTTTTCATAACAGCCAACCCCCCTCCCCCTCCTCCGTAAAAGGAAAGTATGCATAGGAAGCAGAAGATGTAAGGAAAGAATAATAATTTTCGTGGTTCTTAAACCGTTGACACTGCCTGTGACCACTGTCTATGTAGATGTTCCTAGGCCCTAGCCTTAGACAATTCAAGTCCCGTGGCCTCTCTCCCCTTTTCTATCTTCCTAAAACAAACTTACACTAACGTAATTGTCTATGATCCTGGACTGTCTATTTAAAGGGGTCGGAGAGAATCCCAACGGGCTTTACTCCCACCGACTTGCTGGCAAACGTACTTGGAGAGACATGATATGAGATTGATTTACGAGTAAGCCCAAGTTATCAAGTTTTCTAATTATTTAGGTGTTCTTGCCGATTTGTTTTTTTTTATTCGGAACCTACCAACAATTAGGGAAAAAAATAGAATACCAACGATTATTGTATTTTGTACCGTTTAGTACAACAGTTTGCAAAGCCAGAAATTAAACGTCACTATATCTTTTAAATTACAAATGCTGCCTTTAAAAGGTCAATATGTAAGTTGCATTTTTTAAATCAGGAACTATAGTCATGTTAGGCTTTGAATTAATCTGGTCAATCTATTTACTGATTTACATAGTTGTTCACTACAAATTCCTAAGATGGCGAGGCGTTTGAATTACTTCCTTAGACTTACAATGAGGTGCAGACCTCTTTAGTACATTAAGAATGCTGCCGTCTGCGGCAAGACGTGGTTTCCTTTTAAAGCGTATAGTTTCTTTTATACTCGCGGAAACAATTTTTTAATGCTCATGACACAAACGTTTGTGTCGTATTTAAAACGTGAACAAAGGGAGTTAAAGGGTCTCCAGTATTCAGAAGTAATATCAGTTTTTATTTGTTTTTCTATTATATTAATGGCGAGGATTATCGTTCTCATCATAACAATTTTTGATTGTAACTTTTCCTGAGTTCCGTTATTATGGCATAATTGAAGTGGTTCTTCTGTTATTCCCCCTAGTACCTTAGTCTCCTTTCACGACACCCAAGGGAAGATATGGGATGGCAGTTTCTCAAACGCTGCCACCACACGACCCATTTAAAGGAAGCAGGTGAAGTATAGAAACTCCCTCTAAACAGGTTTTTATACGACGTCAATTTGAATGTTGAGCTGTCCATGATAGTAAGGTAATTAATGCTTTATTACTAACACTTCATCAGTGTTAGCATGTCACTGAGTAAAATCACTAGGACCCATTTTGTATCCCATGTACCACAGAATAAGTAATGACATACTTTTTACTTTTTTTACTTCATCCACCTTTTCTCAACGATTGCTCGACGCAAACTCCACACCGTGTCTTTTATTTTATATTGTTATTGTCACAAACACGAATTTTAAGCATACTTAGTGAAAACAGTTACAGTAACTTTGTAGTGAATTATTAATAAAAATAATCATAAAACTATATCGTGAAAGGTTTTGACTAAGGTTGTTGATGAATGATCTTTTTATATTTATTTCGGTCAATGCCAAATCAAAGTTCATATGCAACAACGCACGACAATCCCACAAGCGTGACATAACGAATATTTTATGTTCCATTATAGTTTCTTTCATTGGATGTTTGGCCTTCCGACACCTAAACTTCTGCCTACCTCATCGTGCGAATGACAAAGTATGCGGGTGGACACAGATAAGGAATAATTAGTATGGCAAAGTATCGATGGCATTATATCGGTAGCTTTCGTATGCAATACTACTTTTGTTCTGACCGTAGAATCAATGCAATATATATATATTTATTTATATTAATACAAACAATTATTTGTATTCATTCAATGCTTATTATTATTAGATTAAGTCTTTTTTAAGTAATCTGCATAATTTATTAAGAAACAAAAATATATCTCTGCGATTAGTTTTTTGTTTATAATTAAGACAAAAAATGTATGCCTGACGAATACATTTTCGACATCACATGATATACTTTAAATATTTACCCTGAAGATTTAATTACGACATTTTAAGTGACAAGATAATAAGGTACTCATAAAAATTGAAATTGCCTACGCGACTTTACCACAACGGCCTCTTTAATTACGCGTGAAATATTTACTGACACATTATCGGTTATTTGCTTTCGTACGTTGGAGATTGTTTCGCGTTTGTTATCGCCGTTTTCTTAAACCTTATCTCTTGCAAACTTACAATAATGTAGTGTTAAGAAGAAATGTTCAACTACCGCTTGGCACGAGCATAAAGATCTGAAAAAAATTTTGTACATGCACCAGAATATGTACATCATTTATTTAGGAAAGATACGGCACACCAACATATACACAATATAACCTATAAAAGTGTTTATGAAATGATTACGAATATTACTTTTAAAACTGTAACTGTGTAATTAAGCTGAATTATTCGGCCTGTTATTAAGTTATTCCGCCAACAATTTATGAATGAAGATAACTCACATTTGGAAATTTTAACTTATCAATTTAAAACTATTTCATCATAATTTGTTATGACTGGGTACATTTTATCGCTTCGCTTACAAAGAGAAATTTTATTCGTATTATGAGGAGAAATGTATATAAATCTAATCAAATCTCAAACGCATTGCGAAACATGTTAAACAGAAAAATGACGCCGTCGCGCATAAGTTAAATACGGGAACCATAACTCACACGTCCGGTAAAAAATCCGAGCACTATTTCACATACACTAGTTGCACGTATTCACTAATTTCGCAGTTTATAAACTACTCTCGCTGTTTTGAGAGAAATTTCCACGACGTCGGAACAGGCGTACGACGCGGTCGGCGCTTCCAGCGTCACTGAACAGTTTACCGCTTCAAATAGTGGGAGTTATTAGTTAATAAACAGGCTAGTAATGAGTTGTAACAACCGACGGAAGTTGACAGAATTCTATCCTGTGCTTATTTAAGATATAGTTGGGTTTCGGTCTTTATTCTTCTTGAAAATGAGGAGTGACTACAAATAACAGATCGATAACTAGGCTACCAGCTCACCTAGAGGTCTATTGTGTAACACTGGTAGGTTTCGTGGTTGGTCTTATTTTGGCCTATGAAGCTCATTCATTGAATAATATGATAAAAAAAAACGATCACGAAACCTACCACAGTTACACAATAGACCACCCGGTGGTGTATCTAAATAAACGCTTTAGGAAGTCGCACTCTTAAAAATTATTTGAATGTGTTGTACTTATACCAAGCAAGGCTCGGCAGGCAGTGTTCAGCGTGACTGCCTGCCGAGTCGCTGTGGGTCGGGTTCGAGTTGTCGTCGAAGCCGATATGTGTAAAAAAAAATGTCGTATGCCCGGTGATTACACCAGCTCTCAGTGTCCTTCAGATAGAAATGCAGTACCTTCACGCCAGAATAAATTATGAATTCTGCACCAATGTCCAGTTCTTTTTTAACTGATGTCACAGTGGTCGAAATACAACACGACAAATCCTAAACAGATTTTACAGAATATATATATTTTGTGATATAAAGCGCTCGTAACGTCAGGTTTATAAAAAGTAACATTATTAGCGATACAGTCCATAAAATCTCGTTTTATTTAAATGTAACATACTTTAATATTTATAGATTATTTTATCCAAAATATCCTGAATATAAACTGATACGAAACTAATTGGCAATAATGGTGCTATAGTCATAAATTAAGTTATTAGTCTACGTTTATTTTTTCAAAATGCCTCCGAGTCACATTTAAAACTTACAACGGAATAGCAACTGCAGCCTCTATTAAACGTTTTATATCACCTATAACGTATAAATCATAAAATGTACCAAAACCAACGACCGAAATTGAATTAAATACTGTTCATAATTATGCAAAATCATAACTTTTCTAAACATTTAGCCGAACATTTCCTCCCGATTTTTACAGACATCCATTTAAATAGGTTCTTTCGACTAAGTTAATTTCATCATCGTTAACAGCAACGGATTTTTTTAAAGTTATTGAGGAACCTAAACAGTTCATATTTATCGTCACTATTGCACCCCATAGTATGGTCCACCGCCGCACAAACTATGTATTATTACCTATTAAGTATTTAAAAAAAGGTTTTTTTACGTCTTCAGCCTGTTAATAATCCATGCCACTCTCAGAAATGGAGGATTTGCCAAAATCATCACGTCTGGCAGGCGAATTAGTGGTCGCAATACTAGACGCTTCGCACCGCTTCTGCCAGTCACGGATCTGTATATTTTAAATCTAGAATCGAGATGGTTATCTCGTCACCTTTCGGAAGCCATGACATAAACCTATCATTTCCCTTAGTCGACTCTTGCGACACCCACGGGACACGAGATGGGCTGGATGGGGAACATATTGTTTCGAATTTGAGTTTATTTTCAAATAAGAACCTAGTCGTAGAATTTCTTTTATATAAAACATTCATAATGAGCAGTCAGCGATTACAGTGAATCCTCACAGTTTGAGAGAGGTTTATGCCCAGCAATGATCTGCAAATAAGCTGATAGGGGTGGTGATGATGAATTATAAAACGATACGGTAGCGGTTGTTTAGAGGTTGGCTACATTTTTTTAAGGATAAAGTTAAAAGTACGAGCAAAACGTTCACCTGGCGGTAAGTGTAAAATCTGCCCATAACAAATTCTATATCACCCAGAACATTTCTGTGTGACAGCTCACTGCGCCCGTTGCCCTGAGACATCAGTTCTTAAGTATCATATGCCCAGTGATTACACTAGCTTACAGTGTCCTTCAAACCGAAACGGGCCGTGAGGTGGTACCTACCTAGACGGATTCCTGCATAGGAATCACCTACCACCAGTAAAAATATGTACATAACGCACGCATGACACCAAATGTCATTTTTTTATCGGTAACGGGCAAGTTTTACATCGTATTTAGGAATCTTCAATTAAATTAATATAATACAATTAATATTTCACAACGACGCACATATCGAATTACGTATACAGTGTTATGTCCAATTACGTAATGTTAAATAATCGTTCAAATCGATTAACGTTAATTGCTTTCAAGCCTTGCAAATACTAAATAAGACTGAAGAACAGAAGCCGATCGTTACGATCGTAATTATGACTTAATTTATGTCTCGGAACAATTTGCGCTAAAGTGCGACACGGCAGTCAAAGGGCAGTAATTAAGGACTTTACTGATGGGACCACGTTGTGCCAGTCATTCTATCAAGCAGTAGTGTGCGAACAGTGTTTCGGTCTGAAGGGAACTGCCAGCTCACTAGCTAATTACTGTGCATATAAGACTTAAGAACTGATGTCTCCGGGTGAAGTGCACAGTGTGTTGCCACACTGTGCCCTCGGTGACACAGCACTTGTAATGGGCAGACGAAGTTGCACATACCGACAAGTGAACGATTTCGTCGCGACGTCCTCTCCATAAAGAATGAAATTTAATCTTCATGACTTAATTCTTGCAAATATTTATAATGCTGTCATTTGTCCGGATTTGCCGTAAACTTGAACCCTAAAACTATTTCTCCAACAAAAAGAGAAGCAATGATCCTATTGCTGAGACGTGCTCAACTGTCAATTCCTCGCCTTCTTGTCTCTAAAGAACAACTAAAGATTTTACTATGTGAATAAAATTCACATTTGCTTGGATTTTCAAAAAAATTTGTGGAATTTTGTTCTAGTAAATCACAAGCAGAATAGACAGTGTGCGCTTTTTGTGAAATATGTTTATGCTAAATGTAAAAATTTTAGATTCAACGAATATCATTAAATAGATTTATGCATAATTATTACATTACATTAAAATCTTTTTTATTTCACTTTACTTTAGAGACGAAGACGCTGATGTCATTCGTAGAATATATAATAGTCGCGACCGCTCGGTTTAACTATCAGTGTACCGCCTGCTGTGTCTTAGGTCCTGGGTTTAAATATGAATCGTAGTCAATATTTTTGATTAACTCCAATGGTTTTCGGTTGTGGATGTTATTGTGATTAACCCGTGCCACTGACAAACCTGTTTGCGCTAATTCTTGTTTTCTTTGGCGTTATCCCGACAAATTATGAGGGTCCGCACCCGTCCACCGCCAGGCCTAGTGATTAGAGTATTTTTATAGTATATTAGTTTTATATTATTAAATAACTATATATAATATAAAACTAAATATATAAAAATAATAAATACTAATATATGTAGGGTCTACTTTTTTTGTAGGCGCGGAGTAAAAAGTACGCGTAGTAAACTGTGTTTACTGCACTAGTGTATATTAGTTCCTTAATGATTTCGAGATCGTGTCCGGCAGAGTAGAACATCGACTATGGTGTTGTACGGACAGCCCTTATTCGTGCAGAATAATACCAGAATATGCAATGCTGTCACAAAACTGCTCGTGGGAGCGCAATGGGGAGTTAGAATTTTTTTGACTCGTACCAAAATGGCAGCGATGTGGTTCGCCACCTTTTTGGCACATATGGGTAAAAGACGTGACTTTATATAAAAAATATATATATATATATATATATATATATATATATATATATATATATATATATATATTAAATTTACCTTAACAATAACGTTACAGCTGGACTTTTGGCGTCAACTCGAAAAAAGGCAGTAGTGTTTTTATTGAATTTGTGATGATTAATAGTTTATTATGCAAAAACTGCTCGTGAAAGTGCACAGTGATCGGAAAATTTAATTCAAGACAAAAATTGTACTTTTCGCATTGTCTTCATCAGTCCATCAAAGTAAAAGCTTCCGTAGAGTGAAGTATCATTTTACATTCGATCGAAATTGTGAAATCTTGCTGCTTGAAGATTGTATACCTGGGGGTCTACCGTGTAACTCTGATTGGTTTCGTGGTCGGTTCCATTTCATCCCATTAACTAATAAATGAAAAGTTCATACGCTTAAATTAAACCGATCACGAAACCTACCAGAGTTACAAAATACGCGTAGACCTCCTGGATATGTTACTTGGCACTGGAAAATATTTTACGGCTGTTATCATATATAAATACCCGTACAGTTAAATTGGTGTTCTTAAGCCTTGCTCATTGCCTTGCCATCACAGCACCGGACTCGTCGCACCCTTGACACAGCCCCCTGTCACAGGTTACTTCGTCACCTTTACCACACGATCTCATCCCGTAGGGGTCACGGGATGAGATCGTGTGGTAGATTTTCTAATTTGCGTTTTCATGCAAGCTCGTCGGTTGCGGGTACTTTTGCCGGACCTTTCGGAATTGCGCGGCATAATAAATTACTATATAGCATACAAAGTTATAATACAATCAAGCACACTGTCCTAATAACTAGCAAAAACACTCAGAAGCGGCGAACCTTGACTTTTAATATACGACGCTTTTTATACCACACTCAAAGGAAGCGTCTATTTACTTTTAGTTAAAGCATTTGCTACTAAATTTCGCATTAATATTTTAAACAGTGACTTTAATGATGGACTGTTATTATAGACTACATTATCATGCTAGTTTTTATTACGTACCGTTTTTTTTTTGCAAATTAAAATGAAGACATTACACGTGCGCAGCTAATGGGCGTACCAAACAATATATCGATAATCCATACTAATATATAAATGCGAAAGTAACTCTCTCTGTCCTTCTGTCTGTTTGTTACCTTTTCACGGCTCAACCGCTGAACCGATGTTCACGAAATTTGGCACAGAGATAGCTTGCATACTGAGAACGGACATAGGATACTTTTTATCCCGGAAAATGAAGTAGTTCCCACGGGATATTTAAAATTCCTTTTTCCACGCGGACGAAGTCGCGGGTGTCAACTAGTAATCTATATATTAACAAAGTCGGGTTACATAATGATTTCTTATATTTACGCGAACACTACACATTTAAATGAAACTAATTAAAATTTATAAAATTAGTTTCATTTAAAAGTCGGGTTAGTTACACAAAAACGACTAGACCGATTTCTATGATGTTGGATTTGTTGGATTCGTCTCTGCCTGTATAGCAGAATAACTATTAAAAAACCATAAAAAAACTCGAAAACAAAAATTATAAATTAATTGGCTCATATATTTTCCGTATACATCGCCATCTTTGACTGAACTACATGACAGAAACAAAACTTACATTATTTTTATGTATAACAGTTTTGTGACAATAAATACATTTTCATTCTTTCTATCTTCTCTCATTATCCTCTGACAGCTGATTCAACTGCGCGGTCCTTTCATTGCATACCATTGAGCTAGCTGATCAGAAGGGCGCCGCAATTTATGAACATTTTTTTCGAGTTTCCACTAATTTTCATTTAGTTTTCGACTGTTATTGCATTTGTAAGTCAAAGTTCGGTAAGTTGCCATCGAATCATTTCCTCGATCAAAGACGATCTTCGATCGAGGAAATGCCACGCGGAAATGCAATGCAAAAAAATTAACGCGATAAAATCCGTAAACGTAGTTTTATTAAATGTGTAATATTCGCGTAAATAAAGGAGTTAAAATAATAGTAAGTAAGTAAGGAACTATAAAAAACTTCAACCAACAGGGGAAGGCATGTATAGGAAAAATACGATAATAAACTCGATGGCTATTCGTCTGTTTTTTTATATCATTACAGTAGAGTATACAACTCAAGCGTTAATTTGCGGAATGGACGTCGTGTCGGGTAAGTTATTTTTATTGTTTAAGTGAAAGCGTTATGGCCTAACGGAGTGAATCACTGCGCAATATTGATCTCGGTCTAATTTATTTACTGTTTTTGCTACCGTCAAATCAAATTAGAGAACGACATTTTTTTACTTTTGGTATGCTATATGTAGGTTTTATGTAGTAAAGAACTATCCTACGTAGTTCCGAACTAAATTTAAATAAACAATGTTTAACAGTATTCGGGACACTGCTTTTTCAATTCGTTCAGTATAAGTTAAACAGTATAAACGATCGAACGATAGTCTATAAAGTATGCGTCTTTAATCTAGCCTTATACAGCACAAGTTGTAAAGTTCTTATTTATTAGATTTCGAAAGGAGCACATTCAGCAGTAGAAACAGTTTTACTAGCGTAATCACTGGGCATATGAGACTTAAGAACTGATGTCTCAGGGTGACGGGCGCAGTGTAGTGACACACAGAAATGTTCTGGGTGACATAGCATTTGTTATTGGTAGACGTTGCACTTTACATCAGGTGAACGTTTTGGTCGTTTCGTCGCTCTAACCAATAAAAAAAAATACCCACCAATCCCAAAGGATCAGTAAGCTGAAGTAACAATGAGCCGGCTGTAAAACTCGTCGAACCGATAGCAGTTGGAGATGAATTTCTCGAAGAACACTCTGTTGACGAGTCTGGGACTGTCTGCCGGTACGAGGTATGGTAACGTCGGATGCATGACAACAAATGACAATGGAGAGACACCATATCCAAGTGAACGAGGACGGTGAATGTCGCTGTCTTAGGGCCTTGATTAATGACAATCTTAAGATACTTATGTCTAGTAGTGGATTCTGCTCTACGAGTCGTTAGTTCGATTTCCGTACGGGAGAATTATTTGTATGCCTTATAATAGTTGTTTCGAGTCTGGGTGTTGGTGTGTGAAATTTATGCCTGTATATGTAGGCCTCACTCCGTTTGCCGAGATACGGTCATCATTTTAACATGGTTCTATTACAACAGTAGTCACTTCTGTTACAGATGATTTCAGCCCATTGACCGATGAATGTGTTAATGATTTTGGGTCTCCAGTGATATTAATTCATTTCATCCCTTTAAAAAATTAGTCGCCTAAAAAGACAAAGAGAATTAAATATTAAATACTTTAGTCAATGTTTTAAAACGTGCGAACGGCTATTTAAGACTTAATTTAGATTTAGACCCTAAGTAAATTCATGAACAGTGTGCACAATTCAAAGTAATAGCTTCAGTATTTATTTCATTGCATCTGTTCGGATAGACAGGAAAACAAAAAAATCAATGATATTTATTTGTCTTTGTAATGAGTTTTTGTTTAAGTCGGTATAGTACGTAAGGTGTTAGATTACTTGTATAATTCAAAATAAGTAACTTTTTCAATAAAAGTGAATACTTATTTAATAATAGGTGACGCCTAAAAACAAATACACCTATTTCAAATACAAACTTGTGCAATTCCACAAGTTTTTATTGCTACCCATTCGAGGTGCCACTTCTAGAAGAGGTGCTTCCTTTAATAGGTAAAGAGCCCTTACCTTGTCAAAGCCTAAGCTTTTGAAGTCGAAAATTAATAGTTTTTTTTTTAATTAATTGGTCGGCTGCAGCTTTAAAAAGACAGCCAAGTGCGAGTATGACTTGCACGTTGTGCGTTCCGTTCTCTACCTATCATATTATCGAAATTATCAAAATACGTTATTAATTTTAAAGGTAGCGTAATTTTTTAACCGCATTATACAAACATTTTAATAAAACCTTCATACATACATACATAAGATCACGACTGTATCCCATAAGGGGTAGTCAGAGACTGGGAACTCACTGCAAAAAACAGATGACTGCCACAATCCACGTTTCACCAAAACAATATAATGCATTTGGTGTGATAGGTAGTGAGCCCATCGCCACCATGCGCTGTTGGGTCACAGTGCAGTTTAATTACTTACTCGCCTTTTACGAGAACCATTGGATGAGATATAGTGGTAGTATTCTTTTAACGAGCCGCCACCACACGGTATAAAAATTTCAAATAATAAAACCTTAGATTGATATTATATTAATCAAACACATGTACGAAAACTTTATCCTGTACTCTAGGACTATGTACTCGTAGTTGTGGAGCGCATGACACTTGATGTAAATTATAACGAAAAAGCTTTTTCGTAAAAATTTAAGAGCTTTAACGGATAAATACACAAACAACAAAGTGATCCTATAAGGGTACTTTTTTCATTCCGAGATGCAAACCTCCCAAAAAATTTGAATTAAATATTGTGTACATAATAAGTTATATTTTTGTAACCATCAAGACCTCGGATTCCAAGTTAAATAATAAAGAAAAGTACTTATCATAAAATTTCAAAAAAATAATTAACTTACCCGATCTGTAATAGCTTCTTCCATCTTCCCGCGCTTGAGACCCGGCGCTCGGATAACATTAACTGGTGGCGCCATCACTGCGGGCGGAAACGCGTTATTGCCCGCGTTGCCACTTGTGCCGACCGGTATAAAACCGGCTTCCATCATATCATGTACACATTGCTGCTACTCGACAACAGATGGCGCTATTCACAAATTAATTATAGAATCAATTCTTCATTGCAATAACTTAAAAACCTTTTAATTTGTAAATTTACTGATCAATTCACTGTTTGGACGAATTACAATATTCAAGTCACTAGCCATTGTAAGGAACCGTTTTTTTGAGCACAGTTTTTATTAATAACATAAACATTATTGAGCACGTTCGAAAAGTATGCTAAATAAAACACACAGCACTGTCATAAACCAAAAAATCACAGATAAATTGTGTTGTGAACAGATTAGGATTTTTTCGAAATTCACAACAAAATTTACGCGTTAACTTCACCACACATGTAGAGTTTCTGTTTTTCGATTCGCTATGCAACCACTGTCCCTCTCGTTTACAGTTCCTGCGAAAGAGACAAAATTTGGTTATGATAATTGACAAAACAACATCTTAAAATGAATGAGACAGGTTTCGCTACAACTATCGTAAATTTAATAGTATTGAATATCAAGGCTTTTTTAATAACATAAAGGTTACTATTACAATACGCAAACCAAATAGTTCTATTTTGACTTAATTTTAATCTAGAAACGAAAAGATAAACGTTTGATGACGTCAATAAATACGGTTCTCGGAAGCAGAGCTTAAATAATGAATACACGTTTTTTTTTCAAAAAATCTTGAATAACTTACGCAAATATTTTCTGCGGTAACTGAACTTAATAACAAAAAAGGCATTTATGTCATTATAGTTATTATAAACACATTTCTACATATATATAATCATTTATTAAGTAAATTATTGTATTAAAAAAACAATAACACTAATTAATATACCATATCTAACGTTTACTAATTTTATTAGATAAGCTACATTGTGCTGAAACTTCTTAATTCAATAAAATTAAATAGATGAGGCTATTCTGTTGATCTTTCTGAACGGATGAAATTTAATAAGTTTTTAATTCGGAGGACTTTTGGCGCCAACACGAAAAGTGGCGGTAGTGTCTTTATTGAATTCTGTAATTTCTGTGTATATTTTGAATTTTGATGATACTTGATACTTTATTACGCAGCAAAAAGGCGTGAAAGGGCAGAGTGATTACAAAATTTAATTCAAGACCAAAATTGTACTTTTCGTATTGTCTTCATCAGTCCAGCAAATCTTCAGTAAAAATTAACAATTTTTTTACTGTCGATCGAAAAGAAGTTAAAACAAGTTTAATGAAATGATTACTTAAAATTGGCTAAAATAGGTGGATTTAGAAGTTGATTATCAGAATCAAAAAAGAAGGAGAAACATAATTCAGGGACTTTTTGGGGCCAACGAAAAAATGGCGGTATTGTTTTTATTGAATTTTGTATTTTTCGTTTATATTTTGATTTTTGATGTTTATAGCGTATAGGTGTCCGGCAGAGTAGAATAGCACCGCTTTCCTACCGAGGTGTCACAAGAGGCGACTAAGATATTGTACGGATAGCCTTTATTCACGCAGAATAATACCATAATATGCATGCTGTCACTATACTGCTCGTGGGCACGCAATAGTAAGATTTTATCATTCGTACCAAAATGGAGGCGACGTGGTTCGTCACCCGCCACGCCTCTGTTCCCGCGGGGGGCGAAAGGTGGGCTTCGGGTGTAGTCACTGCCTACCGCTTATATGGGAAAAAGGGTTTTTAGGATTTCCAATTTAAGCATAATGGTCGAGTGCGTGTTTTAAACCGTGGTAGGTGAGGAGCTGGGTGATTGCTATAAATTTTCATAGCGCGTGACGGGCGGGTCCTAATCTGTGTGTCTGATCTGAATCTGTCTGAACCCAAGCCGGAGCGGGTCCTGGGTCTGAATCCCAACAGTTGTGCAAAAGAGAGAGGGAGAGAGAGAAACCTTGGTGCCGGCACCACTAAGATTGTTAATTACAATTTTAAGTACCGATTGACTACGACATAGCAGCGAAAGAAACACTGAAGAGAAACTTTCATGTGTAAGTAGTAAAACATATTTTGACGATATATTGTGAAGTCTTGACGGATTTATGGGACCGTGGCATACACTTCCGTAAAACTCTCATTTACATGCTGTTAATTAACATTATTATATATATGTCACACTTTGATATAAACGATAAAACACCCACGAGATGAGATGGGGTGGTAGATTGTCTATTAAGCTTTACTTGTACGAAAAGGAAGGCAAGTATTTTCGCTACATTAAATTATTGAAAATTTACATACCTCTTAAAAATATCTTTAACTTAAGAGATATTATTAAAAATGTATTCGATTGGGATCAGAATTCAAAAACAGATTAAGATTACATTTAATTAAAATTATTAATTATATAAATGTAAGACTAACGTTCTAATAACTCTGTTTATCATTTCCAGTATAAAAGTAAGTGGCGTGTGCAGATACGATAAAATCCTGAGATGTAATTTACAAAGCGACAATAGAGTTACCATGAAAAAAAATAATATGTGCTGGCAATTATTATTTTATTCAAAATAACGTATACAATACACCTCGCGAATAACTATTATTAATAAAAAATAAGATGGCTAGCTCATTCGGCGGCCGTCTGTCATAGAGACTTGATAACACCTCTTTGTGAAATGAAACCAGGGATTGCAAAAGCATTTGCTTATGCTTTTCATAAGATTACTTATTTATTTAGGTTACTCAAATGAATAGGTTATCAGATTAACTGGGTAATCTACCTTAAAGCGCTTAATCTCTTTAAGCCTGAAAAAGAGGCGATTTGTTTTTTTTAGGTTACAGGGTTACAAATGGGTAAGATGTTTAAGTTAACCCTTAGTTTAAAAAACAAAAATTAAACAAAAAAACTGCTCAGAGATATATGATTGTATCTTAAATTATCTTAGTTAAAAAAAACTTGTGTCATACAGATCTTACGAATTCTAACATAATTATCTATTCTATGGGTAGGTGCTGCAATCATAATGCCTGGCATTTTAATTTACACTTAAACATTGCAGTGAGTAAACACATACTACATATAATCGACGAGACTGGGAACAGATGACAATTCCGCACAGATTTCATAAGGATAACTCTTCATAACGATAAGTGGTAAGCGTTTTGAAGATATAATTCTTACGAAATACATAATGGTAACCCGTTTAAAAAATAATCATCGTGACTCATTTGATTTTGGTAAGAGGAAATTTTGACTTGTAAGTGTTATCCGTTCCAGACATTCTTAAGAATAGGTAGGATTCCTATGCAGGCATCCGTCTAGGCAGGCACCACCGTAAGATCGCATGGGCATATAAGACTTAAGAACTAAAGTTTCAGGGCGACGAGCGCAGTGTGGACACAACATTAGTTATGGACAGTACTTATCATCATGTGAAAAATTTATTCGTCTCGTCACTGTTTTCTATAAAAAAGTCCATGAAAATTGAAACGTGTGGCAATGCCAGCTGCTTTTTTCCCATCCATCGTGCCATTAACATTCCTCGCCTTTTATGTGCACTTAATTATCATCAAAGTTAATTTCTATTCATCGAGACATAATTGCTTAAGCTTAACACGCTGGTATTTTTTTTATTGCATAAAGTGATGAAACGAGCAAAACGTTTACCTTATGGTACGAGTAAGTGCACCGTCTGCCTATAACAAATGCTGTGTCACCCAGAAAATTTCTGTGTGACAACACACTGTGCCCATCACATTGAGACATAGGTTCCTAAGCCTCATATGCCCCGTGATTACGCTAGCTCATAGTGCCCTTTTAACCGAAACACAGTAATGTTTGCACACTACACTGTGGTGGGCGTGTAAGAGAAGCGTAAGTAGAGGACATATCATTCTGTAGGTGTCGCAGGGGTCCACTAAAGAATTTGCTTCAAAAACCGCATAGCCACCTTCCCGGACAGCAACGTCAAATTTGCGGTGTGGTGGGTTTGACTATGGCCAATTCTCCCAACTTGAATGAGGCCATGTTCTGCACTGGATCGGGACTATTAAGAAGCGGATGGTGAAGATTATGACGACCTCTCACCTTTATTATTTTCTTTTTCAATTACGAACAGGCTTACCTTCGAACAAATTTTGTGAAGGAATCCGTCTAGGAAGGTACCACCCCAGGGCCAGTTAATCTGCCGTGAGGCACTGAGACTGGGCATATGAGACTTAAGAACTTATGTCTCAGGGTGACGGGCAAAGTGTGGTGCTAAACAGAAAAAATTCTGAGTAACACAGCATCTGTTACAAGGCAGGCGTTGCACTTACCATCAGGTGAACGTTTTCGTCGTCTCGTCACTTTAGCAAATAAGAAAAAATACCTGACTGCTACGCAGATCCTGGGTTGGATTCCCAGCTAAGCCTATTAAAAAATTAATAGTTTTCTGGTCTGATTGTGAGAAATTTATGTTATTAAATCGTACTCACGATACACGAGAAATCCTAGTATAGGGCCATTTGATATATCAGTATCAGTAGCGTCTTACCGTTTTTGACTACTTAACTTATTTATAAAAAAGAGACGTATTTTATAATTAATAAGAAAGTTAATAGCATTCACAGCACACATGCCGGCACACTGCAATCAATAAGCATTTACGTCCATCCCCGATGCAGTACCCAGACATAACTTAATACCTATAGCCAGTTACATGGTCTTCATTTCACGTCTACTGCAAAGAACGCAGCAGCTTTATGCCGCTGATTTACACTAGTGTTCTGTGAGAACGATGTTCCCCGGTCAAGCTAACTCATTAACGTGATACGAGTATGTATAATAGCTGCGCCCCGCGGTTTCACCTGCGTAAAATAAGTCGACCACATGACTCCGTCGTATGTTCGGCCCTTCTCGGTAATGTGCGGTTTCTCAAGGTTGCTTGAGCCCATAACTTTCCACAAAAACTGACTATCTAATTAAAAAATAATGTTTCAAATAGGATTACTTACCGAGATTAGCGCGTTCAAACTTACAAACTTTCAAGCTTTATAACAGTAGCAAGATAAGATTATATAGTTGGTCATGAAAATTCGTGTAACATTTTGAGCAGCTTTAAAAATTTGTGTCATAACTCGTAAGAGAACGTTACATACATACATACATAAGATCACGACTGTATCCCATAAAGGGTAGTCAGAGACTGGGCACTCACTGCAAAAACAGATGACTGCCACAATCCAAGTTTCACCAAAACAATATAATGTACTTGGTGTGATAGGTGGTGGGCCCATCGCCACCATGCGCTGTTGGGTGCACAGTGCAGTTTAATTCCTTACTCGCCTTTTACGAGACCAATTGGATGAGATGGGAGTGGTAGTATTCTTTTAACGAGCCGCCACCACACGGCTACGAACGAGAACGTTACAAGGAAATAGATATGTACATATAAGTTATATGATCTTATTTACAAGCGGAATGCTTCTGCAATATATAGTACTTTCGAATAAGTTATAATTGGCATGCGGTGTAAACGTAAGAATGGAATTTTATCGTATCGTAAATGATAAAACAATATCCAGTATCTTAAGCGCCAACAAATAATAAAAAAATAATTCATCAAAATTCGCGGCCGCTCAGGGCCGTTTGTCAAGAGCTGCAGCTTAAAAATCAATCTGCATTAATCCATTTTAAATTTTCAATTGTGAATTTTAAAACTTCAATTGATAAGTTAAATTCGCTATTCTTTTTCCGTGCATAATAAATATATATCATTTTAGTTAGAATATATTGATGAACAATAAATACTGCAAGTGTAGCATTGCTAATAATTCAATTTGGAAAATAAAATGCGATATGGTGTTTTATACGCTAAATTAAATAATTAATGAATTTCAATTTTTTGACAGATATAATAGTTGTAGAACAATTGCAAGTCAAATATCCGTCTCCCGTTTAATTTTAACATTAATCAAATGAAAAAATGTAACCTTCTTCGTTGTATTGTTTATAATTATATGTGATTAACTAGCGGTCATCCTATGCTCGGAATTCGACCGTAATTCATTAATTTTTTTTTATTTAATTTAATGTATTTGTAACGTACACCCATGAACCGATCTTGACGAAATTTGGCACATAGATAGCTTGTAACTAGGAAACAAACATAGGATATTTATCCAGATTAAATAGTTCCCACGGGATTTTTAAAAAACCTAAATCCACGCGGACGTAGTCGCCTGCATCCGCTAGTTATATATAAAATTTATCTTTCGGTACTCCTTCTCCAAGGTGTATACTTTAACAATGCCAAATCTCACAATCCTCCGTTTGTGCAATATGCTTAAAAAGGGTAAAGGTTTTCTCTTCGTGTATTAATACATAGATTAAGAATTATATCCTTCATAATCGTTTTACCCCTTGCCTGGATTGGGGGGGGGGGGGGGGGGGGCGTACTTGCATGCGTCACTTTCGCATAGGGTGGTGTATGCTTCTCCATCTCCCTACAGTGGTTCCGCGGAGTTTTTATTTGAGGAAATTAATGTCAACGGTAAAAGGACGGTTCTGGATGATATTTGTTCTGAATATACAAACTGCATGATCATGAGTGACTTCAACACTGACCTTTAAAAAAAAAAAAAGTCCCCGTTCTAATAAACTTCAGTCAATCGTCGAGTCGGTCAATCTCTCCATTCTCCCATTACGGGCAACTCATCGCAATCTTGATACCAATGACTCCTTGATTGACCTAATTATAACCGCTTCTCCTTATCATGTGGAAACACATGGTCAAATCTCCGCTACGGGGTTCTCTCGTCATGACCTAATATTTGCTTAATACAAGCTTAAACCTCCTAAACACGCTCCTACAACACTGCATTTACGCAGCTTCTCCAGAATAAATTTCGACAAGCTTAAGCTTGATACTTCCAATCTTAACTTTGACCCTGTGTTGGCAGCATTTACAGTTGATGACAAAGTCACTATTCTCAAAAATGAAGTTCTCAGACTGTATGATGTTCATGCTCCAGTACGCACAGTTAGATTAAAGCGTTCTCCCGCCCCCTGGATGTCTGAGAATTTAAGGTTGGCAATGGCTAGGCGTAATCGGGCTTTTGTTCGATTTAAGAGACATCGCACTGAAGAGAACTAGTCTATTTTCAATACGGCGAGGAACAGATGGTACCAGCTGCTAAACGCCGATATTTCCATAACAACATTATTTATTCTTCTCCCGCTGATGTGTGGAAAATTCTTAAGCCTGTTGGCATTGGTAAGCTTACCACACTTGATTGTGGTCCTTCTCTCTCTCTTGATGTCATTAACCTTCATTTTGCTTCTAGTCCTGCAATGGATCCTTCAATTAGATCCCAAACTATATCTTCTATTGCATCAATTCAACGTTCTCTAATTCCAGCATTTAAATTGTCTCCCGTGAATCAGGAAGAAATTAAGAAGTCTGCATTATCTATTAAGTCCAAGGCTGTCGGATGTGATGAGATAAGCAGGATCATGGTTGTCTCTCGAGCACCTTCTCCCTGCCATAGTTAACGTGTTTAATTTCTCACTCGATTCTGGTCAGTATCCGATCCTTTGGAAGAAAAACTTTGTCCGACCTCTACCCAACGTTCCTAATTCTAGTCTACCTAATCATATTCGACCAATATCTATTTTGCCCTTTTTATCCAAAGTTCTCGAAGCCTGTGTACATAAGCAAATCTCCATGTTTTTAACTAAACATAGCCTACTGAGAACCTACTAGTCTGGGTTTCGATCCTAAATGTGCCTTCAAAAGTTTGATTCGTGAGTTTTTAAAACACGATAAAAATAAATTTTCTTTCCCGGACTCCCATGGAATGAATAGTTACCGTTTGATTATTTAACATTCTTAAATTAAAGAGCTGAAGGTGAAGTTGAGAAGGTTCATTTGTTCGATTTACTTAATATGTACTGTATTCAAAAAATCCTATGCAGAAATGCGACTAAGTACATAATCGTATGTACTATCGCAGAGCAAGTAATTCTACCGCCAAGCAGTAGTATGCAACTTAATAACAAGTGTATCAAGGTGACTAGCGCATTGCGGTGCCACACTGAACTTTCCAAATCAAAACTTCTGGATAAGACCGGGATTGTGAGAGGGACGGGCGATGTACTCACTTACAGGGGAACGATTTGGAAGTCTTGCCACTCACTACCGTTAAATGATAGGAACCCACCCTCTAGCCAGCTTTATGTAAAAGTAAAAAGTAAAGTTTCAGCCTATAAATGTCCCACTGCTGAGCACAGACCTCCTCCCATTTCTGAGAGGGTTTTGGAGCTAGGAAGAATCCGCCACGCTGCTCCAATGTGGGTTGGCGGACCGCACATGTATTCGAAATATTTTTTATTTCTCAGACATGCCGGTTTCCTCACCATGTTTTCTTTCACCGCCGAGCACGTGGTAAATCAGCACTTAAAATTGCAAATAACAATTTTAGTGGTGCCGGCACCGGGAATCGAACCCAGGTCACTCGCGTACTATGAAATTTAAAGCTGTAGCGTAAACGCTTTCAAGTAGTTCAACTATGAAAATTATTTATTTAATTTTTAAGAAGACTGTTTCAATAGGGAATTGTCATTCAATTATTTATTATGACATTCGTTGTAATCTTTGGAATACAATCCATGTAGAAGCTTCAGTTTCTTTCTCGCTCTAATATACGTTTGATTTAATTTAAGGTAATCTAATTATAAACTGGTCTCAATAAAACTTCAATATTGCGCAACTTCTGATAGACTGACAAGGTAATGAACTACCGGCTGATTCCTATGAAATACAGAATCCTATACGAACATCTAGGCTTCATAAGGTTTTGAAACTACATATATAGCATATACGTAGTTTTACCGTACCCGAGTAGAAAGTTCAAGTAGATTTTTTTGGCGTAATTACAAATTGTTACTCAAACGCTGTATTAATCATCGTCACAGATAAGGAAACTAGATATAGTAGATATAGTAGCCGAATACCGGCTAAATTTGTTCTTAGTTTCTTTTAAAGGACTGCCTATAAGTGAAGAAAGTTCCGAGAAATATGGTGGCTTCGTTCTTCAATCAGTCGAATCATGTGACACAATAGTCGTCCGTTGGTCTTTGAAAAGGTCTGAGAGCAACGGCCTCGCAATAAAATTATCCTTCATCACTTAAGCCAAATTACCGAGTATTTTTAAACGTTAGGGTGTTGAATCAATAGATCATCCTGCATTCAACTCAGGTCACGTACTAGGCAATTCATATTAGTTCCCAAAAATAATAGGTAAACTGTGGTAAAGGGAAGAGTGGCCCAACTTCTGATATATTTATTGATCGAGTAATTTGAGACAAATCATGACAATGCTAATAATTCTTAGGACAAATTGTTCATATCTAAAGCACAATCATTCAAGGCGATTCGATTATAATGAAATGGATTATTCGCGTTCGGTGACGCGTAGCGAGAGAAACGATCGAACGCTAGTAAGACTCGCGTTGTGGACAATGCTTTTGAACAATAGCAATTGTTAAGTCGAAATGGAACGATAAAATGTGTTCCTAACATATTTACTAGGCGTGTTGAGATCTCAGAGCGATACCTACATACGAACGGATAACTTTCAAAGAGCAATTAAATTTGAATTTCAATTAACAGTGACAGAGGAAGGGGTTATTAATTATTAATGCTTTTTAAACATTTTGCATTAATTGCAAGGTATATAGTACCAAATAGCCCGGCATCAACGGCACTGCGACTAGAGCAGCGGAAACTGTCAACCGCGGTATGCTCCAATTAGCACACGAATGTTCGCATCGAACACGACACCGAGTTTTTTCTTCAGCCGATCCCACGTGGAATCGCGAATAATTTGTCAAGCAATTTTAGAACAGATCTTCCAGTATTGCACACAATTTGCTAATGCAAACATACTATATTAATATTGTAAATTACGGAGTGCGGTGGTACGTCGTAAGACAATTTATCAGCACAAGTACTGTAATGGGTTTCGCGGCAAATACTACGATAATGTTGTGGCTTATGATAAGTAGCAGAATACCAATCACAAATACGGCCAGACTAGCAATAGGCAGCTGCGACTAACAAGTGAGGTGTTTAGTACAATTGCCATGCGTGGGGGTTAGGGCAAATCTAATAAGCTTGGGAGAGGCTTATCGGATGTGTAAGTTGATCGTTAATTAAAGTTTACTAATATAATACGCACCGCGAGGTGGTGGTATTACAAAATCTGTTACCCCATTTCATACCATGGGTGTAAAAGTCGACTAGGGGATACGCCTAGAGAATCTTATAGTAACCGTTTGATGGCCAACGATTGTATGTTATGCATGCTTAGTGTGGGAATGACAGTCAAAAAGTTAACATGCGTCATGTTCTACACTATCCTTGATGAGAAAGGGAAAGAAATTTCTTCTCCCGAGAAGGGGCCGCCGATATGGCCAGGTTTTCATTGTGTGGCCGCGGATTTACACTTCAGCGTTTCCATGCGGCGAAGGTAAAACATTATCGGGTTTTAGTAGGTGCAAGTCCGATACAACTCGTCCTTGCCCCCGAGGGCGAGGGCGCGGCTTGAAGAAAGGGCAAATGTCCATGGGAAAAAAGATTTAAGTAGGTTAGGCGGCGGACACGGCGGTGGTCACTCGGGCGACGTACCCGCGCATCTATAGATTTCCTTCTTCACTTAGCAAGGGCAGTGTGCGAAAACATTCTCGCAAAGTCCACATTGGACGACGAAAGAAACACCATGTGATTTTAGGCGGTAGGCTTTTGGCATCAAAACATCTGCGTTTGCTCCAGCGGCGGAGGCTTACCTACCCCTGTACGTACCTGTTGGTACCCTCTCCTATCAATTCAATAGGCAAATCCATAAAAGTCAAGCTAACTTAAGTACTTTTAAAGTATTATACCTGCGTAAAACGCTCAACTCTCAGCTTAACTATTAAAACTGTTTTTAAAAGTATTCGTTGTAAATCGATTATATTTATCGACGAATGCCCGCAATCCATCGTCCACGGGTTATTAGACACGGAAGTATTATTCGGGTCGTGCTCTACTCAGTTTATAGTCTGATACAACGGTTCATAAGTTGATACAAAAATTGCAAACACTCGCATTTTTTTTTGCATTGGTCAGTGCCGCGTGGGGGGGATGAGGTACTCTAGATGTGAGAGGGGATGGGTGAGTGTAGCGGGGCAGCGTAGAATCGATGCACGTGTAACTACGCTTTACTACATGTGTAGTTCACTAGTGTGACGTTGTTACCTTGCCTTGCACTAGCGTCTCTCGGGCACAAATTTGCCGAACTATAATAAAGTCCACTGCTGAACATAGACTTTCCCTATGAAAGCAGGATCCACCGTAATTATCACGCATGGGAGACGAATTTTTTGCTGAATTATACTTATATATTTAATAGAATCAGGCGTTAAATAAAGAAAGTTAATTTGCTGAGACCCGTATTCAAAATTTAAAATGATGTGTCTGCCACAGTAGCGTGCACGAGCAAACTAATGCCGTCAACACTCGACGGCTGTCTGTCGTAGAGTCGATATCACTTGATAATGACTGGCAGAGAATGCCTCTTGGCAATAAGTCCGCCCATTGTGTTCCTTATATTAAGGTGTTACGATAAAGGTTAAATAAAAAAAAAATGCCTCGTTTTGAATACTTATCGTATTCACGACTTCAGTGTCAGTGTGTATTGCCTAGTGATAGTGTTGTAGTGGTGGAGGGTATTTCCTCGCGGTTCACGGTTCAGTAAATTTGCTGGTGTGATAAATGAATCCTTGTATAGTCACACAACACCAGGAGTTAGTAAATGTTCTGTGGCACCACTATATTTAAGATTTACCATGCATTACCCATAGACGATACTTTTTAACATTTTGGATGAGATGGGATGACGCACACAACAACACCAGTTTAGAATACAATTTAGTGAATAAAAATAAAATGTTTGTTTACTTTTTATTTTTATTCACTAAATAAACATATAGAACCAAAAACTGCTACTTAAACCAAATTACATAATAATACTGAAAGATGCTTTCGCATGAGGACGCTTTAAAATTTTTACGGCAAAATGTGATCCCTATCAAGTTTGTATTTTTGTTCATGACTAAGTCCGAGACTGGCATAGCGCCAGATACGACCCTCGCCACGTCTTTTCGAACCAACGTGTTATAATAGATTTATACTACTACTTTAAGCTTAATTGCATTCGCAAAAGACCCGTCGCAAAATGCAATTTCAGAGTTGTTGATCCATAGTCCATTGAAATCTTTAAAGTTAAATTTTACAGGAATTCACACAGTGCTACTCGTAAGTAAAGGCTAAATCTAGTTAGCAGGTGCTTTACGACTGTTCAAATCGATTCAGGTTAAAGTCAGTTCAGAAAGCACAACGTAACTTCTGATTAAGCCGTTGTGGATATAAAGTTCCGATACGTCGACAGGGTAAGGTTGACTAAGCGATTTGCTTACGTTCGTACTTTGATCCGCGGTACAGTCATACTTTTCTTTGTCAGTGACAGATAAACAACAATGATAAATGTAACGGATGTATAACCTTTGCACATTTTTACACAAGATCATAGACATCTGTTTGCAGAACTTTATGCCTATTAGTGTAGTAGATAGATTAAAGCGACATATCTCGAACTTGCATCTCTCAAAAATACATATCTACGTTGTATCAAAGTATTTACGTTAGACGAGGCAAAGTAGATTAGCACCTACCTCTTTCCCACCAAGGTGTCGTAAGAGGCGACTAAGGTATTATACGGACAGCTTTTATTCGTGCACAATTATATGCTGTATCTCTATAATACTGCTCGTGGGAACGCAATGGGGAGAAAGAAATTTAGACTCGTACAAAAATGGCGGCGACATGGTTTTCCACCCGTCACATCTCGTTTCCTGAGAGGGCGAAAAGTGGGCTACGTGAATGACCTCTGCCTACCCCTTTTATGGGAAAAACGTGACTGCATTTATGTATGTAATAACGGAATATATTATGATGATAATATTGGCTTATTTCTAGACATATCTTGATAAATAGTCTGAAGCAAGCATTTGCTCAGGTTATAACATATCGTCAAAGGAATTTACTGCAACGCAACGCTTATGCGATAAAATCGTAAGTGGGATGAGATGCAGTGTTAGTACTCTCTAACAATGACAACAACATGCTGACTAGAAAATCAACAAATTTTTAAGCTCTAAGAAAATTTCGTTCCGTCTTCGTCAGTGATTCGGACCCCCGACATTTTAATATATGCCACATATTTTGAAAACTGCTACGGAGTACTTGACCTTATCCGGAAAATACTGCAGAGTACCGTGTAAGCGACCACGACCGCCCGAGCTACTGCTGTCTCTATCTGCTCCTTCCGAGATAGTAGTATCTTAAACCTAATAGTTCCTTTCGTAACTTCCGCATTCCCTACCCCAAGTCCATTCGCTTCCTCTGCGCCAATGTAGTGGTCGCCGTGCCGATGTCTGCGTCGCTACTGTCGAGCCTAGTCGTTAGCGTGCCGATCTGCTGTGGGACCAAGCGACCCCAAAATAAGGCTAGTCTTACCTAAGCATACGGGGCTCTGTTTGAGGAGAAAGAAATTTCATCAAAATGGCGGCGACACGGTTCGCCGCTCGTTTTCCATGAGGGCGAAAGTGGGCTACGGCTGTGATCTCTGCCTACACCATTGGGAATGTGGGGTAACTGTACGTATGTTTGCTACTTGAAAAATCAGGATCTTAGTTAAAATTAATTTAAATCCACCAAGCATATAATGTATCGAATTCATTACCTAGTCTCCATTCGTAGGTGCGATTAGTCGAATCAGAGAAATTCCCCCGTGATGTTCGACAAATAACATGTCAGATAAAGCACAGAAATATCACAAAAACTGAATAACAGATTATACTCTACGTAAATATTGTTTCACAATTCAAGTTACAAAAGCAAATTCAAAAAAGTTCGGAAGATATTTAAACCAAATATGAACGAACAATATTCGCATTCCACATTGCTTTAATTCTGATACTCCGGCTCGCCTTTTTAGCGCAAAAGAAAACAGCGCGTACAAAAAGAGAACAAACACACATTAAAATCGAAAGGAAAATAATAAGACACCGCCACCTAGTTGAGCACCTAATGATTGCATAAACACCGCGGTGGGTATTGTAGGGATCAAAAGACAAAGACCGGATATGCGGCAATGATTTTTAATACATCTTTACATTAAGGCTTGGACGTACTATAACATAAGCTAAACAATGCAATATGCGCATGAAATTAAAAAGTCACACCCCTTTGACATGGAGAGCAATAAAATGTGACAATAAAATGTATGACTTCGTTCCCAACAATAAGAATGTGGTATATATTGCAATATGAGTACGCTTGCCAACAAACCAACAAAGTGTTGTGTTTTGTTGTAATTAACATACACTTTTTTCCTCTAAATAATTCACTGCAGGACAGGCCTCGCCCAAGTTAAAAGGTTTTCCTGTAATTGCCATCGGATACATTGCTATGTCGTAGGTATACCTCTAACGCGTTATAGTCATTTCGAGGTAAAATTTATAGTAATTTCATAGTACAGGAGTAACATGGGCTTGACTCCCGGTGCTGGTACTGCTAAAATTCTTGCAATTTTAAGTCATTAAAATTAGCAGTAAGTAATTTACAATATGCTAAGCAGTTATGGAAAACGTCGTAAGAAAACCTGCACGTCTCAGGTAAAAAAATACTTCCAGAATACGTCAAATCCGTCAACCAACATTGGAATAGCGTGGAAGACTCTGCCCGACTCTCAGGTCTTGCCAAAAAATTAGTGGTGACCGTTTGTACTAATATATTAATAAACCGTAACTTTACTTTTTTAATCGTCATTCGAATCGTGTATGAAAACTCACTAAGTATGTTAGTGTAATACTAGGTTTTTATCAACAACTTACGGAAATATAATAACGTTTAGAGTTGTTGTGCAAATCGCGTTTTTTTTTATAAATATTCCTTCTGTTCTTTGTTCTTCAACGAAAATGAAATTGAATTTCTCATTTTCTCAACCGAAAATCAGCAACTTACGGTCGAAAGGGTAGAGAAAAAAAATAGAGAAGCCGTAGACGTTAAATTTTTGAGCCACCGGATTGAAAGAGCATTCAAATTAGATATCGTCGTAAAACTCTCTAACCTACATAACTGACCTGACTCCTGACATACAGGTTACCCTAGTTTGGAAATGAGGTTTCTTTGATGTATATGTCATAAGATTTATTAATATTAATACACTTAACGAAGATTTGCAGACGGAAGTAAAGGTATTTTAATAAATTTCTTTTCTATAAAAAATTATAATATATTACAGAACCCTATCGATTTACACAGTATTCACATATACAGAACCCTATCGATTTACACAGTATTCACATATACAGTATTTTAGTAACTCTGAGACCTTTTCGAAGATATCCATTGATTTAAAAAGTTTTGTAGCAAATACGTTGTGCTCCATCTTGACGATCTGGATGAAAACTCAGATACTTCTTTAATTTATATTTAGTTATCGACCTGTTAAGAACGCGGACGTTCATAAACTTTTTAATTGGGCGTCGCTGCAGCCACATACGATACGATAGCAACTAGTGAGTTTAAGTCCAGAGTTGTCTTCACATCATTTACGGATTATCATTTATTTATTTAATTATTTTTAACGTACCTATTATTATTTGGGTTTTTTTAACGTGCGTTAGTGAGTTTGTTGCTGATAGTACAAAATGTGTCTAATTCTAACACAATATATAGTTGAAGAGTAAGACTGGAACGGCAGTCATTTTTCATTTGCCATTCATCTTGACACAGCAATTAGGGCAACTCGTCTCAACTTGGTAAATGCTAACAGTTGAATGTTTACGAACTCATAAACTTAATATTTATCTCTGAAATTCTTATTTAATTAAATTTTTATTTCATTAAATTATATTGTACAATCAAGCTACGATCCGGTCTACTCGTGTTCATGTTTTAATCTAATAAATGCAATTGTAATAGAGATGTAATAGCGATACTATCTCTGATAAAATGGATCAATTTGAAAACCGAACTACGCAAAAATCTGCGTTCAGATCGTTCAGCTCTTGAATCCCATGAAATAGAAACAGACTAAGTGGGATGAGTGAAAAGGTCAGCTACATTTTTGTTTTATATTTCTGCATCTAAAAGGCATGAAACGAACATAAAACTTCCATTAGCTGATTGCTCCGAAACTAAAATTATTTTATGCAGCTAAATAGCCTTGACTCGGGGCTTAGCCTCGAAACTTTGTAGGCAACTCTGCTATCCAATTGCTATTCTAGATGTAGAAATTAATCCAGATACAAAATATTGTCATAAGGAATCATTTAGTTATACATTTTTTATTTAAATTTAAACCAGAAGATGGGCAGCAGCATTTTTCTGGAACATTTGAATAAATAAACTGCGATTGCCAACGTGCCTGCCAAGCGTCGCAACTATGGCAAAATCCCGCCAAAATGAGAGCTACAAACTTTGGTGGAAATTTATGGGGGAGGCCTATGTACAGCAGTGGACTGGTGATACGTTGAAATGAGGATGATGAATAAAGTTAAAATAAAACAGTAAAAGCCTATAAATGTCCCGCTGTTAACACAAGGTCTCTTTTAATCTTTAAGAGGGTTTTGGAGCCAAGAAGAGTTCGGTCACGATGCTTCAGTGCTGGTTGGCGAACTTCACGTGTCCTCGAAATATGTTTATTCCTCGGAAATGCAGATTCAAATGTTCTCTCACGATGTTTCTTCATTCACGATGGTTCTTTCACCGCTGCGCCACCACCGGGTGACTATCGAACTCAGGTCACTACGTACTTTAAAATTTAAGGCTAACGCCCGGCCTTTGAGCTACCAAGGTTCTTTTAATAAAAATATTTATGCGGCTGCTTTTCTCTAATAAGTTTGCGGAGTTTTAAAAGGTAATAGTGATGATGTCGTCCCGAATGTCCGTCCTGAATTCATACTATAAGCCATTACCTAGGCAATATAAATTACAATTTGGAAGTATTCGCGAAGGCATAGACATTAATTCAATCAATCGATCGATTGAATATAAAAGAAAATAAAAAGCCGTGGTAGCTCAGGGGCCTGGTGCTCGCCTTTGATTTCATAGTAAGCGAGTAACCTGGGTTCGATCCCCGGTGCCAGCACCTCTAATATTGTTCTACAATTTTAAGTGCTGGTTTACCACGTGCTAAGCAGTGAAGGAAAACATCGTGAGGAAACCTGCATGTCCGAGGAATAGAAATATTTCGATGACATGTGAAGTCCGCCAACCCGCATTGGAGCAGCGTGGCGGATTCTTCCTAGCTCCAAAAACCCTCTCAGAAATGAGAGGAGGCCTGTGCTCAGCAGTGGGACATTTATAGGCTGAAACTTTACTTTTTTTTTTTAAGTAATTATAGATCAATAGTTAAATACATAACTAGAAAAAATACAACTAGAATGTAAGGGTATGATTTTAGAATATACAGTATTGTGTTAATAAATAATAAACATACAATACATTATTTTACACTTAAATAAAAAATTGGATAAGTTGACTTTATGTATCACGGATACCAATCCTTCTGGCCGACGGCGACATCTTCCAATTAAGAAAATAAATTTGTGACGCGAACACTATATATTGTAGTGCTGTAATCGCCAGCTAATAAGTGTTTACTCGTCTTCCCCGTCCCGAACTCCATGTATCGCATAAAAGATAAAATTTAAAAATTCAGTGCAATGTCGTAGACAAAAGACAACAACAAGACATTCAGACACGACAACCAATAATTTAGGTGTTGTACAAACATCAAGACACAGCTCTTTCTGCGTAGATCGGACCAAAACTAATAATTAAAAGCTGAAGGTACCCCGGGTTAACTATGACACCAGGACATCTGTAACCTCAGTTCTCCTGTGGCCATGGGTGCTGTAAAGCGCTCGAAACGTCGGGTCATAAATAGTTCAAAATTAAACACGATACAATCCGCTAAAATAAGTTTTATTTAAACGTCTGATAAAGCCATATGGCGATCGGGGCTACCTGCCCTTCGAGTTGATTACGAAAATGCCATTTCTGGAATGTGTAAAGTGATCTATTTTCATCAGTAAGTTAGTAACAGATAGACTACAAATATTTTTAAAGTAATCATACGTGTGTTACGTCTTCGAGATCTTTATCTATGATGATGATATATAGGCCCGTAAAGAAACATTGACAAATTTCTGGTTTAAAGACCTTGCGATATTTTTGTGACTGGCAAAAATTAGCTAACAATCGACTATGGCGAGTGTCCAAGGGGCTTGCTCACACGTCCGGCGCAGATCGAATCGCGGGCCTATTTTGAAAGTCGGCTAATTACGGAGCCATCGCTCCGTGTACAAAACAAAGAGGCTACAAAAACGCCATTCGTTGCATGCAAATCTACAAGAAAATGTAAGGAGCATCGAGTTACGAAAACATTGCTTACGAGCATTGAAGCAGGTAAATATAATATTTGCTTAACGAAACTTGGTAAATATTCGTAAACATAGCCAGATTTAAAAATAAATAAATAAATATATATAATATCCCATATTTAATCGGGAAATAGCTTGAAGCATAGCAGAAAAACACGCATTTTAATCTCAAGGATTTACATTTATTTATTTTTTAAATTAAATACAACGAACATATTCGATTGAAAGTCTGTAGTCTAATACAACTGCCACAGCAACAAGAGACCGTATGAGATTGAACTAAACATTTCAGACTGAAAAATCAACATACTGCTTTTACGGTTTGTTACTTATGAATAGTAGAAATATTAACTGCAAGGTCGCTTTCAAATTTTCACGTGATATCATACTAGATTGCAAGTGATGTAATAATCACAGATAACTCAGGCTTATCACAGCAACACCCAATTAGCTCGATATCAGACAGTCTACAAATAATACTTAAATAGCTACCGTTTCATCCTTCACTGTGTAATGCATCGTCTTTACATTTACGAAATATAGATATTACGTTAAATTAAAGGTAGCAAAACCTTTAACTTGACATTTGACAACCGCTTAGCGGTCAGCATACCCGCTTCCTAAATCGTAGTTACGAACACAAACCGATGTCAATATTGTAAAAGCAGTTACAACCTGTAAATGTCTTTGGAGTCCTAAACAGATTGTCACAACTTCATCATCATCATTTCATCCTATCACTAGTCCACTACTCAACATAGGCCTCCCCCATAGATGGCAACAAAAGTTTCCCCCATAGATGGAAACAAAAGCGCTCATTTTGGGGGGATGTTGCCATAGTTGCCGCTTGGCGAGCGGGTTGGCAACCGCAGCTTATTTATTCAGATGTTCCAGGAAGATGCTGCTGCCCATCTCTTGGTTTTCATTTTCCCTCTGTCGAATTTTACACGGCGCGGCATGTCAAAACTTACATGCTTGAAAATGTTTTTAAGAGCCGAAAAAGAGTAATACGTCGCTCCTAAAGATTTTACATGACTTCTAAATATTTGGTATTTCATAGACATGCAGATATCCTCATGAAAAGTTAGTTTACGAATCTATAATGAAGTTATCGAATGCTAAGATAATTTCACATGATGCAGAAAGATGAAGGCGAGTGCACCAGAGTTTGCGGTAACACGTGTGGCGTCACACGTCCCGCGCAGATGACGTCTTCCAGTCCTAACCGTGATGATGGTGGAATGTTGACACAACGGTAGTTTGCAAATACAAAATATATTCAGAATTATGAAAGGAATTTTAACAAGTTAATTCACTTGAATACAAAAGAATAATAACGAGGTGAAAATTTCCCAGCGGTGAATTCTATTCTGTGAAACAGTTTAAAAAGCATATTTATCACATTTAAATACGTTTCTTCTCTAACCTTATTTACTTTTTATGAATGCGACGTCCATTAGCACTTAATTAACATATACTTCAGACGATCTAAGACAAATAAAATACAACAAAGTAACTAAAAGCAGCCAATAAATACTGACGACTACAACACAACTCGATTATTTTTGTCAACCGTATCAAAAACTATTAAAAACTCTGCAGACCTTATTATGCTTGTTATCTTGTAAATTTAAGATCCCTTATAACCCACAAAATAAGACGTTTTTGAATTTGAATGGACCGCCATTAATATAGCAATGTTAGTCTATACCGCATCCTATGCAACACGACTCCATGTCTCCGATCATTACATACACTACTCGTACATTACGGGTGCCTGCTTTGCTTTCCTGCCTTTATGTCAGTCACAATAGAGGCCGTACGCCGTCTAGTCGTATTGGGTAATAACACTTGCTTGTACAAACCTCAATCAATTACAGCATTGCGTGCCGTTTTCGAAAGACGTGGAAGAAGGCGAAATTTACAAACGTTAATTGATTGATGTAACTCATGAACATTTTGTTGACTTTTTTGTTGGCAAATGGAGAATCTTACATTGGTTTATTTGGGACTCTCATAGTAAAATTACAACATCGTCGTAATAATGGTTAAGTCATCATATTTCTGGAATTAATTGTTAAATGATTAAGAGAAAAGTCTTCATTAGTTCATCTGAATTGGTGACACAAACCTCCGAAAAAAGTAGAGGCCGATATGCAACCGTAGATCATTAACGGGTTGATGACGATGATAGAAAAAGATGTGAATAATGAAAAACGAAAATTTGGTTAAATAATGCTTAATGCTGGTATGCTGGTATGCTGGTAAGACGTAGTTGGACAACTATTCTTCTAGTTTTAGGGTTCTCAAACTATGTAACAAGCAAACTGAGTAGGTGTTCAGTGACAATTTGAAAAGAAAATACATTGGTACATATTTAAAGACCTACTTTATATCGAACGGCGGGTGATAGTTAAGGGTTCCGCATAAAACTCCGGATGATAGTCAAGTGTTGCGCAAAAAAATCCGAGTTCGTGAAGTTGCAGAATAACTTTGGCAGCCCCTGTTCTAGTTTGATAAGAAATACTGGGTTTCATTAGTGTTCAGTGCATTTGTAATGGGTCCGGTTGTCGTTTAGGACATAACTACCTATTTCTGACGAATTAATATTACTTTCAAAGTCACTACAAATCACGGTCTCCTTTAAAGTATAATCGAAGGGATATTCGACTCGAAGGAAAAATCAAACGAAAATGTTAATATACCTATTTTCACTGCGTTGTCAAATATAGAGTTTGTAACTAGAGTTTGTAAAACTACGTACCCTGTGTATAATAATTGTACGCTGTACTATGCTACTAACTAACAATTATCTCATAATTTATGAGAAAATTGTCCTTAAAACATGCATCTAACACAAATAAATTTATAAATACTGAGCCTTGTTGTCACTCCCAAAACTGACTTGATATTGGCAGAGTTCTTTTAAGAGTAGTCATTAAACAAATAAGAAGAAAACACTGAACCTGCGTAAGAGAACTGACGAGTAATATTCGATGAACATAGGTGAGCTTGATATTTTATTTAGAGCTACATGGATCAACAAAGATATTACACAACCAATATCGATCTGCATGACATAGTTAAACAAAAAAACTTGGAACACGACCCACATTTGTCACCGACTTGCCTCAATGCCTCGGCGACCCTTTAAAGTGATATATAAATCAACTGATAACAAAAACATAAATGCATTTATAATAGAGATTTATCGCATTTACCTTCAGATTCGTTAGCGAAATAAGAATTAATTATACTTATTCAGGGCCTGTTCAATAATTTGTCCATCTATAGATTTTACAAAATTGAACGCTATTAAGTTACATCAATCATCTTCATGAACATTTTGTAAGAGTCCTGCAAGACATAGACCTCTCCCAAATTAGGAGTAATTGTCGTAACCGCGACATACCTTATTATATATTAAATGCATCTGATATCATTTTTGTGACTAGGATAATTCCACTGACATAAAACAGTAGTCAGATTCAATACCATATGTCATATACCTATAAGGTTAACTGACAAAGATTATGCCTTTAGGCTTTAAGTCCGCCATATGTACAATGTCAGTGAATAGAAGATTAAATAAATGTGATGGGTTACGGCAAAGACAAAGGCTTAAATTTATGATAATAGTTTTAATTAGTGACACTACAGTTCGCTCAAGTTTTTACGGAAATAATATTTAAAGAAAATGGTAGCATAGACAATAGCGCTACCTAGAACGGATTTCTTTAGTACTAAATGAGCATATTGAAATTATTTGGCATAAACTGTTCTCACAAACAGACATTAAAAGAATGAAAGTTGAACAGATGTGATCAGACAATTCCGTTCTCCTCCATTAAACGAATTTAAAAAGCATCATTTATAGGTAGCGGGCGAAAATAAGAATCGGCCGTAGTACTAAAGAAAAGTACTTTTAGCACAATCTATTGGACACAGGAATCGAAGATCAAAATATACGAATGAGGACAGCAACACCCTTCTGAATAAACTGTCCAAAAATGTACAATGAATAACCAACTAACATGACCATGGATTTCATTTTTATATGAGAAAGTAACAAGCCGAGCAAACTGATCTTTATGGTAAGTGCAACGACTGCCCATAACAAATGCTGTGTCACCCAAAACATTTCTGTGATGCACCACAGTGCGCTCTTACGCACCGATTATGGATAAAATTATACAAGATAAAATCAGACAATTTTATTTTTATTAAATTAAATATTGATAATCATTGTCTGCCTGGAATTAAGGTACATAATTCCAATATCTATAGATTTGCCTTAACACACCAAGCTCTACGCAACGAATTACAAAATATTTATACATTTCTACTATTGGTGGTTTGATGTTAATAAGAAACTTAAATATTACAATGTGTTAATATAAAACTTTTAACATTTGATCGAAGTGTTAAAAAGGGAGATCGATTATAAAAAAAAGTAAAGTTTCAACCTATAAATGTCCCACTGCTGAGCACAGGCCTCCTCTCATTTCTGAGAGGGTTTTGGAGCTAGGAAGAATCCGCCACGCTGCTCCAATGCGGGTTGGCGGACTTCACATGTCATCGAATTATTTTTTTATTTCTCAGATATGCAGGTTTCCTCACGATGTTTTCCTTCACCGCCGAGCACGTGGTAAATCAGCACTTAAAATTGCAATTAACAATTTTATTGGTGCCGGCACTGGGACTCGAACCCAGGTCACTCGCGTACTATGAAACTTAAAGCGAGCGCCTAGCCCCTGAGCTACCACGAGATCGATTAAAGATCGATTATAATCCAATTTAATTAACAAAATCCAATCAATCCATTTAGTGTAGATTTATTCGTACAGAATGTTCCCAAAATTGAATATATAAATGAGACAAATGATATAGATAACAATCTGCCTGTTATCTATACGTATGTTTATAGTAGCATAAGAAATAAGAGATTTTACATATTTTTAAATTACCATCAGCGAATAAATAATAGGTCGGGGAAAAACGTTCTGATGACATTAAAAAGGTTACATTTAAAAAAAGAAACAAATGAGTAAAATGTTGTTTCCATCTATTATTTATTTATTTTTCTTTCTGTCAAAATGAGTGAATCTAATGAAGAAATTTTAATTTTTATTACAAAAAACCAAATGCAGTGTTAGTAAGAGTAGCACAAAGTTGGTTTAAGCGTTTTCAATCCGGGAATTTTGATGTCAAAGATGCACCTCGCTCTGGTCGACCTGTTACGAATAAAATGGACACCATTTTTGAAATAGTGGAATAGCAAGATCGGCATACCAGTAGCTGAAGAACTGGGAATTGACCACAAAACAGTTTTTACCCATTTTAAAAAGGCTGGATATTTGGGTGCCACACGAGCTCACTGAAAGAAACCTAATGAACCGTGTACTCATTTGCGATTGTTTATTGAGACGTAATGAAACCGAACCGTTTTTGAAGAGAATGATAACTGGTGATGAAAAGTGGATCACGTACGACAAGAACGTGCGAAAAAAGTCGGGGTCAAAGGTCGGTCAGTTTCCACAGACTGTGCCAAGCCCGGGTTAACTCCTAATAAGGTGATGCTGTGTGTACGGTAGGATTGGAAGGGCGTTGTTCATTATGAGCTTTTACCGCCGGGCGGAACCATCGATTCGGATCTCTACTGCCAACAACTCATGAGAATAAAGCATGATGTTGAGAGAAAGCGGCTGGAATGTATTAATAGAAAGGGTGTGGTCTTTCATCACGACAACGCTGGACCACACATCACACATCTTTAGCCACTCAGCAAAAATTAAGAGAGTTTGGGTGAGATGTGTTAATGCCATATAGCCCTGACCTTGCAACTTCAGATTTGGACCTGTTTCGGTCTCTTCAGAATTCTTTACGTAGTGTCAGGTTAACATCAAGAGAGGACTGCCGAAACTACTTGTCGCATTTTTTTGCTCAATGTTCCAAAATTTCTACAACAACGGGATCATGGCACTACCTTTAAGATGGCAAAAAGTCATGAAACAAAATGGCACATATATATACTGTAATTAAAAGTAACTTTTATGTACTTTTTTTTTAAACTTTTAAAAAAATGTCTTGAGTTTTCATAAAAATGCGTAGAAACCTTTTCCCCAACCTAATAGACCACAACTGGACTTAAGCCTCTCCCGTGTTGCGTGTAAATAAAAGTTAGTAAAGTTACAGTCTATAAATGTCCCACTGCTGAGCACAGGCCTCCTGTCTCAGGACACGCCTCCGCCTATTGCGGACACGCGTACTCATACACACCCGCTACCTCAGCGGACACCCCGCGCTCGCCGGCGAGCGCGCGCACATAGGTACACGGCCTACACGAGGTTCAATCCCGTGCCAGGTCGATTTTAATGGTCAGCACATTAATTTTATAATTGTATATTGCGAAGTAGTAGTATATTTACATTGTAATTTTATATTACCTTGTAAATAAACATGGCGCTGCGTAATGTATATTATAAAATAATTTCTTTTCTATAGCAACCAAGCCGAGGTTTCGACCTCCTTCCGAGGGGCCCTTGGATTGCTTCGAGCCCCCCCTGTAGGTCGAATATGTCTTTTATTCGTTACAGGGTAAAAGGAAGACACCGGAGCAGCGGGCGAAGCTACGTCTCTCGTCAGCAGCGACGTTGTCTTTCTCACTCGTGTGCTTACCTGCACGCGAGTCGCTTCAGTTGAAATTGTGGAAGCCTCCCGGCTAACATACACAAAAAAAAACAGGCCTCCTCTCATTTATGAAAGAGTTTTGGAGCCGGACAGAGTCCGCCAGGCTGCTCCAATGCGGGTTGGCGGACTTCACATGTCTTCGAAATGTTTATTATTCTTCACGATGTTTTTCTTCACCGCCAAGCACGTGGTAAATCGACACTTTAAATTGCTATTAACAATTTTAGTGGTGTCACCGGCACCGGAATCGAACCCAGTTCACTCGCGTATTATGAAATTTAAAGCGAGCGCCTAGCCCCTGAGCTACCACGGAGCGTGTAAATACCTAATTGTATTTAGAACTTTTGTACAAAAACACAAATTGTTGGTATAATTGTCCCCTCTCTCTAACACTGCATCCTAACCTGCCTCGAGCGTGAGTAGGTGCCTCTTCGAGTATGTTTGCGCGTACACTTGTTGTACTATAATATCTCCTGCATAATTAATAGCTCCGAACAGTGTCGCTGTGCCGTATGGTGGCGGCGTAACAGAATCTACCACCACATTTCAACCCGTGGTTGTCGTAGAAGTCGACAGAAAGTCGAAAAGTACAATATTGTACAATATTGCAAATCTCAGTTTTACAGTGCGCGAAAAGGCAGTGACATTTTTTTTTAAATAACAGAACACCGTAATTACATCTAATCCACTCGGATGGATATCATAACGGTCTTCGCAAGTCCCGTCATGACGTCATATTTTACCCATACTGACATTAGGCTACCGTTGCTCTGTGGGAATCTGACGACTGCATTATTACCATGCAACAATAAACCATACCAAGGAGACACAAAAATTAATTTAGCTTAAAGCGAACAGTGATCGTATAAAATTGTCTGAACCGTCATATGTGAACTCCGTTATTATTTTAAGTAATGATTCAAAAACTTTTCAAATTTAGTCAAACTTCTGAAAAATCTCAATAAAATCTTAGGAAAAATACGCAGAAAAAGTTATATCGCTTCTAGCGTTCTCCATAGCTGTGGGCCGTAGGTCACATCTGATGATGAGACATACTGTCGACAGCTATCAACTGAGCAGGAGATATTATAGTGCTCACTCGTCCCGGACGCGGGTAGTTTGCTGTAATGCTCATGCTATCTATATGAACGGAGGTAGGCTAGTATGCAGTAAGGAACACGAGAAAAATCACAACACAACTAGACCCAAAAACTGACAATGTATGTTTGCACAGATGTTGACTTCGTCTGGATTTCGAACCCAGGACCTGCGGCGTAGAAGTCAGGTACTCTAACCACTAGGCCACCCGGACGACATCTAACTTAGAAGGTTTTGCGGTAATCGCTAAGCTTTGCAGGCGGATTATCGATCGTCTAAATCAGGATAAAAAAACAATAAATTGATACTAAGAATAACATTTTAGTTCGATACATATTAATCATATCATATCTTATTATTTACTAAAACATTTTTAATACGAAAATATCTCTGACCCAAACGTCTCTTTAATACTCACATTTTGGTTGATTTTGACCCATGGCCAAAAAAAGCAAGTTTGTTTTTCCGTCATATAGAGTAGGGCATGTTTTCTGGCAGCACATACCATTCAGTTCCACCAATCGAGTTATACAACAAGCACAAAACGACAAGGAGTCATCTTCATTATTTCAGCCTATCACTAGTCCACTGCTGAACATACCACCTCCTCGATGAACATAGGCCTCCCCATAGATTGCCACAAAAATTTTTATCTCTCATTTTGGGGGGATTTGGCCATAGTTACCACTCTTGGCAAGCGGATTGGCAACCGCAGTTTATTTATTCAGATGTTCGAGGAAGATGCTGCTGCCCATCTTCTGATTTTCATTCTCCCTTTGTCGACTTTTACGACACCTACGGGATAAGATGAGGTAGTAGATTCTCTTAATACGCCACCACGAGACTTAGAGTAACCGATATCTATTCACACACACAAACATTACATCAAAAGAAATAAATCGCCGGTCCGAACGATTATAATGAAAAATCTACAAATGACCATTAATTTACGCACAGATTATACAAAAAAACAAATAACAGTAATAAAAAAAGCGTCTCTACTCCCATTCCTTCTCCACACAAGCAGTAAGACGGTGGAATTCGCTCCCCTTTACAATTCGTGAGGCTAAAACAGTGTCATTATTTAAAAAAAGAGATAAAGAGCACTACCTCTCCCTTTTGCCCCTTTAGTGTATATATGTATATGTATGAGTATGTATGTATGTGTGTATATATATATATATATATATATATATATATATATATATATATATATATATATATATATATATATATATATATGTGTGTGTATATATTTAGTGATTTCATAATATTATTATTTTTTTATCTTTGTTTTATCAAAAGTGCACATCGAGTTCAAACTGCTTTTCTTTAAGGATATCCAGTATCAGGCCTGCTGGAAGAAATTTCATCATGAAATAAGCAGTGCCTTTGTATTAATTTACTGTCTTTGTAATTTCTACTGTTATTTTTATGTGTACATAAACAGGAAATAAATAAATTTAAAGTTACTGAATGTGAATCTGGGTTAGACATAATTTCTGAGACATTTAGTAATTTAATCAAGGTTTTCCTTCACTTGTTGACATGGATTGCTTACAGTTTGTCCCTCACGTATAAAATACCTCCAACGATTTCTATAAATTACTAATCGAAAGAGAAAACCTACGTTCATCGCTAATGGTATGTGGTCTTTTCTGTGCGTCTTACTAATTTTGTGCTCCGTACTAATCAAATTAACTTCATAACATTAACTGTCATAACAAATGTATGAATAAGCGAAACTACGTAATATCGTCTTGATATTGATGACGACATTTGACGCACTGACCCGTAAATTTTAGTGTTTATCTAACGATATAACGTATGTTTTCTGATTGTTTTTCAGACACCGCCATGCCATGCAACATGCCTGCAATGTAAAAAAATGATATGGTAATTCACTCGGCAGGCATCGTAAGCGTAGTAAAATTGTTAACATGTTACATTGCAGGAAGTGAGAATATTGCATAATTAACGCTGGTAAGCAGGTGCCTATTAAATTCGTTATCATATCAAACTATTTCAAGCGACCGCAAAATGTAATTTAATGAAAATAAAATACAATCCTTCGTCATGTTTTCACTATTTTTAACTGGTGGTTGGATTCCTATGCAGGAATTCCTTCTAGGTAGGGGTCACCCCAAGGTCAGTTTATTCTGCCGTGAAGCAGTAGTGTTCAAACCTTACTGTTTTAAGGGTACTGAGAGCTAGTGCAATCACTGGCCCTGTTTAGACTTAAGAACTGATGTCTCAGGGTGACGAGTGCAATGTCACAGAGAAATGTTCTGTTCTGTTGTTATGAGCAGATGTTGCACTTACCATCATGTGAACGTTGTGCTCGTCAAGTCACTTTATCCAATTAAAAAAAACTATTATTTCTTCTAGAAATACTTTAGTTGTAATAACAAGATGTGTCTGTTAAAATCGTGTCAGTACTTCAACATCCCTGTAGGTATGCTTAGGGAAGGGACGAATTGATTAATTGACTTATCGACCAGATGGTCACTACTGCACCCAAATTTGAATCTAAATTAAAACCACGATTCTCAACAAAAACTGAGGTCACCTCTAACACTAGATTTTTAACCATCTTGATAGTAAGTAAAAGTAAAAAAAGTAAAGTTTCCGCCTATCAATATCCCACTGCTGAGAACAGGCTTCCTCTCATTTCTGAGAGGGTTTTGGAGCTAGGATTATAAATAGTCACGAGTAATGTCGTATGGTGCTTGTAATGAAAATAACAGTTTTCATCTGATAAGACTCATTTTTAAGGATTTTCTAGCATGTATTTGGTAAAACAAATTTAGACCCAATTAATAATTAAAAGCTGAAAATAGCCCAAATTAACTATGATGGACGTCAAATATCTCACTCAGTCCTCCATTGACCATGGGTGCTATAAAGCGCTCGAATCGTCGGAAAACGAACGAAAAATCGAACGAAAAATTCGTATATAATAATGTGCGATACTCGCGTAAATATAAGAGATCATTATAACAGTTTTCATCTGAAAATTACTTACAAGGAAGCAAAATGTGTAGGTAAGTACGTTTTCGTTGGTGTCAATCCCATACATTGCTCACCTTAACGAAGAAGCCGTAGATGGCTAAAAATCGATGTATTTAAAACCTTTGTGTTGACCTAAGCAATTCAGAAATCGATGATTATACTCAACTTATATAACTGTACTATTTATTTAATATGTATTTTTGCTGTTTAGATTTCTATGTTGGAATCCGTCTAAGTAGGTACCACACCAGGGCCAGTTATTCTGCCGTGAAGCGGTTGTGTGCAACCATTACTGATTCGATCTGAAAGGCACTGGAAGCTGGTGTAATTACTGAGCATATGAGACTTTAACTGAAGTCTCAGGGAGACGAGCGCAGTGTGGTGAATGAACATAGAATTGTTCTGGATGACACAGCATTTGTTATGGGCAGACGTTGCGATTACCATCAGGTGCACGATTTGCATCGGCGGCTAAACCATATTTGGCTACTGTCATAGTAACGGTTGGGAAGGGGATGGTTACTAGCCACCATTACAATAGATTGGACCTGATAACATTAACCGTGAGGAGCGTGGAGCTAGAGTAAGAGGTAGTTAGTAGTTAGTCGTAGAGTCTACCTTGTGTTCCGCTCTGGTATATAATACCAGAGCGGAACACAAGGTAGACTATAGGATTATCAGAAATCCGAAAATAGTTTACCGGATTCGAGCATCACCGTGTCCTATAATCCTCTAATTTGGTTCCTTTTTGATTCGCGTCTATTATATGCACTATTTCATAGTTACTACGAATCGTCTTTCACGCTGATTCCACTACTTTCCACCTCCCGGTTTCCGAAGGAGGCTTTATTACCACAGAACAAATACCCAACATCAGATGTAGTAGACTGAGCAGTGCTTTCTGTTATGATGTACCTGACGCACATTATCTATGTCGACCCTGAGAACATTTTCGATTTAGCCGAAATTTGGGTGGTGCTAATCTCCAAAGTAAGATTAGATGTCAGTATATAACTAAGTGCTGAAGTGTTTGAGCTGCCATGCTATAATGGATATCAGAGTGACTCGTGAAGTACGGTATTAACATCAACAGTAAATACATCCCTTACCTTTGTCTTGCCAAAGACATAGTTGTTATGTAAGAATATCTAGATGACTTTAGAACTGTGTTAAATGACTTTAATAGTATCTTCCACCACACACGACATTTATTTTTATCAACCATCTCCCATGGTAAAATACCAGCTGCTGCTGAAAATACGTATTAGGATCAGTGTAACTTCAACCTAAGAGGTCAACTGTCAAATCCAACTTAGTTGGTCAGCATTTGAGAAACTCTGATATCTTCTAATTCTATATCCAAAACACAAAGGCGCAGAGCGGCAAAATTAAACTATAGCACTATCACACTGAGCCCATTTCAGACTAACTAGAAGAGTTTGATTTTGCCGCGTGGTCTGTTCAAGTTTATAATATGGGGGGAGGGGTGGGGGGGGGGCTTACATCGAAAGTCTTTTACTAATGCATCTTCCCATTTACCTACAGAACTGATACATCTTTTAACCCTATGAGGATGCTCGAAGTCCTTCAGACAGCTATGGAACATGCTATGTGCAAATTCTGCATTAAAGATGACCATGCATTTTCAAGGATAATGGTTGAATACTAAACTGTCTACACTGCTAAATCCTTTCATAAATTCTCTGCACTAAAAACACTGCTAAATTCTAAGCGGCAATAGCCTAATGGTTTAGGGTACGGACTACGAAACATGACGTCGCAGGATCGAGCCCGCCATTCGACTATTGTCGTGAACCATCTCCTAGCACAGGCTTATACGCTTAGTTCGAGTGGTTAACAGGAATATTAGTAATGTTAATACAGCATGGCTAGCATTCTTTAAAAAAAAAAGAGAAGATTTCTGTCCCCTACAGTCTTATGATTGAAAAAGAATTCATGTATGTTAAATACAAGAGATTTTTGCTTAGTTATTATTTTAACAGTTTCTATATCCTTTAAATTCATGATAATATAGTATCCCAATTCATTTTATTAACTTGAGGAAAATAGGGATTATATGGGTAGTCTATGAGTGTTGGAATTTACTATAGAGCTCATACTCGTACATCAACACTTTCCACTTACACATGTGCATCTTGTGGTAATACACTTAGCAGGAAATGGCCAAGACTTATTATTTGATTTATTAAAATATACAGCACAAGTTGCAAGTTTGCATCGGCTCGATTTGTTTGAATGTTAATAATTCACTACAAGTTTTAATTCTATTTTTCTCTCTTATTAGTGTGTGTGTGTGTTATTTATATATGTATCTTTGTATGGGTATATATACTTGTATATGTGTATCTGTGTATATGTATGTATTGGTATAATTATGTATATATATTTTATAGTTTATATTTATATTTATAGATTTGGTCATATAAAATATTTTTTTTACTCTTTTTTTGTTCACTGCACAGCTATTATGGTTATCTCTGCATTGCCTTATGTTTGACTGGGAGAGAATGCCTTTAGGCATTAAGTCCGCCATATGTACCACATGTGCATAAAAGCTTAAATAAATAAAAATGAAATAAACCATTTGATCCATGAATCTCCAAGTCTTGAGCTACAGGGTTGCATTCAAGCTAATGAAAAATTATGGTACATATGATTGGTTAGTAATGCTTTTGTATGTACACAAAATACAAATCCCGAAAGAATCGATCAACAGTGACAGTCTGAATTTTGTGATTTCAATTTTTCCGAAATATTTAAAATAGTTAGTCAGGTGCTACAGAATCGAAGCGAATATGATTTATTTAAACTTTATTTGCATACTTTACTATACTTTTAATTGCATAAAAATCTGTACAAAAATGCAAACTTTTGGGAGATTTTGCAATTTTTGTTTCAAAAAGCATAATCATCATTTTCCTGTTTCTTGTCCCTTAAAACCATAACTAAATTAAGGTCAGATATAGATAAGCTAAACACTAGCTTCAATATAACAGATAAAAATCAAATTCCTTTCTTATCAAAGTATAACATGATAACTGAAGTTTTAATAATAAAAAGTAAGTGTCAGTGCCAGGGATTGTTATTGTAGATAACACTAAACCGATTGATATATTATGGTAGAACCGTGAACCATAGAACACTATCAGTACCTGAGATTTAAAGTAGAATATCATATGATATGGATATGAGACCCAATGATAGTTGAGGGAGCAAACTAGCCATTGAGTTAGTCCTTAGGGATAACAAGGCACCTACAAACCCCACAGTGCCACTGTGGTTCACAAACACCTATATCAATCCAAAAGATGTAGGTGACTTAACTTAAGGAAAAAAAATCAAATAGTTACCCCATTTGATTTTTTTTCCTTAAGTTCCCAATCCCAAGTCAAAGAAGATGATTTTTTTTTACCAATGCAGATATAGTTTTTGGGAAAAATAATTACATCCTGCTTTGATTGTTGACCACAGCAACAACTTTCAAATACTGTCAGAAGCTTTAAACTGTGCAGGAGATATTACAGTGCCAACTAAACTAATAATTAAGTTTAGCTTGATAACTTTTGTATTACAAGAAACTTGCAAGCTCAGGGGGCACCTTAACCATGTTTTAATCCATGGGGATTTAAAGTTAAGTAAGATCTGATAAGTTGAATGAAACGGCCAGAACGGTCTGGCATTTTGTTAATACTAATTTAAGGTCAATTGCAATTTAATAGTATCTTTTTAGCAAATAAAAATAAGGATTGCGACTGTCTAAGTGCCATTTCATTCAACTTATCAGATCTTACTTAACTTTAAATAAAATTATAGAGTGCCTTAAGAGCTATTTATTACTAATTCCAGAGTACCTCTTAGACATAAAATTAAAAAAATCTATATCTTAACATAACATCTTAACATATCTGAATATAATATATGAAAATGTAATGAACATACACTGGAACATAAATATCTTCAATGAAAAAAAGTGATGTTCCTAATGTCAATACTAGGAACAAACACAAGTTTAAAATCACCGGCTGCTTGACCAAAGTCAGGAGAAAAGTAAATCTTCCTACAATAAAATGTAATAGTGGACAGAGCCATTAAGTGGACAAAGTCTGCTTACCATAGGTTCAAAAATAATTAAACAAAGACTATAAAAAGGATTATTTATAATATAAAATGATACATGGATCATAGTAACCCCAAGAATAGAAGTGATTGCTGCCAGATTGTTTCTAAATATTAGTTGCCCGAGCGTTTTTTTAATATTGTAACATCCCTAACTGAAAAGTACTGAAAAAATAATTAAAAAGAGGATACTTGGAATTAATCTCTTTGCATATTTCTTCCTTGGACATATAAAATTCATTAAGAAACAGCAGTAGTTTATAAAAAAACCTTGAGATTTGACAAAAGAAATTTAAATATTTTATATTAAAGAATATTTTTTTTATTTTATTCCATTTTAATAAGTTGGAATACTTTTATGAGAACACATACATACATTGTATGTAAAATTTATTTGCAAAAAATATGTCTTACAACAAACATTACAGATTTCGAGCACTAAAATACATCTTTAATTTTTTAAAGGATATTTTTAACTATTTATTTTATTCAGGCAACTGTACTGCAATCAGTTGAAATATAGTATATAAAGAAATTCAAAATTCAAAAATTCAAGCAATTTTATTAGACTTTAAAAGTCTATTAAAATTACAATATAATATTTGATTCGAGTCTTTCGAGTTTAAAAAAATACAAAATAAGTCTTCAGTATCCAAATCCTGACAATTATTTCAAATACTAACAACCTCACTAAACTATAAAATAAACACCAAACGACCTTGATTTAAAAAGAGATTGTTTCATGTAACTTTAATAGAACAAAATCTTTTTACAGGAAATTATATAAAGTAAAAGCCTATATGAACAATCAATTTTTGAAAGCGTGAAGAGAATTTTCTTCGCTTCAATTATCTGGCGATGCCATTTATAGCCGCATTATTGGTACCTTAGATGAAAACGATAAGCAGCGTAGTTTTTTTTAAAGAGCACTTTCTTTTAAATAAACAGAGGTTTGATTCAAACTTCTTAAGACCGGAATTTTTATACAAAATAAACAGAAATAATACTTTTTCTCGTGTTTACGTATTTTATGCCTATATATTACTGACGATAGTTAATAGATAAAAAAGATATCAGCGATGCAACGATATTGTCAACTATGATAACGCTGTAAATTATTCTAATTGCAGGTAAATCTTTATATAAATACCTTATACTTGTAGTGTAACAATATGGTCACTTTGTCACATAAATTCACTTAGTTAACTGAGCACTAACCTAGCTGTTAAACGCGCACATAAATTAAACCAGGCATTATCAATTTTAAAGACCGAAATAATATTGATATTCACAGTTCACAGTAACAAAATTGTAAATCGGTTAGCTGTCGGTAAAAATTAGTTTGAATTGATTGATTGATATGGTGCATTGCTTTGGTTGCTTCACTCATTTCATTCCGTATCGTACAGTACTATTTGGATACATACGCGGTATTATACGTTAATGTTGTCTTTTCATTAGTCGGACTTCGATAATATTTATAATAATTAGAACTTTAAAATATACATTAAACATTTTAATTGTATGTTATATATTACAATAAGTTGCTTAAGTTGATTAATACTTAGACCATAAAGTTGCTTACTAGGAATTTAGAGCAATGGCAATATTTTTCCCAATGTCAATGTCTAAATAATCATACATCAAATCTATGGTATCTATGGTAAACAACAAATAAAACTATTATTTTCAATTTTCTCTAATCTCTTTAATGGTGAATCAAAAAAATAATAATTTTAATGGATTTCAACATAGTTATTAGAGATATATAACAGATGTACAAATTTTTCTATAAGCTTTCTATAAGATCTTCACTATAAATTATAATTGCTTTTAATTTTATAAACAACCTAAAATGGAAGATAATTCTTGTAAAAAAAACGAAAGCTCAGAGTTTAAGAAGCCTGTGCTTTTTGGGCGTATTGGAAAACTTCCAAAGAAAGTGAAAGTTGAAAATGATAGACCATCTGAAGAAAAGACCGATGACAATAATACAAATCCTTCAGATTCAAATTCTAAAAGTTCTCTGCCACCCGCAGTTCTTTTGAAAGAATTTTCTACACCTATCCCTTATAAAGAACCTAAATGGTCAGGAATCTGCCCCGATGGTGAGTTTAATAGTATATATTCATGGAATTGTATTTTGTAGTAGTGCACCGATTGCGCGCGAAACACGTCTGAACTTTTCGTCAGACGAACTCTATTATGGATAGTGAAATGGGGGAATTGAAAGTTGCAAGTCCAACTAAAAGACAAATCGTCGGGAAGATTCATAAATTGCCTAACTCCGAATTAGGGTAAGATGGGATAGTGTAAGTCAGGGAATTTCTATATTGGACTGTCTTTCATAAAATTGTATTATTTTAATTATGTTTTTTAAAATAATGTAGATTAAGAATTTATATTATAATGCACATTATCTTAAGGAACTATTATATGTGCAGGGTGCATGTAGGTCAACACAGGGGATTTCCTCCTTGTGAGATATCACACACAATAGATAATCTGTGATAGTATTAGAAAGTTGGCCCTGTGATCGTGAAATAAATGCCAAGTATCACAACTGAGGCTGTTAGCCACCATAAGCCTTTTTTGTATAGTAACAATATATATTGCAATGCAATAATTACATTCATAAATAATAAACATTATTTTAGTGCAACTAATTGTTTATATTATGTCTTTACCATATTTTTTTTTATTTAAGGATCAGAGTATGTTCTTGAAGTGCTAAAATCAGGAATGATTGTAGAAAGAATAGAATTGGCAAATAAAGCATATCATGTTTTTGGAAGGCTAGCAAACTGTGATGTCTTGATGACTCATCCAACAATATCAAGGTATGTTTTTCATTAAAATTAGTTACAGTACAGTAAACATACAACCCTACATATAACCCACTGCTTGCACATTGCTTGTGCCACGGACAGTCCCTGATTGTGATACATTACTTTTACCATCATAACTTGATAAAATAAAATTGATTGATATAAATAAAGTACTCATTTGAAATTGTTACGAACATACTATTCAATATTTATTGTCTATTATACATATATACAACTTATAAATAATATATTTTATGTATTTAATAAATATTCATAGTGATGTTCAGAGGAGAGCCATGGTCATATGCCCCCTTCCCAAATAAAACAATACATTCTAACAGTAGTAAGCAATCATAATCTTTATATATATAATAACATTGAAACCTAATATCCATATAACAATCATCTTTAATTTATTACGCAAAATACGCGCATAGACGTGGAGTTGCGGAAATCAGCCTGAAGCAATCTACAACAATCATCTTACAATATTACTGGTGGCAGGAATCAGTCTAGGTAGGTACCACTCCAGGGCCAGTTATTCTGCTGTGAAGTATTAGTGTGCAAACAGTGCTGTGTTTCGGTTTGAAGGGCACTTAGAGCCAGCGTAATCACTGCATTTGTTATGGACAGATGTTGCTCTTACCATCAGGTGGCCATTTTACTCGTTTCGTCACCTTATCCAATAAAAATAAAATCCCACTAAGAGTAAGCATTGGCAAAAAAATACCAATTTATTACTATAACTCTCTATAATCAGCTTTGTAATGATATTTTTAGGACTCCTCCACATTTGTGTATTGAGAACATACTTTCTGATATAGCATAATAGGCCAGATAACAATGACTTTGAATTTTTATTTATAGGCATCATTGTGTTCTCCAATATAAAGCTTTTGCTGATGACGGAGAACCTCCATGTGGCTGGTATTTGTATGATCTTGGTAGCACACATGGCACTTACCTTAATCGAGAGCGTCTGAAGCAGAGGCATTATAGCAGAGTCAGAGTTGGTCATCAGATCAAGTTTGGGAGCAGCACGAGGACTTACATACTGCTTGTAATGTATTTGATTACTATATTAATTTTAGTATGTGGTTGCGGCTTCCTCCATTTGCATCTTTTAGACATTCTATTGCATTCGGGAAGGGGAGGACAACCCTTCGTCATATGGTCCGAATACCCGAACTAATTTCCTCTCCCAGAACAACGGCTTAAAAAGGTGTACATATCAGCTAGAATATATATAATTTTGCTCTTTTGCAAAGAAAAATTGGCCCTTAAATGCCTAAACTCATGCATGCAATATCAGTGGTTTGTTGGCAAACAACCAATAGAAACATCTGTGTCTCGCCACTATTGTATCGAAATTTCAAACATACTATGCATATTGTCAACCACCATAGTGAATTTCAAAAATTTGTTTTTGTTATTTGGTATTTGTCACTACAATATAAATAATTTCTAAGTGTAGCTGCAAGATGGTGACAAATTGGGACTGGGTTTTTCTACCAACTAATTTTTTTTACTGTTGGTAGGAATCCTATGCAGGAATCCATCTAGGTAGGTAAAACCAAATGCTCAGTTATTCTGCCTTGAAGTAGTATTGTGCAAACATTACTGTGTTTCGATCTGAAGGGCAATAAGAGCTAGTGTATATGAGACTTGAAACTTGATGTCTCAGGGTGACGGACAAATGGTGGACACAGAAATGTTCAGCATGGTATAACATTTGTTATGGGCATTTGCACTTACCACCACATGAATGATTTGCTTGTCTCATCACTTTATCTAATAAAAATTATAATAACTTTCAACTTATTCTTCTTTTTCGATCAAGGCAATTAGCTACCAAATTAAGCCATTTTTGCCAATGTCAAGTAATAATTTTATTATAATTTCATTTCGATCGACAGTAAAACGATAGTTGACTTTTACTCAAGATTTGCTGGATTGATGAATGATGATACAGATGAAGATTTGCTGTACTGATGGAGACAAAACGAAAAGTATATTTTGGTCTTCAATTTAATTTTCCAATCACTGTACACTTTCATACGCACGTGCTGCATAATTAACTATTAAATTTAAACATCAAAACTCAAATTATACACAGAAATTTCATAATTAAATAAAACACCACTTTTCAAGTTGGCACCAAAAATAACTTAATTACATTCTAGATTTACATAATACTACTAATTTTACTACTGATTTGTATGACTCTTGATTATTTATTGTTTTAATGTTAACAGCAAGTACTTAATACTTATAAAAGGCATAGAAGACTTTTAGTTAGAAAAAAAATTAGGTTCCTTTTTTCTGAACCCTGGACACGCCACTGGTAGTCACCAAAGCTAATTAAACGTCTGACGTGGGTTGCATTACCATGTCTGTGCTATCTTTAATCAGACTAATTCATATATGGTCAAAAAATTAGGAACCCAACCAATAATATTTTTGATTAGAAATTTAAATTCAAAATAAGAATAAGTAATTAAAATGTAACAGCTGGTTTGGCGCTGTAGCTAAGCATTTCCATTTTGTTTTTTTATTGTTCTGGATCTGAATATTTTTGTATATGCAGTTTATATTATTATATTGGTTTATACATTTATACAATAATATTATTATATACACGATACAAGACAAATTTTAGTGTGGGGCAATGTTAATGTTAATGTCATTGCCACTTAGGGTCCAGATTTTGATTGTGAGGGAGAATCTGAACTGACTGTGACTGAAATAAAGCAAAAAGCACAAGACTTGAAGTTAGAAAAATCGAGGATGATACAGGAAGCGAAGGACAAAATGGAGAAAGAAAGGTTGGCAGAGGAAAAGAAACGAGAGGAACAAGGCATTGATTGGGGGATGGGTGAGTCAATTTGATTTCATTATAAACTATTAAATAATTTCAATTAAGAAGTAACATTATGTTGATAGCAATTCAACTTTACCAAAATGTATGGCTTGAGCTAATGGTTATTGTCATTTACACTTCGTCATCAAAAGCCTGTTAATATTTTAGTTCACTTGGACGGCCGCGTTGTTTAGCGGTCAGAGTACCTGACTTCTACGCCTCGGATCCTGGGTTCGAACCCAGTCTGAGCCAACATTTGTGTTAAAACACACTTGTTGGTTTTTGTGTATGGTTGTGTTGTAACTGTCCCCGTGTTTCTGACACTGTATCTTCGCGTACTTTCCGCTACATCGGGTGCGGTACAGTCCACTGCTGGACATAAGTTTCTCCCAAATAAGTCACTTACAATTTTTTTTTTATTAATTACGGCAAATCACGTAATTAATGCACCAGCATCTGCATTAAAATATGGGACATTAAATCTCCGTAGCCTCTAAAAATGTCTCTGTAAATTTAATTAAATAGTTTGTCTTCCTGGAAACTGAAGTCTTTCAGGATCAATATTATTCATCATATGGTTATATATCATTATTATCGGTATTATATATCATTATTATTCTTTCAGGACTTTACTTAATTTAATAATTTTTAATATGCGGCTGAACTTCTGAATAGGTTTTTTTTCTCTGATATCTGACTTGAAAATTAATTATTTTTATACAAGTGCGTGTATCAATACATAAATTGGGCTCTTAGTGTGATTAACAAAAATATTTAAATAGGCGAGGATGCAGAAGAGGAACCAGATCTTGCTGAGAATCCATACGCTTCTACTGCTAACGAAGAGCTATACCTAACTGACCCCAAAAAGACCTTACGAGGGTATTTTGAAAGGGAGGGTCATGAGCTAAACTACGACTGCGAAGAAAGGGGAGTGGGGCAGTTTATTTGTAGGTAAGTTACTTTTTCATATTTTATAGGTAAACTTGCATATGAGAATTCGCATAGGTCTCCGCCAGTGTTTGTTCTATTTCAGTTAATTCCTCACAAGAAGTCCAAAAATCAGTCACAAATCTAATCAAACCCTTTAATTAGAGTTTTGTGACTTGGAATTAAAGGAATGAAATCTGCATTACAGCTGATTTATTCATTACTTCACCATTATCCGCATCATTACTGCCCACTGCTGGATATAGGCTTGTTGAAATTATATGTTGTAATCGCCATGTCAGGCGTATTGGTGAACGCAGTAGGTATCAGACGTCTCGCACCTCTGTTAATGCTTGCCGTCACTGGAGAAGTTATTGTCAAAATTTCTTTATTCAACAATGTCAAAATCTATACCGGTTCGAAAAATAAGGACTTCTCTGAGAAGAAACTACTACATCTTTTTTTAATGCCATATTTCATAATGCAATTTCTAAATTACATCATAAATTTAGTAGCCAGGGGGTATGCGAGTGCAGAGTGTAGAGTTTTTCCGCACACTTTTGTCCTGTTTATAATAATCTATTTTATAATACGCTTTGTTAATGTATTCTTGACAAGTTTTTTGAAATCTATGTTCGATTTTTGTGTCACAGTTTTAGGAATTTTATTATAACTTTTTTTATATGTACTAAGAAAAGGCTTTCTTAGTATATCTATAAAATTCTTCCAACCTAAACATAGGAACCTCTAGCGCAGCGATTCCCTACCTGTGGTACGCAGGGTCTCATTGAGGGTACGTGAAAATCATAATCTTATTAGCGGAAATACTGAGAAGTTAAAACACGAACCTTATAACTAATTACTTACTATGGTGCTAGACTATGGGTTGGGTTAGTTAAATACAGTACATTCTTTTGTATACTGCCTGTCTAAGCGGCTACTGTACGCATAAGATTCTTTATAATTCTTTGACTGCGATTTTTAGGGATTGTTAATATTTTGTACTTATTATTGAATTATTTTTAAAATAATATTAAGTTTAAGGTTCTGAAATTAATATAATTGGTAGGATTCCTATGCAGGAACCCGTCTAGGTAGGAACCACCCTAGGGCCATTTATTCTGCCGTGAAGCAGTAGTGTTTACAGACATTAGTGTGTTTCGGTTTGAAGGGCACCGAGAGCTAGCGTAATCACTGGGCATATGAGACTTAAGAACTGATGTCTCTGACGGGCGTAGTGTTGTGTCACACAGATGTTCTGGGAAAGTCATTGCAAAACCCTGTATCACCAACTGTTATAAGTATGTCCTTGAAAACAATAAATAAATAATAAAATGATAAAATTTGTATAAAGGGACTCCTACAGTGACTCTACAGACCACAAGTCTTTAGAGACAGCAAACATTGAAATATACCTAGTATATTTCAATGTTAAGATCGACAATAGACAGACCTAATAATAGATAAACGAGACACATTTTTAGGAGTAGGTATAGAGTTATCAGGGGTACACCTACTCATAAATGAAAAGTTTTATTAAGGGGTACGGGAACGAAAAAAAGTTGTGAAGCACTGCTATAGCGTGTCGCCTCGATCGGTTGACAATTGGAAAACTTACGATGACAATTATACTCGCGTTAAATTAAATATTCGTATTTGTTATTATGCTCCACGGATAAGCTGAAAAAAAATGCTTGAAATTTATATATTTTATGATTTTTCTTATTATATATAACATTGTATTGTACACTGTCCAGAGTCGAGCTACCAATGGACGACGCTCGGGGCCGACCCGTGGTTGCTGAAGTTATTCACCGCGGCAAGAAGAAGGAGGCCGTAGTCGCCTGCGCTTTAGAGGCTTGTCGCGTTCTCGACAGAGCTGGCTTGTTGAGGCAATCTAAGCATGGTAGGTACATATCTCCTTTCCCCTTCCTTGTCACATCTTTATAAGGTGGATGTGCAGTGCGCAATTATCTTCCATCTGCACAAAGCTTTAGAAAATATTAAAACAATTAATGCATTCGTTGCACGACTGTAGTCTACCCAAAAAATAGTTCATGGCTAACTGATACTAATACACAAAAATCGCAGTTTGCGCGAAAAATGGCTGTAACGGCTAGAAACGAATTATATTTATATAAATATTAGTATGTTTGAAATGGGTATTTAAATAGCTTTACATTATTAATAAAAAAATCATGAAATCATTAAAACATTTATCATTATAGAGCGTCAAAAATAAACACTGTCAAATGCTCGTTAGTAAGGACGCTAGTTACACCACCTAAAAAGGGTATAAAAGGGTCGATCTGGATGAAATATGTCCCTGTCCTGTCCCGTTTTTCAGTTCGACGGGTGTTTCAACGTTTTCAGCAGACTGGTGGTTATGTTAGAAAACCGGGATCTGGAAGAAAACGGTGCACATCAGAAAGAGATGACCGTTTCATTGTTACGACATCTTTACGAAACCGTTTTACAAATGCTGTTGAGTTGCAACAACAGCTTCGATCAACTCGGAGAACATCTGTGAGTGTTTCTACGATAAGAAGAAGGTTACACGAAAAGAGTTTAACAGCCCATAGACCTGCTAAAGGTCCAAAACTTACTGCACAGCATCGCAGAGATCGCCTAGAGTTTGCTCGCAATCATTGCGAGTGGACTCTAGAACAGTGGCGGACCGTACTCTTCTCTGATGAGACGAGGGTCTGTCTCTTCTGCAATGACAGACGTAGAAGGGTCTACAGAAGACAGGGGGAGAGGTTCACACAACCCTGCTTCGAAGACTCCGTCGAATACGGGGGTGGCTCGTGTATGTTTTGGGGCGGCATTTCCGTCGACGGGAAAACGGAACTTGTGTGCGTTTCCCGGACTCGGGGTGGCCGTGGGCAAGGGTCATTAAATGCTGGTCGGTACATTACTGAAATCCTGGAGGAACATGTGGTCCCGTATGCTGGTTATGTCGGTGATGGATCATGTTAATGCATGATAATGCTCGTTGCCACACCGCGGCTATTGTACGGGATTATTTACAGGAGGTCGATATCTCTGTTATGCATTGGCCAGCACGAAGTCCAGACCTTAACCCAATAGAACATCTCTGGGATGACCTAAAACGGCGCGTGCGAGCTCGAGATCCAGCTCCAGCCACTCTTCAAGAGCTCCAAGATGCGGTACTTGAAGAGTGGGAACAAAAACCCCAAGAGGCTGTTGCGATCCTTGTAAGGTCCATGAAAGATCGCATGGAAGCCGTTATCAAGGCAAGGGGGGGGGGGGGGGGTAACACTAGGTTTTAAGAACTTTTTTTGTATTTATTAAGCTTTTTTAAAAATTATTAATTTGCGAATTTGTACATACCCTGTCTTTTTCTTTAATTTCTCTTTCGTCTCGTTATAAAAGTAAAATTCAATTAAAATTCCTGAAAGCTAATGAAATTACCTTTCGAATGCTACCCTCAAACCACAACATTGCCATTGGCCTGTTGTGTTAAAATAGTATTTAAATTATTTTTTTCGGATGTGCGATTTTTTTGACGCCGAGTGTATTACTAGCTGACGACCGCGACATCATTCGCGTGGATATAGGTTTTTTAAATACGCCGTGGGAACTTTTTGATTTTCGGTACAAAATCATCTGCCCGTCTCCAGGATGCAAGCTATCTCTGTGCCAAATTTCGTCAAGATCAGTTCAGCGGTTGAATCGTGAAAAGCTAACAAACAGACAGAGGGACAGAGAGAGTTACTTTCGCGTTTATAATGTTAAGTATATTAGTAAGGGTTTACCACTATAACTAACATACAAGCAGGTTTCTCTTTAACTAGTAAAACTTCTCTCTATTATTCTAATCTATTATTTAACTATGTTATGTTATCCGTGGTATACTATGGTGGTGTGGTATACTATGGTATATGTATTACTACATACTGAAGAACCTAAATGAGTATCCAACTCAAAAAACCTGCGTGTCCATGTAATCAAAGATATTTCGACGATTTATTACATTTTAACGTTTTAAAAATACACTTTCAGACGGTTTCCCCCATAATTCACTAGCTGTGCCCCGCGGTTTTACCCTCGAAAAATACTGGTGGTAGGATTCTTATGCAGGAATCCGTCTAGGTAGGCACCACACCAGGGCCAGTTATTCTGCCGTGAAGCAGTAGTGTGCAAACATTACTATGTTTCGATTTGAAGGGCACTGTGAGCTAGCGTAATCACTGGGCGTATGAGACTTAAGAACTTATCTCTCTGGGGGATGGACACAGTGTGGTGTCACACACAAATTTTCTGGGTGACACAGCGTTTCTTATGAGCAGTCGTTGCACTTACCATCAGGTGAACGTTTTGCTCGTTTCATCACTTTATCCAAAAAACCGACCACATGATTGCGCCGTAAGGCATAGTACCTCGAGACCGAACATTCACTGTTCGCCCCTTCTTGGTAATGTTAGGTCCTGTTCGTCCAGGTTTTATCCTCAATAAACGGGCTATCTTATGCGAAAATAACAAATCGGATCAGTATTTTCTGAGATTAGCGCATAGTAGTAAAATTAGCTTAGTTATAGTAGTTAAATTATGTTACGGTAGAGTCGCGACGTCGCAAGGAGCGTGACTGGAGCGCTGACGATTATTACGATTCGGACGACGACTCGTTCTTGGACCGGACCGGACATGTGGAGACCAAACGGAAGTTGCGTATGATGAAGCATGGTGCAGCGGAAGAAAAGGACGATAAACCGCTAACTTATGATGATTTGGTGAGTTATTTGTTAGCGTTTTTTTTTTCAAAGTATTTATTTTTCCTAAATGTATAAGAGAAATAATTTAAACATTTTAATTCACGAGCTCGCGTGGATCTTAGTTGTGGTAAAGATGTTTAAGTATACGTTTTATTGTATTGTCACTGATTTTTATACGATTAACTAATACAAACATACATAGTCACGCCTCTTTCCCATAGGGGTAGGCGGAGACCACATCTATATATTAAGTAATAATATATATTTATTTAGTTACAGTCATTTTGGGTATCTTTGAAATTCCTTGCAACTTTAAATTAGACTGTTTGAAGAATATATATTTTTTTCTCAAATGACTTGTAGTCAAATACATTGATAACTGTCTTATTTATAATGACGAAATATTCCAGTTATCAATTGTGACAAAATTTAAAGCTGTGGAATAAGTTTTGTAAATTTCGCTCAGTTTTCGTTCGCGGGTTTTAACGAGTGAAAAGTGTGTTTGCTGCTCATTGGGTTTAAATACAGAAAAGATACGTAAAACAAATGAGTTTTGGCTTCTAACGATGGAATATACATTAAATTAATCTGTTTCATATGAGTTTGTTATTCCATTTAGTTATTTGACTGTATATTACTTGTAAAAATTTCTTCAACTTTGGGTAACTTTGAACAGCTCAATGATATGTAATTGCAATTTTATAGTCTATGGGTAACATCGGATAGCTTCTTAATTAATATGTTTGTACTGTGTTATTACTGACTTAGTAGGCGAACATATAATCAGATCGAAGACGTTTTAAGGAAAGAATACATCAAAAATACTAGCAACCGGCAAGTTTGTATGGAAACGTGACTATATGTATGTAAAACATAAGTCAAGGCGGGTTGGCAACCGCAGTTTATTTATTTAGATTTTCAGGTAGACACTGCTGCCCATTTCCTGGTTTTCATTTTTCCTCTGTCGACGTTTACGACAACCACGGGATAAGATAGGGGTGGTAGATTCTCTTAAGCTGCTACCACGTACGACATGAATGATTACATTTATTAAATTTTTGACATTTTCCAAATAACAACATAATTATCGATGACTCCATAGCTCAAACAAATAGAGGACATAGAGGGGAAAATATGTATAGAAGAAAAGTCGCTCGAGCGGCTGCGCGCTGCCGGACAGTCAGCAGCCGAGCGAGAGCGGCGACGCGGACGCACTCGACGCTTACATGAGCGAGCTCACATCGAAACGACCGGCCATGGCCGTTAAAGCTGACATCTCTAAAACTAAGGTGAAATTTATTTATTTATGGAAACAGTCATAAACTATATTCCAGTGTCAAGTTACATATCCAAGTACACAATCTTCAAGCAAGCAAGACTTCAACATTTTGATCGACAGTAAATTGATAGTTGACTTTTACTGAAGATTTGCTGAACTGATGGAGACAAAAGGAAAAGCACAATTGTGGTCTTGAATTGAATTTTCCAATCACTGTACACTTTCAGGAGCACTTGCTGCATAATTAACTATCATTATTAAACATCAAAACTCCAAATATACACAGAAATTACAAAATTAAATAAAAACACTACTGCCATTTTTCGAGTTAGCGCCAAAAGTCCTAAGGTGAGATAGTGTAGAGTGTAAAAGTAAGGCATGGGACAAGTCATCACTCATCCACTATAGTTAAAGTCGTGTAAGAAAAATTACACTCATCATCATCATTTCAGCTTATATATACTAGGCCACTGCTTAATACAGGCCCCGCTCATAGATTGCCACAAAAGTTTGTAGCTGTTCATTTTGGGGGGATTTTGCCATAGGCAACCGCAGTTTATTTATTCAAATGTGCCAGATGGATGCTGCTGTCCATCTACTGGTCTTTATTTTCCCTCTGTCGAATTTACGACACCCACGAGATGAGATGGGGTGGTAGATTCTATTAAGCCGCCATACGATAGAATGACAGAATAGATTAAAAAAATATATGATAATAACGTATTTTTTGTATGCAATGCAAAAATGCAATGCATTTTGAAAAAAGTTACGCCACCAACATACGGATCAAAAATGCTAAGCGTAAAATGTTATGTCGATAATGCGACCTATCTTCATATCATAGACTGAGCCTATGCTTTATTATAGTATTAATAATACTTTAGTAATGAATTAAAACCTAAGCTGTTGCGATTTTACACCTATACACGAATATCTTGTCTTCTTGCTTATTGTCGCATGAACATTATTTAATTATCCTTGGATAAATTCCCACCTAGAAGTATTCAAATTACCATTGAAAATATTTTACAGATGAACATACAAAAGCTAAAATCAGAGCTAGCTAAAACGCACAGGTTAGCAGAGATTGCTCGGCCTGCTATCGCGCCGCCTCTTATAAAGAAGGACGACAAGAAGATGACCATTAAAGTTGGGAACCAATTCCGTAATCTATGGAAAAAGGTTGGTAAGTTTAATTAATATTCAAGTGGGTACTAGCGATTTCACGATAGTTCGTATGCACGTAGTGGGTAAGAAAATATGAGTCGATATATACTTGTAGTGTAAGAGTAGTAAATTAATTTACTTAATCAGACCTTATAATTTAATCAAATACCGTTCTTCAGATTAAAACTAAAGGATGATGTTGAAAAGCGACCAAAAGTAAGACAAGATCTGAAGAAAGAAGAAGACGAATTTGTCGAGGAAATGGATTCAGATGAAGAATCCCCTGAAGTGTCAAGAGATGTGCCAACGAAAACGCTGAAAACAATTGTTAAAGATGAAAAAGATAGCTTAACAAAAAGTGAAACAATAAGAGATTTAACAGTAAAAGATGAAAATAATGATATAGTAAAAAGGGGAGAAACAGTCCGATAAACCAGTAAAAGAAGAAAATAAAGAAACAGAAGTTAAACGAGTATTCGGACCAATGCGACCGCCAGAAGACTATGTCGTACCAGAAGGATACTTCGATCAAGAAACCGATAGAGATCTACCTGAAATCGAAGAAAAACAGTAGATTCAAGTGACTAATAAAATATATTTTAAAATCTGTATTATTTAACTATCATCATACCTGCTAGGTAATACTTTCGAAGAAATTGAACCCGCGCTGAGGCAACGTGACAGACTATCCCCGGTTTAAAAACTCCTCTCAAAGAGCACTTATAGTAGTATCGCGTTATCACAAAGCGCGCAAACACTCGGGCGCAAAGACCGACACACAAGTCGACAGTCCGAATGGAGGCCCGCAGCCTCCCTCGGACGGTTATTAGACGTTTTTGTTTGTGCATTATGTTTGGGTCAAACCAAACCTGGGACGCGGGCCCCTGGCCCGCGAGCACAGTATCCGATGAAGCCTGTAAAAGCCGAGAAGACTAACAGCAATTACATTACCGAAAATGTATGTCTGGCCCTTTGACTCTGGCGCAAAAGACCGACACCGATCGGTAGACTCGATCAACTTCGCGAGTAGTGTAGTGGACGCTTAATGGCAGTAGTGGACTTGGTGACGGTTCAAAAATAAAGATGAAGTCGCTGGATAAGAATAAATCTAATATTCGTCCTAAAGAATTACGTACATTGTTTGATATTTAATAATGAAATAAATATAAAAAGTGCTTTATCACTGTTACCATAATTAGAACTTGAAGAGGGTGGAATTGATAAATTCAAATCGGTTTGTATATATTTTGCCACTCCAACTTTGGTAGGTTAAAATCACCTAAAACATAATAGTTGTAAAATCGAATAGTCAATATTTTCTGGTGTTTGTTATAAAATTCTCATAAGACAAAGTACTTTTATTAGGCGGTATGTATACACCGCAAACAATAATTTGTCCTTTTTGGCAGTTTAGACTGAGAAGTATGTAATCAATACAAGGTGGTAAAATTACTCATTGGAGCTATTTAGTGAATAGTAGTTAATACGTTGCAACGTAAGACGAGCAGCGACGAGTAACCCTCCCCCCTCCCGCTTACTTGTTAATATTAGATTTCTGTTACAGCGATACACCACATATCTATAGTCAATAAATTCATTGTAACTATTGGCAAGCACATTAGAGAAAAGAGCAATTTTGATAGTAAATTGGTAAACTATCACTCATTGCCCTCGCAAATATACAAAACATTTCCTCTGATCTTATTAAGAACAGTATGAACTAATAATATTTAATCCTCAATCCTAAGTACTTTAAATAAATTAAGTTTAACAAAAATTTACAGAGGTTATATAGATATCTGAGATAGGTTTAAAATTTATGTGATTTAAGTTTATTTCTATTTGTAAATAATGCAGTTAGCCAGTTATGTTTGAGCCAATTGTTAATGAATAAAATATAATACATATATAATAATCCTAAATGAGAACAACAATAATGTTAAATCACTATGTGATTCAAATCCATATCTATATGTAAATAAACAAATGTACAACAATATATAAAACAATCCCAAGTGAACGCAACAATTATTTTTAATTGATATTAAAAAATAGAACCATACTGATTTTTGTGTAACTTATATATTTTAATTTTTCCTAAGACTATTATTAAAAAATAAATTAGAATTAAACAGTAAATCATTGCCAGCTACACCCATAACTTGCAATATATAAATGAAATAATGAATATGCATGTAAATCAATGGCAAATATAGATTGGTCTTAGCATTGTATGTTCCCTCAACAATCATATAATCAACAAATTAATAAATATATTCATGATCATTCATATCATGGATAGAAATATGGGTAGAATAAAAAAAAACTCTGTTTTCCAAAACAAATTAATATATATATATATAATGTATTGAATTTTATCAGTGAATAGAATTATTGGTAAAATAATAATATAAACACAATTTGTTGGCCACATTTTCAAGAAAAACAAAGTAAGGTAGACACAAATTATGTTCATAGAAAAAAGTAGTAAACAACACAGAGCTATACTTACACTTTTTAGAGTTTGGATGTTTAAAAGAATGTACATACCTCAGACCACTCAATTGAGAGTCGAGATAACCAATGGAATATTTTAGAATGTTTAAAGTAATTAAAGTTAAATGAAAAGTATTATCACAGCATCACAATAGTCGTCCCTTGAATGGATAGAAAATATCGGCGAAGTTTCGTTCTTGCGAACCAGAATGGTACAATGTTTCACCCAGGTAAACTTAAATCCATTCTTCTTAGCAGCTTCTCGGGATTTGCAAAATAAGACTTTTCTATTCTTTTCACTTCTTTAATGTTGTGTTTGTTTAAATATATCTTATGTGGAGTATTAGCAATATGAAGCTGGTCTGTGGTAAGGCCTTTCGCGAGACGAGCTGCCGCCGGAAAATTATCATGCCCATCATATGATGCTGGCAATTTAAAAATGAGAAATCTCCATGAGAAGATACCTTCTTAGTAAGTTCTCTAAGCAGATATACCACAAGAATGATTGGCCTATCTTTTTCATTTGTCATGTCAAAGTTGTTTTTGAGTATGATCAACTTGCAAGAAAACTTGACAATCAATACTCTCTGGAACATGACTGATTTTAGGTATATTCCTCCATAGAATACTTTGTCATCTGTTTGCTACCTGAGTCTGACTTCCTGAGACTAGATTCTAGATTTCTATATTTATTGCAGTGGTGCCCAAACAGTGGTGACAAATCAAGATCTTCAGAAGAAGAGTCTATGATATCACTAGTAACAAGGCAGTCTTACAAAACATATCCAGTGGCATCACAGTGAGACTGGGGATTTGGATACCTGAAACTGTTGACAAATGCACTGAAAGTTAGCTGAGAAAAGATCCTTATTGGAAAGGGATGTAGAACACATTTAACACTTTCGCTTTGCTGGTGGTATTGCTGTCAAATCATAATTGCTAATACAGCCTACTCTAAATTAATCCCTCTAATGAAACATTAAAAAGATGAATTTGAAATAAAATAGCTGAATATGTCTGTGGTATAAATTACTACCATTGAAGTAGAATGGTTCTACAATTGAGACTGTATTTAAGCAAATAGACACATTAGAAATTTTCCTGTATCATGGGTGTGTTCTGGAAGTATAAATTGCACATGCACGAAGATAGATTTGGAACAAGTATCAGTAGGCCTTATATTTGTCCTGTGCGGAAGTCGAATCCACAATCCATGGCGCAGAACCTAATCGCTTTGCAATGTTGTCAACGGAGTCGGAATTAATAACAAATGGATATTTCGAAATTTTAAAAATGCATCAATAAATAACATAAAAAATATTTTAGTCTTTAACATATCATTACTTAATCTTTCGCTTCATCCTTTTTCGATCGTTGTTTTATGTTGTCATACAGGTGTCGTAATTGCTGCGAGGTCCTCGGCCCAGTATCTGCAACAGCATTGTATTGCCTGGTTATTTCCTCCCACACCTCTCGCTTTGTCGTTGTCATCACAGCGTTTGTGTCCTTATTTTCAATTATATTTAGATATCTATAAAAAAATTGGCAATATCGTGTGATATACTATTAAACTGCTTAATGTAATAACAGTAAACATATTAGGTTCTTACTTACTTATTTATTAACTCTAGTAAGGTAGCCTTTTCGACAGGCGTGAAATTTGGGGCACGCGTTTTTCCTTCATATTTAAAAATGGTGTAAATAATTTACTTTACCAAAGTGGAAAAATGTAAACAAATAACAAACTTATGATAAATGGTTTGGGTGGTAAGTTTCCTGACAATGCAGTGTAATGATACTTCTCGAGCCTTATTTTTACTCTATAGTGAAAAATTATTTGACAGGACTTTTGGCGCCAACTCAAAAAGTGGCACTGTGGCAGTACTGTTTTTATTTAATTTTGTAATTTCTGAGTAAATTTGGAGTTTTGATGTTTTATTTTCATATTTTATTATGAAGCTGATGCTGTGCTACTGAAATTGTACAGTGATTGGAAAATTCAATTCCAAGTCCAAAATTGGGTTTTGTCTATAACAGACCAGCAAAAATAAAATTTTGAAGCCTTGCTGCTAGAAGAATGAATACTTGGATATGTTACTTGACACTGAAAAATAGTTTATGACTGTTTCTATTAGTAAACAAATAAAATAAAATAATTTGCACTCGTCGCTCTGACTTTATTTAGTTTATAAAGAAAAATTGCATAAAATGTAACTATAGATAAGTCACATTTTATTATATTTTTAATATTATTTCATATTACCACATCACTTATTTAAGAAAGATATTTAAACATTCTTAAACTAAAGCAGTCGAAACACTCCACTTGAGTGATAAACTTTTACTCTCTAAATAGTTTAACTCGAGTACAATTCGAGTGACGTGATAAAAATACTCAAGTGACTCCAGTCACAAAATCTTACTGGAGTCACATCACTATGGCAGTGACACCAAAGTTGCCTACTCGGTGTGTGGTTTTCGGGCTAAATCGGATTGAAAAATGGGCTAGAATAGTCAAATAAAAAATTATTTCTTATATTTACTAATTAATGATAAATTTATCTCAGCGTGGAACCACCGTCAGATAGACTCCTGATGCTTGGTTGAGGTGCATCAATACACGAGAAATTTGAAATGGTGGTGGAAAAATCCATGGTAAAGGCTAATTCCACTGTGCGCTGAATGACATAGACATAGACTTTATTCGACGTACACAATACAGTCAGACCACACAGAGAATGCAAATAAAATATATATATATACAATAAAAAAGAAGAAAGAAACAAGATCTGTAAAACACTGGAAACAATAGTGACGTTGTATTGTGAAGTTGAAATGGACTCCACTCAGCAAAGAATGCTGCGGAAAGACCGCAACGCTGGTTTTCAGTGGAGCCACTACGTAAGTGTGCAAACAAATAAAACTAAGTGAACAGAATGATAAGAATAATATATGACATCGAATATAGTAAGCACCAAAAAAAAACGATAAATATCAATAAAACATATCTGATGAAATATAATTAATGTTTTGCCGGACACATTCAATGATGGATTGAAAAATATGGAAAATATATATGTATATATATGATACATAATTATATTAAGACCATGTAGGTAGGTAAGTTGCGTTTAGCAAAAGGTATTGCATTATGTTTTTGATATCTTAGTAGAAATTCTTTATATTTGAGTTTGAAAGTATGAGTGTTCCTTAAAATGCGGCATTGGTGGTGGAATATTTTTCCAGCACCGCGTGGCAACATACCTAAAACTCCCACGGAACGTGACAGAACTGTGCAAGTGAACTCGAAGAATGTCATTTTTTGAAGTTCTCATGCGGTCAGCAGCTAGCCATTCTAGTTTTTCATATAGGTATTTATGTCGCTCATTTTTAATAACGCCAAAAAGCAATGTCGCCAGATGGAGTTCTCTACGAAAGGCCATTTTAAGTTAGCGTCGCTTAAAAATGGGGTAATGTGTGTACGAGGTGGTATATTAAAACAAAAGAGCGCGCAAGCATTTTGGACACTTTGGATTAAACAATCTGTCCTTGCTAATATTCGTGGGCCGTAGATGGTATCGGCGTAGTTAAGCAGAGACAGGACCAAAGCGACACAGATTTTTATGCGAAGGTAGTGTTAATTTTGTATCGAATCAGCGACTACTTAAATCGCTGATTCGATACAAAATTTTTAACCTGTAAAAACAATCAATCAATCTAGTATATTCTTTATTGTACACCAAATACAGGAATAAGCACAAAAATTAACAAAAAAAAGTGTAAAAATATGTACAATAGGCGGTCTTATCGCTCAGAAAGCGATTTCTTCCAGACAACCATTGTAACAGAATTGTTGTAATTAAGAAGGGAGCGGAGGGGGGTGTACATAAATTGATGTAAAGCACATGATGAAGGCATTCGTAGATAAAAGCAATAGACAGTTCGGGAAAAGGGAAGCATAAAATCAATAATTACGTACTAAATCGAGCACATGACTCTCAAAGTGCAGTTTGGCATCCATTTTTAAACCCAGATTGAGTGCTTCAATAACCCGTTCGATAGGACTACTACCTATTTTAATTTGTGGTTTGTATGTGAGAATTTTCGTAATTTGTACCGCGTTGTTTTGAATGCTCCGTGGAACATTGCTTCCCGATCGCCAGTGGTCTAAAGTTACGTAGTTTACTGCTACTCGTGGAGTCCTCGAGGCCAACAAGTTGATCTCGGGTGTTCCCATTGTAACTATTCAACTTTCACGTTGATAAAATTATTTTCGTGACCAGAAAATAGACTAAATCTTTTTCAAGATTATTCATAAAGGTTATTTCATTCTAGGCCATTTGAATGATATAGTTTAATAAATTGTGATCGTCATAGGTAGGACCCTTTTATCTACGTTGTGTTTATATAAAGTAACTTGTTCTTTTAGGTGTATCATGGAAAGATGTTTATTTACTAGAGAAGCTGCAAGTCTAAGACAGTGCACGAATACTAATTAATTACTAGTCCCTAAACTCTTGTAAGGGGTTCACAATGTTTATTTATCAAAATATTTAATACAAGGAGATTTGTATTCCGCATTTGTATAAGATTTAATAATTATGAGCACCTGGCCCAATAAAATATAAGCCTTCCGTACGCGCCACCACTTCGACAGACCGCTGCAACTGCAGATGTTTATGATTGTCGAGTGTGTGGCATCAACATCTAATACAAGGTCAGCACGGCAATTTGCCGCAGAGCACGTCGTGAGTCCACTGCTCACTTAAAGGGTATGGGGTCCCACATTGCACGGCTTTCGGCCGCAGTCTTGAGAGTCTCCCCCGCCAGCTACCATCCGCATGAAGTAGACGCATTAGCTCCACCAACCATTGTAATGATGTATTTTTGCCAGTCTGCATTTTATTATAGTCGTCAAAATGGGTTTGTGTAACTGACGTTGAGTATTACGTATTTCGATCGAGTTTATCTCACCCACCACCAAGTTTCCAGTTATCCTACATTTGTGGGAATTTACTGAGAGTTTTATTTAATATTGTTGTTATTCAACACATTGGAGGGCAGACAGTCTGCAGTCTCGTTATAGAGAGACCCTACTTGGACAAAGCTAAAGAAATGTGAGTTAAACCAAGTGCAAGACGCATCCATTATACTAACGATATCTAAGCAACTGCCACAAAGACGCATTGCCATAGGTGCAACAGGCATCAATACGACTATCGCCAGACATACGCCAACACTAGGGCCTCTATACGGTCTTAGCAAACATCTACACTTCCTCCTCCAAAACCTTAGTCAACCAGAATCATAAGTCGTATTGAATCAGACGCAACTCATTCATTTAACCGTCACTAAAACACAATGCAACAATAGTAGTAAGTATTATACACTTTGGCAAAAGTTGTTTAACTACTCGTATAAAAATTACCAACATGTCATAGTAGAAAGCCATCAAGACGCCTTTTTTATTTCACTAAAGTGACGGAACGAGCAAAACGTTCACCTGATGGTAAGTGTAACGTCTGCCCATAACAAATGCTGTGTCACACACAAAATTACTGTGTGACACCACACTGCGCCCTTCACCCTGAGACATCAGTTCTTAAGTCTCATATGCCCAGTGATTACGCCAGCTCTCAGTGCCCTTCAAACCGAAACACAGTAATGTTTGCACAGTACTGCTTCACGGCAGAATAACTGGCCCTGGGGTGGTACCTACCTAGACGGAATCCTGCATAGGAATCCTACCACCAGTCGGTGTTAAACCATGTATCATAGAACTGACGCCCTAAGACATGGGGCGAAAGAGTAAGCTCCAGCACCGAAATGCAAATAGCCACACCCTCTCTGATGAAATGGTATGAAAGTTTAATCTACTCTATCTTAATAATGTCAAGTTGCAAGTCATCTTTATTATATCATTTATTACAAGAGACCTTCAATGATAGATTTTTTTATCGTATACTTTACTTACATAGGATCTTTCTATAGAACATTAGCACTAAGCAACTTGATAGTGCGGTGCCGAATTGACTGTCGGTATATCGATGTGCTGCAGTGCTTGTATACCAATGCTACGATGGCTATCCGAGTACAGAACCAGAGTACGAAACCGATCCAATTGCAGAAAGGTTTAAGACAGGGTGATGTTATATCCCCGAAACTCTTCACCGCTGCATTGGAAGATGTCTTCAAGCTACTGAACTGGAAAGTATACGGTATCAACGTCAATGGCGAATACATCACTCACCTTCGATTTGCCGACGACATAGTCATAATGGCAGAATCGCTGGAGGACCTCAGCGCTATGCTCAATGACCTCAATAGTGTCTCCCAACAGGTAGGTCTTAAGATGAACATGGACAAGACGAAGATCATCTCCAACGTCCATGTCACACCTATACCGGTTGTTACTGGGAACACTACGATCGAAGTTGTCGACGAATATTTATACCTAGGACAGATTGTCCGACTAGATAGGTCCAACTTTGACCAAGAGGTCAATCGACGGATCCAACTTGGCTGGGCAGCGTTCGGGAAATTGCGTCACATCTTCTCGTCGAGTATACCTCAATGCCTGAAGACAAAAGTATACAACCAGTGCGTGTTGCCAGTGATGACTTACGGAACCGAAACGTGGTCCTTCACTGCAGGCCGCATGACGAAGCTCAGAGTCGCGCAGCGAGCTATGGAAAGGGCTATGCTCGGAGTTTCTCTGCGAGATAAAATCCGCAACGACATAGCCCTAAGGATTAGCAAGCTGAAGTGGCAATGGGCCGGCCATATAGCTCGTAGAACCGACAACCGTTGGGGAAGAAAGGTTCTCGAGTGGCAACCTCGTACCGGCAAACGCAGCGTAGGGCGACCCCCCACTAGATGGAGCGACGACCTGCACGGTTTTGCGGGAAGTCGATGGATGCAGGTGGCTCAGGACCGTGTTTTGTGGCAATCTATGGGGGAGGCCTATGTTCAACAGTGGACTGTAATAGGCTGAAATGATGATGATGATGATGAACTTGATAGTGTAAAGAGTCTTGTTCGACTCTCATACCTATAGTATATAAACTGTCAGGTATGCCCCTCCGCATGGTGCTCCAGCCCCGGACTTATCGTATGGTGTTAGCTATACGCGAACACTGTCTAATTTTAAGATATAGGTTTTATAATTGGCATTACATGAACACTTTCTAGTTTTAGAGATAGTATTGTAAATTTTAAATGCACGAACACTTTCCTATTATGAATTACTATATAGAGTATTTTCCATACAAATAAAGTTAATTTTATATTGTAATATTTTTAATTAACTTCACTATCTATGGTCTCTTGGATATATTTTATAGGTTTTAAAATAAACTTTAGGCACTGATTTATGTATTATTATGCTAATAAGAATTAAATTGAAAAATATGATATTTTACTACTGGAATTTGTCCTCCCAACTTTTTTTTGACCACGATTATTTTAAAAATATTTTCTTAAATCTTTCTAAAACGTAAAAATATGTAATTATACATAGTATATCGTTACAATGTTTGCGAATACCATTTAGAGCTAAAAGCCATTCCAGGATTCAACGGTGCTTGGATAAGTACATGAAAGATTCGGTGAACTAGGTCCATGAGTGATTGGGACTAGGTCCGGTGCTCGTTTAGAAGATAAGCCACCGCAGACCGGTTGTCAGATTCACTGAGAACTGAACCTGTTGCTAAGTTCGCCGAATGGAGCTCTAGGATTTTTAGATATTGTTACTCTGGATTACTAATGCCTGAAATAGCATGGTTGTTGAATTGTGCCCCCCATGCTGTATCCGAGGCATCCGTGGTTGCGTAATGACAGTTTCGAAGCCACCACCGCATTTCTCTTAGCATTTTGCAAGGAGCAGCTTATTTTGTCTGAATCTCTTAACTTACAAGCGTGGGTGTTATCCATAAACGCAAAATGTTTACTATGGATGCAGTTACTTTATTCAGCGGGTGTCAGGGTCAGTCGCATATGTGGTCACAACAGTTACATACAATATATGCACCGATTGTTAGGTCTACCAGACATTTTACAGACGTGAGTACCTAATTACAAATAAAATAACAAAAATAAAATACAAACAGTACTTATAACACAGTAAGGAATCAAACAACGAAAACACTTAAAAATAAAAACTACACAAAAAGAGTCAACGATCTCAAATAAGAATAAGAGTGACGGGCTCACTGGGCTCCAATAAACAATAACAGTACACAATTGCGTAAACACATATTGCAAAGCGAATCATTTATCGATAATTACTATCGTACTTTTAGCGTATACGGAGGCAATATAGGTACATCTCAATTAAATGTAAAAATCGAGCCTTTAAATCAAAATTAAAATAAATTCAAACTACTTTTGGTGTTGGATGTTGTAACTTGGAAATTGACAAATTGTTTTGGATTTATCGTAGTGTTTAGACACTCTTTGGTTTTTCAATTTGGATGGGATTCATAGATAACACAAATTAGTATTTACGGTAGAACAGGGTGTATTGAGACGAAATTGAACTTTACGTAATAAAGTAACTAGGTTGCGATATTATAAAATATATTAATATTATAAAACTGCAAATGTGGTACCGTGACTTATAAATCGTATTGCAATTCTAAAAAAGGTTTGACGTTATTAATGTCTTTGCTAAAATATATTATGTCCCTATTCATACTGGATGGAGGTCAATGAAGAGGGCTATGGGTCTCTCTTAGAGAAAAAATGTCAGGGTTGTAACAGAAAGATTTATTTTTAATTTTTATTTTAATTATATAATTCACTTAAAATTAATTTTAATATATGCCTCAAAAAATATAATGAGCCTCGAAGCGTGATACCTGTAGGAGATATGTCGACTTAAAGATTGCTTAAAACTCGTAGGTTTACACCCTGTTATACAGCTGATCGAGACGGTAAATTCATAAATTTAATTGGGCGTTTTTCCATTGAGGTGCCATCGAAAGAACTCGCAAGTACGATGATAAGATGATGCTTATGGAAATCTGTTGCGAAGTAAATCAGTTAGTATAACGCCGTAGTAGGGTAATATAAATTAAATGGAGAAGTAAACGTATTTTGAATTGGTTCGGGGCAACAACTTTCTGAGTTAAGCTTGCATAAAGTTTTACAAAACAAATAATTTTAAAGTTTTGTATGGTCATTTTTAGTATTAAATTTTGTCATTAAAGCTTCACCGTTGTGTTTATAAGATCAAAGTAGCATATATAGGTGCCGGGATGTTCTACCAATTATGAATAACGTTGTATATTTAGGTTTGTAAGTACAAAGCATACCTGAAACCAAAATTTAATGATGTCTAACGACGAATTGAATCCAAAAATGTACTATGCTGCTATGCTGTTCAATGAAATCTAACATTTATTTGAGGCACCCCTGTCCCTATAAACGCTTTACCGTCCTGAAACACAATATTTTCATCCCTAATTGATTTTATGTCGTTCCTGTTGACCCCACAGCGTTTCTATTTACACGTGTTCCGTCCAATTCACCCAAAAAAAATCAGGCAAAATAAGATTCACACTTGGACGCCCTAGGGATACACATCTAGGCATCCTCCCTGTCTATCCCCGAAAGGAAGAGAAGTTAGGGCACACACCCCGGCATCTCTTCGGCGGCCACTTCTTCGTAGGATATCAGATAGGAAAAAATAGAGAGACAGGAAAGATAGACGCGTTAGCTAACGCAATCCTTGCGATCCAGACGTCGTACCCAGATATGTTCCGCGCTCCACCGGCTATGCCGACAATCGTCTCAGCTTGTGAGGCACTCTCAATTTCCGACGAAACAGCAACATCGACCTCTGACTACGAAATGGAGTGCGAACGTCCTCAGTCTTCTTAGAACTCCCGCGACACCGGTTTCACATTTGTGGAGTAGTCGAAAAGCTTTCTCTAAACCAAACATTATTTCAAGAACTGCAAAAACTTTTCCGAGCTTGAAGAGATGCTCGCACGCGCCGTGCCACCGCTCAAAAACCAAAGAAAGCCGCCGCCACCTCACGGCAAGCCCCCAATGCCTCGCGGCAAGCACCTGCCACCTCACCGCAAGCTCCCAATGCCTCGCGGCAAGCACCTGCAGGTGGCAGGTACACAGGCACGGCAATCACCCGCTCCTGTCGACTCACGACAAGCCTCTGCCGCATCTAGGCAATCCCAAGCCGCCTCACAGCAAGTCCCCGCTTCGCAGCAACCCGCTGCCTACCTGTCTAAACATTCGCCGCCTATTTTCATTCAGGCGAAAGCTTACTGTTCTCTCTCTCTGTCTGTTGTGCGTTACTGGGCCACTGTGGTGCCACATAAAAATGTTATGGGTGAAATAGAATCGATTATGGGCAGACATTGCACTTGCTATCAGGTGACCATGGATGCTGTAAAGTACTCGAAACGTCGGGTTATAAATAGTTTAAAAATTAAACGCGATAAGGTCGTTTTATTAAACTGCGGTTGCCAACCCGCCTGCCAAGCGTGGTAACTATGGCAAAATTCCGTTCAAAATGAGGGCTACAAACTTTTGTAGCAATCTATGGGGGAGGCCTTTGTTCAGCAGTGGACTAGTGATAGGCTGAAATGATGATGATGATGATGATGATGACACAACCATACCCAGAAAAGGAACAATTTTGTTTTTGCACAAACGTTGGCTCCGGCTGGGATTCGAGCAAGACCCGCGGCGTATATGTCACGTACTATGTCCACTATGCTCAGCGGTCGTCATATTCCTCGTTTAATTCTGCATACTTTGATGTCATATCTTTAAAATTGCTTAATTATTTCCTTAGAACCTAATATATTATTTGCGTGTCACCAATTCCAAAAGACAGTATTCTGTAGAAATAGCTAGTCATGATTCAGCAATTGTGACAGACTGTACCTGTAACAACGCGATTTTTTACGACGTGGCAAATACGTGTCCCCGTACAGTGCGATATAACCAGCGACTAGTGGCGGTAGTGTTTTTATTGAATTTTGTAATTTACATATACATAGTATTTTGAGTTTTGATGTTTTTGTTTAAATACTAATGTGATGAAGTATGCATAATTCTAATGCGTAGTGTTACATAATATGTGGCAAATAATTTTGAATATACCACAAACGGAGAAGCTTGGAGTAAAAACAAGGGTTTTTTGCAACAAAAATGTGATTATTTATATGTTTATGTGTTAATAAAAACAAATATTTCACTTAATAATTTATTGCTTAAAAGTAAAATTGTACATTTCTACATTTGATTTCAGCTATATTTCGCATTTCAAGAAATGGAGTTTTAACTTTATTTATCGATCAATTTCTCCGAACACGACGTCAAGGGTTCCAATTATGGCGACTATGTCAGCTAACATGGAATTCTTGCCTACTTTCTCTAATGCCGCCAAATGAGCAAATCCGGGTGCCTTTATCTTGCATCTGTAAATTATATAGAATTGTATAGTTCATACCACGTAATGCAATAAAATATATTACTCGATTTTAAATATCAAAAATGTTGTTATTAAATGTAGACAGTGTTTAAGCCCTGCAGCGAATAGTTTTATGAAAAAAAATCGTCATGTAGATTTCGTAAAAGTCGACTATAGGGATGGGCAAGTAAAATAGCAAAGCGTATCGATAATGGCAAATCAGATTCTAAGCATATGTCCATCGAAGGACTGTTGTAGACTTATTTGGTACATTGCTTTATGGAAGAAAGACTATAATTTTTTTTATGCAGACTGGAATGTCTGCCCATAACAAATGCTGTGTCACCCAGATCATTTCTATGAGGCACCACAGTGCGCCTGTCTCCCTGAGACATCAATTGATAAGTCTTATGTGTCTTATAGGCAGTTATTACACTAGCTATCTGTGCCCTTTAGATCAAAACACAATATGATTGCACATTAGTGCATGACGGCAGAATAACTGGCACTGCAGTAGTCCTTACCTAGACGAATTCCTGCATAGGAATCCTACAGCCTATTGTTGTATATTATTCACAAATTTGAAAATAAAATATAATATTAGATAGTTATTGTAAGACAGTGCGATGTCGGCGTTAAAGGATCTATCATCTCATTCCAGATGTTGGTAAAAATCTAATGGGGGTAATATCAGAATAATCGCTTATTCTGCCATTACCCAGATGGTGGAATAACAGGGAGAGGGAGACAGCAGCGTAGCAGACACTAGGTTTAAACATATCGGAGCCCCCATCCCGCCGTGTTCATGAATCCCTCAAGCCGCCAAGGTACAGACGGAACTGGATACAATACCTGTTAAAGAGGTTGAGATGTAATTACATTTTCATCATGGGTAACAATTATTGTTACCTGTATGGCTTAGATCCTCCATCAGAAACTAAGTAGACACCAAACTCTCCCTTGGGCGCCTCCACTGCAGTGTAGGTTGCACCCGGAGGAACTTGGTAGCCTTGAGTAAACAGCTTGAAGTGATGGATTAGAGCCTCCATGGATGTCTGCGAATAAGGACCATTAAAAATCCTTAACTTTTACTACTCGAAGCAGTAATTTACTGCTAGCTTACTAAATTCACATATGCCTTTGCAATGACATATACATGTAGATTAACAAACACAAAGGAATATCGCTCTCTTAAATTCATTGCGTTAGTAGTATAGGTGTCATTACCATTCTGTCATTTTTTTTTAGTTTATCTTTTTTTTTATTGTATAAAGTGACGAAACGAGCCAAACGTTCACCTGATGGTAAGTGCAACGTCCGCCCACAACAAATGCTGTGTCACGCAGAATATTTCTGTGTGACACCACACTGCGCCCGTCACCCTGAGACATCAGTTCTTAAATCTCAAATACCCAGTGATTACGCTAGCTCTCAGTGCCCTTCAAACCGAAACACAGTAATGCTTGCACACTACTGCTTCACGGCAGAATAACTGGCCCTGGGGTGGTACCTACCTAGACGGATTCCTGCATAGTAATCCTACCACAAGTCTAATACAATACGATCTATTTATTTATTTATAGAGAAACATTCGGTTTCTCTTGTTTTTTAAGTCTTTAATAATGGATACTGATGAACGATCCTCTTTGCAGCTTGATATGCCTCATAATTCAGTTAAGTAATAAACTATCAAGTGAAGATTAAAATATTCATCTTACGGATCAATATTTTGAGTTTAAAAAAAAGGACTAATTAATTCCAGCCGATAAGTTTCACCATCGCACATAGCGGAGGAACTCCAAATTCCATCGTCACCATCTTGATAGTTGGCATTCCAACACTGCTGCCGCCATCGGATTTTCCGAACCGATACGACTAAGGGATCGTCAAGAAAAGAGCCTATTTCTTTCTCAATAGCTTGAAACGCATTCGCTATTCCTCTGGTATTGTATGAAGATGTTCATGGTCGTCGGTGATCACTTACCATCAGGTGAGCCGCTTGCTTGTTTGCGCCCTCTTTTTTTATAAAAAAAACCATACGTTTCTAAGAACAATTCGATTTACCCTAATACCTCATGCACTGATCGTTGGTTTTTTTCATAATTATTATCTATTAATTGAAACTTTTAATGGTGGCAGCATGAACATTGAATATGTTCGTGTTGCCACCATTAAAAGTTTCAATTAGAATTTCTAGTGCCGATTTACCACATACTCGGTGCGGGAGGAAAACATAGTGACATGGAATCTTAGAAATATAAAAAGTACTAGCTGACCCCGCTACTATTTCCGCGTGGATTTAGGTTTCTAAAATTATCGTGGGAACTCTTTGATTTCCTATGACTTTTGAATCCTATGTCCTCTAAGATGCAAGCTATCTCTATGCCGAATTTCGTCATGACCGGTTAAACAGTTGTGCCGTGAAAAGGTAACAACAGACAGAGGGACGGAAAGAGTTACTTTCGCATTTATAATATTAGTATGGATATAGCTTGTTATTTAGTGTTTCTAAAACAGTCATAATGTACGTATGTATTTCGACGACATGTGAAGACAGCCAACCTATATAAGCACCATTGTGGAGTCTTCTCTGCTCCAAAACTGAGAAGAGGGCTTGTTATCAGGTATATCCTGTAATGATAGCAAATATGTACCTTCATTTCCTCGCGGGAGGGTGGCGTTAGCTTAGCGTCGTCGGTTTTAACCTCACCCGGCGGCATTTTGTTCAGGCACTGGTCGATAATGCGTAAGGACTGTCTCATTTCCTCCACACGGCACAGGTACCTACGGAAGAGATATTGGTATCACTTTGCATGCTGCAGGAATAGAAAGCATTCCGCACTATTACCAAATGACCGCGTGACCTTGTACAATAGGCCAGAGTACCTAACTGCTACTCCGCGAGTTCGGGGTTCGAATGCCAGCCTAAGCCAATAGTTTTGCAAATACAGTAATTGTTGGTTCATTAGTGCCACACACACACAAACGTGTTCATGGTTACATAGCGTTTGTTATGGGCAGACGTTGCACTTACGTAGCGTTAGCAACACAGCAAGTAAGCAATAATGAAGGAAGTTGCACGCTTTTTTCGAATGATTAGAATTGCTCACCTATCGTAGCAATCACCCTTAGTACCGATGGGCACATCGAAGTCCACGTATTCGTACGCGTCGTAGGGCTGCGCCTTGCGGAGATCCCACTTGATGCCGGAGCCTCGCAACATCACGCCACTGAAAAATGTAATATTTATTACTATTCATCTACCAGTTCTTTTACGTCAAATCATAAATGTAGCAGAATCGTTTTGGGTGAACCATCTACACTAACAAGGCTCTTGCTCCTCCAAGGTATACAAAGAAGTGGAGAGATATTTATATCTTTGACCATGACTCACACTGAACGGAAATCAAAACTGACGGAATCAGTTAGAATTATAGTAACAAACTAATTAGTGACGAAGATTCGTACACGCCACTACCAAATTTAGTTGAAAGCCGTCAATTGGTCATTCATTTTTAACCACAGCACAGTTTCCAGTATTCAGTTGAAATCAGTAGCACTGTGACCTTTTAGATAGTCATTGGTGATTAGACTAGCTTATTTTGATTAGCATCGTGTAAAAAAGATTTCTCCTGTAGCATTTTTAACAGACTTTCAAAAGGAGTTTCTCAAAAAAACTGGTTTTTTTTTGTGTGTATGTTACGCGATAACTTCGACAATTGTGAACCGATGTCAATATTTCTTTGTTTAGTTGCATTGGTTATGCTCGAGGTAAATACCTATCTATACGTATATATATATATATATATATATATATATATATATATATATATATATATATATATGTATAATATTAGGTCCTTACATATGAAAGTGGCGTTTTGTATGGGAGAAATAAATAGTCATTTATTCAATTAATCAAAGTATGTCCCATTGTTATCTATGCACTTTTGCCATCTCATAGGTACTTCATTGATCTCTTTACTAAAAAAACCATGGGCGAGAGAATCAATAAAGTCTCTGAAGGCGGTTTGGACTGCCACAACGGAGATGAATTTTTTTCCTTGTAAGAAGTTAACTAAATTCCGGAAAAATGGTAATCTGTTGGAGCAAGGTCCGGGGAGTGCGGCTGATGTCGCAGACATTCCAATTGCAGCTCCTCTAGTTTAGCGGCCGTCTGTTGTGCAGTGTGTGGCCTAGCTTTGTCTTGAAGCAGCAGTGGCCTAGAGCGATTGACCAGCCTCGGATGTTTAGCAGATAGTTTTTCCATCATTAGCAGATGGTTTGACAATAGATATCTGCCCTAATCGTTTGACCAGATTTTAGAAAGCTGTAGTGAACGACACCGGCACTAGTTCACCAAACACTCACATGTAACTTTTTCTGTGTAAATTTTCGCTTGGGGCAGGATCAGGGGCCGGTTGAGCAATGTAATGCAGCAGTCGACGCGTGTTTGCTGGTTTGCTTCACTCAATTCATGAGGTACTCACCGTTCAAGCTTTTTAACATAAGTGGAAAACAGTTTTATCACTCCGTCATGTCTACCGTCCACGGGGCTTGTTCTGAAGATCGAAATTTCCAAAACGAAATCGTTGGGACTAAAACCGTACCATGTTTTCCTTTGCGACATAAGCGCCATATACATCGTAAATCCTTCGAGCTGTTTCTGCTGCACTGGTGCCACGTTAGAATACGTACTCGTAAATAAAGCGATATTTCAAGTTATCCATTGTGCGAGATGAGCGACCTCAAAGAAAAACTAATGAGGAAAAAAACAAATGAATGACAGTTTTCGAAACTCAAATATACCAGTTAAATAGATTTATAAATTTTAATTTGGAATTCTTAACTAAAGAGGATATATTTCAGATCAAAGTGGCCGCTCCTCCGTACAACAAAACGCTACTTTTGTTACTTGATGTCTCTCTGGATGGATATTTCCCATGCGTCCGTATCATTAAATAATCATTCAAATTATAATACGCTTTTGATAACATACACTTTTTAACATAAGTTTTAAATTTAGTCACTGTGAGATTTTCTGTCTTCCGGAATTTACTTACTTTTACTTAACATTACTGTGTTTCGGTTTGAAGGGCACTGAGAGATAGCGTAATCACTGGGCATATGAGACTTAAGAACTGATGTCTCAGGGTGACGGGCGCATTGTGGTGTCACACTGTTCTGGGTGACACACTATTTGTTATGGGCAGACGTTACACTTGCCATCAGGTGAAAGTTTTGCTCGTTCCGTCATTTTTATCAAATAAAAAAAAATCTAAATATTATTAAAGGCACTATAACTTTGTTTAGGTTCTCAGTTATTCGACTGACCTTAAATATCTGCATCTGCAAACAATACTATATTTGTAACATTCTGTAATAGGTATGGTAGATCATTTATATAGATGGAGACAAAAGGGGGCCCAGAATAGATCTTTGTCGTACACCCATTTTTACTTGCGAGCCTAGTGAGTTAGAACAATTAATTTGAACTATTTGAATCCTATTACTAAGATAAGAATCCAACAAAAGAAGATCTTGCTCATCTAAACCGTAATATTTTAGTTACAGAACACTGCTTTGTGATCTACACAATCAAATGCTTTAGACAAATCACAGAATACGCCAATGGCATTCCTCCCAAGAATAGAGTCCCCCCAAGCACTGTAAGTGTATTGAATTAAACTTACTCCTGCATCAGTAATGAAGCACCCTATGGTAAAACCAAACTGTTGACCATGCAATAACTTATTGGTGTTGAAGAAAGACTGCATTTGGTTAAGCATTAGCTTCTCAAATAATTTACTTAAAACTAGATTTCAATTTCAATTTGATATACTAGAAGTGAAGTCTGTATTTGTACAGGCTTAACCATTAGATAATTTCAACATATACCTGAAGCCATAGTTAAGAGCGTCTTGAGCTGTGACTACTCCAATATCCTTGGTCCTCTGCACCCAGATCCTGTTGGTGGTAAGTACGTCTTCGACCTCATCGAGCCGCTCCGAGAATTTAGTCGCAAACTCGTAAATATCGTCCATGAGACCAAGTGGCATATCCTGAGAACAAGCAGAAACCAATTGCCTGTTATTCATTATTGATAAAATCGCAAAATGCGTAATACCTAATTTAAGAATATTATACATGAAGACAAACAAGAACATTCATAACTTTAGCAGAACTATATTAAACTATAAGAGTATATTGTTGTTGCTGTTAAATAAAAGTAAAGCAACAGCCCATAAATGCCCCACGTCAGTAAAGTGTAATGTGGCAAATCTGCACTGAAGATCGAACTCACGTCACTCGTATCGCAATCTATGTAATCTATGAAACTTTAGGCAAGCGGCCGGCCTCTGAGCTACCATGGCTCTATTGCCGTATTTGTTTTCATCTTATATAAAAAATAAGTATTTGAGGTACTTAATATCTTGTTATAATAGGTACCTAATAGTATATAAATAATATGTTATGTCAAACATTCTTCTCTTGCTACTAGCATAATAACTTTATTGCAATACATGTTTTTAATACAATATGGCGACGAGAGTTAAAAGTGAAAATGGAGCACAAGCATTAATTTGGAATTTACGCAGTAGACATTGGGACAGTACATAGATCGCTTGAATTTTTTGAAGCAATGGCAAGTCAGACTTAAAAGCAATTTGCTACTGTTTGTGGTACAAATTATTGAAGCATTTCTTGCGTTAATTACTCCCGCAAGGCAAATGACGTAACATTCACTGAAGTGGAAACTATTCTCACTGCTCATTACAACCCAAGACCGAATGAAATATCAATGTCATACAAATTTTATAAACGAGATCAATTACAAAGCGAATCAGCTTCGGATTATATTGCACAGCTTAGGAAAATAAGTTCTGGTTGTAATTTTACCGATTTGGAGCGAATGCTACGTGACAGACTAGTATGTGGGATGACGGACGAAAGACTACAATATGAACTTCTAAAAATAAATAAATTACAATATCAAGATGTAGTCGACGCTATGTTGTCATCGGAGAGTGCAGGGAGGGATGTTCATATGATTCGAAGAGAAACGCATGTCTCTGAGAATCCCAGTAGCTCCGCTTACACAGCGGAACCAATGGATATTAATGCTGTACAACAAAAAACTAAAATCCGTCTCTGCTATCGTTGTGGTGAATACCACGCTAACGAGTGCCGTTTTATTAATACGGTGTGCCACTATTGTCACAAAAAAGGTCATTTAGAAAAAATCTGCATTACAAAAAAGAAAAATGTTCAAAAAAAAATCAACCTTCTGAGTGAAGATACTGACGGTTATTTAAATGGAATATATTATATGAGGAAAAATTCCCGAGTACCCCCATACGAAGTGGAGGTGTCGATGCAGGGAGTGCCTGTGTTGCTGCAAGTGGACACTGGTGCAAGTTTTTCGCTCATAAATGAACGCACGTGGCGCAGGCTGCGCTCGCAACTGCCGCCCAGCGCATTGCGTGCCTCGCCGCTCACGTTACGTACGTGGACGGAGACACCAGTACAACTCTTAGGCCAAGCCATAGTACGAGTTGTCTACGAAGATGTAGTACGTGACCTTGGCGTTATTGTCGCAAAGGGCAACGGGCCTAATTTGCTTGGACGCGACTGGCTAGCACCACTTAATATTACATTAAAAATTAATTTTATTTCGGACACTGACTTGATTCAGATAGACACGATAATATCAAAACATAAAGAAGTATTTAGGGAGGGGCTTGGTACTTACCGTGGACACCCTGTTACTATACAATTAAAAAAAGAAATCACTCCTAAGTTTTTGAAGGCACGTCCTGTACCTTTTGCTATTAAGGATCGAGTAGAAAAAGAAATAGATCGCTTAGTGGGGGAAGGAGTACTTCGTTCGGTTTCCTTTTCTGACTGGGCTACGCCCGTAGTACCAATTTTGAAGAAATCTGGAGAGATCCGCCTTTGTGGCGATTATCGTAGCACAGTAAATCAAGCAACTGAATCTGACACTTATCCTATGCCTACGGCTAACGAAATATTTGCAACTATTGCAGGCGGCAAATATTTTACAACATTAGACTTAGAGCGGGCTTACACTCAGGTTGTCGTTGATGACAAAACGTCTAAACTTTTAACTTTGAATACCTGCAAAGGGCTGTATACAGTGCATAGACTTGCATTTGGTGTAAAAGCTTGCCCAGGAATCTTTCAAAGATTGATGTCATCTTTGCTGGCTGGTATTTTGGGGGTTGCGGTACTTATTGATGACGTTATCATATGTGGCCACACAATAGTTGAAATGCAGAAGCGTCTTGACATCGTTTTAGAACGTATTGAAAAAGCTGGGCTTCGACTAAATAAAAATAAGTGTAAATTTGCTAAAGAACAAGTAGAATTTTTGGGTTTCGTTATTGACAGTGAGGGTATACATCCCGCACCCAGCAAGGTGGAATCAATATTGAAAACCCCAGAGCCGGAAAACAAACAAGAATTGCAAGCCTTCTTAGGATTATATAACTTTTATGAAAGGTTCATACCTAATAAAGCTACAATATTAGAACCTCTTCATAGATTGTTGGATAAAAAACAAGAGTGGTGTTGGACTGAACGTGAGCAGAATGCATTCAATATTGCCAAGAGATTTCTTACATTTGACCTCACATTAGCACATTATGATTTATTGAAACCAGTAGTATTAACATGTGATAGTTCTGAATATGGTATTGGTGCTGTACTGTCACATGTAATGGAAGATGGACAAGAGAAACCAATTGCAATGAGCTCGAGGACTTTGCATACACATGAACGGCGATATTCTCAATTGGACAAAGAAGCAGCTGCAATCATGTTCGGTATAAGAAAGTTTCACAATTATTTAATGGGGAGGCCATTCACTATTATTACAGACCATAAACCGCTTCTTGGAATCTTTGACCCAAAAAAGCCTATGTCCAATATGATATCTCCACGATTGATGAGAATTGCAATCGCTTTGACATCACATGATTACAATATCATTTATAAACCAGGTTCGGAAATCGGGAATGCAGACGCCTTGAGTCGATGGCCACAGCCAATTCCTGAAGAACCTGAACAGCAAATAAATGAAATTTTGTTAATGGCTGAATGTCCTGAAGAATTTCCCTTCAATACTGAAAAAATTGCAGTAGAGACGGGCAGAGATAAAACCTTGTCACGGGTTATTCATTATGTGCATCGTGGCTGGCCAAGAGTGACCGATGTAAATCTACGTGCTTACTGGATTCGTCGAGATGAGTTGTCTCTTCAGGATGATTGCGTGTTGTTGGGCTGCCGCGTGGTAATTCCTACAACCCTTCGTGCTCATACGTTACGCGCTTTACATTCTACGCATGCTGGTATTGTACAAACTAAAGCATTGGCAAGGAGCTATGTTTGGTGGCCGGGTTTGAACGAAGACATTGAAACGTTAGTCAATGGTTGTACAAAGTGTCTGGAAAATAGACACATGCCATCTAAAACAGTTCATAAATGGATAACACCAACGCGTCCATGGTCGAGAATACATGTGGATTTCGCGGGCCCCTTTCAAAATAAAATGATTTTAATTGTTGTCGACGCTTATTCAAGATGGCCCGAAGTATTATTAGTTAATAATACTTCAACTGCAACAGTAATAAAACACTTACGTTCGTTGTTTGCTACACATGGCTTATGTGAAACATTGGTCTCAGATAATGGAACTGCATTTGTGTCATTTGAAATGAAACAATTTTTGGATGCTAACAAAATAAAGCACATAACGACAGCACCTTATCATCCAGCTACTAATGGTCTTGCTGAACGGATGGTTCAAACAATCAAAGACAAATTGCGCAAGATGAGTGATGTTGCTTGGGACATAAAAATACCAAAAATGTTACTGGGTTTACGAGTAACCCCATGCACTGTCACTCATAAAAGTTCATCAGAACTATTAATGAATAGGCGATTGCGAACTTTACTGGACACTTTACACCCAGACAATTTACAAAATAAGAAAATAGAAAAAGAAATTTTGGACAATTCAAAAACAAAGACACGAGAAACAAGAGAAGGATGCAAGGTGATGTTTAGGAACTATAAAAATGGTCCAAAATGGTTACCAGGGAAAATAGTGTACCAAAATGGTCCATCTAACTATAGAGTGGAAACCAATGATGGCTTAATAGTAAATCGTCACATTGATCAACTAGTGAAAGTTGCTGAAGATAAATCTGAGGAGAGGGAAAGCGATATTATACAGTCTAATGATAACGAAATTCCTTATTCAGAAGTTGTAGGAGATGAAAGGAGAGAGCAACAAGCTGAAGAGAGTAGTCATGAAATAGAAGATATTATTGAAATCCCCAGTGCGGATAAATGGGCAGAAATGTTAGGAATACCACATCAAGGATTGAGTTCAACGGGGGGTAAAATGAAAAATAAATCTTACATTCATTCTAAAAGTCCATATGAAAAACCAGCTACATATAATTAATTCATGTTTTAATTTTAATTAAGAATTTTGTATTGTAAAACTTTAGATTAATAAGAGTAATTATATTATTACTTTAGGGGAAGGTATGTCATGTCTTTACTATAAAATAATAATGTATTTGAGGGTACTTAATTATCTTGTTATAAAATAAGGTTAACTAAAGTAGGTAGATAAATAATATGTTATGTCAAACACTTCTTCTCTTGCTACCTAGCATAATAAACGTTTATTTGCAAATACAGTGTTTTTAAGTACATAATAGTTTTCAAATATATAAACCACCTCATCTCATCCCGTGGGTCTTGTTAAGGTCGACAGAGGGAAAATGAAAACTAGGAGATGGGCAGCAGCATCTTCCTGGAACATATGACTAAATAAACTGCAGTTGCCAACCCACCTACCAAGCATGGCAACTATAACAAAATGAGAGCTACAAACTTTTGTGGACATCTTTCGGGGTGGCCTTTGTTCAGTCACAAATAGCCAGAAGTATAAAGTGAAGTCATTACTTACAAGAGCTACGCCGCCAGGGCGTATATAAGCTGCGTGCATTCGAGCACCACTGACTCGTTCATAGAACTCCATCATCTTTTCACGTTCCTCAAACAGCCAGAACAGTGGAGTGAGCGCGCCAATATCTAGGGCGTGTGTTGCCACAGCCATTATGTGGTTTAGCAAACGGGTGATCTCAGCAAAAAGAGCTAAAGAAATTAAAAGTTTTTAAAATTATTATTCATTATTGTCCATAGCAGATTGATAAATTATATTAAAAAGATATTATTACATTTTATTAAAGATAACTATATATTTATACATTAAAGTCTGTCAAACCTTTCAACTTAGAATAACTGATAACATTTATCCGCTTTTATGCTTGCTTTCTTATTGGATTAAAAATTGATAAAATTGGCAGGTAATTTATTTATTTAAAATATTTGATAAATTAATACAAATAATTAACTAAGCACTTCTTACTTCTGATATACTTGGCACGCATTGGTATGTCAATGTTCAAAAGCTTCTCCACAGCCAAGCTATAGCATTGTTCATTGCACATCATAGATACATAGTCAAGCCGGTCAAAATATGGTAATGCCTGCGTGTATGTCTTGTATTCAATCAGTTTCTCAGTTCCACGGTGAAGAAGACCAATGTGTGGGTCCGCTGCACGCACTGTCTGTAATGAGAAAATGACATATCATTTTCTTACTCTGCCTGCTGTAACTTGATTATGTTATTTCATAAAGCCAGTTATTCTTAAATATTCTTATTATTAAAAATGTATACATATCTACCATGTTTAACAACAGAATTTAAATGACTTAATATTATAATTACCTCACCATCCAGCTCCAGGACTAGACGAAGTACACCATGAGCAGCAGGGTGTTGCGGACCAAAATTTAGGACCATGTTGCGCACCTGCTTTTCAGTTGGGGCAACAATGCCTAAGCAGAATGAATAATTATATAAGTCAAAACTGCAGACCATTGCTATTTACAGGTTTCTAAACTATATGTAAATATCTGTGGGTCTATAGAACTGCAGAAGATTTCATGATGTTGGTCCATGAGCAGTTTATAATGAGCAATTTATATGTAAATGCATCTAAGATACCTGTATCAAGGTTGCATTTATCTACAGAGAATTCCCTCAATAACATTTCTTAAATTTAAAGTCTTGTAGCTACTACACTTACATTCCTTTCCTTAAATTGCATAAAATGGAAGCGATCTGGTTTTAATCATTAGTGCCAGTGGCACTGATGCTTTTAATAGAAATTTCTAATACTGATTTACCAAACGCTTAAAGAAAAGTTGTGTGGAAACCAGCAAGTCTATAAATTAAAAATATTTCAAATACATGTTAAGTGTAATGAGATGTACAGGCTTCACATTCTAAAAACCCTTTCAGAAATACAAATTTAATGTGGGGTAAATGATGTGTAGGTTAATGATTTATTTGTTATTATTATATTTTTTATTATTCAATATTATCATTAATATTTATATTAGTAGTTCAATATACCACTGTTAAGATACTGAACAGGTATTTAAAATGTAGTAAGACTAAGATAGGCAACTACGTTCTTACTTTGATATTAATACATTTTACTCACTGTTATAAGGTATATGCTTTAACAGCGATGTAACTTCGTCAGGATACATAACAGCTCCCTCGAATTGCTTAACATATTCCGCATCAGGCATCCAGCGATGCGCGTTTCGCTGGGAGCTAAAATTGAAGTGAAATTCACAGAATCACAGTAATGTACCATTTGTCAAGATAATACATACAAAACATCACTACCATCAAACTGTACAAAACGTAAATTGGTGCAGTTTTAGGTGACAGTGAGGAGTTTATCTTTCATAAAAATATTTATATAAATATTGAAACGTATAAGAAATAAACTATAACCTCTCACGTTACATAATAATAAAATTTAAATTATTGATAATTAAAAATTAGTTTCAATATCATTTAACACTCACTTTACATTATAAACCGCAGGTAAATTAGTTAATAAAGCTTTACTTTGGCTTAAATTAGTAGATTTTCGCAGCAAAACATTGAAAATCGAAGCCATTTTTGGTGGAATTACGTTACAATTAACGTTGTCTTAAAGATGTACTGACAATGTAGTTTGAGACAGCTTAAAATCCATTAAACTGGTATTTCAGTAAAGGTTTATTTATGTTTTACATTAAAGCACTTTATTGAATAAATTCAGGATCGATAATAGTTTTCTCTATATTATAGTGAGACAAGAGTGAAATAGTTTCAGTAAATAAATTAATGTATTATGCGTAGAAGGAACAAAGTGCATAGACGACATATGTCAATTGGGACGTCAACGTCATTCAAAATTACAGATTCGGGGACTTAGGGTTGCAACGACATAAAACCAGTCATATTGATAAAATCGACTTAATAATACATACATACATACATAGAGTCACGCCTCTTTCCCACAGGGGTAGGCCTCTGCCTATTGGTTATGTGGTAGAGACCACATCACCAATAGGCAGAGGCATGTTATTATCGATATAATCCAAACTCTTTTACTGATATTATAATATCGAAAAACAATTCATAAATTATCCAATTAACGATGATTATCCATACAACCTTTACTTATACTTTATATATACTGAAATAAATAAATTAAAATATCTATTGCCAGGGCTATTTAAGAACACTATTCATTTATGTCTAAATGTATAAGTGAATGATCATTTTGATTGGTTGGCTGCCTTCATGTTGAAGATGCCATGAATCATTTGCCAATAGCCGCCACATCAGTGCCATCAGAAGTTGAATGTTTTTCTATCGTAAGTTTTTTTTTTATCAAGACAGTCGATAAAATATTTTCCAGCGTAAAGTAATATATCCAAGTATACAATCTTCAAGCAGCAAGACTTCAAAATTTTGATCGACAGTAAAATTATAGGACACTTTCACGAGTGTTCTAATATGACAAAATGAAAAGCACGATTTCGATCTTGAATTGAATTAGTTCAAAATCGAGATCGCACTGTTGGCACGACCTCGATTTTGAACATTCTTCGAATATTGGAATGTGGAGATATGAATGTGTGTAATATTCGCATTCACTGCACGTCATGATCATTGTAGTCTGACATAACGGTCATTGATCTTCCACAATAAATGCCATTAAACTCGATCCTATGCATCAATAGACTTCCCGTATTTTTATTAGGTTCTTGCTTCATACAGAATATTGTCTTACACAATTCCGATCCTATTGATCTTTGCTGGTTACTATTGCAGTTCTTCTGTGATCCTTTAAACAATTAAAATACTTCATTGCATAATTATTTCTGATATTGAGTACAGAATTGGTGATTGAGTATTAGTTGCTAGTATTGAAAGACCAGATCTCTGATTCGATAGTCACTGTCAGCAAGAATGTGATGATCGCTTTTATTTTTTTAAATTGTATGGGGGTGACGTGACTGTTCGGCACAAGTAATATTATAATTATTACAGCTTAAGAGAATCTACCACCCCATCGTATTTCGTGGGTGTCATAAAAGTCGATAGAGGGAAAATTGAACCCGAAGATGGGCAGCAGCATCTTCCTGAATTATCTGAATAAATAAACTATGGTTAACAACCCGACTGTCATGCGTTGCAACTATGCCAAAATGCCTCCAAAAAACGCTGCAAACTTTTTTGCAATATGTGGGGAGGCCTACGTTCAGTAGTGGACTAGTGATAGGCTGAAATGATGATGATGACGATTATTGCATGCATCTGAAAATTTACAGTATTAATCGAAAAATGTCATCATAAAATATAGAATTTTATTTGAATATATGAAGAATGAGAAAAAATAAAAAAAAACAATATATCGTAAAATTATTCTTTATTTTTAATAAAACGTCTGAAACACATTCACACTATGACTTAAAAAAAATCATTAATGACAAACGTCGCTGATTTCAATTCATTTCTTTAAGTTACATCTAGCAGTCACCAAAGAGTCAGGTGGGGTTTTTAAGATAATGTTCAAGTTTATTTGACTCGTTTCTGCTGCCTCTGTCGATAGATGTCGTTGACGGGTGGGGCTACGCCTAATTCATCATCATCAGAGTCTTCTCCTATTTTTCTTCGTCGCGCCTGCAAGATAATACATTATTAGTGTTACTATAATACTAAAAAAATAGCTACTTCTATTATTTACTTCTGTTATTTACTTATTTGAAAATTAACAGGAACTATTTATTGTACCGTCTTTCTTTTAAAAGGCGTGTAAAATGATGTGCACTAGTTAGTTGAAAATGTGTAGATAATTACCTATAATATTCTATTTATATGACAGTATATGAAAAAAGCAAGCATGAGCATGAGAGCCGTGGTAGCTCAGGGGCCGAGCGTTCGCCTTAAATTTCATAGTAGAGGGGTGTCGATCCCCAGTGCAGGGACCTCTAAAATTGTATTTACGATGAGTAAAATAGAGTGTGGACATTTTTCAGGCGCAGCCCCATCATGTCGGTGCTCAAACCTATGTAACCACGTCATCATAAATCAGGGCTTCTCTAAATACCATTTATCTTATTGAATAACTCAGCTAATAGTTTTCTATTAACATTTATTTTCCTTTTTAACGTTTATTATTACAAGTTATTGTTTATCAAAGTCAAAATGTTATAACAAAAGTTATACGAAGAAACAAAAATAATGAATATTACGCAAACCTATATATATAACACATGTTTATTAATTCGTAGAATACTGAACAATGATATACACACACAGATGAGCTTCACGAAAAAGCACCAATCACAACGGATACGATTAAGAAATGCAAATGATTTAAATTTACACTTACCGCGAACAAATTACGGCAAAAATGCCTTCTGTACGAGGGGGCTAAAATATATAATAAACTACCAAAAGACATTAAAGAATGTAAAACACATTATACTTTTAAAAAATCATTAAAGCATTATATCACAAAAATATAAAAATTACAAATAGTGGTCCGGATCTCACGCAGAAAGACTAACTGTGTCGTGAAGTCTGGCAGTGGGTATGTCTTGGTTTGTGACTTAATTTTATTAATTATAGGATCCCAAGCTGGTGGTAATACCAACCATCTTCTCATTAAAATTAGGATGTTTTTTAATTTCAATAGCCTCGCGAATCATCCTTGGTAGGAATCGGTGTTCTTTTGCGAGGATTGTGGTTTATCAAATCTGATGTGTATGGTTGGGATGATCCAGAACATGGTCAACAGACTGCAGACTTCCTGGGCGGCGATGCTTCACATCAGCTATATGTTCTTTTACGCGGGTTTTTACTGATCTTTTTGTTTGCCCTATGTAAGAGAGACCACATTCACAATCCAGCTTGTATACTCCTGCATCTTGTAGAGGGATGTTAACGCACGTGAGCACTCGAAACGTCGGGTTATAAATAGTATAAAATTAAACGCGATAAAATCCGTAAAAATTAGTTTCATTTAAATATTGAATTTAGTTCATAATAGCTTCAAAATAATAAAGTTCATCATAATAAAGTTCATACAGCATCAAACATTATTTTTAATATCGCACTTAAGCCATTAAAGTAATTAATACGCTGTATAATCATTTTAATAAAAATACTACTTCTAATAACAAAAAAAAAAATACCTTTCAATAAAAATACAAAAAAAAAATAAAAAAAAAAATAAGTTTATTACGTCCCTTCTAGTGAAGCTTATCTTTGTGTCTACGTAAGTGTTTTGCTTCGAATAGACCGCATATCTCTTTGTGATGCAAAATATTTTCTACGACTACCTTAATTATGTTTGTAATATTCTGTTTTTGTGTATTTTACGTTTCGTTATCCATGTATTAATGTAAAACACATTTGTATGTAATTTCTCATGTAAGTGAATTAATTTCTTATGGGAAATAAATAAATTCTTAACCTCAAAATCTACACCGGATCAAAAAATAAGACCTCAGAGAAGAACTGGGAAGAAACTCTGGGGGTCTTTCTTTTTTTCAATGCCATATTACATAATGTCATTCTTAAATTACATAAAAATTTCATGATAAATTTAGTAGCCGGGGGGTTTGCAAGTGCAGAGTAAGAGTTATTTCCACACATCTCTGCCCTCTATGTAATGATTATTTTATAATGCGCTTTTCCTAATAATGTCTTCTTGACAAGTTTGTTGAATTCTATGTCAGTTTTTTGAGTCACACTTTTAGGAAATTTGTAATATAATTTCATGGATCTACTAAGAAAAGATTTTCTAGTTTTGGCCTCCGCCCATTCTACAGAATACAGCCACTTTTTCATTTAATAAATATATGTGTTTCCGTATGTACATTACTTTTTTCAAAAATATACAACGCCGGAAGTCTCAAAATATTAGTATTCTTGAATAGTTCTCGTGGCGACTCGAGAGAACCCTAGTTATAAATTGTCCGAAATGCCTGTTTTTGCAAAATGAATATTGTCGCGGATCCCCACAGTAATACGCCATAGGACATAATACTGTGGAAGTATACAAAACAGACTAATTTAGTTCATAGCCTCATCAGTCAACTGTTTGATATTAATTAATTTGATAATATTCTAATAGCAAAAGTTAATTTCGAAGCCATTTTTTAATATGTGCTCTCCACTGTATAATTATAATGTTAATAGCGATGTTAATACAGAAATAAATGATATTGTATACTTGTGGCAACCCTTGCCTACATGCACTGTCGCGACATTGTCTAGATTACGGCAATTACCAAGACATCAAAGGCTCCCACCTACTGTGTGTCTTTCTACTGTGCCTGTGCTCTGTGGGACGTTTATATGTTGTAACTAATGAAAAAAACAAACATTTAAATAAAATAGCCAAAGTACCTTATTAGAAACAGTGGTGATTCCCTCGTCGTCCACTATCCAGTGCACAGAGCGCGCTAGATCAAAGAGTTTCGTGTCGCAACCGTTCTCTTGTGTTGGCGCTGGAGCTGCAAACGTAAATGAGTAAAATGTAGAATGCGATTTATTATTATTATCATCATCATCATCATCATTTCAGCCTATAACTAATCCACTGAACATAGGCCTCCCACATAGATTACCACAAAAGTTTGTAGCTGTCATTTTCGGGGGATTTGGCCATAGTTGCCACACTTGGCAGGCGGACAGTTTATTTATTGAGATGGTCCAGGAAGATGCTGCTGCCCGTCTTATTTTCCCTCTGTCGACTTTTACGACACCGACGGGATGAGATGGGGTGGTACATTCTCTTAAGCGTGTGGTGGCGCTACACGGCATCATTATTTTTACTACATTATTTTTCTATTACTGATAGAGATAATGAGATAATCTCTTATGAACCCTATCTGCTAGAATGAATCAACCTAGCACAGAGCTTTTCTTGTCACACATTACACATAAAAGCAGATGTAACTTCAAATCGTAGTTGGATCACGAGTCGTAAGTTTTTCGTTGAGTTGTTGTTGCAAGCATTACTGAGCTTCGGTTTGAAGGGCACTGAAAGCTAGTGTAATAACCGGGCATGAGACTTGAGACAACAGGCGTCTCAAAGTGGCGAGCGCTGTGAGGTGCCATACAGAAATGGTCTGTGTGTCACAGCGTTTGTTAGGAGCAGCCGATGCACTTACCACCAGCTACTTACAGAATATCAGAATACTTTCGCATACTACCGTAATAGTATCGATGGGAACTGGTAACGGGCACTCTATTTAATGGCATTCAAACTTTCAAGTAAGCTTTACTCGGGGAGAAAGTAGCCGAACCCCTTTACGAATTTGTTAAGGCAAATGCTATGCGGTTACTTACGTTTATCAGGCAGCGTTATTCGATTGAATAGTTGCATGAGGCGGTCGACAGCCACGAATGGGCCGCGGTAACAAGTTGGCGGCGGCATTAAAGTGCAGAGATGTGCACAAGCCGGCGGCATCGGGAATGTTCCACCTACGATCAAAAGAACGTTAATAAAATAACTAATGCTTCTTTTTTACATGTATTGACACTATAAAGTTTATTTTATTAACTAGTACATACTATCTTAAGTAGGGTCTCCTTTTAAGAGAGAAGTACCTATGCTAGGGGGCCCGCTCATCATAATCAGTACAATAAAATGTAGGAGTTGGCATTACATAAAAGTTAATAATTTAAAAAAAGTAAAGTTTCAGCCTATAAATGTCCCACTACTGAGCACAGGCCTCCTCTCATTTCTGAGAGGGTCTTGGAGCTAGGAAGAATCCGCCACGCTGCTCCAATGCGGGTTGGCGGACTTCACATATCTTCGAAATATTTTTTATTCCTCAGACATGCAGGTTTCCTCACGATGTTTTCCTTCACCGCCGAGCACGTGGTAAATCAGCACTTAAAATTGCAATTAACAATTTTAGTGGTGCCGGCACCGGGAATCGAACTCAGGTCACTCGCGTACTATCAAAGTTAAAGCGAGCGCCTAGCCCCTGAGCTACCACGGCTCTTAATAATTTGATACTTAATAACTAAAGGAAAAAGGTATTTTACAATAAATTAATAAAGAGATGAAACTTTGTGTGTTTGTTTGTGTGTGTTTTTGTGTGTGTGTGTGTGGTTCTTCAGAACGACTACAATGTAATAAATACAAGAATGTAAATATAATAAGAAATTTATTTTAAAATTCAAAAATGATAAAATAAAAGATAGAAAGAGATAACTTCTGAATACAGTCGGAAGCTATCGACTGCGCAGGAGATATAGTGCTACAAGTATACGTGCAAACACTGTGGCACTCCCTCCTCCTGACCTAACTAGCTCCAGATATTATTTAGCGACAAAGTCGGATGTAGACACATCTCATACCAGACCCTGAAACCAAAATTTTGTGTTTTGTCCAAGTATTCAAGTATTACAAACCTGGTATTGGATGTTCCCCAGGCAACGGATTCACTTTGGGCTTAAATGGAATCATCTGATTTGTGTCAGGACGGGCGATGTCTTTATTCGGATCGTTGTCTCTGAAATTATAGAAATGTTATTAATGTTGCCAGCTGAAACTTGATTCACTGGAATAAATAATTGCTTTCTAATTGAATCATAATTTGCTGATTTACCACATGCTCGGCGGTGAAGAAAAACATAGTGAGGAGTCTGCATGTCTGAGGAATAAAAATATTTCGAAGACACGTGAATTCCGCAAACCGGCAAACAGGAGTAGCATGGCGGATTTTTCCCAGCCCCAAAACTCTCTCAGACAAATTGGCGTGGTAAATTCGATGGAATGGGAAAAATGAACACTAGGAAAATCGTAATCTGGAAAATTATTGGCAAATAATCACCAGGAAAATAGTAATCTGCAAATAAATAATAATATTTATTTATTTGCAACTGTGAGTGACGTAAGACAACATTATAATAACAGTTCGTCACATCAGTCAATTCAGGCATGCAAATCAGTGGACTATTAAAAATAATTAATACATTAAATTATTCAACAATATGATTTTATCACATTTACACAATAATTTAGAGACAGTCAAAAATTATAGTATTATTTAAAATTATTTCGTTTGGCTGATTTTCCAGTACCTCATTAAATGAGTAAAACATTTTATTGGTCAGCAATGTCAGAATGTTGCACTAAGATAGATAAAGATAATTTACCAGATAATATTGGTTTAATACAGATAATAAAGACTAGATCTCTATCTATATAACGCCTATGTATTATAATATAGATTCCCAATCTATCATCTACGATTATGTATTTTTTTTTAAATTGTAATGTACTGGACCTGCAAGCAGCGTTTTCGGTCGTAGCGGCGCCACTTGACATAATGAATAGCGTCCCACTTCTGCACTATGCTCGTGCTACACTATGCGTATGTAAAATGTTGCATATGCTACCTTGATATTCATATGTTTTTTGTATTTTTTGACATTTACAGACTCGCAAAACGCAAACGGATAAATTTTGTTTTCAGAGTTCAGTTTTAACTGGTGGCAGAATTCCTACGCAGGAATCCGTCTAGGTAGGTCCTCAGGGCCAATTATTCTGCCGTGGAGCAGTAGTGTGCAAGCATTACTGTGTTTCGGTTTGAAGGGCACTGAGAACTAGCGTAATCACTGGTTACTGGGCATGAAGCTTGAGACAACTGATGTCTCAAGGTCACAGCATTTGTTAGGGGCAGCCGATGCACTTACCACCAGGTGAACGTTTTGCTTGTCGCGTCACTTTATACAATAAAAAAAATCTGTAAAAAGCATCGACGAAATAGAAAGCCTAGAGCGGGGCGTTGTTTATTTTTCGAATAAGGAGAAGAATAAAAATGTACACTCACTTTTGTCCCAAAATGACGGCTGCCAGTTCTGGGGATATTCCAGCTAAGGGACCTCCAAGGGCCCACGACTTGTTTGACATTGAAGCTACCTAAAATTATAAGTGGCAAATTTTGATTATCTAACGTAGCAACCAACCAGTTCAAAAAAAAAACAAATTAAAGCCTAGCAGACGTACATGAAAAACGTGTTTTTCTAATTGTTTATATGTAAAATGATGTTTTTCTTATATGTATCCGTAAGTTCACTATAACATAAAAACATTCAGCAACAGCCTCCAATGTTGGACACAAGCCTCAAACAATCTTGAAACATTTGCCATAGTCACGCTTAGTAGGATAATCGAATGGCGAATGGCGATCGAGTACTAGGGTGTCTAGTAGCAACTTACGCTACTATTCTTTTCTGTGCTACGAGTCTACGAGTGACGAGGCGTTACGCAGCGTTCTATAACTTTTCCACGTTCTACCAGCTACTAACCTCCGTTAGTTATAGGAACGGCTTTTGACTTACTATTCGTTGTAACTAAATGGAATGTAAAAAAGTAGCCAGTTCCCCCGGCCCGGAAAATTTAGGTCGGAACGTTTTGAAAACATTGCGAATTTACTGGCATTTCACTTTGTCGACTTTTACGACACCCACCGGATGATAAGGGGTGATCTTACGCTGCTACCAAATGGCACTAATAAAAAAAGAAACAGTCTATAAATTATCTCACTGCTGAGAACAGCCTCTCAGCACCCAAAAGCAGCACTCAAAGTCAAAGAACTCAAAATTGCAATTAACAATTTTAGTGGTGCACTGAGAATCGAACCCAGGTCACTGACGTACTATGAAATTTAAAGCGAGCACCTAGCTAGAGCTACCGCGACTCTTATGACACTTTTGAATACAACGAATTAATTAGCAATTACCTCCGTATAACCGATGGACTTCAATTCAGCTATAGTACAAGGGTACAAGTCAAGAAATTTGTATCTGTCGACGAGTTGAGCCGTTTCTTTACCCTCGAATTCTTTGATCTGTAATCAAAAACATATTAGAAATATTTTATTGGCATTATAAGAATGAAATATAACATTGTAAAACTTTGATGAAGTCTTCGCATACTTGAGAGTTTCCGACAAGTAATATAGTAGACCGAATACAAAACTTCTTGCAGCGTGGGTCATAAACCATAGCAAAAAATGTCAAAGTTAGGTGCGACTGTGTAAAGATGTTACTTCTACACAGTCCAGTATTCGTAAATTAGATCCATTAGATCTTAAGAATTAGGAGCGTATTTACAATTAAATGCCTAGATTACACCTTCATGATGTTTCAAGCCTGGTTGGCCAAGTCTCAAAAATGTCAAAATGTCAACGTTTTCATGGGTCCATCAATTACCACCACCTAAGTCATCTTAAACTTTGGAACATTAAGATGTTCTATACAGTCCCTCACCTGACTGAAACTGAATCATAATAGGTTCCATTCATCATCATCGTTTCAGCCTATCACTAGTCCACTGCTGAACACAGTCCTCCCCCATAGATTGCCTCAAAAGTGTGTAGCTCTCATTTTGGAGAGTTTTTATCTACCTAGTTTCTTATCTACCTAGATATATAATGTCTATGATAAACGAACCTTTTCGAGCACCGCCTGTCGTCTCTTTTCCACCTTGACTATACTGACTAAATCGCCAATATTCGACTCAAACTCCAGGAACCGATTCCAGATGTCCACTGAGCTCTCCGGCTTTAAACTGCCCGATGACAGAACGCGCTCGAACAGCACACGCGTGTTGTTGTCCTCTATAAACAAGTTAAAAAGTTTAACAACTAAAACCCTAATAATAAAAAAAATAAGGATATATTTTATTTATTAAAAAAAATACTATGCCATGCAAGGCGATTTCTCCTACATCGTGAGCGCCTTTTACAGATCGACACTGAAACCCGAAACAATTATTTGCAGGCCCATACAAATATTTCTCCAGTGTCGATCTGCACCACCTCGGCATCCATAAGAATGATCTGGAATGTTAAGTACTGATTTATCACTTGCTCTGCGGCGAAGGAAAACATCGTGGGAAACCGGCATGTCTAAGGAATAATAATAATTCGACGACACGTGAAGTCCGTTAACATTGGAGCAGCGTGGCAGACTCTTTCCCGCTCTAAAACCCTCTCAGAAATAAAAGGAGGCCTGTGCTCAGAAGTAAGACATTTATTTTGCTTATGTATGAATGGCAGTAACAATTACGTAAAAAATATTTCGACTTACCATTTAAATGCGATAAATAATCGATGTAACAGAGTACATATTCGGGAATGTGCGGGAACTTCTTAAGGCCGAGCTCGAAAATTCTGAATGCAATGTTCTTGTCCTTGGAGCAATAATACTCCATGAGAGCTGCGGCCACGAAAACGTGGTAACGAGACCTGTGGAAAAATTCAGATCACCCGTTTCTTTATACAAATCTTTGCGCGTAGTTTTTTATGAAGAAGCTTTGGTACCAAATGTGTACATCAATCAACATTTTAAAAAATCGCAAATTTATTAAGGCAATAACACCTATTGTTACGCCTCTGATGAGTAGTAAGAAACAGTTTAGATACGAACCTGGGATCCTCCCTAGCACGTTTAAACACAGTCCTGGCTGACTTGATGCCTTCAGCTCGACGTGCGAATTTCATGTACTGCACATACGCTAGCGTGGGGTCAATGTCCTCCACGTCCAAGTAACGTGTATACACTTGATGCACCTACAATATCGACAATATTTTAATATATAATTTACTGTACTGTGCACTCAACAGCGCATGATGGCGATGGGCTCACCACCTATCACACCAAGTGCATTATATTGTTTTGGTGAAACGTGGATTGTGGCATTCATCTGTTTTTGCAGTGAGTGCCCAGTCTCTGACTATCCCTTATGGGCTACAGTCGTGATCTTATGTATGTATAATTTAAAGTAATTTTTTCTTTTTATTTTACTACTAGCTGTGCCCCGCGGTTTTACCCGCGTAAAATAATTCGACCACATGATTATGCCGTACGGCATGTTACCTCGCTTATCTGAGCATTACCAGTTCGGCCGTTCTCGGTAATGTTTGGTTGGCAGCGTGCGGTTCATTATTTTTCTAAAATAAAAGTAGGCTTATTTACTCCTTATAATATGATCTATCTGCCAGTGAAAGTCTCCTCAAAATCGACCCACCCGTTTCGGAGCCAGAACATACAGACAGACAGACTGACTGTGATTTTTCTTCTAACTACACTTTCATAAGCATTCAGTAAAAAGCTTTTATTTTAACAATACAAACAGACACTTAAATTTTGTGTATGTATGTTTTGTGGTGACTGCTAGTTGACTTTGAATAGACACCAATATTCTCGATTAATATTAAAGATACAAAATACATAAGCAGACAATAGGTAAACAAAAACAAAATCAAAAATAATATTTAGTAATGTGTATGTAGTAGATCTGTTATCTGTGAATACGTAGTCGGTCAAGCCAGTACCCTCTCAGAAATGTGAGGAGGCCTGTGCCCAGCAGTGGGACATTTATAGGCTGTTACTTTGCTTTTTTTATACCTTGTTGTAGTGCAGTCGGCTTTCTTCGTAGTCAGCATGCGCGAAGTGGAGCAACGTGGAATGTTTGAGAGGGCCGCTTGTTGCGCGCTCGTACACCGCTGCTGCCTCGTCGGAGAACAGACGCGCCGCGTTTGAATCCTGATGGTGTAAAAAATCATTGAACTGTTTAACAGGTCGAGTACTTTGATATTTAAACATAAACTTTATAATCCAGGTTTTATTTTCTTTATTTATGACGAAAGTGACGAGACAAGCAATTCGTTCCCTGATGGTAAGTGCAACTTCTAACCATAATAATTGCTGTGTTGCTCAGAACATCTCAGTGTTGCACCACACTCCGCCCGTTCCCCTGAAACATCAGTTCTTAAGTACCACACTAGCTATCAGTGCTCTTCAGACCAAAACACAGTTATGTTTGCATACTGCTTCACAGCAGAATAGCTGGCATTGTGGTGGTACCTCCCGGATACCTGCATAAAAATCCTACCACTAGTAAAAATTGGTTTACATGATGTGATCAGTTCTGACATTTCAAATCTCATCACAAGTGTCGTTTTGATCCATTACAGAGGGACACAGAACACAGTAAAAACAGCATGATAGACAGAAAAAATCTCACCCCTTTTTCCTGGAGCAACTTGGCGGAGTGGTCGAGAAACTGTGCCGCCTGGTGCCACACGTCGGGGTGGTGTGCCAGGCACAGTAGACACTGCTCGATGGCGAACATCACTCGACGAGCCACCAGTGCTGTATCCTCGGACCGGAGAGGATTACTTCTCTCCCATGATATATACTTTTTCCATAGCTCTACCTGATTACGATTTTTTTTAAATGAATGTCAAATTGTATAATCACTCAAGATAAAAGAAAATGGGACGAATTTTATGTGAATGCGGTGGTGAAAATATTTCTTTTATTGTATAAAATGACGAGACATGCAAAACGTTTACCTGTTGATAAGTGCAACGGCCGCCCATAACAAATGCTGTGTCACCCAGAACATGTCTGTGTGGCACTACACTGCGTCCGTCACCCAGAGACATCAGTTCTTAAGTGTCATATGCCCAGTGATTACACTAGCTAGCAGTGCCCTCCAGACCGAAACACAGTAATGGTTGCACACTACCGCTTCACAGCAGAATAACTGGTTTGGGGTGGTACCTACCTTGACGGATTCCTGCATAGGAATGCTACCACCATTAAAAGTGGTGCGTGTATAAAAGACAAAGAAAGAATGAAAAAGCTAATTTTTTTTCTATTGTATAAAGTGACGAAACGAGCAAAACGTTCACCTGATGGTAAGTGTAACGTCCGCCCACAACAAATGCTGTGTCACCCAGAACATTTCTGTGTGACACCACACTACGACCGTCAACCTGAGACATCAGTTCTTAAGTCGTATGCCCAGTGATTACGCTAGCTAGCTGTGCCCTTCAAACCGAAACACAGTAATGCTTGCACACTACTGCTTCACGGCAGAATAACTGGTCCTGGGGTGGTACCTACCTAGACGGATTCCTGCATAGGAATCCTACCACCAGTAGAAAGTGGTGGCGAGATAGAATTTTATTAATACGTAGGTTTAAAAGATAAAGAAAATATAGTGTAGGCGAAAAGGCCAAATAATTTGAATATTTTTAGTTAAAGCTTTAGTTACCTGTAATTAAGAATATCCATGTGATGTTATATGTAGAACTACTAAGTTGTATTTGTTGTTAATTATTTAAATAAATAAATTAACTTACCTGTTTCATTTCCTCCCTGTCAACGGTAGGGGGCGTGGCCGGCATGTTTCTGTTAAGGCCTCTCGTGACCGTTTCCAATTCTTTAGCCACGCGACGTGCGTTCATGTACTCCCGAGATCTCTCCATCGACATACGTTCGGCTATTAAGCAATAAAATAGAAATAATTAACATTAAAGTGTCTGTCTGCCGTTATTGGATAAAATGACGAAACGAGCAAAACTCTCACCTAATGGTAATTGGTAAGTGCAACTTCTGCCACCCATGAATGCTGTGTCTCAAATTTCTGCGTGACACCACACTGCGCCCAGTGATTACACTACTTTCTGCTTCACGGCAGAATAACTGGCCCTGGGGTGTACCTACCTAGACGGATACCTGCATAAGAATTCTACCACTAGTCAAGTGTCTGTCTCCCTATGTTTATAGGGTTTTAAAAGGTTTTACCGTTAGCATTGGCGCGAATTTTAAAGAGCAAAAAGATGGTTTACTTACCTATTATTGTATTAATTCCTTGTTCAAACGCTATGTAGTCCTTCCACAGTGTTTCTATACCTATTATAGGAGTGATGACTGCCCTTTGATATACCTAAAACGAAGAAATTTACGTAGGATTATTATATTGCCAGGGCCGTATAAGGCCTTACAGGGGTCCTTGGGCACAGTTTGGAGCCCGTTTGCTAATCAAAAAACACTTGTGTGAAACCTACACAATATACTTTTGTATAGGAACTGTTTATTATGCGTTGTAAATTATGATGTGTAAAGTATAACTTTTGATGCGAAACATCAGGCTTGTCAGACTATGTATGAAACATCTAATACGATTTTTTTGTATTAAATTAACATAAATGTTCATTATTATATTTTGCCGTGTGGTGGCGGCCTAAGAGAATCTACCACACCATCTCATCGCGTGGGTGTCGTAAAAGTTGGCAGAGGGAAAGTGTACAACCAGGAGATGGGCAGCGGCATCTTCCGGAATAAATAAACTGCGGTTGCCAACCCGCCTGCCAAGCGTGGCTAATACTGCAAAATCCCTCCAAAATTAGAGCTAAAATCTTTTGAGGCTATCCATAGCGGAGGCCTATGTTCAGCGCTGGACTTGTAAACGGCTGAAACGATGACGACGACGACGACGATGAAATGTTTATTAAATAAATAATCATCTAATAAAAGAATACTGCCACTCCATCTCATCCAATGGATCTCGAAAAAGGCGAGTAAGGAATTAAACTGCACTGTGCACCCAACAGCGCATGGTGGCGATGGGCTCACCACCTATCACACCAAGTGCATTATATTGTTTTGCTGAAACGTGGATTGTGGCAGTCATCTGTTTTTGCAGTGAGTGCACAGTTTCTGACTACCCCTTATAGGATACAGTCGTGATCTTATGTATGTATGTATGTATGCTAATATGAATATTTTATTTTTGATTATGCAATATTTATACCCTTTCATAAACTGTCCTTTTATGCATATTAACTATATTGCGGCTTGTAGTTAGAGCCGTGATAAGCATCAGCAAGCCGAAATGGCCTTGGTCCGGTCATATTTTATTTCTTGCTTTGTTTGCTTTACTAACAACGTACCTTTCTAACTGCGGAAATTTTCTGGTTCTCAGCGTAGGATCCAACCGCATCAACCGCCTTTAGGAATGTTACGTAATCGTTCCATATTGGGTATGCGTGGATGTCCAGTCCTATTTTGTCCAGCGCGAAGTCGTACGCTTGCGCCATTTTTTCTCTAAGATTAAAAAAATAATATAAATTAAGAAAATAAAAAAAAGTAATCAATCGTCAGTTATTATATTTTTATACTTCAAAACAAACGTTTTCAAATATAGTCAAAGATCTTGTCATAATTAAAATTAAAATACTTTTCAAAAAAGATACATAAACCCTTTCCATTCATTGATTTGAACAAAATATTATACCGAAAAATACCGCAATGCAATTTGCACAAACACTCGAAAGGTGACTAATTTTATTCGTATTTTATTCCAATTTCAGTTTTAAATGTAGTTGTTTTTCTTTGTGACGCATTGCTAGCTCGTTGAATGGATAGAATATATCTAATTAATGCAATGTTCACCCAAAAACCCTCTCAGAAATGAGAGTAGCAGGTCTTCTCCGTAGAGGGACATTTATAGGCTGTTTCTATACTTTTTATTTTCAATTCAATATTGCATTAAAATGCAACGATTAAAATGGTGGACGAGAAAATAGCGCCGGTACGGATCTTTCCGTCCGGCCATAACTTAATTTATAAAAAATTAACTTGATTGATTTTTAATGTCGGAAGGCTAAGGCTGTGCTCAGAAAGAGTCTTCAAATATTCTTGAGTTCTATTTTCTAAAGAGTGGATTTGATTTCAGTTCAACTTTTACTTAGCCTTTTTAGTTAGCGTGGACCTTAATTCACCATATTCGACTTTATTATTGTTATGCATACGGTAATAGATGCAAATAAACATGACGTGACCTTTATTAGTCCGCCTTAACATGGAATTTTTCCACATTATTAATAGTAATGTTTTTCGGAAACGTTGGAGGAAAATTCACTGGTACATATATAGATTATTATGAAAATAGGACGTACTTGTACGTTGGCAGCATACATTTGGTTTCTTTGACGTAGTTTAAATAAAGACGCCACAGCTCGATGTTGAGGATCTTCATCAAACAGCGCTGAAACAGCTAAATATCCATGCAAACAAGGCGTCAGTTATATTTTAAATTTCTATCCAGCTTGAAGGACCAATTTGTCAAAAAATATTTTTTAATGTTACCTTCTGTTGAAAGTAATGATAAGTATGGTACTCTTAAAGTCCTTTAATGTACTTTGTATAAAATTATTTATCATGTAGTCAGTGTTATATCACTTTTTCACTAAGTCAATGTAGCCTATAAACACATACAATCATTCATCGATGAAGACTGATAGGTGTTGTCATTGATGAAATGCCTCTTTTTCCGCAATTGGTCTCCGGTTCTCGTCACCCCTTACGAACAATTTTTTTTAAATCCCTATCTAGGCTTATATATTTTTCTTTCAATATAAAATGCGTTAATATAATATAATTATGCGTTAGATATACCGAAAACTAAAGCTGTGAATATGTTGTAATTTAAAGTAATACTTCCATAAATTGCAAAAATATTGAAAACCCATCGCCTACGCTACGGGATGTACATAAGCTAGACTCGGATCTTGTACTGGAGAAAGGTCATTGTAACAGGTTATATTCGACCAACTTCTTTAAACTGAGCTTCTGTTATGTTATAAGGTAGAATATAGCATACTTCAAAACGCTGCTTTGACCGTCGGACCTCTTATTCCACGCCCTCTGCTTCCTATACTTAATAACATGAACAAGACTTTTAATAATGTGAGGTACTACTGTTTACAATATTCAGTTATATGAATTTATATACATATTAAAAAGGTGGTTTAGTTTGCAGAGGGATTTCACTGAGTGTCAATTTGGTTTTGAATTGAGAATGGCTTTGGTTTAAGAGGGCGTTCGATTCGAAGATTTTCGGTACAGGAGGGATTACGGCTTACGAGGAAAATCGGTTTAGGAGGGATTTCGGTTCGGTGTTTCAGTTGAGTTCAGTTACGGTTCTAGTAGTTTTAATACGCAACCACTAGTAAATGTTTAAAAGCGTTCAACCAGTTGATCTTATAGTTGCATCCCGTACGATGCTGATTTCACTAATATGGTAATTCCACATTATCAGAACAATGTCTAAAAACTCCGCAAAGAGTAAATTCCTCCAACAGCGCCGACGCGGAACTAATTTATGTATTTATTTTGTTTAAGAAATTGCCATCCGGACCCGCGTTTCGATGCGGCTCGTAGACACTTCAGGCTCTCTCATAAGCTGTTTTTAATTTGCGAGAGTGGATAAAGTAAATTATTTAATAATTTATAAGTCTGCCGATATTTTACGAATGAACTTTTATGCGCGCGGAGGTCGAAGATCAATTATGTATTGGTGGCATTTAAAATTAAGGCAGTCTCAATTTTTCTTTAATTCTTACTGTCAAAAACTTTTTAAAAGCATTTATTACTTATACCCGGTTAATAAAACCTTTTGCGATTATGGCGACAGTCGTACGTTTTTTAAGTTTAGAAGTAGCATATTATTTAGGATAAATATATATTTTTTATGAATAAGTAGCAGTAAAGAAGCAAGTCTTTGGACTGATGGAGACAAAACAAAAACACGATCTGCATTTAAAGTTACCACTTTCACGAGCAGTTGCTGACTAATACACAACTATCAATATTTAACATCAGAGCTCGAAATGTACACAGAACAATCAAAACTCAACATAAAAACATAAGCGTCACTTTTCGTGTTGGCGCCAAAATGCAAACGTTTAACGTTACCAAAATAATTAAAATAAATAAATTAAAATAACCGAGTTAGAGTTTCATGACTTTATAATGGATCCCTTTCATCTTCAGAAATTGACCAAAGCCACCATAACGATGCTACATTTCTTTACAAAAATTAAAATCGGTTCAAAAAGTGTCCTAGCATACATAAAAAAAAAACAAAAAAAATAATACACAGACGAATTGACAACCTCCTCCTTTTCTGAAGTCGGTTTTGTTTTTAAAGGAGAGGGAGCAAACGCGGAAGCGGCTCTACTGATGGTAATTGATCACCGCTGCCCATGAACATAAATACCAGAGGAATTCCGGGTGTGTTGCCGGCCTTTGAGAAAGGAGTAGGCTATTTTCTTGGAAGTCGTATCTGTCCGGAAAAATTGCTAGCGGCAGCAGATTCCACAAAAATGGTTGTGCGTGGCAAAAAAATTCTGTCAAAGCTCACAATCGTGGAATCCCACTCATCCAGGTGATGCCGATGAAATTTTGGTTTTTGCCGCAATTTGCGATGGTGGGATTTAGCAGCAGGAATTAATCCGAACAACTCCACGGAATACGGTAGAAAATACAAAGAGACGCAACGTCGCTTCGCAAAGCCAGTGGATCGAGCTGATTGGAAGGAATTTGGTCGTTGACGATTCGAGTCGCTCTTCGTTAAGATTCGGTCAAATGGAAGGAGCTGGCACTGGGGTGCCCCCCGCCCAGAGATGAGAACAGTATTCCATGTGTGGCCAAACTTGCGCCTTGTAAAGTTTCAGGCGATAGGCCGACGTTAAACACTGTCCCGCTTTACTGAGAACGCCGAGCTTTTTGGAGGCCAATTTGGTCTTCCCTTCCAGGTGACCGCCGAACTGAACGTCACTCGATATGTCAACGCCTAGGATTCCAATACCAGCTGAGGCAGCGTGGGGAGTATTTTAAAGCAAGGGGCTACGACAAAGGGTTTCTGTTTAGGTTAAAAATTGTTACCTTTATTGCCACAGGCGGTAGATCTCCTGCGACCTTCACATATTTTTTAAATTGTAATTTGACTAACGTTTGACTAGGATCACACCAGGCGTAGTGTTCAGGTCTAAGATGGTAATCGCATTAGTCTAGAAGTTGCTTATTTATTTTTCTCCTAAAGAGTACCAGGTTAGTACAAACCGACAAGCAACTATGCGCCGGCGTTAGGAACTACAGCTTTAGCGTTAGAAAATGGAATGATAGTTGATACTGAGCAGCGGAAATATTTGCGTATTTGACAGCAGTAGTATACACAATCAAAATTGAGCTCAGCCATGATTTAGAGGCTGTTTCCATGTGAAGTACAGAAGCACCTTGATAAATAATCGTTTTGGCCGATTAAATTGACCACCGACGTATAGAATGTAATCTCCGGTCCTAACAATTGTAGACGGTTGATTAATTCAAAAGCTACATATCAAAAAGTGGGTTTAAAATGACTCAGTTTGGCGTTGATAAAACACACTTGCGTTTTTACAACGTTAAATTGCACCCACTTTGTGTAGCCCGGATCGGATATCGCCTATAAGATATAAACGCTCTTCCTTGGCTATACTCACAGGCGTGCATGGAATGCTTGTGTTCTGGATGACCTGTTCTTTGATCACTGCTTTTATGTTGTTCTTCCACGACCGAGCTGTCACCTGCATACTTACAGATATCAGATCGTTAATGCGAAAGAATCTATATTATTGTAGCGGAAAGAACAGATTTTTGAGAAACTTATTGACAGCTTTATATACTTCTGAGCAGCCTATTGAATCAAGGTAGAAGATATTCCGTAAGACAAGCTTTTCAAGAAGCTAACGCTGAACTCTGTCCAACACCAGATCATCAATAAGATGCCAGATCGTATCTAATAGACTAGTGGCGTGAACAAGATGCTTCAGGGAAACTCTTACTGAAGGTTACTGAGGATGTGATTAACTTCTATCTAACATTTAATCTATTAGGGAGGGTACGATCGGTCGAGAATTTGTAAGGTCGGCACGGCTGTCTAGTACCCTGTTCGTAAAATTAGACGCAGAATTGTCGACAATGAACAATGAACAAACGAAATCAGTAAATTATTATACTATCTTGGACTATTCACATTAGATTATAATTTTATTCGTCTATCTAATGAAGAATCTTGTTTTACGTTTTACGATACCATAATATAATGTAAATTTTTAAAGTTTAAAAATATTCATAGTAATTTCCAGTTACGTCTTTGCTATGTATACATGTATGTATGTATAAAGTGCACTTGCACAGCCATACCACATCTCTTACATATTATACTGCAACTAACACACTGTATATATGTGACATACATGCATCAACATCTTAAACTAATATGCATATGATACAAATATACATCATGTTTGTTTTATAATTTTCTAACATACTTATTTTGACTGTGTTTGAAGAGTTTTATTTATTAAATTTCCATATCAAAGTTATTCAATGAGTTCTAAAGAACAAAAAACATTGTTTCAGTTTCCCAGTTCAAGCAAAAGCCTACTTTAGTAATATTGGAAAGGATTTTTTTAAAGGATTAACAACATTTTTAAGTATTAGAGCACATATAATTACTAGCTTATATTACTACTAAAAGGGATAATACATGTCAAAAATGACCTTCTATGGATCATAAATTTGAATTCAAAAAGTAGTCTCTGAAAATATGTGCAATTATGTGCAGCCAAAAACTCATACAGACTAATATATACATAATTCATGAATTGATTTATTTACATTTAATTCCATAGAATATCACCTCCAACATGTCTGAACACAGACACCCTAGCCGAAAAAAAAGATGGAAATTTTATAATCTGCTTTCTTTATTTCTTAAATCTACTAAATACATAGTTCTTCGTCTATTGTCTCATAGACTATATTTTTTTTTGTGACCATTACATAATCATACTTTTATTTTTTAAATTAACCTTAGTTACTAATATCACAGATAATTTATCAGTATTTTTACTAACTTACGCTCTTTCCATACTAACCTTTTCTACTTTTTCAAAATTTCTCGCCTTCATCTGTAAGTATAAAATAAAATGGTTACATTCTACTTGTAGAAAGCATAGCAGGTTTCTGCAAATCAGAAGTTGTCATATATGCAGGATTTGCCGATGTCCTCCTGGGTGAATTTTGACCACTGCTCAAACTTTAGAATGAGGTCAAAAGCTGTCACACAGTTGACAGCTTTTGACCGAAGATATTATGGTGCCCCAAGAGTATGGTCAGTCAGTAACTCACTTCACCTGATCTATCTGCGCTCAATGTACCCCACATAAAATCAGAGGTAGGCTAGGATCAATGGACAATAACAACCAAATCCAACATCCAATGATTTGTGGTTTTGGACAAATGTGGTTTAAGACATGAACAAAAGTGTAGTTTTTTTTTAAAGGACATTGTATAGTGTGCAGTTAGCCAGGATGCTTTCGCAGCTTCATAGATAGAGACTTGCAAGCAGATGGCCCGCAAGTAAGATATGTAAACATCATTGCCAGCAGTACCTCGACTTCTCTTGGTTGACTCGCGAGATGTCACCCACCTTCCCGAATGCACTCCAACCCCTTTTAGTAGGATTATGAGTATTGATACTGCCCTAACAAAAGAGGAAGGGGGGGAGGTTGCGAAAAGATCCAAGGTTCCCACACATCAAAGGAAGGCAATAGATTAAATATTTGCAATAATTTCAAGTGTCTATATTAACATGTTGCCAGACTGTGCATTTCATATAATGCATTTTTGAACTAGTTGTGATGTTTCCTGGGCTGAATGTGTAAGAAGGATCTTTGATTTTCTAAAACCACATGAACAATGCATAAGAGAAAATAGGGGTAACCTGTGATTACATACAATCCATGAAAATATTACTAAAAATTAAAGAAAGTAAGAAAAACTATATTTGGGAAAAAATGTATTATTGTAGGCTATTGTATGTTGCGGTACATGCTAAAAGGGTCATTACACAGCATGTTGATGCGGCTACAACAGCAATGTTTATTTTCAGTGATGATGCACCCTGAAGAATACAATCCTGAGATCAGTTGAATGATGAATTAAATTGTCTCAAATTTATTTATAACACCTTTTACCATTACCACTTATTACATATATTACATTACACAAGGTGTTAAGTAAATAGGGTAAAAAGCTTAAAGGAGGTGGAAGTACTTATCAATACAACTTTTACAATATTGTATCAAATATGAAATCTCAAAAATATTTTATATACTCAAGCAAAATATGAATTTTACTGCAACTTACATTTTGTTACTTATAGATTGCATAGGTGTACATTGTACTATTTGCCAAACATCTTATATGTAGGTACACACACACACACACACAAATATTATACATATTAATAAAACAGTTTATTCAAAAAATGCTGGACAGAGTGGTGCTCCGACCAGGCAGGACAGTCAATGGATTAATACTTCCTTTCATTTTATCAAATCTGGATTAGTAATAAAGTATATAATAGAAGTATTATAAGAACCAACCTCTTGTTCAATATAAATTTTCCAGTACCGGCCCGTAGTTGGGAATGCTGTTATTAGTTTTTCATACATAGTCCGTACATCGTTAATTGACCTAGTCTGGGCTTCTCTGATGAGTAAAGACCAGGAGTCGACATCATAAATGTTTGCTTCGACAGCTTTTTGAGCCCGAGTTAACCTCTCATTTCCCCAATCCTGAAAAAAGTTTTATTGCATTTGGTAAATGTTATTATATGAGTAAATAAAAGATTCAATAATAAATACTTACAATTTCTGCATTTTCCTCCACAGCTACAGTAGTCATCTTGAAGTATGAGTTAAATCAAAATGGAATATTTATTATGAATGTGTGACATTTAAGTACAATGCAAAACGCAAAGCTTGTTTCGAATTTGTTGTTTAGCTATTCCAATAATATATTTGTTTTAAGTTTTACGATTTATGTCGTAACCGGTAAATTAAGTATAATTAAAAATTTATGAAATGAGAAATTAGGAAATTCTTCGACTCCATTCTAGAGATGGGCAAATGTCAATACATCATTCGATTCGAATGATCGTTTAAAAAGTCAATAATAATAATACGATTATAAAAATTTACTGTTCGAATAATATTTCTAGGTGACTAAAGAGTCCATGTCTGGCGTATGTGAACTATGAGAATAAAATCTTTGATTTCGTCGAAATTTGTGCGGTGCTACAATACCTTTAGCGATACCAGGCTGACTTTCAGTACATCGAACTTACTGTGTTTCGGTTTGAAGGGCAATGGCAGCTGGTGTAATCACTGAGCATATGAGACTTAGAACCGATGTCTCTGGGAGAGCCCAGTGTGGTGTCACACAAGTGATCAGAGTGACACAGCATCTGTTATGGGCAAACGTTGTATTTACCATCAAGCGAACGTTTTGTTCGTTTCGCCACTTAATCCAATAAAAAGCGCGCACTTATAATGTTCCACAAGACCATTTACAATTTTTTGTTTGTAAAAACGTTACATCGTACCTATCCCTACCTAAAAATACATTTTACGTAGCTGCTTACAAAATAACAGTCACATCGTGTCGAACATTACTCTCTGGATGGATACTCTCCATGCGTCCTCAAAATTGAAATAATCATTCAGTATAATATATAATAATAATTATTATTCATTAATTTTCAACTATTTCAACATTGTTCGGAAATAGTGTTTTAAATTTCGTACATGCATAACTTTTTCATAAATATGGACATTTATATGACTGGCATGTTAAAGTCAAAATATTTATTTAAATGTTAAGCTAAAATTCTATTTTCATAGTTACATACATATTTTTAGAATATTTCAAACGACCATGAATGTCTTCGTAAGCACCGATTGTCGATGTTTAAGGATCGCAAAAAGAGTGGGAACGCATTATGTGGTTAAAAATGTTTGAATATAGAAGGTGTCACTGAAGAGAACATAAAATTGACAATTAAGCCAATGGAAATCAATTTTACGTTCAAATAGAAAAATTCGTTCACTAGTAACAGTACTACCTGTACTACCAGGAAACAGGATGAATAGCATCAATTTCCAAATTTGTGTAAAGAGTTCGATGTTTTTTTATATTTTTCACAGTTATGTGTTGTCTGGCACTGTATGATTTTTTTTGAAATGTAAGCTAAGGTTTTTCAGAAAAGAAAGTAAGTAAAGTAATTTAGTCTATGACCTCGCAGGGAATATCTATTTAGGTATATATTATATATATATATATATATATATGCTCTATTTAATATAATATGCGACACGCGACGTTTTAAAAAAAAATGAAGCAGCAAAATGATGTGCAAGAAAGTATTTATTTGTTTTATTTTATTTATTTATATTTATTCTTACAACAAATTATAAGACCATAACAGTTAAAAAAAAAACTAAATCGATGCTATAAGACAAACAAAAAAAGCTTCAAACATAAATATAAAAAAAATATATGTAAAATATTCAGAAAACTCCGTATTCTACGCATTTGTATGCTGCTGTTGTGAATTTCGACTGACAACACGAAAAAAAATATCAATATCCTCAGAAATAACATTTAAGTAACGTATCGCTCGTGACAGGGGGCGTTCTGAAGCAAGTTAGTTCTGGAATTAGTTATTAATGTTAATATTATAGTAGTAATTACATAAAATAGATAATTAATAAATAACATTTGTACAAATTAATTTTATCTCTATCATTGCTTACAAAAAATGATAAACATGATTATTTTCTACTTTCAACAAGCCCCCTTTTTAAACTATTATTAATATTCTCTTGATGAAACTTTTACATATAAATAAAATGATGTGAAGAATGAATTGAATGAAAATTTTGTAGCGACTATAGAGCACACCTAACGCATTTATTTGCAATGTAATGTGACAATTAAACGTGATCTTTCAGTATATTAAAAAGTACTCTGTGACGTGATCCCAAACATCCTTTTCGTGCAGTTTGTGTGTGACACATCGATCTAAACATTAGGGTTCGTTACCAAATAAAAACAATCATTTTTTTGTAAAATATACTGTGTTTTTAGCAGTCAAACACTGTATTTATTTATTATTTATTAATGGAAACAGTCATAAACTATTTTCCAGTGTCAAGTTACATATCCAAGTATACAATCTACAAGCAGAAACACTTTAATATTTTGATCGATAGTGAAATGATAGTTGACTTTTACTGAAGATTTGCTGGACTGAAGGAGACAAAACGAAAAGCACAATTTTGGTCTTGAATTGAATTTACCAATCACTGTACACTTTCAGGAGCACTTGCTGCATAATAAAATATCAATATTAAACATCAAAACTCCAAATGTACACAGAAATTACAAAATTAAATAAAAACACTACTGCCACTTTTCGAGTTGGCGCCGAAAGCCAAAACACTGTATTTTTGGCTAAAATTCTGTAATTTTACATATATACCGTAATTTTAATTTTCTAATCACGACACTGCCCGTACATCACTAGGCTGGCTGAATTGTTTTTGTCTCTGATCTGTTACTGTGTTTAGTTTGTGGTTTGTGCTTCTGTTTTGACAAATTTGAAGATTGTTTAAAATGTTATTTTACTCATTTTTTAAATCTTTAGTCGGTAAAGATGTTGTGGTGGAATTGAAAAATGATCTTAGTATATGTGGGACGTTGCATTCCGTTGACCAGTATTTGAATATAAAATTGTCTGATATAAGTGTCATAGATCCGGATAAATACCCTCACATGTTGTCTGTGAAGAATTGTTTTATTCGTGGTTCCGTGGTTCGCTATGTGCAGCTACCGGCAGATGAAGTAGACACTCAACTGCTCCAAGATGCAGCTAGAAAAGAAGCGACTGTATCGACAAGATAGTCGCTATAACCCAACTTAAAATTTAAGTTCAACGAACATTGAATAACATATTTTTAAGAAGTTTTTTTGTAATAAATTTTATAGCGTAATATATATTTATTTTGCTCTATACTCATTCTTTAATTTAAAAAAAACCCGTTTCTTCTGAGTGCAACAAAGTTTTAGAATGTGTAGCATCAATAAGAACACAAAACTTTAATAAATATGACTATAAATTTGTTTGCTGCTTCTTGGGAGAGTACTAGCAGTGGACTGCCACAAGCCGATAATGAAGTAAATTTGATGTGCACTAATGTTTTGCATTACAGGCCTTGTTACCATATAACCAGAAGATTCATAGTCATTATTTATTTAATAAAATAATAAAAATTAAAACAATGAAAAGAAAATTTAGTGGTAGCTGCACAATTCATAATATTTGATTTATAAATAGTTAAAGGAAAGTAAGTTACTTTGCTAAGATCCGCGTGCAAAATATAAAAATGGTGTATATTACCTAGTTTTTTGAAGAGCACTGCCCGCCCTCCCTCAGTAGCGTGCACAAGCAAACTAACTTCGCCACCAGGTACCCTCCACCAACCACTACAATACTACCACTAGATAATATACACCACTGAAGTCGAGAACACTACACTTGTTTCGCCCCAAAACGAGGCATTTTCAAGCGTCGTAGACTCTACGACAGACGGCCGCCGAGTGACGGCCCTCGCGTCGCGCGGTGCTCTTCAAAAAACTAGGTAATATACACCATTTTTATATTTTGCACGTGGATCTTAGCAAAGTAACTTACTTTCCTTCATTATAATGGATCACTCGGCGGCCGTCTGTCGTAGAGTCTATGACGCTTGATAATGCCTCGTTTTGGGGCGAAACACGTGTCGTGTTCTCGACTTCAGTGGTGTATATTATCTAGTGGTAGTATTGTAGTGGTTGGTGGAGGGTATCTGGTGGCGGTTCCTGGTGGCAGTGTTAGTTTGCTTGTGCACGCTACTGAGGGAGGGTGGGCGGTGCTATTCAAAAAACTAGGTAATATACACCATTTTTATATTTTGCACGTGGATCTTAGCAAAGTAACTTACTTTCCTTCATTATAATGGATTTCCGCAAAGTAACACCTGATTCTATTAACTTTTAAATAGTTGTTTTACATATTTTTCAATTCTGTTATTGCTTATTTTGTATAGTTTAAGTAATTTAATTTTATTGATAAAACAATTAAATAAAAATGAAAGTAATATAAATGCAAAGGGTTTTGTGTCAGCTACTTTGCTATTGAGCTTGCAACACCAGTATGATGTTATTTTTGGGGTGCTTGTTTTCATATACAAAAGGCAAATCTCTAAAATGTGACTAAGTTTTGTTGTGATGCTATGATGAGATGAGTGAGTCTTTCACCTCGTGGCATGTACCATTCCTGCCCAAAACAGTTGTGATGTCACAATAAGCACTGGCACTTAAGTCTTATATTCCATATCATTGCACTAGCTTTAGTGCACTTTAAACTGAAACAGTGGTTTAATGCTTTATGGCAGAATAACTGGCGTTCGAGTGGACCCATCTAAGCAGATTCCTGCATAGGTATCCCACCACCAGTAAAAGTGATTCTTATAGTTGTTGATCAAACACTTCATAAGCCATTAAACCAAGACTATGGTTACTGGTGACATGCTAAGATGACCCTTTTTGTTTGTCCACTCATGAAGTTTTGTAAAAATGGACACTACATTTGAAAGAACACTTGCAGCACTTTATTATTAATAGTAAAGTGGAGTATGTTGCAAATTTAGAATTTATTGTGTCTATAATTTTAAGTGACAAATTTAATACTTAGTATGGATTGAGTGTTTTATTAAACACGGAGACAGTCGGAACTATTTGATTTTCAGAGATAGAATGTATCCTATCTATCCTATATCTTCACAGGAAGTATGTTTTCAGGATGCAAGCTATCAAAAACTTCAATTTATTTATTAAACAAAGACTTTTTATGAACGGTTATTATAATATTGAAGAATACATGGATGATGATAACCCCTGGGAATGACGTGATTGCTGCCAAGCTATTTATTCATCTCTATACTGCTGTAGTTTATATTTATTTAAAAAAAAAATATCCCGCAGGGTTTCATACTGGTTCTTCCCAGGACAGTTTTCAGGACTCAGGACTTCCCATTTTATGCGAACCAGTGTAGTTAGACATCATAGACCAATGTAGACAAGCAATAGCCTTGACAGTCTGAGGTCACCAAACCACATGCCCAGCATGGTGAGTTTCTGTAGGTTTTGCTCAGCATGATGATTATGGGCAGTCCAGCAGTAGAATTGAGAAGGCTTGTGATGATCATGAAATTGATTTATTATGACTATTTAGTCTCAAAAGAATGTAAAAGTAACAAATTTACAGAAGATAGAATTTGAAATTTTACTAAGATTATTAAATATCTGTACATGTAATAATACGTAAATTGCACTTATCTATACATATTAGTGATGTAACGAATGTACATTTTTAAGTATTCGCGAACGCGAATGCGAAAATTATAGTCTTAGGCATAATAGTCGCCATCGGGATCTCCCAATTTTGTTCTTTCGCTAAAAGTGCGCCACTAAATTTTAAATTATTTTGGAAAAGAAAAGAACAGTTCAATAAAATTTTATTTATTAATTTGGAGTAATATTTCATGTACCTAACATGAAATAATAGTCCAAATCAATAAATAATAATTCCGATAGTGGTGGTCATACAAAAGAACACATTTAAAGACAGGTTTTTTTTCGTGTACAAACTAACTAGTATAATTTATTGCATGTAATATTTTAATATTTCTGAGGTATCGCAAAACTTTTCCATACTAGCGGTACATTTATTTATTTATACACATGATTAATTAAACAATAAACCGATAAATTTTATACATTAGATGAACCTAACATCAGAACCTATTATTACTACTTACTGCTGCTGGTCACAAAAATAAGATCTAACACAAAAATAATAGTTTATTTTTGATTCCAATGTTATTAGAGAACACTCTGTGGCTAGGTCATTTTTCGTATAATTTTGGCGCCATTTACAAGTCTTAAGCGTGATTATTTTATTAAAACAACAATGGGGAAACTTGCGACGGATTTATATAACAATTAACTTCGCGACAAGTATTTGTCGCTTATGATGATTGTTTATCATCTGCTATGTTCGAAAACGATGGTTTTACACGCTGTGAAGCATTTTTAACACGTATCAAACGACTTTAAATATTCCGCGCGTTCCTAAACAGAGAAAGACATCTCGTCGAGATGATATCGTTCATTTAGTAGTAGTAGTAATACACGATCACTTTAAAGGGTCTAACGAGATAAGAACATAATATTTTGGGGAAAGCAAACCTTCAGCAATCTCGGCACGCACTATTCGAAGGCGTTTGGTGAAAGAGACGTTGCACGGAAGTACGAGTATATTAAGGTGCCCAAGTTGAAACGTTGCCATAGCGCCCTTCTGTGCAAGGAAACTTTAAAACTGACAGACAGTGATAAAACGTTATTTTTTTTAGACAGGTTAAAATAAACAAGTGTGTTTTGAAGGAAACGATACATAAGACATCCTCCAAAGAAGCAATCGACTCCACGTACATAAGTGGAATTAAAGCACAGCGGGCAAAACCTAATAATTAGGAGATGCTTACCTGTATTATGGAGTTGGAACTGTTACGCTGATAAAAAGAAACATAGATGAATTAATATTTACAAATACACTGAATCAAATGATGTTGTCGTATTAGTTAAGTAGTTATGGTAAATCAAAGTTCAGACAAACGTTTACGTATTATGAAATGATTCCTTATGAAAGATGCAAATAAAATCGATTGCATAGTTCTGTCTATCCTAAGAGTTCGCTGAATTGCAATAAATAACAATATTGGTCAAGTGTGATTCAAATTGCGCATGGGGTTGCGTAATATTTTCTTAAATCCTTCCTTTTAGAAAATTAGGTAAGTATCCTTAATAAACCAAATTATGGCATTCGTTTCTCGCTTGCGGTCCCAGACTGATGTTATGGAATATCTGTTACAGAAAGTGTGCAACTCATAACTATCCGTTCTGATGGAAAACGCTACTTTTTGTTTACTATTCGATCTGAAGGTCCGATCGATCTGAAAACGAACCAGGGCCTCCATATCTAAAATATATTTCATATTTGTTGTGCATCGCTGATTTTTTTAAAGGTTTAATGTTTGCAGGGAGGAATACTAAGGCTTACCTTAAATATCTTGCTATGACACTTACCTTCCTGCTAAGAAACCCCGGTGCGAATATCATTAAAAAAATCTGTTAAGTACAGATTTATCATATGCTCGGCGATGATGAAAAAGATCGCGTGAAAAAACAGCACGTGAGGAAAATGGATAAAATTTCGAGGCGCCTGCCGCCCTGAAGTGAAGTTTGGTGGGCTCTTCTTAAACCATTACAAAAATGAGCGGAGGCTAGTGGGACATTAATAGGTGTTACTTTATGTTTTAGAAAGCTTATTTCATTTTGTTGCAGATTGGTCTATTTTTATAATAATTATATGTTATTGTGTTCTGTTGTGAAGGGTGCTTGTAAAATTACTGGGCTCTGAAATTCTTTAACTAATTTATTAAGGCAAGCGCTCTGCAGTGCCACAAAGGACGGAGCAGTAATAAAAGAAAAGTTGTTCAACTGTTTCTGTAAACAGCTTCCTCTTCTCGTCACTTAATCTCATAAGAATAAGATTTGTATGAATTGATTAAATAAACAACAACGAAGGGTAAAGTTTTTATTTATTTATAAGTAGTATGTATGGTACGACAATATTTGCAACTTTCGGAACTCCGTTTGCTACTCCATCAACCATGGGATACCTTTCTATTCAAGCATTTTTTCCTGTGAAACAAATTGTGATTTGTTATTTTCTGATTTTGATATTGAATGATTTCAATAATGTCGACACTTTCTAATTAACATGAACATATCAAGGTTATATATTTGTTCTGTAAGTAACAGCGCTAACGTAAAGGCAGTAACTTTCGCTTCTCGTATTCCCATAGAAAACGTATTCGATTAAATCGGATTTAGGGTCGGACGCCGCGTCCAATACGAGACGGGTAAGTTGAAATACTGGATGTATTGTCTTTACTCGAAAGCTAATCTGCGTCGCATAGATCGCTTTGGCTGTAGTTAAGATATGGACTAACGATGAAGTTTTCACTATGTTAAATCAAGATGATAATGCCACTGCCCATGCCACATAATGTTCTCTACCAATTTGCCGACTCCCGAACACAGGCGTAGGGTGGCCAGCCTCTCGGTGTTCTACAGGATACATTTCGGACAGTTTGCGCAGGAATTACACGAATAAATTCCCCCTTCTCATCATTGGTCAACAAGACAATGGACGGGTTTCGTTGTTCATAGTGCGTACAGCAAAGGACTGGAATAATTTGCCAGGATCAGTCTTCCCGTTCGAATACAATGTGGATATCTTCAAGAAAAGAGTTTTTTTGAAGAGACTTTTTCTAAGCTAGTGCGTTTACCATCCAAAACTACATCGCAGTCCATCGTCATAGTTAACCGCTAGCTTATAAACTAAAAAATAATATTAAGGGTAACAAACTCAATGACTAGGGTTTGGACTGCGGATTACGAAACGATGTAACAGGCTATCGTGAACCATCTACCACAAAAAGCGTTTAAGCTGTCATAGCATCAGTAAATTTTTATTTACTGCATTGTTATTACAAAAAATGTGTACTGATTTTTGGGATTATATTAATAATAAACACAGACTGTGTATTATTAATTATATTAGCATAATGAAACCAAAAGATAAGCATATAAGGCAAAACTTTCGTTCATAATTAAGCTATGCATTTAAAGTACGTAACGCTTACTTTCAGACATATTCAAAGCTATAGCAGGTATCATCAGTTGTTTGACTTTCAAACGGAAAACAGCTAACCTAGAAAAAGGTGCATTTGTTGAACTGTAAAGCTAAAATTAGAATAAATAAAGCAGAAAATTATTTTAAGCAAACTTCGCCCGAGTTTCTTTGCGCGATTTTTAAAATGAATTAAGATCTTTAGCAAAAAACGTGATAGAACTATCGTCATCGTTTCAGCTTAACACTAGTCCACTGCTGAACATAGGCCTCCCGCATAGATTGCTACAAAAAAGTTTGAAGCTCTCGTTAGGGGGTATTTTGCAATAGTTGCCACGCTTGGTAGGCGGGTTGGCAACCGCAGTTTATTTATTCGGATGTTCCAGGAAGATGCTGCCGCCATTCTCCTGGTTTTCATTATCCCACTGTCGACTTTTACGACATCTACGGGATGAGTTAGGGTGGTAGATTCTCTTAAGCCGCCATCACACGGTTTAGATATCACTATATCTCGCGGTTATTTATAATCTATATTTTGTAAAGATTTATATCCACAAACACATATTTACGTCTTACGTCTTACTTGTAGCACTTTTATACATGATCTTTATTCTATTATAGGACTACGGGCGTATACTGCGTGGAGTTTCTATACTGTCTTTTCTAAATTTAATTGATTCCGTTAATTTTCCATTAAATTTTTTTATGTATTATGAGTAACAATTAAAACTTACTATATTTACTTGCCGTGTGGAAGCGGCTTAAGAGAACCTACTACCCTATCCTTATCCTGTGGTAGTCGTAAAAAGTCGACAGACGGAAATTGAAAACCAGGAGATGAGCAGCGGCATTTTCCTGGAACTACTGAATAAATAAACTGCGGTGCCAACCCGCCTGCCAAGCGAGTGCTGATAGCTGCTAGTGTAATTACTAGGCATATGAGACTTAAGAACTTATGTCTCTGGGAGACGGGCGCAGTGTAGTGCCACACAGAAATGTTCTGTGTGACACACGCATTTGTTATCACCGGATGTAACACTTACCATCAGATGAACGATCTCGTCTCATCACTTACTATTATAAAAAAGTACAGCGTGTTGCAACGCCAACATACGCATACAGTGTGTTTATAAAAGTGAAGCGATCGGATACTTTTAGTCAAACGTTTTCTTCCGACGACGATTTTGTGTTGTTCAGTCATGTTCACTAAAGAGTGATACATTAAGATGTACTTCGTTTGTACTAACTCATGATAATATGAAAGTCACACGGCCTAGTAAGTTTTTGTTAACTGAAAATCAGAGAACAATTTAAGATAATGTTGTAGTAGTAAATTACTCGCTCTTCGTGGGCCCGGCCATTCTCATGACATGTGCATGCATGCATCGGTAACTGTGCGACGTTGTAATGTGTTTGCAGCTGGTAAAGAAATATTTCAATTAGTACGAGAATATCATTCGAACATGAGATTGGGGCATCTTAATTTCTCTTTCAATATCGACGCATTGGATTTGTTTAGAATGTAATAATACGTTCGTCGGAAGTTTGGTTTGATTCATTCGTTTGACAACAATAAGTAATATCACATGTCAGATTGTTTTCTGAACAAATTTTCATAGTTCACTTTCGTCATCGGCAGACGGACAGAAAGTCATGTTGAAATTGTAATACGAGTATTTGTAATATCAAAATTTTCTATGGAACTTAACAGACGCCATAACATAATGATTAATATCAAAGATTACTTTTAATATTATTTAAAATTTTATATAAAATAAAATTTGTTTTTATTAATGAAATGTAGTTTACCTCAGTACTTCAGGCGTTTTTTGCATTATACTCGTATGTAACCTGCAATTCAAAGAAAGATTAAAAACTCAACTGCGTGGAGTCTAGCGTACCACAGTTTGTGTACGTACGTGGGACACGCTTTAATATCTCCCCAACTAGTAAATAAAACTACTTTGAAACTCGTGTAAGTATTAATTGAAAAATATTTGACATTATGTTTTAAACACTTTGTTCTTTATTTTTTTTACTGGTTTAAAGTGAACCATTACCTCTGTACGCTTGCGAAGAAAGCTAACTGCTTTATTACGAAAATTATCTCCCTATACATAAGTGTGGGGAGCCAGACCCCCCTATGTACAGCCAGTCGTGCCTTTTTAAATACGTTCTTGCTGCTCATAGTTATGCCGAGCCCCATTCACTTGATTTCTTGCCAATACTCTTCTCTTAATATCACAGTCATACTTTCCCTCTCTCGAAAACTTAAAACCCAGGTATACAAACTCTTTCACTTGTTCCACTCTTTCCTTCAATAGAAACTCTGCATTCCGTCATACTTTCTTCTTATTCAAAAACTATTACTTTCGTCTTACTCACATTAATTTTCATCCCTTTGCTTTTTAGGGCACCATGCATAATATTCACCATCGTCTGCAACTCATCCTGTGATGATGCTAATATAATCTGATCTTCGGCGTATAGGTGCCTCCTTTGACAGTCAGATCATTCATTCTTAATCCAGACGCACTCTCTTTCAAATCTTTTAAGCAATTGTCTATGAATAGGTTAAACACCCACGGCGACGCTACACATCCCTGTCTAACACCTTTTTCGATGTTAAACCAGTCTGTGTAAGCCCCGTTTACCCTGACACAAGTACTGGAATCCTTATAAAGAGATTTCAGCGCCCGTATCAACCTGCCGTTCACCCCATACATAGGCAAAGTCGACCACAATTCCTCACTATCCTATCACAGGCCTTTTCCAAGTCTCCGAATGCGCAGTAGACCTTTTGAATTTGAGCCAATAATTATTCGGCTATGCTTTGTATGGAAAAGACCTGATCCATGCATCCCATTCCTTTCCTGGATCCTGCTTGTACATCCCATTTCTTCTCAGCAGTTTCATTCGTTACTCTCTGTATCAAAACCTTTGCATACAGTTTGCCAACAACACTGAGCAAGCTAATGCCTCGGAAGATAATTATAGTTGACTTTTACTGAAGATTCGATAGAGTGAATTTGTTTCCATCAAAACGCTTTTCCAGTACCAAAGGATATGCGAGGGCATATCCTTATATGTACAAGTATATTTTTTAGGAATAAGTAGCAATTTTCAATCTTCAAGTAAGTAGCAATTCAGGATCTGTAAAAGCATCGGCAGTACAATGATAGTTCTTTTACTGAAGATTTTTTGGACTGATGGAGAAAAATGGAAAGCATAATTTCGGCATTGAATTAAATTTTCCAATCACTGTCACATTTTCAAGCACTTGTTACATAATAAACTATTAATGTTAATCATCATAAGTCGAAATATACACAGAAATAACAAAATTTATTGAGAACACAGACTGATTTCGAGTTGGCGCCTTTGATTATAATAAAATGATAGTGTCGCCCTTTAAACGCAACAATAAAAACAGGCTATCTTGTACACGCGTTTTGCGTGCGGTCAGTGCTTCTTCTTCTTCTTCTATTTTGTTTTTTATTTTTTTATTTGATATAGTGACGAAACGAGCAAAACGTTCACCTGACGGTAAGTGCAACGTCTGCCCACAAGAAATGCTGTGTCCCTCAGAACATCTCTGTGTGACACCGCCCTGCGCTCGTCACCCTGAGACATCAGTTCTTAAGTCTCATATGGCCAGTGATTATGCTGGCTCTCAGTGCCCTTCAAACCGAAACACAACAATGTTTGCACACTACTGCTTCACGGCAGAATAAGTGGCCCTGGGGTGGTACCTAGACGGCTGCAAAATGCCAAAAAAAAGGACTTCATTTAGATCGACAGAAAAATGATAGTCAACTTTTACTGAAGATTTGCTGGACTGATAGAAACAAAACGAAAAGTACAATTTTGGTCTTGAATTGTATTTTCCAATTACTTTCCACTTTCACGAGCACTTGCTTCATAATAAACTATCAATATTATACATAAAAACTCAAAACATACACAGAAATTACAAAATTACACAACACACAAGACAAAATATTAGTTATGTTCAACAAATATTTTTTAATTAAATAAGACTGTACTTGTTGGTAGATGATGTATTAGTATTGTAACCGTTCTTTATAATTCCCGTATACTTTAATCGCGCAAACCGTAATTTTATTCTTTTGTTTCCTTTGTTATTTTTTAAAACGTGCGTAATTTGTGACGGCAAGATCGGCACTAAGCAATAATGAGGTTAACAGCCAACTGTTGGCTGATATTTTCGGACGTTATTACGCGCAGTGGTCTCACTGTTTAGACCAGTGTTTCCCAACGTGGGGCCCACGCCCCACAGGGGGGCAATTTGATAGTTAAGGGGGGCAATTTAAAAATGGACTCGAAACGACATTAACCCTTTTGCTTTGGGGTATTTAAATGCAATGCTAGATATCGGTGACAAATTTAACAAAAAAGGCAAATTCTTAAATTAATATAGTAATTAGAGTCGTCAAGTAAACTTCGTCGGGGATTCACCGCGGAGTGTGCCGTCTGTAGCGGGGAACCCCGGATGTTTTAAAACTCGCTAAACAACGCCGTTGGCATGGCTTTTTGAAGAAACTGAAACTAAATGCAACCAAATGTACAAGAAACAGTAAAACAGTAGGCGCAAGGATCGCACTAACTGAAAATAGAAAAATCAATATTCAAATTATTTTGAATTTCAGTTTTTCATTACATGTTTTGAAATTTTACTTACAATGTTTTGATAACAATTTCATAGTGATTTCTTCCTAAAACTTATTATTTATATTTCTTAAAGGAACAAAACAATTTTTAAAGGTTAAAAATTATGTATGGGGGGTATAAAATTTTTAGAAATGTTAAGGTGGGGCATGGCCTTAAAAAGGTTGGGAAACACTGAGTGTCTAGCACTTTATAATAAAAGGTTGGCGCCAAAAGTCGAATTATGTTATAATCAACAAGCTTATTTTATTATATAGACTTTTAGTGTGCTTTTTGTACGAATATATCAAATCAATCTATATATTTAGGTACACCATTGTGAAAAAGTGTTACCATCCCATTTTTTGCGGAGACTTTTGCTGGTTAATTGTTGAATACAGTCTTTTCAATCCACGACCTGCAATTTAATATTTTATATGAGAATAAAATTAGTCTGTAAACAAATTGTTTACGTTGTACTAATAAGAGATATTCAAATACTGCAATACGTTAATAAAAAAGCATTGTACTTTATTTTCATCATGTACTTTATGTTATGTTATTATTTGTTTGCTGTAATAGCGGTGTTAGAAAATCTGACATCCCATTTCGTCCCGTGTGTTGTAAGAGTTGACTAGGGGAAATGCAATGACAATGTCTTGCCTTTCGATTGATTGGGATCTTTAAAGCTAAATAAAAAGAAAATTATAAACTTACGCTGATGCTCATTGATTTCTTCGTGAAATAACATATTTATTTTCTTTAAAATGGTTCTGGAAATTAAAAATACTTGTAACATAAAGAGGAACGCCTACGCAAAGTATCATCAAAATCTGAGCACTTAAAATTTTTTTGAGAAAAACTCGATCGAAAATACATAATACTCAACGTCAGTTACTTAATCTTTACTGATGGATATTATATAACTTGACTGGAGCTTAATGACTGGTTTGTAATTATTACAAAGGATATATATGTACATCATTGCAATGGTTGGTGGAGCATTATACGTCGATCTCATGCGAGTGGTAGCTGGCGGGAGAAGACTCTCAAAGCAGCGGTATAAACAAGCCCTCTTTTTGTGCTGGTACACCAGTTTTGCTGTGGAGTACGGTCGTTTCTCCATCATAAGCCGCCTTACAAAATTAACATTTATAATGATCCAGAAAAAAAATTAAATGAAAGATCAAATAAGTTTCACGAAAAGATCACTCGGTATTTTCATTCTTCTTGAGGTGCTGTCCATCCAACCCTTGTCTGAAAGATATTGCCTGTCAGCAATAAGACCGCCCACTGTTTTTTTTACATTTTTTGTCATTACTTTTATGCTTTGCAATAAAGAATATACATAAATAAATAAATATTTTCCTTTACAGAGTGCTAATGGACAATTTGATGGATGTGTTTTAATAAAAGTAAATTTTATTATAATTTTTTAATTTGTACTCACTCTTTCTCGTTGTCGACGCTCATTAATGTGCTGACGAGTGAGCTTCGCCGTAGAATATTTCTTTTGACTGTAATTTTTATAAATAATTTTAAGACTGACTAATGTCATACTTGCTACTATTAAAAGAAATAAGAAAGGATGAGCGATATTACGAAGAGCGTTTCAGTATTTAAAAGTACTTACAGCTTTTGAACGGCAGTTTGATAATACTTCTAATCCTTCGGTCCATCCAATGCCTGCAGAAGTAGTGTCGATTAAGCAGAATAATAACAAATGGAAAAAGATCACAACTATGAAAATAATTAATAATAAATTTTTAAAAATTGAATATTGATGATGTCTTGGTCGATAACGACAACTATCTTCTGATATAAAAAAAAACTAATAAAATCGTTAACATACACATAAATATTAATACGCATAAGTAACACATATTTGTAATGAATTTGGAAGTATTTATACTTCCAAATTCATTACAAATGCATAAACAACGTATATAAATACACAAAGAAATACATTAAAATACATAAGCAACGATCGATAATGACGTAAGCAACGTTATCTCTCCACAATTGTGTTCAGAAAATATTCCGCACCAACCTTTTGAAAATGTCTCTATATGGTACATTTCTAATATCGTGACACAGAGTTTGTTATGGGCAGACGTTGCACTTACCATTAGGTGAATAATTCGCTCGTCTCGTCACTTTATTCTATAAAAAATAAATGATTTGATACATCGAAGTAACGCAACGGGTATTTTTAAATAATTTTTTGTACTTGTAATCCATAATAATAATTGCAAAAAGTTAATTTTTTCAGTTGATGAGTTTTTTTAAACAAAAACACTAACACTGGAAGTATTCATAAGTACTGGAATGCCATAGCGCAAATTCCTATCGCTTACCCTAGCGCCGTCCGAATTGAAGAACAATTTCTTCAAATTCAGTAAAAAAGAATTGTTTTACAAAGAATTGTAAAACAATTATTTTTTACTGAACCCTAAATAATTATTTTGTATGTATGTATTGCATGGAATGAAATTAAGTAATCATTGAATACTTCTTCTGCGATGATGATATAGTAGAAAATGTGGCATTCGTTCCGTTCTGGTTTCCGTCGCCCGACATATCTGTGAATTTATTTATACATTTAAAATTTATGAAAATAATGGTACTTCTGGCCGATTTTCGACCATGGTTTCAAATACGTAATACTGTCGGAAGTTATCTACTGTGCGGTCTCCCGCATTAGTGTTAGTGTTGTGGCACTTTAATATCTCCCGCGCAGTGTACGCGCAATCATAGGGGCACTCACACTTCCCAACCTACACGTTCCCGATGTAATGCATATGCGATAAGATCGGAGGTAGGCTAGGATGCAGTGTCAGAGACACAAGAACAATCACAACACAACCAGACCCGAAAACCCAGGAACTGCGCTGGTCAGAATGTGTTTAATATTTTAGTGACTTCTTTTCACACACATAAACAATAACATAATAACATATAACCAAATAAATAGTTTTCATTAAGCATTTTGTGATGAGATTGCTTTTAAATAAATAAGTTAGTGCTTAACAACGATCCCACCTTAGTGCCGATGCAGTTCTGGTGTACAAACTACCTTGGTCAAAGACAACCACATTTTAATCAGATGGATAGACTAATCCAAACAAATTGTTCCAGTCCTTCCATTCGCGAAAGCGAACCCATCCTTAACGAATTTATTTCTGTTATTTAAATGCAAGAGCATCTGCAACTTTAAAGCATTTAGATTTTAGGGATACTCGTGGGTCACTTACGCGTTTTAATGAAAACTCTAATAAGTAGGTATTGATAAGCACGGCCTCTGTAGTCGAAATCAACATGTTGGCCAATAATATTTGTCCAACATGCTGGTTTCGACCACAAGGTTTGGTTCAAGGGTTTTCCAAATTCGTGAAATCCAAATCAGCAATGCAGCAGTGGACTTGACTCTGAATCTTTTCAGAATAAGAGTACGCATGTGCTGCATCCTAAGATGATATCCTAAGACCTGACACCAAAAAGCAAACCTTTAGATTTTTATTTTTGGAGTCGGACCGATGTTAAAACTTCGTCTTACATATAAGAATAAACGCTATGATTAAGAAAATATTAGACTTTCCGTAAGACATACATACATATAGTCACGCCTTTTTCCCATTATAAAGGGGTAGGCAGAAGTCACACACTTAGCCCACTTTTCGCCCCCGTGGGAAAAGAGACGTGACGGGTGGCGAACCGCGTCGCCGCCATTTAGGTAAGAGTCACAAACATTCTTATTCCTCATTGCGTTCCCACGAGCAGTATAGTGACACCAGTGCATATAATGGTGTTGATCTGCACAAATAAAGGCTGTCCGTACAATACCTTAATCGCCTCTTACACTTCGGTAGGAAATAGGTAGGTGCTATTCTACTCTATCGGACAAGTTTTCCGTAAGAAAACACCGTTAAATTATACTCCGACAATTATAATACATAATCAAAAGGTTACTTACTCCACAGCACATACCTGAATTACGTAAGGAAAATCTTGAAGAAGTTGCCTTCTTTAGGTGTGGTCTGTAAATCATTAATATTTGAAAACTGTAGTGAATTTACGAAAAATCGATCTAAAATACTCGTATTAAATATTACGTATAAAAATAACATAAATTATATACATACAGTGTCGACTTTTTCCCATATGAGGGATATGAAGAGTCCACATCCATTACAACAAATAAATACATCATTTATTTTCAGATATTACGATGAATATTTGATTGAGTTGTTTACGGAATTTAGTTACAAAATAGACAGAAGTTAAAGTAACACTTGAAGATTCATCCGTTTCTTGTTATTGTTTCTAATTTTATAGAATAAAGCAGTGACTATAAATGTTAACATCGCACTTTGTTTCCTATATTTTTGATTATTTGAAACTGTTTATGACCAAAGTCAAATAATTAATTAATTTAAATGTATACGACCATAGACTACTAACACTAGTTTGCTTAATGTAAATGATCATCTTAAGAGACTGTAAATATATCAATGTCTATTTCATTAAAGAAGATACTACAGAAATACAAAAAACAGCAATACAGAATAGCCGATAGGTGCCCGGAAGAGTAGAATAGCACCTACATTTTTCCTACCGAGGGGGCGTAAGAGGCGACTAAGGTATTGTACGGATAGCCTTTATTCTTGCAGAATAACACCATAACGTGAAATGTTGTCACTATACTGCTCGTGGGAACGCAATAGGGAATAAGAATTTTTGACTCGTACCAAAATGGCGGCGACGTGGTTGGCCACCCATCACGTCTCGTTTACCGTGAGAGCGAAAAGTGTAGGCCACTCAGTGGGCTACACTTTTCGATGCTTGTTATGGGAATAAAAACGAACATTGTAAATCTCGAGTTTCTGCTCCCAGCCCATAACCAATAATCGAACCAGTGGTTAAGCTAAGTAATAAACTTTACTTACACGGATTTAATGATAACAGGAATTTCTACAGACTTTTTTCTTAAAGCCATATTAGCAATTTCTGTTGATGCACCAAGTTCTAAAAGAAAAGATTTAGCATTTTATGAAACTGTTTATAACTATTATAAACAGGTATGGTTAACCAGGATAAATGTTAACAGTCGTGATTGGAACCATCAATCATAATAATAAATTAATAGTATAATCAGACGAATATCAAACAGAACGTTACTTTGACTTATTGGCTATGACACACAAATGACAAAATTTACATCCGCCAGAAAAAAAAATCAAGTTCAATACGCTTCTTAGTTCATGGGAATTTTCACAAATTGTTCATTTTCACAAAATTAAGATTCCTTTGCTTTTATTGTTATTTGAAAAAAAAAATATGTTGACGTTATTAGGCGGTGTTTACTATTCCTCATAAGATTTGACTCACAGGTTAATAGTAAACAGTTTTCGGGGTAACTGTGGAATTCGGGGTAATAGAAAATAAACCTAAATTACTAACTTGGTGATGGGTAAATGTAAACCTATTTTATTGGGTTCATTTCAAGACGTCGTAGGTGCACGCTAAAAATAATATGTTTAAATAAACTCTTAAAACTTAAATTCCCTCCAAATATGACTGCAAAATAGTAAATTAATTAAGCTTAAATGATTTTTTTTGGTATAAAGAGACAATACAAGCAGATTTTAACCTGATGGTAAGTGCAACGGCTGCCCATAACAAATGCTGTGTCGCCCAGAACAATTCTGTACGGCACCACACTGCACCCGTCACCCTGAGACATCAGTCCTTAAGTCTCATATGCCCAGATTACATTAGCTCTCAGTGCCCTTAAGGTCGAACCCGGATTTGAGCAGTGTGGCGGACTCTTCCTAGATCCAAAGCTCTCTTAAAAATAAATTAGAGGAGGGCTGTGCTTAGCAGCGGGACATTTATAGGCTGTTTGGTTATTTACTTCACACACCGGCACAATTAGCGGAAAACTAAAAAAAACATAATATTTCATAAAAGACTAGCCAGTTATGTAACGTTTTTATTTAGAACATTAATTTAAAAATGGATCATAAGGTTTATAATAGTTTTCCCGGTAATACTGATTTTTTAGTGATTCGAGCTCCGTCGAAGGAGAAATTTAAAAGTTTTATGAATTAGATAAATTCTCAATTTTAATAGTAAAAGTTATTTTTTTTCGTGTCAATAGTATATAGCACCTTAGTTGAACTAAACTAAAAGTGCCAGATTTAACACTACCACAGATTATTAGGGCAGATGAAATGCAAAGAAATGGTAATTCCTACAGATCTATTGCCGCCAGAAGCAATCAATTTCAACGATTCATCGCAGTATTCAACGGTACCGGTTGACTGATTCCGAATTAAGCTTGAAGTCGTGCGTAGAGTGCGAGTGAGCGAGCGTACAGTTCGCAGAAGTGTTAGAAGTGGGCATAGGTTTGTATTTACCGGCGAAAGCTCCAAAACTTGAGAGCCACCATCATTTACATCGGTTAAACTTTGCACGCGAACATCGTTTTCGGGACATAAACCAATGGGGGTACTTTTCACTGATAAGTGTAGTTTTTTTTTATTGTATAAAGTGACGAAACGAGCAAAACGTTCATCTGATGGTAAGTGCAACGTCCGCCCACATCAAATGCTGTGTCACCCAGAATATTTCTGTGTGACACCACACTGCGCCCGTCACCCTGAGACATCAGTTCTTTAGTCTCAAATGCCCAGTGATTACGCTAGCTCACAGTGCCCTTCAAACCGATGATATGAATGAATATGAGGAAGGCGGAGAATATGGAGACGCAAAGGAGAACGATACGTTCAGAGTAATTTTAAAAATACGGTGGCATATGGGAGCGGCTCAGTTATGGTGTGGCGAGGGATAACTTTTGGAACTCATACGGAGTTAGTGATGGACTATGGAGGGAATGTGACGGCTGATAGGTACATCAGGGATATTTTAGAATAACACGTTGTGCTACCCATAATGATGACGGCTTTATTCTGATGCAGGATAATACCCGAACTCACAGTGCTCGCTCGTTTCAAGCATATCTAAACCATGTGAGTATAACAGTGATGCAGTGGCCAGCAAGATCCCCAGATATGAATCATATAGAGCATGTTTTTGAGACTTTTTAAAGAAAAGTGTTAAATCCAGAATACCAACAACCAGAGAGTACTGCAAAACGCATTATATGAAGAGAGGCTAGGAGAGCTTGTCCCAATATACGAGTACAATAGATAACAGAATTCGCAGCATGCCCTGAAGGACGGAAACGTTAGTTTGAGCACGAGGGGGAAACACACGTTATTAGTCTTTCATTTACTTAATGTTAAAATCTTAGTAATCTTTTATATACAAAATTGTTTGTGTTTTCACAAAAAAGAGAAAAAGTTTTTTTTTTATATTTGATAATTTTTAATAAAATAAAATTAAAACCTTCTTAAAGGATGTTAATCAGTTTGTTACTTCATGTCTGATTATTACTTGTTTTAATATACACGTTATTTTTTCTATATTCTGTTTTTTTTCATAGTTTACATTTCCCCAAAAGTAGCCAGATAACGTAATTTCACAGGGGTAAATGACACTTAATTTTAAAAACTTCCATTGACCTAATTCAAAAATAAATTCACTCTACAGGTCATTATTTATTCTACCAAATTCCTAGCACAATGTATACTTACAAATAAGGATACTTTTATTTAACACCGCTTAAGTTTTCAGACTTCAATAGATTTTTAAATGTTTTTACAATTACCCTGGTTGACCCTATTCACGATTTAAGGTTCCTCACCTGCTATTCTCAAATCGCTGAAATAGTTATTTTTCTGAAAAATAAAATTATTCCATTTTCAAAAAAGACTGAACAAATAAAACATTATACATATTTTAACTATTTCTTAACTTATATGTGCTTCTCTCGCCGTGTGGTGGCGGCTTACGAGAATCTACCACCCCATCTCATCCCGTGGGTGTCGTAAGAGTCGACAGAGGGAAAATAAAAACCAAGAGATTGGCAGCAGCATCTTCCTGGAAGATATGAATAAATAAACTGCGATTGCCAACCCGCCTGCCACCGTGGCTACTATGGCAAAATGCCCCCAAAATGAGAGCAACAACCTTTTGTGGCAATGTATGGGGGAGGCCTATGTTCAGCAGTGGACTAGTGATAGGCTGAAATGATGTGCTCCTTGGTTTCAAATATTAGGCGGCGTCAAAATATTCTTTCTCGTTCTTCCATTGGTGTTGTTAAAATTGACAATGGGTAATAAATGTCCGGAATGTTATTGCCCCGCTTGTTGAGGAATATCCATCTCGATATGCTGGACCTTAAATACCCGGTCTGGTCACGGGCAGCAGTCTCTATGGTGCAGTTTAATACGATTTTCAATCCCTTAAGCAAAGCTTACTCTTTTTACAATATAGAAAAAAAAGACAAGTAATAGTACTTACTGATTTTATATCTTTAGTACATTTAGGCTGTAGCTTTGGAGATAATGCGAGCTTCTGGCTGTATCATAAATAAATAAATATATTAACAACAGTTTCGCCTTTCAGAAGAGGTTGTGCTGTCGCACTCAGAGCTTCTCCTTAGTATTGATTTGTTATATTAATCTATGGAGTTCCTTAAGTAACCATTAAACGTCTCGGTACAAATATATTCAAATACGAACAGTAGGTAAGGTGTTTGTCGATAAAGGGTCTCTAGTGGAAAATTTTAAATTATGGCATTATTCGTTTTTTAGCGGGGCTAGATGCGCGGGAGGGGTAGCTTTTGTTGTGTCATCTTTGCGGATTTGTCAGTCACCATGAGTCATTCGTCGGTAGCGCATCGCGCATTTGCGGTGATACAACATCAAAAGATGCTCCGAGCACGCAGCTCATCTGGTCATGGGTGTAAAGATTTCGGCAAGAAGGGACAATGGTTAATAGGCCATCACCAGGACCGTCCACTTCAGTAGCAACACCAGAACGTGTGGAACAGGTGCAACAAGAAATAATTCGAAATCCAAGAAAATCGGTGAGAAAGATTGCCGTCTCGACTGGCATCAAAAAGTCATCCCTTCACGTAATTATGAAACAAAAAACTAAAACTTCATCCCTACAAAATGCAAATCGTTCAAAAATTTAATAAAAGCGATATGTTGTAAGAGAGGCGTACACTATAACAATGTAGGAACGATTTCGTACCCCCATAAGGATGATGGTGATGTTGAGGTGTATGTCCAAAGTTTTGTGCTTTGTTAGGGTCCACTTCTTTGAAACTTCTGCCTTTGCATTTCCTTAAATATTCAACGTTTGCAAGGATAAGAGTAGTCGTTGTTTAAAATAAAAACTATTGTCCTTATACTTACTTGAATGATGCTGAAACAGGACGGTTGGCATATGCAACTTCTGAAGAAATTCCAATTTCTGGAATAACGTATTGATATTATGTTTCTATATAAGTATATCATCTATCTATACCGACATATCTATATACCCACTGAGAACGGATTATGAACACTTGGTAATCGTGTTTTTAGGGCGCGTAACAGTTACTATAATATAAATTTTTACTATAAACGAAATTTGCAAACCTGCACTGCGTTTCTTGAGTGACAATGTCTGAAAAGAAATAGAACGTTATGGAAAATGAGGCCAGGTTTATCCAGTAAATGACTAATTTCTATATTATTGAACTTGGAATTATTGTTTCTTTAATTAATATACAGGGTTATTCGTGATGTCCTTTACATCCCGGCAGGCTGGGCTTATAGACGATGTGTATATGGCCCAAAAACATAATGAGTCGGTATTTTACTTTCTACAAATCTAATATGTATAAAACATGGCTTACTTCCTTATGTTTTCTTTTTCTTTGACGACGTTCTAGTTCGGCTGCGTGAGAACACAGCGATAAAGACTTCCTGCGGAACGAGGAAAATTTAGTCAGTAGTTTTTTTTTATTGTATAAAGTGATGAAACGAGCAAAACGATGGTAAGTGCAACGTCTGCAATAACAAATGCTGTGTCACCCAGAAAATTTCTGTGTGACACAACACTGTGCCCATCACCCTGAGACATAGGTTCTTAAGACTCATATGGATTACGTTAGCTCACAGTGCCCTTCAAACCGAAACACAGTAATGCTTGCACACTACTGCTTCACAAAATAACTGGCCCTGGGGTGGTACCTACCTAGACGGATTCCTGCATAAGAATCCTACCACCAGTAATACCAACAGCATAAAAAGAAAGCTTATGTTGCGATTTGTCAAAAACAAATGTAAAATTTTAATGTCGTCTCTTTGTAAGAGGCGAGAGAGGGAATAACTAAATCAAATCTTAGCTTGGCAATCTTAGTAGTATCCTTTTTACCTACAATAGTAATACTCTTGCCAACCAACATTTCAGGCGTGTCAAAAATTACAATTATCCACTTTATGGAAGAGGTTCCTGTTCATGACTTTATAATGAGCAGAAGTGTTTTTTTGTTTGGACCGGATGGGCTCTACCGCTATCTTCGTGCTGGAAGACTTACTTGGAGAGGCATATAAGGTTGATTTACGAGTAAACCCAAGTTATTTAGTATACTAATTGTTTATAGATATTGTTAAGTTGTTCTTGTTTTATTGTGTTTTTTCCTAAGGCCACCAACAATCAGAGAATTTTGAGCAAAACACTCATTTATCTCGGGTTGCAGGGTCTGAGGGGACTCTAAGCGACGAAGGGCCCATAAGTAGGCACTTTACCTTTGTCTTAAGAAGGTCGACTATGGAGCAACGTTAAGAAATGAAAATGAATATTACGCTATTGCTGAAATTTCCTTTACCTTACCTTTTAGTATCTTCTTTCAAATGATCTGCTGTAGTGTTACTAGAGATCGATGCAGTCATTTTTGCAAGTTTTATGACGTTATGTACTCGGTTGGTTTCTGATGAAAGTTCATACAGTTTTTTCTTCTTTTTATTATTATGTTTAGACGGTTTGTAATTATTAAATTTACGACATGGCGTTGACTCCAAGATTCTTTCGGAACAACTCGAGCAGAAAATGACGCCTTTAAACACTTCTGCGTCATGAAGATTGGTTTCGCTGCATAAATCTAAGTGCAAAAGAAATTATCGTACTTACGGAAAGAAGTTAATAATAATTAATTAGTTCGGCTGAAGTATGGTCCAAATTTAAGTGTAAAATATTTACAAACGATTTGTTAAGTAGTACAAGTCATATTTTTTACTGGAGGTAAGATTTTGCAGGCTAGTTATTGTGCCGTGAAGCAGCAATGTGCAAATAATACTGTTTCGGTGTGAAAGGCACTGAAAGCTAGTGTAATTACTGGAGTTGAGACTTAAGAACAGATATTTCAGGGTGACGAGCGCACTGTGGTGCCACACAAATGTTCTGGGTCCCACATCATTTATGGGCAGACGTTGCATTTACCTTCAGGTGATAACAATTATTGTCGCCTTAGTCGATATCGGTCAGAAGTATAGCATTTATAAAATACGTAGATCTGGTTATCATGATTTCATATTTAGCATTTTAGTTAAGTTTTGATAAATTGACCATGTCTCAATAAACTAAACTTCTATCCATTTCAACTACGCAAACGCTAACAAACTGTATTACTATACTTACAGCACTTGTGGCATCTTATATGGTAACTGTAACCATTTCGTATGGTTCGTTCGTTTTTTTTTACGGGATCTGAACAATGTTCGCACACTGCACACCTGGTAAATAATGGAACTTATGATACAAGAAATAAGATTTGCGATTGCAAGAAAGGTTACTTTTGTTAAGAAGTATGTAAAGAATATTTCACTTCCATTAACAATCATCGTAAGAGCCGTGGAAGCAGAAGGGCTGGGCGCTCGTTTTTAAATTTTGATAGTACGCGAGTGACTCGATCCCCGGTGCCAGGGACTCTTAAAATTATTCATTGCAATATTAAATTGCTGATTTACCACGTGTTCGGCGGCGAAGGAAAATATCTATGTACATCTATGAGATTTTACGCCGTTGTGTGGTGGCGTTGTACGAGAATCCACCACTAAATGTCATCCCGTGGATAGTGATTATAAATGCAGCAGCTCGCCAACAGGGCCTAATTATTTCGGATCAAAACCGAACAAAGCGCTTTAGATATCCAAGCTTTTTACTGCCAATAGAAGATATTGCTAAATACTTACGCCATGTTGGAATGTGGGTTTTTTTGGATTTTTACATTTTTAATGAAACGCTACTTTTGATTTAACAGCTCTGATTTGACATTTCTGAATAATGATTTTTATTTATTTCGAGACGTCAAAAATATAAACCTGCGAGCAATGATATTAAAAATAAATGTATATTGGATATAATATGATATATTATAATATCATTGCCAGCGAGGCAGATATATTTTCTAGCCGGTTCCGATTAAAAATTTTTAAGTGGGTGTCGATTTCTGGAGGAATGACTTTAGGGCTTTGGCGAACCCTGGGTCTCGGCGCCTGGAGCGGTCACTCCGTTCGCCTTATGGTAGCGCCGGCCCTGTCTGGGTTACATAGCTAGGATTTATTGAGCAGACGAAACTTAAGAACTGAAGTCTCGGGGTGACGGGCACAGAGTGGTGTACCACAGAAATGTTTTTGGTGACACATCATTTGTTCTGGGCAGACGTGGCACTTACCATCAGGTGAATGTTTTGAACGTCCCGTTAGTTTCTTCCATAAAAAATGTGTATTTGAGAATGGCTGTGATTCGATTGACTTACGACTTACACTTTGACTCCCAGCATTGAATCGCTTTACTAAGTTACTAAGTTTAATTTATTAAGTTATTATTTATAAACATTGTATATTTTTGGTCTGCATATCTGCATGAACGTCGTAGTTTACGAAGAATATTCAAAGGTAAAAAATAAAACAACACTTATTAAATATTATTTATTGCTTGATATTGTAACAAATATAATGTGCTATCAAGTAAGAATATTTTTTATTTGATGTAAGGTTTCATATATTCATGATGTAAAATAATGGTGAATTAATTGAATAAAACAGTTTTCTTTAGCGCGTAAATATTAATTCAACTTAATTGTTTTAAAACCAGGAATCTTTTAAAGAGCAATTTGCAAAGGCGAAAGACATATTGGTCATGCTTTCAAATTACACCTTCAATGTCCGTTTTTCTAAATTAATTAAAAAAAACAATTCTATTAAAGATTTATAGTAATTCAGAACTATAAAGAGTAAAATTATAAAATATCACTGAGCAATGTACGAACTTTTTTATATAATAAAGAGAAATAAAAACCTCAGTCCAGCACCAAAATTTCCAAAATACTTTAAATCTTAATCTATAAAACGACCACGGTTTTTCAAAGGTACATATATTACTTAAATAAGGATTTCGGTATATTATAATACATTAAAATTTAAGAAATCAATAAATCTTGTTGTGAAATATCTTTCGGTTCTTCTTAATACGACGCGGTGATTTGTATTGAGATGAATCAATGTAAAACAAAAAATTAAATGAATTTGGTTATATAATGCCACCAAGTATAGGTTGTGGTATTTTCCAGCCTGTATAAAAAATCTTCAGCGAAAGTTCGGTTGAATATCAACTCTTTAATTGAAAATGTGTCATTAGTAAGTACATAAGCAATTAATATAGCAAATAATACATTGTATTCAATTGAGATCAAAATACACGATAACAATAATAGAGAGAAAGGAATACCAATTTGAGATCAATACATTTTCTTTTAATTTTAGTTTCGATTGCTTCAGAGTCTTTTGATTTGCAAGTTCTAAACTAACAAAGGCACTTTTAGATCAGTTGTTGCTGTGCAATTTTTTTAAAGTTTTTTGTTTTTCTACTATTCTAGGTAATTTCAAAAATACTGGCCCCAAAATTATTTTTAATTCTAAAACTTAATTTTAACTTAAACGTATTGTAAATTATTTCTAATTCTTCGAACATGCTATAATAACAAAAAAAATAATGATTTTAGACAAGAGAGCAAAAATAGGTAAATAGGTAAATACGTTGGTTAGATAGCTTTCTCTCACACCTTTTGGCGTTGAATATGTTAAAATAATATATATATACAATCATCCAACATAGCACATAGGACTTACTCTTATCATTATTATACAATTCCATTAATGGGTCCATTTTATAAACATTTGAAACAAAACAAATATAAACATGTTTAAATTTTATAATTAAGTAAATATATTTAAATAGGAATTTTTCGTAACACTAATATTGCCACAATTGCCCTGTATGTATTTTTACTTTGTGGAACTTAAGATTTTGAGCATTACAGTAAAACGCACCTAACATATTTAAACAAGATTAGTCACGATTCTACGTTCATTCTTATTTATCAATATTAGCTATTATAAACTACGTATAATGATTTTTTATTATCTTGGGCTTACAATGTTAACACAGTTAATTATTTGACGAAAAAAATCATACCGGTAAGCATGAACACTTAACATAGAAATATTAGATTTTTCATTCAATAAGTTACCATAATATTAAAAAAATGGTGCTTACTATATACCAAGCCATTCGGCAGGCAATGATCACTTCTGGAAATAACCACTTCCTATAATGTCTGCTCCTTGTACAGTGCGCGAAAAATTTAGGAAATTACATCATATTATCATTTAAACTTCTTTCGTCACTCGAATTTAACTTACAAAACTACTACGAAGTATGGATATAGTTAGTGTTCTAAAATACTCAAGTTTTTGAAGTCTTAATTACGAGACTGGACTCTATTTTTTAAAACTCGCGACAATTAATATTAAGAATCATTAATCCTTTGAGTTCTTTGGGTCAAATTCAGCCCTGAGCACTGAAGTAGGAGTCTCCGCAAATCAAAACGACTCACATGTTGAGTCTTTTAATGTGACTGGAACAACTACGTAGGTAGTGTTTAGCCTGGTTACAGGGGCGTTATTAAAATCAATTACCATTTAAATACTTAAACAATAAATAGCGTTGCTAATTATTGCTATATGATATCATTAAGATATTACTAGGAAAGAAATGCTTGATTTATTACATATTTACGCCACACTTTTATTTTCTCTTTCGTCTATCCGGAAATATCTTACATAAAACTCAAGTCTTATTATTGGATGAATTAGGACTCAAGTCTCTTACATCTCTAGATATATATGTAGAAAAACTTTCTTATCCCCCTTGGTTGGCTAAAATTTTATTATCGATTTTAAAAGTTCTTTTATTTGTAGAACAAAGTTACGAGATGACCAGAACGTTCACCTGATGGTAAGTGTGACGCCTGCCCATAACAAATGCTGTGTTACTCACATTTCTGTAAAATAACAATACAACAGTTCTGTGTGACACCACACTAGGCCCGTCACCCTGAGACATCAGTTCTTAGATCTCATATGCCCAGTGATTACACTAGCTCTCAGTGCCCTTGAGACCGAAATGGTAATGTTTACACACTATGCTCGCTTAAACGCCTCTGCTTGCGGCGGCGCCGTGTGTATCGGGTCGCCCACTTCCCTTGAATGTGGTTGAGGAGGGCGATGGATGGCTGCCACATGCGTCATACTTATGAACAGTTGCTGTTGGTGGAGGCTGATCTGCTCGGGTTTATTTATTTATAAATAATAATAATTATAACTAACAGAGTTTGAAACACATTTATATATTCATTATTAAATCTTGTCTTACATTTTGTCATGGAGCGTGCTTTGGTTTTCTACGAGACTCTTTGTAAATTTATTTATATTGTATGTTCTTTTGACTAAGATAAAAAAAAGGTTAACAAAAAGAGGATGCCTACTGTGTTTCTTTCGCCTGTTTCTTGTCAGTCAGAGAAACCTTATTACGAAACGGTGGTAGATTGTCAAAAAATAATAGCGTTTGACAAACGAAATTAATATTTCTTACGTTGAAGACTATAGAATTTTCATTTCATTTCACTACTTCACGGCAAAACAACTGGCGCTGCGGTGGTATCTACCTAGACGGATTCCTGCATAGACATCTTACCACCAGTCATTATTAAAAAGAAAGTTGAATGAGTTTGTGACAGATATATATATATATATATATATATATATATATATATATATATATATATATATATATATATATATATATATATAAAAACTAGCAACTAAAACCGAGGTGGAAGTCTAAAACATGATGAATATAGATATAATTTGGACAAAACCAACAATCAGTTGCCAGTGCCGCACTTCTTCTAATACATTTATAATTGCGATTGATAAATATTAAGAGCAAACCAATATTAATGACGGAAAACATATGATATGAAATGTATAAAAATATATAATATTTTAATTTTTTACTCAATGGGAAGACTAAAAATTCAATTCGGTAGAAAAAAAATATAGAACACTACATTGTGTTCGATATCACTTTTAACAGATTAATACTATTTTCTGATATGAACACGATCTATGTCATGCCTGTAATCAAAGTCTTGTCTAACAAAAGTATCGATGTATTAGAGGTCATTTCCAGATGTGGTCATTTTAAGAAGTTGTCGAAATGGAGAAACAGAAAACAGAGAAGAATATTATGAGACAAAAAATACATTCTAAAGTATGTTACACATCATGTACATAGGTGGTACATACATTCATGTTATTTTTGTGGAAGTGCACCAGTTCCAACTTAACTACAAACACTTATTCTATAAAACTGTAGGAAAAATAGAACTAACATCAAAAGATGTATGTACGTAAATATCACACTAATTATTTATCTTAAGCTAAAAGTAATAAATGTATGAACTTTACTGGCCTAAGTTTACAATAATGCCACAAAACAAAGATTCTCAGGGCACAAAATAAATTTACCATTAATTGCTACGACCTGTGACAATTCATTCGACGTACTATACTCGTAAATACTCAGAATCGATGTCCCTAGCTTCATAAATATTTTATAATTATTATACATAAATCGCTAGATCCAATGGATTTTTACCATTTTCACTTCCAAATGTAAAAAATATTGTCATTAGCTTTAAAAGTTAACGAAACAAGCTGCTTTTTGAATCATTGAATTATAAGTAAATATAATCTAATAAAAGTCATAATCACATCAAGTGGTTTTATTACCTTTATGGGGTACCAAAAGGTTAAAGTAACGTTTTGTTTGCTTTATTTTTAATTCGAAAATGTAATTTTTTGCCTTATAATAACAATATATAATATATTAGGCACTTTTATTTATATAAGGCACATAAGGTAAATAGCGTTGTAATCATGCATGTAATGCGATTGGTTTTATTGAAGTGAAACTTTTTTGGGCCCACTGAGCGTAATTTTTTTTTACTTATTTTTATTTTAAACAAATTGCAAATAAATATAATAATTGTTACTTCTGTCACGTGTACTGAGTAGCACGCGCTTTTTTATGTAAACTTTTAAATTTCATGGTCGAATGAGTGCAATGCTTTTGTTATTCTTAATTAATATTTATCGGCATTTTATGTTAATTAATAATTATTATTTAAATACTGAGCAGTTATTTTAGTGAGCAACATTTTTGTTAAACTATGTTTATTTATTTTTATTTTTACCGAATTCCATATAAATATAATAAGTTTCACTTCTATCACGTGTACAAAGTTGCACTCCGGTATTTTCTATTGTTTTGTTATCTATAGTTATTTAAGTCAGGTATATAACGACTCGTAATGTAAGTTTCGACATTTTAATACGAAGTTTAGCTTGAAATCACTGACCTACAATTTTCAATGTACATATATATATCCACGCTGCAGCAACATACTGTCTGTAGCGTATAAATGGATCGGCTCGACCGGGGATGAATTATGCTCTCACAAAATACCAATGGAAAGTTCCAGCATAACGTATGGTAAGTGACAAGAAACGAAGAATTAATTATTGGTGCCGGTGTTTTTTGGAGTGACAACATATTTTCATCTAGATTGAGATGACGGTGGTCACAGTAATCAGTTAATATTAAGAAGAGCGAGTGTTCCTTTGTCACCCTTAATTTAAGTTAAGTTACAAATGTATAAAGTTGTTAATTCTATGTACGTTTTGTTCGCATTTTGGTAAGTGGACAATAGATAACTTAATCAGAACGTCATTTCTGCCAAAATAAAACTTAATTATGCAGTTGTTTATCGGAATAGGCGACAAAAGAAACGGGCTACTAGCTCCTATAAACTAATCTGCGTACTTATTAGGTAATTATTGTTCGGTATCGATATCGTGTCGTTGCATGAAAATTCGTTGAGGTTAAGGAAAATCTAACCCCCGAATCGGTGTTCCGAACACACTGTTCGAATACAACCGGCTAAATAATTTATAAAATTAAGACATCATATTTGCATCAATGTCGTCTCATGTGCAGTCCCAGATGGTCTGATCGGGCGAAGGATCGTCGGCACAACGGGCAGGTGAACGGACGATGCCCTGTGTGCTTCCGTGTGTGTCGAGTTAATTCATCAGAGCGGGCAAAACGCCATTCGCATCCTGCCCAGCCACATGAATACGGTTTCTCACCTAGGAAAATAAAATAGAAATATAAGTTTTAGTTTAAATTCGTACCGATAACACGTGTATTTACCGCCAATAATTGACAAGTTTAACATTTATAAATGTTAAAATGTATATTTTATTGCAAGAATAAAAAAAAAGTTTACAAGCTTTTTTTGGGAGGATAGTGTCCAGCAGAGGACTTCATATCTTGCTAGCTGTCGCCCCTTTTTCCCATATAAGGGACAGGGAAAGACTTCATCTGTAGCCCATTTTTCACGTGACGGGTGGCGAACGAGGGTGATACGAGCTAAAATTCTTGCTTCAGATTGAGTTCCCACGAGTAGCTACGGAAGATGCTGTCCACCCAAAAAGTGCCCCGCATGCTTGAACAAGGCTATTATCTTGGGTTCGCCGGGCGACCCCAACGCATATCGGCACGCTAATGACTAGGCTCGCCCCTAGCCATGCAGCCATCGGCACGACAACCACTGGCTTGGCAGAGAGGAAAGAAAAAGGATTAGGTAGGAAATGGAGTTGGGGTACAGAATGCGAAAGTTGGGAAAGGAACTATAAGGTGTGGGATACTAGTAACTCGGAAGGCACAGGAGGAGACAGCAGTAGTTCAGGCGGCCGGGGTCGTTTATCCGGTATTTTCTGAAACTAGGTCAAGTACTCTCTTTCACTAGGGCCATAGTACTTGTCAAAAAACCCAAACGAGCCCAAACGTGATGGAGATATCTTGGTTAATTGAGGAGATCCTCCATCCTATGACAAGCACCATGGTACCACATTATTGCATTGTCACCGAAGTTACAAAGGTATGCCCAATTTTGGCTCAATCGGATATCGGAAATTAGGTCAAAATTGACTTACAAGATTTGAACTGGAAAGACGTACGATTACTATGCAAGAAGAAACAGATAAATAAGAACATGATTTCAACCAAAGCTGCATTTTCAGGTTGCAACCAAAAGCAATTTGCTCAGTATAATGCTGTATGTATTTATAACGAAATGCTTTTATCCGATAAAAAAAAAGGTGGCTCAGGTACTGTCGTGTCGGTGTCTGACTCTATATCCCAATTCATGTCACAAAACATCAATATGCCGCAAAAATGCACCCACGGGCACGAACACACATACACACTCGTACACGGGTCATTATCACAAAAAGTGTACATTCGTGTTTCGGGTGTGTCCCACAACTTTAGTTAATTTAAAAAAAAAAAATATTTACGTTTAAGAAAAACTACACTAAAAATTAGGTTCGGTGGTCAGTTTTTAACAATATTGCTTAATGTTGATGCTTAAAAACACAGTCATATTACCTTTACTTTCAAAAATGTTGGTATACGGTATCTATTTTAACGCTGTCCCACTACCAATTTCCGTAAAATAACTTAACCTGTAATTTGTTGACTTATATTTACTAATGAGTTTGATTTTTTTTAAAGTATAGTTATCCACGATTTGTTGTACAATTACAAAAACAGTCTAACGTCACCCAAAATATTTAAATAATTTTGTTATTATGCGGACATAAACTAGTTAAAGTGGAAAATTCCCTTCCGAAACCGCAAATTTTGCGAGATGATGTATTCAAAACTACCATTTATGTATATTTTTGTTGCGTTTGCAACATTTTTAATGCTTACAACTGGTTCCGACAAGTAAATCGGCCATTTGGACGGTGACCGGCGGACGAACAACCCACACTTGAGTAATGGTCTGGTTTTGATCTTCCAGAGCCGCAACCAATTTCAAAGTAAGTTTACAAGTTTATATCTTTTAAATTATTTTGAATACTTTATTAACTTTCAGTGAATTTACTTTGATTTTAAGCTTGTTGATCTGATGTGTTAATTTAAAATAATTAAAACAAAAGAATTTAAAGTAAGACTTCCGATACTTCCGTTCCGTAACCAAAACGCAAGTAACGTAGAAATGGAATTCCAAAATTTCGGAATTGAATTCTTAGGGATATGGTACATTAGATATACATTTTAATAATATTATTTTTAATTAGTTGACTATGTAACATGAGTAATTTTTTTCAGGTACTCTACATTCCCAATAAAAATGGTTGTCCTTGCAAACGTTGATAATTTCCTAAACAAAAATGATTTTATGTTATTGCACGAATCGACATGGCCGTGGTTAATCACTCATTTCCGTATTGCGGAAGAATGTTTCGGTTGTGGATTTCCCACCACTTATATCCATAAACCATACCACTTTATTATATCAGATAATACCAAAGTGAAGAATTTAATAAATGTTGACTTTTTTTGGTGTCGTCAATGTACATTTTATGCCATATATGATCACTATTGTGAAGATGAATGTGATTATTGTAACTAATTTTAATAGGTGGTACTTCTTCAATATGCTAACTGTTATAGTACCTACGGTAATATTATTATAATGTACTTTTGCTAGGATATAGGTTCATTTGTCAGTTTTGTTCGTCGTATTTCTATACTTGATTATTCAATATTCAAAGACATTTTTTTACCTTTAAAGATGCCACTTACGCCAGCCGAGAAGATGAAAAGGTATCGGGAAAAACTAAGAAAAGACCCTGAAAGGTATGAAGAGTACAAGAAAAAGGATTTAAATAGAATAAAAGTTAAGAATAAGAAAATAACAGAATTATCAGAAAAAGAGAAATTAGACCAGAGGAAGAAATGGAGAGACCAGAAAAAAAAACTGAAAGCTAAAAAGACTGACAGTGAAAATAACAAAACTGAGAATAAAGAACCTACATCCTCCGGAGCACCTACCAATAAATGTATGAATAAAAATCATTTAATTACTATTAGGAAATTGCGGCGTATGTACGAAACTGCGATAAATAAGAATAAAGTGTTGTATAAAACAATACAAACAACAAGAAAGAAAATGTATCGTTTAGGGGTAGCAAACAGAAAAAAGATAGAGAGTTTGAATGATAGAATAATAAAAATGAAAGCTAGAGAAGAAGTTATAGAAAGTGCTCTATGCTCAGCTTATAATAAATCAAGAAGCCAAGCAGATAAACGAGTATTAAAAAGTTTTGCTAATACAGTTGTAGTGAAGAAAAATAAGTGTAAATCATACGTTGCAAAACTCTTAGGATTACGTGGGCACATAAGAGTACGGCAACCGGCTCGAAAATGGCAAAACAGTAAGATTACAGAAGAGTTGAAATTATTTTTTATACGCGATGATATAAGTCGTAGCACAAGTGGAAAGAAAGAGTGTAAAACAGTTAGTAAAGAGAAGCATCAAATCCGATATCTTACTGATAAACTATTTAATTTGTACAAAATTTATAAGAATGAGGGAGGATGCCTCAGTTTCTCTACTTTTTTTAAACACAAACCAGCATATGTTCTTTCACCAAACATTCACAACCGTAACACCTGCTTATGCGTAAAACACAGTAATATGGAAATGATGTTTTTGAGTTTATTAAGAAACGGTGCGTTTTCTAAAAATATTAAGTCCCTTACTGACGTAATTTCTCAATTGTCTTGCGATCAAAGTTCCTACAATTGTATGCATGGAAGATGTACAATTTGTAAAAATGTTAAATTGGTTTATGCTTTAGAAGGAGAGGGTCTGTTTAAAAGAGTTTTCTGGAAACAGTGGGAACGTGTAGATCATTCTTATGAGAAAGTGAAAAAAGGGGTAGTAAAAAAATATATAACAAAAAAGACCGTAAAAACTGAGAAACATGGCACATTGACAGACTTAATACAGATTTTTGAAAGAAATATACCCTTGTATAAGATTCATATACACAATTGGAAACAACAACCAAGTAAATATCGCGAGAAAATAGAAACATTAGGTTCACACGAGGCATTAATTCTTTGTGATTTTAGCGAAAATTATGAATGCAAGTCGCATGAAGAAGTACAAGCCACCCATTTTGGAGCATCCAAAAATCAGATTACTTTGCATTGTGGCATGATTTACTGGGCTTCTGGATCACAATCGTTTTGCTCTGTTTCGGACAATAAGTGTCATGAACCACACGCTATTTGGGCTCACCTCTTACCCGTTATTAAATTATTAAATACCAAATGTCCTGAAGTTAAACGCATTCATTTTTTCTCTGATGGACCCACTTCACAAAATAAGCAAAAAAAAAATTTTTTTCTTTTGAATTTTTATACAGCTAAACTAGGCCTTGACATGTGTACGTGGAACTTTTCTGAAAGTGGACATGGAAAGGGAGTGGCGGACGGAATAGGTGGTTCTGTAAAGAGAACTTTAGATTATTATTATAGTTATTATAGAGTTGCTTATGGCTGGGATATCACGAACGGTAAGAAAGCTTTCGAAATGCTTATATCGGTATCTAAATCAATAAAGTTCTTTTTCGTTGAAGATTTTGAAATACAAATGGTTCAGAATAACGTTCCCATTGATCTCAAACCAGTAACAGGAACGATGCAAATACATCAAGTGATATGTTTTGCTAATTCGTCTTACTTACAACACAGAGTGTTAAGCTGTTTTTGCCAAATTGAAAAAGAACATACTTGTGAATGTTATGGGTTGAAGCAACACTTTATCCAAAATTGCACAATAAACAAAGGACCTTCTAATCCAATTTCTTTACCATCAATCATTAAGATCGCCAATACAAAAGAGCCTAATCCTACGAGTATGTTACTAGAACTAGATCGGGCACAAAATTTAGAAGGCTTTTTAGATTTTGAAAATAATTTAACAGCTATGGCAATGTCACCAAACTTACCAATTTTACTTTTAAGTGATTCCAGTCCAGACATAACTCTTACTGAAAATGAGAGTTGTGAGATACATTTCTCCGAAACGTTATTTGAATCTACCGTATCTGATGTGACAGAAAAAAAGTCTAGTTTACAACTTACATATGACCAAAGACACATAATCCCGGAGGAACAAACATCTGAACAAATACATGCTCCTGTAATAATAATTCCTCTACAAATCAACAGTGAAATAAAAGTGAATGACAGCCAAAATCATATGAAGAACGCATCTCATAGTAACCTGTACAATACAGTTAGTTCATCAGATCATTCTCTTAAGAGACTGGCTACTACTATGTCTACAAAAAATGTAACGAAAAAAAGTCGTTCTGATGGTAAAGAAAACAGCCCTCAAAATAAAAACCCTTCTATTAAGACAGTAATATCTCGAAGTTTGGAGTGCTACGCATGTAAAAAAAATGTTAAATTTCCGACGGTAGACATTACAAAATGTATATCTTGTTTAAAATGGTTTTGTATGAAGTGTAGTGAAGGTAATAATAATATTGATTTTATTTGTCGAAAATGTTTTGGTGAAGAATATATATAAAAAAAGAAACAAAAAAATCATTATAAATGATTATACTATTAAAAAAAAATCGCGATATAATTTTATCTTCACCAAAACATTCTCATTTTTCATTAAATTGAAATGATCTCATTTTCTTGTCAATATGCAATTAGTCGTGAGTTTCCTGTATTCATATTCTTGGAATAGGAGTCGGGGGATTGGATAGGAGTGAAGGGGTTAAAAAAATATTTCTATTTCTATTCCAAGAATAGGAGGTTAGGAGGATATATGTTGATCAAGATGTAATTGAAATAACTGAAACCCTATTAAGCCGTATCTCTTACGCCAGTTTTGTCATCAACTATAACTTCTATACATCCAATGATTTTGTTTAATGGTGATGGTGATACTGCCGCAGGACACGCCATTAAGGGCTCATTGTACACATCATTATGAACAAATTTTACTACAAGGCCGACTCTGAAATTGCAATAAAAAAATAACTTTCTTTTTTGGATTGGTTCCTTAATAAAATATGTTCATGCTGTTATGTACAGTCAGTTATTTCAATTGCACTTGCAACTGTTTTTATTGAAATAACTATATTAGAAGTAAAGATTTGTAATAATTTGATCTCATTTTTTTGTTAATGTGCAATAGTCTTAAGAATTCTATTCCGTTATAGGAAAAGTCTATTCCGTGACTGTCCTATTTTATACTTTATTTTAAATATCATTTTTAGAGCGAAACACTATCTAACTGTTAGTAGATTTTGATAATATAAAGTGTAATAATTTGATTAATGTAATTAAAAAAAGAGTTCCAATGTTGTATTCCAGTTGAGAAACATGCCAAAAAGTATTTAACTAATATGGTCCAAAGAGTAACGTAATGGAAATTAAAACGATGGTTATGTATATTTGCTACTGTTGATTTTATTTTTTATCTATTTTATATTGAAGTACAAAACATCTTTAATGAATAATACTATTTGATTAAATCCAAACGAGTTTTATTATATTTCTAAAACCGAAAGCTATTAGTCACGGAATGGAATAAATTTTGTTCCCCAGGGGCAATAAATTAGTTATATTTCAGTAAATAATCATGATTGGGAGGTTTTATTATTATTTTCATATAGTGAAAAGAATTTCAATGGTAAATTTAATTTAAAAAACGATTTAAAGTAAAAAAAAATAATTTCGGCATATTTCTAACAGTGTACACTTTTTGTGAAAATGACCCACACACACAAATATTCACGAATTCCAAACGAAAGTCTGGACACTAATTAGTCTATTATTTCTTGTTTAATTTACCTGTATGAGTCCGTTTATGCGCTTTCAAATGAGAACTTTTCGTATAGACTTTATGACAACCAGCAACATCGCATTTATGAAGTCTTTTTCGGCTCTGGGTGTCTTCGTTATTATTATTAGCAAATTTGTTATCAATACATGGTTTCTTCGCGATGTCTGTAGTAGGTTTAGTATACGGTTTCCTTTGAGTTAATTGGTTCAATGAACCTGTCAAAGCGTTCTGCAGTGCAGTATTGAGCAAAAAGTTCTTAATCTCTACGTCAGAGGTTATGTTGTGTTGATTCGGATTCGGAATGGGAAAGGGTAACATTGGCGACAAAAATGGCGTCTTGTTCGTTGACATTTCGAGCGTCGTTTGTAGGTGCGTTCGCGGTGATAGTTGCGGTGGTGATAATTGTGGCATGGGCGGTTTTAACCTGAAATAAAATGTATAAGATAAAATATAAGTTACACGTAATTTTATTCGAAAAAAATTGTAATTTTGCGATATTAAAGTTCTATTATCATCTCTGTAATACACAATTTAACACTCCTAAACATTTTGGTCCAAAGTGCGGATCTTTGTTTGAATGTCTATTCCTGATTTATGGTACAGATGAATCTTCCTTTACCTGTTATTTGTGTAGATTGTAAATGATTTCATAATAGACAAATTATGCAAACACTCAACTCACTTGTTCACATAGTGTCTGTACTTCCTTGCGCTCCGGAGGTCCGGCCCTACTTTTATTTTGGGCACTTGATGACTCGTTCTGGAAAATATAAAACAACACACAAATATTTTTAAAATGTTGCAGTCGCATGACTCCCAGATGTTGTCTGGTAATTGTTGGTTATTGGAAGAATTTATGATGAACAGAAAACCAATAAATGAATACGGAGTAAAATAAAAATATTTCGCGTCACGCGTCGTTTAAAAAAATTCACATATCGTGTTGACAAATTGTAATACAAAATCATTATTTTAATTAACGAGAAAAAGTCGCGGTTTTTGACTTCGTTATTACTGAATTGAAAACCATGACATCTATTGATCTCGTTATGAACAAGTGTTAGCCAATTCGTTAATCATGTAAAATGCTTGGTTTTCAACTAGTTACATGTTTGGTGCAAAAATATAATTTTAATATCTAAAGTATTTTAAAAAATACATTATAATTATAGCTCTTTTATCTTCTTAATCAAATTTTTATTGTACAAAGTGACGATGGGAACGTTCACCTGATGGGAAGTGCAACGTCCGCCCACAACAAATGCTGTGTCACCCAAAATATTTTTGTGTTGTTGTTCTCGAATATTCAGTTCTTAAGTCTCAAATGCCCAGTGATTACGCTAGCTCACAGTGCCCCTCAAACCGAAACACAGTAATGCTTGCACACTTCTGCTTCACGGCAGAATAACAGGCCCTACGGTGGTACCTACCTAGACGGATTCCTGAATAGGAATCCTACCACTATTAAAAATGGTTATAATTATTAATGAATTTAACATTATAATTTGAGCTGTACATTTTCGTCACGGCACACTAGTCGGTGTTACCTATGTGAAACATTTAGAGGCGCGCCTAAATGTTTCACTGAATGACCGGTCCCTCTCTGTAACGGACGGACATAAATAAAAAACTGCTGAAGCTATAGATTTCAATTATAGATAGAAATTGTTTTTCGGAATTATCATCTTAAATATACCCGAAAATACCCGGACCGGTAATGGACAAAGTGCAAGGCGACTGGTACTGCCATTCGCTTGCCCTGTGTGACGATTACGGCAAATACTTCGACTTGGGCCAGGCTCTATGTCCAGCAGTGAACTGTTTAAAATCTGTTAATAATTAAAACCTCAAAAGATTTTACAATTATGCGAATTTTACAATCACGCAAAGTTGCAGGCACAGCTTGATTCAATAAAAGGTGCAACTCGTATGAATTCTATTATATGGCGATATTATGTTACACAAATTGTATAATTCTTATCGATTTTTTTTTATTTGATAAAGTAACGAAACGTGCAAAAAGTTCACCTGATAGTAATTGCAACGTCTGCCCATAACAAATGCTGTGTCACCCAGAACCATTCTGCATGACACCACACTGCGTCCCTCACCCTGAGACATCAGTATGCCCAGTGATTACACTAGCCCTCAGTGTCCTTCAGACTGAAACACAGTAATGTTTGCACACTACTGCCCTGCAGTGGTACCTACCTAGACGGATTCCGGCATAGGAAATCTTTCGTAATTTTGATACTCACTGAAACGGCAGTTGTGTGGATGTTGATTCAATGTGTCTAAACACCTTCGACGAAGTCGGACAAGCGCTATCTGAAACAGATTTTAAGTATAAGATTTTGTATTCATTCATTAATTCATCCGGTAACTATTATTTGGCGACCGCGTGGCTCAGTGGTCAGATTACCTGACTTCTAAGCCGCGGGTCCAGGGTTCGAATTCCAGCCGGAGCCAACATTTGTGCTAAAACATAAATTGATGGTTTTCGGGTCTGGTAGTGTTGTTATTGTCCCCGTGTTTCTGACACTGCATCCTAGCCTACCTCCGATCTTATCGCATCAGCGTTACATCGGGCGCGGGTAGGTTGGGACGAACGAGTGCCTCTGTGTTTGCGCGTACACTTGTGGCACTATAATATCTCCTGTGCAGTTGATGGCTCTCGACAGTAGTCGGAAGTTGTCGCCGTGGTCGAAATCGGCTAGGAGAACATTAACTATTACAGGGAAGGTAGAGAATTAGAAGGAAACTTTTGTGCAGAACTACCTAACCACAGATGATGATATTCTTCGCGCCCATAAAGACAATGGTGGCATATTACAGTAGTAATAACTATATTTCGTTATAAGAATCAAAATGTCACCTTATAGATAGCTACTGAGAAGATGCGAAGTATCTTTGAAAATATGGCTAGACTAACTATTACAGACTTATTCTTAAAAAGTTACGCACTTTTTATGAATAATACCGTGAAGGCCTAACATTAAGTAATCAATTCACGTAAGACCGCCAATCCTTTGAAAACATTAGATAAGGCCTTGGTAAGGCTAATGTAATTAAAAAGGGTTTACGGAACGTTTATGACTAACCTGTTTTTAATTGTGTGTGTGTGTGTGTGTGTGGCTCAGTGAACGAACTTGCAAGGGGTTTGAAGTGATTTTTATGAATAATACATACATACATAAGATCACGACTGTATCCCATAAGGGGTAGTCAGAGACTGGGCACTCACTGCAAAAACAGATGACTGCCACAATCCACGTTTCATCAAAACAATATAATGCACTTGGTGTGATAGGTGGTCAGCCCATCGCCACCATGCGCTGTTGGGTGCACAGTGTTTAATTAATTTTTTTATGAATAAGACCATTATTATTTACAGTCTATACGACAATAGGCTTCTGTTTACCGTACCTCAATTTTTCGCTGCCGGTCTTAGGTTAGATTACCAACCGGAGTCACCATTTGTGCAAAAATACAAATGGTTCGTTTTTGGGACTGGTTATTTGTGTTATGCCTGTGAAATTTATTTCTGTAAAACGAAACAACAATACAGGAAAATTCGTTTTTTACTAGAGAACGTATTGTACCTGTAAACACAAGCACATAGACTTACTTGTCTTCAACCGTATTCGATCACGACTATGGTTTTTTTTTACCCATAGCGGAGAAGCCAGTCGCTTCACTGAGTTGCGCTAACCGAGCGTCTCCATAACGTTGGATGAAGTGTCAAATGCAGTGTAAGAGACACAATGCATATGCATGCATACAGTCACACCTCTTTCCCATTAGGGTAGGCAGAGACCACATCTTTACACTTGCTACGATCCTTACACACATCTTTCGCTTCTTCTACTTTCATTCTGCTCTGCAGCTTATGCTGTAAAAAAATTAGGAATTGGACTAACGTTGAAACTGCTAGATTGGTTTATTTTAGTTATTTTCATAGCATAATGCCTTATGGTATGTTGCTATGGGGAAATGCAACTGATGTAGAAGTGATTTTTGTTTTGCAAAAGAGGGCCGTAAGAGCTATTTATAATCTTGGCTCTAAAGTGTCTATTAGAGATAAATTTAAAAAAATTAATATCTTAACCTTGGCCTTTCAATATATATTTGAAAACGTTTTGTATGTACACAAGAACATAAACCAGTTCACTAAAAAAGTGATGTTCATAATGTGAATACCAGGAACAAGCACAAATTAATTATGCCAGTTACCCGACTTCACAGAGTCAGTAACTCTTTTATGGGGCAATGTATACGTTTTTACAACAAAATCCCAGCAAGTGCTAAAAGTCTTTCAATCAAAAAGTTTAAATTTTATATTAAACAAAGACTTCATAAAATACATACATACCTACATAAGATCACGACTGTATCCCATAAGGGGTAGTCAGAGACTGGGCACTCACTGCAAAAACAGATAACTGCCACAATCCACGTTTCACCAAAACAATATAATGCACTTGGTGTGATAGGTGGTGAGCCCATCGCCACCATGCGCTGTTAGGTGCATAGTGCAGTTTAATTCCTTACTCGCCTTTTACGAGATCCATTGGATGAGATGGAGTGGTAGTATTCTTTTATCGAGCCGCCACCACACGGATGATATATATATTATATAATGGAAAATAAAAGTTGATAATTAATTATCAATTGTGAGTCAATCTTCATTTGATTTCTGTAATGGACAAGACTTATAGCATCAAAGGCATGTGTCATCTGTAACTTATTAACTTGCACAATATTTATTTGCCACCACAATGTAAGACATAGGTGTCCTTTCCTAGGAACAAATCATTGAGTTTTGCTCGTTTTCCACGACAACAATAAACCAAAGTTAATAAAAAAAAAAGTTTCAGCCTATAAATGTCCCACTGCTGAGCACAGACCTCTCATTTCTGAGAGAGTTTTGGAGAAGAATCCGCCACGCTGCTCCAATGCGGGTTGGCGGACTTCACATGTCCTCGAAATATTTCTATTCCTCGGACATTCATAAAAAGGGTTATTATAATATTAAAGAATACATAGATGATGATAACCCCTGGGAATGAGGTGATCGCCGCCAAGCCATTTCTACATCTTTATAATACTGCTGTTATTTTACATTATTTTAAAAATGACTTAAAAAAAAGCCCGCTGGGTTTCTTACTGGTTCTTCCCAGGACAGAGGCATTTTGCGAACCATTGTAGTTTAAAAAAAGAAAAAAAAATGACTTTCAATAAGTATTATGTAAATAATCTATATTGAATAAAAATTTATTCTATTCTATTCTATTAGCGTTTTCATAAAAGCTCGTCGGTTTCATGTACTTTTAACGTGACCTTTCCTCAAAAGGTCTCCGATCTGATCGTGATATGTACGTCTAGGTTGACCCTTACCGGATTGCCTATTCCATATCGCCTTATAAATTTGTTTCGTCAACCTTCTTTTATTTCGCTATACGTTCAACTTATCTTCAAACAACATCGCAACGCATTTTTTCGATATTTTTTGTCGATCAAAGTTACTCTGGCTATACTTTGCAAACTTCTCATTTCCACACTATATAATGTCGGAGAAAGTACCAAATGTAGTGTCAGAGACACAAAGACAGTCAAAATATATTTAAGTTCGAAAAAAATTTTTGTGCTGCACAAATATTGTGGTAGGTTCATCTAGAATTCGAACCCATGATTAAACGACTTAGTCAATACAGCGATCACGATGCCAGGAGCCGTCAACTGTATCATAAATCTTATTAAGTTATTCCATGTTTCATACTCGTACCATTAAGGTAGGCTTTGGTTTTAACAATATATTGTGCAATAGAAAGTAAATAAATGAACTGACGTTAACAAGTCATTTCAGTCTTTGGTTGCCTCATTTATGTATACATTCAAATATGACGATCGCTTAATACTACTTTTCATTTTTCTGAAAATTCCTGCCTTGAAAAATTAGAGATTAATTGAAAAACTAAAATTTGTTATACATTTGTGTAACTGAAACACAATGATAGGTGTATTTCATCATTTTATATGAGAAAAAACGATTGAACGAACAAAACCTTCATCTGATGGTAAGTGCCTATAACAAATACTGTGTCACCTAGAACATTTCTGTGCGGCACCACACTGCGCCCGTCCACATGAGACATCTGTTCTTAGGTGTCATGTGCCCAGTAATTACATTAGCTATCAGTTACCTTCAGATCGAAACAGTACATTTACATCATCGTACATTTATTTTTCAAAACGGTGTACAGTATATCTTCCGATCTACACAACCGATTTGTTTAAAATCCAAAACAATTATTTTTCATAATATAATCTAAAGTGTGACGTCAGCTTTATTGATTGGGTGTCATGTTCAAAATAATAAATTTTTTGAACTTAAAAATTCAAGGCAAATTTTGGTGGTTTTTTCAAACTAGTCATTTCTAAAAAAAATTGTATTATTACTCTTCTAAACAAGGAAAGGAGGAACAAACAGAAGTGGCAACGGGCCGTTGGGGAAGAAAGGTTCTCGAGTGGCAACCTCGTACCGGCAAACGCAGTGTAGAGGGCCCATCACTAGATGGTGCGACGACCTGCACGGTTTTGCGGGCAGTCGATGGATGCAGGTGGCTCAGGGCCGTGTTTTGTGGCAACCTATGGGGGAGGCATATGTTCAACAGTGGACTAAAATAGGCTGAAATGATGTTGATGAAACATGGAATTTTTTTTGTTGTATTTTAGACAATGCCTGGCAGAGAAATCAAGTACACTATCAGTGAGGATTTTTAAAACAGAGCTCTACTTGTCGGCTCGTATCCCCGCCATTTTTTATTTTTAAAATTATTCCTAAAAAATGCCTTGTACGTGTGTAAAATAAAGATTATTTTATTGTATCTAGTGACTGCGTTAAGAATACGTTATTTATAACTATTTTTACGAACGCCTAGCTGGCGTAAATCCTCAAGACATCCTCAGAATGGAAAGGCGATTGATTATCATACATCATCGCTACATTGTTCATGCTATTATGCGTTAAACAAATCATAAATTATTGTCAAACATACATGCATACGATCACGCCGCTTTCACGCTGATGGGCAGCGTAGGCAGAGGCCACATTTTTCGCTTCTCCTACTTTCATAAGCGTTTTAATACAAGCTTGTCGATGGCGGACACTTTTGACGATTCCTTTCCTTAAAACGTCTGATCGTGATAGGTTCGTCGACCATTAGCAGCTTGCTAATTCACACACGCCTCATAAATCTGTTTCGTCAATCTTGTTTCATTCATCCTAAACTATTTTTGCGGTGCACATGTATGCTACATCAAATCCAAATAAATAAAGTATGAAGAAACGATGTAACCATTAAGAGTTCACGTATAACGACGACTCACGGCAATACTGAACAAATCTCGCGCTTCCCAAGTATTTGTTGTTACGGAAGGTTATTTAGCATTAAGTAAATGGTTATTTGTATGCTTTGATATACATTAATTGTATATGAATGTTTGTATGATATATTTTTAATACGATAATAACGATTATTGCGAAAATACGGTGACATAAATAACGATCGATAATATTCGTTTTTATACAGAAGATGGGCAGTAGCATCTTCCTGAAACATCTGAATAAACAAACTGCGGTTGTCAACCCGGCTGCTAAGGGTGGCAACTATGGCAAAATCCCCTCAGAATGATAGCTACAAATTTGGTGGCAATCAATCTATCGGGAAGGCCTATGTTAAGCAGTGGAATAGTGATAGGCTGAAATGATGATGATGAAGAATATTGGTGATATGTATTTAGATACATACATTCACGCCATACAAATGGTAGGCAGAAGCCACAAACTTAACCTACTTTTCGTCCCCGAAACGAGACTTGACGTGTGGCGAATAACGACGCTGCCTTTTTCGTATGAGTTATACAATTTTACTCCCCATAGCGTACCAATGTTGTCCCAATGCTCTTTATAGTGTTATTCTGCACGCATAAAGGCTGTCCGTACAATACCTTAGTTGCCTCTCTTACATCAAATCGGTAGGAAAGAGGTAGGTGCTATTCTACTCTGCCGGACACTTATCGTCGAAACTTTCTTCTTTCCTTATTACGCATCTTATTAAAACATTAAAATCAGGAAAAGATGTAAAAATGAATAATTAAAAACAGCTAAATCTTAGCTAGCTAAGAATGAAATATCTTTGTGGATATGTAATTGTAAATGTTTTTATTTACATTTAAATTTTATATTACATATAAATATAAATTTATGAGTCCTCCTATCATTATTATTATTATTTTCACCATAACAAGGGTTGACTGGAAGAGAATACCACTAGGCATTAAGTCCGCCCATTGTAGCCCTTAGCTTAAGGTGTCAGCAATAAAGAACAAATAAATAAATAAGTAAATAAATGTAAATGAGTACCAGAAAAAAAAATCTTATCGGCTGTATTGCAATTTAAACAGTTTTTATGATGTAATGTGACATTATTGATACCTAATATACCATGAAAGATCAAGATCTCAGAAATAAAGACTTCAAGCTGTTTTAAATTAAAACAATGCACTGAGTTAAATTAAGTTTCGTCCAGAGCCGTGGCTTTCTATGCCGGGCATTCGCCATAAATTTCAGATCATAAATCAGCATGCGTGCTTTCCTTGATGTAGCCTGCTTGGCGACTTTTGTATAAAATGGAGTGTCGTACATCGTCAATTAAAATGGATGTAAAACTATCTTATGGGTGATTTATAATACAAATACTATTAACTCAATTCAAATCAATCAAATTTGTATGGTGTTTTTCTTAATGGTATATTACTTACTGGTGTATTTCTTAATGAAAGAATAATTTAAAACAAAACTAACAACTGACGCTAACTAAGCATTACAATACAGGAAACCCAGTTCTCATTTGATTCGTGTCACTCCAAGCTCGTTGTTAACATTGTCGATTGTGTACAACAATCGGAAATTTACATATAGGGCAATTAAAATTCCTCGTTCCATTGGGGAGAATGCGAATTAGTGCGATCGAGCTATCGAAGGGCAGCGACTGGCGCATTGTCGAACGCAACCGACGACGTCCTTTCTAATGATTGTATGTAGTGTTGAGGCTCCCAGCAGTTTGCTGGATATGCCATGTTGTAAAACCACGCATCATCTTTAAAGCACATCTTACTTTAAAAAGGCCAATTTAAAATATTGCTGCAGCGAGTACTGTGTCAAAACGTAGACACTAATGCACTTTATATGAGTTATTAGTTATCCTGCTGATAAGATTTTGTCTGAGAAAGGTCGGGAGACAGTTTCGCAATGATGATCGTAGATAATACACGTAATCCAAAGTGGAATATATTTAATTAATTATTATATTTATTTCCTTAAGTTTATTTTTACTTCGATATATACTTCTGTTGCCAGCCTTTTCGATTAATTTACTCATTTTAAATTTCTCGGAAAGAGCTCGCAATCCATCATCATGATCGTCATCATTTCCGTCCCTCTTAGTCTACTGTTGAACATATGCCTCACCCATAGATTGCCACAAAATACGCTACCGAGCTACCTGCATCCATTGACTCCCCGCAAAAAAAGAGATGTACTTACAACATTTCTCATCACAAATGCTCATGATCTGCCCATATCAAATGCTGTGTCACCAAGAACAATTATGAGTAGCATCACACAGCGCTCGTCACCCTGAGACATCAGTTCTTAAGTCCCATATGTATACTAGTTATCATTGCACTTCAGACCAAAACAAAAATGTTTGCACAGTACTGCTTCACGACAGAATAACTGGCACTGCGATGGTACTACCTGTCTAGGTAGTATCGATTCCTGCATAGGAATCCTACCGTCACCAAAATTCGTATGATGTGGGTCAAGCCAGAGCATTTAATCATAGTCTTTATGGTGTTTATAGGCCTACATATATTCCTGTATAGGAATCTTACCACTATTCGTTCCCTTATCATACCGATGACAGAAAACAAAATAAGCTTTATACATGAACGGAGTTACTACGTTTCGATCGCACTTATCGCAGTGTAAAAGCGTTTAATCTATGTTATCGAAGACGGTCGTTAAGCTGTTGTGATTGTTCTCGCTGATTGCAGACTGTGTGGTTTAAAATGTGAAAACAGCGAATTTAGTTACTTGGTTTAATCAATTAAATTACAAATTTTCTAGTTTAAAGTCATTTTAATTTGTAAGTAATATACTTTAGGCAGTTGTTATTTTCTGAGTCCTTATGAGGATGAACAAAGTATTTTGTTTTTCCTAATTTATAGAATATTTCTTTTTTGTGATAATTATTGCGTAAAAGCACTAGATGAAATATTTTTCCCATTCAAGTTTTATTAAAATTTTACAACTTTACTTTTTTTTTGATTGGACGCACTTCAGGCGAATGACACCTTTTTTTCAGTAAATTTCCGGCCCTGTAACACCTTTTCTTCCAATTGAAAAAATAAATAGAAAAAATGCGACTTATCTAATTTTGAGTGTGACGCATTAATGTATCGGCATGACCGGGCAAGACTCACAGTCTCCCAAAATACCAGTGTAAGAAAACAGAATAATCATGCTTCCTTTCCGTATTCCAGTTTTTTAAAAGAGAAAGTGACGAGACGAGCAGACCGTTCTCCTGTTACCCAGAATATTTGTGTGGTACCACACTGCTTCTAACCCTTCAGACATCAGTTCTTAAGTTTCATATGCCAAGAAATTACACTAACTCTCAGTGCCGTTCATACTGAAACACAGTAATGTTTGCACACTACTGCTTTACGCCAGACGGATTCATGGGAATCCTACCACCAGCAATATTCGTATGAGAGGACAGAGAAAACCAGAGTAATCAAAGTCCTTTGGGTCTCTATGGGCCAATGTGGCCAGTTATAATCAGGTAGGCAGCGTGTACTCGTTTGATCATTGACACAAAAGTTGTCACACATTTTTAATTGATTGTTAGATCGAAATAAACTGACATAAATTACCCGAATAAATATAAACGACACAAATATTACTAGTAGTCTTTAATATTGTGAATTAATATATAATTTTAAATATGTTTCAACAGAAAAGGAAAGAGCACATAACCTCTTGGACCACATTAACAAATTGATTCTCACACTTTACTTGCAACAATTACGCGTGAATTTATACATTCGGTAGTCATTGTTGCGCCACAATGTTGCAAAACTTAGGTATCTGTCCCACAGCGCGGGAAGCGAGCCGACTGCGCTATCGCCATATTGGGCTTCCACAACATGTAATAAATTTAATACTCACAGGCTCTTAATGAAAGGGTTACTTTAAAACATCGACATTAACTTATTTATGATTTTCGAAAACGTTATTCAATGGTAGCTTAGTTAACAAAATAATGAACTACAAATGATGAAACAGTTTTAGTTGCAGCTATTTATTTTCGAAAAACTAATTTTTTTCATTTTTAATGAAACACTGAGAGACAGATAATGCGAAATTATAAATATTCACAATGCAGCTTCTGATTTTATAATACATTTATAATAGCGGGACACGAGACGTCGCGTTTCCCGCGTGTGGCCTCTGACTACCTCTTATATGGGAAAAAGGCGTGATTGTATGTATATATTAAAAATTCAAATAATTTGAAGTATAATTGACCAATCCATAAAAACATAAAACGTTGGCTTTCGGGGTCTGGTTGTATTATGAATGTAAAGTTTCTGTATGTTATGCACCCACGATAGAGTAGAAATTCTATTATAATAAAATATTCATAAAATAACAGCGTATAAATGACTCTTAGGATAGCACTCCTCGAAATATTTGATGTTTTCCTTGACTAACGAGCATTACGTATACCAGTACTCACAATTGCAGCTAACAACTTTTGTGAAGCCGCCAAACGCATTCTAACTAACTAGCTATTCTATCTAACTAGTATTTTAATATTTCAATATCTCTTTTATTATGGAAAGATCTAGGCAAGAGTCCGTCCACTGAAGTACAATAATAAAACTGAAATTACGAAAAAACCCTCACAGTATACACGTAATATAGTGGAAAAAACAGTGGACAAAGGAACTTTAGCGTCGCACTGATACCAGAAGACAGTCTGTAGTTTTTAATCTACAGAAATGTACAGGGTTCATGAACGTGTAAAGAAGGTACGTTTCGTTATAATCAGTCAAGCCAGTCAGCCCGTCGGCCTCCCCCAAGAAACAGCGCTTGGTTGGCAGAATTTCAGCCATTCTTTTTAACATGGAAAGGTACTGCGCTGCTGAATCTCTGCTATTCTCTTCTATCTTCGAATCTTCTTCTTTAGACTGACAGGTTTCATCACGATGTTTTTCTTCAAACAACAATTTTAGAGATGCCTGCACCGGGGATCGCCTTAAGGTCACTCGCGTACAATGAAATTATTAATATGAGAGCTCCCGGCAGCTGAGCTATACCGGCGCGCACAGATGGGGTGAGATGGATTTTTTCGTTTTTACCACACAACTAAAGTAAAATACTAGCTCAGGGGCCGGGCGGTCGCTTTAAATTTTTTCGGTATGCGAGTCACGTAAGTTCGATCCACGGTGCCGGCACCTCTATAGTTGTTCTTCAACTTTGAGTGCTGAGTTATAGCTGAAATATAGCGGTGAAGATAAACAGTGAGGAAACTTGCATGGCGGTGGAACAAAAAATGCTTCGACGACACGTGATGTCTGCCAACTCGCATATGAGCAACGGGCGGACTTTTCCCGGCTCCAAACCCCTGTCAGAAACAAGAGGAGGCCTGTCCTCAGCAGACGGTGTTACTTTACTTTTGTTACACAGCGAAGACATATATCACTATCTCATATATTCGGTATTAGATTAAACGTATCATAATGAGTGTAACGAATTTGACCGTTAAGGAGTGCAAGCGCCTTGCTCGGGCGGAAATATCGCAGACCAAATATTGTTTCGTTGCATGTTTATGTGAGAAATTTTACAAAACATCTAGTTTCAATGACTACGGAAGGAAAGTAATTCTTTTCAATTTAATATTCATATATCACGTGACCAGTAGCGATATTTGGAACGTGCGAGGGATATCGTAACAAGTGTAACTGCGTATTACTATTGCTGTAATATGTATTTACGCCATTTTTGCTAAAGCGTGATAAGGACCTGCAACACTTCTGCATCAATTATTTTATTTAAGGCATATGGATTATATTTGCCATAAGCAAAAATGCATAAATAAAATAACATCATATATATTATGTTACTAATTTATTTATACGCACAAATTACTAACACTAAATCATAGAGAAGTAAGAGTACACAGTTTAACCATAGGCATGACCGATTTGTAGCGCTCATGTGTTAAATTGGAGATAGACTAGGATGCAGTGTCAGAACCACAGAATCTATGAATTTAGATACCAATAGAATTTAGAAACCAGGACCCGCAGCATAGAAGTCGTGCTCATGACCTATTTGCCTATATCATTATTGAAAAAAAAAAATTGTTTCGGCTATCAGCACGCATCCACGTAATGCGTAACTACAAACTATTTTTTTGTATTCATTTTTTAACACTTAGCTTTTAATATTTCACCAGTCAACATCTTCCTATGTGCACGAACCTACTGTGCTAGATGAGTGTCAATGGGTATACCCATGGGTATCGTTATGAGAGTACTATTTTAACGCTCGCAACTTTCGTACCTGTATCGACCGCATCTATTGCCCCGTATATTGCTTTCTAAATGCTCTTGTTGATTTATGCTACACGGTTTAATGTGCTGTCTCGTATGCGTAGATATTTTAGGACCACAGTTTGTGAACGTTGTTGTTAATTTGTAGAAACTGACTGTATTGCATAATGGTAAATGTCTTGCGGGAAGTCGATGGATGCAGGTGGTTCGGGACCGTGTTTAGTGGCAATCTATGGGGAAGGCATATGTTCAGCAGTGGACTAGTGATAGGCTGAAATTATGATGATGATGATGTTGAAATGTCCTGAATGCCGTATATACTGCACGTAATGCGCTATATGGTATAATGTTAAGTTTGTCGCAGACGTGGTAGTTCAAGGGCCGTACACTCGCCTTTTAACTTTATAGTAATCAAGTGACATAGGTCCACTAACATTAACACTGTTAATAGCTGTCATCTGTTAAGTGTTGAGAAAACATCCTAAAAATCTATGAAATTCGATGGCATGAACAGTCCGCCGGTGGTGTACTAAAAAACGGAAAATGATAAATGCTACTAAAATAATCTATTTATTAAAATAAAAATCAATAGCCGGATGTATGAAAGATCATAACTTCAGAACGGCTCGATTTGGCGGATTCTTGTTTTGTTTTGTTTGTAATTGGCAGGAAAAAGGTTTCTATGGAAGAAATTGTTTGAAAAATCCACCGGATAAGTCGGATATTTGGATGGTATTTTTGTTCATTTTGACAGTTCTGGAGATAGAGATACGTTATAAAATAAACATACTTAATTTATTTTTAAAATTTCTTACTGCCTGTCATAGTGGTTAGAGTACGTGACTTTCTGCCTGGTTTCGAATTTTAGCCGGAGCCAATATTTGTGCAAAAAAAACTTGTGATTGTCCTTGTGTCTTTGACACTGCATCCTAGCCTACCTCCGATCTTATCGCAAGAGCGTTACATCGGGCACGGGTAGGTTGGAACGAGTGAGTGCCCCTGTGTTTGCGCGTACACTTGTGGCACTATAATATCTCTTACGCAGTTGATAACTTCCGACAGTATTCTGTAGTTGCCGCCGTGGTCAAAAATCGGGAAAAAGGACATCAATTATGAAGTTTTGTTTTTCAGCGCAATTAATCATAATATTTAGATTGAATTTTAATGCTTAAGTCCACAAACAAAGTGGGGAGCGTTACTTGTTTCAATAACTAGATATACAAAGGAGTAAAATGAGATACAGAGGTGTCGTTAGGTATTGTACGGACAGCCTTTATTCGTGCAGAATAACACCATAATATGCAATGCGTGGTAGCTCAGGGGATAGGCGCTCGCTTTAAATTTCATAGTACGCGAGTGACCTGGGTTCGATTCCCGGTGCCGGCACCACTAAAATTGTTAATTGCAATTTTAAGTGCTGATTTACCACGTGCTCGGCGGTGAAGGAAAACATCGTGAGGAAACCTGCATGTCTGAGGAATAAAAAATATTTCGAAGACATGTGAAGTCCGCCAACCCGCATTGGAGTAGCGTGGCGGATTCTTTCTAGCTCCAAAACCCTCTCAGAAATGAGAGGAGGCATGTGCTCAGTAGTGGGACATTTATAGGCTGAAACTTTACTTTACTTTTTTTATGCAATGCTGTCACTATACTGTTTGTGGGAACGCAATGGGGAGTAAGGTTTTTTAATTCGTACCTAAATGGCGGCGACGTGGTTCGCCACCAGTCACGTCTCGTTTCCCGTAAGGGCGCAAGGTGGGCTACGCGAGTGGCCTACCCCTTATATGGAAAATGGCGTGTCTGTTTATGTACGTACATTTAAATGCTTAAGTTTTAACTGAAGTACGTAAACTGAAAGGCAAATGATAAACATTAAACTTTATTTTAAATATAGTGATATACGTATTTCGTGTAATACTGAGTTACACAGAAGTCTCTAAAGATTGTTTTGCGGATAAGCAAATACTAACAGCTTGTAATGGATTTCTGAATCGGGCATATATTTGAAATAAGGAACTGCCGTTACACACGAATTCGTGACTTTCGACACAGTCAATTCAATAAAATACAAATTGCTAAAGCGATAATCCCGCCACTAACCGGTAGATGGCGTTACTGGTACAGTTATGATTGTGTTTTATAGGGTTGCTATAAGTAAAGCAACCATTATGCTTGCCTGTATTTCATATTATTTTAATATTTAGGCCAATTTTATGATTACTGTAAAAAAACAACACCAGTAGGAAATTACAGTACCAGAAGTATTATACAAATAAAAATTTAATTAATCTTCATTTGGCGATTATTTCTTCATCATCTTCAGATGTTAAATAGGTATTGTGGCTTAGCTTGCAGGAGGATTGGCGGCCAAAGTCTCAGACGTCTCACACCTTAGAGGTGCTTGACTTCTAAGGGCGGATTTCACCGTTGAAACTAAACGCGATCAGTTCAAGAAACACGAAGTTTAAGCGTTTAACTAAGTTCAATGCTACAGTTTGCATTTCATCAACATCAAATGAACGCAGTCAATGCTAAACGCGGTTCAAATTCTGAACGCCCAATTTTCGACGTTCAGCTCTTTTAACGCGTTTAGAGAGCTGTCATGGTCAATTGCACAACTATGTAAACACAAAAAATATTTTTAACTCGTATTATTTATTGTTTGCATACCTATATAACCTATGCATAAAAACAGGCGGTTTGATGTCGCAAAATACGAAATAAATCGTCTTTTTGTTTTAGATTGTGACGATATTTAATTTAAACTTCGTTTTTCTAAACGCGATCAAAATGGAGTCGGTGAAATCGGTTAGACGAAAACCGAGATCAAATGATACATTTGAACCAGTTAAGTAAAACGTGGTTTTATTAAACTTGGTTTCCAAAGCGATCGGTGAAATCGGGTCTAAGTAACAGGAAGCTCAGAACAAACAAGAGTTTGTTAGCTTCCAGTCACTCTTGTGTTCATTGTACATCTGCAATATTTGAGATGGTTGCGCTGCTCCTTGTCACAAAACTTTTCTTGTATTTTTCTTCAGTTGAATTTCACGCCACTTGTGAAACGGCCCTTACGCCGCCACCACACGGTACGCTGTACCATGAATGGGGGAAAGAATCAAACATCTATATTACTAGTGGTAGGATTCCTGTGCAGGAATCTGTTTAGGTAGGTATCACCGCAGGGTCAGTTATTCTGCCGTAAAGGAGTAGTGTGCAAGCATTATTGTGTTTCGATCTGAAGGGCACTGAGAGCTAGTGTAATCACGGGCATATATGAGATTTAAGAACTGATGTCTCAGGGTAGCAGGCGCAGTGTGGGGCCACACAAAAATATTTTTTTTTGGGTGACACAGCATCTGTTATGGGCAGACGATTTACTATGTAACATCAGGTGAACGTTTTGCTCGTCTCGTCACTTTATCTAACAAAAAAATATCCGACAAAATAACGAATTCGTGAAATGACAGACCGAAAATACACAGACCGGTCACCGGGTTATGCTACGAGTTTACACTAACATAATTGTTTTTTGATACTGGACCGTTTATTTAAAGGACCCAGACAGGATCTTTACGGGCTCGGCCGCCACCCTCGTGTTGGCAGACGTACTTGGAGAAGAATTATATGAGGTTGATTTACGAGTAAACGCAAGTTATAAAGTATTGTGTCTTTTCTAATTGTTTATTGAACTTGTTTTTTTTTTATTATTTGATAAAAGTGACGGAACGAGCAGAACGTTCACCTGATGGTAAGTGCAACGTCTGCCCATAACAAATGCTGTGTCACCCAGAACATTCTGAGTGACACCACACTGTGCCCGTCACCCTGAGCCATCAGTTCTTAAGTCTCAAATGCCCAGTGATTACGCTAGCTCTCAGTGCCTTTCAAACCGAAACACAGTAATATTTCACATTATTGCTTCACGGCAGAATAACTGGCCCTGGGGTGGTATCTACCTAGACGGGTTCCTGCATAGGCATCCTACCACCAGAAAGTTGTTTAGTTATTCTTGCCGTTTTGTTGTGTTTTTTCCGGACGTCAGCGATAATTAGGAATTGTTGTGGAAACACTTATTTGATTGTAGGGTCTTAGGGGTCCCTAAGCATAGGCAGTTGCCTACTTCGCCTCTAGGTTGACTCTGCCGGTGACGGGAAGCTGCGTCTAAGATCTAATAGGCGTTATGAACTTCGATCGCAAATCTTGTCTTCATTACCACAAAATCTTGAGGGGGTCTTGGCTCCTCAGCGGCTAGGTGACGCTGATGACTATAATGATGATGATCATGACTTGATGATTACCATACACATATTAATTTTTAAAAGCCTAAGTTAGTGATAAACATACAAATATAACTGAATTAATTTTATGGCGAATGCTCTGTTTTGTCATTTTTTAAAGTAAAAATGTATGATGCATGATAATTGACCAGACAATTGTCGATATACAGTAACAAAAGTTCAAGGAGGTCCAAAATGTTTATTGAATCGTAAAATCGTGCTAAGTTGTCTGTAGTGGAGTGTTAACCCTAGCCTAAGCGACAGGGCCGGACTTGTGAAATTACTCTCATTGTGTACCATTTAAGAACATCGCTATGTGACAAAGCATATTAAATTTTGTTGTACGCACAGTATGATAAACGCCCTTGTTAGCAGCGGAGTAAGGCTTATTTATGGCTTAATCTTGAGCTTAGTTTGCTACTGTAAAACGGTTTAATAATTGACCGGTAGCGGAACAGCACAGATGTAATTGGATGTTTTAATATTTATATAATTTTTATAAATATAAATTATCCAATTAAGGTTTTCTTTTAAAATCTTATCTCACACGGAAGAGTGTGAGATTTGACATATTGAGTTTGTATGGAAAAAGAGAGAGAAAGCTAAAATTTATATATAAAGTTTTACAAATATATTCATCATCAATTCAGCCTACTTTATAATAGTTGTCAACAAATAATTACTCAAACCTCAATAATGTTCAAAATTAAAACTTTTATAAATTGTGGTCAAATTTCGACCACAGGGCGACAAGTTTAAATTTAAACTGGCTGCAATACAAGATAAAAACGAATTATGTTAGGATTTATTAAGAATGTCAATTCTTAATAAATCCTAACATAATTCGTTACATCGTACATTAGGTAAGTCATTTGTAGGCTTCATCGTACTATTCGTTTGATTAATATTGAAGTGCGAGTGGGAAATGTCTCCATCATCTTCAGGGGTTGCAACGAACCCATATCTTGATTCTTTATCAAAGATGGAGGTGGCCACAGTGACTAACTTATCGTGTTAACTGTGTGTTTTTTAGTCTTATTAGTACATGTTAGGTTTCTAATACGAACGAATAATATAAAATACGTTATTTGTGGAATGAAACGATCATCAACATCGTAGGGACCAGCTTCATTGGCAAAATACTCTCCAATGTACTCTCTAATATAGAAGGATTAAGCAGTGCAGTAGAGCGTTTAATAAATTACCTTATTTATACGTACGTTTAAAGTCATTAGTGCATACTAACACAGATTATATATTATATGGATATTATAAACATTATTAATAACTAGCTTCTGTGCATTACACAAATAACCCACATAATTAATAAGAAATAACTAAGCGTAAACTAACAAAGATGCTGGAATCCGTCTAGGTAGGTACTAGCTGCATTTTATGCGCCGAGTAATTAAAAAGCGAATAAAATACATAAAAATAGTTTCTTCAAATTTCTTCTTTTTTATCAGCCTCTTAATAGTACACTGTTGTACATAGACTCCTCCCAAGAAAGAAGGACTCATCACAGCAGTAACAGACGTCTCGACCTTAGACGCGGCTTTCCGTCACTGTTCCGTTTATTTTCAGTCTAATTTTTGAGAGATTTGGAAAATCCACCAGAGCAATCGGAAATTTGGATAGTATTTTTGTATTAAAATCCATTGACTATAATGTACTACGTACTAGAGACGCTATTTGAAACGAAATATGTTGCGCAGTCCGATGACACCCGGCGCAAGCCCAAGGGGAACGTGGGTTTATGTTCTCATAGATATGCGAGCAGATGCGACATGCTGTTTATTGAGAGCATGTACTCCAACTTGTGTTAAAAATAATCGAATTCAGGTGTCTCCTCTAGTACATAATAGCTCAATGTTAGAATCTCAATAGAAAGTGACGTTTGTTTGACAGTTCTGCTGTCACATGTTTTCATAACAACAACAAATGTGACGTTCAGTTTCACACTCGCTCTTCTCATTTTCTTCATTAGTTAATTGCACCCGTGCGATGACGGGGCGGGTCGCTAGTTTAATATAAATTTTACAAATCGCCATTCGCTCGAGACATGTCGACACGGCTCTTAGGATCGATGTAGTAACCGGGCAGCGTACACCTAAGTTATAGGCATTGAACTGTAAATAATTAGCAAACGCGTTAACATTATAGTTTCTCTGTCTAAATTATGTTAAGGATTTGTGTACCAAATACACGTAGATATAAGATGCGCGGGAAAAACTGGACACGAATTTACAGTATACTATAAGAATACTATGCTTTCAGTAGAATAGCTTCAATTTATAACAGTACTGTAAAAAAGTAAAGTAAAGACCACAGCCCTCCTCGTATTTTTTGGGAGAGCCTAAGAGCTGGGAAGAATCCGCCACCCTGCTCCAATGCGTGTTGGCGGACTTCACATGTTCTCGGAATAAGTCTATTCCTCAGACATGCACGTTTCCTCACTTGTAAAACATTGTACATTACATACATACATTGTAAAACAATTTCAGAAGTGCCGGCACCGGGGATCGAGATCAGGTAACTCGCGCACTATGACATTTCAGGCGAGCGTCCTTCCCCTGAGATACCGTGGCTTGTGCAGTACAGAAACTGATATACATTTGTAAAGCATAATTTGTATCTTATTGTAAAGTAGTGGTCAGAGTAGGCGACTTCTACGCTTTGGATCCTGAGTTCCATTACTAGCCGATGACAACATTTGTGCAAAAGCACGAATTTAGTTAATAGAATCAGGCGTTACTTTGCGGAAACACATTATAATGAAGGAAAGAAAGTTAATTTACTAAGATCCGCATGCAAATGTTGTCTTATCTTTTTGCATGCGGATCTTAGCAAATTAACTTTCTTTCCTTCATTAAAGAACGAATTGTGGGTTTTCAGATTTAGTTGTGTTGTGATTGTCCCCGTGCTGTTGATTGTACATCCTTGCCTTTTTTATTGGACAACTCCGGTCACTCTAAAACATCAGTTCGTAAGTCTCATATGCCCGGTAATTACACTAGCTCTCAGTGTCGTTCAGACCGAAACACATTAATACACACTACCGATTCATGGCAGAATAACTGTGGCTCTGCTATGGTACCTACCTTGACTAATTCCTACATAGCGATCCTACCACTAGTAAAGTTCGATTTATGTCTACAAAACTAACCCATGATACAAGAGAAATCCTAGAGTGGGGCAACGGTTTTCTAAAATCCATACTATAATATATTAATTGCGAAAGTAACTTTACGCTGGTGGTAGGATCCTATGCAGGAATCCGTCTAGGTAGGTACCACCCAAGCAGTAGTGTGCAAGCATTACTGTGTTTCGGTTTGAAGGGCACTGTGGGCTAGCGTAATCACTGGGCATTTGAGACTTAAGAACTGATATCTCAGGGTGACGTGCGCAGTGTGGTGTCACAAAGACATATTCTGGGTGACACAGCATTTGTTGTGGGCAGACGTTGCACTTACCATCAAGTGAAAGATTTGCTCGTTTCGTCATTTTACTCAATAAAAAAACACTCTCCGTCCCTCTGCCTGTTTGTTACCTTTTCACGGCTCAACCATAGAAGCGATATAGACACAGAGGTAACTTGCATCCTGGAGACCGACATAGCATACTTTTTATCCCGGAAAATCAAATAGTTCCCATAAGATATTTAAAAAACCTGAATCTACGAAGTCGCGGGCATCAGCTACTTAGTAATAAATTTATCATCATTGTAAATACCTTAAACCTATGCTTTCAACAATTTTCCTGCAATAATGTTGAAACTGCGACCACGGAACTGATACAAAGTAATGAATGTCTGAAATGGAATAATTTTAAGGTAACTGTCAGTTACAAAATAAAAAAAAAAGTCGAATGATTATGTTTTACGGATATCAATTAAGTAGCAACCAAACAGAACCGAATTTACAACACTTCCGCTTATGAAAGAATAAAGAAACTGTGCTTGGTAATAAGGTGCAATTTAAAGTTCGACGAACGCTGGGAATTATGATCATTCTTTAAATAAATTACTGTTGCCACACTAGTCATACAAAGGTGTGGTTGACGACGCGAATTAAACAAGGTTTAATTGTCAGCCTTTAGGACTATCATATATTTTTATTGCCATGGAGTCTGCTTCGGTTGTCTATTTACAACCAGCTGTGCGCCGCGGCTTCACCTATGTAAAATAAACCGACCACGATTTCGATGTACGGCATGATACCTCGCTGACTGCCATCATCTTACTACTATAATGAAGCTGGAGTAATTGTACGCTCTAACGCGCTAAGCTCAGAAAATACTGATCCGATTTTAATAACTATTTTTGCATTAGATGATCCGTTAATCGAGGAAAGTTCCAGGTTATAATACTGTGGCCTTAAAGAGATGAGAGATGACGCACGCTGAGAAACGAATATTACTGAGTCCGTCATGCGGTCGTATTTTTTTACACGGATGTAACCGCGGGGCAACGATAGTTATGTATATACTGGATGAGGGTAGTTTAGGATGAGTGAGTGCCACTTAGTTTGCGTACACTTGTCGCATAACGATATCTCCTGCGCAGTTGATAATACCTTCCGATGTTATTCGGAAGTTGTCACTGTGGTTGAAAAACGTCCATTAGGACATGAGACACAAATAAAAAAGAATCTTATTGTTCCGTAAAATACGAGACGGACTTTTGGCGCCAATTCGGTTCAGTAAAACTACTATCATTTTACTGTCGATCGAAACGAAGTCCTTATTACAATAAAATTTATTGCTCGTCAGATTGCTAGGATAAAAAAAAAAGAAAATAAATGCGGGACGTTGAACTTATTTGCGAGTTTCCATCGGTAGGTAGTACTTAAACTTTTTTTAAATTATTAATAGCCTACCTATGATATAAGTGCTTAAATTGATACGTTAATGTTAAAATTTCAATAGTACCTGTTGCATGAGCGTTAACTATGTGGATAAGTGAGCACTTAACGCTCAGTTATCTTGTAAATTTTGTGGGTTATTCGTGTAGGAAAGGATAAATTGGTAATTTATTGAGGCGAGAAAATTAATTGGTGATTTATTGAGAGGAGAATTTATTAATCAGTTGGCGACTGCGTAGTCTAGTGGTCAGAATACCTGACTTCTACGCCTTCGGGTCCTGGGTTTGAATTCCATATATCGTTCATACCAGGGCTGGCCAACTTTTCTCAGTTGAAGATCGACTTTTCAATAAATTTTTGTTCGGCGATCGACTTTTCTATGAATTTTCTATTCGGCGATCGACTAGTTCTTAATCTTCGTAACTATTACAGTCCACAACTTTTTTTTTAATTAAGGCTCGCGATATCGACTAACACTATGTCGAAGATCGACCGGTCGATCGCGATCAACCTGTTGCGCGTCCTTGGTTTATACGTTTTATTAAAAAAAACTCATGAATTCTATGTCTATTCCAAATAGTATTTTTGTCAGTCACTTTATGTCACATTTTTTTTATTTTTATGCCGACGATGATGTACTAAAAATACCATACTGTATGTGTGCTTACGTTGATAGGTAAATTAGGTTCAAACATTTCATACAGTAACAAATTCTAATAAAGAACGGATTATTGATGGACATTAAACATCAAGCTTAACTATTGATCATGCACAAACTGTTATCTGCAGGCCATACAAATAATTGTTCCGTGCATGAATCGATCCCGCGACCCGTAGGGCACTAAACGACCAGTCTCTACACAAACCGTGTCTATAACAACAAACATGAATAGAATTTTGCGTTAGGTGTGGCCGGCTGGGCCGGACGGAGAAGACGATAGTGTTATTGAAAAGATGGGCAAAAAGGTGTTAGTCACCTAAAATCTTGAAATAATACACTAATGATAACGACGTATACATTAAATACATATAATAAAAAAGTGGAATAAAGTATTTTTTTAGTTAAGATTATAAAAATTTTGCCGTATAGTGGCGGCTTAAGAGAATCTACCACCCCATCTCATCTCGTGGGTGTCGTAAAAGACGACAGAGGGAAAATTAAAACCAGAAGATGGGCAGCAGCATCTTCATGGAACATCTAAACAAATATGCCTATGCAGGAATCCGTCTAGGTAGGTACCACCCCAGTGCCAGTTATTCTACTGGTGGTAGGATTGCTTTGCAGGAATCCGTCTAGGTATGTACCACCCCAGTGCCAGTTATTCTGCCGTGAAGCAGTAGTGTCAAAACATTACTGTGTTTCGGTTTGAAGGGCACTGTGAGCTAGCGTAATCACTGGGCATATGAGACTTAAGAACTGATGTCTCAGGGTGACTGGCGCCTTTTGGTGTCACACTGTTCTGGGTGACATAGCATTTGTTATGGGCAGACGTTGCACTTACCATCAGGTGAACGCTCAGGAGTCACACTGCGAGTTATGGAAACGGCTATGCTTGGTGTTTCTCAGCCATATTGAATTTGGAACGACGATATCCGCGACAAAACTAGAATAACCGATGTAGCTCAAAGGTTAAACAAACTGAGTGGCAACGGGCCATCTCTAGAACCGATAACCGTTGGGAAATAGGTTCTTAATAGATCGGTGAAGTTAGCAAAAGAGCGTGATTTGAGGTAATAAATGGTGGAGATCTATATTCAGCGGTGGGTTTGTGATTGACTGTAATGATGACCTGATGATGATAGTTTAGTTATAACTGTAAACACGAGTATGTAATGCCTCAAAGCGGTGATACTCCATCACTCCTTATTTTTCTGTTCATGTTCGTATCATGTTTCCTTGATATCCCCTTGCTGGATCAATTCTTCTCATAGGGTTTGTCCGCCGAAACTTTTATAAAGAATCATCGAAACCGGTTTAGTACTGAAATAGAGATGAGCACTAGATACTTTAATTTTGATTTTGTTTAACAAATGCAATAAAAATAAGTGTTAATATTAACAAAACAAAAATGCATGAAAAACGAATAAACAAAATTTTAGTGAAGTTTCCTTTAATAAATGCGGTAAGAGCTCTGGTTTATTTAAAACATTTTTAAATTGAACGAGTACTTAAAGTAAATGCAGCATTCACGCTTTGAGCAATATCGTTTGCAACGTAATTGTACACCCGATCGACATTATTTAGTCGCTGCGCATTTCGGTCGAGACCGTTTAGCAGATGCTACCAGTGTTACGCGATTGGTGTAAGTCATAAGCGCTGATGATGAAAATATTTTTTGAGTCACTTATGTCTAGATGTAAAAAAAATTGTTTTTTAAGTCCTCAGTGATGCAGGTTTCCTCATGATGTTTTCCTTCACAGCTGAGCACGTGTTAAAACAGCACTTAAAATTGCAGAATGTTTTTAGAAGTCATTTACGTACGAGGAAAATTTAAAAAAAAAATTATGGCGTTACAGAATTTGCCACCTCATTTCATCATAGGGGTGTCGTAAAAGTCGACTAAGGATTTTCCTCAGTCCTCCGACAAAATCTCCTAACCTTTCGATTGATTGCGTCATAACCATCTCAATTATGCCAAACCCTAGATTGTCCAGAGTGGTAATTGGAAGTAGCATGTAAAGTGCGAAGTGTCTGGTTAGTTAAGTTACCAATTCACCTGCCAAGTGTGGCGATTACAGCAAATTCTCCTAACTCCAGCAGTGGACTTTTTACAGGCTGGAGAAGAAAAATAATATTGACGATAGAGTTCTCAAAATTTATTTCTAAAGTGATAAGTTATTTTGTGCGGTTAGTTTTCCTAATAAATAAAATAAAATAATATTATAATAATATATTTTCATGGAATTTAGATAATATTCTAATGATGGTTTATAAAGTTAGCTAATATTTCAAAAATAAAAAAGAAGCAGATGTCCTCTGTGCCTTGTGTTTAAAAATGTTAGTCCTTCGACGTTTTATAAACCTAGGAACGTTTTTGACTTGGACTAAGTTCGGAAGAAGCAGGCTTAATGTATTTTAAAATGTATAATAGCAACTATCATAATTAAATTACTGATTTTAATGTAACGTATTTACACTTAAACACATACAACCAGTTTAAAAAAACTATAAGCTTTTAGATGAAAAAAAGTTGGCCTTTTTAAACAAGCTACTTAAAGGAATTGGTCTGATGATACTTTTAAACGATCTTTTGATAAATAAATACAGATTTTATGCAAAAAATAACTAGTTATTTCCTACAAATGTTATAAAATTTAAAAAAAAACAATCGCTTTTCACAACTTGCTCAATTTTAAATGTGAGTTAACGCAATTTCTCATTTACATTTTGCATTACAATTACAAATTAAGAAGACGCGATTTTAGAGCACGATTATTGGCAACAGCTATCAGGACACCAACGAACCAACATACTTATTAAAAACTTTCGTATACGTTCTTAGAGCGGAACGCCGTAGTATAACTAAGGTAACTGACATTTTTTTTTATTTGCCAAAAGTGACGGAACGAGCAGATCGTTCACCTGAGGTTAATTGCAACGTCTGCCTATAACAAATGTTGTGCCACCCAGAAAATTTCGGCTTGACACCACAATGCGTCCGTCACCCAGAGACATCAGTTCTAAGTCTCGTATGCCCAGTGATTACGCTAGCTCTCAGTGCCCTTCAAACCGAAACTCATTAATGTTTCACATTACTGCTTCAAGGCAGAATAACTGGCCCTGGGCTGGTACCTACCTAGACGGATTCCTGCATAGGAATCCTACCACCAGTAAAACATTAAATTCAGCAAACCGGAAAGTGGTAATGGGCCATCCATATATCTCGTAGAAATGATAACAATAGGAAAAGAAATGGTCTCGATTGCCCACCCAGATGGAGGCTGACAATCCATCTACATCCATCGACTTCTCACAAAAGTCTATGACAATTTATAAGAGAGGCCTATGTTCTGCAGTTGACTTCTGATGGGCTGTGATGACGATTATAAAGTGGGAACAAGAATCTTTTTCATTCTCTTTTTTAAAAGACATCTCCACACTAGGATTTCTCATGTATCGTGGAAGCGTTTGACAGACGCAAATTACACATATATAGTGTCACACAAAATCGGAATAACTATGTGTAGGTTTAAAAATATTTGCTCCGTGTTGGAATCGAAACTGTGGCCTGCAGCACAGAAGCCCAACCGCTCGGTCACTGTGACAAACCGCATAGTGTGTTTATAATTAAAAACCGAACATCCTGTTTTTATTCCTATAAACTTTATACTATTTCAAATGCATTAGGAACACCCAAAGTTCAGATGTACTTAAAACCAGATTTATGATCGTAATAGTATTTTTCTATGGAAGTCAGAAATTACATAGCAAACTCCATTCCATTAAATAATTCTCAACAATTCTGTGTTCATTTACAAAAAGTATTACAAAAATAATAATTAGCTTCATTATGAGGCCCCTATAGGTCCAATATAGAACAAGATATGCTTTTTTTATCACATTTTCGTTATATTTTTTTTCTACTCTTTAAAGTATTCGGATTGCATTTTTCAGTTAAATTTGAAGGGGGGCAAGGGGGTGCCAACCTTCTTGTTGGTCCACAAGCTGCAATTGAAGCTGTGACTATCCACCGCCGTAGGCGGTACTATTCCATCTCCGAAAGTATCCGCAAGTAAGCAAGGAGTAGCTGCTGGATTGCCATTTCGTTTTACCAGGCTAAAGGCTTACCTAATATTGGTTGATACAGACTCATCTTTACAAGATCAAGATCAAGAGCTGCTAATAAGTAAAAAATGAGAAGAACTTGAAAAACTTTTTTAATAAGTTTACTCAAACTGTGAATTATTATATAAGCAAATATAATTTAAACTTTTTCATAAAATAAATCACGAGAAATGGTTAAATGCAGATTTTTACTTACTGAAATACCCTACAACATTCTAGACATTTTAATTAGTCAAGGTCCCTAAATCTTAATGAAAGGATAAAAATAATGTGAAACATGTTGAAAAGAAGACGTTCCTACTTTTTCAAATATATACAAACAACCTCATATTAGTAATATACGAGTACTACTATGAACGTAAAATAGAAATTCGTAATGAATACTTTCTTGTCACAAAAAAAAATCTCCCTGTTGACCTTATTACAGGTTCATTATTTATTTATTTATTGTTTATCGTATTCACCCTATTTAAAAACAAAACGATTACAAAGGGCGGACTTAATGCCTTTTATTTTATAATGGGGGCTACTTTAATGCAAACGATTCATTTATTCGTTTGATAATATTACTTGTACAGAATATGTTCAATAACCTGGATTTACGATTACTTTCACTATAATTTATTATGAATTAGGCTAATTATACAATGTGTTGTCTATTGATTAATAATACAAAAAGGAAATTTTTATGAAAATGAACAGTATTATTCTTTGTATAAATTTACGTATTTCGCATTAGAAAAACGTTTTATTCATTTAAAACCATAGAAAATTGAAAAATTATTAGAAGCATATATATACTCCAAGATCCTATTTGATTTTGAGATTTAATTTTATTTTTGGTAATTCATATACATTTTTACGCAGTGTAAGGCGACCCCCCACTAGATGGAGCGACCACCTACACGGTTTTGCAGGAAGTCGATGGATGCAGGTGGCTCAACACCGTGTTTTGTGGCAATCTATGGGGTAGGCCTATGTTCAACAGTGGACTATGGTAGGCTGAAATGATGATGATGATGATGATATACATTTTAAGAAAGTGTTAGACGTACAAAACAATAATATATTTAAATCGAGGCAGGCGAAAAAAAATATTTAATTTAATGAAGCGAATAAAACATTACACAATTAGTAAAAAAATGGTCATTCAAACGTGCTGATATGATTTTGATCATTATGATTTTGTTTTGATTGACAAAGTAAATGGACGTAGTGTAATATTGTTCCATGCGGCTGAACAAGGAATTTTGTTACAACTGTTGACAGCTTGAATGATTGATGATGATAGCATATGGCAGCTCTAGTGTAAAATTGTTTTCAAGAATAATAATTGACATTACAACGGAACAGATAACGAGCCGAACACGCACGATGTACACGCAACTGCATCAGAGTACAAAGCTTAATTTTTTAAATGGCACGTGCACTTATTTTAAAGCAAAATTAGGTGTTGGCGCTGAACCATACTTGAAATAGAAACAGTTGGATTTGTGTTATGATTAAAGTAAACTAAAAGCAAATTAAATGCTGTACGTAGAAAAGTGATCCATATCTTATTCATTTTTTGTTTAATGAATTATTATCAAAATTACATTTTTTTTTATTTGACAAAAGTGACGGAACGAGCAGAACGTTCACCTGATGGTACGTGCAACGTCTGCCCATAACAAATGCTATGTCACCCAGAACATTTCTGTGTGACACCCACACTGCGTCCGTCACCCTGAGACATCAGTTCTTAAGTCTCATATGCCCAGTGATTACGCTAGCACTCAGTGCTCTTCAAACCGAAACACAGTAATGTTTGCACACTACTGCTTCACGGCAAAATAACTGGCCCTGGGGTGGTACCTACCTAGACGGATTCCTGCATTTCTAGTGTGACCAGGGTATCTACACCCTGGTCACAGCACAGCATGCACTAAAAAAATATCAAGTAAAGCAACAGCCTATAAATGTCCCCCTGCTGAGCACAGGCCTGCCTGCTCTCATTTTTGAGAAGGTTTTGGAGACGAGAAGAGTCCGCCACGCTACTCCAATGCGGGTTGGCGGACCCTACTAAAAGTAATTAATATATAACAAGAGGCTGTTGCAAAAGATTATACAACAAAAACTTATTTCCTTTTTGGCTCTGACGAATATTGAAGGTCTTTAAATTGACCAATTTATTATTTAATGGATCGGCGAGTGTTCTTTTTTAAGAGTAAGTACAAAATTTTAAATTTAACCTTTTCAGTTATAAGACAATAGATTTTTATATATTTTTTTTCTTAATTCTTCATATGAAGTAGACAAAACTAGGTCTCGAAGGTAAAGGAATTACTTATGTTTCAATACAATAGTCGGCACCTCTACTTTCGCCTGATGAGGTTTTGGCGATGGTGACTAACAGTGGCCTGAAAAATTTTCACCTTTAAGTTAACTATACACTTAAATTAGTTCGTGGGTGGATTTCACCCGTTTTTGTTTCAGTAAACGCATTGTGACTTCATAGTAAAACATCTGAATCTGTTACATTTCTTTTATTTTAATTTCTATATTTCATATTATATGTTGAACTAACTACTCGTATTTTACCAAACATTTTTATTTATTCCGAAAAGTTAGCGAAAAATAGCCGATAGGTGTCCGGCAGAGTAGAATAGCACCTACCTCTATCCTACCAAGGTGTCGTAAGAGACGACTAAGGCATGGTAACGACCGCATTTATTCGTGTAGAAGAACAAAATAAAATGAAATGCTGTCACTATACTGTTCGTGGGAACGCAATGGGGAGTATGAATTATTTGACTCTTACCAAAATGGCGGCGACGTGATTCGCCACCCATCACGTCTCGTTTTTCGCGAGGGCGAAAAATGTGCTACGTACGTGGCCTCTGCCTACCCCTCTTATGGGAAAAAGGCGTGACTGTATGTATGTACTAAAAGTAACCGGTTTAAAAATAACCATTTAAATAGGTACATTGTAATATCAACGTTCACTATAAAATAATTTATGGTTACTGTGAGCATTAAATACCAATTAATGCGAGTACCCAGAACATCGACCCAATAATCGCGATAACCAGGACAAGAGAGCGTAACATGCCCTACGAACACCACATAAGGCGGGTTCCACACTCACCACCGAAGTGTACGTGTTACGTCGAGTATACCTCGAGATAGGAAAATGTTTGCAACTACATTCCTATTCCACTATAATAAAAATGTCTTAAATGCTACGGAATACTTTATGATTATCATAGCCCTCTAATGAACTAAGGTCTATCCCGTGTTGGGCGGAACTGACGCAATTGCTACGCTTGGCAGGCGGACTGACAATCCCAATAATAGATGTCTCCTATTAGACACTACTACTCATCACCGGTCTAGTTTCTAATTGGCAGATTTGAAATATTATTTCACAATCTGTTGAAGTCGAGATTTTATTGGTCTTAGTCGAGACAGGGCGATGAATTCTCTAAGGGTGTCGTCAGAACAAAGCAAGAAGATTACACGGAATCTTTTACTATATTATGTATATTAATTATGTAATGTATTCATATTTAATTATGTGATTACTGGTGGTAGGATTCCTATGCAGGAATCCGTCTAGGTAGGTACCACCCCAGGGCCAGTTATTCTGCCGTGAAGCAGTAGTGTGCAAACATTACAGTGTTTCGGTTTGAATGGCACTGAGAGCTAGCGTAATCACTGGGCATATGAGACTTAAGAACTGATGTCTCAGGGCGACGGGCGCAGTGTGGTGTCCTTCACAGCGACTGTGAAATGCCCTTACTCTCTGAACACTTCAGAGAAGTGTCACGGCGGTTTTTCGAAAAAGCTGCGGTTCATCCAAACCCGCTGGTGGTTAAAGCAGCGAATTACCGATCTGACCGAACCGAATTCGCCACCGAACGCAAACGTCGCCCGCGAAACGTGCTAGACGACACGGACGTCTCAGCACTCCCTGACCACGATACGGTCAGCCATGATCCGGTCAGTCATGATCCAAGTAACACTGTACACACAGTCAATAGCTTCAACATAACACGCACAACGTCGCGCGACCGTCGTAGAGAGCGCAACTGTCGTAAATCACACCGCATACACCAGACACACCCGTGTTCCAGGGCGGTTCTCACCGCCCAAAGTTACCGACACACAAGTCGACAGTCCGAACGGAGGCCCGCATCCTCCCTCGGACGGTCATTAGATGACTTAAAATAATAATTTTATGGAAATATTCACAGTAACGCAAGCACGCAGCGAACGCAACGGTCCGAATTTAGATGTTTTAGTAGGAGTAATATTTATGTATTTATGTTTGGGTCAAACCAAACCTAGCACGCGGGCCCCGGGCCCGCGTGCACAGCATCCGATGAAGCTCCAAAATTACCCTGTTCCTACGTGCTCTCATGGGAAGTAGACAGTATTAGGATTCTATATTCTATAAACGACATTTTATTACGGTGTGGAAAATGATTATTTTTGTCAAAGTTTGATTTGTTTTGAAAATTATGATTTGAAACAGCCTTTTACAGTTGTCTCAAAAAAAAAGAAATCTTTAAACGTATCGAGATTGCTACTGTTATTGTACTGCGTTTTTTTGAATTCATTTTTTCTTAAAATGGAGTATGGCTATTCTACAGTGGAGAGATTTCTACATGATATGGCCTCGTACAACTTTAGAGCATTTTATAGAATCCACAGTCTTCGATGTTACCAAGTCATAATAAATGTAAATTTTGCTGGTAGCTTTATCTTTACTCCCTAGTGAACATAAAATAAAGTTGTATTTATCATTAAAGCAAAATCAGAGCGGCTTACGTATACAAGACTTGTTGGTTGTAATTCGAAAGGCGAACGCAACACTAAATCTAGCTTGTACGTGTTGTCACGTGTATCGGCGGCTTAACAAGGGCCCGCACTATACTCCATGCCGCTGGTCATTTTATACGGAAATTTACGAAAAGTCCCGAGTTGTTAGTTTCATTACCAATTAATTTATGATTTTCATTACCTCATTCAATTGTGATGAGTCGTAATACTTAAGAAACGATATAAACCGTATATTAAGAAGACGTTAATGTTTTTGGTGTCCTAATTAGGCGCTGTTACAGCATCTTAAGCTAATATTATACGATATATGATAATGCTAAACTACTATGAAATGTTGTACTTTTTAACCTAAATTAATTGTAAAGTATATGCAATAAACTGATGATGGAATGTACACCTACGCGTCGAATAATGCAACTGCATGGATTTAATTTAATACACAAAGGAGTCTGAAATGATAGCAAAGTCATAAAGATAGTGCTAGTTAACACGTTTTTAATTTTCAATTGGCAAGCCGACCTTATTACATTATCTCAAATTTGTAACTGCAACTAAAGTGGTTTAATTACGAGACTGAGATAAAGTTAAATAGTTGGACATTTTGCAAATTACTTAAGAATGAAGTTCGTTCGCGGCGAACCCTGAGAGAGCGGACGTGATCCCTTTCACTGGTGCGTCTTTGCGTTAATTAACGAGGGATAGGAGCAATAGCGGTCGGAGTAAGGAACTGTTATACAAGCGGCTTGATAACGCGTACAATAATTATATGGCAAAATGAGAAAGAACGAATGCAAAATTTTACCAAGCATCTCTAAGTTTTGATATGATGGACCGTTTTAGTTTCGAAGAATTTATCACTAAAAAAACACGTGGTTCTAAACGTTTTACACTCATAAATGCCTAGTGGAAACGAGGCATTCCAACTTACTTCTAGATTCTTAATCAATAATGGCATTGTCACAGTAGCATAAGCTTAAGAACATAAGTTCTTAAGTCTCATATGCCCAGTGATTACGCTAGCTCACAGTGCCCTTTAAACCGAAACAGTAATGTTTGCACACTACTGCTTCAGGGCAGAATAACTGGCTCTGGGGTGGTACCTACGTAGACGGATTCCTGCATAGGAATACTATCACAAGTAAACTTTTTACTACATATGATTTCGATTTAATTACCAAATTGTGAAACTATAAAAAATACGAGTAACTTAGAACGAACGAATTTTATAATAATTGCACGTCTTTATTTTTAATAGACTAGCTGCGCCCCGCAGTTTCATCCTCATAAAATAAGCCGACCGATGACTGCGCCGCACGTTGATCACGGTAATGCCCGGTTCTCAGAGTACGGCTTTTTAAGGCTGTAGCATGAAGTTTTATAGGCTATAACCTTCCTCAATAAACGGGCTGTGTAATGGAAAAATATTTTTTGGAATCTGATCAGTATTTCCTGAGATTAGCACGTTCGAACTTACAAACTATACAGCTATATTATAGTAGTGAGATAACATGTGGAATATATTACAGAAACTATCTGATTCCCGCGAATTCGTCCGCATGGATAAATGTTTTTTTAAATTTCCCGTGGGAACAATTTTATTTTCCGAAATAATAAGTATCCTATATCCACCCCCAGGATTCAAGCTATCTCTGTGTATCTCAAAAATTTGTCAAGATCGGTTCAGCGGTTGAACCGTGAAAAGGTAACAAACAGACAGAGGGACAGAGAAAAGTAAATTTCGCATTTTTAACATTAGTATAGATGTATGTACGTTCAGCTTTCATGTTTTAAAATCATACAAATGAATCACGCAAAACGCCGGCATTTACAAAAATGTAGAATAATAAAAAAAATAAGTTTTATATTTATATTACGTTTATTTACTCGAAAGACTGTGATACTTATGTAAATACAGTTTAAGAATTATATTTAGATAATTTACTATAATATATCAAAGTCAACTGAATATATGAATAGTAAAATAAATCAAAGACTGACACAAATATTGTTAAATAAGATAAATTTCCAGTATACTTAAAAATTATAATTTCAAATTGTGTTGCCATGAAGACCCATTGAATTGGGACTAGATCCTGATTGCTTCTCGTAAAAAGAAGTTTAAAATAACTCACTCAACGAACTGTAGTTCATTATCACGATTGAAACCGAAACGATATTTTCGACAGAAGTTCAGTAAGGTGAGAACGCAGTGTAAGACAAATCTCTCACGTAGTGAAGCGACGTACGATCATTTGCTGAGTCATATTGCGAATGTGCGGCAGAATGAGCGACTTGCTGTAAATTTTACGCTGACGGTTCTGGGAGTTTGTTTGGTGGTTTTCAGGTTTGCTTATGTAGTGATTGTCTTCGCGTCTCCGATGCACGAGACACATATCTTATCGCATGAGTTTTCCATCGGGCGCGGGAAGGTTAGAACGAGAAATATTCATATTTTAATAAAGTAAATAACATAAGGCGGTCATGGAGCTTGGTCGGTTATTTACATTCACCTCTATGTTTCTACCCGTGGTAGCTCAGAGGCCATGCACACACCTTAATTTAATAGCACGCGAGTCACCTGAGATCGATCCCCAGAGTCGGAACCTCTAAAATTTGTCTCAGATGTTAGAATAGAATAAATTTTTATTCAATATAGATTATTTACTTAATACTTATTGAAAGTCATTTTTTTTTCTTTTTTTAAACTACAATGGTTCACAAAAAATGCCTCTGTCTTGGGAAGAACCAGTAAGAAACCCAGCGGGATTTTTTTTTAGTCATTTTTAAAATAATGTACAATAACAGCAGTATTAAAAGATGTAGATATGGCTTGGCGGCGATCACCTCATTCCCATAGGTTATCATCATCTATGTATTCTTTTATATTATAATAACCCTTTTTATGAAGTCTTTGTTTAATACAAAATTTGAACTTTTTGATTGAAAGACTTTTAGTACTTTCTGGGATTTTGTTATAAAAACGTATACATTGCCCCATAAAAGAGTTACTGACTCTGTGAAGTCGGGTAACTGACATAATTAATTTGTGCTTGTTCCTGGTATTCACATCATGAACATCACTTTTTCTAGTTCTAGTGAACTGGTTTATGTTCTTGTGTACATACAAAACGTTTTCAAATATATATTGAGAGGCCAAGGTTAAGATATTAATTTCTTTAAATTTATCTCTAATAGACACTTTAGAGCCAAGATTATAAATAGCTCTTACGGCCCTCTTTTGCAAAACAAAAATCACTTCTACATCAGTTGCATTTCACCATAGCAACATACCATAAGACATTATGCTATGAAAATAACTAAAATAAACCAATCTAGCAGTTTCAACGTTAGTCAAATTCGTAATTTTTTACAGCATAAGCTGCAGAGCTAAGTCTACTTGCTAGTTTAGATATATGGGGGCTCCATTGAAGTTTTGCGTCAAGAGTTATTCCAAGAAAGACAGCAGTATTTTTATCTTAAAAATCAAAGATGTAAATGTTAAGTGCTGATTTACCACGTGCTTTCCGGTGAAGGTAAACATCTTGAGGAAACCAGCATGGCTGATGAATAAAAATATTTCGACGACATGTGAAGTCCGCCAACCCGCGTTGGAGCTTCCTTCCTTCTCAGAAATGAGGTGAGGTCTGTACTCAGCAGTGGGACATTTATAGGCGGTTACGTTACTTTTTTACTATGTTTCTAATTCCAATAAACGATATAAAAAGCTCGGTCGCCCCGTTTTAAATACACAGAAATATAGTTTTTTACATTTAATCCAATGTTCACGGAGCCTGCGGAGCCTCAATCCGACTATTAATAGATCCGCATAAATTAATCAATTTTACAAGAATGTTCAATTATAAACGCCGTCATGAAAAGTCGAGGCCGATGAAACGATCCGGATGCGCTGTAGGATCTGGCCGACAGCGTCAGTCGGGTCTATCTGTTGCTGTGCAATCAAATTTCGATGTTAACCATTGAGCTGTATCCGGGCGACGATTAGGTTATTATTATTTTTTTTAAAAACAGACAGCCCAAATGTTATAATTAGCGGTTTTCGGACATAGTTTACATTAGGAGATTGCTCTTTACGATATTAAGGGTGGTACATACAATGGAGTGCAGCAAGCGGAGACAACTACAGACCGTACTAGTATTACAAACCACTTACTCATGACGCTATTTCTCGTCGTTCTATTTGGAGTTAAGACAGTAACCACCCAAATCTTTTTATTTAAAGTCATGTGTAACATCAGTGATTAAATATCATATACTCAGATTGTCTTTTAGCTGCAATGCCCTTCAATCGAAACAGAAAAGTTTGCTCGGTACAGCTTTGAGGCCGAAGAACTTGCACTTTGGGGGTTATTACCAAACAAGGCGGAGACCTGCATAAAGTATTAGCACAATGAACTATGAAATTATTATTAAAGCTAATAAACACTGAGAATTTGGCGCAGTGTATTGCAGATCTGGGGTTTGAGTTCTATCGAAAGCCAATATTTTTGCAACACCTGACGGCATTCGAACTTTCATCCGACCGCATTAATGAGACGATTTAACACATATGGAATAGTAAGAAAAAGTAATTGCTTCGCCTTTGCGTAGATAGTAACGGCGCTATAATACACTTAATGAAGATGTCGATTTACGTTACTTAAAAGCGATCAGCCCTCGCGTCGATCAAGAGCTAGGTTTCTAATTTCCTATTAAAGTATAACGTAGCTGTCTGTGGTGCTCAGGAGCCGGGCACTCGTCTTAAAGTTAATAGTACGCGAGGGACTTGAGTTCGTTCCCCGGTGCCAGCACCTCTCAAATTGTTATTTTAAGTGCTGATCGATTACGTGCTCAGGAGAAAGGGAAACATCGTGAGGAAACCTGCATGATGATTTCTTATATTTACGCGAACACTGCACATTTAAATTAAACTAATTTTACGGATTTTATCGCGTTTAATTTTACTATTTATAACCCGACGTTTCGAGTGCTTTACAGCACCCATGGTCACGGGAGGACGGAGGTGACAGATGTCTTGATGCCATAGTTAACCCGGAGTACCTTCAGCTCTTTAATTATTTTTTTTGGTCCGATCTACGCGGAAAGAGCTAACTGTATCATGGGTGCTGTAAAGCACTCGAAACGTCGGATTATAAACTGTCAAATTAAACGCGATAAAATCCGTAAAATTAGTTTCGTTTAAACCTGCATGTCTGAGGAATTAAAATATTTCGAAGATATGTGAAGTCTGCCAACCCGCATTAGAGCGGCGTGGCTGATTTTCTCCGAAATCCTCCAGAAGCGAGAGGAAGCCTGTGCTCAGCAGCGCGACATTTAAAGTGCTACTTTACTTATTTTATAGCCTTAATATCAATATGGGAGAGTGAAATATCGCATCAGTATATAATATTTCATAATAATAATATCATAGTTAACAGAATACTTTGTGGAATTGATATGGTGCAATTACGCTCCTGTAGCCGATTTTGACTTCAGCGATGTTAACAATGAAGGGGTGCAGGAAATATTCTGCTATAATACTCGTACATATATCATAGTACCGCAATTTTGGCGCAAAGACAGAAACATTAACTCGTCTTAGTCATTGAAAGAAGATTTAGAGGCAGTGTTATGGGGCAGACACAATAGACCCGAAAATAATTAAATTTTTGTGTGTGTGTATGTGTGTTTTATCGGAGGGACGCAAACGAGCAAACGGCTCACCGGATGGGGTAAGTGATCCGCCACTCATGAATATCCGCAATACCAGACGAACGGCGGATGCCCCTGAGATTGAGTTGCACTTACGTCGACTTTAGCTAAGCTTCGTATTAAGGGTGGATCTTGGATTCGACTCTGTAAGCTGGCACTATGCTCACTGAGCCACGCTATACACGGAAATCCATTACGGTAATTGGAGATAAACAAAGACACGATACTAAGATCGCATGCATAATTATAATGGTATGTAATGATAATTGTAATGGTGGAAACAACTGATAACAACTGAAGTGGGGTTGAGTGATTAAATGATTATCATTATTTAAAACAGTACCAAAAGTTTAACGCTACATCCTAGTTAGCGAAGGCTTAACAATATAAAAAAATATTTGATTCCTTATTGCACGTCTCATGGCGCGAAGTGGCGTGAGATAGTGCTTTAAACCCGACATGTCAAGGTCAAGCGATTCGGCGGTCTTCAAATACCTCTAGCACAATTATATTGCACTTATAAGCTAATTTTAATAGACTTATATTAAGAAAACACTTTAATTAATCCATAAAATTATTTTGAATAATCATCTAATATTGCTACTTTGAAAAAAAAAACAGTTTAAAAAAAAATTGGCGTGGATGTCCTGATTTTTAGTGATGTAGTCATGATAACTCTCGAAAAAATTGACATAGCGAGACCGGGTTTTTTTTTATCGTGTCCAGAATTTTATCTACTGGTTTCCTATTACATATCAAAAGTCTAGTACTTTATATAGAATGGTACTTGTAGTTATTAAAAAAATATTATTTTCTTATTGTTTTCATCTGAAATGGAAATGACGCGAAATAATTGAACGTCAATACGATTTTTTTTCTTAACAGTTAAATGAGCGTCATGAGACGTGCACTTTTGGATTTTTCAAACTTTTTGCTTAATTCGTACACTCACACACGCACACACCATACAATCTTATTATTTTAAAAGTTTGTAAGTATTCTTCCGTAAAGCGTCCTTGAAAGTACTTTCAAAAGGTGACTTTTACGTCATAAAATCTCTCATCACGATTTTACAATTCTCACGTCGATGTCAGTATATCGTATTCGATCTTAAGCTAGATAACGATTTAACTTACTAGTTAAAGGACCATCCCAGATTTCATTTAGATGAACGTTCATTCGACGTGAGGTGCTGGGACGGTATTTATTATAGATATTTTTTCTTTTTATAAACCGATCCGACACTAGGAGAGATTGTACCGTGAGTGCGTTACACAGACATAAAATTCATATGCACAAACAGACCTGACCCGAAAACCATTAGTTGGTTTTTTGCACAAATGTTGACTCTGGCTGGGATTCAAACCCAGGACCCGCGGCGTAGAAGTCAGGTACTCTGACCACTATTGGTCTAGTAGACGCGTTCGTCAAAAATTCGGCAGTAACGGTGTTTTACAGTAACGCAATCGGCCACATGTATGAAAGAAAAAAGAAATAAAATGAAACGCTTTAATACTGATACGCTTTAAAACGGATTAGTACGGTTCGATTAAAATCCACGTAGTGCCCTTTCCGCAGACAAATATACTGTGATAACTTACCAAGGGTGCGAGGCCGGCGTCGGGGCGTAGGAGGACGCTTCAAGCTCAAATCCACCGGCTCCAACTGGACGGGCGGTTCGCACGCCTAGAACAATAAGCTTCAATGACGTTACAGTGTATAATACTCAAAATAATCTCAAAAAAGTCGACGGCAACTGTCACGTGGTGAGCATAGAGGCCTTTCCTGTTAGAACCCCCTGCCATGCCATGATGAATTTTCATCATCATCGTCAGTCTCTATCGTGTCGTACAGCCGTGGCAACTCATGGGCCGGGCGCTTGCTTTAAATTTAATAGTAAGTGAGTGATCAAATTTCTATTCCCGGTGTCGGCAGCTCTAAAATTGTTCTGCAATTTTACCACTTGATCGGCAGTAAAGGTCAACATACTGAGGAAACCTGCCAGTATGAGAGACATTGCGCATTGAAGAAGCGCGGCGGATGCTTTCCTGCGCCAAAGTCCTCTCAAAGAAATGAGAGAAGGCTTGTGCTCAGCAGCCTCTATACATTTCAGTGCAGGATTAGGTTAGTTGGGAATATTTGCCGGAATTGATACATTTAGCAGGTAGATTGGCGATTACAGTATCAAGCATACTATAGACGATGCTGCCTGTTTGGATAATGTAGATCTGGTATATTTGAGAGGAATATTCTATCTTCTGTCCGGAGCTATTCATTTTTATAAGCATTCCCTTCAGTCGGCTTTAACGACACCCATGTTTTAGAATTGCGTAGCAGGTTCTCCGCACGGATATGAAGAAGATTAAAATAAGTCAGTTTATTGTCCTTCGTAAGGTTCACTTCAACAAACGATCTTGAGAGGGTAATGGAACCAAAAAAATCGCCAAAAAGTAGTACCATCTAATATTAGAGTAAATTAATACACAAAAAAAAATTCTTGCTAGGGATGGAAAAAAAATACAGATTTATTGCGAGCTCTGCTTCGAAGAAACTGAATATCATGAGCAAACCGACATATGCAAAGACAAATTAAAATGAAATGAAAATCACATGGCCATTAATACCTAATTTAGACAGCGCAAATATAAATTTTACTCGTAATCACCATTTCTCTAATCTATACAATTATTTCTGAACAGAATAATATCTGCATCATAACCTTTGGCTAAAGTAATCTTGAAATCTTAGTATTTACTACACATACATATATTTATACATATAAACAATACGATATTCTATGGAAGAAAAGCAAATTTAATTTGCTAAGATCCGCATGATAAGATATTTCTAATTACATTCAAATCGAATCCTTGTCTGAGACGTTATCCAAACGTTTCCTTACCTTTGTCAGAGCTCCGTTTTAATCGAAACGGCACAACCCTTTATCATATCGCAACTGATTATCTCTTTTCAATTTACCGCCTATCTAAACTTTCATTTCGTATTGTATAACACATTACATCGCGCGACTTATTTCTAAATCTACTATTGATTTTAAGAACGGTAACGGTGAGTGCTAACGCCCGTCGCATGTGCTCATGCAATATAGTTGAAGGCGTGGTGCAACTATATTGATGTTCGGTATATCTATTTTAGACAATTTTGCCGAATAGTAGGATTTATCCGGTATCGTGGATCACAGCATATGCATTTTATGCCTCTAATCGAACGCAAACAGAGATATAATCTAAACAAGCCGTTACGTTTCGTGCGGAGATCCGCAACGCTTAATCCAAGAGCCTATCGCCTCGGCACTGCGCCGACCATGGCGCTATTCTTTAGGTAAATATCTGTGTATTTTTAATGTGTTTCTTTAACTCGGGAAGAAATGCCCTGTGGTCGCGACATTTTATTTGTATCATCATCATCATTTCAGCCAAGGCCTATGTTCAGCAGTGCACTAGTCCACTGCTGAACATAGGTCTTCCCTATAGATTGCTACAAAAGTTTGAAGCTCTCATTTTGGGGGATTTTGTCATCACGGTTGGTAGGCGGGTTGGCAACCGCAGTTTTTTTATTCAGATGTTTCAGGAAGATGCTGCTGCCCATCTCCTTGTTTCCATCTTCCCTATGCCGACTTTTATGACACCCACGGCGCGGCACCCACATGAGATGAGGTGGTAGATTCTCTTAAACCCGCACGGCACATTTGATTAATTTATTTGTATAAAGTAGAGGATTACATTAGTATTCGTAGTGAATCATCTGTAAGCTACGAGTATGAACTGCAAAAAATACTCCTAATATTTGAAAACTATAATTAAATTTTGCCGAATTGGTAAAAAATTGGAATAAATCTCTTAGTCTTATTCGTTGAAATTTCATAGTAATTACGCGAGTAATCGAGAGGGTATCTGCAATGTTAAGGAAAACATAGAGACGAAACATGTCTGGGATATTAAAAAAAAAAATTGAAGTCACGATATAATGTTCTCGTATCTGCAGTGTAGCAGTTAGCAAACTTTTGGCTGCGTTACCCTCTCAAAAACAGAAAAGGCCTATACCCTGCATACAGACGGGAAAGTCAAAATAAAGTACATTGCAAAAAAAAATTACGCAAGTTTTTATTTAAAATCGATAAAAAATAATTAGAAAGTACTCAATTATTTTTGAAGTTGACATAATTTATCTGGACGTTGACCGCGTCATCCAACGTACGCAATAATCAATAAATTCGCTGCTCTTAAGTGACGCTCGCAAACGCACTCCACGTTCGCACCTTAATTGCAGATGAGTCGTGCACAAGTCGTTGCGTAAACGATGCGATCGTGCGCTGCAGCCCCGCCCGTTTCTATAGCACTTGCATTGATGTCGACAATGATTTATTATTTGCCTCTCGTACCTCGCTAATATGTAAAAAACAAGACCTTAGTAGAGCGTTAGTAACCATCTTTTAATATGGTCATCGTAGGTTGCTTAAATGCAGCAGGATTCAAAAGAATACATTTCCTATACTCTTTCATGCATTTTGTTTAAGCAGAAAACATGTGCTGTTAGGAAGGCACCTGTTTTTATTCATTTACTTGTAACAATTACAATGGGAACTTTTTGAACTTAATCTAGCTAAGTCGCGTTTAGTAAAGGAAACTGAGTGTGGCGACTAAAGCATAAACACAGAAAATGTGGTAAATAATGCGTCTACAACTTAAGTTATATAATAAATATCTGTTGATGTCAGTTATGGAACGCTGTGGTAGATCAGTCTGCCTTAAATTTCATATACCGTGAGTGACCTTGGTTCGATATTTATTGTCCGTATTACTAAAATCGTTAATTGCTATTTGGAGAAACCGGAATGTCTTAGAAATAGAAAATATTTGGACGACATGTGAAGTTCGCTAATCCCCATTGGAGCACCATGACGGACTCCTCCCGGATACAAAGCCTTCACAAAAATGAGAGATCAGTGCTCAGCAGAGGGATGTTATTTTAAGAGTTTGGTTAATTATACTGTCTCGACTGATCATTTGCTAAGTTAAACAAACATACTTCCTTAATTGAAGAAGCACTTCTAATAATTTGCGATGTGACTCCAAGGGTACTAATTCCAATATCACGTAAGAACTTAGTTATGTACCGTTTCCCTATTAGCCTAATTCGTGAGAGAAAGTATGCACAGCTATACGAACGTTAGCTGTTTTTAAGTACGTGTCTTGATACAATGAATACTTAACTTTTTCCTAATATTGTCATCAAATTTAATTTTGTTCGTGGGAGAGCAATGTCGCAGTACTGAGCCGAGCTGAAGCAAATAAAGAATGATAACGTCTTCTTCTTTTTCAACAGCTTAAAAAAAGATCGCTGGTAGCTATAGGCCTATCATAAATTGGGAAGATTAACCGTAATCGCCTCAATGTACTGGACATTGGCGATCGCAGTATCAGGCATTTCGCACCATAGGCTCTGCTGCCCACCACTGGTCTGGATAATTTAACATCTTAGCCTTTAGAGGTAAGAATGCACCTGCATCTTATACTTAGATTTACTTTTAATAAAATAAAAAAAAACATCATAGTTGATGTGAAAACTATAGGCCTCCTCCATAGACCACAACATATTTGTAGCTCACATTTTGGGGGGATTCAACTGCCACGCTTGGCAGGCGGGTCGGCAGCCGCAGTTTATTTATTCAGATGTTCCCGTCGATTTTTATCACGCCTACGGGATGAGATGGGTTAGTAGATTTTCTTAAGCCGCCACCACATGGATACCACCAGAAAACTGGAGGTGGCTGTGTGGCGTAATTCTGCCGTGAAGCGGTAGTGTGCAAACATTATTGTATTTCGGTTTGAAGGGCAGCACTAAGCGCTAGCGTAATCACTGAGCATATGAGACTTACGAACTGATGTCTCTCAGGGTGATGGGCACAGTGGTTCTGGGTGACACAGCATTTGTTATAGGCAGACGTTGCACTTACCATCAGGTGAACGTACGTTTGCTCGCTTTTTTGTCACTTTTTTGGAAAACAGTAAATGAAACATAAATACTAATGTGTACAGCACACAATTGGCTGAGTGGTGGCGACGTAAGGAAATCTGCCGCACTCATCCCTGGTGACTTAAAAGTGAACTGTGGGAAATGCCAAGTGTCTAAGGTGCACGGCGTCTAGTCTTTCGTTCACCAATCCGCCTGCAGAGCGAGGTGATTACAGCAAATCCTCCCTTCTTGTTAGACGCTTGTGTACAGCAGTGGACTACTAACATGATGATGATGAAGAAGACAAAATTAAGCACAACTGAAATTCGAACCCAGGTACATGAGCAACGCGATAGGTGTATCTGCTTGATCATGTTGATCAAATAAGAAGCAGATACACCTATCGCGGAGTCAACCGGTCGTCAAAGCATAATAGGACAGCTATAAAAAAATTAGGAAGTTAATATACACATACGTTAGCTAGAATGTTTAAACCAACTAGTGGTCGCCATGTGGTGTAAATTAGATCAAAATTCATATTTTTTTTAGTTGAAAACTATTGAAGTGCGTAATAAAGCTAAATTTTAAAATTCTATAGCGACAATCTCTCTTCTGTGTGACTGATTTACCACAGACTATTGTTTGACATTGTCCGTATGAACGTAAATAATGAATGTTTTATTTTATTCAATTTCATGTAACACATATTATATATAAATTTTAGCTTCGCCGTTTCTTTAACATACAAACTTCAACTATGCCAAATTATGCATATAAAAATCTTCCGCGTGTGCAACATATTCAAAAAGGTGTACAAAGTTTTCTCTTCACGTATTAATATAATATATAGAAGATATATGTTAATAAGTAGCCCTTATTACAGAGCTCATAATAATCTCGCGACTAGCAATAAATCATCGTATCAACGTGCACAGCTAAACTTCTAACTACTACATTACACTGTGTAGTAAAAAAACCGATAGTATCTCCGTGAACTTATCCAGCCTTAATAATTTTTATATGAATTTGTAAAGTTTGTTTATAAACTGTCTAAACTCGATATCCAATTGACAAATTTTTATAGTCATCATCATCATCATTTTAACCTATCACTAGTCCACTGCTGAACATAAGCCTCCCCCATAGATTGCCACAAAAGTTTATAGCTCTCATTTTGGGGGGATTTTGCTTTAGTTGCCACGCTTGGCAGGCGGGTTTGCAATCGCAGTTTATTTATACAGATGTTCCAGGAAGATGCTCCTGACCATCTCCTGGTTTTAATTTTCCTTCTGTCGACTTTTACGACACCACATGACAATCATTACCTACTAGTTAATTAAACTAACAAATGATAATTGGCTAATGAATAAACATCTAAGTTACATGCTAGTTTATTAGTTAATTTTATTTTTCCATTATGAAAACTCAATGAAAACTTACCAATGATTTTTACTGGTGAATAGCCAATTTGACTTTGGTTCAAGGTGGTATGTTTCACCACTTAGTATTACAGCCTTTTTAATATCTGACACGTAACGCCCACATTTGTTATTCAAGAAGACCTGCATTAGGTTATTTTAAGATTTCGTCGTCGTCATCGTTACAGACCATCGCAAATTTACTGCTGAACATAGGCCTCCACCATACACTGCCATAAAACACGATCCTAAGCCCACCAGCATCCTCGACTTCCCGCAAAACCGTACAGGTCGTCGCTCCATCTAGTGAAGTATAAATAATTTACCCCGGTGAATTCAGTAAGTCTTATATTCTTACATACTTATATATACAACGGCACAATTAGCGGAACGTTAAAAAAAGGCACAGTATGGAAACAATAACGTATATTAAGACAAATAATAATCAGACATGAAGTAACAAACTGAGAAACGCCTTTTAACATAGACATTAAGAAGTTTTTAATTAAATTTTATTAAAAATAATCAAAATAAAAAAAACACTTTCTTCACTATTTTGTGGCAATACAAACAATGTTGTAATTTAAAGACTAGATTGTGAGCCCGAGCATTATCCTGCATCAGAATAAATCCGTCTTTATTATAGGGGGGTACTTTGCGTCTCTAGATTCAGAAAAGTACCCGTCCCCATTGGTTTATGTACCAAAAACGATGTTCGCGTACAAAGTTTAACCGATGTAAAAGATAGTGTCTCTCAAGTTTTGGAGCTTTGGTACATAAGGATCTATGCCCACTTCTACAAATCTTCTGCGAACTGTACGCTCGCTCACAAGCAGTCATTGCACTTACACTTAAATCTCAATTCGGGCCTGCACAGTCGTTACCCGCGTGTTCCTGCGAGCTGGAAGTTGTAGAAAACAGTCATTCCTCCTCAAAGTGCACTTGTTTCTGCCTTGGCCCCTCCTCCTCACAAGAGAATCAATCAACCGGTACCGTCAAATATTGCGTTGAAATTGACTGCTGCAGTCTGGCGGCAATAGAACTGTAGGTATAACCATTTCTTCACATTTCATCTACCCTAATAATCTCTGGTGGTGGTAAATCGGGCATTATCAGTTTATTTTTACTGAGGTGCCTACTAGCGACACGTAAAAAATAACTATTACTAATAAAATTGGCCGTGTGTTAGCGGCTTAAGAGAACCACACCACCATCTCATCCCGTGGGTGTCGTAAAAGTCGACAGAGGGAAAATGAAAACCAGGAGATGGGCAGCAGCATCTTGCTGGAACATCTGAATAAATAAACTGCGGTTGTCAACCCGTCTGAGGACTATTGATAGGCGGAAACGACGACGACGAATAAAATTGAGAAATTTATAGAATTCATAAAACTTAAATTTCTCCTCAGACCGAGCTCGTATCACTAAAAAATCAGAATTACCGGGAAGCAGAAACAAATCGATGAAAAAAATCACAGTCGCCATATGTTCCATTTTTAAATTAAAGTTTCAGATAAAAAGGTAACAAACATAACTGGCCAGTCTTTTATGAAATATTACGAAAAATAATGTTTTTTTGGTGTTCCGCTAATTGTGTCGGTGTATATTCGAAACACGCAGCTATAAGGACGCTAATTATTTCGTTGAAGCCGAAGCTGACCCAAAACGAAGAATGATTGAACAAATTATGATTTTACGAAGACGTTTCATATCGTCATTATAAAAAAATAAGAACAGCAGTGTCTGTCTCTAAATTTCGAATTGAGTTTTGAACACTGCCCGCAGCCATCACTCCCTTTAACTTACCCGCCGCCTGATATTAGGCGTATCGGAGGTAGGCTATCACAGATGCAGTGTTATAGACACGGACAATCGCAATACAGCCACAAGTGAAAACGAACTATTTGTGTTTTTGCATAAACGTATTTATAAAAATTGACCCCACTGAGCTAAGCCGGCACCACAACACTCATTATTTTATACCAACACGTTTCGGAGCAGCGCGGTGGAACCTTTCTGCCTACAAAGCTTGAAAGGATCCTCGCGTTAAAAATTTTAGGAGTGCTGTGCTCAGTTGTGTGTAATTTATAGGCTTTTTTTTATATATTTATTCAGTAAATGAATTTTTGGAACAAAGTTCCTTATCGCACGTTACACTCTAGACACTTGGCGAATGAGAGCTAGGCTGAAAAAAGGATAAGACTTCGACCGTCACGACATATTTTATAGCATGCCTAGCATGTAGTGCAGTGCAGTTATATTCGTTACTAGCTGTGCCCCGTAGTTCAACCGCGTAAAAAAGTCGTCCCCCATCGATATACTTCCCTATTTGAATCGGATTTTAAGGGTTTTATTTTTTTTGCACGGAACCCTATTATTTTTTCAAAATTAAAGTAGCTAGAGTTACCCGCTATAATATCAGTGAAAGTCCTGTGAAAATCGGTGTAGCTGTTTCGAAGATTAGCCGGAACTAGCAGACAGACATACAGACAAAAATTTAAAAATTGTTTATCTCTTATAAGTACCTTATATACTTTCATAAGCATTGAGTAAAATACTCTTATTTTGTTATTACAAACAGACGCTTCAGTTTTATATATTTTGTGCGTTTAATTAAATTTTTCTTTTCATAACTGTTAAATAATTAAAGTTTTATTACCATTCCTTATTTTTTTTTTCATATTTCATTTAATTACTATCTAACGTTGCTAACTTATCACATTCTGCTTGTTATTTAATACATAATATACAGAAACTTTGTTCCAACCGGGTGTCCCACGACACCTCTACCTTTTTAGAGTTACAACTGCTTGTTGTAACACTAAACTGAACTGTTGAAGTGATGAAATTTTGTTTTTCCTTCGTATATTAAACTCATTAAGATGTCAATATTATGTTAAGGTCAATATCTCATATATATATATTCCACATGCTTTTTTGAAGCTGGACCGTGAGATCACCAAACGGCCTCAGCCAGCGCCGGTTGCTTACAGCCGGCATATGCTGAGTTGGGACCGATTTGTGACGACATGTTTTTGTCAAAATTTTTGAGTATTGTTGTGTAATTGTCGTTACAAATAAATGTATTTTCTTACTGTAAGATGAAGGAGATACCAGTGAATTTGGAGAAGTGTTGTGAAATTATATTATAAATTGAAACGGAACGAAGAACTCTCTCTGGAGATAAAGAAATAAATTATAAAATTTGTTCTGAAGATAAGTAGGAGAAGTGGAACCATTTAAAATAGAGTAGAGAATAAAGATAATTCTAGAGTCGCGACTCTGTTTGACAGTAAGCCATTTAAGGCGAGACCGATATTCAGAAATATGGTTATACTTGCGCAGACCGTAGACAAACCGGAAACAGTTATTAAGAAGGCGCTCTTGCTGAATCAACTGCTGCTTAATAGCAGTTGGTTCAAATCTGGGTAATACACATCGGCATATTCAATGAGGGGTTTAACAAGTGATTTCACAAGCATAAGCTTGGTCTGAAAATTAAGAAAGTTCCTCAGACGATAGAGGGATTGTAAGGTGGCAGTGACTCTCCGGCTAATATTGGTTATCTGTGTCCCCCTGTGTGGGTTACAAATTGTCCATATTCAACCCGAGAATCCGTATAGAAGTTGAGAACGGAATCAACACGCCGTTACAATATACGGAGGGTAAGCTAGTAATATCAATTTTGCCTAGCAATCTCAAGCTACCTATAAGCATTGCTCGGCATTTATTTGCCGTTAAACAGATACTCCAAAACGCGACGACCAGTCAGATACTGCTATCAGATAGGTATTTAATTTGGCAATTGCGTTATGGAGATCGTTAATACTGGAATGCACACAAATTTGTAGATCGTCTGCATACAGGTGGTATGGATATGTATGTGTGGTCTATGGTACAACATACATACCCTTCGTCAGATTGTACAAAAGACCGAAGAGTACAATCTTCCGCTATGTCTGGCGTATATGTACTATGAAAAAGACTTTGATTCCATCGAAATTTGGGCGGTGCTACAGTCACTTGAGCGGTTCCGATTTGCATGGCTTATAGATGACAGTTGCTCCAGGTTTTTGGTGTGAATTTGTCTGTAAAATGCCCTCTACGACGCAAGAGAAATCCTTCGGAGCAACGTTTTTACATAAGAATAATTTACGTTAGGTCACGTTTTGTAAAGTAAATGTATTTATGAATTCAGATAAGCATAGTCGCGTGCGGCCGTTCTTCTTCTTTTTTTTAAGGTGGCGTGCGGCCGTTGGTCCCGCAAATAATAAGTCAATCGAAACAATAATTCGCAGATCAAAACTATAGTAATGCTTCTTTAATAGATATCTACCTACATCTTTGTTACGAAGTTAATTATGATTAATAAGGTAAATCGTTGCAATGGCACGCCATAGCATGCTATTCCCCAATTCGAATTATGTTCGGTATGCTCTAAACATGATTCAATGAATGAGAAAAAATTAATATCGGGATATGACTCGATGTTTTTAAAGTAGTTGCTAAATTAGTCTTAATGCTCTTGCATAACTCTTTGCTTATAGGACGTGAGTTTGTTCTGTGCTGTACTAGAATTATGAGTTTTGCTATTTTTCTAAATTGTTTTCAGCAGTTCTTTGTTATTTTTTACATCAAAAAATTATATATATTATATTCCATTCATTCGGCAGTGCAAAAAATCTGATTATCTATAATTGACTAATACAAATTAGCTCATTTTCTCCTTGAGACTATATAAGATAGGTATCTGGAAACGCAATATGGAGTAAAAATTATTTGACTCGTACCAAAATGGCGGCGACGCGATTCGCCACCCGTCACACGTGTCGTTTTCCGCGAGGGCGAAAAATGGGCTACGTGAGTAGCCTCTGCCTACCCCTTATACGGGAAAAAGGCGTGACTGTATGTGTACTAGATAAGATTAGGTATAACTATGAAAGTGTAATATGTGTACGTTCTCACCAAAACATTCAAATTTGATGCTATAAACACCATACAATAAGAAGAATCCTATACCTTGAACTGAGACCTAACTACTTATCGAGAAATCAAGGAAATTTTGATGAATGAGACAATCATTTAACTTTATTGATGACTAGCGATCCGCCCGGGTTTCACACGGGTAGATCGATATAGAAAGGTAAATTCTGTAAACAATATTTGATATCGTGGTAGTAAAATAAAGCGACCGCACACGCACCTCGGTGATGTCCAACTTCTAAACTTCTAAACGTCGTTACTTCTTAACGATAGGTCTGATTCGAATAATTTAAAGAGAAATTTACGTGTACATAATCAACGTTGACTATGAAACCTATATTTAGTAGGATAAGGATTAATACGAATGTCATCATCTTTCGATACTACCAGTGTTTTGATAAACTAATTTGAACAAAAAGCTGTTATTGAGATTTAACTATAGGTAATAGTTATACATATAGCCACTCGAATTTTTTGTGAGTAATGATCAGTACTATGAAAATGTAGTACATATTTAATTTATCATCAATAGTTTGCGCAGCGCAAGCCAAATAATGACCTTTATAAGTATTTTTTTTTTGATACGAGGGTGGATTGAAAAGTACTCGGCCTAACACAGATCCATTCAATTCTAAAAATCAAATCTACCCACATTATTTAGTTCAGTTCAGACTAGTTCATTGTGTGAAGTTCGAAACGTGTGCGATAATTAGTTGTGATTTTATAAATTTATTAACAAAGTAATCGGTCATAATTTCCGCGAATGGAGCAATATCGAGCAGCGTGTCGTCATTAAGTACCTCCATAAGAAGGGGCTATCATCAAAAGCCATCCATGATGACATGGTCAGTACATTAGGCGATTGTGCTCTGTCATATTCATCCGTCAAAAAATGGATAGCAGAATTTAAGCGTGGTAGAGAGAGTGTGAAAGATGAACCCCGCTCTGGAAGGCCTTCGACGTCAACTACTGACGAAAATATTAAAAAAGTACTTGATTTAATAATGGGAGACCGCAGATTAAAAATTAGAGAGATAGCCGAGATTATAGGCATCTCTTATGAACGAACTCAAAACATCATTGTCAACGAGTTGGGTTTCCACAAGGTGTCTGCGAGGTGGGTTCCGCGACTGCTTTCAGTTGAACAAAAAAGGACGCGATTGACTATTTCACGCGACTGTTTGGAGTTATTTGAAGCCGATGCAGATGATTTTTTGAATCGTTTTGTTACTATGGACGAAACATGGGTTCATTACTGTACACCGGAAACAAAACAACAATCAAAACAGTGGAGAAGACCTGGTTCACCACCCCCTAAAAAGGCTAAGTCGATTTTGTCGGCAAATAAGGTGATGGCTTCAGTATTCTGGGACTCAAAAGGTGTGATTATGACTGATTATCTTGAAAGGGGTCAGACTATAAACTCTGATTACTATTGCACCTTACTACGTCGTTTACGAGAGGAAATAAAAGAAAAACGTCGAGGATTGCTCAGAAGAAAAGTCCTGTTTCATCAAGATAACGCCCGTGTTCACACGTCAGTACAGTCAATGGCTGGAATTCACAACTGTGGCTTTGAACTGCTACCGCATCCGCCGTATTCACCTGATCGGGCACCATCAGACGTCTTTCTGTTCCCTAACCTAAAAAAGCACTTGGGAGGTCAAAGATTTTCGACAAACGACGAGGTCAAAGCAGCTGTAGACGCATATTTTGACTCTAAGGAAGAATCATTTTTTTTAACGGTCTAAATGCTTGGAAGGGGAGGTGGCAAAAGTGTATTGAACTTGATGGTGATTATGTAGAAAAATAAAAATATACCTGATTTAGTATGTGTTTATTTTCTTGGTTAGGCCGAGTACTTTTCAATCCACCCTCGTACCTTGAGGTTGAGTTACATTATAGAAATTGTCGTAGGGATCTCAATTCTTTTTTAAAATAAATACAGCTCCTGTAAGTCGCTGATAATGAAGCTGTCCATAGGTGAAAGCATTTTTGAAATTGTATTAGTAGTTTTTCACTTTATTCATTACAAACAAACAATCAAACATACAAAATCAAAAATCTTTAGATTAGAATAGAATAGAATAGAATAGAACAGTTTAGATTAGACGATGTTCTCCCAGACGAATTCTACCTCAGCTATTCACATATCTTCCGGTTAATAATAAGTAAAAAAAGTAGTTTCAGCCTATAAATGTCCCACTGCTGAGCTCATGTAGCTCAGGGGCTAGGCCCTCGCATTAAATTTCATAGTACGCGAGTGAGTGGGTTCGATTACCGGTGCCGGCACCACTGAAATTGTTAATTGTAATTTTAATTGCTGATATACCACGTGCCCGGCGTTGAAGGAAAACATCGTGAGAAAACCTGCATGCCTGAGAAATAAAAAATATTTCGAAGACATGTGCAGTCCGCCAACACGCATTGGAGCAGCGTGGCGGATTGTTCCTAGCTCCATAACCCTCTCAGTAATAATAAGTGATCGACAATAAATTTTAGTTTGTTATTAAAATAGTTCCATCGATATTGATATCATAATTATAATGTTTCAAGAGACTTTTCTACGCTGTCAAGCCGGTAGAGGTGAGGCAAGGGCGCGGTGGCTTTTGTAACTCTTCACTGGATGTTGTTAGCATTTTGATCGAGTGGAATCTTCCATAATGTTGGAAATCAACCGAGTATCAATACTATGACTCTTAACATTATGTCTTATTCTAAAACAAAAATGATCTTAACAATTCTTTGTATTCAGCTTTTAAAAAAGATTTATCATCTAAAATGGATTCAAGTTATCTTAAGAACGACCGTTTCCATTTTTTAGGTGATAAACTCAGTACACTATTATCAATCAAATATTTAAATTCAGAAAATAAATCTAGAAACTACGATTTTGGCTGTGAAAAAACTGCCTGTCTCGGCTAATTTACCTGCATATAACAGTACAACCGTATTGCTAAGGCTTTAGTTAAAGGAAAGTAATAATGAGGAATTGTCTACATTGTTACTTTGGGATATCCCAACATTTACAATAATCAATTATGGTTTCAAATACGAGTGGTATTCTGACACTCTTTCATACATACATACAATCACGCCTATTTTCCATGAAAGGGGTAGGCAGAGGCTACGGTCGGACGTAACGATTGGCGAACCACGTTGCCGCCATTTTGGTACGAGTGAAGAAATTATTACTCCCATTGCGTTTCAAAGAGCAGTAGTACAATGACAGAATTGCATATTATGGTGTTAATCTGAACGAATATAGGCTGTCAGTACAATACCTTAGTCGCCTCTTAAGACAACTCGTTAGGAAAGAGGCAGGTGCAGGTATTCTACTCTGTCGAACATCTATCGGGAAAGTTGAATTGTTATACTACTTAAACTTTTTTATTTGTTGGTATAAATAATAATAGTACTATTTATATCGACAAATAAAAAAGTTTCTAACAGATTAACCAAAAATAAAAGAAACAAAATTTTTATGGCATAGTTTTAATGGCGAAGCCAGATCTTTTGCAACAATTTAAACCAGTTATTACGAAAATATGTAGGTAAGTGAGTGAAGATGTATTAATGTAAACGCCGCTAACATAAGCGATAAGTAATCTATCGCAACAAAATGTTACATGTTTACACAAACAAATATTTTTTAAAACTTGTTTCAATTGATTAATGAAACCGACTGTACTTCCGTTTAAAGCGGGCACTTTTTGCTAATAATTTCCGTGTTTTACTTATTTTTCATGCTAATTAGATGCAAATTTCTTGCCGTTCCTTTGCCATATAGTCATCGGACGTAACCGTAATCAAGAAAGTCTTTAAGCCAATTTTTTTATTTTACTCTTAGTAATTTAAAGTGCTGTAAATCGAGGTTGCAAATGTCCACTTGAATTTTAACAGAGTTATTTGATTATCTGTTACCAGAAATGTAGGTACTATATTCTAAGCACCAAGCTTTGGAATATTATATTAGCTGCCGATCATGACAAATCTTCGCTAAGACAAATAGTAGTCGCTTCCGTGTTGCCACAGCAAATTATATCAAATGCGAACTCAGCAATGGTTGTAAAAACTTAATATGGTCTTCTAGTCGACGCAACAGCCCAGTTTAACGGCATATCATCAAATCAAACTAACGAACCACTATGGTAGAGAAACGCGTTGCGAAACTATTATAATGCTCTTAAACCTGATATTTAAAGCTTCGAAATCAGAAGAATTTAATTTGAAGTGAAATTTTAATATGGAATTGATATCTGCGCGTAGATGTCCATCATTTAACTAATCTATTGATTTGTTACTATTTAAAGAAAGGGAAATGACTGTCTGCTTAGCGGCTTTGATTTTAAAATACGATGATAATTTTGTGTTGTTGTTAATGTGCCGTGTGGTGGCGGCTCGTTAAAAGAATACTACCACTCCATCTCATCCAATGGATCTCGTAAAAGGCGAGTAAGGAAAAAACTGCACTGTGCACCTAATAGCGCATGGTGGCGATGGGCTCACCACCTATCACACAAAGTGCATTATATTGTTTTGGTGAAACGTGGATTGTGGCAGTCATCTGCTTTTGCAGTGAGTGCCCAGTCTCTGACTAACTTATGGGATACAGTCGTGATCTTATGTATGTATGATATTTTGCGGTTGACATCATCTATATATATTTCATTATCCTAGCTGTTCCAGTTTCTGACGAAATTGGATAGGGTAGTGTTCGTATGCTTACAAGGATACCAGAAATTGCTGGGTTAACGTGGTGTACACTAGCTGTAATTATAAGAATTCTAAGTGGTAATGATACTACATTTGTCTTCATAACATTATACGTTTGTTACAGGGATGAGATGTATTTACGATACCAGGTTTAAAAACGAGGGCTGCGCTTCAAAGTAGGGCGCCCTGGTAAGGTCAAGAAATACTTGCAAGTGCGTTGGAAGTATTTCTACTGCGTAGCGGCGCACTGTTAATCCCGAGTCCACGAGTACGAGGGCGGCGGACGCCGTCTGTGACTATATTATTATTTACAACTATTATCTAATTATTATCCATACAAAAAAATGTTCACAGTTTTACCACACTGTTATTTACAGTTCCAAAATCGTAATAAGTTCTTATTTTCAATAACAAGAAATTAACACCGAGTCAATATACAAAAAACAGGTTTATTTATTTACACGCTAAATTTTAAAGGAAACTTTAAAAATGAATTAAAACATTAATAAATTATCTTTAATCAATAAACTCGCAAAATAAGGTCTCGGCCAGGTTTCGAAAAATGAAAAAAAAATATTTACTTCAATTTATTAAACATTACTATTACTACTTACTATTTAAAATACTTTCGTATACGCAATAATGTGTCTTATTTGTATATCTGTAAGGATTAATGGCACGATAGTTCTCTATTTGAAAGAGCTTAAGTTACGAATGAGCTTAACGTTTACGCAGTTACGTTCCTTATAGCGCTATGGATAGGCCAGCAATTTCCCTAACGAATCCCACCCGAGCCACAGGCGCCCGAAATACATATATTTCAATTTGTGAACTCGGGCCACTAAGGACGGCACGGCCTCCGAGCTCCGAACTCGGAACAAGCGTCCGCCGCCCTCGTACTCGCGGACTCGGATTGTCAGTACGGGGCTACGCAGTAGAAATTCTTCCAACGCACTTGCAAGTATCATTTTCCGGTACCAGGGCGCCCTAATTTGAAGTGCAGCCCTGGTTTTAAAACCTGGTATCGTAAATACCTCTCATCTCTTAAGACAGAATACTGCTAAATACAAGTATTTTAAAACCTGGTTTTCGGCCCTGGTTTTTTACATACTCGTACTTGGAAGCCCAGGTATTGAATTTTGCAAGTAAATCTCATCCCTGCTTTGTTATTTAGTATCATATTGCCAGATGTATCACAGTTATTCTTGAAAACAGATAATTATCAATTATAGATCATTTTGGGCAAGCGCCCAAATTGAACGCACTCAAGATTGGCTATCTGAAAACTAAATCTCAGGACTGGTTCGCAAAAAATATCGAACACTTACAGTCTTAAGACTAGACTGAAAGTGTAAGAGTGATTTAAAACAATTTGTTATCTCAGTTCTTAGCTACAAAGAGTGGGCTAGGCGTTAGAGGTATTAAAGCACTTACTGCTTAATTATAATAAAAAATTACGCTCCAGTGTTGCTGAAACGCAAATTAAACACTCGAGTGGCTCGCTGTCAAGATGCAACATTTCTTAGAAAATTTCAAGGTAAATTAGAGCTGAAAAGGATAAAAAAATGACTAGTGATTATTGTTTTTATGGCAGCCCTTTTTTATGATGACCTTCTGCCCGATTTCAACTACTTTGTCATCTGACTGACGACTTTCAGTCTGAAGGGCACTGAGAGCTAGTGTAATCACTGGGCATAGTCACAAGGAGACGGGCGCAGTGTAGTGCCACACAGAAATGTTCTGGGTGACACAGCACAACACAGCATTTGTTACGAGCAGACATTGCACTTACCATCACGAGAAAGTATTGCCCGCCTCGTCAATTTATCCAATAAAAAAAGGAACACTCGACAGTACTTCCAGAGCCGAAACTGTTTATCATATTAAGTGGAAAATCGCTCATGTGATGGCAATGCCACATTCTGAATTGCGAAGCCCTATGAAACTGTAAATACCATAAAATATCGGTATAAATCTCAGATGCCCCGTATTTTCACTATTTTTTTATAGTCCCGGTGAGTATATAATATACCCTACCTGCGTCTTCCTGATTTACCCAATTAGATGCCATTTGTAATCTAGTTTGTGCCAACGATCCTCTACTTTATTTAAAGTCCCTTAGTCTTCTCGTTTACCACTCCTGGAACGAAACATTGAGATGGATTTTCTTACACCGCTATCAAAATTGGCATTACCCAATCTTTTATACAAATAATAAACACTAAATTGCTAAGATCCGCATTAATATTGCATTACTTTACATGCGAATCGTAACAAATTGACTTTCAAGTAAGCAAAGTAACGCCTGGTTTTATTAGCGTAAACAACAGAACAAAAGTTATAAAAACATAGAGCTTACCTCCATTGAATTGGGCAGCATGACGCCTTCGAGGCGCCCCGCGCCCTCTCTTTCATCCTGAAAAATATTTGACTATGAAAATAATATAAGGGGCGTAAGACAAACACATACAGTTAAATATTTTTAATAAACATAAAGGAACTAGATTGTCATATTCAATACAAATGTGAGTATGTAGCTATACCTGTGACGTAACTAAATAACAAAATATACCAAACTTAACATCGTTTAACCTAAAACCTTAGCTAACTTCCAATCAACTAGACCATAAACAACAAAATTGATCATATGAATAAAAACATCGCAGCAATTGAAAAAATTGGACGTTAAATTTTTGAAATGGAATTTAAGAAGATACATTTTAATAGGAACTCAATTCACACTTGAGACTATTCTTTGTAAAATTAATTATAATGTCGTCGTCGTCGTCGTTTCAGCCTATCAATAGTCCACTGTTGAACATAGGCCTCCCCCATCGATTGCCACAAAAGTTTGTAGCTCTCGTTTTGGGGGGATTTTGCCATAGTTGCCACGCTTGGCAGACGGGTTGGCAACCGCAGTTTATTTTTTCAGATGTTCCAGCAAGATGCTGCTGCCCATCTCCTGGTTTTCATTTTTCCTCTGTTGACTTTTACGACACCCACGGGATGAGAGGGGGTGGTAGATTCTCTTAAGCCGCTACCACACGGCTATTATAATGTAGTAGTATGATATATATGAATATGTATGATGTTTATGAGCGGAACATCGATGTTTGGTATCGTTTGCATCCCTAGACTGGAGTCGAAGAATTTCATAATTTCTCATTTTTTAAATCTTTCAGTATGTATATACTTATATATTTATTAATTGAATCTTGCCAAAAATTTTAATGTTGAGCGTGGTTTGGTTTTCTTTTAGACTATTCCTTGTAGTAAAAAAAAGTAAAAAAAAGGTCTACAAAATAAGAGGATACCTACGGAATTTCTTTCGCCTGTTTCTTCTCCGTCAGAGGAACGTCATTACGAAACGGCGGTAGATTGTAAAGAAATGACGTTTGACAAACTTAATTTATATTTCTTACGTCGAAAAGTAAATAATTTTTATTTCATTTCATTTCACATTTTTTTTCATTTTCATTTCATTTCACATATTTGAAAACAAGTGTAAGTATGTAACTATAATCACAGAGCAGAGCACGAACGGAATGAATGAACGATGTCGATGCTTGACACTTGCCGATGTATCGACAAGTGTCAATGATGAGTCAATGAATGAGTGAAGATGTTTATGAGCGGAACATCGATGTTTTGCAAACATCAATATATCGTTTGCATCCCTAGTCGCAGGTTATAAAAAAGCCTGATTTTTAAAAAAAAGTCCGGTCTTCAGCAGGCAATACAACTCAATACATTGTAATTCCATACATACATTCACGTCACCTTCCCATAAAAGGGGAAGGCAGAGATCACGCCCATAGACCACTTTACAATTAAATATACATTTGAAATTACATTTTGGCCACTAATAACAGTTTCCAAAAAATTGGTTTCTCCAAAAATTTTATTGTAATATCTCGACGAATAATGTGTTGAAAGTTGGATTGTGTCAATAATATTGTTCGTATAGTATAGGTATACGCACAGGGTTTGCCGGCACCGGCAAGGGTAAATCCGCTCTGTAATGAAATCCGGGCGGAATCCGGTCTTGGCTGTTAAAATACGGTCAAGACTGGATTTATCCGGCCAGAGGGTTACCCTTGTTACAAGTATATACAAGATAAACACAGAGTAAAAAGTCCAAAAAATTAGCATGTGTTACTAAAGGGGAACGTTTGCATAATTTACCCTGTTCATCACGGCATAAAGCTTTTCACACATGAATAGCTTTTTTAAAACCTAGACAGTGATCACTTGAAGGCAACGATGTGCGTTAGAAACAATTATGGATAAATACTAGCTTGTCGTTACTTGTAGCAAGAAGGGGTTACTTGATTTGAAATTCCAATTTAAATTTATTTATAGCGTTACAATTGTTACCTGTTTAAATTACTATGAATGTATTTACTGGACTGTTAATGTAAAGGTGTAATTTAATGAAATTCTAAACGTGAATTATGTTTCATTAGAATCTCATTAAAATAAGAGTAATTTCAAAATATTAAGAGAATGTTATTTATACATATATATCGTACTCGTGTTATTCAGCTCCATAATGTCAAATGCTAATGAAGATAACTGTACATTATGATAATCATCATCATCATTTCAACCTATCACTAGTCCACTGATGCTGCTGCCCATATCCTGGTTTTAATTTTACCTCTTTCGACTTTCACGACACCCACGGGTTCAGATGGGGTGGTAGATTCTTTGAAGCCGCCACCACATGGCCCTAATGAAAAATCATTTAAAAATTATGATAATGAGTATTAGTAATCAGTGCAAGTCTTAATTTTCTTGAGGTAAATTAAACTTGTTGCTATACGGTTCCGCACAGCATTTTAAAAACGTCTTATCGAAAATTAGAGGACTGATTGTTTAGTTTTTAGGGTTATTTATTTCTTTAACATAAATAAGTAACCGGAGCCGTATGGCAACAAGTGTAGTCGATTATCGTTATCATCATGACATATACTAGTAAAATTTTTGTGATGACCAAGAAAATGATTTCAACATATTGGATTCTGCAGTTTACTTTTACCAAGATATTGAGAACACAGCGTTGATACTGCCGAACAACTGACTATTAAATCATTATAATTTTCAACGACAAAGTTTGCGTAGCCGTAATGAAAGAGAATAAATATAGCTACTGTACCTTACTCTATAGCCATACGGTAGCTCAAGGACTGGGCGCTTTCCTTATATTACATAGCACGCGAGTAACCTGAGTTAGGTCCCGCGTTTTAAGTGCTGATTAACCACGTGCTCAGTGGTGAAGAAAAACATCGTGAGGAAACCTGCATGTCTGAGGAATCAAAATGTTGAAGACATGTGATGTCCGCTAACCCGTATTCAAGCAGCGTGGAGGAGATTTCCGGGCTCCAAAACCCTCTCAGAAATGGGAAAAGGCCTGTGCTCAGCAGTTAGACATTTAGATGCTGTTAATTTACTTTACTTTTAAGTAATGCCTGAGTTTAGTTAAAAATAAAGTAACACTGTGTACTAACTATATTTCTATCAATTTGTTAATTTTTTCAAGTAAATTTATTGCAAATCAGTTGTCGGTCGCGACACCTCGTCGACTTCTATCCGTTTTATTCTAATTAATAATCTTATTGCTTTTATCGCTGTTTCAGATCTAGTAGAATCAAATGTCATGAAATAGTTTTATCATGGTCAACATCTTTGTTTCAGGCTATCCTATCCTTTGTCCCTACCAATCTTTATAAATATGAACAAAATATAATGGCCTGCTGTAATAATCAAACTACACTATTTTTATTTAAATCTACGAGTCACACTTTATTTAGATTTAAAGAAAAATCAATTAATGGATAAAATTATTAAAAGGATTAATTAATAAATATACCTCGGTTACATACGAGTTAGTAGAAAAGAATACTTCGTTAATATATGTATTAGTTAAATAAGGAAATAAGGTATTAATTCAGTATGTACGCGCTATTAAAGACATGCCGTAATCGGTCCTCAACTTGTCAATTATTGCTAACAAGATCGAGACTGCTGGTGGAGACGTAAATTGTAGGTTGTTAATTATCCTGAGTTTCATAGCTCAATGATTAGTTAATAAAAAGACGATTTAAAGATGCCAGACTAGTTATTTAGGACACAGTTACTGTTAACGGTAACCACATATTCATATTGAATTTACCGATGAAGAATCTGGAAACTTAAACTAAGAATAATGTTTTTTAAATTATCATCGTGATAGTGAGAAAAAGGAAATCAAAAAATAAGAGAGGCAGTGGCTTCAAATATCTCGCGGCAGAAAGGTTAAAAGATAGTTCCTGCAACATTTTTTGTTGCATTTTAAGAAACCCGTATGAATTTATACTAGTCAATAGTAAAAAACTTAAAAGTATCTTCATTTGAAAGAGTCTCACCACTGCTTTTTTTTGGATCATCAATATACGGCCGTATACCAAATTTTAAACTTAAAATATTCAGACCGTCGGTTGGGTGGACAGCCTGAAACTATAGCGCTGTAACATACTTACGATCGATCCGACGGACAGACCGGCTTTGGAAGGGTAGAAAATACATTAGAAGATTGATACTGATATAGACTGACTGACTGATATTGACTGATATTCAGATTGTCTTACGGACGGACCAAAATACAAAAGTTGTTTAGGAACCCTAAAATGCTACGTGACTTTCTTTACTTATGGGCAGGTTTAACATTTTTTTTAAATAAATTTAAAAGACCATATAGAAGGCTTATAAAAATCTATAAATTAACTTAGTGTATTCTCTGTCTATCGATAGGTAATAAAAGGCAATGGTACGAAAGTTCGCATAGATAAATTGTAACCCCTATGATTTAGTCTTATTTCATCATGATATTTCAAAGGTTGTGGATTTACATACATTAGAAAGTCATCGCAAACAAAAAGCAATTGTAAAGCAATGGGAGGCTTGCAGTAACTTGATACGTGAAGCAGAAGACGAGCAAAATGGTGCATTCTCTAAAAGAGCTGTCTGGCTGACAAAGTTGGCGATGAAGATATGTTAATGTTTTGTTTGTTTATCACTTATAAATTTCTAATATATTCAATTCAATTTCTATTATGTTCAAGTTTTGCAAATTCTGATTCTTTGTAAAGTATTATATAAACATGCACAAAGTTACGCTAGTTTGAAATATGGGCTTACGCCATATCAGTTTACTTTATGCTGGACATACGAGATATGAATCGACGCTTCTAAAACTTGAATACTAAATCCTATTGATTTCCAAGATTGTTACGGCTGCTAGCAACATTTCATCTTATGTCGCTGATTTGTTCAACAGATATTCAGACGCGCGCGTGGGCAATCTCCCACTGTCAAACGGCGTGGACTACGCTCACTTATCGCCATCACAGTATATCACGGCACTGAAGAACGACGAGACAAATGCGTAACGCAACGACGTTCGCCGAATGTCCGACGGGCAGTGAAAGCAAAATGCTACGTTCCCACGATACGATTTCGGTTAGGGTTGATAAATGTCCGGAAATTGAATTAAAACTGACATGTTGCTTAAATATAGCTACGCTGCAACAAGTCGGTGACAGTGTACCTCAATTCTGATTCCTCATTGAGGATTGGTAGTAAGATTCCTATGCAGGGATCCGTCTAGGTAGGTACCACCGGATTACTTTGTTTCGGTTAAAAAGGCACTGATAGCTAGTGTAATTACTGGGCATAGGAGACGATCAGAATTAAAAACTGATGTCTCACAGTCACGTGCAAACGTTGCACTTACAATAAGGTGAACGGTTTCTTCTATAAAAAAGGGATATATGTTAATATCAATGAGTCACAGTTACCACCAGATATCAGGTAAAGTGTGTGCTTGATATATAAAACAATTATATAACATCGAATTGACTCGTCACGATATCTCCAGAACTACAAACCTATTGTCTTGAAATTAGCATACGATGGATTTTGCGAATATACTCATAAATGGGTATATGGGCTGAAACTGTTTTTCTTTATAAACACTTTTAAATTGCACTAAAATAAGATAATATAATATATCGAAAAACCAAAAAATTATATCTGTTTCTACATCTAATCGGTTTCAATCTAATTTAGCGATCAGCATTTGCAAATTTTCTGTTTTCATCTTGAAATATAACTTGCGTCATTGAATGTTTGTTCTTGTGTTGTACGTAAATTACATTTCGGTAATGTCCGATGCGCTTTGAAAGCGAATGTTAAGTTCCCACGATACGATTTTGGATAGGGAAATAACGAGATCGTTATTTCCCTTTTGATTGCTTTTTATTATACAAAAATATTTTGCGGAATATAATAAAAACGATTATTGCTTTCTCATATAGCATGGTAGATACGAGCATTTACAGTGCGGGACTTTATTATTTAGAAGGGTTAATAGTCATTCAAAACCTTTATTTATCTAGGCTGAATGCTAAATTAATGCACAGAAAAACACGTATTCAACGTTTATTTATAAAATATTGGCTTTGACTGGGGTTCAAACAAGAAAACACTAACCGGCGTCTAAATTTGAGTTAATAATTTTATTAATATAATAAGAATTAAATACAATCTACTCGGTATGTCATCTATGTGTCATCCCGTTGACGTTTTAGGGGTCTAAGAGTATTAATATATTTCATTACAATTCCTTGCAGAAAACAGACGTAGTAAATCCGCAGTAAACAGTTGTGTAAAAACATTACTATGTTTCGGTCTAAAGGGCCCTGATAGCCAGTGTGATCAATGAGAGTCTGAGACCTAAGAACTGATGTTTCAGGATGATGAGTGTAGTGAGGTGCCACTCAGAAACCTTGTTATTGGCTGACGTTACACTTACCACCTGGTGAAACTTTTGCTCGTATCGTCACTTCCTTATATAAATAATAACGAACATATCAGATGTTGTGCAGCATAAGCATATCTATTTGCAAGGCATTTGTTTAGGAGCTGTGATGATGAGATGACCGTTAACTGTTTCATAATGTTGATAAATAAATAACCGCACCCAGATCTACTTTTAGAGACATTATAGTAAAACAATCTCTCTACTGGGTTTTTAGAAGACTGGATAATGCGTTATGACAGTAAACTGTAAATTTCAATTCATGTGTCATTCGCATGAAATCCCAGCTATAAACTTATTGGTTTTCCTATCAGAATGATTTGTGGCAGTTCCGTGACTGGACATTGCATTCGAACCTCTCTCAGGTCATATAACTTAAGCTTTTAAGTATAAACGAGATGAAAGGGGAGTCGCATGCACACAACTAGATCTGAAAACCGACGATTTGTGTTTCTGCACAAATGTTGGTTCCGACAGGGATTCGAAACCATGACCCGCGGCATAGAAGTCAAGTACTCTGACCACTAGGCGACGCGGTAGACGATGAGACTGAGGATTAAGATGGACTGCCCCTCTTGCCCAACTTCACACCGAAATTCCGTAGGAGCGTAGTACTTCCCTGGTCGAACCTCTCTCCGGTCATATAACTTAAGCTTTTACACATTTTTACACATTTATGAGTTCTAATAAAGTTTTGACTCACGTGGGCAAAATACGCCCCTCTGTTTCTTCGCCATTGTTAATAGTCCACTACTGGATTTAATCCTCTTCCAAGAAGGGAGGATTATCCCAAACCAGTGGCAGATTTGACATTTCACTAAATGGAATAAATTGAATGATTTTTTATACAAGCTTTAATAAGGCTTTTCCATGAGACGAATAATGTTAATTTCCTGATATTTTGCCGTGAAGCAGTAGTGTGCAAACATTACTGTTTCGAATGAAGGGAAGTAAGTTAATTTGCTAAGTATAATGGATTTCCGCAAAGTAACGCCTGATTCTATTAACTATATTACTGTTTCGGTCATAAGGGCACTGAAAGCTAGTGTAAATGCAAATTACTAGGGATGTAAGACTTAAGAATTTTGACTCAGGGTGACGAACGCAGTGTGGTGTCACAGCACACAACAGACGTTGCACTTACCATCAGGTGAATGTTTTGCTCGTCACGTCACTTTCTCCTTTAAAAAAATGTCTGAAAAGTGTATTTTTTTTAAGATAGAATCAGACAACCCTAACAACCGCGCGTGATTTCGCACGCGTCCCCGTCGCACTCATTTTGTGACACTCAAACAGACAAGGACAGCCGTCGTCCAACATATCGGACGATTTGTTCTATTTAGTGTAGTGGAGCTTCCTTTCTCTCGGGCCCGAAAGCGATACTAACTTTGCTACGCTTTGAAGATTATGCGTTTGCATAAAATATCAAAGCGTGTTTTGTAAAATTCATGTGATATAACGTATACAGGAATAATATTCCATTAATGGAATGATGATATATATGTTATGTTAACATTAGACGAATATAATATCAGCGGCGAAGAAATGCCGCAATATATACAATCAAACCCGAAAAAAACTTCTCTTTGAATTCGTACCCAAACCCACAATTCAGCAGTAAGTATTCACCGGTAAAATAAATAATTTTACAGGTATGATTACGATTCAGGCAACCGTCTCGGTAGGTACCACCGCAGTGCCAATCTGCCGTCAAGCAGTAGTTTGCAAACTTTGTTTCGATCAGAAGGGCACAGTTAATATAATTTCTGAGCATATGAAACTAAGAAATTATATCCCATGGTGACGAAAGCAATATGGTGCCATACAAAAATGAGTGACACAGCATTTGTTGCACTTACCATCAGGTGAACGAATTGCTTATCACGTCAATTTCATTACTTTAAAAGCCAAACACAGTCACAAAAGGGCACTCTGTGACAACACTCATTAAAAATGTATCACACCCGTGATTTAGTAATTTGTTCATACTATATCGTCTAAATTGCACAAGCAGTGTTTCGTTCGCTTAGTATTTTAAGTCAAGAGCACGACAAACACCTAAATTACATTATTTTTTAAATATATTAGCGATTCAAATATAAATATATTAACAAAGGCGTAAAGTGGTCAGTCTGTCTGCGTTCTACAGGAAACTTAGTGAAGAGTTTGTGCAGGAATCGCACGATTTAATTCAGACTTCCCCTTGCCATCAACGGACAACTAGACGCATTTACATAATGTCGCTATTGATATACGAATGCTATATTCGGATCAAACGTTTTGTTTCGTCATCAGGCGTACAGCAAAGATCTGGAATAATTTCCCTTCATCAGTCTTTCCGTCTGATTATAATGTGTTGCCTATAACGATAAAACCAAACTGATTTTGTAAACGCACTAGTTTAGTACTAGTGCTTTTACCATCCAAGTCTGTATCTCCACTTCCCACCAGATGGGATCTTAGTTAAGCACTAGCTAATTAATAATAAAAAATAGAAGCATATTCTCAGTTACATAAGTTAACATAAATATAACATATATTTCTGCATTGCTTAGTTTTAGCTTTTATTTTACTTTTTTTTTGTTTGATCGATTGAATGTTTTATTTTATTTGTTGTCTTCCATATTTCTGTATTGTTTACAAATCTGCCTGTATTTTTGTGTGTGCCTTAAATAAATTTCTCTTTTTTGATTTTTGATGACAGATATAGCTCAAAGAATATTACAGATTTTTCTGATTATAGACAGTAAGCCTACGGCTAAATTAGTCTTTCTTTTATTACGAGTACATCTGAATATGTTCTGGCTCTTAATGAATTTTATAATCCACGCAATAAAACGGTAAAACTGTAAAGTTAGCAAATAAAATGATCAGCCTTTACAGGCCCTAATGGAATATTTGTAAAACAGTTATATACATATGTGTATATGTAAGTTTAGAGCCTTTAGAATTCATTAATTAGTACTTATTTTTTTTAATAAATAATTTTAAATTTTAATTGATTATAATCCATTAGTGTAAAAAAAGTTGGTAAAAAAAACAATGGCGCCATTTTTTCTATGCATATCGTAATATGCATGGCTACTCATAATTAGGTATATAGAAAGTTTAGCCACAAATTACTTAAGAAATGTAAAGTTGGCCATAATCAAGAACATACATACATAGAGTCACCCCTCTCCCCATCGGGGTATGTGGAGACCACATCTTTCCATTTGTCGTCTCTTCTCTCATCTTGGACAAACCAATGTTCAGCAGTGGACTGCTTGTAGACTGATTATAATGATGATGATTAAATTAGACGGCAGTCCAGTAATAGAAAAAAATGTTCATTCATGCTTGAGAGTTTAAAGCTAAATATGTAGTTTTTTGCTTAGATTGAGAATAATTATCACTTATACATTTCATTTAAAATTGTAATTTATACTTGCCGTTAGATGAACCGTGATCGTGATTTGAATGCTAATGAAAGTCGCTGATAAATAACAATTACATAATAATCATATGTTTAAGTTCATGTAATTAATTATTCTGTTGAAAAAAAAAATGACTAGTTAAAATGAAGCCAGGTTTAACATACTTAAATTAGATGATGTATTAAATTACTTTAATGGACCGAATTCTTAAAAAAACACTACGTTTGTAAATAATATGCCATCGTAAGACACCATCATAATTCTACTAAACATACACAGGTCTCCACCACAGATTCATCATCATAATCATCATATCAGCCTATCACTAGTTCACTGCTGAACCTAGGCCTCCCCCATAGATTGTCACAAAACACGGTCCTGAGCCACCTGTATCCACTGTATTTCTTCAAAACCGTGCTGGTCGTTGTTCCACATAGTAGGGGGATAAATACTATATCATAATAGTAGTAAAAGTAATAGTAGTAGCACTATTACTTTTCAAGTTTTCTACAATAGTACAGATAGAGAAATTATAAAAAAAAACCTTTGTCAGGCAGTATTTTTCCGCTAAGATATTCTACTCGATTTACCACAAGCAGTCGCCATCTTGTGATGCTAACCAACGCGCATCCAAAGTTGCAAAAACGTCTATGGTGTTAATGCCCGTGCAATTAAGCCCTAATGAAATGATGTCAAATCAAGCTAGCGTTTCTCAGATTGACTTCAATTAAACTCTAAACCCCGTAATGTTTACGCGAAACGATTTCAAGTCATCTGGGCTTGATTTCTTAGAATTCGAAGTATCAAAGCCAATGCTCATATAGCGAAACAACAAGCAATTATCACGGCATTGCTACTGCATTGAAAATATAAGTAAAAAATAATTGAAGACATTAACATGAACATAGCATAAGTGACAATAAGATAAAAAATATTTTAAAAAATATCCATTAGATGACGAGCTCCGTTGAAAACATGAATAACAACTAAGCAGTACTTTTACTAAAAATTGTGCTACTTTTGGCTTTATAAATAGACATGTAAATTGTCAACGTTTCTTACAGCCTTGAACATACTTTAGATCGGTTACCCAAGTAACACACAGGCTGAAATTATAGCAACAAGTCAGCCTTTTAACAGTAGTAGGTTTTACTAAAGATGTATAACATATTTCCTTGACTCTTGTACAGCCTTGCTAGTTAAGAACTGTAGAAGAGAAGGAAAAGTATAACAAGCATTATAATAGTTAATTCGAATACTTTTGTTCATACATCAGTCGTAACTTAGGTTCCTAGCTAGTAAAGAAGGCCTCGGCTTGTTAGTGGCTGGTTAATGAAGTAACTTATACCTCTTGTGCAGCTGCCTGTTACCGTTATAGGTTGCTTTCATTTAGTAGATCTACTCTCTAAAATGCCGTCCAATTAGGCTTAATAACGGCCGGTACGGAATCTCTTGAAAAACTTTGTTCTCTATAAGAGAATATTTTTTTACTTTTTTTATTTTATTCTAGTACTGGAAAACTTACAGCCAACTATAATGGTGGCACTTCACTTGGCGTTGCGTTTTCGCGTATTTGCTTTATTTTCCGAAAGCGACCACATGTGGAGGATTTATTTGTCTATATTTGCCCTTTTTGCACGAACAAGACAAATACTCAAATAGACAAAGAAATGCCAAATATTTGGGCTTACTGTCCACACATGGCTCGCACAGTAGCGGGATCGACGGCAGCAAGTACAGACGTGTTCGGCTCGATGGATTGGGACTGCACAAATTATGTTGTGTTGCGATTTCTTGAGTTTTACCAAATGCATCTTTGTATTTGGAATCCAAAACATGTATCCCATAATAAATGCAGTCAACGACGCTTGGATCGATATCAAAAATTATTTAAGATTTTCATTTATACAAAAATGAATCGCTAAATGTGAGCGCAAAACTCGAGAACAACTCATTGAGCCTGGTACACACCTGATTTGACAGAACGAGATCTGTCAGATAAGCAAGTTAATATACCGCTATAGCCTATATAACCGCTATAGCCTATATATAACTAGGGCTACTTTAATTTTAAATATGCTGGACGTTCGTATTCATCATCATTTCAGCCTATCACTAGTCCACTGCTGAATATAGGCCTCCCCCATAGATTGCTACAAAGTTTGTAGCTCTCATTTTGGGGGAAATTTGCCATAGTTGCCACGCTTGGAAAGCGGGTTGGCAACTGCAGTTTATTTATTCTGATGTTCCAGGAAGATGCTGCTGCCCATCTTCTGGTTTTAATTTTCCCGCTGTCAACTTTTACGGCACCCACGGGATGAGATGGGCTGGTAGGATTCCTATGCAAGAATCCGTCTAGGTAGGTACCACCCCAGGGCCAGTTATTCTGCCGTGAAGCAGTAGTGTGCAAGCATTACTGTGTTTGAAGGGCACTGTGAGCTCGCGTAATCACTGGGCATTTTGAGACTTAAGAACTGATGTCTCAGGGTGACGGGCGCAGTGTGGTGTCACACAGAAATGTTCTGGGTGACACAGCATTTGTTGTGGGCGGACGTTGCACTTACCATCAGGTGAACGTTTTGCTCGTTTCGTCACTTTATACAATAAACAAAAAAAAAGCCGCTACCACACAGCACGGTATCATTTCACTTAAAAATGCGATGTTACTTTAAATAATATCGTAAACGTGACAGATACTGTGTTGGAATTATTGGAGATTTTTGGCTAATTTTAACATTAGTTATCGGAAGCCTAAACAAAAGTTATCTCCTTGTATACGGTATAACAGTAATAACAGTTGCATTGAAAAGGTTAGTTGGTGAATTTATTAGAATTAATTAGACCATAATATCTTGTTCACTACTTCGGCAGTCAACATGCAAATGGAAAATCTAATTTCGACTATTGTACCCATTACTCACTTTGCAAGCAAAATATAATAGTGCCATATAAAATTAATTTATAAAATAAATACTTACATAGTAAATCAGAGAAACATTTAAACTGAAAAAATAGTTTGGTACTCAATGATAATGATTAAAAAGGTGTCAATTATTGCTTTTTAATTTTTGCGTGATGTTCTCTAATCTCGTCCTAGCTGATTTTCGACTACGGCAATGACTTCCGAATGCCATCGTGAATATTATAGTGCTACAAGTTACCAAACCGCAAACGCGGAGCACTCACTCGTCCTTACCTACCCGCGCCCAACATAATGTTCATGCGATGAGATCGAAAGTAGTCTAGGATGCAGCACGGGGAAAATATATGTCGACACGTTACACTGATAGCGATTTCGCCGTCCAAGGCTGGGTAATGAGTAACAGCCCAAGTATCAATCAATATATATTTTTGGTACTAAACAGATGTGTTGCCAACTCGCCTGCCAAGCGTTCCAGTGCAAGCTATAGCAAAATCCCTCAGTCAAATCAGATCCAATATGAGAGCTACAATTTATGTGGCTATCTATTAGGGAAGCCCATGTTCAGCAGTGGATTTGTGATAGGCTGAAACAACAACGACAACGACGACGATGAAACAGATGTTGCCATAAAAATCGGGCAAGAGGACGTAGTTATATCGCCGTAGCCTCAGTGGACTATCACGGCAGGAACGTAGGCCCCTCTCGAGTTGGGAGTGTTTCTCATAACCGTCACTATTAGCAGGCGGTTTGGCGATCGCAACGCAAGACATGTAGGTCCGGCATGTCTTAAACGGTTGTTCCGCCATCTATCGGGGGTCGATAGTTTTTTGACATCTTTAGTCGACTTTTACCACATTCACGGAATGAGAAGGGACTTTAATTTTTTTAAACGAGACGAGCGAAACGTTCGCCTGATAGTAGGTGCAACGTCTGCCCATAACAAATGCTGTCGCTCAGAATATTTGTGCATCGCACTGCGCCTTTACCACTGAGATTTCAGTTTTTAGGTCTCATATGCCCAGTTATTAACACTAGCTGTAATTGCTCTACAGAAACAATAATGTTTGCACACTATTGCTTGACGGCAGGATAACTGGCCATGTGGTTCCTATTTAGACGGATTCCTGCTTAGGAACTCCACCACCAGTAAAATTATTTTACGCCACCACAAGTCATATGTTATACATATGTGTTTAAACATAGTTTACCTTAGATCCGAATTGAATCACTAAATCAATGTACTTATTAGCAGTGATAATTTGCCCACACCAAGCATAGCTTGGGCAGCGAAAGAATGCTTCGTTTTCAAAGATGCAGTTCATCTGCATGTAAGGCAATAGACAGATTATGCTCGGCGCCTCGCAGTACTGGGTGAAGGTCACGACAAATGGCGGAGATGCGCGCAACCGACCCGCCTTGCACTGCCACCTAAGGCCGCTAACACACCCAAGGTGGCTAAATAAATCCGGTAAGGCCTAACCAAACAACAACAATACCATTCGCGATTTGTGAAGAGGAATATTTGTAGCATTTGTAAATGGTATCTTAGGGGGATTATGACGGTGGCGTCTGTCGCAGTCGGGAACTAGTTAGATAAACTTACATAATACATATCTACAATGTGATTACATAACATATCGGGTGTTTCTAGGCGAACAAAAATCTGTCTGTGTTAGTTTTCGTCCGGGACATCTTTCAACTTAAATTTGCCTTAGTTCCATTCGTGCCTTCGTAATAAATAACAACACTGTAACAGATGTATGAACAATGAAATGATTTTGTGATTCGTTACATTACAATTTAAATTATATATCTATGGAGGATCAAAATAACAATAAAACTATTTTAATTATTAATATAATTCTTCTATCAATTTCAAATGATGAGGTCATATACTGTAAACATAAACAAATATGGCTACTTAGTCAGCAAGCCTGTTGGCGATGGCGAAAAGTGAGCTACATTGGTCTGTGCCTACCACTTATATGGTAAAAATGCGTGACTGTATGTATTTATTTATGTATCGCATAGTTATATCATTTTTAGAGTTTCGTATCGCAAGGTTTTCATCGCGCTAAAAACCATGCGACTTCTTGTATATCCTGTGTTATCGCTTCCGCAATGTTAAAGTAGACACTACTCGTCTAATCTACGCGTCTCCGTACTCATTAAAATTGCTACGCTACCGTAATATATATTGAAAGCAGGTTTATGTAATTTATTTGCACAAGTTGCTTATTGAAAATATTACTGTTTGGAATGATTCGTCGTCGTCGAGTTAATTGGATAAGATCCGAATGCAAACTTTAAAGGTAATACACACCATTTTAAATTTTGCATGTGGATCTTATCCAATTAAATTTACTTTCTTTACTTCATTATAATGGATTTCCGCAAAGTAACGCCTGATTCTATTAAAAGTACTGTTCTTTGGTTTCGAAAGCTATAGTGAGCTGAACATAGTCCTTAACTATAAATTGCTTCATAAAACTACATGTTTGATTACTACTGAACTGGCCTCCGCTATAGATTGCCACAAAAGTTTGTAGCTCACATTTCGGGGGAAATTTGCCATAGTTGCCACGGTTGGCAGGCGGGTTGGCAACGCCAGTTAATTTATTCGAGAAGATGATGGTGCTCATCTCCTCGTTTTCATTTTCCTTCTGTCGACTTTTACGACACCCACATGATGAGATGGGGTGGTTGATTCTCTTAAGCCGCCACCACACGGGAACATTATTAAATAAATGTTTTTAACTAAAGCTCCTAAAAAAATGTAACATGATCGTTATAGGTACAGAAATTAAGTAGTAGGTGTATTGGATTTGAGCTAACGATTTCTTCTGTGGTAGCTAAAAAGCTTCCAGCTAAGTTAAGAATCTATATTAATATTATAAATGCGAACGTAACGCCCTGTGTCCTTCTGTCTGTTTGTTATCTTTTCACGGCTCTATCGCTAAACCTGACACAAACATAGCTGGATACACAAATATAGCATCCTGGAGACGGGACAGACATAGGATAGGATACCTTTTATCCAGTAAAATTAAAGACTTCACGGGATTTAAAAAAAAACGTACATCCACGCGAACGAAGTTGCGGGCATCAGCTAGTTATATTATGTAACCAAAAATTACCATAGACTCGCTTCGATGCTCATGCCTGGACATTTCACTTTCGCTTCATCCTCTTGCATCCGCATACTCGAACGTCGGGCACACAGCACGCAGTTTTTTAAGCGTTCGTTGCCACAGCACCAAATTTCACAATTTTTAAAACGAAATCTTTATGAACGCAAGCACTTTTAATAACTGAACTTATTTATAGTTGCTTTCTATGATGTTCCAAATCACCAAAAAATTTATTGAGGTTATTATTGTGATTGAATGCGTAATTGCTAGTAATTGGGTCTTCGGTTCTCGTCATTAACCATACTAAATTCAGCATTGGACGCTACCACTGAACGCTGGAAGAGAGTTCTTTGAGTGTGGTCCTTCTCCGTCGAGTACTCCGTTGTAACATATGGGTCTGCCCATATGTTACAAAAGGACCTAACTGGAACTTAGTTATACTATGCAAACGGTTACAATGAAAAATCATTTCAATTAAACTGAAGATAGTATACTACCAACTACTAGAAGTTAGTATGTATATGAGTATGTATGTTATGATACATGTAGTAGTAGGTAGTTCTGCTGCTGACGACGCTCAAGCGCGAGATGCAAATTTTTATAAAATGATGTGAAGAGATGAAGCGAAAAGAGGGTAAAGTATTTTATAAAAGTAACAGCTTATATACCTTAAATTTTTTAGGGGTTTTAATAAGAATAGACTAATCTGAACGGCGCAAGATGATATAATGCCCGAAAAGGCCAGTTATTCTGCCATAAATCTGTAGTGTGCAAACATTACTGTGTTTTGGTCAAAAGGCACTGAGAGCTAGTGTAATCAATAGAATAGAATAGAATAGAATAGAAAAAACATTTATTCGGCACAAGAACATAATACAGTTGAATATTAAATGAAAATAAATAAAAAGTAAACAAAATAGTTCTGTGTCGAAAAGGGGTTGGCTCAGCATGGACTGTGTAAGAATAGTCCCACACAGCGCTGATTTTCAGCCAAAAAACCTTTGAATTGGCAAACGGACGAGACTCGACTGAAAAATATTTTTATTATATTATTTTTAAAAGTAATACAATGTAATTTGAAACATACAAAATCGGATAATTTGGGTAAAAACAAAAGATTATAAAATGAATTCTATTAATTAATAATATATATGCATAATACAAAATAATGGTATTTATATAAATATGAGTAAATAAAAATATTTATAAAATTGCAAGTATCATTCAGGGAGCATCGACGCATGCGTGAGTATTTAACCTAGCATAGGAGGACAGTAAATCCGACATGTCAGATAAAAGAAACATCCTGGTGATTGCCATGATGTCTCTGGGATTCAGTAAGAAAGGTCTTGAGTTTCATTTTGAAAGCAAAAATATTATTTAAATTCCTAATTGGTGGTGGAATATTGTTCCAACACTTTGTTGCTGCATATCGAAAACTGCCTCTGAATGCAGCTGATCTGTGTGTCTGAATAGCTAATTGCTGGGAGCACTGCCTGCTAGTACAGCGTCTGTTGTCTGTAACCATAGATAGCTTCTCATGTAGATAAACAGGCTTTTCATATTTGACTACACCAAAAAGAAGACATGCTAGGTGCAGTTTACGTCTTGATTTCAATTTTAAGCTGTACTGCTTATTCAAAAAAGGTGTAATGTGACTGCGCGGGGGAACAGAATAACAAAACCTAGCACAAGCGTTCTGAACCCTTTGTACAAGACGCTGTTTACGTGCAAGCAATCTAGGTCCATAAACAGAGTCCGCATAGTTTAATTTTGAAAGCACCAGTGCTTCCACCAGCTGTGTACGTAACTCAGTGCTAAGGAAAGGTCTTATTTTATACAATATTTTTAATCTATAAAAACAAGCTTGTACACAGTCAGCTACATGTTTCTCGAATCGTAATTCAGCATCACGGAATCTGGGTGGACCCAGATTCCGAGCTTCAAGCACACGTTCAATTGGTACGCCTAAGAGCGTTGGCTGAAGGGCCGATCGAGAGGGAATGGAAGCTAAGCGTTGCCTGCTGCCCATTAATAAATACTCGTACTTCGACTTTATTGGGTTAAGAACGAGATTATTACTTTCAGCCCATGTCACTATTCGCTGCAAGTCTTCGTTTAAATATTTTATGGCAGTATCTAGGTTCTCCGTCTTAAAAGAAATGTAGACTTGGATATCGTCAGCATAAATATGGTACTTGCAGTTGCTTATGCATCCTGTGATATCTGCAGAGTATAAAATAAAAAGTATAGGGCCCAGAATCGATCCTTGAGGAACTCCTCGATTAACTGCTGCCAAACTAGATCGGAGAGGCGATCCATCGGGCATCCTTAGTTCAACGAACTGAAATCGGTTGCTGAGATAGCTGCTAAACCATTTTACAGTTTTTGTGTCAAAGCCGTAATAACTTAATTTCGACAACAGAAGAGTAACGTTGATGGTTTCAAACGCCCGAGAAAAGTCTAGCAGCACCAATAAAGTACACAATCCCTGGTCTTGTGACTCCAGAATATTATCAGTTACATCGAGTAAAGCTGACACCGTGCTGCGCCCCTTCCTGAAACCCGATTGTACCTCTGGTAAAATAGCCTGATGTTCTAAGTAATTCGTTAGCTGATGACAAACGACTTTCTCAATCACTTTCGAAAGACATGGTAAAATACTAATAGGTCTTAGATCTTTTACACCTAATGGGTTGTTATTTTTAGGTAGCGGTCGGACTATAGCTACCTTCCAATTATCCGGAAACCTAGAAGTAGCGAACGATGTGTTTATTAAATCCGTTATAGCTTTGATAGTTTCTGGGCAGGTTAAAAGAAGCATACTAAGTGTAATTCCATCGTAACCCTCAGCGTTGGAATGTAAGTTCTTTAAAACTGTAGACACAAATTCCATACTTGTCGGTTCCAGGCTGAATACACTTTCACCATATCTATTAAATTCGAAATAGGTTAAATGTGACATTTCAACATCTGAACTTCCGGGAATATTCAAAAAATGACTATTTATTTGTTCAGCATTAGTAAAATGGGATGACAATTCGTAGTTTTTTTTAAAAGGTAGGACGTATGACTTTAACTTTTTCCAAAGTTGTTCTGGTCTATGTTTTTGATTATTAATATAATTTTTATAATAAGCTGTTTTTTCAAAAAATATAGTTTTATTTACTAAAGAATTTAGACTTTTAAAATATTCTTTTTTTAAAGTTAATTTAGATTTTCTGTATTCAGACAGGGCCTTGTTTTTTAAAGAAATCATGAATTTTAAGTTATAATCACTGGGCTAGGAGACTTAAGAACTGATTTTTCAAGGTGACAGGCGCAGTGTGGTGTCACACAGAACTGTTCTGGGTGTCAGCATTTGTTATGGATAGACGTTGCAATTAACATCAGGTGAACATTTTGCTCGTCCCGTCATTTTCAAAAAAACATTATCAAAAAAATAAGAATTAGCCTTAACTACCTGTACTGAATGTAATCGCAAAGATAATACGGAGGAACGTTTGGGTTCAGTGCCAGTGACATGCAGACAGTTAAAATGCCAGTGTGAGTTGAACAGATGTTGGGTCCGTTGGCCACAAAGCTACGCGTCGTTGTAACAATCATTCTTTCATTATTTAATTTAGCTGTCTCAACACTGTTTAAATATGAGTGATAAGCGATGTGCCTTGCCACTAAAGAACGAACAGCATTCCTCAAACCGTACCTTAAATCAAAGATTGCTTCAATGTAATTCAACGACAGAGCTAAGTTTACATAGTTTATTAATTGGAAGTAATATAGTTCCGTGCGGTGGCGGCTTAAGAGAATCTACCACCCCATCTGATCCCGTGGGTGTCGTAAAAGTCGACAGAGCGAAAATTTTAACCAGAAGATGAGCAGCAGCATCGTTCTGGAACATCTGAATAAATAAACTGCGGTTGCCAACCCGCCTGCCAAGCGTGGCAACTATGGCAAAATCCTCCCAAAATTAGAGCTACATACTTTTGTGGCAATCTATGGAGGAGGGTTATGTTCAGCAGTAGAATGGTGATAGACTGAAATGATGATGATGATGAATTTACGAAAAGATGTGAATTACCTCTTTTTAATACTGATATAGTATTTATACTATTATTGGTATGATATCAGGGCCGTGAAAGCTAAGGGACCGGGCGGTCGCTTTTTGCCGTTTGGCAGGCGGATGGGCCATTGCAGTACCCACAACTCAGATGCTGCTGCATGTCATGAGTATGTGCTTATTAGATGAGGCATTCGAAATGGTTATTATACAACTGCCGGAAGAAAATGTGATGATTTACTCGACATTTCCCCTAATCGACACCCACGCGACGAAATGGAGTGGCAGATTGTCTTACGCCGTCAACGTATCCTCAACACTGATTTATCAAGGTGTATTTTTGTACTATTTAAATGAGCGAGCTCGTTGAAACTGAGAATGGTATCAGACATTCGCCAACACTAACGAGCGGGCGTTCGTTAGTCGGAGGCATCACGACCTTGCTATCACCAGTCGTTCACGATAGGTACCGGATCACAGTTAAGGCTCATAACACGCCTTTTAGCTACGAATATCCGGTTCTTTGTATCATATGCTTATATTCGATTCAAGTCTGCACATACACTAATTGGATTTTGAATGGTTATTGAAAGATTATTATCATAGTTTTGGACCTATACTAACACGTACACCATAACGTATCTTCTAAGCCGTAAAAAAGCATCTTTCCAATTTAAATGAAACTAATTTTACGGATTTTATCGCGTTAATTTTTGTTATTTATAATCCGACGTTTCGAGTGCTTTACAGCACCCATGGTCACGGGGGGACTGAGGTGACAGATGTCCTGATGTCATAGTTAACCCGGAGTACCTTCAGCTTTTAATTATTTTTTGTGGTCCGATCTACGCAGAAAGAGCTAACTGTGTCTTGAAGTCTTGCAGTGGTATGCTTGGTTTTTGAATTAATTTTATTAATTATAGGATCCCAAGCTGGTGGTAATACCCAACCATCTTCTCTATTAAAAATAGGATGTAGTTTAATTTCAATAGCCTCGCGAATCATCCTTGGTAGGAATCGGTGTTTTTTTGCGAGGATTTGTGGTTTATCAAATCTGATGTAATGGTTGGGATGATCCAGAACATGGTCACAGACTGCAGACTTCCTGGGGCGGCGATGCTTCACATCAGCTATATGTTCTTTTACGCGGGTTTTTACTGATTTTTTTGTTTGCCCTATGTAAGAGAGACCACATTCACAATCCAGCTTGTATACTCCCGAAGCTTGTTGTCTTGCAAAACTTGCTTGACATGCTGAAGCTCGGCGGCCAGGTGTTTACTGTCACAGTCCAATTTTTTTTTATATTTTTTTTTATATGAAAAGGAGAAAGTGAAGACGCATAAATCCTCTGTCTTTACACAAATACTAACTACATACAGCCTTCGCAGATGACATGTCCGTTTGTTGACCGATAGAAGGAAGACATCTAGATCGAAATGGGGCATCATGAAATTTGGGACAAGAACCGGGTGTTGTAGTAACTAAAAAAAAATGTTTAAACTTATATTATCTAAGCGTCACCAAAACAGTTTAGAAATTTGTGGAAGAAGTTAACAAATGAGAATTTTTTTACCGAGTTAGAAAAGTTAAACAGATAGAGAGAACCATTTTGTTATCGATTCTGGAAAAACGTGTAACGGCGGATTCTACTAATGACCAGATAACGAAAGGTTAGAGATGACCACTAATAATAATTTTTACATCGCAAATTTATTTATTATCTGTGGATACATTTACTTTAATTTTCTTTGCAAAGCAAACGTAGTTTATACACAAACAAGCATACATCACTAATATACAGCGCAAAGAACTTACAAAAATAGCCTTACTTAAATAGGCTCAGTGGCCGAGAATTCTGCAACGACTAAACAACTTTCTGGTGGTAGGATGCCTATGCAGGAACCCGTCTAGGAAGGTACCACCCCAGGGCCAGTTATTCTGCCGTGAAGCAGTAGTGTGCAAGCATTACTGTGTTTCGGTTTGAAGGGCACTGTGAGCTAGCATAATCACTGGGCATTAGAGACTTAAGAACTGATGTCTCAGGGTGACGGGCGCAGTGTGGTGTCACACAGAAATATTCTGTGTGACGAAGCATTTGTTGTGGGCGGACGTTGCATTTACCATCAGGTGATCGTTTTGCTCGTTTCGTCACTTTATACAATAAAAATATATATACATCTCCGTGTCAACACTACTAGTCGTTAATAGCAATTTTAATTACTAATTTACCATACACTCCGTGTTGAATGAAACCGTTGGGAAAGTTGCAAGTCAACGAATTGGAATTTTGGAATACCTAGTCGGAATCTTCCTGGTACCAAAAACCATTTAGAAATGAGAAGCCCTGTGACTGACACTGCGACGTATATTTACTTTAAGTTAATGACACCATATTAACACAAATATTCATTAAATAAAACTAAAATGTATGGATTGTTAAGTAAAAGTAAACTTAAAAACAGCCTATAAATGTCTCATTGCTGGGCATAGGCCACCTCTCATTTTTTAAGAGTGCTTTGGATGTAGGAAGAGTCCGCCACGGTGCTCAAATGCGGGTCGGCGGACTTCACATGTCCTCGAAATATTTCTATTCCTCAGACATGCAGGTTTCCTCACGATGTCTTCCTTCGCCGTTAAGTACGTGGTAAATAAGCACTTAAAATTGCAGAACAATTAGACATCGACCTCCGGCCCCTGAGCTGCTACGGCACTCCGATCTACAGATTGTATCGCACTAAATTTAAACCGTTATCTCGATATATCGAGCGGCACCCATGGTAACAGGGGGACTGGGATGTTAGACAATTAGTTAACCAGGACATTAAGTTACTTCCATAGCAGTTATTTTCTTAAAAACAACGATGCCTTAAGATGCGCCTGCGGGTGTGGCGAAATACAACTTTAGATTAATGGAAGCACGCCGTGACCTCGGTGACCTTACTCCACAAAATTATATACGCTCGTTACTCAAAACTAGACCTAATGTCGCACTTAGCAAAAGTAAAACATCATAAGAAGTGATGTAATGAAAATATATTTATTCTACAACCGAAACACAGCAGTGTTTGCACACCACTGTTTCGCGGCTGAATAACTAGCCCTGTAGCGGTACTCACCTGGACCGGAATTCCTGCATAGGAATCTTACCACCAGGTGCCTATCATACATACTTTCACAACAGGCAGCGTTATGTTGCTTTCCTACGTACATAGCACTTTGTGAAGATGGTGATGTCATTTTTTACGAATCGAACATCATGTTATCGACAACGAAAGAGTAACAATATAAATAAAAAGAACAAAGGATCAGAAAGGTCATCATCATTATTTCAGCTATCACTAATTCACTCCTGAACATAGGCCTCCCCCACAGATCGCCACAATAGTTTGTAGCTCTAATTTTGGGGTGATTTTGCCATAGTTGCCACGCTTGGCAGGCGGGTTGGCAACCGCAGTTTATTTATTCAGATGTTCCAGAAGGATGCTGCTGCGTATCTTCTGGTTTTTATTTTCCCTCTGTCGACTTTTACGACACCCATGGGATGAGATGGGGTGGCAGATTCTAACGCCGCCACCACACGTCATTAGTTAAAATAATAATAAAGCTTATTTAAGTTATTACAAATGAATGACTTTGTATATTGTATAGGTGAGGTTTGTTGCTAGTCTTCTTGGCTTCATAGGACAAGTGAGCTTGATTTGTTAGGACTACCTAACCTATACAGTCGTAGTACAGTAGTGGTACAGTAGTAGGCAATTTTCGCCCCCGCGGGAAACGAAACGTGACGGGTGGCGAACCACAGTGCTATAATTCTGACTTTCCGTTGCGTTCCCGCGAGCAGTATAATGATAGCATTGCATATTATGGTGTTAATGTGCATGAATAAAGGAGGACGGTACAGTACCTCAGAAACTTCTTATGATACTTCGGTAGGAAAGAGGTGGGTGCTATTCTACTCTGCCAGACACCTATCAGCTACATAAATATATATCACCAACATAAATACATAAATAAAGTTAATATTATCATCACACAAAAATGTCACTCTCACGTTTAAGTTTCTCGTGGGACTATCGTCTTATTATTGTTTCCGATAGGTGTCCGGCAGAGTAGGACTAGTGATCGGCTGAAATGATGATGATAATGATTATTGATGCAATGCTGTAATACATACATAAATATAGTCACGCCTTATTTGGGAAAACGGGGTGAATATATGTATGTATTATTTTTTCAAATATAAGTCATCTTTTGACCGTCCTAGGTCCATCGTCCGGTGTTCGGACCTTCTTTCGGGTTGTCGACTTATCGGTAACTCTGGGCCATGAGGACCGCCCAATGAAAAGCGTTGCGGAAATACTAAACAGTGAAAAAGGTAAACAAAGTTAATTAGCTAAGGATCTTAGCAAGAATTTTTATTAATCAAAAATTATCTTGAAAGTGTGGAGTGCTGTAAAAAGAATGAAATGAAAAGTGGAAATTACAATTCAGTACAGAAATAAAAAAGTATGAAAGTGGTAACGGATTACTGAATTTTTTATTGAATAAAATGACGAAACGTTAAACAGTAAAAATAGTTTTACTAGTGGTATTTACTGGTTTCCTTTAAAAGCTAAGTTAAAAAGACACTCAGCGGTTGACTGTCGTAGAGTCAACACTTGATAATGACTCGTTTTGAGGTGAAACACGTGTCGTGTTCGCCACTTCGGCAGTGTGTATGTCGTGATGGGTATCTGGTGGCGGTATTAGTTTGCTTGTGTACGCTATTGTGGGAGGTGCTCTTCAAAACAAGGTAAGTGCATATTATTAGTATTTTATATTTTGCATGACGATCTTAGCAAATTAACTTTTTCTTTGTTATAATGGATTTTTGAAAGATAAGGTCTGAATCTATAGACTTTAAAAAAATAATGGTTTTGGGTTAAAAATATTTTTTGTGGGAAAAACATAAGCATTTTTTGCAGGAATCCGTCGAGGTAGGTACCACCCCAGGGCCAGTTATTCTGCCGTGAAGAAGTAGTGTGCAAGCATTACTGTGTTTCGGTTTAAAGGGCACTGTGAGCCAGCGTAATCACTGGGCATTTGTGACTTAAGAACTAATGTCTCAGGGTGACGGGCGCAGTGTGGTGTCACACAGAAATATTCTGGGTGACACAGCATTTGTTGTGGGCACACGTTGCACTTACCACCAGGTGAACGTTTTGCTCGTTTCGTCACTTTATACAATAAAAAAGAAAAAAATCCATATCTGTTTCGTTTCCGTAATTTTAGCACAGCACACTATAACAGAAGTAGTACTGGTGAAGATATAGGCTAAAAGGTACACCTCGTAACTCAAATTATTAATGCACTTTGTTACTGTCATATAGTTGAACAGACCAGAAAAGCTTGCTCAAAAGGTCAGGCGGCAGCACTAGATTTGAGTGATAGCCTTATGCGATGTCTCTTCTATTCATATATCTAATGTATCTCTTGAGGAATCCCATTATTTCCTTATTGAACACCATTACATTGGTGAATTTATTCTTGTTGTTACGCTCTGGTTCATATTTGGATGAATAAAACGACACTCCGAGTTATCTAGTTCTAAAGTTAAAAAAGTAAAGTAAAAGCCTATAAATATCCCACTGCAGAGTGTGCTCTGCTCTCATTTCTGAGAGGGTTTCGGGGTTTGAAAGAGTCCGCCATGTTGCTCCAATGGGAGTTAGCGGACTTGTCCCCGAAATATTTATCATTTCTCTGACATTAAGTTTCCTCATGATGTTTTTCTTTAACACCGAGCACGTGGTAAATCACCATTTAAAATTGCAATTAACTATGCTTGTTATGCCGGCACCGGGAATCGGTCACTTGAGTACCTGCTATGAAATTTAAAACGAGCGCCTAGCCACTAAGCTACCGCTTAGTGGCTAGGTACACCTAGTATTTCAACAAAATCTGATCCCTAAGCGTTTTCCCTATTTCGTCTTTCGCCAAATAATTAGCTTGTTTACAAACTTACTCATTATAACTCTAAAAAGAAAATACTAAAATTCGTGATAAAGAATGTTCGTTTTATAATCCAGAAACTTCCCTGTACTTTAAGATGAATACGAACACGAAACACACTAGTACGCAACAACGCTATTTGTTAGGGCGGAGGTAAAATTCAAGGGGTAGAAATAACGTTCTAGAATGTTCGTTACAGTATTAAACAAAAACAAAGTAAGCTACAAGGTTAGTTATAACAATATTTAAAATTAGAATTCCGAAAGCCATTTAGTTAAAACGAAAATAGAATTGTATTATATTTTTAAGTTAAATTAAAAGTATATTTATTTAACATTGATCAAAAGGACATTCTGGAAAATTAAATTTGTAATTATATATATTTATATAGGTTATTTGTAAGCTTCAATAAGTAAAATTAATGCTATTTACTTTTATTTTACGTTTTTAGACTCTCGTGCAGGAGTCGGCGGTAACCTTTTTTGGCTGTGACCACCAAAATGTGAGTATTAAAGAGACGTTTGGGTCAGAGATATTTTCGTATTTAAACAGTTTTTTAGTAAATAATAAGATATACACCGAAGTAAAATGTTCTTACTAACTATTCTGAAAATGTTTGATTCATGTTTATGTAAAGGAGAGAAAGTTAATTTGCTAAGATCCGCATGCAAAATGTAAAATGGTGTGTATTTCCTAGTTTTGAACAGCAGCGCCCGCCCTCCCTCAACAGCGAGCACAAGAAAACAAATACCCTCCACCACTACAACACTACCACTAGGCAATACATAGCACTGAAGTCGAGAACACGACACGTGTTTTACCTCAAAACGAGGCATTATCAAGTAATATTGACTCTACGACAGTCAGCCGCCGATTGAGCGGCGACAACGGCCGATTTAGGACCTTTATCCGAGAAAATAGCAAGAACGTATATCGTCGTATCGATACGTCTAAGCGTAACGATGTTCATATTGCATTCAAGACAAACAATTTCCTAAGAGGGGTTTGTAATGTAAAAAACAAAATTGACGATCGCCAAAAATCCGGCTTTTATAAGCTTCTTTGTAGTGAATGCAGCGAACCAACGTAAACAGTTACGTTGGTCAGATTGACCACAATTTCGACACTCGTTATAAGGAGCATCCCAATCCCGATAGATCGCATTTAGCGAAACGCCTTTTGGAGACTGGATATAATCTAACCTGCGATCATACATTTTAAGTTTTAAATATCTACCAAGGGGTTAAGGCGTTCTGTGCTGGAACAACTATAAATAATAAAAAATAAAAAAATAACATTACACTGCTGAATGAGCAACTAAACGAATCGAATTCACCACTATTAAATATCTTTAAATCTAGTACATAAAGCTCAAATCTTGTAAAAGTAGTCATTTGCTATCAATACGATCGCAAACGGCTGCCTCCATGACTCGGGTGGTGGTGGATTGTGTGACGAATCGGCCGTTGTCGCCGCTCACTCCGCGGCTGACTGTCGTAGAGTCAATATCACTTGATAATGTCTCGTTTTGAGGTGCAACACGTGTCGTGTTCTCGACTTCCGTGGTGTGTGGATTAACTTTCTCTCCTTTACTATACTGGATTTCCGCAAAGTAACGCCTGATTCTATTAACTATATCATGTTTATGTTTTATAATTTATTTTTATACATTATACTTTATTTTCGGAACTAAAGTGGGTCACTTGAAATTATGAAATGGGCCACTCGGTGACCTGCGAGTCATTGGTTGCCGACCCCTGCTGTAGTGAATACTTTAGTCGGTAGTTTGAAAAACTCAAAATTAACTTACCATGTAAACCATTAAGCGCCTTTTTGCTGGTCCCCACGAACATGTGCTTGTACAGAACACTGGCAAAAGAAATAAAAGTTTTATGATTTTTGTTTAACTGACTAGACGAGCAAAACGTCCACCTGATAAGTGCAAAGTCTGCCCATAACAAATGCTGTGTCACCCAGAACATCTCTGCATGGCACCACACCGCGCCCGTACCTTGAGACATCAGTTCTTAAGCTTCACATGCCCAGTGATTACTATACGCTGTGGTCGAAAATCGACCACGACGACATCATTATTTCTTCTTTCATATAATATGTAATAAGTTTGAAAAATTCCGTTATTTTCGGGTTTCATCACTAAAATTTGTAATTTATCTGACAGGCTTGCCGTGTGGTGGCGCCTTAAGAGAATCTACCACCCCATCTCATCCCGTTGGTATCCTAAAAGTCGACAGAGGGAAAATTATAACCAGAGGCCGTAGCATCTTCCTGAAACTTCTAAACAAATAATCTTCGGTTGTTCGGCTTCGCCTGCCAAGCGTGGCAAAATCCCCCGTAAATCAGAGATACAAACTTTTGTGGCAATTTATAAAGAAGGCCTTTGTTCAGCAGTGGACTAGTGATAGGCTGAAGTGATGATTAATAATCTTAGAGATGCCGGCACGGGGGATCGAAACCAGGGCACACGCGTAATATGTAATTGTAAGTAGGGCGCCCGGCCCTGGTTTAATGGTACATAAGTGAACAAAATGAGTATTAATTACAACACGATTAAAACGTTGCGTTTTGTAAAATACTTGAAAAATTAATTTAAACATGAAAAAAATTGATTGAGTAACAAATAACCGAAACAGTTTCGTGTAAACAGTAGGATAGTGCCAATTTTGAAATCGCTTACAAGCTAATCAATGTGTTAAAAAAACGCTTAAATGAACTTACGTTTACAGTAATTTCGCACTGCTTATTATTTAATTATCATAAAGTGGGGTTGTTTTAATTAAAACCGTTATAAGGAGTAATATTACCCGATTTTTAATACTATTTAATTAATATTATTATTGCAATGATTACTTTATTTAATACTAAAGGAGAAAGCTGAAGCTGGCGAAAACGTACTGAAATATTTTAAATTAATTAACAGAATATTACATCTGCTTTGTATTTTGTTTGGTCTGTTAAAATACAAGAAACCGGAATTACTGTATTCTCAAATTATATCCGTTTCATGAAAACAATACAATAAATTCCCGCAAATGTCTCTCGTATTATAAACACAAGACTGTAGTTTTTACAGGTAGCTTTCGACATCAAGCAACGAAATGTTGAAATGACATTCCACCTCCGTTACGTAAAATAAATACAATATTTAGATTAAAAAAAAACTTCAAAACTTTCCTGTTAGAAAAACAAACGTTGCTCTATCCCTTCGTCGTGGCTACAGTTAAAGCTTTTACTTCTTGATAGTGTATACAATTATTAATTATCCTTTCTTTATTTAACATTTACATAAAAACAGATTCGTTTGTTTAAATAATAAATTTAATAATGTCGTTAGCCGTAGTTGTCCTGTAGTGGACTTTCCGTGTACTGAGCTACGGCCTGTTTGTATCATTGCAGTGCACACACCTGTACACTAATTTGTGTTGTGTGTGTGTGTGTGTACATATATTTAAAAACATTTATCCAGCATTTTCGCTTCAGACTGTGGTGACGTTTTTCGCGCGCGCGTTTCACGCGTTTTCGTGTGGCGACGGCAATAGAGAATCTGGAACCTTATTATATCTTGTGGGTGCCGTAAAAGTTAACTAAAGGGAAATGCCTGAAAAATCTCATGGCCTCCGATTGATGGCAGAATAACACGATTACGTCAGACCTAGATTATCTAAGCCGATTACGGCCACAACGTCAGTAAGGTGCGAAGTGTCTGGTACTGAGATCGCCAATCCGAGAATTGAGAATTTGGAGAGGCCTATGTCCAGCAGTGAACTTTTTACACGAGGAAGAAGAAAAACGGTGGGATTTAGGTAAATTTAACTTTCAATAAAGCACAAATGTATACTTTACAGTACCTAAAACAATAATTATTAGCGAGTAAATAATGTTTAGAAACGGAGCTACGACGGGTTGCAATTATTGCCATGTGTTGGCTTAATGGCTGGTCATCGCTGAAGACGCTTGATTATTCTGGCAAATTTTAATTACGCTTTCTCTACTTCCCTCTATAAAAACGTTAGTGTAATACCAGTGAAGCCATTACTGACCAAATATGAATAGATCCTCGCTCAATTTCCATCCTCCATTCTCCTTTAAGCTGACGTAGTGCATCTTCCTCCTCGCATCTTTGCTTTTTTAAATCAATTGGTTTTCTCATTAAATTCTGAATTCGACGCACTTGGCCATTGACGACACAAACGAGGCTGCGAGGCGTCCCGAACGACGGGTGCAACCACGACGAGATGTGAACAGCTGACCGGCTGTACAATACAACTACTTCTCACCGAGCCACCGACGAATAATAGTCATTCTCTTGTACAGTTTAGATTATTCTAACTAACAAGATGTGCCCCGCGGTTTAACTCGTGTAAAATATGCCGACTACACGATTGCGTACTGCATGGTACCTTGCTGACCCGAGCATTCCCAGTTCGTCCGTTCTCGGTATTACTCGTTTCTCGGCGTGCGGCTCTTTAAGGCTGCATCATAAAGTTTTACACCCCAGAAACTTTCCTATGTAATGTATTTTTTTTAAATAGGATATGTATTTAAATAAAACTACTTTTTACGGATTTTATCGCGTTTAATTTAAAACTATTTTTAACCCGACGTTTCGGGCGCTTTACAGCACCCATGGTCACGGCGGGACTGAGGTGACAGTTGTCCTGATGTCATAGTTAACCCGGAGTACCTTCAGCTTTTAGCAGGCAAAAGAAACTCCGTAAGTTTCTTTCGCCTGTTTCTTCTCGGTCAGAGGATCCTCATTACGAAACGGCGGTAGATTGTAAAAAATGACGTTTGGCGAATGGAATTTATGTTTCTTACGTCGAAAAATAAAGAATTTTCATTTCATTTCAAACTGGGGAATCTGGAGAAGATTTATTAGTAAGATAATATTTACAGTCCGCTTAATCTTTTATTTATTAAACTATCTAACTTTACGTATAACATGATAATACTTCGCTGTGGTGCGAAACACGTGACGTATTTTCGATTTTGATGGAGTATATAATAGTATAGAGTATGTTATCCTTTGTATTAATGATGTAGTAGTATGTGGTACTGGTATTTTATCTATTCCCGGTGGTAGATGGCTTGAGCATGTTATTGCCACCCTGTGACCCAGTATTCGTCTCAGCTCCTCCTCCTCCTCTTAACCTTCTTAAAAATGAATGGAGACCTGTGTGCGACAGCAGGACATTTAAATTTTGTTCATCAGTTTAGCTTATCTTGATACCCCACTGAAAATAGGCCTCCCTCATAGATAGCCTGAGATATAGACCGTGGGTTGGATTCCTGCGCGCGACAAATATTTGTATTGACCTACAGATAGTTGTTATGGGTGTCTGCATGTGAAACGTATATCTGTAAAACTCACCAACGTCACAGGTGATACATTACGCTGCAATATAAAAATTTAAAAAAAAATTGCTGCCTCATTTATCCAGTCAGTATGTTACTCGGTATTTACGAGTAGATAATAATAACTTTCTAAAAAGCGTGCGATCACTTTCAATGTCTGAATTTTGTGTTTCCTCATACATTTATTTGCATTGAATACCTAGACATTAATTATATGGAATACATTTATTCTGATGCCCTATGAGCCAAGTAAGGCAAGTCATTCAAGTTGTAAATGGGTACTAAGACATTTATTACCTTTCGATGATAGTCTTGGGCGATTACGACCTGGTTGACATCTGGTTGCAACCAGAAGTTTTCATCAACGCTGTATTTATTATAGTCCTATTAGTGCGAATGAAACGAACCCAGAACTAATAAAACAGAGGACATTTCTGCCCGTGGTTAGCAATTATTTCGTGTGTGTGTTATTAATACGCCTATATCCTTTGTAAATGTAAATGAGAACGTACTTATTAGTAATTTTGAACGAGTAAGAAATAGAAAACTTCGTAATAATTCCCCTTGCTTCTTCCTAAATAGCGCATGCGGTAAGAAACTCACCGAGCATAGCATAGGTTACTTTTTAGTTAGGTCAAAACTAATGAGCAACATGCAATCAAGCCCTTTTCTATAAGAAAGGGGGACTAAGCTACGAACACAGTCTGGTTGGTGGTAAATATCACCGGTGATAGTAGTGTGGTTGTCCGCAGTGGGAGTTACTCTGCCGTCAAGCAGTAGTGTGCAAACGCGCTGCCGCTTAACGGCAAAGTGTTACGGTTCGAAGGGCACTGAGGCTAGTGTAATTACAATGCATGTGAGATTTAAGGACTGACGACTAATGGTGACGAGCTCAGTGCGGTGCTGCACAGAATTTTTCGGTCGGTTGGGTTACCGCATTGTTATAAGGAGGCGTGGCAATTTCTATCTAGTTAACCTCTCACTCGTCTCGTCACTTCTATAAAAATGGATATCTGAAGGTCAGATTTTTGTGACGTAAATAATCAAGTTGTAAGTGCATTATCAACCCTGAGCATATGATTTTTTTTTTAACAAGAAAGTGATGAGATGAGCAAAACGTTTACCTGATGGTAAGTGCAACGTCTGCCCATAACCACACTGCGCGCGTCAGCCTAAGACAGCAGTTCTTAAGTCTCACATGTCCAGTATTACACTAGCTCTCAATGCCCTTCAGACTGAAACACATCACTGTTTGCACACTACTGCTTCACGGCAGAATAAGTGGACCTGGGGTGGTACCTATCTAAACGGATTCCTGCATAAGAATTTATTTTACTGAAGCTAAAAAAATATTCGGTCATTACAAACTCACTGTTCTATTACTTGTATAGTGTTGACCTAATTTCTTCGCGAAAAGTAGTGTGGTAGCAGTAGTCAATTATTTATTCTTACTGCAATTGAGCTATCTTTTTAAGCTAATCTTGCCACACTTGGGGCAAAATACATGTCATATAAACTTTATGGCAGTCGATTGCACACTTATTTTGATGATGCAGTAATTACAGTAGCGCAATGTGAACATTACTGTGGTTAGAATCTAAACAGCGAGCAATGAAAAGTTCTTTTTTTTGTCACATTCGACATGACAGAATATTACTTAGCTACCTACCAGGCCTGGTAAAATTGTCTTCAGTGATAAATATACTTTATAAATAAATTGGGAAAGGAAAATAACAATATTTAACAGTATCGGTTTTTACAGACTAATAATTCCGCTTATTCCCAGCTGCTTTAAGGGCTAGGGCAATTATTTAATACCTTCCTGGAGAGACGCAGATCATAACAGTAAAAACCGCATGAAAATTCGTTTTATGGTTCTCGAGATTAGCGCAGTCATTCAGAAGGACAGAGGCTCACCAGGGGCTGCCTTTTGTACTATGTACTAGCTGTGCCCCGCGGTTAACACCCGCGTAAAAAAGCCGACCCCGATCGATGATATACATATATTCTTCCCTATTTTCATCAGATTTTGGGGCAGAACCCTAATTATTTTTCTAAGATTTAAGTAGCCTAAGTTACTCGCTATAATATCAGCTATCTGCCAGTGAAAGTCCCCTCAAAATCAGTACAGCCGTTTCGGAGATTAGCCGGAAAAAACAGACAGGAAGACAGAAGAAAATTTTTAAAGTATTTTTTTTCTTTTAAGTACCGGATGTACGTTAAATAATCACATTAATATATGATTTACAATACACATAAGCATTGAGTAAAAAGTTGTTATTTTGTTATTACAAAGAGACACTTAAATTTTATTTATTTCGACGTAGAAGTAAAGTTGTCATTACTCTTAGTATAAGTGGGGTGCGGCAAGATTAATAGGGTGTCATTACCTACACCTAAATGGTGCGATAACCTGATGTCTTAAAGGAGGTGGATATGTAAAACAGAAGACGAGGGACTAAATGGCGCAACTTGATTAGTGATTCATTAAAGACGAAAAATTTAACAACGAAGCATGATATTAGCTGATCCTCCCATGTATAAAAGATATACCGTACACAAACATTATAAGAAAACGTTTTTTTTTATTGGTATTAAGTAAGAGGATAGAGGATATCCCTATAGGCCATGTAGGCGCGGGCCTAAGAAGGCAAAATTTAGGGAGCAGCAAAACTATTATATATATATTAATTTTTTATTTTAGTCTGAGCTGGGAGGATTTGTAGTAAGATTCCTATGCAGGAATCAGTCTAGGTAGGTACTGCCCCTGGGTCAGTTATTCTGCCGTGAAGTAAGTCTGTTAACATTACTGCGTTTCGGTTGGAAGGGCACTGAGAGCTAGCGTAATCACTGGGCATACGGGACTTAAGAACTGATGTCTATGGGAGACGGACGCATTGTCAAACCGAAATTTTTGCGGTTGCCAGTGCGGTTTCCGTCGGGGTCGCTCAGCTGGAGATCTTCTAGTGTACCTCACTCATCGATGGACGGAGGCAGTAGAGAGCAAGGGGGAGGCCCTGGCAGTTAGATTGGACATAGCGAAAATCTTTGATCGGGTATGGCACAAAGCACTTCTCTCGAAGCTTCCTTCATATGGGCTTCCCGAGAAATTTTGCAATTGGGTCATTAGTTTTCTCACAGACCGGAGCATCAAGGTCGTAGTTGACGGTGTATGCTCGGACTCCAAGTCTGTGAACGCTGGTGTCCCACAAGGCTGTGTGCTATCGCCAACCCTGTTTCTTCTACATGTCAATGATATGTTACAAATTAGTAACATTCATTACTATGTAGATGACAGTACCTACTGGTGATGCCTTATTCACCGGCCGTGCCAATATTTCTCGGGAACACGTCGACGAGTGCCGGATCAAACTTGTGTCTGAAGTCGAGATTTTGTTAGACAAGATCTCGGACTGGGGCCGACTACATTTAGTTTAGTTTAACCCTAACAAGACACAAGTTTGCGCGTTTACTGCAAAAAAGAAACCATTCGTCGTATCACATAATTTCGAGAGCACTCCCCTCGTTGCCTCAGCCAGTATCGGAATCCTTGGCGACGACATATCGAGCAACGTTCAATTTCGCGGTCACTTGGAAGAGAAGGCAAAATTGGCCTCTAAAAACCTTGGCGTGCTCAGTAGAGCGCCACAGTACTTCATACAGGCCCGCTGCTTGCAACTTTATAAGGCGCAGGTTCGGCCGCAGATAGAGTACTGTTCTCATCTCTTGGCGGAGGCAACCCAGTGTCAGCTCCTTCCATTTGACCGCATTCAACGAAGAGGGGCTCGAATCGTCGCTGACCATGTCCTATCTGATCGGCTTGATCTCCTGGCTTTGCAAAGAGATGTTTCATCTCTTTGCATTTTTTACAGGATCTACCACGGGGAGTGTTCCAAGGAATAGTTCGGATTAATTCCAACCGCTGAATTTCACCATCGCACCTTACGGCACAACTTAAAATTCCATCGTCACCACCTTGATGGTTGGCATTCCACCACACTGCGTTTTTCGCAGAATTTTCTGCCACGCACTTGCACTTTATGGCATGTGCTGCCGTCAGCGGTTTTTCCGGAATGATAAAACTTAGGGACCTTCAAGAATTCCTATTCTATTCCTTTTTCAAAGGCCGGCAACGCATCTGTTATTCCTCTGGTATTGTAGGTGTTTATGGGCGGCGGTGATCACTTATCATCACGTAAGCCACCTTCTCGTTTGCTCCCTATTCTATAGAAAAAAAAAATTAAAGCTGAAGGTACCCCGGGTTAACTATGAAATCAGGACATCTCAGTCCTCCGGTGACCACGGGTGCTGTAAAGCGCTCGAAGCGTCGGGTTATAAATAGTTTTAATGAAACACGATAAAATCCGTAAAAATTGTTGTGTTTTACCCTAGTTTTTTAATCAGCAACGCTCGCCCTTCCTCAATTGCGTACAAAGTAATACCTCCACCAGGAGCCGCTACCAGATACCCTCTACCACTACAACACTACCATAAGACACTGAAGTGGAGGACACGACACGTATTTTACCTGTAAACGAGGACGCGCGGTGCTTTTAAAAACTAGGTAATACACCTCATTTTAAATTTTGCATGCGGATCTTACCAAATTAACATTCTTTCCTGTATTTCCTTCAGTTGGCTTTTACGACACCTAATGCAGATACTTCCTGGATTATTTTATGTTTTTTTTTATTTGATAAAAGTGACGTAACGAGCAAAACGATCACCTGACGGTAAGTGCAACGTCTGCCCATAACAAATGCTGTCTCACCTAGAACAGTGTGACCACAATGCGCCCTTCACCCTGAGACATTAGTTCTTTAGTCTCATATGCCCAGTCATTATGCTAGCTCTCAGTGCCCTTCAAACCGAAACACAATAATGTTTGCACACTACTGCTTCACGGCAGAATAACTGGCTCTGCGGTGGTACCTACCTAAAGGGATTCCATAGGAATCCTACCACCAGTAATTTATTATTTGATTTAACATTTGAAACTAAATAAGTGATATAACACCTCTGACGTTTCTCTGAGTAATACCAGAGTAATGTATCACTGGCTGTACTATTTGTTACAAAATTCAACAACATGAAGTTAGTGTGAGTCCACATTGCGTCTTCAAATAAATATCGTGCTAGTTAGTTGCCTCACACCTTCTGTTTTCATCAACATAAAAACGCGAATGTTTGTAAGGAAATCATTAGCATTTTACTATACAAAAATAATGTACCTTAAATCAACCACATAAAGATTATTTTGCAACCATAACAAGATTCTGCAATGCGGAGCACCCCAGCTAAGGAATGGTATATGTTTGTGTTCAATTTGTAAACTTATATGGAAGGTTTCAAAGTATTTCCTTATATCTATATACTCTAGACTATTAATTATCACAGCAGGGGCTAATCATTGCAGTACACTAATGTACATATGCCTCGCCCTAGAATTAACTTACAAGGTATAATTGTCATAATTGTAATGCTTGAAAGGCAGTATGGCAACTGCACAATGAAAGCTTTCATAACTTCATATACTTGGGGTCTTGCCCCAGGGTGGCCATATCCCAGCCAGTCTCACTGCTGGACCTGTGGTTTCTAGACAGTTTTAATTGTACATGTTACTTTCATAGTATTGTCCTATGTTGTGTTCCTCAGCCAGATTGAAAAGTCAGAGAGTCAAAAAGGTCAGAGATGTCTGGGAATAACTCTTACTGTACATTAGCAAGCCACCTGGATACTAAAATATTCATATAAGATAATGTATAATAAATTATGTTGTTATAAATTAATATATTTATAATGTTTTTATTTTATACATAGAAAATTTAATTAAAAAGGTTTGTGTGGGATCATGGCACTATCCCCATGAGAGATCAGTTCAGTTCATGCCCTGTAATTATATTAGCTTATGGTGCCCTTCAATCTGAAACACAGTAATATTTGTACACTACTGTTTTACAGCAGATTAACTGGCACTACTGCTGTACCTACCGAGGTAAAATTCTGCAAAGGAACCCACCAGCACCAGTAAATTATGGTATTGAGTGGAAAGCAAAGTTCCAAATAACAAAGATATAAATATACATATATATAGATTATAAATATACTTGAAATACTTACAATGTACTAAAAATGTTGAGTCTTGAGCAGTGCAGAAGGGATATTCACACACATTTTACTTATATTATTAAATAAAAAATTAAATCTAATACTGGCCTTGTTTACTTTAAAACAAATCTACTCTCACATTATGACTATTTATAACTAAACACTAATGTGACTATAAAAAAAAATGCAAGATATTTAAAATCACATGTTTAAGAAATCATATAAAAGGTTACAGTTGTAATAGATTAAATTTGAATATTATTGTCCAAGAAGTGAATTCCATGCTCGGAAAAGTGTGAAAAATCTGAAACAAACATTAATTTACATCAGAGAAAAATATGCGTAAATTAATACATTTAACAAAACATTTTTCCTGTAGGAATTATCATGTCTTCTTCAATACTAAGTATTTTGTTGACATTTAATTGAACATTTATAAAACAGTCTTTAAAAACTGTCAAACAATATTCATATGATTACATTAAATGAAATATAAAATATCATTATTTACAAAGATTATGAACATTGACAACAATAGTAGAACTCATTCTGATCTGGAAAGCTGGTTTATTTTTATGATTATAAAAAAATATATTTTTATTGTAATGTATAAATAATAAAAAAATATATCTGATTCTTATTAACAAAATAATTTACATACCACTGATATATACATGTATGTAGCTCTGTTTGTGATAATAATATTTAAAGGAATGACAAAACTAATGGATAGTTTATTTCACCAAATTTCTAGGAAAAGCATATACTAAATGGACATGCTTTTTCTTGATTTTAACATAAATTTAAAAGCACTGTTTAATTACATTTTAAATGAATGAAACAAATTTTAGTAATTACACTTAATAGTATCCGATTTTTTTAAAGTTGACTAAGGAACAAAATAATGTTAATTTTTGATCATCTTGATCTTGAGAACAAAAGTGTATGTAAATTATTAATTGTATTTATAACAATTATAATAATTACTCTTATCGCCTATTCAAAAAAATACAGAATTTTTGATTTAGTCTTCTAACAATGTATTAAATAAGAAAGAACATAATGGTAACATACCTGAATTTATATTATTTTGCGACTTCTATCTAAAACCTTGCCACGTAATTCACATAATTTAGCTAAGCCACTTCTAAAGTTATTTTTTGTTACACATAACCACCAAAAACCAGTGTCATTCATTGAAAAAAAAACAGTTCCATACGTCACGTAAATATTTTCATCGAACTGTCAAATGGCACTAGCCGATTTACAGAAATGAGACATCTGCTTCGAAACAAATTTGGAAAAACGGAACGTTTTTGTTGACTATGAAAATTTATTCAAAATAATTTTAATAGGTACAAGCATTGAAGAGTTCCAAGACAAAAAGGTTTGTTTTTCAGCGTGCAAACATAATTTGAGTGCGATTTAGGAGAAAAACACCGCTATGCCGCTGAGGCGGCCTTCTAACACTGCATAGGTAATGAACAGTACGATAGTATATTACGGCATTTGCAACCGCTCGCCTGGCCGGTTTACGCGCGTACTAGACCACGGGTTAAGCACAATACAGATACAATGCCATAGCAATTACAGGGACAATTACGGATTCAAAATGTTCTCGGCTCCTGTTTAGAGGTCAAAGTAGAATTGCTTTTTAATATTTTTAACAACATATTTATTACATTGGTATTTACGATACTACTACTATTTAAAATGTAAATTAAGGAGAATTTGTCTTTTTAAATTGTTTACACCAGCTTATTTGTTAATTTTTTTTAGTTAGGACGCCATCTTTTGTCTGATAGCTGCCTTAAAAAAATCTAAAACCTATAAAGATTAATAATTTTGAGAAGTAAATGAAATTTTTGTTTAAATCTTCGCTAACCACATCAGATTGAGTTGACAGCATAGATAACACATTATATACTGAGAACTGGTTGAAAAGAACAATGCCACTGTGCGTGTGTTTATTGGTGGTAGGATTCCTATGCAGGAATTTGTCTAGGTAGGTACCACCCCAGGGCCAGTGATTTTGCCGTGAAATAATACTGAGTTTCGGTTTGAAGGGCACTGAGAGCTAGTGTAATTACTAGTAATAGGAGACTTAACAATTGATGCCTCAAGGTGACGACCGCAGTGTGGTGTCACATAGAAATGTTCTGCATGACACAGAATTTGTTATGGACAGACGTTGCACTTACCATCAGGTTAACGTTGTCGCTTCAGAGTAGCAAACTTCAAAGTCATGGACGCGTCAGTTAGTGCACAGGCTGTCCGCCTATAGAACGCGCTGACAGTCATTAAACCACTATCTGTCTCTTTAAAATGTTGTTTAGTTTTCGCACTAGCCTCAATTCAATTCCTATTATTTAATATTTTATATATGTAAATCATATGTATTTATTATATGAACGTGTATGTAGTATATATGTGTGTACGTATGTAATAGCTATGTATTTTGTTCTTTATGCAATCCATTTTATTTATTTGTTTTCCACGCCGACCCTCGACTTTTATCATTCCATAACCAGTGTATATTTTCATGTTCATAAGAGCTTTTAACAAGCCTAAATCGAAATATAATATTTAACAAGCGATCTGTTAAAGTAACAACGGAGCAAGGTATTTCCAAAGTTTAGACAATGTTAGTCCATTAGATGTCAGATAATAAGAGACAAATGCTACTGTGCACATAAGTTAAGGAAAATTAACAAAAATATCTTTGAATTAATACTATAAAAATTACTTAAGCCTACGCCAGAAGCGAAGATGACTAATTTTTTTTATTTCATAACCAGCCCTAAATGCCACCACTGCTGGATATAGGCCTAACCAGAGTAAGGATTTGCTTTTAGAGCCACGTTTGGCAATCGCTATACCAAACACCTGAGCGAGGATCAGTGGCAGATTCTCATAATTATTATTTATTGCAATGGTAGCCCAGGCGCTGGCTTTAAATTTTTGTAGTAACTGGGTTTGATTTCCGGTGCCGGCAATACAAAATTTGTGAATTGCAATTTAATGTGCTGATGTACTACGTTCGTAACGGTGAATGAACACCTTGAAGGAATCCGCATGTCTAAAAAAGATTTCGACGGACTCGGACGGATATTTTAGGCGAACTCTTATGGGCTTCGAAAACTTTGTGCCTGAGGTCGGCGCTCAGCAGATTGTGAGTCGATTATTGGCTTTTACTTTATGGCAATGATAAAAACAGAACACCATAACAATATACAAGTATAGAACTAAAATATATTACAGCTCATCACGCCTGCATTAATGGTGCGAGGGACCAAAAGTTTCCAGTCCTACTTGTAATATTTTAGCAAATGAAGTTAAAAATATAAGGAGTAACTGTCGCAATGCACATTGCGACAGTTACTCCTTATATTTGCAATTCACAAAATGATTTGTGGCACAAAGTACTCGTAGCAATGCCGTTGTTGAGTAGGGTCATAATTACCCAGTCGCAGGTTTACTTTATGGCAAGTGTTACAAACATGTCTAATATATATTTTCGGTGATGTAATTGCTGTTAGCCTTCTGCTATAGCCTTTAGTATAAATAAATAAATAAAAACTCCTAGAAAAACCTCGAAATTCGGACTGTGTCGCGTTCGCTGCGTGCTTTCGCGATTTCAAAAATCTTAAATATTTTAAGTCATCTAATGACCGTCCGAGGGAGGCTGCGGGCGTCCATTCGGACTGTCGACTTGTGTGTCGGTAACTCTGGGCGGTGAGAACCGCCCTGGAACACGGGTGAATCATGTGTACGCGGTGTGATTATTGACTATTGCGCGCCGCTCTCTACGGCGGTCGCGCGTTGTGGTGCATGTTATATTAAAGCTATTGACTGTGTGTACAGTGTAGCCTGGATCGTGACTGACGGTATCGTGGTCAGGAAGAGCTGAGACGTCCGTGTCGTCAAGCACGTTTCGCGGGCGACGTTTGCGTTCAGTCGCGTTTCTGTTTGGTCGGTAATTTGCTGCTTTAACCACCAGCGGGTTTGAATGAACCGCGGCTTTTTCGAAAAACCGCCGTGATAATTCTCTGAAGTGTTCAGAGATTAAGGGCATTTCACAGTCGTTGTGAAGATCTACATTGCGTTGATACCAACCGGCTCCGGTGACAGTTCGCAAGAATCGATTTTGAACGCTCTGTAACTTCTTTAATTGATTGCCCGTCGTGTGAGCGAAAGCGACGCAAGCATAGTCCATTACAGGTCTTATGCAAGTCTTATAGAGGCGAAGTTTGTGTCTTAAGCACATTTTGCTTGAGGAGCAAGTTAATGGGTATAGACGGCTTGAGATAAAAGCCGCTCTATTGCGTATGTTTTTAATGTGTGTAGCGAACGGCATCGCTGCGTCTAAAGTGACCCCGATGTATTTGACGCTCTTTTCCCAGGGAGTAGGGCGTCCGAACAGGGTGATCGTGCCTAGCTGATTGTTGCCGATTGGGTGACATCGTCTAGCGGGCTTTGGTGTGCCCCTCGAGAAGTATATCGCTACACTTTTCTCAGGGTTTACCTCTATTCTCCATTTCCGGAACCATTCGCCTAGGCGATCGGCTGCGGCTTGGAGTTGAATCGTTATGCGGCCCTTGTGCTTGTCGGAATAGAACAGGGCCGTGTCATCTGCGAGAAGCGCAAGATTGACTTTCGGGTCTTTAGGAATAACGCTAGTGTATAGCGAGAAAAGGAGTGGGGAGAGGCAGGAGCCCTGAGGGACACCCGCTCGGAGAGAGCGGCTTGAGGAGCGCGTTCCCTCCACCCGGAAGCGAAATAGGCGGTTAGACAAGAAGGCTCGTATGATGTTCACGAGTCTGTCTGGCACTTTAGTGTGATACAACGTGTAATACAAGCCGTCGTGCCAGACTTTGTCAAATGCCTTTGCGACATCGAAAAATAAGGCCCCTGTGCCTACAGGCTTAGGGCGGTCGTTTAAATTCTCTAAAATGTGCTCCGTTAAGCGGTGCACTTGATCGTCTGGTAGAATATTATTTGTAAGGACATAGTTTTTTAATCGACTGAGTATAATTCGCTCATAAATCTTAGCCATCGAGTTGATGAGACTTATTGGGCGATAATTAGACGGAATGTTCCTAGGCTTATTAGGCTTCGGAATGCCTATAACGTCGGCTTCCTTCCAGTCGTCCGGGAAGGAGCAGCTGGAGAGGAGCGCGTTAAAAATACTGACTAACAAACACAATAACGGCGTAGTTAAACATTTCATCACCCTGTTGTTTATGCCGTTGAGGCCGGGCGCGGATCGGTTTTTAAGATTTTTGACTATCTTAGTGACTTCGTCGAGAGTCACTGGAGGCAGTGGTTCGCCCACTGGTGGAATTGCAGCCCTGCGTTTGAGTTCCGCGGCCACCTGCTGCAGGTGGTCGGGATCCGCAGGCGCGAGAGACGGAGTGCATTGGCTCTCTAAACTGTCTGCGAGGCATTCGGCTTTTTCGCTGTCGTCGAAGGCGAGCGAGTTATCGTTAGATCTCATGAGTGGCGGCATTGGTGAGACCGGCTCTGCTTTGAGAGATCGTGCCAGCTGCCAGTAGGTAGTGTGCGACGGCTCGATTTCTCCAAGCATAGTGTCCCAGCTGTCTTGATTGTACTCAGATAAGCGCTCTTTAACATCTCTATGTCGGAGGCGCAGTCTGAGTCTATATTCGTCTGTTCTATATCTATCGTGCGCTTTAGTCGCACGGTTCTTTTCTCTAATCAGGCGTCGGAGGTCCGCCGGTAGCTTACAGATACGGTTAGAGATTATCGATCGCTCGACACCGTAACCGTCCGGGAGGATTCTCCGACGGCTGATTTCAGATGATTCGAAAAGGATTTTATCGCTCGGCAGGCTACCTCTGGCGAGTCGATAGTATTAGGAATTTCGTCTAAGTACTGAGAACTCGTAGCCTCGAGTTTGACTCCAAGGGTACGCCAGTCCACAATGGTTTTGGTCTGAGTGACCTCATCATTTGGCCGGCCCAGCTTAAAAATCCGGACGGTGGTCCGACTCAAGTTCGTGAAGCGTTACTAGAGTCTATTGCTAAGTTCACGTCCTTAATTATAGCTACGTCTAGAATATCCGGCTGCTGATGTAATTGCGTCAGTACTCTAGTTGGTGTTTCGGGAGCTATAACGTTTACGTTAAGGCTCTCCGCTAAGTCGTACAGTTTATTACCGTTCGTGTTATTAACGGTGGAATTCCAACTGCCGTGCTTGCTGTTCAAGTCACCGGCAAGTATAACAGAACGGCCTAAATCTAGTAGAGATTTTAAATATGATTCTAATATTTGTCTGGATGGCGAGAGGTAAACTGATGCTAGTACAAGCGGCCTGTGGCCTGTCATTGCTAACCTACACGCGGAAGCTTCTATATTAATTAAGTCTGGAGTATCGAGCGCGATACAGTGCAAGAACTTTTTATAGTAAATCTGAGTGCCGCCTTTCGCGGTCGCTCTGTCATTACGGATGCATTTGTAATTGGCTATCTTAGGATCGCGTATACTAAGTTTTAAGAAAGTCTCTTGCACTAGCATAACGTCGATGTCATGATCACGAAGGAAATTCGCGACATCAACTAACTACGCCTTAAGACCGTTTGCGTTAAAATACGAGACTGTCAGAGGCGAGGAGAGAGCGAGGTTTAATTCTACCTATATGGGACGCCATTGGTAACAATTAATGATTTATTTCCAACGCGGCGCGTGATGTTTTAGGCGCATTGAAACGTCCAAATCGCGTCGATTACGCTCATGTGCCCTACGGTCGCCATGAGTCGGTCTTGAGGAGACTTTGCTTCGCGGATTTTGCGCGCTAAGCTTGATAACTCCGCAACATTTATGCTGCGCATTAAGCCGCAAATTAACGAGAAATCTGCGGCGAAGTTTGATGAGCCCTGAATTTTGGGCGTTGTGATTTGAGGCGCGGGCCGTGAAGCGGCTGCGCTCTTCTGCGTCATGGGCAGAGGTTTCGTCCAGGCATTTGGCGCCGATGCCGCGCTCTGGCTTTGGCTCGGCCCGGTAGTCCCGTCAGAGGGACCGGGTTTCGCTGCGGCCGGAGCGGGCGCGGGCGTTGTTTTTGGCGCGGTTTTAGGCGCGGATTTAGTTGCCGGTTTAGGAGCGGGAGTCTGAGGCTGCGGGGCCCCGGGGCCCTTCTTACGGCTGATCTTTTTACCTCCCCTGCGCTTTTTACTCTTCGGCGCTCTGTCACACCCGCGGTAATTCGCAGGGTGTCCCAGCTCGCCGCTGAGAATGCAGCTTGGGGGTTCTTGCGCTTCGGGTGTACGAGCGCATTCCTGAGTGCCGTTATCCCCGAGGCCTTTGACGCAACGAGGGCGGGCGAAACAATTACGGGCTGAGTGTCCGTACAGCTAGCATCGGTGGCTCTGGCCAATGACGCCCCTGTTACGGGGTGCCTCTATAGACAGGCCTGAGAGGCCGCAGATTGATTTGACATTAAAAATCTGCTTGCCTTCTGGAGTTCATATGATTTCTTGTTTTGGGGGTGATGCATGCGATGCATGGGTATGTTTTGTGATTTAAGGTCACTTAAAATGTGACTTGTCTTTAATTCCTTAGGCAAGCCTCTTATGACTACGCGGAGTCGACGTTCTTCCGCGAGGGAGTATGTGTGGAAGCTGATATTCCTCACACGTAATGACTGGTAACGGCCCTGAAGTCGCTAATTGTGCTTAGGTATACGCGGATACCTTGTACTGCGGTCTGTGCCTTCGGGCAAACAATTTTTTGATTTGTCATCCAAATTGACAAATCGTTCCACTGCGCCTTGTCTTGTAAAATTATTGGCGGTGGGGTCTTAGTGGCATGCGCCGCGGGATGCGCGGGGAGCGATTTTTCTATCGGCTTTCGGGCGTTTGATACGCCTTTCTTTGCCGGGTTCCGTGAGACGGACGGCGATGAGGTACCAGAGTTAGGCTCGGTATCACTCTTCGCGGCGCGTTTCTTCGCTTTTCTCACGACGACGGTAAAGCCGTCGTCATGCATGGCTTCCTCGCAATCCATATCGGATCCCGAGTCCGAAAGGGCCGCGGGCCCAACAATAGATTGCGATTCCCGGAAGGAAGGCGCAGGTGCGTTAGACGCTGTATTTAAGTGTTTATTGCACTCATTAACGTCGGGTTTATTACCCGCAGGTGCAGTCGTATCACACAATGCCGACTGTCGACGGTTCGAGTGGCGGTGTGTAACACAAAAGAAAATTTCTCCCAACGTAAGCAGGGAGGTGTGTACTACAAATATTTCACCTAAAGCCTTACGCTTTAGGTGTGAGAGGGTGTGTACCTGGCTGTTGCCTAGCGCAACAAGCGGACACAAAATACAATAGCCGCCTCTGAGGCGAGAATGTGTGTGTAATATCTACTCACGGTTTACCCAGCAAAGCGACACAACACAACACAGCACTGTCGACGATATCACGTACGCACACCACGAAACACGACACTTCTACTACGAGGGAGACGATCAGTGAAGGCACGAATGAAGAAAACCGAACACACCGCTACGGGAACGGGTGTTGGCCACTATCAATGACGATGACAACTTGCTACTACAGACTGCGGTCCGTAAATTATGCGGGCTGTCAGCTTTGTTGCTGTTGTAGCATATAGCGCTGTCGGTTGAGGTCCGTTCTGCGCCAGAGGGCAAGAGCGAATGAACATGTCTAATTCAACGATGCTCACGTTCTTCTGGATCCATTTTATATATTGATTAAAAAATTTAAATCATAAATATGTAAAAATACATAAAAGCTCTAAATGATCTGTGGCACAAAGTAACAACGCCGTTGTTGAGTAGGGTCATGATTACCCGGTCGCAGGCTTACGCACTTGTTACACATTACACGATAACCATAGGACTGAAGTGAGGGACGCGGTGAGAAGCGGTGGTCCTTATCGCCAGCTATTGAGATTCACGGTAGTGTACTGTATTTATTTCATAAAAATATTTCAAATGTTTTAATATCATGATACGCATGTCATCATCTTTCCATTCTACCAGTGTTTTGATTGACTTATTCGAACAAAAAGCAGTAATTGTGACTTAACTATAATAGTTAGACATATAGGACATATACCTCGCGGATTTTTTTTGTGTAATGATGAGTACTATGAAAATGTACATTATTTCATTTATCATCGATCGTTTTTGCAGCGGACGTCAAATACTTTTATTAGTAAATTTTTGATAACTTGAGTTACATCGTAGCAATTTTCGTAGGGATCTCAGTTGTTTTTTTAAATTACAACTCATGTTGGTCGCTGATAATGTAGCTGTATATAGGTGAAAAAGTTTATAAAATCAATTCAGTAGTTTTTGAGTCTATTCATTACAACCAAACAAACATAGAAAAAATCAAATCTTTTCTCTTTATAATATTAGTTTAGATATATTTTAATATTGAAGTTTGAGCATCTTCAAATTTTAAACAGTACTTTTTTATCGGAGAATGACTTTAGTTATATTAGTTAGGTAGCAGGCTTAAGCGCGTGGTAAATGGTACACAGTCACCATATAGTACTTTATTTTTGTTACATACACTTAATAATAGTCGAATTTTGTAACAATCCCTTTGCTATATAAAAAAATACAGCGGACGCGGTCACGAACGCCACGCCGCCGCCCGGTTTCATGCGACTTGGGCATCATCGAGGTGCGCGGCTCCCTTTGCGCAGCGGTCGTTTTATTTTGCTAACACGACACCAAATATTGTTTACAAGGAAGCTCTGAGCCACTAAACTTTCATGGATTATGTTCCCATAAATAAAACATTATTTTGGTAACTTAATCTTACCTGACCAGCTGCAGATTCGCCGATGAGCATAGTCGCTACAAAAAATGTTAGTGAAGGGATTGTTGTTGTTCTATTTGTCCAAATAAAGTACTAATGTATCTTTCCAATATCTATCTACCCGTGCGAAGCCTGGGCGGATCGCTAGTATATAATAAATCTGTAAACTTCACGTGTTTTTACATTTAAAAATTTTATAAAAATCATTGAGGGAGGCTAAAAATAAGTAACTAAATACATTTCTATCATTTTTAGAAAAGTCTGTCTGTCTGTTTGTTTGTGAACGCATCACGCCTAAAGTTAATCAAAAGACTCATTAATAACATCATAGAGGGTATTTTCCTGTAACATTTAGTCTTTGTTTTATTAAAATCGGTTCATTCTATAAAAGGTTACGCGTACTTAAAGTTTACGAATTTGTTCAATGGTGGCGATGAGTCAAGTAAGATATCTAAGAAATGTTAATAAAAGATGTAAAATAAAGTTTTATAGTATTAAAGTAACATCTGAACCTGAAACACAGCAAATGAAAAAATTATATTTTATTACAAAGAATATAATTTATATAAAGTACAATATTTATTTACGTATTTTCGCCATCAAAGTTAATTAGCATTATCAATAGATGGCGTTGTTGTGCAAATGACAGTTGTATGACTGAGGCACATTTTTTAAAATGTTTTCAACTGGCCCGCGAGTTCAGCTGTACTATTAAGCTCTATTTATGTATATAACTTTCGGTTAAACTACACCCGGCTAGACCCGCGAGCACAGATATGCGAATCCGATGAAGCTGTGTAAGTCAAAACGGCTAACAGCAAAAACATCATCGAAATTATATCAACGCGGACGCAGTCGCGGGCATCAGCTAATTCTAAATTAAGTCGCTAATAGTTAGTTACTGATGGTAAGATTCCTATACAGGAATCGTACCATGGGGTGGTTCCCTCGTAAGGGCCAGTTATTCTGCCGTGAAGCAGTAGTGTGTAGTCATTACTATGTTTCGGACGGAAGCGCACTGAGAGCTAGTGTAATCACTGGGCATATGAGACTTAAGAACTGATGACGGGCGCAGTGTGGTGCCACTAGTTGTTCTGGGTGACACAGCATTTGTTATGGGCAGACGTTGCACTTACTATCAGGTGAACGTTTTGCTCGTCTCGTCACTATATCCAATAAAAAATAATGTATTTGTTTTATTAAACAGTGCAAAAAATAATAATAACTGAAACTTGAATCCCTTTATTCAACAATAATATACTACCGCAAAACAGACAACAGACATTTCATTGCTTCTAATATGATATGATTCAATGACATATTTTTGTAACGTCTCCAGTATTCAGTTTTCTTTTTTTTTTATAGTACTCGATTCTTTCTTCTAAGCTGGCTGAAAAAGTTGCATTCATTTTATTTTTACTTTAATAAATGATCAAAAATACATTTATAATTAAAATATAGTGTAAGTAGCCATAAGTAAAATGCTATATTGGTCGAATTGACATAGGTATAAATAATCACAGTAATGAATATTTTATGTTCATTAGAAATTTACTTTTACATACTCGTATATGAGCATAACGAGACCAGAAACTAATCTTATTTTAATTTTCAAAAAAAAAATGAAGCCGCACACTACTAAGACCTGTATCGTGCGTGCGTTGTACAGACATAAATTTCACAAAAAGAACAACACAACGAGACACGAAAACCAACGACTTCTGTTTCTGATCAAATCTTAGTTTCTGCTGGGATTGCAATCCAGCACCCGCGGCGTTGAAGTCAGGTGCTCTGACCACTGTGTCACGCAGTTGTCATTCTACAACAATGTGCAATGTTAACCAACAAACAATTTATTTTTCAATTAAGAAACATAATAAAGATGCGTGTCACCCGTGAGGACTATCTTAAAACCCTATTTGTCAGTAATGGGGTAAGTATATTCGAAATATCCCAGACACTGAGAATCCATCACAATATCTGCCTTCACTTCTATATATGTTGTGTGAATTTTTAACTATGCTTAGCATAGTTAAATTCACACAATATCAACAGGTTGCTGTTCACCCACTTATGGACCTAAGCCTCTAATTGATAACGAATTTGCTGTAATCGACACGTTTGACAGCTGAACAGTACCAGAGAGCTTGTCTATATGCAATAAATCATTCAATAAATTCTTTATTGTATCCCAATACAGGAATAAGCAAGAAGTATTATATTTTTCTGGTAATAAATTGCTTGTGGTGGTATTTCTATGTAGGAACCCGTCTAGGTAGGTAGTACCACCACAGTGCCAGCTATTCTGCCGTGAAGCAGTAGAAAGTAAACAGTGGTAGAGCCACGCTTTGGCCTGCTGCAAATACCAGCGTGAAGTAGAAGTATGACGTACTTCTGCGCTTCGTTTGGTGAGCGATGTTTCGCTTTGCATGCGCCCTGCCCGAGGCAAACGGAGTCACAAAACTGCGGCGACCCTTACCACGCTCGCCGTGAATTTCTGCTATATCAGGGAACTTTATTGCAACCTTGACGCCGTACACTGCCATCTAGAGACAGCAAAGTCGGCCTTGCTTTGGAGTGGAATGGAGTCCAAAATAAACTACCAGCTCTTGGGTTACCTTGATCGGGACCAGCTGATTAGTGACATCAGTTCTAAAGTATCATATGCCCAGTGATTACGCGAGCCATCAGTACCCTTCAAACCGAAGCACTGTAGTGTTTTTTTATAAAAAAATAGGGCAAACGAGCAAGCGGCCAGCGGCCCATTATCCGCAATACCAGAGGAATAACGGGTACGTTGCCGGCATTTTAAAAAATAATTTTCAAAAGACTGGATTTCGAACATGCACCGTCAACTGCACTGAGGCACCCTCTTTCCATTTGACCGCATTCAAAGTAGAACGGCTTAAATTGTCGTCGACCAGATACTTTCTGTTTGGCTTAATCAACTGACCTTGCGAAGAGATGTTGCATTTTTTAGTTTTCCGAGGAATTGTTCGGATTCATTCCAGCCACCTAATTCCACTATCATACCTTGCGGCATAACTTAAAATCCTATCCACAACATCTTGATGCTTGGCATTCTATCACAGTGCATTTTTCCTTGAAAAACTTTCTGTCACGAACGGCCGCTTTGTAGAATTTGCTGCCGGCAGCCGTTTTTCCGGACAGATACGATTTAGGGACCTTCAAAAAAAGAACCTATACTTTTCTAAAAGGCCGGCAACGTACCCGTAATTCCTATGGTATTGCGGATAATAGACCCCTAGCGGCTTGCTCGTTTGCCCCATTTTTCTATAAATAAGGGTACTGATGGCTCGCTTAATCACTGGGAATATGAAACTGATGTCTCAGTGTGATGGCGCTGGGCTCACACAGTATTGTTTTGTGTTACACAATATTTGTTATGGGCGGACGTTACACTTACGACCAGGCGAAAGTTTTCTTCGTCTCGTCACTTTCTTCCATAAAAAGCCAATTTAGAAAGCAGTATTATTAGTTATACGAACCTAAATATTTTAAGTATTGCAAATTTGAGATGGTTATTCCGCCATCTGTCGGAGGCCACTAAGTAATATCCTCAAAGTGAAAAAAATAATTTTTAATTTCATTACACTTACAACAGGTCTCTCGTTTCAACAGCGGAGTATACACTTTAGGTTTCACGCCCTGAAGTAAACAGTCGGTATATGCCATGACATCAACTTTTCCCTTTTTATTATCCTCAGCATTATCTTTGTTATCATTAAGTTTACTATATTCCGCTTCTAAATGTTGTAGAGCGTCTCGAATCATAGTTGTTCTGAAATAAATTACACTTCTTGACTTGACTGATGATCTTATATTTAAAGAAGTTGTGCCCGCGGCTTTGCCCGCGTGCACATATATTTATTAACTATCTGTGAAACATTTTGTCACAACGTATTTTATATCCAGAGTACAAAGACTCGATTGTCTGTTCGTCTATCAGGTATCGTACAATGATTATTATTAAATTTGGCACGATTAGAGATTGGAATAGTTAGAATATATACAATTTTCACGCGTTGATAATGTTAACACGGAATACGGAACCAACAAACGCAGTGATGGACGAAGACCCACTATTTTTTATCTGCTTAAACTTAAAAATTTTTTTGTAAACAAACAAAGAAAAATTATTCTCAACGTTGAACGCATTTTTATTCTATGAACTTATAGAGTACTGTTATTGTAATCATTTTTCATAGAAATGTGATGTTTTGTCATTGGTCGGGTTATATCCGCCATCCTTACTATCGATCAACTTTTGAGTGCTGTTTCCAAATAAATTTGTTTAATTATTGTTATTCCATTGTTTTTTGTTTTTTTTTATTAAGTTTCTTGTTGTGTTACATTTTTAATCATCTGTTCATTATTTCGTTTTGTCATTTTGACATTTTTACCAAGCAGAGCGTTTACTTACTTTATCTTCGGCGAAGATCAAATAATCGGTCAAAGAGTACTCCGATGCATTCATTCATTGATGTATAATTAATAAAAAATACATGTGTGGCAGTTCACACGCGGTGGAAATGAAACCCTCAGAAAACTAAATTTTCAGAGAATGTGCCGAATACGGAGTATCAGGACTAGTATAACTTTAGAGTTTATTTATTAAAAATTATTTATCATTTTATTCTACAAATTTCATAGTACACGAGTGACCTGGGTTCGATTCCGGTGACGGCACAACTAAAATTGTTAATTGCAATTTCAAGTGCTGATTTACCACGTGCTCGGCGGTGAAGGAAAACATCGTGAGGAAACCTGCATGTCTGAGAAATAAAAAATATTTCGAAGACATGTGCAGTCCGCCAATCCACATTGGAGCAGCGTGGCGGATTCTTACTAGCTCCAAAACCTACTCAGAAATGAGAGGAGGCCTGTGCTCAGCAGTGGGACATTTACAGGCTGAAACTTTACTTTTTTACATATTATACATATTCGAAGGCTTCAGTTTCAACAACTAAAGTACTAAATAAATGTTTGATCATAAAATCTTTGAAATACAGCGTCAGTTACTGTTTTTGATCTTGTCGAGTTAATAAAGCATGAGAGCAAAATCTACGAATAAATAAATGATTTGGTCGAATTCGAAAATAAAAATATAACAGGAAACACTGTATACTGTGTTCTATCTCATTCTCTCGCACGCGAAATCCTATAGATATATATGTTTGTCTCTTTTTAGTGTCGCTTTTTCGTTTCATCGAGTTTCAAATCACAACGATTCTAAAGAAGTTTTCACTTTATTTTTTTACAATGAAATAAAATTTTGAGAAACATTTTTTTTTGTTTGTACTTTATGAGACAAAATTAATTGATTCAAGTGTAATGACAGGTCATATGGGACGTTTCAGGGTGACGAGCGCACGGCGTTGCTACACAGAACATTCCAGTGCGATGTTCTGTTCATCAAATCGTTCACCATCAGGTGAACGATTTGCTCGTCTCGTCACTTGCTTAAATTAAAACATACATACATACATATAGTCACGCCTCTTTCCCATTGGGGTAGGCAGAGACCACATCTTTCCAAGTGCTACGATCCCGACGTACATCTTTCGCTTCTTCTACTTTTATGAGCGTTTTCATACAAGCTCGTCCTTTGCGCGTACTTTTGATGTGGCCTTTCATTGAAATGACTTCAATCTGATCGTGATGTGTTCGCCTGCGTCGACCCTTACCAGCTTCCCCATTCACACTCGCCGCATAAATCTATTTCGTCAATCTTCTTTGATACATCCTCCTTACATGTCCCACCATCTATCCCTTTCTTTGTCACCACATCTTCTACCACACCGCAATGTTCCCATATCACGCTGTTAATCACTTTGTACATTAATCTTATCATCTACGGTTGACTGCTAAAGAGTGCCTGTAGAGATTAAGACTTCCCTTTGTTACCTTTTTTATAAAATGTGGCAAAAAAGTATAAATACGAGTAAATGTCATATCATGCTTCTTCTGCCGGACAATTAAAGAAAACACGCTTACTTTATAGAATTTATCGTCCAATCGCTTTGTAAGCTTGCAATGACTGATCTCAATTCACTTTCATCGTATATCCAATGATTAGTTTCCTCCAAATCATAGCTGCAGTGGAAGAGGTTTAACGGTACATCTAACGCCATATTATACTGTGGTTTCCTGAAACAATACTCAAGTACTATAGAATAAACCAAAAACTGTATTATATTTCCATTTATAATCGATTAGCCATTTACATCTATAAAATATCTTTACAGGATTTGCTCTAGGCTGTAATATAAACTTTCTGTATTTTCTTAGTATTGGATATCCAATTATTACATTTTTTAACATGCGGTGATACACAGACATCCAATACAAAATTCTGAGTGACACTACCACTATTATGAGCAGACTTAACGCAAGGGAACGATTTGTCAATCGTCAATTTCTTCTATTACTAATAAGTGTCAGAAAAGTACTTAAAGCTCTATTAACAGACCAACTACTGTTGTAAAGTTCAATGTACCTTGGATTCTTTTCAATGTCCAACAATTCAGTTATAACATCGGGTTTCTCGTTGCCTTGGCCAATGAGAAGCAGCAATCCCATGATGCAACGGATCTGGTGCCAGAGGAATGCGTTTCCTTCTATTAATAAACAGTACATAGATGTTGCTGAAAGCACAACAATCATTACTGATTTTACGTCGCCACTAACTTCACGGTATAGCTAGCAAATAAGGAAATTATATATCAATGAAATACCTTTTCAATAATAATCAACCTTTTCTATGACAACAACCTTAATAATATCTTTTTACGTTAATTGCGTAGGGAAGATCAATACGATACAAGAGGTATCGTAAGCATTAGCTCAAACTCAGATGCATTTACTCGTGACCTTGCCTATTACTGAAGTGTTATGAATTTAATTCAAAATCAAGCTTTAGTTCGTGTGTTTTTTATTTTAATAAAATTATCATTAATTTTTTTATGCTAACCACAGATTACCTCATGCTAAGCGTTCGCGTTTCAATGCGCATGCACATCAAAGGCCACGAGCGATCGTAAATTTCAATAACTGTAAACCTGATCGAATTTTCTCATAATATTTCAAACTGTTGTGGATTTATAAGAGTTGTAAAGTCCATGAGAATAATCGCGCAGTCACGGACACGTTATCAAATAAAAAAAATATGTGCAAAATAGGTAGCAAAATAAGTTCAAAAATAATAACAAATAATAATAGAGGACAAAGTTGTGTGGAAATAACTCTTACACTGCACTTGCAAACCCCCTGGCTGTGATAATATGGTAATTAAATAATGTATTTTATGATGAAAAAAGAATGACCCTAGAATTTCTTGCCGGTTCTTCTCTTAAAAAGTCTTATTTTTTGAACTGTTGTAGATTTTGACCTAAACCGAATAAAGAATTTTTACGTAGATAACTATTTTACACTCACAATTATACATATCTTTTTTGTCCACAGGAAAAATATCAGCTTTGAGTATGTCTCTTTGAAATTCTGTTACACCATTTCCTACATCCATCTTACAAAGGTTTCGGAAATCTTTAGATCCAATAATTCTAGTACAGGCTTCTCGCATATTGTCCAAGTCGAGATTTGATCGAGGGAAGTAGTATTTGTACTGACGCTTTTTACAATCGAACCTATAAAAACAAAAAACCTTAATATCTGAGCACAAATAAAATATAACTGTCTCTTTGCTGCTTCTGATATTCGCATTTTTGAACTTGAATAATTTTCTCTAGCATTGTCTATCGAAATAGTTTTAATTAAAAACGACTGTTAGTTTACATGATATCTGCATATGTTATGGATAGAAATCCTGAAATCAACCGAGTCTTCTGAACCTACCGAAATTACATAAATTATCAATTCCGCAGCTGCTGAAAAGTAGTGGCTGGTCTTAATAAAACTTGAGCCCTAAGAACCATCATCCTATTTCAGTTTTTTTAAAGTTGAGGAATAAATATGTCAGAAATGTATTTATGTGTGTGTAAGTCATTATAATGTGGTTGCCCATCCACTTGTCAGGTGTTGTGATTATACCCTAAACACTAGGTAGGATCTATAGTGAAAAGTTTATGCGCAAAATAGTGCATCTGGTAGTAACGTAATATCACCTTTCTGTAAAGGTAATATCACCCGAAACATTACTGCTGTGATATTACTCAATTATTTTTTGTACTGGTCGAAGAATTACACTTCTCCTTAATGCAATGAAATGTATGTAATAATATACTTAAAATGTTATTTGATATATATATCATTTCGTTGTATTATATACATACAGTGACGCCTCCTTCCTGATCATCCTTACACACATCTTTCACTTCTACTTTCATTAGCGCGTTCATACACACTTGTCGGTTGCGGGTGCTTTTAACGTGACCTTTACTCAAAAGATCTCCGATCTGATCGTAATCAATGTATTACACGTTTTCATTTTTAAAAAGTTGATGGTCATTCATACTTAGGAAGTGTTACGAACATTAAACGAAAGTAAATTAAAAAAATAAATCAACAAATTGGTTTTAGTAACCATTTGGGACAAAACAATAAAAAATCCCTTAAGGCTGTGTTAATCTATCACATACGACGAGTACTCATCAAGTGCACCGCTTAACGGAGCACATTTTAGAGAATTTAAACGACCGCCCTAAGCCTGTAGGCACAGGGGCCTTATTTTCCGATGTCGCAAAGGCATTTGACAAAGTCTGGCACGACGGCTTGTATTACACGTTGTTTCACACTAAAGTGCCAGACAGACTCCTTAACATCATCCGAGCCTTCTTGTCTAACCGCCTATTTCGCTTCCGGGTGGAGGGAACGCGCTCCTCAAGCCGCCCTCTCCGAGCGGGTGTCCCTCAGGGCTCCTGCCTCTCCCCACTCCTTTTCTCGCTATTCACTAGCGGTATTCCTAAAGACTCGAAAGTCAATCTTGCGCTTTTCGCAGATGACACGGCCCTGTACTATTCCGACAAGCACAAGGGCCGCATAACGATTCAACTCCAAGCCGCAGCCGATCGCCTAGGCGAATGGTTCCGGAAATGGAGAATAGAGGTAAACCCTGACAAAAGTGTAGCGATATATTTCTCGAGGGGCACGCCAAAGCCCGCTAGACGATGTCACCCAATCGGCAACCATCAGCTAGGCACGATCACCCTGTTCGGACTCCCTATTCCCTGGGAAAAGAGCGTCAAATACCTCGGGGTGACTTTAGACGCAGCGATGTCGTTCGCTACACACATTAAAAATATACGCAATAGAGCGGCTTTTATCTCAAGCCGTCTATACCCATTAACTTGCTCCTCAAGCAAAATGTGCTTAAGACACAAACTTCGCCTCTATAAGACTTGCATAAGACTCGTAATGAACTATGCTTGCGTTGCTTTCGCTCACGCGACGGGCAATCAATTAAAGAAGTTACAGAGCGTTCAAAATCGATTCTTGCGAACTGCCACCGGAGCCGGTTGGTATCAACGCAATGTAGATCTTCACAGCGACTGTGAAATGCCCTTAATCTCTGAACACTTCAGAGAATTATCACGGCGGTTTTTCGAAAAAGCCGCGGTTCATTCAAACCCGCTGGTGGTTAAAGCAGCAAATTACCGACAAAACAGAAACGCGACCGAACGCAAACGTCGCCCGCGAAACATGCTAGACGACACGGACGTGTCAGCTCTTCCCAACCATGATACCGTCAGTCACGATCCAGGCTACACTGTACACACAGTCAATAGCTTTAATATAACACGCACCACGACGCGCGACCGCCGTAGAGAGCGGCGCGCAATAGTCAATAATCACACCGCGTACACACGATTCACCCGTGTTCCAGGGCGGTTCTCATCGCCCAGAGTTACCGACACACAAGTCGACAGTCCGAGTGGACGCCCGCAGCCTCCCTCGGACGGTCATTAGATGACTTAAAATATTTAAGATTTTCGAAATCGCGAAAGCACGCAGCGAACGCGACACAGTCCGAATTTCGAGGTTTTTCTAGGAGTTTTTATTTATTTATTTATGTTTGGGTCAAAACAAACCTGGCATGCGGGCCCCAGGCCCGCGAGCACAGTATCCGTTGAAGATGTAAAAGCCGAGAAGGCTAACAGCAATTACATCACCGAAAATATATATACATACGACGAGGGATCAAAAAGTAGTGAGAATGAGATAGAATATAATGACTATTGATAACTTAATAATTTATTTTTGTACATAGTCTCTCGAGTCTCTCTACACACCGAGTTCCAGCGCTTTTCCAAGGCTTCAAACCCTTAAGTTTTGTCTTGGTCCTGAAAAAAGCTCCACGGCATCCATCACCTCGTTATCGTCTTCGTACCTGTTTCCCCTTAAGTATTCCTTCAATTTGGGGAACAGATAAAAATCGCTAGGCACCAGATCTGGGTGGTCAACCAATTCGAAGCCAGCTTGCTAAATGGCAGCCATCGCAACTGCCGACCTGGGCGCGGGTGCGTCGTCGTGATGAAACAGCACGCCCCTTCGAAGTTTCCCTCTCCTTTTCTCTTTGATGGCATTCCTCAACTTGGGAATTAAAGCTACATAATATTGGCCTGTAATAGTGGTTCCACGTTCCAGGTAATCAATAAACAATATCCCTTCTGAGTCCCAAAATATTGAGGCCATAACCTTGCCAGCCGATGCCACGGCAGGAAACTTTTTCGGGGTCGGTGATGATTGCCGTTTCCATTGCGAAGATTGCTGTTTTGTCTCGGGATCAAAATGATGGACCCATGTTTCGTCCATTGTTACGAAACGAGACAAAAAGTTTTCAGAATCGTCTTTAAACTTGTCCAACAGTATCTTCGAAATGTCAAGTCGATTTTGTTTCTGACTGTCGGTTAACATTCTCGGCACCCATCTTGCGGAGACTGTTCTCATATTCAAAGATTGTTTCAATATGGATTGAATACTTCCATATGAAATGCCCGTTTCTTGAATTAAGTATCGGATGGTAACTCTTCGATCGCTCAATACAATTTTCTCGACTTTCGCAACATTTTTTTGGGTGACTGACGTCGATGGACGGCCGCAACGATGTTCGTCTTCCGTGCTCGTTCGTTCTCCCTACTCGAAATTGAGAAGCCCACCTTGCGACAAAGCAACACGGTGGAGCAGACTCTCCTAATGTTGCCTCCAAATCGCAATGAATCTCTTGCATCGTTAACTTTTTTAAACATAGGTATTTAATAACGGCACGCACTTCGTTTTTCTCCTTTTTCTAGAACACAATAAGCAAACAAATGACTACATTCAGAAAAAAACAAAAGAGAATCGAAGATTTTTTTTCTTTATTAATATTACAAATATGTATCTGAGATATGCCTGCCAGTATTTATTTTTTTTCTTACCAAGGAGTATGTAGTCAAGTTAACGGGAGCGGTGGAGGCGTTTTTAAAAACTAAAATAAAACTAGGATATGTCCGTACAGAAGCTCATGTACTCTAACAATGAATCTTATTCTAATACATATTTTATTCAGAGCTAATTATCATTTTGCTTACATAGGCATAGCTCCATAGGCCACACACTGTGTGCATAGTCAGCAACAGTATCTATGCACGTATTTGTATGACTCTATGTGGGGTCGAATCCATGACTCTTCCCTCCTCAAGAGCGAAATTATCGGCATTTTCAATAACCCGATTATTTCGCCCAAAAACACACAATTTATACTTAATTATAATAATGATACAAAATGTAAATGACAGAATAACATACAAAATAATTGTTCCTAAACTAACACTTTTAATGTCAATAGCACTTGCACTTTCACTCCGTAAGATTTTATTGAGTTTCACTAATTGTATCATTTGTTTAGTTTCGTCAAGATTTATGTCTTTTAAACTTACTACGCTGACACTATGGGGCTTCGAAATCTTTACTTCTGGTAAGTTCGTTATTGGGTAAATTCGGTAATTCAGGCTTTCCGCAGAAGATTGGTGGTATTGGAAATGCATATTTCCAATTTCACCTTCACATAAATTGTCGTCTACTGTGATTATGTAAGTACCACACAACGATTCGTGAGTGACGTCATTGCCGCACCTTCTGGTAAGTAACCTATGATCTTTTACATACAGTATCCAGCTTTCATGGCTTATCCGTTGGATCTTGAGATCCTCAATGTCGACAGCATGCTGTTCGCAGGCATCAAGGTTGGGCAGAAACTCCATGAGTTGTTCAACGCAGCTTTGCTCCGTATGTGGCAGCACATCGTCTTCGTTGCACAGGAATTGATCATCTGATGCAATTTGCTTACAGGCTCTCGAGACTGGCAAGTACTCTTTTTCCTTCACCAATAGGTATGGCTGTTGAATTCGGGTTATTGGGAGTAGTAATATGTAGTTGTATGTTATACATAGTCATTAGTTCTTTTATGAGGTCGTTATTGAACTCGCTACCGGGATCGGAAGTAATTTTTTTAGGCGTTCCATATATTGAAAAATATTTAATTAGAGCTCTTACGATTTCTGGTGCAGATCTGTTAGAAATCTCGATAGCTTGACCTAATTTGCTAAATGCGTCAACTAAAGTTAAGTAGTAAATAGATTCAATTGAGAATAAGTCTATGAAGACTTCTTGAAAAGGTGCATTCTGGGTTTGAGTTAGTTGAAGCAGGGGTTTGATGGGTTTTCTATCATACTTCATTTTTCTGCAGGCATCACAAACATTAAGTACTGCAGCAATCGTCACTTGCATATTCTGCCAATAATAATTTCTTCTAATTCTACTCATCGTTTCTTTTATACCTCTGTGACATGTCTTTCCCTCGTGATGTTGCAGTATAATTTCTTTCTGTTCTCTCTCATCCTCGACATATACAACGCGCTCTGTGCATTCAATAAACTCTACCATTCCCTTTTTAAATAACTGTGTAATAATTTTAGAAAACTCTTTTCTGTGCTGGATATTTTCAAAATAAATGAAGTATTTAGTTTTGGGTTTAATGTACTCTTTTAAAAACTGCTTAATAAGCTCTTCATTATTAAGAGGGGTGAAAACCTCGAGGACCTTTTGCTTATCCCTGGATAAATTTTTTACTTGTGCCTCATTTTTGTGCCAGCTATAAACCAAAATTTGATTAGGTTTCGTGTCAATGGCTTCCTTTAATATAGGAATGCCATCAGATTCTAGATTTTGTCCAGAATGTACCGTTACTGTACTACTATCAGTGGATAAAGGTGGGAGAGGATATTTCGTATCCATTTCTAATTGATCTACCGATACAGTGGCAGATGTATCGGTTATGGTTATAGTCCTAGAGTCGTCGTTGTCTTTAGTTGTCAAGTCTACAATTTGGTCAGTTAATTCGGTTAGGTACTTCTGTAGTTTTTGTTCTTTTATGTCCATGTTAACTTTCATCGATTCTGTGTCATCTGAGTCTATAGCATTAATTCTAATCCGAGAGAGGGCGTCAGCGTTACTATTCTGTTTTCCGTTTTTATATACTATATCGAAGTCGTACTCTTGAAGGCGTAACCGCCAACGGGTCAACTTGCTATTGGGTTCTTTGAGGGAGTAAAGCCATACTAAGGGTCTGTGATCGGTATATATTGTGAACTTACGGCCATAGAGATATGGTCTGAAATGTTTCACGGCCCATATAATGGCGAGTAGTTCACGCTCTATTGTACTGTATCGAGATTCGGTGTCGCTGAGAGTTCTACTTGCGTACGCAATGGGTTTATCAGATCCTATTGGCCCTTGCGATAAGACTGCGCCTAAAGCGACGGCAGAAGCGTCTGTAGTCAGTACATAAGGTTTGTCTGGGTCCGGGTATTGGAGTAAAGGCGCATTCGTTAGAAGTTCTTTGCACTTTTGAAATGCCTCGACATAGTTCTGGTCAATTACAATTTTATTCCTTTTTTTAAGGCATGCTGTAAGAGGCTGAGTGATTTTTGCAAAGTCTTTTACAAAGCGTCTGTAATACCCGATTAGTCCTAGGAAACTTTTGATTTCGGTGGTCGTCTTTGGAAGCGGATAGTCTAATACAGCCTGAATCTTGTCGTTGTTTGGTCTTAGTCCGTCTTTAGTAATAACGTGTCTTAGGTACAGCACTTCTTTTCTCATAAATTCTGATTTGTCGAGTTGTACTTTTAAATTAGTTGATCTCAGTCTGTCAAAAATAGTCCTTAATTTTTGTAAATGCTCTTGGAGACTACTAGAAAAAATAATTATGTCGTCTAGATAGACTAAACAGTGAATTCCTTGGAGGCCTCTTAGGATGTTATCCATGGCTCTTTGGAACGTGGCTGGAGCGATCTTCGGGCCAAACGGCATTCTAAGGAATTCATAGTGACCGTTTTCTGTACTAAATGCGGTTTTTTGTCTATCGGATTCATTTATCTCGATTTGATGATATCCACTAGCTAAGTCCAAAGTCGAAAAGTACGTACTTTTACCTAATTTGTCAAAAATGTCAGTTATATTAGGCAGAGGATACTTGTCGTCTACAGTAATGTCGTTTAATCGTCTATAGTCGATAACCATCCTATACTTTATTTCACCAGATGCGTCTTTCTTTTTAGGGACTAAGTGGACTGGAGCTGACCAAGGTGAAAACGATTCCTGAATCACATTATCGTTTAGTAAATTTTGTACTTGATTTTTAATTTCTTGTGTTTGAGCAGGAGGTTGCCTATAGGGCTTCACGTAGATAGGGTCTTCGTGTTTTGTTCTAATATAGTGTTTGACTTCATTCGCAAGAGTTAAAGGTATTTGGTCGTTATAAAAAATGACTTTATATTCTCTACACAAGTTATATATTGATTTCTATTCTTCTTCTGACATGTGATTTAAACGTAATTTTTGTAAATTTTGCTCTAATATTTTATCTATTTCAATATCTGATATATTCGTAACATGATTAACTTCACACTCAATCACTTTTTCTTCTTCATACATCTCCACATTCAATGGTCTTTTTATAGTTAATTGCATTGGCATATCCAAGGTATTTTGAATAATTGTAGTCGTATAACCATCCTTACATGTCACTAACGCGCTGGGCATTCGCACACCCTTACAAAATTCCTTATAACCAATTATAGCATTACCCGAGTATAAATTTGTTGGGAGTTTAACTCTTTGCTCTGAGCGGGGAGCTAACTCTAAAATATAACTAGACTTACTATGTATTATAGGTATTGTGGTTGTTTTAGTTTTGAGAACCTCGTTTTTCAAATCTATTACTGCTTCCAGGTTGCAAAGAATATCATTGCCTATTAATCCATCGTACCTGGGGTCGACATTGTAAATGTATAATTTGTGATTATCGTTACAGTTGAAAATCGGTAAAGACGGGATTTGAATGACATGACTATGTTTGCTCGATGCATGTGTACTTATAACCTCAAACGGTTCGTGACTTATATACTCTGGGAAATAATTATAAGCTTTTATTGGGCTAATGAATGACCGTGTACTACCTGTGTCGATCATAAATTTCGAATCGATTTCCGGTATGTAAATATACGGCAATTTCAAATTAATATCGCAATTTAATTCTATTTTTTCGTGGGCTTTTCCGAGGCTTCTATCTGAAAATCCTCGTCGTATATTGGTTGGAACGTCATAAGGTACTTCGGGGGTTATTGGCGGATATTCATTTTCATAATAACTAGGCCCAGAAATATTAAGGCCACTACCTGGATACTCCTCACAGTAGTAGTTATCATAAGAAATTTGGAACGCGTCGTTGCACGCATTATCGTAATAGGAACTATCAAGGTCAAGTTCATTTAATTGTAAACCTTGTTGATTTGGTCTAACTGGTGGCGCCGTTCGCATTGTAACGTCAGTGGACTCAGTGTGTTGATTTTTATTTAACTGAGGCCTGTAACCAAATTGTTGGGGCTTATAAAAGCTTTGTTGATTGTTTCCAGATTGTTGCGGGCGAATACCTAATTGCTGAGGCTTGAAGAATGTTTGTGGTTGCATTCCAAAATGCTGGGGGCGCATACCGAATTGTTGGGGTTTATAAAAATTTTGTGGTTGCATTCCGAACTGTTGAGGGCGCATGTTAAACTGTTGCGGGTTCATACCAAATTGTGGTGGGCGATATCCAAAATTTTGTTGGTTATTATTAAATTGAATTGGTTTTGATTGGGACACTTGCGGAATTCCAAAATTGAATTTATTAGGCATTAATGCGGCTTTATAACCTATTGGTGCACTTGTATTAAAATTATTTGTACCGAATTTAAACGTGGGGTTATTTTTGGGTAAATTTAATAGCGGTGGTTTATTCGAAGGATTTCCATACATCTTATTACGCAATGTATACTGCTCAGTACATATTTTATTCAGAGCTAATTATCATTTTGCTTACATAGGCATAGCTCCATAGGCCACACACTGTGTGCATAGTCAGCAACAGTATCTATGCACGTATTTGTATGACTCTATGTGGGGTCGAATCCATGACTATGTCGTTCTAACTATTTTGATCCCTCCTCGTAGAAAACAACAAAAATAGCAATACGCGCGTACGAAACACCACGCTTGCTCATTCGCTGATTGCGTAGGTAATGTCACGACGAATAAAGTATGATTCGTGATGCATAAGGCTGTAGTTTGTTGCATTACACACCTGCGTGATATTAAGTTTGGTGATATTGAAAGTATTACCTACCCATCTCGAAAGGAGACTACTTTAGGTTAATATAATGATGAAAAAAGAAAAAATCTGTAATAGCCTCCAACAGATAGCAAAATAATCATACCAAGAACACCAATTGTATTAAATTTGATTACCTGGCACTGTAATCTATCCTATCTTCCGGTATCGGCATCCACGCCACAGCACGTATGTCTTTTGGTAAAAGACGGTTCAGCATTTTACAGTATGGCATTTCTGAAGTTATACTATCTGTTAAGTTCTGTTCGCCTGGTGGATGTTTGCTTCGAAGGGAGATTGATATAACCTGCAAATCATTGTATTCATGTTGGTATGTTCTCTAGGTCTGATGTTTTAGTATTATCAAAATAATTAGTATAGTGTTAAAAGTATAGAAGTATAATATTTTTTTAAATGTTTGTTTTAGAGACTTGTATGACTTATAAGACTAAAGTGAGGTGCCAATTTTTTTGGATACAATGGACTATACTTTAGTTGGATATCAATTAACCATATCTACTTCAAAGCATACCTGACCAAAAGCACTAACACCTTTGTCTGTTCGTCCACATCTGTGATACTGAGAAGTTTCACGACTTTGTATCAAACAAGACTTTGACAATGCATGAAACAAGTAATGTTCAATTGTTTGCACAGAATCTTCCTGTACCGCTAAACCTTGGTAGTCCCAACCAAAATATAAAATTCTTAAGAGAACTCTGCGATAGGAGCATCTGCAATGGATAAATTAATCAATTGTGAACTACTAAATACTACACTATCTTGTGGGTGTTATTAAAGACAGAGGGAAAATAAAGCGAGGAAAACGAGGAAACATTCACCTGATGGTAGGTGCAATGTCTGTCCATAATAAATGTTGTGTGAACCAGAATATTTCCGTGTGACACCACACTGCGCCGGTCACCCTATGACATCATTTCTTAAGCGTCATATGCCCAGTGATTACGCTATCTCTCAGTGCCCTTCAAACCAAAACACGGTAGTGTTTGAACACTGCTTCACAACAGAATAACTGGCCCAGGGGTGGTAACCTACCTAGACAGATTCCTGCACAAGAATCCTGCCACCAGTCAAAAACCTGGAGATGGGTAGCAGCATTTTCTAATCAATCAATCCATAAGGGTAATTCTAATTATTACATCTTGTATAAGTCACCAAATTATAATATACTTTTAGAAAATACTTATGTATTTGAAGTTATTTAAGGAAAGAATGGATAGGTTGAAGAGTTCTGTAGCTGGTTACAGGTCTCTCAGTTCTAAAGAAAGGAAATACCAGGGTTCTTCTTATATAAACAAATATTTTTTTTTTACTAAAACATTAATATTCTCTACAAAAGTTTCAGCCTATAAATGTCCCACTACTGAGCACAGGCCTCCTCTCATTTCTGAGAGGGTTTTGGAGCTAGGAAGAATCCGCCACGCTGCTCCAAATGTGGGTTGGCGGACTTCACATGTCTTCGAAATATTTTTTATTCCTTAGACATGCAGGTTTCCTCACAATGTTTTCCTTCACCGCCGAGCATGTGGTAAATCAGCACTTAAAATTGCAATTAACAATCTTAGTGGTGCCGGCACCAGGAATCGAACCCAGGTCACTCGCATACTATGAAATTTAAAGCGAGCGCCTAGCCCCTGAGCTACCACGGCTACAATATTCTCTACAAGGTTTTCAATAATTGCCAACTACATGCTAAATTGCCTTATATATGTTGATCAAAAAATTGATTTAATCTTTACAAAACTAAGGCAAGATTTAGTAAATAATTGTAAAAACTTTATGTTAAAGTAACATATTGGTAAAACCTGTGCCAAAAAAGTTATAGTCAATTAACTGTATCCCTCAATCTAGCTGCTAGAAGAAAATACCATAATGCATATCTCGGAATATACTACTTTTGTGTTTTTAATGTTCATATCAATAATTTGTAAAGAATTTGTAAAAACAATTGACTATTTTGAATTCATTTGTACGCCCTGTGATACATGTTATAGCGGTTTATTTGGATACCTCCATTCTCACATGTGTAGACTGAGTAATCTTTAATTCACTAGTAAATATCAAAAGACAAAGAAAAAATAGATTGTGTTTTAGTAATCTTAATATTTTGTCTACTCGAGCCAACCAAGTAAGTCTGCAAGTATAAAGATATACTAAGAACTGTATCATACATGCTAGAGGTTCCTATGTTTCGGTTGGCTAGAACTAGAAAGATTTTTCTTAGTACATTGATAAAAGTTTAAAACAAAATTCCTAAAAGTGTGACGCAAAATACTGACGTAGATTTCAAGAAACATGTCAAGAAGACATTATTTGAAAAAGCGTATTATAAAATAAATCTATACATAGAAGACAAAGATCCCTGGGTACTAAACATGTGATTTTGTAATTATCAGCCGCATTTTATGTAATTTCGGAAGACCGCACGGCGGTTGAGCTATTAGGGCTCTTGTTAACCCTGTATCAACTTACTTATGAAAATCAAATTTCTTGCTAACGTCTGAACAATTTTTGAAAATTGTTTCCTTTTTGCTTATAATATTCTTCAACTGTGAATTGTGAGCCTCTAACTGCAATATTTTGTCCACTAAGTCCTGAAAATTAGCAAGTAGTTATTTAGGTTAGGACATTATAATAAAACAATAAAAAATGTCGAAATAAAATGGACGATCCTTACATTTTTATCTAAATTTAGTAGTTCTTCTCTAGAAACGTTCTTTAATTTCTTTTTATTTGGGAGTAAATTGTTCATTGCAAATAAATAGTAATTATTTTGTAAACAAAAAATTTATCATATTTAGTGAGCGCTGCTGTCACTTGTGGTTGTTTATCTGTAGGAGTTACAGAAAATTCCATAAAAGCTATCGCTACTAGATAGCGATAGCGTTAGTAGAATCCAATTTTCTTTTGAAATTGTATGCTAATAACTAGATAGCAGACTCGATGATTAAAAATTTGCATTATTTTAGCACCGCTAATTCCAACATATTACTCAAAAAAAAATTGTAACAATATTTGGGACATTTATCGGAACGACTGTAGTCCAGTGCAAACAAATACGTTTAAAATGGTTTGTCAATTAATAATTATCAACGGGTACTTTTTGCGCCACCTCCAAAAGTGACAGTAGTATTTTTATTTAAGTTTGTATTTTCTGTGTATAATTAGAGCTTTGCTGTGTAAAATAATTAGAAAATTCAATTCAAGACCAAAATTGTGCTTTTCGTTTTGTTTCCATCAGTCCAGCAAATCTTCAGTATTATTATTTATTTATTTAAGGAAACCGTATTAAACTATTTTCCAGTGTCAAGTAACATATTATCCAAGTATACAATCTTCAAGCAGCGAGACTTCGACAGTAAAATGATGATAGATGACTTTTACTGAAGATCTACTGGACTGATAGAGACAAAATAAAAAGTAAAATTTTGACTTGATTTGAATTTTCCAATCACTGTACACTTTCACGAGCACTTGCTGCATAATTACCTATCAACAATAAACATCAAAACTCAATATATACACGAAATTACATACATACATACACTCAGTCACGCCTCTTTCCCATTGGGGTAGGCAGAGACCACATCTTTCCACTTGTTACGATCCTGACATACGAATTACAAAATTCAATTAAAAACTCTACCGCCACGTTTCGAGTTGCCGCCAAAAGTAAAAAATCGTCAGTTTACTTGACACTGGAAATAGTTTGTCTGTTTCCGTTAATAATAGAAGCAAGTGCAACCAATAGGGCGGGCCTCTTTAAGAGTGACACTTCACATCGAAGACTACGTTTACAGAAGAGGCATATCGATGAAGTCCTTTGATACGACTTGTTTAGTAAAAGAGGCTGTTGTAACAATTTTCTGTTTTATTAAAAAAATCCGCTGATAGGTGTTCGGTAGAGTAGAATAGCACCTACCTCTATCCTATTGAGGTGTCGTAAGAGGCGACGAAGGTATTGTACGGACATCCTTTATTCATGCAGAATAAGACCATAATATCCAATGCTGTCACTATACTGTTCGTGGGTACACAATGGATATTAAGATTTTTTTTTGACTTGTACCAAAATGGCGGCGACGTGGTTTGCCACCCGTAACGTTTCGTTTCTCACAGGGGCGACAAGTAGGCTATGTGTGCGGCCTCTGCCTACCCCTTATATGGGAAAAAGGGAGTGACTGTGTGTATGTATTCAAAATATTTAGACATTTTTCCTGTAAGTGCAAGCGATTAATATAGCACATATTCAGAATACAAATATTTGAATCTATACAAATAAATAAAATTAAAGTGTCTGTTTGTAATAACGAACAGTGGCGGATCCAGGATTTTGGTTTGGGAGGGGCTTGACTTAGCTGAGGGTAGGTTTTATCATTTACAACACTAAAACGCTAATACAGTTAAAGCCTACTTTGCCGTCTACTTCTTTTGGTTACAAATCAGTGCCTGGTTTTATATTGTTACGCAACCGTCGTAGGGGCAAATGAGGTGGTGATGTAGCAATTTATCTGCGTTGTGGTATTCCCTGCATAATTCTATGTGCCTCTTCTCCTCATTATTCAGGTACAGTAGAATACTTGTTTTTGGATATCAATATTTGAGGTACCAAAGCTGTACTTGGGGCAATTTATTGTCCACCGAATACGAATTATTTCCATGATCTAGAATCAGCACTTCTTCAAATAAGCTCCGAATATCAACATCATATTATAATGGGCGATTTTAACACTGACCTTTTATGTGATACTGCCAGGTCACGGGAACTACGCACAATAATTGAAACAGTTGATTTTAGTAAAATCACCAAACAAATATCGTCGTTACCACAATTATTTGCAAGTGTTAAAACTATCCAGGCTGATTTGTCAGATTTAAAGGCCATGAAGAGTGAGATGCTGGATGTTAAGAACTCATTGGACCATGTTCATACCTCTGTTGACGGGCTCACCAGCAAGCTTTCTGAGATCGTTCGTGAAATCCAGTCTCTGAAAAAACTAAAGAAGACGTCTCACGTATCGAACATCGGTTGGAGAAACTGGAGGCTGCTGTAAGGGAAAATCAGCAAAGATCCCGCCTGAACAATATTGAGATCAAAGGTGTTCCGCTAACTTCGTCCGAAAATCTTTTTACTATTATCTCAAACATTGGAAGTAAAATCAGCTACGAAGTCCCTAAGGAACAAATCAATTATATCGGAAGAGTCCCTCAGCGTAATAATAAAAACAATAAAAATATTATCATATCACTACACAACCGTTACTTAGAGATAATTAGCTTGCATTTAGCTGTAGCTAAAATAATGTAAATCTTTAACGGCTGCTGACCTTGGTTACAATGTCGATAGCAAGATTTTTATTAATGACCATCTCACGATGGAGAATAAACAGCTACTTAATAAAGCAAAAACTCTTGCCAAGGAGAAGAATTTTTCTTATACATGGGTCAAAAACTGTACTATTCTGGTGAAGAAGAACGCAACTTCCCCCACGTATACTATCAAAACAGAAATGGACCTGAAGAAGATTTTCTAAATATAATTTTATTATTTTCTATGTTTATCCATACGAATTTGGGAAGCACTGGTATGTTTGTTTATTTCTACTCGTCAGCCGTTGCGCTGACGTTTATCAATTTGATACATATTAATATACTTCATTCACTGGTATACTCTAAGAATTTATATGCATTTCGCTTTGCGTTCTGTTTATTTTTTATGTCGTGTATATTACTATTCAAAATAGCACTCGACTTGATGAAACATAGATTACTTTTTGAGGTGCTCCATTATGTTTACAATAGCAATTTATATATATATATATATATATATATATATATATATATATATATATATATATATATATATATATAAATAACTGCATATTTTCGTGTCACTCACATTATTTTATTAATAGTAGCTACAATTACGAGAACCGTTCGCTTTCGCATGCAATTACTAATACCATATTTTTATAATACACGGTAGTATCTCACAACACCTTAGGAGCGTGTTTTGTATATCATTTTGTTTTGCGACTTTTTTTTTATTTTAGTTTTTTGCGTTATTATGACTATACTAACTCTGCGAATTTTACTTGCTCTTAACAATGCCAATTGAACTGTACTATCAAAATGTACGTGGACTGCGGACAAAGGCGTCAAATCTTTTAAGAAATGTCTGTATTAATAACTACTTCAGCAATAGTGAGTTATTTGATGATCGTTATCTTGTTTGGAGGCGCGATAGCAACTACTGTAGTACAAATCAGACGTTAGGTGGTGATGTGCTTATTGCTGTTAAGCGTGAACTTATAACAGAGGAACAGATCGACTGGCGTTCTTCTGCTGAAGACATATGGGTGACGTTAAAACTTGGGCACTACAGGCCCAAAGTTACTTATAAATTGCATATTTGTACAGCTTACCTTTGTAGACAAAATTTGGGTAACTTATGAACTACACAACAATTTTCATACTAAGTTATATGACATAGTAACGAATAACCTGACTGATTCTTTTGTCATTTTAACATATACTGGGTTCCTGATGGTGACGGGTACTCATTTTGTCCGGAAAATATACAAGGGTCGGTTCAGTATGACTTCTTTGATACTTTAACTATATGTAATCTGTTATAGTAATATAAATAACAGAATACTAGATTTAATCTTTAGTAACAATTATTTGACCATAACAAAATGTACTGATTCATTAGTTCCAGAAGACCCTCATCATGTAGCACTTTGTGTTTCGGTGGATTTCGTCGAGTATCATGTGTTGCCAGTCCAACCAATGACTAAATTTATGTACCATTTGGCTGATTTTGCACTAATATCACGGGAACTTGATAATTTTGACTGGACTCACGATCTGTGTATAGGTTCAGTGGACGATGCACTGTCACTGTTATATACCCGCCTTAACAACTTACGTGATACTTACGTTCCTACGAAAATGTTTAAACCGTCGTCCTAGAATTTTAAAGGAAAAGTACAAATATCACAGCAAGTATAAGGAAGTGTATGGCAATTTATCGAATGATGAATCTTTTTTAATATTACGTAATAGGGCTTAACAATTGGAAGTTAAAAGGTTCGAAATTTATTTAGAAAATATAGGAAAAAAGATAAATCAATCACCCCGAGCTTTTTGGACTTTCGTAAAGTCACGTGCTTATCCTTTAACGATGAAATATGGACACAGAATATCTAACCAAGGAGATGTTATTTGCAACATGTTTAGTGATTTTTTCTATGATAATTTTCTCCAAAATTCTAATAAATGTGATACTGCTGAGCATTACCCATATCATTGTCAGACTGTTTCAGATATACACTCAGTGCAGGTTAGCGAAACTGAGGTTCTTAGCTTACATAAATCTGTCGACCTTCATAAATCTGCGGAAACTGATGGTATACCAGCTAGGCTTATGTGTGCTTTATGTGTGCTAAAAGCTTGTCTTTACCGCTGACTATAATATTCAAACGTTCACTTAAGGAAGGGGAGGTCCCCCTTAAATGGAAATCAGCATTCATCACCCCTATATACAAAAAAGACCGACTATTTAACTGAAGTCAGGTCTGAACCATCACAAGTCGATGTTGTCTATACTGACTATAGTAAGGCGTTCGATAGATTAGACCATTCTATACTTTGACGTAATCTGCTCGAGGAAGGCATCAGGGGTGACTTGTTCAGGTGGTTTAAGTCATACATTGAGAATCGTTGTCAAACAGTAGTCCTTAATGGTTATAGATTAGTATCTGTGAAAATTACGTCTGGTATTCCCCAGGGATCACTTTTGGGTCCACTGCTGTTTGTTATTTTTGTCAATGATATAGAGACCTGTTTCACGTATTCCAAAACGATCCTCTATGCTGATGATATGAAAATTCTATGCCCAATCTCCCATTTCTCAAGCTGTCTCGGCCTCCTATAGGATCTGAATGAACTTCAAAGGTATTGTCAACGCAACAAACTAGATTTAAATGTCTCCCAGTGTTTTGTTCTTACTTTTACCCGTAAACCTGACCCCATTATCTTTAGCTACAAATTACAAAACAAAGTTACAAATCGAGTACAACTAGTAAAAGATCTTGGTGTGAGTTTTGACTCGAAATTACTTTTTTATGTTCACATTTATAATATCATTAAAAGGGCTAGCAAGGCGCTTGGCTTCATACTGAGCTTATCAACGGATTTCCAAAGTGCTAAAACTTATAAGATACTCTATTGCGCCTTTGTTCGCAGTCGTTTGGAGTACGCTTCACAAGTGTGGAATCCAAATTATAAAACTTACATTGATAGGATTGAACGAGTACAAATGCGTTTCTTACGTTTTCTACAATTCAAGTCGAGACTGTACATTAACGGTTATTTAACACGGTGTAAAACATAATGATTTCTAATATTTACGCGAACACTACACATTTAAATGAAACTAATTTTACGGATTTTATCGCGTTTAATTTATACTATTTATAACCCGACGTTTCGAGTGCTTTACTGCACCCATGGTCACAGGGGGACTGATGTGACAGATGTCCTGATGTCATAGTTAACACGGAGTACCTTCAGTTTTTAATTTTCTTTGTGGTCCGATCTTATTGTTTTTTTTTTATTGTATAAAGTGACGAAACGAGCAACACGTTCACCTGATGGTAAGTGCAACGTCCGCCCACAACAAATGCTGTGTCACCGAGAATATTTCTGTGTGACACCACACTGCGCCCGTCACCTTGAGACATCAGTTCTTAAGTCTCAAATGCCCAGTGATTACGCTAGCTCTCAGTGCCCTTCAAACCGAAACACAGTAATGCTTGCACACTACTGCTTCACGGCAGAATAACTGGCCCTGGGGTGGTACCTACCTAGACGGATTTCTGCATAGGAATCCTACCACCAGTAAAACGCAGAAATCTACGCAGAAAGAGCTAACTGTGTCTTGAAGTCTTGCAGTGGTATGCTTGGTTTTTGAATTAATTTTATTAATTATAGGATCCCAAGCTGGTGGTAATACCCAACCATCTTCTCTATTAAAATTAGGATGTTTTTTAATTTCAATAGCCTCGCGAATCATCCTTGGTAGGAATCGGTGTTCTTTTGCGAGGTTTTGTGGTTTATCAAATCTGATGTAATGGTTGGGATGATCCAGAACATGGTCACAGACTGCAGACTTCCTGGGGCGGCGATGCTTCACATCAGCTATGTTCTTTTACGCGGGTTTTTACTGATCTTTTTGTTTGCCCTATTTGCATTTTTAGACCACCTTAACTCCATTAATTCTAAAATACAATTTACAATGGAGTTAGAGACAAATAACTCTTTAGCTTTTCTAGATGTTTTAGTAATTAGAAATCCTAATAACACCTTGAGTCACACTGTGTATAGGAAAAAGACCCATACCAACAAGTATTTAAACGGTGAATCTCACCACCATCCTTCACAGTTAGCTACCGTGGGTAAATCTTTGTTTCAGAGAGCACAAGGGATCTGTGACAGGAAACACCTGGCCGCCGAGCTTCAGCATGTCAAGCAAGTTTTGCAAGACAACAAGCTTCGGGTTCCGCGCCTTCGTCGCAGTGACCGAGTGAAGCCGGCCACAGTCGAGCGTGTACCTGCAGTCCTACCATATGTCAGAGGAGTCACGGACAAGATTGGCTATATCTTGAAGCGGGCTTCCATAAAAACATTTTTCAAGCCGCCGGTTGGATTGTGAATGTGGTCTCTCTTACATAGGGCAAACAAAAAGATCAGTAAAAACCCGCGTAAAAGAACATATAGCTGATGTGAAGCATCGCCGCCCCAGGAAGTCTGCAGTCTGTGACCATGTTCTGGATCATCCCAACCATTACATCAGATTTGATAAACCACAAATCCTCGCAAAAGAACACCGATTCCTACCAAGGATGATTCGCGAGGCTATTGAAATTAAAAAACATCCTAATTTTAATAGAGAAGATGGTTGGGTATTACCACCAGCTTGGGATCCTATAATTAATAAAATTAAGTCAAAAACCAAGCATACCATTGCAAGACTTCAAGACACAGTTAGCTCTTTCTGCGTAGATCGGACCACAAAAAATAATTAAAAGCTGAAGGTACTCCGTGTTAACTATGACATCAGGACATCTGTCACCTCAGTCCCCCCGTGACCATGGGTGCTGTAAAGCACTCGAAACGTCGGGTTATAAATAGTATAAATTAAACGCGATAAAATCCGTAAAATTAGTTTCATTTAAACGGTGTAAAACATTTCATTTATTGCCGTTGTATAAACGGAGGTGCATTGCGGATATGATATATCTTTTTAAATTAGCAAATTCCACCCTTGACTGTCCGGAGCTGCTGAGTCAGCTAGGAATTATAACAAGAACTAAACGTAAATCTAGCTTACTTCATATGCCGTTAGTCCGGACCACATATAGACTCTTTATTAATACGTGCGTGTACGTGTGCGTGTGCGTGTAACTTACAATGAAATATCTGGTAAAATAGACTTGGACCTTTTCAATACCAGTGTTTCTCAGCCCAAAGTTATTTTGGCGAAACAATTCTTTTGCTGAGTATGTTGTTACTTTTGTTCTTGTTTGAGTGTGTTTTCTTTTGTTATTTCCTCTTACACATGTTGTCTAATGTACCGACTAATGATTTCTTTTATGGTGTAATGTTTAGCGGTGAAAACTTTTAAATGGCCTTCTTATTTGTACTTGATTTTAATATTATGTAATGCTAGCTGTAAGTTTTCCAAATTAATAAATACTTCTATAACGCTTTTAAGGCTGGGAATGACGACGTCCTCCTTACGATACTTTGTCACTTAGGTTTTTGCCTCATCAGCGCGGAAATGGTTCTCACCTTATCTTCGTGGGCGTCAGCAGGCGATTCGTACAGGTCAGGGCGGTATTCTCTCTCCTCTCTTGTTTTCAATCTTTATAAATCTCATAACAAGCCACATTCCGTGCTCGCATCATCTGTATGCTGACGACCTACAAATTTATGCTCAGACTGAAGCGACAACTATCAATAATGCGATTAATGAGCAGAATAACGATCTCAATCTCCGATTAGACTAACAAATTCGGTATTGCCATTAATCCGTCTAAGTGTCAAGCTATAATAGTTAGATGTGTCTATCAGTTGAACAAATTGGATTTAATCTCATTGATACATTTTAAAAACGTCGTTGTCTCCTACTCAACCACAGTCAGAGATCTTGGGTTAATAAGAGATAACACTCTCAGTTTGTGCCCGCAAGTCGCTGAGGTTAGCCAAAAAGTTGTCAATTCTCTGCGCTGCTTGTATCGTTTCAAAAACTTTCTGCCGATAAAAACAAAGTTATGCTAGTTGAAACCCTGATTTTGTCTGTGCTAGATTATGCGCGGACAAATGGTACACTGACGCCTCTTAAGACCTTCAAAACAAATTGGATCGTCTCCTCAACAACTGTATACGATTCATCTATGGCTTGCGAAAATACGACCATATTTCCCCTTTTCGTTCTCAAATCTTAAATAGCTTCCTATCACTTCTCGTAGGTCCTTTAGAACACTTTGTACCTTGTTTTCCATCTTACACGATCAATTTGTCCCTGCTTATCTGAAATGTAAATTTCAGTATCAGGTGACTCTCATGATCGCTGTCTTCGTTCTGCGCATAACTCCACTCTTCACTTCCCTTTCTGCCGATCCGGCTTTCTTTATAATCTTTTGCTTCACACGCTGTAAGACTGTGGAATCAGGTACCAACCAACATACGGTTAGCTTAATCCAAGGCTTGCTTCAAACGCCTACTCTGGGAGCATTATTTAAAAATTAATTAGTAATTTCTAATATATTTGCGTACTACTTCTTCCATTTAATTTTATAGTACATCTTTTATATATAATCCTATTATATATATTTTCAGTTCAGAACCTGTCAATATTTATGTGTATATGTGAATATATATATATATGTATGTATGTGTATGGTTATTTATATATTTAGTTACTGTGCAATCTGAAATCGGATTGTTGTCTTGTTTCCTTTCACTTATTTGTTTATTTTTATTTCTTACATTATTTAAAACCTTACCGCTAAGCACCCTACATATTCTCCGCTCAACCCAAAGGTAGACTGGTAGAGAATGCTTCTAGGCATTAAGTCCGCCTTTTTGTACACTTTCGTGCTAATTAAGTTTAAATAAATAAATAATTTCAGCCTGTCTAAGTTGAGCTATCTGCATCCATCCATGGATTTCCTGCAAAACCGTGCAGGTCGTCGCTCCATCTAGTCATCAACCTTTTACTGCGCTTGTCGGTACGTGGTTGTTACACCAGAACCTTTCTTCCCGGTTCTTCGTGCTATATGATCAACCCACCCTATATGGGTACTTCAGCATGCTACACGGACTTGTTGAAGACTTTTGTTTTGAGACATTGAGGTATACTCGATGAAAAGATATGACGCAGGTTCCCGAACGCTACCCAGGCGTTGAATCCGTCGACTGATGTCCGGTTTATCATCGGAATAGTGTCGGAAGCGTTTAGGTCTTTGGTAGTTACTACGATGTGTACAGCTGTCCATAAAATCTATCGATCTCATTCAAAATCTCGGTCCAGCGGAAATGACGCCACCGCTATCGGTCCTAAATTTATTCATTTGGCTTTTGCATGTTGTTGTTGCATGAATGGGCCGGCTCGACCGGGGAAGTACCACGACCTCACATAATACCGACGTGAAGTAGATGTTTAACAAAGTTCTGCGTTTCGTTTGGTGAGTGCAGGTAACCGGAGGCCCACCCACCCCCTCCCCAAAACATGGTAGCGGATACAAAAAATCTACCAGTACCAGCACCGCCGGTGCTGGAGAATCCCCCTCTGGGCACCCGCGCTCGGACTACCAGTCGCTACCTGAGCGTAGGTGCTCAGGCTGCCCCTCGTATTCTAGGGGGAGGGGGGGGGGGATTCCACCCGCAGAGATCGTGATACTCGGCGACTTCAACGCCCACCACGCCGAATGGCTTGGATCGCGAACCACCGATCATGCGGGGAGATCTGTCTGTGACTTTGCCCTGGCATATGTTCTGACACAACTGGTTACTTCGCCGATGCGGGTACCAGATGTGGAGGATCATACACCTTCCCTGCTGGATCTTCTGCTGACCTCTCATCCGGACGGCTATGTGGTCTCCGTCGATGCCCCTCTGGGATCTTCGGACCGACCGTAACATTCATTGCTATGCAGATGACAGCACTGGTGATGCCGTATACACCGGCCGTGCTAATATTTCTCGGGAACACGTTGACGAGTACCGGAACAAACTTGTGTCCGAAGTCGAGTTTTTGTGAGACAAAATCTCGAATTGTGGCCGACTAAATCTAGTCCAGTTCAACTCCAAGAAGACACAGGTTTGCGCGTTTACCGCTAAAAAGAAACCCTTCGTCGTATCACCACATTTTGAGAGCACTCCCCTCGTTGCCTCAGCCACTATCGGTATTCTTGGCGTCGACATATCAAGTGACGTTCAGTTTCGCGGTCACCTGGAAGGGAAGGCCAAATTGGCTTCCAAAAAGCTTGGCGTCCTCAGTAGAGCGCGACAGTACTTCATGCCGGCCCAACGCTTGCAACTTTATAAGGCGCAGGTTCGGCCGCACATGGAGTACTGTTCTCATCTCTGGGCGGGGGCGCCCCAGTGTCAGCTACTTCCATTTGACCGCATTCAACGGAGAGCGGCTCGAATCGTCGACGATCATGTTCTATCTGATCGGCTTGATCCACTGGCTTTGCGAAGAGATGTTGCATCCCTTTGCATTTTTTGTAAGATCTACCATGGGTAGTGTTCCGAAGAATTGTTCGGATTAATTCCAGCAGCTGATTTTCACCATCGCACATTGCGGCACAGCGCGAAATTCCATCGTCACCACCTTGATGGTTTGCATTCCAGCACAGTGCGTTTTTCGCGCAATTTTCTGCCCCGCACAAGCACCTTATGGAAACTGCTGCCGCCAGCGGTTTTTCCGGACCGATACGACTTAGGGACCTTCAAGAAAAGAGCCTATTCCTTCCTCAAAGGCCGGCAACGCATCTGCTATTACTCTGGTATTGTAGATGTTCATGGGCGGCGGTGATCACTTACCATCAGGTGAGCCGCTTGATTTCGGATAAGGGCACGAGATGAACGGACTTCACCAGACGAGACCTTTCCAGCTTTACATCCAGGCTCAATATGCCTCTTAGCGTTCGCTGATCACTGCTAGTTTTCACCCTAGCTATGATAGGGAACTCATTGCACACACTGTAATCATCTGTTTTTCTAGCTCCAGGATCCTCTCGTCGGTACTCAGCGTGTGTGCGTTGTATGTTGCCTCGTTCCGTTGTCTTTGATGACAAGATCTCCTTTCTTTGGATATACTTTGCATCTTCTGGCCTGCCATTACCATGACCGCTACCGTAGCCAGGACTAACAGGGCCGCCGGATACTAGGGGGCGTTCCTTTGCGACACTCATTTTTGGGTTTATTTCGTTGTTCCAGGAAGATGCTGTTGCCTATCTCTTGGTTTTTATTTTCTCTCTGTCGACTTTCAGGACATTCACGGGATGAGATGGGGTTTATTATTTTACATTATTTATGTTCAATATTACTTCACGTTGTCCCTTGTAGGGCAGGCAGAGGATCGTTATAGCGGGTAACTTAGGCTACTGTCATCTCAGAAAAATAATTAGGGTTCCGCCCAAAAAAAATCCCAAAATCCAATTCCAATAGAGAAGTATATATATATATTATCGATCGGGGACGGCTTTATTTCGCGGGTGAAACCGCGGGGCACGGCTAGTAAATGATATTTCATCAGAAATTCTTCGGGTTGGCTCAAAATGTTGCAGTGATTTATTTTTATATTATATTTATTTTTTTATTGTATAAAGTGACGAAACGAGTAGGGTAACATAAATTAAATGGAGAAGAAAACGTATTTTGAATTTGTCTGGTTCGGAACAACGACTTTCTGAGTTAGGATCGTGTAAAGTTTTACAAAACAAATAATTATAAAGTTTTGTATGGACATTTTTAATATTCAATTTTGTCATTAAAGCTTCACTGTTGTATTTATCAGATCAAAGTAGCATAGATAGGTACCGGGATGTTAAACCAATTATAAATAACGTTGTATGTGTATTAATTAAACCTTAGTATGGTATCCTTTATTTGTACATACTATGTAGTTCACTACTGCCATATATTTTTTTTACCATCGGTCAGGGTTGAATGACAGGGAATGCCATAAGTAAGGCATTAAGCCCGCCCATTGTTACCCCTAGAGTTTACGGTGTTAAACAGTAAAGAATAAATACTCGTAAATACATCAAAACTTCACGTAAGCTTCACGATTATTTTATGCTATTTGAAATTCTTGTGCTTTAAACCTTATAACTCAATATTAACTTACCCGTAGACTAAGATAGAGTAGCGTAATCTAAGGTCTATGAACTTATCCCACGTAATGGAATTCCTTAAGTTACTAACTGTTTATATCTCAACCTTTTTCTCTTTTGTTGCAGGTCTACAACCAACATCCCAACCGGCTGTAAAGATAGCATTGGTCACAAAATCAGCAGGGTTGAAATTCATTTTGGAGCTTAATTTGGCAAACAAAATATTTATAATTCCCATGCCTACTCCTAGTATCATCTGAAAACAAAAATACACGTATTAAGATTGTATAGTTTTCTAAATAATGGAACTACGAGTAGAGGAGTGCCAGTTTGTTACCATCTTTGTAATAAACTGGCAGCACAGTGTTAAAAAATGGCATGTTGCGAAGTAGGTAAACAAGTAATTGACTTGGAAAATGTGAGTAGTTATTCTTGAACGTCTTATGAGATCACAGTGTCACACAGATATTTTCTAAAATAAAATTGCATACTTAGAAAGCAAAACCTCAAGCAAACATGCAGGGAAAATTTAATCTGAAAAACGAGTGGTTCTTTACCAGACGTTGATGTCGACAACGACTGATTACGAGTGATAGACTTATGGCAGGATTTATGTAGCCAAACATACATAATATAAACTATATATGAGTATAAATTTTAGTTTAGTTTAGAGTAATATTCATGAATAAATAAAAAGAATAAATCAAAATAAAGTTGAATAAAAGCTAAATCAGTGTGCCCTCAAGTATAAAATATGAATTACAATCAGGGAAGATATAAAAACAAAATTTTGCAAACAATGAAGAACAAACGCAAGCTTGATAATATAATTCCATAAATAGTGTAACAACTATTTAGTGTTGATAGGATACCTACGCAGGAACCTTTATTCTGCTCCTGATTTGATGAAACATAATATAATCATACCTCTGTTTTAATCTGGTAGTACATCGGACCCCTCTAACTTAAGACCTATATCCGTACTACCAACATTAAGTAAATTTTTGAAAAAACTATACTTAATGAAATGACAAAACATTTCAATTTTTATAAATTGTTTCACAAAAACCAATTTGGTTTTACAAGGGGTCTATTCTACAACCGATACAGGTGTTGGACTTATTAAGGATATATTTGATGCCTGGGAGATTTCACAGGATGCCTTGGGTGTTTTCTGTGATCTTTCTAATGCCTTCGATTGCGTTGATCATTAAACACTCAGGAAACTACATAGTTACGTATTAGAAATTCTGTACTTCAACTTCTAACTTCATTTTTGAGTAATAGAACGCAGAAAGTAGTTATCAATGGCAAGAGTTCTTCCGGATCAGCAGTATCTATTGGTGTCCCGCAAGGTTCGATTCTCGGCCCATTTCTATATCTTATTTACATTAATGACTTACCTTACCTGGTAGAGGACAAGTGTTATTTGCTGATGATACATCTTTGATTTTTAAGATAAAACATTATAATTATAATAAAACATTTACTTTTATTATAGACGAGGTGAATAATGATATTTCAAAATTATTACATTGGTTTAACGTTAACAATTTGCTTTTCAAAGGCAATAAAAAAGGATTAAATTCACAACACCACATGTTAAACGATTAGATGTAAATGTGCTTGTAAATGGGAAAGAGTTGAGCCTTAAACTCGAAAGCACTGGTCTTCACGGCCCCGCCGGCGGATTTTGTCTGTGGCTCCGCCGCCGAACACATTACGGCTGCGGAGGATAGGGAGAGAGGCGACGATAGATCCTCTTCCCCCGCGGCCCCACCACCGCCGCATTTACGGTGCGACCCCGCCAAAGTCGTGGGGGACAGGGAGAGAGGCAACGCGACACCTCTTCTCCCGCGACTCCACCTCGGCGGCGGAGGACAGAGCAAGTGGCTACAAAATACCGCCACTCCTGTCCCCAGCAGTCCACCATCGCTGCATCGACGGTGCGGCCCAAAGTCGAGCGTATAGGGAGAGAGGCGATACACCTACACTCCTCTTCCCCCGCGATTCAAACTCGGCTGGAACCTCTCCAGGTACCTGAAGAGCTGACAGTTTATAATGGACAGCTCAGATCCATAATTTCGGAGAACAAGAAGGTGATGGCGATAGACATGTAGTAAGATGGATCTGAGCGGTCATCTTTTTAGGGATTGGGTGCACTAAAGCAGTCTTGTAAGAGGTTGGTAGCACCCTACCTACACCCTAGCAAGCCGATCCACTCGGACATTTATATTTACTTTATTACCTTTATATTAATATAAAGTAACTCAGGGGCAGACCGCTCGCCTTCAATTTCAAAACCCTCTCAGTAATGAGAGGAGGCCTGAAACCAACAGTGGGTCATTTATAGACTGTTCTTTACTTTTTACATACATACAGTCACGTCACCTTCCTATTGGGGTAGGCAGAGACCACATCTTTCCACTTGCTACGATCCTGACGCACTTCTTTCGCTTCTTCTACTTTCATGAGCGTTTCGTCAATCTTTACGTGTCCAAACCATCTAAAAATCTCTTTCTCTTTCTTTGTCACATCTTCAACCACAACTGAAGCGGAATATTGTGCGCACGGTAAACACTTCAGCTTCCATGATGGACATACGCTGGAAAATCAGCTCAAACAGAGACCAAAAAAGAAATATAGGGTTAAATGTAGAGTCTAGCTTGGAATTCGAAGATGCACATAAATACAATTATGGTGACCCTTGCACGTGAGTATGATTTAAACCTAACTGGATCATCAACACCGTTTTCAGCGCTCTTAAAGGCCAGGCTAAACATAACAGTCTCGTTGGAACCCTTCAAATCGTGCTAACCACGATTACAATTAAAGATTTTTTTTAAACAATTATGATATTTTACATAATTTATTAAGTTCGTTATTATTAATTGACTACGAAACTTTCAAGCAATTGTATGTTTTAGCAAATTTGTAATTTTTTAACATAGTGTCTGTGATGTTTGGGCAACGCTGGTCTGTGATGATGTAGGGTAAATGCTGTAACGTCTAAAATATAACATTTTATTACTCTAGATCAGGGAATTCCAAACTATTTTGGGCAAGAGACCCTCTTTCTGAAATGAACTGATACCTCAAACCCCATATTTACTTTAAAATACTATATCTAGTTTTTTTCCTATTTATACAAAATACTAACCAATTTGAAAACTTTGGAGTTAACTTGACATCTCATCATCTCAAAATTTAACAAAATAAATAGACATAAAATTCAGTAAATATCAAGTGTAATTAATAATTATTAATACAAATGACGTAAAAATACTTAAGTAGATAATTATTCTTTGAAAAAACATTAAAATCGCAAAGCAAAGATAAAAAAATAAAAAATCCAGTTTGATGGATGAACCTGGTGACTTTTTACCAATTTAGCTAAATTCGGTTCAATATTGGTGGGTTGCAGGCTTTTTTCTTTCTTGTTGACCTTTTTTTTTATTGTATAAAGTGAGAAACGCGCAAAACGTTCACCTGATGGTAAGTGCAACGTCCGCCCACAACAAATGCTGTGTCACCCAGAATATTTCTGTGCTCAAATGCCCAGTGATTACGCTAGCTCACAGTGCCCTTCAAACCGAAACACAGTAATGCTTGCACACTACTGCTTCACGGCAGAATAATTGGCCCTGGGGTGGTGCCTACCTAGACGGATTCCTGCATAGGAATCTTTCCGCCAGTAAATTGATTCGTTGATTTGCAAACGGTTTCTTTGTTTTGTCAAAATGTTTGTAACCTCACTGAAGCCTTTTTCGACTAGGTATAATGATGGCAATGCGATAAGGTATTTTTATATATTTATATTTGTGTTAATTAATAGGGGTTAGTTTTTAGACCTCGTCGACCCTCAAAATCAGTTTTCGTTTATGTCGACCCCTGGGAAAACAATTCCAGACCCCAAGGGGTACTAAACATACAATATATAAATATATTACACTATATTAATTATATTATACACAATTTAATTAAATTTAGTTAGCCGTGGTAGCTAAGGGGCTAGGCGCTCGCTTTAAATTTCATAGTACGCGAGTGACCTGGGTTCGATTCCCGGCAATTTTAAGTGCTGATTTACCACGTGCTCGGCGGTGAAGGAAAACATCGCGAGAAAACCTGCATGTCTGAGAAATAAAAAAATATTTCGAAGACATGTGCAGTCTGCCAACACGCATTGGAGCAGCGTGGCGGATTCTTCCTAGCTCCAAAACCCTCTCAGAAATGAGAGGAGGCCTGTGCTCAGCAGTGGGACATTTATAGGCTTTAACTTAATTAAATTTGCATGTATTTATAAATTTATCCTCCTTGCCTTATATTCTCATTAACCTATACGTCTTTTAAACCCATGTAACTGTTGTGTAGTTTAAAAAAAATACGTTCATTAAGTAGTATGTAATAATCTATACTGAATAAAAAAATATTCTTTTCTGTTCTAAAGATTTTTGTAAAATAACTCAGTATTTTACATTTTTCTGAAACAGATTATTCTTATCAGCTGGTGCCACTTATTTGAGAATGATACATTTAATATAACTAAAACGTCAATTGTTATTACATGACCATTAAATAAGATACCTGCGGAGTTTCTTTCGCCTGTGTCTTCTCCGTATAGAGGAACGTCATACAGAAATAGTAGTAGATTGTAAAAAATGTCAATAAACGAAATCTAAATTTCTTACGTCGGAGAATAAATATGTTATATGTTTTGTTTAATTTCATTTCAATGTGAAAACAAAAGAGTTCAAAGAATACTTACACCACTAGGTCCATACACGTTACTCACGAGACGAACAGCTTAAGACGTGTATGTGTTTATAGGAGAAAGTGACGAGACAATCAAAATGATCAGCCGATGGTAAATGCAGCGTCTGCCCATAATAAATGCTGCCTTACCCAGAAAATTTCTGTGCGGCACCATACTGCGGTAGTCACCCTGAGACATCAGTTCTTAAGTCTCATATGTCCAGTAATTACATTAGATTTCAGTGCCCTTCAGACTGAAACACAGTAATGTTCGCAAACTACTGCTTCACGACAGAATAATTGGCCCTGCGGTGGTACCTACCTAGTCGTATTGCTGCATGCTACCAGTAACCAACTATAAAATTACCGGGGGCCCCGGCCATTTTATATTGGATGTTCCGCGATCAGTGGCATCCATCCGTCTGGAGATTTTTTTAGTACGAGTAGTTAGCAGTGGTTTCCCTTAGTTGAGTTTTACCCCCAGGACGAAACAGGGAGATCGATTTTTATTACGCCAGCCATACACTGCACATATTAAACAACGTAATAGAACTTATTAAACTAGGCTTTCTCATAGGTAGGATTTCTTGTAATCGCCACTCGAGCTATGTCGGGAAATTGTACGCAAGATTGGAGATCGCAGTATTGCGTCGATATCTCGTACCTTTAAGGTATAATAACTACTACCAGCAAGCGCATGTTTTACCTGATTTAAGGTGCTTTTATTGAAAACACCAAAGTCATTATCATCATCCTCATCATTTCAGCCGATTACTTGTCCACTGCTGAACTTATACCTCCCCCATAGATTCTCACAAAACAGTAGGTCCTGAATATCTGACTTCGACTCTTAAATCGACTTCCCGCAAAACCGTTTAGGTCGTAGATCCACTTAGAGGAGGCTGCCGTACGGACGCGATTGCTGGCACAAGGTTGCCACTCGAGAACCTTTCTTTCCCATTTATCGGTTCTAACAGCTACATAACCCATTGCCACTACAGCTTACCAAAACTGTATTAGTTACTCTAGTTCTGCTGTGGATCTATCTCGCAGAGTAATTCTGCGCTCTTTCCATAGCTCGCTGAGCGATTTTAAACTTCCTCATACGGCCTGCAGAGAAGGACCGAAGGTTTACAGAACCTTCGGTCCTTCTCTGCAGGCCGCATCACCCAGTGGTTGAAGACACTAAAGTATGTAGTTCACACCAAAGTCATAGTTAAAAGGAAATACTGCTGAAAAAAGCTGATTCCCCAGTGATATATAAGTATGGTTCCACGACATGAGCTAGAGCACGAAATGCACTTTAACGAACTGTGGTGACTAATTTAAATGGATTTACCTATAGCTGGTTTAACTACGCAAATCGGAAGGTCACCAGCCATAGTACGCACAGCTTCCTCGGCCACGGATTTTGAAAATGTGTACGTGTTAGGCCACTCATCTGCCAATCTGTAAGAAGAAATCTTGTTATTAAACGCGCATAAGTATATACTCGTACTTACCTTTAAAAAGAAAGGAGGCTTATTTGTTGCACATAAGATGCACGAAGATGTGAATCGTGGTTTTTGTGTACAAAGCAATGATTCACATCTTCTTATATCATTTAGACACAATTTTACATACATACAGTCAGGTAGGCAGAGGACACTTACGTAGTCCATTTTTCGCACTCGTGGGAAACGGGACGTGACGGGTTGCAAACCACGTCGCCGCCATTATGGGACGAGAAGCAGTATATTTTCAGCATTGCATATTATAGTGTTATTTGCACGAATAAAGGCTGTACGTACAATACATAAGTCGCCTAAAAGTGGGCTACGTGATTGGCCACTGCCTACCTTATATGGGAAAAAGGCGTGACATTATGTATGTATTTTGAATATTGCCAGATTACCCAGATTATACCTACTAAAATAATCAAATATATTTAGTATACGTAACATAACACGAAGGACATAAGCAATTTCATTTACTCGGTTTATACATTATTTATAAAATTTATTCTGGTGTAAAGTGGTGAAACATAAACGAAGTTATCCAAGAGTAAATACGGAAGTGTTAAATAGTTCCGGGTATAGTTATTCTCGAGAGTAAGAAAGTTTTGTGAAATCGGGTCTTATGGAATAAGAATTATTATTTAGGAAGAAGAAGAAAAACCATGGAATACAAAATCCTGTAGATCAGTAATCTCCGCGTTAAGGTATAATGCCACAAAAAGGTGTACAGTACAAGCTGCAAGAACCTCCTTCGCTATTGTTCAGCACAACTGTGTTAATCTAACGTTGATAGTGCTCGAATAAATTCTATGCAATTGCATATACTCGTATTTAAGTTGAACTAATTCAAATTACGTTATTAATTAAAAGTAGTCTAGTTCAGTAGTCACTTTTCAGAGACCGTGAGATTTTGTATTTCCGAACTTCCATATCTAGAGGCTTAAAACTATCGGGATGCTTGAAATTCAACTGTATTCATGTAACTCTCAACATCTTTTTGGAGATACGTCATCATCATCATCATTTCGGCCTATCGCTAGTCCACTGTTGACCATAGGCCTCCCCCATAGATTACCAAGAAAGTTAACTCTCATTTTGGGGGGATTTTGCCATAGTTGCCACGCTTGGCAAGCGGGTTGGCTACTGCAGTTTATTTATTCAGACGTTCCAGGAAGATGCTGCTAATTAAAACATTTATTTGGCTTCTATAATGATGAAATAATTGAATGAACAAGTTTTAACACCAGATTTACGGGTATTGATGGACGGGACGGGATGGGTATATTACGAATAGGTAGACAACATCTAGATATAATAAAATATAGGTTTCAGATAAAACTACTAGATATGTACATTCGCTGCATAATATCATTGAAAACCAATATATAATCGCTATAGAATAATACGAGTATTTATTTGTTCAGAATTTAAAGCATAAAATTGACAACCAAATCCAAATTGACGGGTTTCGTAAATCTAGAGTTAAAATAAAATTTCGTAAAAATATCAACATTTAAGAGGGATTTATTCTTCGTTATTATAAATATATATGCCACTTTGTCCTTAAGATTATGATCGCTTACTTTGTACTGTTAGAACGTATTGTTTTATTAGGGTAGGTGGCATTCGACCACGGCTATCCTATGAAAATCACTAATTACTTATTAAAGTAGTAGTAGTTAGTATTTTTTTTTTCAATTCGTGTTTTTGGCGGGCTAAGATTACATTTAAGAGTAATATTTATTTACTTTACCTCATTGACAATAGTACTCCAATCACTGTCACTAAGTCCAAGTCTACATTCATTAATGTCCCCTTGAATTGGAATAATCTTCGTTATAAAATTTGGCTTCTCTTTGTACAATAGTTCGAAGACCTGAAATTTTAGTTAATTCACCTTGTAAATATTTATCAAGCAATTTAATTTTAATTCATTAACATTTTTATCCATAAGAACTAAACGACAAAGCATAATATAAAATACTCCCTTACTGAATCTTTTAGATTTTCTAATAGCCGCTGTTGTGCTGAAATATTTTTCTTTGGACGAATTTATACGTAAATATTTTTTACATAACACGCCCATAAAACAAAAAAAAAGGATTGTCAGTTCTTCTTCAGAATTAATTATTTTCCGCAGCCCGGATTATATTTCAGGAAGGATCCTTATTAAATTTGGAAATATAATTACTTAGTGAGGTTGTAATGTTCATATAAGACAAAAGTCTATTATGCCTTTTTTATCAAATTTATTGCTAATTTGTTATCAAAGTCTCAGACAGTCAGACATCCATAGAAAACTTAAATATTGAAATTCTTTAGAGCTTCATAATTCAACATTAAAAATACCATACTTGCAAGTGAGCCGAAATTTATACGTTCTGTTGATTACTGGGAACTGTTTCAATAATTATTATAGTTCAACATGTCATTGAACATTTATGAAAACTTTATTTATATTCACTGATTTCTGTTCCGATAAATTATGACCAATTATTTTGAAAGGAGAAATAACAGGGGAGAAAATCCAGAATATGTTCCAATTCCAATATACACGTTATTCGTGTGCAACGAAATTCTAGAAGCTACATTAAATCTAACAGAAACGATAATTAAAAATCATATCGTATCTATAAAAACAATAATAACATGCAGGAATCTGTCTAGGTAGGAACCACCCCAGGTCAGGTATTCTGCTGTGAAGCAATAGTTTGAAAAGATCATTGGACATATGAGACTGAAGTTCTGATGATTCAGGGTGACGGACGCAGTGTGGCGCCAAACGGAAATGTTCTGAGTGACACAGCATTAAGATAAATTAAAGGATAATGCTCGGTCTCGCAGTGCTCGCTCAGTCAAAGCATATCTAAACCATGTGGGTATAACAATGATGCAGTAGCAAGCAAGATTCCCGGATATGAATCCTATAGGGTAAAAGTGCTAGGTAGGCAGTAATGTTTGCACACTACTGCTTCAAAGCAGAATAACTGGCCCTGGAGTGGTACTTACCTAGACGGATTCCTGCATAGGTATCCTACCACCATAAATATAAATTTATTACCAATTATAAATTCCATGAACAGAAATTTAGGATCTTTAATTAAAATATGATTTACTTTCAGGTTTTATAGACATAGAAGGTTTTTACATAGAATGGACCAATTATGGTTCACCCTGTGGCAACAGCATCAGAGAAATCATTACTTCATTTTGTTGATGAATAGTTTGTCTCGCATGTGTAATTTCATCGTTTCAGCTTATCACAAGTCCAATGCTGAACATAGACCTCCCCCATAGAAGGTCACAAAAGTTAGTAGCTCTCATTTTGGAGAGATTTTGCCATAGTTGTCACGTTTGGCAGGCGGGTTGGCAACCGCAGTTTATTTATTGAGATTTTCTAGGAAGATGCTGCTGCCCATCTCTTGGTTTTCATTCTGTTTCTGTCGACTTTTACGACACGCACGGGATGAGATGGGGTGGTTGAATCTCCTACGCCGCCACCACACGGCACGGTTGTTAGGTAAAAGTAATTTATTTAGGGAAAAAATCATTCTAAACACCGAGTGACTCTAATTAAATATGTTTTAATTTTTATACAATAGCACGCTTCAATTAGTGCTTTAATTTTCATTTGTTGACGCAGTGTAATGACTTTTAAAATGCAAATGCATAGACATGCAAATAAATTAGACCTCTGGACTTTTTCGTTAACGTTTTATACAAAAATAAAAATATAAGTACATCGGTTCGTGGGTTTCGTGGTCAGTGAAGTTTTTTTTTGATACATCAACAGTTTACAATAAAGAGAAACAGTTAGTAAGTAACATTTGAAGCAATAACTAAACAAGTTTTAAATTACTAAACCTCAAGCTAAATTAAGCATGTATCTTATTATTAGCAAAGTAAAATGGAAATAGTTTCCCTATTTAAAGTGATCTTAAGGACAAAAAAGATATACACGTCAACGTGCAACGACTGCCTATAACAAATGTGTCACCCAGAAAATTTATGTGTGACACCACACTGCGCCCTTCACCCTGAGACATCAGTTCTTAAGTCTCATATGCCCAGTGGTTACGCTAGCTCCCAGTGCCCTTAAGACCAAAACACAGTAATGTTTGCACACTTCTGCTTTACGGCAGAATAACTGACCCTGGGGTGGTATCTACCTATACGGGTTCCTGCATAGGAATCCTACGACATGTTAGATATTATCTCGTGGGTGTCGTAAAATTCAACAAAGGGAAAAATTAAAACCAGAAGATGGGCAGAAGCATCTACCTGGAACACCTGAATAATGCAACTATGGCACAATCCCCGCAAAATGAGAGCCAGAAATTTTTGGAGCTATTTATGGGGGAGGCATATGTTCCGCAGCGGACTTGTGATAGGCTGAAACGATGATGACGATGACGATGACCAATATGAAAGAAAAATTTCTATAATAGAAATGTTATACAATACAGTGATTAAAAATTATTAAAAAATCTATAAAAACGTCCAGGATACCTTATAGCTACAAATAAAATATAAGATAATCAAAAATATTTAAATATTAGCAAATTTCACAGCAATAGTACAGTGTCCTTGAATTGAAAAGTTAGAAAACTCAAGGACTAATCTCCATACAAATATTCGCGCATCGAGCCTGCGGAGGCACATACCAACAGGTATGAAGGTCCATCGCGACTCAGTAACGAAGTAAAGTTGCATTATGCCAATTTTCTATGATAAAAAAGAAATTCTAAAGATGTTCTCTAATATGTAAAAGCGTTATTATGATACAATTAGGACTTTAAAATATTGAGATAGAGATGCGTCAACCTTTACACCGGTGTGTGCAGACAGGGCTGCAGAATGTCTGCCCTCCAATGTTTTGTATAAAAACAATATTAAATAACACTCTCAGTAACTTTCCCACCTATGAATGCTTAATAGAAACTAGTTTTTGGGTGAGGACAAACTCAATGGACAAACGGTATCTAATGCTACTCGTATAATAAAATCCTACCTGATGACTGATTAAAAATTATAAAAGTTTCGAGCGCTTTACATCACCCAAGCACTCGAAACGTCGGGTTATAAATAGCAATATTGAACGCAATAAAATCCGTAAAATTAATTTTATTTAAATGTGTAATCTTCGCCTAAATATAAGAAATCATTATGTGTACCAGTACGGACTGGAAATCGCAATCAAAATTCGCCGGTTAGTAGATCTGAAGACTAAGCGCGCAAGATTTATAACATCTTTAAATTTCTTGAAGAGACACAGAGACCATAATCTCATTACTACTTGTGTCAAAATATCAGCTACAATAGACATGTAGAAAAATATCAAAGTTAACGACCAAATTAAATGTCAAACTTCAATCTCAACGTATGAACGGAACGCGACCGGTGAGTACAGAAAAAATATATATAATAGTATAAAAGTAGTACAGACAAAGATCATAGCTTGCGCGCGGTCCATTATCTGTCAAAACAAACACTGGATGAATCAACATTAAAAATATTATCCAAAGGAATGAATTTCGCAATAACACCGCAAAGAATCCCGTACGAAGAAATTATCTGTCTTGTCGAGGATTGTGTGTATAAAAATAATATCAATAAAGAAGATTTGGAGGCCTTTCGTCGAGACATTTCGTCTATGTTACGTCGAAGTTCTGTCCCGAATCTGAATCTTCCCAGAGATGAATGAAAAAAGCGTTAAATAACGTAAGAAACATACTCGAACTCACGATTTTCCGCGCAGATAAAGGAAACGCTACGGTAGTAATGGATACGTCGGATTATAATTTTAAAATGCAAGAACTTTTGTCGGACGTAAACACCTATAAAAAGGTTAAAACAGACCCAACTACTACCACGCTCGAAACAACTAGCGATCTAATAAAGAAACACGCCGAAAAATTAAATCTGGATGTAAATTCGATAATACCATCTTGTGCCAAACCACAGATGTTGTATGGGTTACCAAAATACACAAACTCAATGCTCCACTACGTCCAATAGTGAGATCGATTCACCAACATACAAATTGGCTCAACATGTGGCTAAAGTACTATTACCACTAAGAGCAGGATTCATACCATTTTGTCAGTGAGATAACAAGACCTACATCTTACTGACAATGAATCTATGGTCAGTTTTGATGTCCAGTCGTTATTTACATGCCTATCTGTTGAATACTGCATCTCGATTGTAACTAGGAAGCTAACAGAGAAACACATGCCAGTAGAAAAATTAGATTAGAATCAGAATTACTTAGACATTGCCTAACATCGCGCTATACATTGTGGAAGGAGCAATACTAACGGCAAGTAGATGGTGTGGCGATGGGCTCCCCAGTATCTCCCATTGTTGCTGACATTTTCATGGAAGACCTTGAGGAGAAAGTCATCCGTACTTCTCCAGTAAATCCAAGGTTCTACAAGCGGTACGTACATGATACTTTCACAATTCTACCTTCTGATAAATTCTAAAATACAATTTACAATGGAGTTAGAGGCAAATAACTCTTTAGCATTTCTAGATGTTTTAGTAATTAGAAATCCTAACTACACCTTGAGTCACACTGTGTATAGGAAAAAGTCCCATTCTAATAGGTATTTAAACGGCGAATGTCACCACTATCCTTCACAGTTAGCTACCGTGGGTAAATCTTTGTTTCAGAGAGCACAAGGGATCTGTGACAGTAAACACCTGGCAGCCAAGTTTCAGCATGTCAAGCAAGTTTTGCAAGACAACAAGCTTCGGGCTCTGCGCCTTTGTCGTAACCGTCGTCGTCGTCGTCGTGACCGAGTGAAGCCGGCCACAGTCGAGCGTGTACCTGCAGTCCTACCCTTATGTCATAGGAGTCACAGACAAGATTGGCCATATCTTAACGCGGGCTTCTATAAGAACGTTTTTCAAGCCGCCGAAGTAGATAAGTCAGTTTTTACCATCTGTCAAGTGTAACATCCCTCTACAAGAAGCAGGAGTTTACAAGCTGGATTGTGAATGTGGTCTCACTTATATAGGGCAAACAAAATATTGGTAAAACCCGCGTAAAAGAACATATAGCTGATGTGAAGCATTGTCGCTTTAGGAAGTCTGCAGTCTGTGACCATGTTCTGGATCATCCCAACATCATCAGATTTGATAAACCACTAATACTCGCAAAAGAACACCGGTTCATACCAAGGATCATTCGCGAGGCTATTGAAATTAAAAAAAGTCCTTATTTTAATAGATAAGATGGTTGGGTATTACCACCAGCTTTGGATCCTATAATTAATAAAATTAAATCAAAAACCAAGCATACCACTTCAAGACTTCAAGATACTTTTGTTAGCTCTTTCTGCGTAGATCGGACCAAAAATAATAATTAAAAGCTGAAAGTACGAGTACTCCGGGTTACTATGACATCAGGACATCTGTCACCTCAGTCCTCCAGCGACCATGAGTGCTGTAAAGCGCTCGGAACGTCGGGTTATAAATAACAAAATTAGACGCGATACAATCCGTAAAATTAGTTTTATTTAAATGGCTATATAGGTCATTGCAATGGTTGGTGGAGCATAAAACGTCTACTTCATGTGGATGGTATCTGGCGGGAGGAGACTCTCCAGACTGCGGTATAAACCGAACAAAGTTGGAGGCATTCCTTGAGGTGAGCAGTAGACTAACGACGTGCTCTGCGGTAAGCAGCTGTGCCGACTCTGTATTTGGCGTTGTTGCAAAAACACTTAACAATCACATAACGTCTGCAGTTGCGACAGTCTGGCAATGTGGTGGCGCTTACGGAGATTGTATATAGCTTCGGGCTGGTCTTCGCAACTCCACGTCTATGTGCGTATTTTGCGTTTATCGATTACGTACATTGCGACGAAGGGATTTATTTATTAAATGGGCCCGAGTGTTCGTAGTTTTCGACGTGTGCCTAAACCGTGCCATGTACATTCACTAAGACTGGACTTCGCTCGAAGTTTGTGTTTACGCATTACCAAGGTGCCAAGCCCTATTTATGGTGGTACGCCAATTTTGCTGCGGTGAACAAGTCCCTTTGTATCAGGTATTGATAAATAGACATTGTGAACCCTATGCAAGTGAGTAGGGACTAGTTATTACTTCCCTAGTGAACATACATCTTTCCATGAAACACCGTAACAGAACAAGTTACTTAATAAACACCACATAATTAAACAGTCCTACCTAAACGATCACAAGTTATAAAAGCATTATAATTGTAGCGATATCTATGTCGCCACATGAGAAGCTCAAGAAATATTTCCATAAGTCCATAATCTCGCTATGAAAGCCTTTTGAGATGCGAACTATATATACAACATCGAAATATTACTAGTTGGAGGAGACGTCCTCCCCAGATCAGACCACCCAATCTGAAGGCTAGCTTCTCTTCAGGCTGACTCCCGCGGCATCAAAACCTGTCCTCTATATGGCCCGACGCATTGAAGACCTGGAAACATGTTCACCGCAACGCCAGACTGCACCTCATCGCCTGACGTCACAAGTTCTCCACGCTAACCTACGACTTTCAGTCTCAGCGGTGGATTGATGTAGCGACATCAATGTCGCCACATGAGAAATATTCCCAAACGTCCACAAGCGCTTTATGAAAGTTTTCTGAGATGCCAACTAATATATAAAACATCTAAATATTACTAGTTGGAGGAGACGTTCTCCCCAGTTCAGACCACACGATCTGGTGAGTAGCTACCCTTTTCCTTGGCAATATCATCCGCCAAATAATAAATAGCCTAACCCTTTAGAATCTAAAGAATGATCAAGTATTTTTCTGGTCACGAATTTAAATTTATTAACGTAACAAGGAAATAGTATTAATTGGTACCATAGTAGTGCCAGTTATTCTGTCATTAAGCAGTGCAAACACCGTTGTTTTTGAGATTGAAGGGCGCTAGGCAGATCATTCAAAAGCAGTCCTAAAGACCCGAAAGTCAATCTTGCGCTTTTCGCAGATGACACGGCCCTGTACTATTCAGACAAGCACAAGGGCCGCATAACGATTCAACTCCAAGCCGCAGCCGGTCGCCTAGGCGAATGGTTCCGGAAATGGAGAATAGAGGTAAACCCCGAGAAAAGTGTAGCTATATACTTCTCGAGGGGCACACCAAAGCCCGCTAGACGATGTCACCCAATCGGCAACAATCAGCTAGGTACGATCACCCTGTTCGGACGCCCTATTCCCTGGAAAAAGAGCGTCAAATACCTCGGGGTCACTTTAGACGCAGCGATGTCGTTCGCTGCACACATTAAAAACATACGCAATAGAGCGGCTTTTATCTCAAGCCGTCTATACCCATTAACTTGCTCCTCAAGCAAAATATGCTTAAGACACAAACTTGGCCTCTATAAGACTTGCATAAGACCCGTAATGGACTATGCTTGCGTCGCTTTCGCTCAGGCGACGGGCAATCAATTAGAGAAGTTACAGAGCGTTCAAAATCGATTCTTGCAAACTGCCACCGGAGCCGGTTGGTATCAACGCAATGTAGATCTTCACAGCGACTGTGAAATGAAACCCTTAATCTCTGAAAACTTCAGAGAATTATCACGGCGGTTTTTCAAAAAAGCCGCGGTTCATTCAAACCCGCTGGTGGTTAAAGCAGCAAATTACCGACCAAACAGAAACGCGACCGAACGCAAACGTCGCCCGCAGAACGTGCTAGAAGACACGGACGTCTCAGCTATTCCTGACCACGATACCGTCAGTCACGATCCAGGCCACACTGTACACACAGTCAATAGCTTTAATACGAGTATAACACGCACTACGACGCGCGACCGCCGTAGAGAGCGGCGCGCAATAGTCAATAATCACACCGCGTACACACGATTCACCCGTGTTCCAGGGCGGTTCTCACCGCCCAGAGTTACCGACACACAAGTCGACAGTCCGAACGGACGCGCGCAGCCTCCCACGGACGGTCATTAGACGACTTATAATATTTAAGATTTTCGAAATCGCGAAAGCACGCAGCGAACGCGACACAGTCCTAACTTCGAGGTTTTTGTAGGAGTTTTTATTTATTTATTTATGTTTGTGTCAAACCAAACCAGGCACGAGGGCCCCTGGCCCGCGAGCACAGTATCCGATGAAGCTGTAAAAACCGAGAAGGATATCTGTATACGCGATCACTCTTGACGAATATAAAACAACACCGGTAGTAGGTTGAACTCGATTTTAATTCACATGCAAGATTACTATACATTTAATCCAAGAGCACAACGATATCATGCATTTTAATTGATGAGCGACATCTAGTGTAGCAAAATAGCGACCAGTTACAATTACAAACAATTAGTAATTAAACAATATCAGTGTAATTGCTGTTAGCCTTCTCGGTTTTTACAGCGAAGCGGTTGTGGTACCGAAAATATACTACTCAAAGGCAGTTCTGGATAACATTCCAACTGTTACGAGCCGGCGTGCCATTTAGTATTACGTAGATTACTTGCTTGCCTAGTCATCATTATTTTACAAATGTCCAATCCCAAGACTGTTTGCGTATACTCGCAGATCATTTCAATAAACGTCGTCTCCATCCCGGGGAAACTAATGATCTATTAAATATGACTTCTCTGTGTATGAATTTTCGGTTTGATAACCAATATAATATTTCCAAAAAGAAGGGTTAGCAAGGGGTCCCCCCTAAGTCTTTTTATGGTGTCTTTTTATAATAAATCTGTAAACTTCACGTGTCTGTACGTCTAAAAATTATGGGAAATAAATGATTGAGGGACGAAAAAAATAAGTAACTAAATACATTTCTATCATTTTTAGAAAAGTCTGTTTGTCTGTCTGTCTGTAGGTCTGTTCGTTTGTGAACGTATCACTCCTAAAGTACTAAATTTAATCAAAATACACAGTAAGAAAATCTTTCTGTAACATTTAGTCTTTGTTTTATTGAAATCGGTTTATTCTTTATAAAGTTATGAGTATTTGAAATTTACGAATTAGTTCAATGGTGGTGATGAATCAATGCACTTCATTTATATCTAATCTAAGAAATAGAAAATAATAAAAATAAACCTAATACCTGAAACACAGTAAATGAAAATATAATTTTATTATCTCTTCACTAGTTTATAATCAGTTTCACTAGATGGCGTTAAATAACGATGTTAAGATTCTCCGCTCTTTAAATGTCGTTGATATTTTAGCTTTATTTAAATATTGACACACATTGAATATTCCGATTCAAGAAGGGTGCAATTGCATTCAAAAGTTCTTTTCTAACGCATACTAACTGCTGCCATCTGATGTTTAAAAATTGTACTAATTATACTAATTTAACATTACGCTTTCAAACATAACATTTTTATCTATACATATAATAAAAATGTAAACTGCACGGGTCTGTACTTTTTAAAATTATAAATGGTATCTTTCTGTAACATTTAGTCTTTGTTTTATCAAAATCGGTTCATTCTATAAAAAGTGATGAGTACAATGTTGGCGAGAGTCAATTAAGTAATCTCAGAAATGGTAATAAAATATGTAAAGTAAAGTTCTATGGTATTAAACTAACATCTGAACCTGAAACACAGCAAATGAAAAAATATTGTTGTATTGTCTTACAGATATAATTAATAATAGTACAATAGTTAATTACGTATTTTCGCCGTCAAGGTTAATAAGCATTATCAATAGATGGCGTTGTTGAACAAATGACCGTCGCATGACTAGAGACACATTTTTTAAAATGTTTTCACCGAGCCCGGAAGTTCAGCTGTACTGTGAAGCTCTATTTATGCATACAAGTTTCGGTTAAACCAATCCTGGCTGGGCCCGCGAGCACAGCTATCCGAATCCGATGAAGCTATATAAGCCACAACGGCTAGCAGCAAAAACATCACGGATTTTAACAAATTAACTTTCTTTCCTTCATAATATTTAGTTATAGTTTTTTTTTATTTCTAATAAGAACATAGGTTCCTAAAATGAGATACAAAATACGGAAACTAAAACAATTTACCTCTGAATTGGACACTGACATTAGATATTTGAAAAAAAAAATATATTACGTTGTGCAAAATATAGGTCTTAAGTTTAGTCTTAAAAATATGTATTCTATCGCATTCTTTAATTTCACTTGGTAACTTATTATATAGCTGTACTTCTTCTATCAAAATTGTTTTCTTCCTGTAATTAGTGCGGGAGCTAGTGAGTTTTATTTAGTTTTTATTTCGTAGATTGTGTGTATTAACTTTTTTATTAGATTGAATTGAATTTGTAGTAATATTTTTTATTAAAATGCAAGTGTAATATATAACGTATAAAGTTGTGTTAGATTGAATATTTTGGTATTTTTATGTAACTGGTTTGTGGGAGTAAGGTAAGGGAATAAAATTTTAATAATTTTGTTTTGGGCAGACATTCCAGATTTTATTTACCCGCCGATATCCATACTTCAATTAAGTATTCTAGACGTGTTTTTACTAAGAAATTATATTATGTTGTAGTTCGTATTTCCATTGGAATATAGTTTGACACCTTACGCATTGCCTCCAGCAATGATAACACTTTTGTTCGGACATGTTCGATATGAAATTAATAAAGTTAATTTTTAAGTTTATTTTTCATCAATCCATAGACAATTTTCCCGATGTGAACGCTGAATTCTACTATTATTAATGGTAAGAGGAATTCTATTAGCTTCGTATGTGCTAAACCAAAAACTTAAGGACTATGTATTTTGATTTAAGAATCCCAAAAACTATTGCTGGATAATTCTATATTAATTAAAAGCATAAGTACGCTTAAGCTCACGCGTCATTAGCTAAGGCATATATCAATATGACTTGTGGCTGGGCGCTTTAAAACAAAATAAATAAGAAATAAATTAATTAAAAATAATACAATAATAATTAATATTAAAAAAGCAGCAGTTGGCGGGAATCATTGCAAGAAGTGAAACCGAACAGTGCCCGCGCTTTACGGAGTGAATGCTGAATTATTTATTTTATTTATATAAATAACTACTTATTGTGCTTCATAGACTGTTTGTTCTGCATTCCTTGTGTCGTTGTAATTGTTTAACTGCAATCGGTTCAAATTCGAAGGTAGTAATTGAGATAGGCACTTCCGTTTCCGGTAGACTTTACCATTACTCTTATGACTTTGTAGTGTAATTAATGGATTTCCGGTTGTATCAGCAGGCAGTGGCGCCACCTGTATCTTTATAAGAAGGGTGCAGCGCCATTTGTGCTCATTGACTCTATATTCACCAGGCAGAGCTAAACATTAAACTTCGAGTCTTCAATATGGGTTTTCTTTCAGGGAAAACGCTGCTAGTAAGGACCGTAATTCTAAGCTTGTAATTGAGAAGTGTTTGTTATCGCCTGGTGAGACAGTAGAAAACTTATTAATTAAAATACGCCAATGTGATAAATAATATTTTTATGAAATATAGGTTTAATTTTTCACTATCTTTACTGATTTTATATAAATAAACAGTTACAACATTTCTAATTAAGAATTAATATACTCTATTAGTAAATATCTAATCGAATACATTATGAAAGTCTTTCATCAATCGAAAGGGTTAAAAAAATGAGTTACATTTTTCGTACCAAAATTTGACATAACTTCGCGCCTGTAAAAATACTGGAAGGTATTCGCGGATCGCCAAGCAGTTTTTGGATGCCACTGCTGACCGAACTCTACCAGGAGTAAAATGTATATTTGCATCCTTAAATAAGTGCTTTATTCAACCTGCTATTACTGTCCGTGATGCTGGCTTAGCAGGTCCCCTGTGACTTTTCCATTTCCCGCCTGTGCTTCAATAAAGTTATAATTATTTCAATCCAATAAACAGAGTCTACTGCCAACTGCAATGCAACTTGCATATCGAAATTATTGTTCATTAATTTCCAACCAGACTGTCTATAGTCACCGTTGTCTGTTTTGGAACCAAATTCTGACCTAAATACTATAGAATCATCACCCTTAATGCAGTGTTAAGAATTTACTCTGAGCAATGTTAAGTCATGAATACGGCGACCTGTACATAACAGTAATAGTATGGCAGTGTGCCGGGACACTTGGTGGAAAATATTCTTATCTATTGAATAAGAAGACAAGACTTTGACCAAATCGTCAACATCCCAAATAGGCGGTTTTTTGTTTTTCGGATTTTTTTGAGATATAATATGTTTGACTTAAACGTGTGAACTTAGTTTGCTCGACGTTTCAGCATTACAAAGCGTGGAAACAACAGATTTATGCAAGAGAATGGTGTATACCATGTCAGCCATGTATTAAGTGTAGATCTGCCAGGAATTGTGCTAATAGAGATCCCGAAGAGTTATTTATTTCGACTATAGTAGACTTTGCCCATGATAACCATCGATCCCATGCTACCTTATATGTGTTTAAATAAGACTGTCTCCAGAAACTTTTCAGCAAGGATACTTGATTAACATTCCAACATCTTACGTCCTTGATCCACCCCCACATTACCAAAACTTCCAGAGTTAATTGGTCTAAGTTCGAGGGTGGAAGGCCGATCGATGTGTCTATTAGATTCTTTCTCAGGTTCCTCAGGATAAACGGGGCTTCCAAAGCCCTCGCTTTGAGGTCGGCTCGCCAGAACACTTCCTCCCACTGGGGCACAACTAGATGAAACAATCCTTTCGAATGATTCAGGTGTGACAAAACTCTAGGTTCTAGCAATGGTGGAGGAAATATCCATGCTAACGGGTAATTCCACGGTACGCTGAAGGCATCGTGGTAAAGTGCCTGTGAATCTTGTCAGATCTAGGGATATGTATTTGCAAACTATGTGAGCAGTCGCAGAGGCATTTCGTGAATATGATCTTGAGGCATTGTACTCGTAGTAACAAATGCCATTCCGGAAGGGATCGTTGTCTCGATAAGTGGTCGGCATGACTGTTGTACTTGCCCGGAATGTAATGAATAGTAAAGGATATCTGATGTCGGTCTAACATTGTCAATAACTGATGAGTTATCCTCGTTAATGCCAACGATTTGGTCCCTTCTTACTTTCGAAGGTGAGCTACCAGTTTTGTTGTCGCATTGTATTAGAATTGAACTGAGACTTAATATATTCGCCTGATTTTGAATGACGTGCAAGATAGCTAAAATTTCCTTTTGGTTGCAATGGACGTTCCTCTCCTCTGGAGGCCAAAGACAACTCAAAGGTATGTTGTCTAATTGAGCACCCCAAGCGAGTTCTGATGCATAGTGTACAGGTGGAGGATGATGTAACATCGTTGAGGAGCAACAATTCAGGGTCCACTAGTGTAACTCCTCGCGTACCGCTCGAGGTAGTACAGACTGTTTGCTTAGATTGTTTGGTATTGTGTTCATAAATTTGAGAAGCTGGCGATGAAACAACCTGCCTCATGGTACCACAAAACTTGCAAAATTTAGCAGCCCTACTAGACTTTGTACTTCCCTCAGTGTAACTACCTTTGATTAGATGATTTAGAAGTTTTCCAACTGTTTGTACAAGACTGAGAATTTTTTCGTTCGGCAGCGACTTTAGGTCTTCCCACGGTTTCCAAAGAACCCCTAGATATATTAGACTCTTTTTGGGGACTATGATTGACTTCTCGAGGTTGATGCACCATCCGAGAGATTGAAGTATTTCTACTGTTATATTCACGTGTACCTGTAGAGTCGTTGCATCTTGATATGCAATTAGAAAATCGTTTAGGTACACAATAATCCGTAAATTCTTGTGACGCAATGTTTGTGCAATACAATTTGTAAGAATGGAAAAGGCTTTGGGTGCCGACCTCAAACCGAACGGTAGGCAGGTCATTTCTAGCAGTTCCTTGTCGTATATCAGGCGAAGAAAGCATGTTTGTACATTTGATATTCCGATATGAAAATATGCTTGGCTTAAATCTATTTTGCACATAAAATCTCTTGGCTGAAACGAGAAAAAGGGGCGATATGAAACTGGGGGACTAAAAGGAGCAGATTTCAGGATACCTTGCGTTTTTTTTAACAATCACAGTCATTTCGTCCGAAACCCGTGTGCAAGGCTGGCTCTTTGCATTTGGAAAAGTCAATGGCGGTTTTCGCATAAATGGAATGCGGCCTTTTATAAATTTTAATAATATTTCTGGGGCCCCCATTTCCCTTGGAATGACTTCGAGTCATTGTTCATATTGTTTTGAATAACTTTTATTCGAGATCTATGAAACCAGGAGAGTGATTGTAAAGTTTTTGGGTGTCTGCATACCTTATTTCAGACCAACTTGAGATACCTAAACGTGGAACATCGGTCAACATTTTAACATACTCGTAGTTGTCGGGAGTTGTAGGAACAGATGGTTCCTTCAGCTTTGTTTCGAAGTTAAAGGTAAAATCGGACATATCCTTGTATCAAGATCAGTTGACACCCCTCGTATCATTAAAATAGAAACAAATATAGGAAGATTATTAACTAACGAGGCCCTAAATCGTTCTAATCTTCCAAACGTAATTGGTCTGAAAGCTATAGCGGCCCTATCCAACTTTTCCGGAAAGAAAAAGTTAACAATTTATCCACTGTGATCTGATTTTAGGGTGTTGCGAAGCTCACCGATTTCCTTTTGTAACTGGCTCAACTTATTGCGCAGACTCCTTTAATTTTTCTTACGTCGGTGACGTTGAGATCGTTGAAACTTACACTTAGCATTCGAGCATGATGACGAACTCGAATCAGAATTTTCAGAAAAATTGCTTATTTTATTATTGCTTGAATTGCATTGAAATATTTCACTGCAATAATACTTACAACACTAACACTATTTAATTCGAGTAAAACTACTTTTAACGTTAACTAAACTCAATAAATGCACAAAATAATGCTACGGGAATTAGAACGCCAATGAGCAAAAATGGCGCTGCACTCTTCTTATAAAGATACAGGTGTCGCCACTGCCTGCTGATACAACCGGAAATCCACTAATCACACTACAAAGTCATAAGAATAATAGTAAAGTCTACCGGAAACGGAAGTGCCTATCGCAATTATAAGCTTCGAATTACGGTCAAGAGCTTTAATAGAAATATTATTCCAAAAAATTATGAATCCGTTCTTCGCAAATCTTTAAGGCTTTAAATTAATAGAAACGCAGTGAGCATTTAATATCCACATAGGTTAAGTAACTTTAAAGTACTTATACGTTTTAACAAAGTTTATATTTACAAATGGTTGTGATTTAGTGATCATTTTTAAATAAAAAAAAATAATTTTAAGGAACTCGTTAGGACGTCCATATTCACGGTTGTCAAGAACTCGCATACGGTACAGTTTATGAGCACCGCCCGCCGCGGTACAGTCTTCGTTACGCTATAATGGGGCGTACGGAGTGCTTCTATGTTTTTTTTTTCGTTCACTGCTACTGACCAAAAAGTCATCAAAAACACCAGGTCTTACTGGTGGTAGGATTCCAATGCAGGAATCCGTCTAGGTACGTACCACCCCAGGGCCCGTTATTCTGCCGTGAAGCAGTAGTGTCCAGACCTTTCTGTGTTTCGGTTTGAAGGGCACAGAGAGCTAGCGTAGTCACTGGGCATATGCCACTAAAGAACTGATGTCTCAGGGTGACGGTCGTAGTGTGGTGTCACACAGAAATGTTGTGGGTGACACAGCATTTGTTATGGACAGACGATTTTGCTGTTTTCGTTACCTTATCCAAAAAAAAAAGTTAAAAGGGTACGAATAACCATTGACACACAAAAAATTTGTATATCTATGTGAATAACGCCAGATTTTGATTAGTTTTTCATTTATTTTAAAACAATCGCATAAGTTGTCAATTCATTGACAATTGTACAATTGTACATATCACATATTACTTTTTCAATTACATACAATTCAACAAAAAAATTAACAATTTACGATTTAGACTAATTTTTAAAACTAAAAAAACTAATTAATTGAGTTAAAAAACATTTTGAGAATTGGCTCAAGAACTAAACTGCAACCTATGAAAGCGTAGGACACAATTTTAAATATTATGTACAAATAAAGAATAAGCATCAAGTAGTTAACGACACATAGTATTTTCTGTTTAGTGTTGCCTTGTTGTGTACCTTCCAGGCCGTCTTTTATTATATACTTTCTTAATCCTATCCACCATATTGTTATAAACTTTTCCCAATCCACAGTCGTCATATCGAAGTTAAATATGATCTGATCAGTTTTCGACATCTTTTTGAAGAGCCTCTGCAAGTTGTCGTCGCAAAATTGCCAATCATGTCGCGAAAAGAAACTTAGTACAGTAGTAAGCTTGTTAATTTTATCATATATCTTAACAAATCTGTAAGAGTAAAAAAAATCAAATATATTTTATATTTCAGAATGGATTATTACAGAAACCATTTACTAAATGTAATAGTTTGACAAAATTAAAACTAGTACCTCCTCTCCTTTCCGATTAAGAAACAAATCGAGTCGATGATATAAGCGGGGATAAAATGAAATAACCAGGTCATGAGCCAATATAAAAATGGACTATTCGTTTCGAATGCTGCGCAATACCACACGGCCATCGATGTTGCTATTTTAAATCTTGATTTCCTCATTATATTTCCGGTTTCACCTAGAACAGAAAGTGGTTTATAATTTTTAAATTTATTCAGAATAGCTGTAAGGTGATGTTTTCATTAGGTGGTTGACTTTAAAAAGAACGGATTATAGACTTACCTGGGGGTCTACTGTGAAACTCTGGCTGGTTTCAATTGATCTCATTAACCAATGAATAAGCTTCATACGCCAAAATAAAACCGATCACGAAATCAATTAGAGATACAAAATAGACCCCTTGGTGTAAAAAATACCGAAATTTATGAACGTTTCTCAACAAGGCAAGCGGGTTTATTAGTTTTGTGCCGCCTATGCTATTTCTCTCCAATTGCAAATATGCGTATATTTGCAATTGAAAAAAATTGCACGGTAGCAGCTTGCGCCAAATAGGTTGCAAAAAAAAGGTCGTATTGAAATTATGAATTACTAGCTGATGCTCGCGACTTCGTCCGCGTGGATATAGATTTGTTGTCCGTCTCCAGGATGGAAGCTATCTCTGTGGCGAATTTCGTCAAGATCGATTCAGCAATTGAACCGTGAAAAGGTAACAGACAGAAGGACAGAGGTTCAGAGAGAGTTACTTCCGCATATACTCGTATAACATTACACATTTGTGACAAACAGTGTTGACGACTTGTGACTTGTGTGCTATGGGGTATAAGGTAATTATTTTTTTCTACTGAAATATAAATCTACACTATTGTTGAAATGCAAGTAAACTATAAAAAAATAGAATGAGGATATATATATATATATATATATGCGCCTGCCATGCGTGGCAACTATGGCAAAATCCCCCCAATATGAGAGCTCCAAACTTTTGGGGCAATCTATGGGGGAGGCCTATGTTCAGCATTGGACTTGTGATAGGCTGAAACGATGATATATATAAAACGATAACAATGATGTTAACGATATCGATCTTCTGTACAGTATTCAGCTCATGGAGACATTTACCGAATACTCTAAAAATCTTACCTAATATAAGCAAGTTCAGACAACCAATAGGGCAGGACCCCTTTAAGAGTGACACCTCACATCGAAGACTACGTTTACAGAAGAAGAATATCGATAAAGTCCTTTGATACGGCTTGTTTAGTAAAAGAGGTTTCAACAATTTTCTGTGTCATTATTCTGTGTATTTATTAAAAAAATCCGCCGATAGGTGTTCGGTAGAGTAGAATAGCACCTACCTCTTTCCTATTGAAGTGTCGTAAGAGGCGACGAAGGTATTGTACGGACATCCTTTATTCATGCAGAATAAGACGATAATATCCAATGCTGTATTATAGTGATAATGTTCGTGGCCGTGTTCCAGGGCGGTTCTCACCGCCCAGAGTTACCGACACACAAGTCGACAGTCCGAATGGAGGCCCGCAGCCTCCCTCGGACGGTCATTAGACGACTTAAAATCGTATTGAGATATTCTAAATCGCGCAAGCACGCAACGAATGCGATACAGTCCGAATTTCGAGGTTTTTGTAGGAGTTTATTTATTTATTTATGTTTGGGTCAAACCAAACCTGGCACGCGGGCCCCTGGCCCGTGAGCACAGTATCCGATGAAGCTGTAAAAGCCAAAAAAGGCTAACAGCAATTACATCACCGAAATTATATATAATGTTCCTGGGAACACAATGGATATTAAGATTTTTTTTGACTCGTACCAAAATGGCGGCGACGTGGTTCGCCACCCGTAACGTTTCGTTTCCCACAGGGGCGACAAGTGGGCTATGTGTGTGGCCTCTGCCTACCCCTTATATGGGAAAAAAGGCGTGACTGTATGTATGTATTCAAAATATTTAGACATTTGCTTTTTTTTAATGTCTCAGGGGGACGGGCGCAGTGTGGTGTCACACAGAAATGTTCTGGGTGACACAGCATTTGTTATGGGCAGACGTTACACTTACTATGAGGTGAACGTTCTGCTCGTTCCGTCATTTTCATCAAAAAAAAAGTCAGAGAGCTGCCCTTCGGGTTTCGTTGCTCGTCGTCTTTCTTCATACCTAGTTTTGCGTTGAAGTCTCCCATCAACACCGTGTAGTGGGTTTTCGAAGAATGTATGGCTCTTGAAATATCCTCATACATTACCTCCACCTCATCATCAGGGTGTGCCGAAGTTGGTGCGTATACCTGTATGTCTTCAGAGAATATCGTTTGGTTATTCTGAGTATAAGGTACGCAACCCTAGTCGACACACTCCCGATCTTGACAACGTTGTTAATGAGAGACTTGTGGATAATAATCCCGACATCTCCTTGGGACAGATGGTCGCCCTCTCGGAAGTGTAACAAGTTACCATATTTGAGGGTTACCGTTTCCTCCCCCTGTCTTCGGACTTCAGATAACCAGGATCGTTTCGTCGTTACTCAGCGTGTGTGCGTTGTATGTTGCCACGTTCCGTTGTCTTTGATGGCAAGATCTCCTTCTTTGGAGATTCTTTGCATCCCCTGACCTGCCGTTGCCATGACCGCTACCGTAGCCAGGACTAGCAGGGCCGCCGGATACTAGGGTGCGTTCCCTTGCGACACTCATTTTTGGGTTACGCATTGTGTTGACAACCACAGTTTATTTATTTTGATGTTCCAGGAAGATGCTGTTGCCCATCTCCTGGTTTTTATTTTCTCTCTGTCGACTTTATGGACATTCACGGGATAATATGAGGCTTATCAATATTACTTCACGCTGTCCCTTGTAGGGCAGGCAGAGGATCGAGTGCACCCTTTTGGAAATATAAATTTGAAAACATACTGTAGCAAGGGTGTTAGCCAGCTAATGAGATAGATGATAGGCTCGACAACGGTGACAACTACCGAATACTGTTGGTAGCTACTCGTATCTGCGCAGTATATTACAATGCCACAAAGGGGCACTTACTCGTCCCACCTTACCGTGCACGGGGTAACGCTCATGTGATAAGTTCGGCGGCTAGGATGCAGTGCCAGAGACACAGAGACAATCACAACACAACCGGGCTCAAAAACCTTCAATTTGTGTTTTAGCACAAATGTTGGTTACGGCTGTCATTAGAACACAAGTCCCGCAGCATGGTAGTCAGGTACTCTAACCTACGCAGTCGTCCTTTTTACACGCTTTATATTAGCTTCACTTGTATATTTGTTTGTAAGTATGTTTGTATGTTTGTATATTTGTAACCGAACTCCTTAGGGCTCGATTTTTTCCTACTTTGAACGATCCGATTTAATTCAAATTTTGCACACCTGTCAAAAACCCATGACAATGCAATAATTCGACTAAAAAATAAAAAATATTTTTTTAAAAAACTAAAAAATACGCTTTATATAGAAAACCAAACTAAAAAGTAGAAAATATTTTTTTATGAGTAATTTGTAAATAAGAAAAAAGTGTTTTATTTAAAAAAAAATCAAATTTATTAAAAAAAATCTATTTTTTAGTTTTGTTTTCTAAATAAAGCGTATTTGTTAGTTTTTTCAAACTTTTATTTATTTAAAAACTATAGATAGACGAAATGAATTGTGGGTAAAATCGTTTTCTAGAAGAAAAAAAATATCTTCCTAATAAATCCTTTTTATTTATAAAATTGATATCCGCAATTTTGCTATCAACAGTTAAAATAATTTGCAGGATACCAAAACCCAAAAAAGGCGTTTTTAAAATTTTCGTCTTTCTAGTAAACTATCTGTCTATATGTTTATCCGGGCTAAACTCCGAAACGGCTGATTCGATTTTAACGGGACTTTAATTGGCAGGTAGACGACTTTTTAAAGAGTAATCTCTAAGTTACATTTTATTTCCGAAATCTTTAGGGTTCCTGCGTAAAATCTGAAACACTTTAGAAAGGGGCTATGTAGATGGTTTTACGCGCGGCTTTAATTTGCATTTTAGTCAGTATTACTTTATTTTCATGGTTAATTTATTAGGGTTCCGCCCAAAAAAAAAATCCATCAATCGGGGTCGGCTTTTTTACGCGGGTGAAACCGCGGGGCACAGCTAGTAATAAATAAATCATATTTTATTAGAAATTGTTCGGGTTGGCTCAAAATGTTGCAATGTTTTATTTTTTTAAATTTATTTTGAATTTTAATGAGTAGAGGCATTGTCAAATAAATGCTATACCAAGTATTTTTATTAATTGGTAAAGTTGCCAACTAACTAATAATCTCCTACCATATAACGTATGATCAGATGTATTCGTAGTTTTATTTAAAAAAAATCTGCCTTTCATGTTTTCTTTCGTTGTATTTATTTAATATAAATCTTATTTGTATGTGTTTTGTGTAATTAACCTATGTATATATGTATTTTTCATTAGTTTTTTAATTAATTCAGGGTCATTCGTAATGTCCTATACATCCCGGCAGGCTGGGCTAAGGGAAGATGATGACCTCAAAAAATATAAAGAGCCTATAGCGTGATACCTGTAGGACATATGTCGACTTAAAGAATTGGCCTGTTATAAAGCTGATCGAGGCAATGAAATCATAAATTTAACTAGGCGTTTTTCCATTGTGCTGCCATCGAAAGAACTAGCAAGTACTAGGATAACATGAATCTTAAGGAAATCTGTTGCAAAGTAAATCTGTTAGTATGACGCCGTAGTAGGGTAATACAAATTAAACGGAAAAGATAACGTATTTCGTATTTGTCTGGTTCGTGGCAACGACTTTAGGAGTTAGGGTCGCGTAAAATTTCAAAGTTTTGTATGGATATTTTTAGGATTCAATTTTGTGATTAAGTCTTCACTGTTGTGTTTATCAGATTAAAGTAGAATAGGTAAGTGCCGGGATGTTAACCAATTATGAATAATGTTGTATATGTATTAACTAAAACTTAGTTTAGTATTCTTTTTTTCGTACCATAGTTCCCTACTGCCGTGTATTTTTTTCACCATCAGACAGGGTGGAATGACAGAGAATGCCATTAGTAAGGCATTAAGCCCGCCTATTGTTACCCTACAGTGTTAAACAGTAAAGAATTAATAAATATATAAAAACGAAGCTTCACGATTATTTTATAGTATTTAAAATTGTGGTCCTTGAAACCTTATAACTCAATATTTACTTACCCGTAGTCTTAGATGGAGTAGCGTAATCTAAGGCCTATGAACTTACCCCACGTAATGGGATTCCTTATGTTACTAACTGTATATATCTCAATCTTTTTCTCTTCTGTTGCAGGTCTACAACCAATATCCCAACCGGCTGTAATGATAGCATTGGTCACAAAATCAGCAGGGTTGAAATTAATTTTGGAGCTTAATTTGGCAAACAAAATATTTATAATTCCCATGCCTAATCCTAGTATCATCTGAAAATGAAAATACACGTATTACGATTGTATAGTTTTCAAAATAATGGAACTACGAGTAGAGTAGTGCCAGTTTGTTACCATCTTTAAAACAAACTGGCAGCACAATGTTAAAAAATGACATGTTGCGAAGTAGATAAATAAGTATATGACTTGGAAAATGTGAGTAGTTATTCTTGAACGTCTTATGAGATCACAATGTCACACAGATATTTTCTAAAATAAAATTGCATACTTAGAAAGCAAGACCTCAAGCAAACACGCAGGGGAAAATTGAATCTGAAAAACTAGTGGTTCTTTACCAGACTTTGATGTCGACAACGACTGATTAATGATAGACTTATGGCAGGATTGATTTAGCCAAACATACTTAATATAAATTATATATGAGGAAACATTTTATTCCATTAATTTTATTCCATGAGTAGTACATATTCATGAATTAATAAAAAGAATAAATCAAAATGAAGTTTAATAAATGCTAAATCAGTGTGCCCTCATCTATAAAATATGAATTACAATCAGGGAAAATATAAAAACAAAACTTTGCAAGCTCTACTAATGTTGGACAGCGAGATCAGTTTATTTTAGTTATTTCCACAGCATAATGTCGTGGTTTTCTGTGGGGAAATGCTACCGATATAGAAACAATTTTTGTATTTCAAAAGAGCCATTTACCTAAGAACTATTAGCTAAGAGCTATTTATAACTTAGGTTATACAGTCTACAGTTTCTTAGAGATAAATTTAAAGAAATAAATATCTTAACATTAGCCTCTCAATATATATATGAAAATGTTATGTATGTACACAAGAATAGCATTAGTAAAAAAGTGATGTACATAATGTAAATACCAGGGACAAACATAAGCTTGTAATGCCGGTTACTCGGTTCAATAGAGCTCATTCACGGCGCAAAGTACAGGTTTTTACAACAAAATCCCAGTTAATGCACAAGAACCTACCCATAGATTCAAAAAGTTTATGAAACAAAACTATGTACTAAGAGTCATTATAATATAAAAGAAAACATGGATGATAATAACCCCTCGGAATGATTTGATATCTACCAGGCTGTTTCTAAATACTAATTCCTCATGTAATGTATTTTTTTGTTATTATTTTAAATGGACATTGATAATGACTAAAAAAGAAGATACCTGCGGAGTTTCTTTCGCCTGTTTCTTCTCCGTATAGAGCAACCTCATACGGAAACGGTGGTAGATTGTGAAAAAATGACATTTAACAAACTAAATCTAAATTTCTTACGTCAGGGAATAATTATTTTATATGTTTCATTTAATTTAATTTCAATATGTGAAAACAAAAGAGTTCAAGGAATACTTACACCACTAGGTCCATACACATTACTCATATCAACCCAGCCCGGACGAGGTTCCGAGATTGTAGCAGTTACTGGAATAGAAATGTAAGTGAATTTTTCTATTACTATTTTGCAATAATTTTTGAATATAATATTAATTCCTATAAAACATAGCACGAGACATCCTGGGCCACCATAGGATGCATTGTCAGTCATGGGGAGATCACAACACAACCGGACTCTACCAACCCAAGGGTTCAAATTAAGTTTTAAAAGGAGACCCATTAGGAATGGGGAAACATTATTCCATTCCTAAATGAGACGATCACAACCAGAAATATGTTCAAAACTTTAGCATCATCACATTTAATGTGATAACAGTCTGCTACTGGAGGTTTCGGCATAATCGCCACGATTGGCAGGCTGGTTGGTAATCGCAGCTTTAGACGTGTACGTGTTTATTGGAGAAAATGACGAGACAAACGAAACGTTCAGCCGATGGTAAATGCCCATAACAAATGCTGTCTTACCAAGAATACTTCTGTGCGGCACCATACTGCGGTAGTCACCCTGAGACATCAGTTCATAAGTATCATATGTCCAGTAATAACACAAGATTTCAGTGCCCTTCAAACTGAAACACAGCAATGTTCGCACACTACTGCTTCACGGTAGAATAACTGGCCCTGCGATGGTACCTACCTAGTCATATTCCTGCACAGAAATCCTACCAGTAACCAAATATAAAATGACCGGAGGCCCCGATAATTTTATACTGGTTGTCCCGCGATCAGTGGCCTCTGTCTGGAGATTTTTTTAGTACGAGTAGTTAACAGTAGGTGTTTTTATTGAAAAACACCTTAAATCGAAAGTCTTTAAGAAAATCATCATCCTCATCATTTCAGACGATCACTTGTCCACTACTGAACATATGCCTCCCCCATAGATTGTCAGAAAACTAGGTCCTGAACATCTGCGTAAATCGACTTCCCGCAAAACCGTTCAAGTCGTCGATCGACTTAGAGTAGGCCGCCGTACGGACGCGTTTGCTGGTACAAGGTTGCCACTCGAGAATCTTTCTTCCCATTTATCAGTTCTGAGAGCTACATAACCAACTGCCACTTCAGCTTACTAGAACTGTGGTAGTTACTCTAGTTCTGCTGTGGATATCATCGTTTCGAATTCTAATTCGCAGACAAACTCCGCACATAGAGCTCTTTCCATAGCTCGCTGAGCGATTTTAAACTTCCTCATGCGGCCTTAAGCGAAGGACCGAAGGTTCTGTATGTCATCACGGGCAACAAGCAGTGGTTGAAGACACTAAAGTATGTAGTTCACACCAAAGTCCTAGTTAAAAGGAAATACTGCTGAGAAAAGCTGATTCCCCAGTGATATATAAGTATTGTTTCACAACATGAGCTAGAGCACGAAATGCACTTTAACGAACTGTGGCGACTAATTTAAATGAATTTACCTATAGCTGGTTTAACTACGCAAATCGGAAGGTCACCAGCCATAGTACGCACAGCTTCCTCGGCCACGGATTTTGAAAATGTGTACGTGTTAGGCCACTCATCTGCCAATCTGTAAGAATAAATCTTGTTATTAAACGCGCATAATTATATACTTACCTTTAGAAAGAAAAGAACCTTGTTTGTTGTACATAATAAACACAAAGCAATGATTGACATCTTTTTATATCATTTAGGTACAATTTTACCTACATACAGTCAGGTAGGAAGAGGCCACTAACGTAGCCCACTTTTCGCACTCGTGAGAAACGTGACGTGACGGGACGGGGGGCGACGTGGTTCGCGGTCATTTTGGTGCGAGTAAAAAAAATTCTTACTTTACAATGCGTTACCATAAGCAGTATAGTTGCAGCATTGCATATGGTGTTATTTGCACGAATAAAGGCTGTCCGTACAATACCTTAGTCGCCTAAAAGTGCGCTACGTGGTTGGTCTCTGCCTATCCCTTATAAGGGAAAAAGGCGTGACTGTTTGTATGTAAGTATTTTGAATATTGCCAGATTCCCCAGATAATATTGCTATTAAAAAGACTCACAGATTAATGATAATAAATATCGATCAAGATTACAGCAACCTTTAGTTCAAAATCTAAAAGCTAAAAACGAAAATTTTTGTCTGGCGTTACAATAATATTTTTTTTTTGCCTAAACCTACTAAAAAACAACAATGTAACAAATATATTTAGTATAAGTAACATAACACGAAGGACATAAGCAATTTCATTTACTCGGTTTATACATTATTTATAAAATTTATTCTGGTGTAAAGTGGTCAAAAATAAACGAAGTTATCCAAGAGTAAATGCGGAAGTGTTAAATAGTTCCGGGTATAGCTATTCTCGAGAGACTCTTTATCCGCGCGGATATAGGTTTTTTAAATATCCCGTGGGAACCATTTTTGTACGGGATTAAAAATATTCTTTGTCTGTCTTCAGGATGCAAACTATCTATCTCTGCGCCAAATTCCGTTAAGATCAGTTCAGCGGTTGAACCGAGAAAAGATAATGCCACAAAAAGGTGCACAGTACAAGCTGCAAAAACCTCCTACGCTATTGTTCAGCTCAACTGTTTTAATCTAACGCTGATAGTGCTATTATAATTCTGTTCAATTGCATTTATTTAAGATGAACTAATTTAAATTACATTATTTGTTAAAAGTAAATTTACGGATTATTTCGGGTGCAAAATAGAACAGAAGAGTATTATTGCAAAAAAATTATATAAAAATTACAACTAGGCCCAAAATATAACAGTTTGAGTGTTAAACATTGGCTTTCACTGTGTTTGAAACCTGGGACCCTAATACGCTGATTAACTCACATCAGTCAGTCGACAACGTCGTTCTTCAGCCTGATTAGTGTCCACTGCTGGATATACGTCACACGAAGGACTGCAATACCACGCTTGGCAGGCGGAAATCACAGTACTAGACGCCTCGCAATTTAGACACTGCAGCCAGGGACCGGTCTGCGTATTTTAAGACTGGCATATTTCAATGTGGTTAATCCGTCACTTTTCTGAAGCAGTGAGATTTTGTATTTCCTTACTTCCATATCTTGAGGCTCAAAACTCACGCGATGCTTAAAATTCAACTGTATTCATGTAACTCTCAACATCTTTATGGAGATATTACATCATCATCATCATCATCATCATTTCAGCCCATCGTTAGTATGAACATGCTGATGAACATAGGCCCCCATAGATTACAAAGAAAGTTAACTCTCATTTTGGGAAGATTATGCCATAGTTGCCACCTTTGGCAAGCGGTTTGGCAACTGCAGTTCATTTATTCAGACGTTCCAGTTAATTAAAACATTTATTTGGCTTCTATAATGATGAAATAATCGAATAAACAAGTTTTAACACTAGATTTACGGGCATTGACAGATGGGACGGGATGGGTATATTACGAATAGGTAGACAACATCTAGATATAATGAAATATAGGTTTTCAGATAAAACTACTAGATATATATATATTCACTGCATAATATCATTAAAAACCAATATGTAATCGCTTTAGAATAATATTTATTTGTTCAGAATTTAAATCATAAAATTGACTTCCCGTCAAATTGACGGGTTTCATAAATCTAGTGTTAAAATATAATTTGGTAAAATTATCAACATTTAAGAGGTATTTATTCGTCGTTATTGTAATCACATATGCCACTTTGTTCTACAGATTATGGTCGCTTACTTCTGTTAGAATGTATTATTTTATCAGGGTAGGTGGCATTCGACCACGGTATCCTCTGAACATCACTGATTATGTATTAAATTCATTTAAAGTATATAACGTGGAAGTTGTTTATGTAATTGACGATAAATTATGAATAGTTTGTACATAACAATTTCTGATCAGAATATTTTCTTGTTTCATAATTTTTGGATCGTGATTTTTCAGTAATCGGGTTTTAATTTTTTAACTTACTATTTTTTATATGAATCTATTTTATATTATCAAGTTGTGACGGTAAAAATCGATGTATCACGATCACGGACTGTCCGTGGCGGTTGGGATTCGAACCCAGGACTCGCGACGAAAAATCAGAAACTCTGACCAGTTGGCCACGCGGTTATTTGTGTAAATCCACCATCCACCACTATTTCAGCCTACCATTAGTCCACTGCTGAACATAGGCCTCCCCCATAGAGTGCAACAAAAGTTTGTAGCTCTCATTTTGGGGGGATTTTGCGGGTTGGCAACCGCAGTTTATTTATTATGATGTTCCAGGAAGATGCTGCTGCCCATCTTCTGCTTTTAATTTTCCCTCTGTCGACTTTTACGACACCCACGGGACGAGATGGGGTGCTAGATTCTCTTAAGCCGCTACCACACGGCTTTTGTGTAAATAAGTAGTTTTAAATGTTAAATTATTGTATAGTTCTACAGTTCTCTCACCTCAAATGTCATAATGTAACTATAAATGACAATGGCGATCAGCCATACATTAATTACTAAACAAGTATTAAACAATGGAAATTATTTGATCATTGGTTTACTTAAATGCATTTGATGTTTCTGTTATTTTAATTCCATAAAAGGCCACGGTTCTGCGGGGCTATTGCGTATGATTAAAAAAAAATTACGACTAATTTTATATCACGTCTTTTTTGTTAATCATAGCTAGTGTGAACAGTTATATGACAGTTCAACACTTTTATAAGTGATCTTCGTTGGATGCTTCATGGATAAGCAACAGCCCCGCTGAGCCCGTTCATAAATAGTTAAATATGCTAATGATTAAGAAAGTTTCATACATTGGTGTTATTTCATTCAGCTTCTTTTCTGACATTGTTTCAGCCATCTTTATCATAGTTTCAGGAAGCGTTAAGCAAGCGTGAAACTCTTCTCGGACTAAGGTGCCAACACGACTGGTAGTCGCGTGTGTGTATGCTGTTGAAACATGTACGTAGGAGCGTAGGTATTTGCAAGCTTTACCCAATGACAGAGTTTCCCTTGTACCTCTCACATTGCACAGTATCGCGTCTTTCATTTCAACGTCAAATCTTACATTAGCTGCCAAATGAAATATCGTATCCACCTGAGAAGATAAATTAAATGATAAGAACTCAACTACAAGCATTTTGCTCGTGCAAGATTCACTGATACCACCTTAGGGCCAGTTATTCTGCCGTGAAACAGTAGTGTGCAAACATTACTGTGTTGCGGTCTGAAGGGCACTGAGTGCTAGTGCATAAGAGACTAAAGAACTAATGCCTCTGGGAGATGGGCGCAGTGTGGTGGGCCACAGAAATGTTCTGGACGACACTGCATTTAATATGAGCAGACATTACACCAATCATCAGAAGATCGATTCGTTCACTTTCTCCTATAAATAAAACAAGTGCACCGCTACAGTGTCAGCAATCAAGTCAACAACAACCCCGCTGGTGCACTTTTTACACTAAACGTTTCGAGACACTAAGACCCTCCTAACTATAGTTGATTGCAGGGGACTATGGCGCATATATTGCGTTCCGTACATGTGCGTTGTTTTGTGCAGTCTGTACAGAAAAGGTAAGTGTTTCTGAATTTAGCATCGGTTCGAGATAAACTCTTCTTAGCCAAACAATTTCAAATAAACTTAATAAAAAATTACAAGAACATAGCCAATTTTGTGTTTGTGTTTTTGGGGGGCTAATAAGTAATGTTTATTTACTGTACCTCATTGACAATAACATTCCAATCATTGTCACTAAGTCCAAGTCTACATTCAGTGATGTCCCCTTGAATTGGAATAATCTTCGTTACAAAATTTGGCTTCTCCTTGTACAACAGTTCGAAGACCTGAATATTTAGTTAATTCATTTTGTAAATATTTATCAAGAAATCTAATTTTAATTCGGCAACATTTATATCAATAAGAACTTAATGTCAAAGCATAATATAAAATACCCTCTTACTGAATCTTTTAGATTTTCCAATAGCCGCTGTTGTGCTGAAATATTTTTCTTTGGACGAATTAATACGTAAATATTTTTAATGGAGCACGCCCTAAAAATAAAAAAAGGATTGACATTAATAATTATTAAGGTATAAAAAACTGTATTTTACAATTTCCTTATACTAGCGATAAAAGTAGTTTTATTGTTTTATATACTGATTTCTCAGCGATTGGTGACATTCTGTTTATTTAATTGAGACAAAAAAAATATCTGTAAAACATTGCCATTACGATTACAGTTATAATTAACAAGGTCTTTTTTAATCGAATAAATTCTTATAAATTAATTATTTTCCGCAGTCCGGAGTAACCCTTATTAAATTTGGATAATAACATTGTAATGTTCATTTATATAAAAGGCTTCTATGCCACTTTTTAGAGACATAGAAAAATTAAATATCGAAATTCTCCAAAGCTTAATTCAACGTTAAAAAAACCGTTAGCCATACTTCCTAAACTAGTAACATGCAAGTGAGCCGAAATTTATACGTTCTGTTGATTACTGGGAACTATTTCAATAATTGTAATAGATCAACATATCATTTAACATTTACGAAAACTTTATTTATATTTACTGATTTCTGTTCCGAAAAATTATGACAAATTATTTTGAAAGGAGAAATAACAGGGGAGAAAATCCAAAATATGTCCCAATAAACACACATTAAATCTAACAGAAACGATAATTATAAATCATATTGTATCTATAAAAAAATATATAGCATGCAGGAATCCGTCTAGGTAGGAACCACCCCTGGCCAGATATTTTGCCGTGAAGCAAAAGTGTGCAAAGATCACTGGACATATGAGAATTAAGTACTGATGTTTCAGGGTGACGGGCGCAGTGTGGCGCCGCATGGAAATGTTCTGGGTGACACAGCATTAAGGGACATTAAAGGACAGTGCTCGCTCAATACAACTATATCTAAACCATGTGGGTATAACAGTGATGCTGTGGCCAGCAAGATTCCCGGATATGAATCCTATAGAGCATGTTTGGGAGTTGTTAAAGAAAAGTATTAAATCCGGAATACGACCCTCCAAAAACCTGAGAGAACTGCAAAACGAATTACTGGAAGAGTGGCATAATATAGAAAATAGAGAAAAAAGGTTTTTTTTTATTTCGATTATTTTTAATATAATTTCATTAAAAACTTCTTAAAGTCAATGTTAAAAGATATTTATCAGTTTGTTACTTCCCGATTATTATTAGTTTTAATATACACGTTATTATTTCTATACTGTGCCTTTTTTAACGTTCCGCTAATTGTGCCGGTGTGTATATTATTAACTGCATCGACAATTGACACTATGGCGTCACATTTAGCAACAATTATAAACACAGTATTGAATCCCTTTTAAAAATGTGTTTGCGTGGCTAGGGGCGAAATTAGTCGTTAGCGTGCTGATTTGCTGGTCCCAGGCGACCCCAGAATTTAAGAAGAAACGGCTAGCGTTATCCAAGAATGCGGGGCTCTGTTTCGGTGGACAACATCTTCTCTAGCTACTCGTGGGAACGGAAAATGGGGAGAAATAATTTCAACTCGAACCAAAAATGGCGGCGACTTGATTTGCCACCTCTCACTTCTCGTTTCCCGTGAGGGCGAAAAGAGGGCTACGGATGTGGTCTCTGCTTACCCTAATTTTAATGTTAAATTTTTCATATTATTGCATTAATAGATTTATTGATAGAAAGATAACTGTGGTGTTTTTGCACCAGTTACTTCTCCGGTTTAACAAATTTCATTATGAAACGGTGGCATTATGTAAAAAATGACGCTTGATAAATGATTTTTTTTTATTGGCTATAGTGACGTATCGACCAAATCGTTCACCGTAACAAATGCAGCCAGAACATTTCTGTGCGACACCGCACCGCGCTCGTCACCCTGAGACATCAGTTCTTAAGTCTCATATGCCCGGTGATTACGTTAGCTCTCAGTGACCTTCAAACCGAAACACAGTAAGCCACCACTGCTTCACGGCAGAATAACTGGCCCTGGAGTGGTACCTACGTAGACGGATTCCTGCATAGAAATCTTAACACCATAAATTTAAATTAATTACTACAGAAATTTAAAATATTTAATTTAAATACGATTTCGTTTCAAGTTTTACATAAATGGAAGATTTTAACATAGAATGGACAAATTATGTTTCATCCTGTGGTAACGACAACAGAGATTTCATTATTTCATTTTGTTCATGAATATTTTTTCTCGCAGCATTAATTCATCGTTCCAGCCTATCACAAGTCAAATGCTGAGCACAGTCCTCCCCCATAGAAGGTCACAAAAGTTTGTAGTTCTCATTTTGGAGGGATTTTGCCATAGTTGCCACGCTTGGCAGGCGGGTTGGCAACCGCAGTTTATTTATTAAGATGTTCTAGGAAAATGATGCTGCCCATCTCCTCGTTTTCATTTTCTTTCTGTCGACTTTTACGACACCCGCGGAATGAGATGGGGTGGTGGAATCTCCTAGGCCGCCACCACACGGCACAGTTGTTAAGTATAAGTAATTTAATTAGGGCAAAAATCAAGCAGAGGATGGAACGCGGCGTATCGTCAGCATATGAAAATAATACAAAACTTAGTTATTAATTATTACCTGCATAGTTTTTCGATAAGCAATTTTCCTATAAATCCTAATCCTCCTGTGATGAAAATAGAGCTGCCCGCGTAAAATGTCTGGATATCAGAATTGCCGAGTGCCGTAGTCTTCCTTAAAAGCTCTTGACGAGATGCCTCTTGTTCTATTGTTTTAGCTATATCCATTCTTACGGAATTTTTGGATGTTTTTACAGTTAATTTGTTTAAAATCTCTTCTTGTTCCAACATCTGAAGAACAACACTAAAAAGATACAATTTGTTACGATGCCACCCATATCATTTCTTAGCACCGAATGACTCTCATTAAATAAGTTTTAATTTTTATACAATAGCAAGCTTTGTGCTTTAATTTTCATTTGTTGACGCAGTGTAACGACTATTAAAATGCAAATGCAATATTATATGCAAATAAATTTGACCTCTTGACTTTTTCGTTAACGTTTTATAGTACAAAAAAAATAGACATCGGTTCGTGGGTTCCGTGGTCGATGAAGTTTTTTTTTGATACATCAACAGTTTACAATACAGAGAAACCGTTAGTAAGTAACATTTAAAGCATTAATTAAACAAGTATTAAATTACTAAAGCTCAAGCAAAAATTAGCCTGTGTTATTATTAGCAAAGTAAAATGGAAATAGCTTCCTTATTAAATCTTAAGGACAAAAAAGATATACACGTTGTTAAAACGTTTTTGTAGGTGTTAGGTAATCTTATAAAGACCGCACTTTGACGATAACTTGTAGAATGAGAGGGTACATAAACGGCGCGCAGAGTACACATGTATTGGATTGGTAATCCTGAATTGTAATTCAACTTCTTTCAATTATCAATACATAAAACAAAAAGTGTAACGAGTATCCAGCAAAATTTTATGTTATCAATATTAATTATAAAACATACTTAATATTGCTTGCTTTTACAACTATAAATCAAATAATTTTGCAGTCCCTGTCTACGTTAACCTTGTAACTATGTAATATCATTTTACAGGAAGTACAGAAGACAATGAATGCGAAGACAATATTTAAATTACACACATTACCACTACCTAATACGATAGTCATTTGACAAAAAAAAAATAGTCATTATTATAGTTTCAAAACTAAAAAACACTCTTGAACAGCAATGAGCTGATGATCCTGGTGAGAATTCCAGGTCATGACCATGAAATTATTGTATTGTCATCGGTCCTTAATACGTGTGCGAAATTTCAAATTATTCGAACCTTGGAAAGTGGATAAAAATAATATTGAAAGATTTTTTTTAATTTTTTTTTTGATTTGGTGACGAAACGAGCAATACAGTCACCTGATGGTAAGTGCAACGACTGCCCACAACAAATGTGTCACCCAGAAAATTTCTGTGTGACAACACACTGCGCCTGTCACCCTCAGACATCAGTTCTTAAGTCTCACATGCCCTGTGGTTACGCTAGCTGTGAGTGTCCTCCAGACCGAAACTCAGTAATGTTTGCACACTACTGCTTTACGGCAGAATAATGATCCTGGGGTGGTACCTACCTAGACGGGTTCCTGCATAGGAATTCTACCATCAGTTAGATATCATCTAGTGGTTGTCGTAAAAGTCGACAAAGGGAAAAATTAAAACCAGAAGATGGGCAGCAGCATCTACCTGGAACACCTGAATAATGCAATTATGGCACAATCCCCCCAAAATGAGAGCCAGAAAATTTTTGGAGCTATCTAGGGGGGAGGCATATGTTCCTCAGCGAACTTGTGATAGGCTGAAACGATGATGACGATGACCAATATTAAAGACAAATTTCTATAATTTTCATTTTTATTATTATTTTAGCACGAAATAGAAATATTATAAAATACAGTGATTAACAATTATTCAAATCTATGAAAATGTCGAGAAGACTTTATTTATACAAGTAAATTACAAGATAATCAAAAATATTTAAATATTAGCAAATTTCACATCAATGGATTCCATATATTTTTATAAAACTCAGGGACCAATCTCCATAAAAATATTCGCGCATCGAGCCTGCGGGGGCACATACCAACAGGTATGAAAGTCCATCGCGACTCAGTAACGAAGTAAAGTTGCATTATGCCTATTTTCTATGATAAAAAAGAAATTCTTAAGATGTCCTCTAATATGTAAAAGCGTTATAATAATAGAATTGGGACTTTAAAATATTAAGATAGAGATGCGTCAGCCTTTATACCGGTGTGTTCATGACAGTGTTCCAGACTGTCTCGCCCTCCCATGTTTTGTATAACAAAAATATTAAATAACACTCTCAGTAACTTTCCTACCTATGAATCCTGAATAGAAACTAATTTTTGTTGAGAATAAACTCAAAAAGAAATCCATAATACTGAACGTCAGTTACCCAAACGCTATCTGCTGCATTTTAAAATCCTACCTGAAGGCTGATTAAAAATTATACATAACATACATAAGATCACGACTGTATCCCATAAGGGGTAGTCAGAGACTGGGCACTCACTGCAAAAACTGATGACTGCCACAATCCACGTTTCACCAAAACTATAATGCACTTGATGTGATAGGTGGTGAGCCTATCGCCACCATGCGCTGTTGGATGCACAGTGCAGTTTAATTCCTTACTCGCCTTTTACGAGGTCCATTGGATGAGATGGAGTGGTAGTATTCTTTTAACGAGCCGCCACCACACGGTTATTAAAAATTATAAAAATGGCTATACTATTCATCATTGCAATGGAGGAGACTCAAGGCTGCGGTATAAACCGAACAAAGTTGGAGGCATTACTTTAAAGTTAGCAGTAGACTAATGACGTGCTCTCTAAGCAGAATTTGCTTCTTTGCAAACGTTTCATGGACGCCGTTTCAAGTGTCAATCCCGTTTTAAGGTTATTCTCCTGTCTGACGTAAGGGCAACAAGCCTTCTAGCTACCGTCAGGCCGCAATGGATATCGCATTTAACGACAATTAAAGTCTTCACTGTCACAACGATTGTAAGACTCACCGTAGATTTTCAGTCTTACAAAAAATAGTCAACAACAGCTGTTAAATTGATAGTGGCTTACGAATGTCCAGAGAATTCATTCATCTCTTAGCACACTGATCTAACTAACCAAACTATAAGAGATGTTATTTTCGAAATGGTTATTCCGGAAGCCATGAGATCTCCCAGGCGTTTTCCTCAGTTGAACCTTACCTTTCCTGTTGCATACATACGTTTCGAGAGTGTATGCAAAAGAACTCATGGATTTCAAAAAGCTTGCGAAAGCGACGCATGTTTCCCTATGTGTCTTTACGTATAGTATATGAAGTTATCGCAATCAAGGTGTCTCTGTGTTGATATTTTTTATTGGATAAAGTGACGAAACGAGCAAAACGTTTACCTGACTGTAAGTGCAACGTCTGCCGATAATAAATGCTGTGTTACCCAGAATATTTCTGTGTGACTGAAAAAGTAATTACACTAGCTTTCAGTATCCTTCAGACCAAAACAGTAATTCTTGCACACTGCTGCTAACTGAAGAATAACTGGCCCTGGGGTGGTACCTTCCTAGACGGATTACTGCATAGGAATCCTACCACATATAAAAGTCATCAACGGGCGCAGACTTAACTCTGTTAATGAGTCTGCTCAGATTTATTTTAACTAAGTTAAGTCTGCGCACGTCGATGATAGCAGATTCTTCTGTTCCAGTTTCTTCCAAAACTACCCCGTCGGTTCTAGTGATTAAACAATAGCATTCTTTGGTTCTCCTGTACTACATTTGAGGACTATGAGAAAGCCTTTGACTCCATCAAAACTTGGTCTGTTCTGGATTCTTTTCAGCGGTGCTAAATCGGAGATACATCGAAATGTTGAAATATGTTGCACCGAAGCGCAAGACTGAGAATGTTTTATCCCCGATATTATTTACCATTGCAATGGAAGATGTTTTAGGATGTTAGACTGTAAAGGACGGGGTATCATTGTCAACGGTGAGCACATCACATCTACGTCTCGATGATATTTTCGGCATGGCAGATGCGCTCTAAGAGCTGCAAGAAATGCTAAACAGCCTCGATGACTCCTCCCAAGCAACCAGATGGAGCGACGATCTGCGCAAGGCGGCTTGTAGCATCTGAACACGTGAAGCCGAGTATTGGGTCCAGTGGCACTCGATATTTTTTCGGCAAAAAAGAACGATGCCCAACAGTAGGATTTCAATCGTGTGCGTATTGTGGGTGCATTTTACAGACTTACATTTCACATACACAAGACAACCAGAGCCTAAAATCAACAATTTTTGGGTTAGCTAGTGTTACAAACCATTGGTAACACTAAGTAGAATAATCTACAGACGTCGTACTAATTATTGATGAGTAATATAAATGAGAGTATAACAATAATAATTGAAGTAAATAAGAATAAAGAGTATATAAATTATGATATTGTAGTGTGTCAACAATTATAAATAAGTAACTTTATAATATGAGTTGTTGTATAGACTAACGTGATTTCGTTGTATAAAAGTCCGTCGTAACGGAGTGAAGTGAGCATAGTCGATAACTGAAACCAGAACGTTACTCTGCCAAAACATTGGGTAAATGTTTCAAATTATTCATTACAGTTTTACTTGACCATATGACTCATATCTGTAATATTCCGTAATACTAGTTTACTTTTAACCGACTTACTATATCAATTAAAGCGTGCGCCTAGCCCTGAACTACCACGGCTCTACCTAAGGGGTGACCCATATAAATTTGGTCAAGTTCTAATGATGGGATCCATCACAAAATCATCAAACTCTTAATTTCGCATAAGTATTTTTGGAAGTCGTTTATTAAATCATTATATTAAACACATTCACGTGAAAAAGAACAGGATTAATTGCTTACACGGGATATTTTATTTACTGTACTGTAATTTACTTCATAAACTGTTATAAGCAGTTATGTGTTTTCCGCAATTAAAATCCAAGGAAATTAGGATTGCGGGACCGTAACGCTTCCTTTAAAAATTAATTTCATTGTACAATTTATTTAAATACATTTTTATAATTTGATATTTGCTTTAAATACATTTTTATAATTTGATATTTATTTATAAGCAACACTTACTTTCACTGGACGAATAGTTGTAAACTTGTTATCGATTTTTAAATAGTAAACATAACAGAGGTAGGCGTTGGCTGTATAAAATCAAAGCAGATTAAAAGAGAACCAAAAAAATTCACCATTTAACTAGAAAAATAACTTGATATTACTATTTAATTTGAATTTATTCAACATAAATACACCATTTTCTTAAACGTCACCAAAGAATCAGAAAATATATCTAGATCCCAGTATATTGCACTCTTCAGTTTTACACTTTCTTACTAAGGGAGATAAAAATTTATGTTGGTTCGACTTCTAAACTAAGTAGCCTATCAAGGTATACAAAGTAGAAGCAAAATAGAACTTTAAATCCAACTGAGAACGACGATAATATCGCTGAGTACATTTAAGCTCGGTTGGCGCAGTGCAACTTGCTTTAACGCTGTGTTAGTGTTCGTTTCCCGCACGAAACTAATTTTTGTATGGCCTTCAAATAATTGTTGCAGGTTTTGGCATTTGTATTTGTGCAATAATTATCTCAATACAAAAGAAATCCTAGTTTTTTAATTACGAGTACCAAGCAAGGATTTCCTGTGTCTTGGACACTGGATGATGATATTATATTAAAGACATCATCGAACCTACGTCCGCGAGTTACCCTGTGGGCTCGATTTCAAGTCGCTTTTGGGGTCCCATATCCTGATATGGGCCCCAAAAGCGACTTATAATTGAGGATTCACTTCAAATGTAATAACTTTTAAAAGTTTCAGTAATAGACAGGTATAGGGTTTACGGGAAAAACTCAGCCCTCACTCACTGAGGTCTACGGCGAAATAGGTTATGAGCCTCTAGTAAACCGTGATAATAATTTAAGCCACATAAGGTAAGCGATGGCAGATATTGTTACTATTGTAGAAGAAATCACTTTTGTATAAAACATAAAAAAATATAGTAAAGGAACACAAGGCGGACTTAATGCTAAAAGCATTCCCTACCAGTCAACCTTTGGGCAGTGAGTAAACGACGAAGGCGGTTACAAAAAGCATCGTATAATACTCATTAAATATACCTACACGTATACAACATACAAATAAACATAAATAAATATACATTTTCCTACATGTATATTTATATATAATATAGTATTTTTTTAATTAAATTCGCTATGTACTCACGCTCCACCAGTGTCAATAATTAACTTAAGCCACTTTTGTCTTAGTTACATACACTTTAAAATAACAAGAAATTTTAGCGATAATATTCTTTTAAACTTTTCAATTTAAGAATTGTAATAATGTGGCAATATAAAACAGAAGCAATCTATAGGGGTGGCCTATGTTCAACAGTGGACAATGATAGGCTGAAATGATGATGATGATGACGTAGTATAACTATGTAGTCGAATTTACAATTCTCATGGTTTTCCCCTCAAGCAGTAAATGGACATTATCGTGTGTTTGTTTTAAAGGCACTGAGACTAATCACTGGGCATATAAGACTTAAAAACTGATGTTTCAGGGTGACGGGCGCAATGTGGTGTCAAACGTAAACGTTCTGGGTGACACATCATTTGTTATGGGCAAACGTTGCCTTATCATCAGGTGAACGTTTTGTTCGTTTCGTTACTTTTCAAATAAAAAAAAAATACGATTTGAAATTTACTATATTTTATTATAATGAATTTTATTTACCTTTAAAAATAATCATGCCGATAGCAATAGTAGCGGTGAAAGACACCTTGTAGGATCCCTAAGAACAGTAATATAAAAATAATTCGACTGTCGATTTGTGGGTTTTGGCCTGGTTAGTAAGTCTTAGGCTCAGAAACCGGTAGAAACTTGGATTTTTGTGCATAATTGTGTAAATGACACGTAGGACACTATTTTATGAAAATTATGGATTCCAGGAGACAACTTATTTCCTTGACTTAAGATTACTTTATAGTATAAATATATATGGCCTTGCGGAATATTTAGAGAAGATAATAAGAGACCCAATGGCATGTCTATGTTCTGTATGTCCGGAATACTTCTGTCATCATGAGGGCGGCAGCAGAGGCAGTTGAATTATGTAAATTGCGCAAATACAGTTATCCATGTCTGTTCATTGCTTCTGGTGAAAAGGGGGTAGGTTAATTTTTCGCTAACATATAAGCTTAAATACTCAACTTTTGATACAACATGTTTTGACATTATGACAGGTCTTTATGGTCAAGGTCAAGGTCATTATGGAAATTTTAATTATTATATTATCTTTGCAGATTGCTGAAATCAAACGTAATGTCATTTCTACCCTGCGATTTCTTTATCTCTCTTCTTCTTAAAAACTTCTTACCTTTCAAAACCAAGATCATGCTGGTTCAATCGTTTATTCTACCTATCGATCATTTAGACGTGCTATCCAGTTCTATAACAAAACCTCCTAAGTTCGAGCGCCTTCTCAATACATATCCCCTTTTCGTTCAAAGCTTAAATGGCTGTCTATTCGTCAAAGGCGCCACTCTAGAACTTTACTAGTACTTTGTTCACTTTTAAACGATCCTAATTCTCTCTTGTTTTAAGGATAACTTCTAAATTTTATTTACGACTCATGATCGAGTTCTTCGCTCTTCAAATAGTCGTAACGATAACGCAGCATTGTACTGGATTCTTCAGCTCTTCTTTTACAGTTCATGCTACACTCCTCTGAAACGCCGTTTCTTTTGACATCAGTAATGTCAGGAACAAAAACTACTTCGAATGACTTCATCATCAACATTATCTGAAAGCCAACTAAGTAATTTTTTATTTTACTTATTTTTAAGTTTTATTTATTGCCGCGGCAGAGTAATATGTCTTAGGTTTATGTAGTTTGTTGGATGTACGGGAGTCTAGTAAAGCCAAAGATAGTCAATTAATAATACCGTTGTATAGTTTTTATTCCACCCACCTATTACTGTCACACTGTATATTAAATAAATTGTTTTCAAACTCACTTATTAACATTCTTAAAAATCTTTAATGATTCCGATTTATTTATAATAAGGATAATTACAATATAGGATAAGTACACATACTTACAGTCACGCCTTTTCCCTATATCAGGAGTAGGCAGAGGCCACTTACGTAATCCACTTTTCTCCCTACTGAGTTCCCACGAGCAGTGTAGTAAACAGCATTGCATATTTAGTTATGTTCTGCACTAATAAAGGCTGTCCGTACAATACTTTAGTCGCTACTTACGACACCTCGGTAGAATAGAGGTAAGTTGCTATTCCACTCTGCCCGACACATAAAGGCCAAAGGAATTTTTAATACTAAGTTGCACTTACCATGAGTTTCGCCACTTTATCCAATAAAAAAAACTACGATTCACTGTTAACGCTGCCCTTTTACTATCGTTTTTTATATTCAGAATGCAGCTCTGCAAATAAATTCGTCTTTAGTTATTAAGTCGACATTTTATCGGTGTCGGTGACCTATGTGTAATATTCGCTGTATTCTAAGCTAACTTCTAAGTCCCGATCGTCGCCACGAACGAATTTCTAGTTTCATCCCGGAAATCATAGCAGGATTTGCATTCGTTAATTCCTCCTCCCCATTTCCACAATCGGACAGAGGGATCCTCCTGTTTTTCATGTTGATTGGAATCTCGAATTAGCAAATTTAAAAAAAATAAGATATACGGGTTATACAGCATTTGATATGGGCAGATGTTCCACTTACCATCCGGTGAACGTTTTGATCGTTTCATTGCTTTATCCAATATAAAAAAAAACAACACAACATACGTTAGAATGTTTAAAAGATAGGTAACAATTAGTTACGTTGTATTTCATTTACAAATATACGTTGGGTTGTAGCACGAAAAGGTTGTCGACTCGGCATAATGTTATGGCGGTGTTGCCACAGCGCTGTTATTCTGTCGATGCCTTAGGTTTACCAAACAGCTTAAGAGAATTTACCACCCCATCTCATCCCGTGGGTGTCGTAAAAGTCGACAGAGGGAAAATCAATACCAGGAGATGGGCAGCAGCATCTTCCTGGAACATCTGAATAAATAAACTGCGGTTGCCAATCCGCCTTCCAAGCGCGGTAACTATGGCAATATTCCCCAAAATGGGAACTACAAACTTTTGTGGCAACCTATGAGGGACGCCTATGTTCAGTAGTGGACTAGTAACAAGCTGAAATGATGATGATGATGATACCGGATATATTATTAACGACTAAGTATTTTAAAAGAGACAAACATGCGTAAATATATACATATACATATTTTTAAGGAATTTTCTGCCCCGCACGGCATCTTTGTAGATTCTGCTACCGTCAGCGGTTTTTCCGGACCATTTGCCCCGTCTTCTAGAAAAAAATTCGTTATTTCTTCAACAATCAAAAATTAAATAAAACAAGTATGTGGGAACGTAAACTTTTTTTAGATGTTGGTTTTTTTGATGTGTTAAATTAAATTAATTAAGGCAGTTAAAATTATTATATTTATTCAAAATTCTATGTTTAATATTATGATGCTGCTGTCTAAACCTAAGGGCCCAATAATTGATTAAAAATCAGAAATTCTTTAACAACTAGCGGCATCTATTAGAGAAACAATGAACTTTAGGTTACCTTTTAATATTCAATGATAGTTAGGATTTGTAACTTAGATGTCACTGTAAATAAATTAAAAATTATATATTTTTATTTGCCATTAAGCAGTTATTACACGTATAATAGGTTATAGTCAATGACTATTTCGGTAAATGCTTATTATGCTAAATATTTTACTATTACAAAAAATAAATAAAAGGTAGTTGTAATATTTCCTAAAAAGGTGTCGAATACAACGAAGACTGTATTTTAAGAAAATATGACAATTCTGAACACTAAAAACATTACAGGTTTAACAGACACTATTGGCAGCTTTATGAAGATTTACTTTAATCTACGCTTATCTATGCTGTAAATTACGGACGGGCTGTAACATATCAGTTTGTAAGTTGGTTGAATTATAACTGCGCGAGATTGGAAAGTGGTCAGACCACAGTCAGCTAAGCGGCATAGATCGCATCGTTCGCACGCAACTTTGAACCCATTTCCTACAAAATCAAACTGACCCAAAAAGAAAAACGAATTCAAAATAGTAGCGCCTGCATTTGACAGCCGTCAAATACTGACAGTAAAATTGTGCAAAATTTAAAAGTGGTTTGTGGATTTTTAAAAATTTTGGTGAAAATATGTAGAATATTATAAAGGATATATTTTGGATTAAATATAAAACTACAATTGAGCTTGCAACGTTAAAGGTGAGTCGCCACTTTATGTATTCCCTCTTACGTGTGGTCATCACAATAACTTATGAAACAGGTTTTTTTATTTACACCAGTATAAATATAGATAATTTATACGATTATGTGGTTCTTAAAATTATAAATTACAGTAGGTAATTGGAAACGAAACAAACATTTACTGGCTTGAGATCTTAGCATGTTTAAACAATGTTTCGCCCGCATTTAAGTTATGAGATATATATATTTAAAGTAAAGTCACGGATACATAAAGGAACTGCAATAATTAATCCTTGAGATATCGGCTGATTTTATTTCATAATTAGTAGTCCCTTGGTCACCGGACATCACTGCTATACGTAGTACTCGAGTACAGACTTAGCTATTTGGGTTTAAAAAGGAATTCTCCCTGTTCTCTGGCAGATTTACTACAGCTACAGGAAATAAATTTAGGTTTTCTTACACTACTACCACAAACAATTTGAATTGAATTACTGATACTATGCTTTTAACTGTGTGCGTATATTATTTTAAAAATATGTTAACGCTGACAAACATTTGAGTATTAAGAAAATTATAGATTACTTATAACTTGTTATTTAAAGGAGAAAGTGACGATACAAAAAACATTTACCTGATGGTAAGTACAACCTCTGCCCATATCAAATGCTCTCTCACCCAAAACATTTGTGTGTGGCACCTTACTGCGCTCGTCATATGCTCATTGCTACACTAGCTCTCAGTGCCATTCAGACCGAAACACAGTAATGTTTGCATACTACTGTTAACGGCAGAATAACTGACCCTGCGGTGGTGCGGAGCCTGGATGCCTTCATAGGAATCCTACCGCCAGAAGATACATATTTAAATTTCTAACTTAAAATAAGCATAATGTTTTCTTAACACTAATTTTCTTTACATTTACTATTGCCACTGTATCATCATCAGCTTGCAGAAAGCCCGCTGCTTTTTATAGATCTTTTCTAACTTGAGAGGTTTTGTCATAATCTCTATGCCAGGAAAACTGTCGATCGCAGTACCGGAAGTCTCGCACCTATTACGCTTGTATTCCATCACCGGCCTGGGAATTATGTCTTCTCGAAATGTGTTGCTGGAGGAAATACTAAAATGGAATACGTAATGATGCAGTTATGGATTTTAAAATACAATAAACGTAATACTTCTAACCACAAACTTGAACTTTTTAAGTTGACTTACAAGATCTGTATTATGCATGTAACAGATTCACTTAACGAAACAGGTTTTCGAACGTACCGTTAATAAGGTTGTTAGAGAACCGTAGACGCGTGAAGCTAGCATAGTTTACCTATCAAGATTTTATAATAAATTTTCCATTGTTTGTAACTGAACGCAATACTAATTCAACATAAGTATCAGGCCACTGTTACATAATTCTACAATATACATTTCACGTTGTTATGAGCTTATAAGTGTACATATATTAAACTATAGCTGCATTTATTTACGATTTTTTTTTAATTTACTGATAAGGGTCAAAATGAAACCACAGATTCATTACATTTGTCATCAGGCATTATTGTCTTTCTAAGTTTCAGCTATTTTATTGGAAATATAAGTGCTTCTTCATGCTTCAAATTTGGGGCAGTTATTATACATTATACATTCTTTAAAAAGATGTTGCATTTGAGGAGGGCGTCACGTAAGATTTATGTTGTACAGTCAAAGTTTAATCTTGCGTTATTCGTGAAAATCAAATAATATTTACAAATTGGCCTTATTAACCCTCAACAATTCATCCTCATAGAGTATTGTGTAGGTTATATAAATGATTAATTCAATGTAGTACAATTAATTTGTTTACGAAATAACACCGTAATAATTTGACGTCACGTCGATTAATTAGACCTGCGGATGGTGATTAGGCTGGCCCCGGGACTTCTTTATTTTTTTTAATGGATACAATAGACGAGTTGAGAAATCGTTTACTTAATGGTAAGTGCAAGATCTGCCTATAACAAATGCTGTGTCACTCAGAAAATTCCGTATGGTACCACACTGGCTCGTCACCCTGAGAAATCAGTTCTTAAGTCTCATATGCTCTGTAATTACATTAGTTTTTAGTTAGTTCTCACTGTTAGTTAAACGGTCCATACACGCGTTTATAAATGAACGAGGATGCGAATTGGATGACAGGCACGAAGAAATCAAGAGCAGACAACCAACTAACAAAGTTAATAACTACTCAAACGGCATCCTCACATGTGTGCGCTGTGCGCGCGCATTTGCTCCGAGAATTGGCTACATTAGCCACATAAAAGCATGTCACCGAAGTTCTATTGTTTGAGACGCAAAAGTCACCGTAGCCGAAGTCAGCATGAATGACATTATTATTATTATTAATTACACTAACTATAAGTACTAGATACTTATAGTGTTTCAGACTGAAACACAGTAATGTTTACACACTACTACTTGACCGAAGAATAACTGGCACTGCGGTGGTACTATAATAATATTGATTGTAAATCGTGATTTATTCTTGCCTTATCAACCCATCCCGTGGGTGTCGGGAAAGTCGACTAGATGAAATGACTTAAGAATACTTGGCTTCCGTCTGGTGGTGGTATAATCACCACAAAAATCCCAGATCTTTAATATATCGATAAAATATACATTTTTTTTGAAGTTAAACTTCTTTGGGCGCGATGAGAGTAAAATATCAAGGTCTAATTTGAGTGAATATTTCTGTTATTGATTAAATGATAATTATGTGTGTACTAATCAGTTATTTTACGGCGAGTAATACTATTGCGATGTTACCGACTCATTCTCTAAAACAGCACCATTTTTAAGTTGGTACCAAGTATCTACCGGAAATTAAATGTCTTTAACTACAATATAAAAAAACAGGGTCTGAAGTTTACCTAGAATAGTGTAGAGTGGTGCCACCTTTCCGAAGGTACGACTTTGCCGATGTGCATTTATATAGTTTAATATATGTTCTAATGCTCTTTCTATTCGTTACAAATAAAAACAAGTAAATACATAATAATTTATTAAAAATATGGAAACTTAAAATGGTCAACTTGGAAATCGTCCACTATTGAAGGGGCTGAATCGTCACATTGCGGAATTGTCCCATTGCAGATATTGTAAACCTTTTTAATATCTTATCTTTTTGATTTGGCGTTACAGAGGAAGCCACGCCAACGATCAGAATACGGAACAGTGCTTTTGAATTCAGCTTTTCGAAAGAGTAAAGAAATCAAAACTAATATTTAAATTATAAATACCGTAATGTGAATCTTCAAATACCAATAATAACACTTGAGAAAACATCTCGAAAAAATTACTTATTTTGTGTAATGATGACGAAAATATAATAGAAATAATAAAATAAATAATAAAATTTACTGGTGGTAGGATTCCTATGCAGGAATTCGTCTAGGTAGGTACCACCCTAGGGCCAGTTATTCTGCCGTGAAGCAGTAGTGTGCAAGCATTACTGTGTTTCGGTTTTCGGAGGGCACTGTTAGCTAGCGTAATCACTGGGCATTTGAGACTTAAGAACTGATGTCTCAGGTGACGGGCGCAGTGTGGTGTCACACAGAAGTGTTCTGGGTGACACAGCATTTGTTGTGGGCGGACGTTGCACTTACCATCAGGTGAACGTTTTGCTCGTTTCGTCACTTTATACAATAAAAAAAAAAGAAATAGTAAACTGCATGTTCACTATTCCTAGTACATTTTTTAAATATTTTGTAACTATTTTTATTGATGTTATCATCAATAGGTATTTCATTCCTTTTCTGTTTTGAAAACTATAGTTATTTTGTGTACGTACTATAGGAAAAAACCGCGATATATTTGAGTTTATTTTGCGATATTTTGAGAGACTGAAACTCCAAGGTGCACAAATTTAACTACGCGTAGATAAATAAAAGTATTTATGTCCTTGGACAACCAGTTCATGGTTTGACACGTAGTTCAAAGCAACAAAGTTCCTTATCGGTTACAACCATCAAATTTGTATTAATTTAAATGAGAGTACCAATTCTAGTCATGCAAATCTATAACTAAATCTAAATCTAAAACTGATATCTAAATCTATAACTGGGGCAATTCAGTTATAGATTTAGATATCAGTTCATTGACCTTAATCTCCTAAATATATCTATGGAACCAATAAGATTTACGGGAACTGCGGCAACATCCATAGACACCATTTTTGTAACTGTAAATATACAAATAACAAAGTAATAAACCAACACCCATTAATCAGATCACAGTGGACAAATTTTTAACTTTTCTTTTACCGAACAGTCTGACAAGGCCACCGTAGCTTTTGTTTGTCACCCTATGGAGCCTAACGGTTTTTATGAACGATATTTTTGAGGTTTGAAAACGAAAGAATATAATAAGATTTTTATAACTAAGTCTCTTAATGTTAAAAATAACTTTAAATTTAATGATTGGACTACCGCAGATATTCATACAAGGAGGGATAAGCTTTTCGAGTCAAATTAGAAAATGACGTACTTTTATTCTATACAGTTTAAAAAAATATGTTAAAAATTAGTCGACAGGTGGTCCGACAGAGTAGAATATCACCTACCTCTTTCCTACCGAGGTATAGTAAGAGGCAACTAAGGTATTGTACAGACAGCAACAGTATGGTATCGTGCAGAAAAATACCGTAATGTAATGTATTAATACCAGAATGGCAGATTACGAGAATCTACCACCACATCTCATCCCGTGGGTGTCATAAAAATCGACTGAGGGAAAATTAAAACCAGAAGATGGGCAACAGCATCTTCCGGGAACATCTGATTAAATATACAGCGGTTGCCAAACCACCTGCCAAGCATGGCAACTATGGCAACATCCCCCAAAATTAGAGCTATAAACATTTGTATATAGCTCTAATTAATATGGGGGAGCCCTATGTTCAGCAGTGGACTAGTGATGAGCTGAACTGATGATGATGATCAATACCATAATATGCAATGCTGTCACTATAATGTTACTATAAAATATATAAATTTTGACTCTTACCAAAATGGCAGCGATGGGGCGTGTCTCGATTCCCGCGGGAGCGAGAAGGGGGCTATTAGTGTGATCTCTGCCTACCCTTTCTGGGAAAAGAGCGTTACTGCATGTATGTGTGTAAAATTCAATCTGAAAACATAACATTTTGGGGGTATCCCTTTTAAGTATTTTTCGTTTCGTCACTTTATCCTATAAAAAATGTATAAATTCGATAATTCCCATTATCTGTCCACATTTGGCACCATTATTTAATCAAAATATTGATAAAGGCGTACCTAGACCTAACGAAAGTGAGTGACTAAAAACCCAAGCAATTTAAGGCGCATTTCGATATGACCCGTTTTAAGTAAATAGTAATGAATTTTTGACTTAAAAAAGTCTTACTAAAAAGAGAATACCTACCGGACTTTCTTTCGCCTGTTTCTACTTCTTCAGGGGAACCTCATTACGAAACGGTGGTAGGTTATGAAAAAAATGACGTTTGAAAAACGAAATTTAGATTTCTCACTTGTTGAAAAATAAATAATTTTCATTTAATTTTCCTTCCTTTCTCAATTACTCAGCGTCTAAGGTATGAAGCGTCTGGTACTGCGTTTGCGAATCCGCCTTCCATGCGTGGCGATAACAGCAAATCCTTCTTGGGAAAATTGGAAAGGGTCCTCTGTCCTGCTTTGGACTTTTACGAGTCTGATGATGAATGAGGAGTAAGTAGACCGCGGCTGGTGAATAAAGTAACTAACATATCGATATTTATCTATATTTAAAAAAAATATCAAGGAAACGATTACAGATCTTCAACCAAATGAGATCCGCCAGTTTTTGAGCATAATTAGTGATTAATATGATATTATAATATAAGCATTTCAAAACAATATTTTATCACAGAATAGAAACTGCTTCCTGCATCAGAAGGCAGAAGTAGATTAAGACAGTTATTACTTCGGTTACGACACCTGTTACGCGACTCGACGTTACGCCGCATCTACGAGTACGTAACATTCTTAACTAAGTCGCCGTTAAACCTGACTAAGAACTGTTAATGACGTCATATCGGGAAAACGCGCAAATAAAAAAACTAAAAACAAAACTAGGTAGAGGTTTACTTAAACGGAAAAGAATACGACGCAGAGGTATTAGAAAGAAAGCGTATTAAACATTCAGAATATTAAAACTATAAAAAACACGTAAAAAGATTCTTAAAAAAATTAACATGATATACATAAAAATAAAATTAAGAAATTATTAAAGAAATATACATATAAAAAATATTAAATCACAAAATACACCTTACATTGCCTACGCTACAGTATGGCGCAACAAAAGAGTGCGCTCAGCACACTCGCAGATTTTCTTCATTTCAGAACATTATAGGATTATATTATTTAAGTTTGAAATTACCATGAACTTTCGCGTAACACTTTTTTTTAAAGAAGGGGGGGCAAACGTGCAAGCGGTTTCAAATAATGTTATTCTATTTTCCATGAGTGCTATAAGAGCCGGCAGAAAGAATAAGTAGGGGATGGGTCACTGCACTATCTTAAGCTGCTAATTATAATATGGTGCTAATAGTAACTAATGTTTACTAGTTTGTCTTATATAAAAAAATCTCTTTTATAAAAAACATATAATTAATTTATGGCGAGGCTCTCGTTCAGCACTAACAGCAACACTCAGCAGCTGGCTTATTACTAGTTGTAACTGTGACTTAAAAACTACATTCCTTGATAATACCGTCAACATTCTACTCGTATGAGCAATAAACAATGGAATCCCAATCACTAAGTCAAAACACAAGGCATACAATGTAAATTAATTCGTACAAGGTTTTAAGCTTCCTAGTCAGGGGCAAAAAACCAGAGAATAGAATTGCGCCAGCCTCAATTTTCTCAGACTAATAACAAGCAGAGTTCTCCAAGGCAAAAGTAAAAAATATGTAGCCTCTACGTATAGGATGCTCATAAACTAGAATTTGGTTTCCACTTAAAATAATTTGAAATTTGCTCCAACGTTATTGACTACGAAACGGCTCATTCTTATTAAAAAACAGGTTTAAGTCCGGATACTCGAGCTGAGTTAAGTTTAATGACATCAATGCTACTTGCATTAGGAGTTAACGCACTTCTTAAATTGAAATTCAAGCGAGATGTGATGATTAATTAACAAGTATATTAGGTTTTTGTGTCGAACTGTATTAATATAAATGTCCAGGTTCCTCCTCATCGATCCTTTTCATCGTATCAATCCGCCGTGTTCAATTATTTTTCATCGCATAAGTTACTATATGGTATCCTCTTTTATCTTTCTAAGCTCAAATAGCTTCCCATTCGTCTTCGTACATGTATCAGGATTCCCTTCCGAACCCTGTTTCTAATTCTATACGATCAATGCACAGTATTTGGGTTCTTGTCATGAACGTAATCTGCGATCTCCTGGAAACACCACTTTATGCGTCATTCCACGTCGTACTAGTTGTAGTCTCGCTTCTTCGCTGCCGAAGCTGTACGGCTTTGGAATGAGCTATTTTAGAGTATTAGGAAACTTACCTCCGTATATTCCTTTAAAAGAGTGATTTTTGAACAATATTTTTCTTTATTCAGTGAGCAATTTTTTTAAATAGTCCTTTCTTTCTGATAACATTGACATGCTTTTGAAGTTTTATATATAAATTTTATCTTATATATATATATATACATACACACACATATATATATATATATACCTATACGTTATACATATATGTGTTTATGTGAGTATATGTATATATACTAGTGTTTGTATGTATAATTTGATATATCCCCATATATAATTATTGGTTTTGTCCTACATATATACAATTTATTTTATTAGGTCGGGGGAAAAGTTTTCGCATATAGTAGTATGGTATAAACACGTAATAAAATATATTTGGCACACATGTACTGTAATTAAATGTAAATAAATTTTAAAAAAAATCTTGAGTTTTCATATAAGTATAATATAATGCGAAGTAACTTTTTCTCCAACCTAATACTTTTTTTTATTAATTTTGTTTTTACTGGAAAGCACCTGCTTAAATTTTCTGCTTAACTCGTACTTGACTGGCAGAGAATGCCCTCTAGCATTATTACTGTGCAAGTTTTTAAATAATTAAAAATATTATTTTGAGCTGAGTCATCGTATCGTGTTAGCTCTTGCAGTTTTCTGATAACTTGATCAAAATCTTTTAATTATATGCCACTCCATCTGATGGTGAGTGGTCACTGCCAGCCATAAAAAACTGCTAAGACGAAAAAACGAGAGTTGGTCGATATCGACCAAGAAGATCGAGAGTCCGAGAAGAAATAGATTTTATTTTTTTGTCCAGTGGACTAAGTCTGCACGGTGGTCAGAGTACCTGACTACTGCGCCGTGGATCCTAGGTACGAATCCCAGCCGGAGTCACATATGTACTGAAAGTGTTTTTGGGTCTGGCCGCCATGTGTTTCTGACCCTGCTTACTAGCTCCGATCTTATCACATAAGCGTTACTAGACGTTTTGGTCGTACATAATTTCGAAATTTATACGCATAGTGGTTTGCTTTTTTTTGTAATAATCTTTAGCTTGAGTTTGTATCAAAGGAGAAATTTCACTTGCATAATTTTCGTTTTCTACTCTTAACGACTTTTTAAACGACTGGTTCTTGTATGTCTGCAACGAAATGTGGGACTGTGATGAACAACAAAACACATGCATAAAATTATATTAAAATGTGAACATTTACAGAATAATTTGTGATGATTACTTTCATAATATTTTAAAAAGGAAAGAACTTTGAAAATCATAAGGGTAACGAAAACAAATAAGCTCGCTTTCACTTCACATATCAAGACGTATTCACAAAAAGAATTGAAGAGAATAAGCAGACATGAAAGGAGCCTTCAAAATTAAATATAAATATAGTCCAATTATTTTTTTTCCCATAAGGAATACTAGGTCGTTAGGTGTTGTTCGTCTTGTGGCATTAAAAATCCATGTTGCGACATACGTCTGTTTGTCGGATCGCGGAATCCATCGTAAACGCAGGTGTGATCCTTTAGCAACAAATTTCTCAATGCTTAGAATTTAGTGTCTTGACCTCATTCGATGGTGATTCTTAAGACTAAAAAAATTAGCTTTCTTCTTAAGAAAAAAATTGTCAAATTTAATGTATATATTATTTAGCTATAATATAATGAATCTTTTGTGTCTATTCCTTATCATCTGTTGCGAACAGAACTAGGGATGGCCGCCACACGCTTTCTTCTACCTCTGTTGGGCCTATCACGTATTCGTGACTCGCTTGCAAAGCGATGCACGTACGAGTTGAGGTTGAAGTTGCGTGAACGACCTCTATCCGGCACGGAGTTTGCCCTAACGCTTGGCTTACGAAACTGAACATTGAAGGTCAGATTCCATTTGCGATGGGACAGAGCGACAATGCCAGACGCTGCTATTGCCTAGATCGCACATTAGTGTTGGAATTTTTACAATGTATCGAAATATATTCTCTAAAATTTATTACATCTTAAAACAGGGAAATAGTTGTTTTGGTAAAATGTTTTTGTTCTTATCTTAAATTTTCTATTTATTGTAATACATAGTCACAATTTGCAGCACAAAAATAAAGGCTCGATTTTATCGAATATTCCGCAAGAATTGGTTTCTGAATTCCAAAACACAATCAATAATATAATCATTATTTTTATTTCATTTTATTAAGTAATCAAATGTATTTGAGTAAGATTTATAAAATATAAATATAACAAACACAGTCACATTGGGTATCTTTGAACACTCTTCTCTTATTTTTACGGATATTGAAATAAAAAAGTATCGTTCCAAATAAGTTTTATTGGTTAGTCTTATTAAATGCCCAGATTTTGTTAAATTATGGATATAATTATATTTTTTGAGAAAATAGTGCTTAGTCATGTTTGTACGGTCACGTTCAAAGTTACTATGACTTTTGGGTATCTTTGAACTGAGTTCTTTTGGACAGCGAAAATCTTTTTCAAGGACTTGGTAAGATTCCACTCGTATTTAAAGTGAAAAAAAAAACATGATCTACCAAACAAAATCAACTTGTCATAGTGAACAACTTACTACTCACATGGGTATTGTACCATGTACCAAATATTAGCTACCTATGCGAAGAAAACTGAATACCCATGCATATTTTTTATTACTAGAGACTATTTATTAATAACCAAACCTAAAAATAAAATTCTTTATTTATTTTACTTTCGAATGAGATCAATAGAGACTATGAGATGCAAGATTACTAATGAGGAACATCAAGTTAAAAAAAATTATTCATCCATTCCATAAGCAAAATGTCGTCTATGAAAAAATTCTAATATTTTGTTCTTATCTGATGTTCTTTTATAATAGAAATAACGCTTTTACGTTGGGTATTTGTATGCTATAATTGCCGGGTTTGAATTGGCCGATGGCTGCATTAAGTGCCTCGACTTTGGAATGAGGCATATGACACGAGTTGTTCACAAAAGTGCAAGGCTTTTGGCACAGCACTTACGAGTAAGTTAACAAATAAGCATTTTCCCCCCTTAAGATTAGAGAGAAGTGGAATGAAATGCATTTCTAGCCATTCTTCAAAAACTTCAGTACTTTTATACATGCTAATCTGAAACTACCATTCTTGAGCCCTTTGGTGCCCTGAAAGAGCCTGTCTGACTACAGCTTTTTTTCTTTGAAAACAAACATTGGTGGCAATGTTTCGCCAACCGCATTGACACAAAATACTACTGTTTAGCGAGATTTTGTAGCATTCTTGATTATTTCTGGGTATCTGCAATTTCTGTCGAATAACAGCTTTTATTTTTGCCGTGATCGTCACGAAAGCCCGACTGTACTAAAACTAAAAATATATATATATACTATAACTAAAAATGTTTTCAGAAGGAACTTCCTCTATCTCATTCGATAGGTAGCAAAGAATCCTATTTGCTCGCGATTTACCTGAGCCATCCTTTTTGAAATATTGTAAGCTACTTACTTTCAGGTCAGAATCATCATCGTCATCATTTCAGCCTATCATAGTTCACTGTTGAACATAGCACTGTTGAGCATTCAGAGTGAAAGAGTCGCGTTTGGGTTGAAGTGACTTGACACTTGCAACCACTCTAATATGTGCACATATATGCACACACACTTTTCATTCAATGAAATTCGCGAACAAAAATGGCGCGAAATTTTTAATTTATAATTAAATTATTATTTAGACTTTATTTATTTATTTACAATTTATTGTACAACCTGTTTAAACGGCGGACCAGTCAACCAGAGAGTTAGTGGGAAAAGCATGTACGGTGATGGGCAGGGGCGAAAAACATAAACAAATGAAAAAAAGATACATATGTAGACATATACGTAGATATATGAATAAACACACTCATGTACACATACACAGATATACACAGATACACACACACACACACACACACACACACACACACACACACACACACACACACACACACACACACACACACACAAATATATATATAACAATATACAACTAAACATAAATATACAAAGTAATATGAACTCGAATAATAAAAGTCTCCAATAGTTCGAGGGAAAACCAATGCGGTGAGGGAGAATTTGGAGTACAGGATTGTGACCATGAGACCGAAGATTGCGTTCATAGGAGGAACCCCCATTGAAATTTAGATTTCAATGGGGCAGTGCAGACAGCAAGAAACGTAATAAGATAGTTTAACCAGATCAGAACAGTCAATATTATGACGTCATTATGAGATTTACTGGTGTAAGAATTTCTATGCAGGAATCCGTCAAGGTAGGTACTAACCCAGTTCAGTTAGTCGTGAAGCAGTAGTATGCAAACATTGCTGTGGTTCGGTCCGAAGGGCACTGAGAACAAGTGTAATCAAAGGGCATATGAGACTTAAGAACTGATGTCTCTGGGAGACGGGCGCAGTGTAGTGCGACACAGAATTGTTCTGGGTGACACAGCATTTGTCATGGGTGGACGTTGCACTTACCACCAGGTAAACATTTTGCTCGTCGACACTTTATCCAATAAAATAAAAAAATTATATCATACAAATTGCTCAGTTTCTTTTTCGCACTTCCAGTTCTCTGAAGACCTTACCTTGGATTTATCTGACATCCATTATAGTAATTATGATTCTGACACCTGATACCAGCACGTACGTAATTACACTTTGACCAAGACATTTACTGCTGATAACTGCGAACCTTTTATTTAACCGCCTGTGATTTAGTCCATTATAAACACGCAAACTTATGTTTACATTCAATATCGTGAGTTCAAATGAAAACAAAATAGAACTGGTTCAGTCATCATCACACCATCGTAACTTAATAACTTTTTATCGGAAGATGTCGGTAATTAAAAAAAAAAATTAGTGGGTATTTGTAATAGGTGTCCGGCGGAGTAGAATAACACCTACCTCTTTCCTACCGAGGTGTCGTAAGAGGCGACTAAGGTATTGTACGGACAGCCTTTATTCGTACAGAATTGTTTATTTTATTTAAGAAACGATGCCCAACAGTAGGATTTTCTCCTGCATCGTGGGTGCGTTTTACAGACATCATTTCACATGCACAACACAACCAGACCCGAAGAGCAACAATTTGTGATTTTGCAAAAATTAAATTAGCTACCTAAGTCGACAAAAGAATAACTTTTTGATGTGCAACGCTGTCACTATACTGCTCATCGGATCGCAATGGGGAGCAATAATTTTATGACTCGTATCAAATGTATGTAGGTTGTAAATAAATATATTTTGATACGAGACTACATAATATCGGCAACAAATACCTTTATTTAAAGTTTAACCAGTTTCTTAAAAGATTACTTCTTCGAACTATTGGCATAAAGAAAAATTGATACTTAAGTTCATGTTTCAATGGAGAATGACTTTCTTTTTAAATGAAATTGCTTAGGGGGCGTTGAGAGTAAAATTTCATAGTACTTAAAAAGCCTGTGTTGTTAATTTTACCAGTTTTCCCATTGCACTAAAATCTTTAAATAAAAAATATGTATGTACAGACTTATATATAATACAGTCCTTTATTGAAGATGTTAGTTGTTGTTATTGTTAGTTCTTTTTTGAAGATGGTTTTTTATTTTTGTTCTTTTTCAACATCATACGGTTTAATTAATTCTATGTATACATTTAATTCACTGCTTAAGTAATTGTAACAAATTTGAGGGGTGACTGTGACATTTTAAGATTTTATTAACTTTTCTTCATAATAATGTTTTCTTTTATTTACGCGAAGATTACACATTTAAATAAAACTACTTTTTTACGGATTTTATCGCGTTTAATTTTGAACTATTTTTACCCGACGTTTCGGACGCTTTACAGCACCCATGGTCACGGGGGGACTGAGGTGACAGTTGTCCCGATGTCATAGTTAACCCGGAGTACCTTCAGCTTTTAATTATTATTTGTAGTCCGATCTACGCAGAAAGAGCTTACTGTGTCTTGAAGCCTTGCAGTGGTATGCTTGGTTTTTGATTTAATTTTATTAATAATAGGATCCCAAGCCGATGGTAATACCCAACCATCTTCCCTATTGAAATTAGGATGTTTTTTAATTTCAATAGCCTCGCGAATCATCCTTGGTAGGAATCGGTGTTCTTTTGCAAGGATTTGTGGTCTATCAAATCTGATGTAATGGTTGGGATGATCCAGAACATGGTCGCAGACTGCAGACTTCCTAGAGCGTCGATGCTTCACATCAGCTATGTGTTCTTTAACGCGGGTTTTAATGGATCTTCTTTCTTCATAATTATATTCCAAAAATTGTTTGCTTTCCTGTCTGTCCGTGAATCTCCCCCGTATAGTACAAATTATCCATGTTATAACTGAAAGCACGATTATTATTCAATATTTTAGCATGTGACATAAAGATAATTTATTTGTTAATACAAAGCGCGTTTTGAATTTTACTGAACTCTATAGTCATGTACAAGTACTATAAATGTTACATCATCATCATTTCAGTCCATTACAAGCCCACTACTGAACATAGAATCGGAGAGTTACATAATTATGAAATATATATTACAATGTGGTGGTTATCAAGTAAGTAGAATCGCAACTTTTTGCCCTAACATTAAAAAAAGCTGAGCAGTATGAGCAGTATGAGCAGTACTAATAAAAGTTGCGAATTACATGTAACTCCAAAAAACATGAGTGGAGTAATGTTATTGGAGTAAGCGTGAAACGGAACCGCATCTCATGCGCGACGGTGTAATTACAACGACAAGCAGCGCGGAAACTACACAACTCTCCAAAGATTGAATAGCTGTGGATTGAAATGAATTTGAGAGATATTAACTGTAGAATTTTGAGTTTTAGGTGACACGTTTACGTAACGATTTCTTAATCCTGTCATATACGTACTCGTACCTATAAAGCTTATTGATTGCTTCATAGGCACTTTCATTCGTTTGAGCTATTTTAGAAAAGGCCACAAACGGGCACATAAGTTGGACCTTACAGTTAATGGTCCTCGATGAAGAATGAAGATAAAGATGTGTTGTGGATAAGGATAAAATGTCTCATTGCCATCTAGGACATTTCTGTGTGGCACCAGACTGCACCCGTTACTTTGAGATACGACCTCCTAAGTCTCATATGCCCAGATTGCATTAGCTCACAGTGCCCTTCCGATCGAAACACAGTCATTTTTGCACACTACTGCTTCACGGCAGAGCAACTGAGCCTATCAAGACGGCCTGCCTAAATATCCTACCACCAATTGAAGTTTATTAAGAACAATTCTATATCGTATACCTAATATTGCTGAAAACAATCTGACATCATGTTTTGAGTAAAAAAATCAGGTAAACGTTTTGTCCATCTTGTCACTTACTCTTAAAAAAATAATACTAACCCAGAAAAATTATTTTCTGTTTTTACATTCAAAATGGCGATTTCTTACGGTAAGGGTTAAACCTTAATATACGAGTAAATTATAACAATATATTTTCATTACCATTCGTCCCACGATTGGATTGCGGAGCACTTTTAGCTTTACAACCGCAACGTTCAGGCGTCAACGTACCTGCTGAGTTGTGTGTCTGGGATTCGAAGCTCAGTCGAAGCAAATAGTATCGCAACACAAATTCCTGAAATTTTATTATAACTGTCGGATGTCCCTGACACAGTCCGATCTTACAAACAATTCAAAATTATTCTTGAATAATATAGCTTTGCGTATGAAAAGTTGTATACTATATTAGATTTATGTATGACATCATTATCATCATTTAAGCTGATCACAATTCCACTGCTAAACATAGGCCTCCGTCATAAATTGACACAAGACACGGTTCTGAGCCATCTGCATCGATGGATTTCCCGCAAAACCTTGCTCAGAGAGCAAGGTTGACAACCATGAACTGATCTACACATCTACAGAACACGTGTCCAACTATCTACTGTAATTAATTAAAACAACGGCGTTACCTTACAAGGGAAATATTTAAAGTCCTCTAGCAAATGTCAATGGTAAATCGTAAACTGCTTGTGTCCATGGCACTTAACAATGATGACCTACAAATACGATGGAGGAAGTATCTACGACTGTCATATAAGCAGATCTAAGGCCTTATTTGTACATACGTAAGGTTAAATAAAATTCAAGTCGAACGAGTTTATTGTTGAGTTCATGATGTACTAAAAGTTAGGAAATACTTATGGATCACTGAAGTCGGCTTTGATAAGACTTAAATAAAATCTAGCTAAAGGGCCCTAGATTGAAAATCCTTAATACCTACTTTCTAGCTTTCAAAGGTGCTGAAGACTGTGAAATAATTAGGGTTATTGGAATTATCGTATTAAAATAGATTGATAGATGAAAAACTTTAAAATCGGTCGCAATCTTTGAAACAAATTACACAGAACTTGAACTTAAATGCAACCGTTTAAATAAAAGCCGCAGTGCTATTGATTCATAAAGACAACTGGCAATATTAAATCGATTGTTATAATTAATATATTACAGACGTTTGAAAAATCCACAGCCACAAGTCTCTGGTCTGAAGACGATATAGATAATTAAAAAAATATGCCAGAATTTCATTCTTAGTTGAATGATGTCATCAGAAACTGTACTAAAACAAAATTATTCCGCATTCAAAAATAAGAAGATATTGTTAAAATATAATCGTTTTACTTCTTATTTTATATATCTCTGCTTCTTTATCGTTTGTAATATGTAGCTAAATATTATTATTAATTATATACCTGACAGTACCTCATAGTAGTTCGATTTTTAGTCTATTTTCGTTGTTAGAATATGATCTCTATTATCTTTTAAAAAGGAAGGTCCATAAAGGTGATCAGAAGTTTTAAGTGGAAACGGTACGCTCCAGACCAAAAGGAGAAAACTCCATAGTATTGTTGCATGTTAACGCAGCCAGTATCAAACATGTGGCCGTTCCGAAAACGCCAGAAAGCGAAGCATCAGTAAAATACGTTAGGTGAAAGCCGTCGCTTCTCTCGTAAGCGTGTGGTAAAAATTATAAGATACGCGCGATAGCTTGCTTGATAAAAAATGTAAACGGCAAGATTACATTAAATCGTATAAATCATCTTACATACGTACATACATACATACATAAGATCACGACTGTATCCCATAAGGGGTAGTCAGAGACTGGGCACTCACTGCAAAAACAGATGACTGCCACAATCCACGATTCACCAAAACAATGTAATGCACTTGGTGTGATAGGTGGTGAGCCCATCGCCACCATGCGCTTTGGGTGCACAGTGCAGTTTAATTCCTTACTCGCCTTTTACGAGATCCATTGGATGAGATGGAGTGGTAGTATTCTTTTAACGAGCCGCCACCACACGTCATCTTACACACAAACGAAATACAACTGTATGTAAAAAGTAGTGCATTGGTTTAACGTTAACAACTTGCTTTGATTTTGATTTGCACTAAATGTTAAGCGATTAGTAAATATTCTCTTAAATGGGGAAGAGTTAGCCTTGTTTATACCACTGTCTTTCTTGGAATAACTCTTGACTCTCTCTCTAGAATCACACTTGACTCTTGACGCGAAACTTCAATGGGGCCCCACATATCTAAACTAGCAAGTAGATTTGGCTCTGCAGCTTATGCTGTAAGAAAACTTAGAAACTTTACTAGTGTCGAAACTGCTAGATAATTTTATTTTAGTTACTTTCATAGCATAAAATCTTATCGTATTTTGTTATGGGGAAATGCGACTGACGTAGAGGTGATTTTTGTTTCGCAAAAGAGGGCCATAAGAGTTATTTACAATCATGGCTTTAAATCGTCTCTTAGAGATAAATTTAAAGAAATTAATATCTTAACAATATGTGTATGAAAACGTTCTGAATATTAATAATTTTAATAAAAAAGTGATGTTCATAATGTAAATACCAGGAACAATCACAGATTAATAATGCCAGTTACTCGACTTTACAGAGTCAATAGCTCTTTCATGGGCCAATGCATACGTTTATACAACCGAATCCCAGAAAGTGCAGTCTTTCAAGCGAAAAGTACTTATTAAACAAAGACTTTTTAAGAAGGGTTATTATAATATGAAGAAAAACATGGATGATTATAACCCCTGGGAATGAGGTGATCAATGTCAAACTATTTCTACATCTTTACAATATAATTGTACATTATTTTTTAATAACCGAAAAAATTTCTTTGCGAACCACTGTAGTTTAAAAAAAAACGAGACGTTCACGACGAGTACTATGTAAAATCTATACACACCAGCATAATTAGCGGAACTTTAAAAAAGGCAGAGTATAGAAATAATAACGTGTAATTTGCAAAAAATAATAATCAGACATGAAGTAACAAACCGATAAACATCGTTTAACATCGACTTTAAGAAGTTTTTAAGGATTTTTTTTAAAAATAATCAAAATAAAAAACCACGCTTTTCTTTTTTTGTGGAAACACAAACATTGTTATAAATTAAAGATTACTAAGATTTTAACATTTAATAAATGAAGGATTAATAACGTGTGCTCTAACTAACGTTTCCATCGTTGTGGGCATGCTGCGAATTATGTTATCTATTGTATCTTGAGACAGGCTCTGCCACTCTTCAAGTAATGCGTTTTGCGGTTCTCTCAGGTTATTGGGGGGTGGTATTCTGGATTTCACATTTTTCTTTAACAAGTCCCAAACATGCTCTATAGGATTCTTATTGTTATTATTGTTAAACTTTTAAATTAAATTTTAAATAAGAAGGTAACATAACTGACCTGTCTTTTATGAAATATTATAAAAATATTTTTTTGTGTTCCGCTAATTGTGCCGGTATGTGTATATTGAATAAAAATTATTCTATTTAATTAAAAAAATGTGTCTATGATACTCAATTGTTGGTTTATAAACACTTTACCTGTTGTATAATCGGTTATTTGACTAAATATAGAGTAAAAAATTGATAACCTGTTCTATGAAATTTATAAATTGCTTGATAGTATGCAGGGAACAATTTAGCTTTTTCCTTATTTTATTATCTCAGTAACTTTCGAATATTAATTTACGAATATGAATAATAATTTGAAACAGTTTGTAATGCTTAATGCATGAGAGCTTAGACTTCTAATTATTTTCATCGTTTATTTTTTTCTAAACACGGAACTGAGTCGTGAAGCCATGCTATGGAATTAAATATGTTTTATTATAATCTATGAAAATTTTAAGTACAGCTAAAGGTGTGTTAAATATTTGACGTGTCACAAATGCCGAGTAGTAGCGGCTTAAAAGAATCTACCACCCCATCTCATTCCGTGGGTGTCATAAAATCGACAGAGGGAAAATTAAAACCAGGAGATGGTCAGCTGCTGCAACATCTAAATAAATAAACTGCGGTTGTCAACCCGCCTGCCGAGTGAGGCAACTGTGGCAGAATCACCCAAAATAAGAGCTACAAACTTTTGTGGCAATCTATGGAGGAGAGGCCTATGTTCAGCAGTTGACTACTGATAGGCTGAAATAATGATGATGATGATGAATTGCGTTCATTGATAGAATAGAATATAACTTAATTAATTTTATTCAATTTAGATTATTTACGAGTATACTTATGGAAGGTTATTTTCTTCAAACTACAATTTTCCACCAGCCAGAAATCCATTTATTTTTATAAAATTATTTTTACCTGACTACAGCGAAGCCAAAAAGAAGGGTTATGTTTTTGCAATCTATGTAAGTTTGTATTTACGGATGTTCCACCGTAGCATAAAAGTTGAAACATTTTCTGATAAATGATTATAGAATATTGAATTAGTAATACGTATTTCCTCCCTTTAATGTTTAACGTATTCCCTTTAATGACCGCAAGCAATAGGCTACCCATTGAAACAACAAGTCGCGAACAAATATCCGCACCTCGTATCCCACTCCCTAGTAGACTTCCAAGTCTCTCTGCAATGATTTTCAAGGGCATCTCTGGTTTGATGCTATAGTTTAATAAAGGAAAGAAAGCGAATTTGCTAAAATCCACATGCAAATTTAAAATGGTATGTATTATTACCTAGTTTTTGAAGTCCACCACTACAACACTACCACCACTAGGCGAGATCACGACATATATTTCACCTCAAAACTAGGCGTTATCAAATGATATACGATATTGATATGTGGTATTATGAATATTGACCTTACGACAGTCAGCCGCCGAGTGAGGCAGTAGCGAGTGCGAGTGCTATTGAGGGAGGACAGGCGGTGCTCTTCAAAATCTAGGTAACACACTATTTTTAATTTTGGATGCGGATCTTAGTAAATTAATTTTCTTTCCTTCATTCCAAAGAGTAATATTTTCTATATTTGGTGAATTCGATACGTTTGTTTGCTCACTCAGCAGTGTAAGGGCATCCGCCAAATAAACTTTTTTAGCGTAACGCCTGTTGTGCAACCCTGTCCTGGCGGCGAATAGCGTGACAATTAGAACTAACGTCAAATTTTTCTTCAAAATGGGCCGTAGTTGTTTAACCGTTTGTACGGTGAAACATGATATATTTATATTTCTCGAAATTTGACTTATGTTATATCCCAGTCTGTGTAATGAAATTATTTCTGCCCATTTCGGATATAAGTATTTAAATTACGTGACATTTTAAATTATAGTTAATGTCAAATTACCTACTGTCAGAAATGAAAAGGAATTTGTTTTTAAATGGTTTCTCACAAGGTTCTAATATTAAAACTCCATAGTTTCTAGTGACATTTAGATTATATTATTAGAAAAATAACTATTAATTTAATTTATTTCTTCGGAATAAAGATTAAAAAATATTAATATGTAATATTTTAAAAATATATAATATTATTAAAATGTCGGGGCCTGGTGCTCGTCTGTCATTTCATAGTAAGCGAATAACATGGGTTCGATCCCCGGTGTCAGCACCTCTAATATTGTTCTAAAATTTTAAGTGCTGATTTACCACGTGCTTAGCGGTGAAGGAAAACATTGTGAGGAAACCTGCATGTCCGAGGAATAGAAATATTTCGATGACATGTGAAGTCCGCCAACCCGCATTGGAGCAGCGTGGCGGATTCTTCCTAGCTCCAAAACCCTCTCAGAAACGAGAGGAGGCCTGTGCTCAGCAGTAAGACATTTATAGGCTGAAACTTTACTTTACTTTTTTTATATAATGTTACAAAAAAATATCAATATATAATACATATTTACTACCTACAACACCTACCTCATTCTGTCTCTGCATAGCTCTTTGTCTATACTGGTAGAGAATGCCTCTGGCATTAAGTCCGCCTATATACTTGAATGTATATGAAGTTAAATAAATAAATAAATAAAAAAGACGCTTTTAACCGATGCTTTAATTCACAGTCAAACAATTGCGTTTAATACATGAATTAAAGTCTGAGTGAATATGAAATTTCATATTACTTTTTTTGTCCAAAGTGGTAAAGCAATTATGCGATCCCGCGTCGTCGCGGAGGATAGAGAGTGACGTATCGCAATACCACAACTCTGTTTCTCCCGCGACTCCATATCGACTGCGGACGACAGGGTGAGCGGCCCCGACACACCGCCACTTCTCCCTCCAGCAGTCCCCTGTTCGCAGCCCACTCGGAGCGACCTCCCCGAGCCCGCCCAATGTGACAAGCCGACCATATGGGCCCCTCTTAGCTTCATCGTGGGCGAGCAATTCACGGGTACTAAGCCTCCCGCCACAACAAGGCGAGAACCCATAAGGAGGGTGAAACCAAACCCAACCTAACCCAGTTTCTGCCGCTGTTAATTTTTTTCGAACTTCGTATCACCAGCATATAATAAAACCTATAATTTTTGTATATTTCTGTACCACGACAACTTACCATCATGCTATCTATTAACTGGTTTGTTTGATTGTTCGTCACAATCAAAGTCTAGGTTTCTCTTCACTTATTTTTCTCAGTCTCCGTTAATTGGTGGCCTTTACGAAGATAAGAACTACTCGTGTATTCGCTGAATTATTGTTAGTAATTTTATTATGCTAATAAAAGACTATCGTTTATCTAACTATCGTATTATCATTCAAGCTGAATTTAAAATGACGATTATGTAATTAGGAAATTCTTAGAAGTCTGTTTTTATAGTATAAAGTGAGGAGATGAGCAAAACGTTCACCTGTTGGTAAGTGCAACATCTGCTTATAACGTATGCTATTGCACTCAGAACATTTTAAGAGACATTAATTCTTAAATCTCATATGCCCAGTGATTACATTAACTCTCAGTGCCCTTTTGACCGAAACACTAATATTTGTACACTACTGCTTCACGGCAGAATAACTAATCTAGGGTGGTACCTACGTAGACGGATCCTACCACTAGAGTTATTGCAATACTAAGAACCCGATAACCAGCTCTTATTTAAAAGTATTCATTCCCGTCGCATCAAATTGTGGTGAAGGGGCTAGTTTGAAAATATGACTATTACGCCTCTTGTCCCTCTAAATTCCCGCCATGCCCCAAGTTTATTCCTCCTCTTCCTTATTGTATATTATACAATGTTCACACACAAATTAAGTTCACAATAAAACTAAAATTTTAAAAACATAAAATGCCGATGTAAACATGTAAACTTCAAAATTATAACACTAAACAATATTACAAATACTTTAACCGATTTGTATTAATACAAGCAAAAGGATAATATGAGGGTGTAAATAACTTTATAGTACTGATAATGATATATAATTAAAGTAAGTTCATAATGCTTTAATCATATTATGCAACACAAATGCTGCAATATTCTAACATCTGGGCAAATGTACACATCTTACGAAACCTGCCTTTAAACTCACCTTGAGTGCTTCTATTAAAGCAATATGAAAAGCCTTATGGTATTATTATGTGTATTTATTCATAAAGCATACAGCAATGATAAAAAATTTTTCATCATATATAATTAATTTATACATGAAGCATAGTAATAAATGTCGGTTCGGTTGGCGCAATAGCTAAGCAATTGGTCTCTACGCTACGGGTAGTGGGCTTGATTCTTGCACAGGACAAACATCGGTATGGCCTACAGATAGTAGTACGTACATAGTTCCAGGTGTGGGTGTTATTTCATCAGATATGGGTACGCCATGATACACATTTAAAGAGAAAACCATTAATACTACAATATAAAGCATGCGTGACGGAATATTTTGTTGATAACAAGGGATACACTTGAACAGAGTAAGGAGTCCCCGTGAATTATTACACTGCAAAATAATTCAGTGCCCTTGTTTACACAACATTACTAAGAACCATTTTATTGTAAAAATGTCGAGGATACACGTTCAATTCAGGATGTGAACTCTTAACCTACCAACGGTACAGGGTCGAATTTATTCACAATAATCTTAAGGTCGCGTATCTTGGTTAAAATACATAAATATCATTGTATAATTTCCGGATTTTTAACGTCTGTTAAAAATTAACTCTGCGATATGTTAATGCACGCACTGTATAATAAATGTCATTTTTTTGAGACATTAAAATATTAGAGTCGTCAGAGAATTTGATATGTGCATGTAGGTTTCACAAGAGTCACAAACAACATTAGTCCACCTGTGTATACGTGGGTAGATAGTAAATAGTGGTAAAATAGTGGGTAAATAGTAAAAAATTGGAAACCTACCTTACATATTATCAAATAACAAGACTGACTTCTTTAATGGCGTGTTACAACATACGTCACAATGAAGAGGCATTCGGTGTATTCTTCTTAAGAGCCTACAGCAATATTTACGCAAATTTAACCGTAATGCCATCGCAAGCTTTGTCGTATAGTTTTAGAATTGCATTACTTATCCTATTGTTTGAACTAGACATGCGGAAGTATTACAGTTCCTCTACCTTTCGATAATATAAGAGAAAGGGATATATCCAGACTCGAAAACCTACGATTTGTAATTTGCACATACACTTTTTTTTTGAATTGAGTGACGAACCGAGATCACCTGACGGTAATTACAACGTTTGCCCATAACAACTATAGTGTCACCTAGAACATTTCTGCGTGCCTCATATGCCTAGTAATAATACTAGCTAACAGTGTCCTTTAGACCGAAACACAATAATGATTGCACATTACTGCTTCACAGCAGAATAACTGGCACCAGACGGATTTCTACATCCAGATACTGCAAACCAGTAAAGATTGGTTTCTGTTATAAATTAAGACGCATAAGTCGGCAAGCAGTTACACTAACCGCTAAATAATTTTTGAACTACAATACGATTGATCAAATTTGGATTATAAATTTTTGCGTATTTGGTAGATGATATTGCCGCGGAAAAGGGACGCTGCGCCCTGCCAGATCGGGTGGGCTGATCTGGGGAGGACGTCTCCTCCTACAAATAGTACTTAGATGTTGTATGTATAGTTCGCATCTCAGAAGCTTTCATAGCGCGATTATGGACGTATGAGATATTTATTGAGTTTCTCACGTGGCGACATAGATGTCGCTACACGTACTTTCGGAAAACATCTGTGTGTACAGTCATTAAATGTTTAAAACTGTTAAATGGAGACAGCACGATCGCCGTTCGAAGTAATTATGTACTAGGTAACGAAACATGAGCATTAAAGGTATTCTGACGAAGGCAACAGACTCGACTTCGACAACTCATCAACACATTAACAAAGGCTCGTCGTCGAGAAACAAAAACCTATAGCTAGCGGTAATATTTTTCTTGCCGAGTATTATGTGACTATCATTGAAAACTATTAACATACAATGGCTACCGCAGATTTGTCGTGATGGAGCTCTTCGAACGTTGTACGTAGTTTAAATATATGCAAGCATAAATCAAATTTGACATAAACACCATTGTTCTTTGTGGTTGTAGACTTTAATACTTGAAGGCGTGTGGACGTTTCAATCAAACTTAATTTAGTTTAAGTTAGACATATTGAAATATTATATTATTTATGACGGGTATCGCTGCTTGCTTTATATATTTTTAGCTTTCTTTGTTAAAGATTTCACAGGTCGTAATCTCTTTATTCAGTAACAACCTGTATCTTCGTGATTATTTAACTTATAAAGGATTTGATGATGATTTTGATGTCCTTTTGGCCGATTCATTGTGCGATTGGCAACAATTTCCCAAAATCTATAAACTGCGCAGGAGATAATATAATGCCACATGTGCACGTGCAAACACAGACAAATTCACTCAGCCTTATATAGAATACTAGGATGAAGTGTCAGAAGACACAAGGACAATCACAACACAGTCAAACCCGAAAACCGACAATTTGTGTTGATGTAGGCGATTAGACGGACTTACTCGTATATTGTATATCGGTCTGGGTGTAAAGTGAAAATGTAAAGTATAAATTCAACCTACCCGAGATTGAACGAATAGTTCTTTTGGAATGTGTTGCGAAATAATATTTCATCATCATCATCATCATTTCAACCTATTACTAGTCCACTGCTGTACATAGGCCTTCTCCATAGATTGCTACAAAAGTTTTTAGCTCTCGTTTTGGGTATATTTAGCCACAGTTGCCATGCTTGGCAGGCAAGCATGAGGTTGACTGGTAAAGAATGCCTCCGGCACTAAGTCCGCCTATATACATTCTGTATGTAAAATTAAATAAATAAAAAAATTAATAGCGGCGGCAGCGTAACATAATACATCTTCCATTCAACCACATTTAGAGTTTACTAAGGTGATGAAGACCCTAATTTCATGGCGTCCGATGGGTCGCAGTATCCATGTGTATTAAGCTACATTTTAACAGAGTTACCCTCATGAGTTGGTCTATTAAGACCTGAATTGATAAACACATTTTTTTACTAATTTCGAGTAATATTTTATGTAATGATATACAAAAAAGATGTAAATAAAACTGCAACATCATAAAATCTTCAGAAATGTTTATAACATACACCTTTATTAATATTATTCCATGAGACAAAAGGCATTGGCTTCGGTTGGCTTCTGTGACTCACTTTCGTTGTTAAGGAAGGTCACAATAGTTATACAGGATGATGTTTCTTGACGATATACAAAAATACTGACTCCCACAATTTTCTTTAGTTGTTTCGAAAAATACGTCATATTATTGTTTACAGAACTACAGAGCTTATGGGCTTCTATGATGACGATGATGATGCCATTGAACACATTATTGTCAAGTATGCGTATCATAATCATCATCATCATTTCAGAGTAGAATATCATCTCGCAGACTACCTTCGTGATCGCCAGCAGTATGTTAGGCTCGGTTTATACGAGTCGCGACCCTATCATACGCGTTCCGGAGTAAGCCAGGGATCGATTCTTGGCCCTCTGCTGTTCTTGCTCATGATTAATGACCTCCCAACGGTCGTTGCACACTCTAAATGTTTACTTTACGCGGACGACTTAAAACTTTTTACAGAAATAAAGACAGAAGCAGATTGTGTGGCACTGCAGACTGATGTGGATGCTATTTTCCAGTGGAGTATTGTGAATAAAATGGAGTTTAACCTGGAAAAGTGTTATACAATGTCCTTCGGTCGAATGTTTCACCCCATCGGTTACAATTACAAAATCAACAATCACGTCATGACTCGTACTAACACCATAAAGGACCTTGGGGTAACATTTGACCAAAGACTTACATTTCATATTCACATAAGCGCGTTGGCTAAGGAATCATTCAGGCGCTTAGGATTTGTTCTTAGGAATTCTGGGGACTTTCGCAATGATACCGTAATTCGCTTAATATTTAATGCACTGGTACGTTCGAAACTTGAAGCTAGTTCTTGTGTATGGAATCCATATGAAAGTACATACAAGCTCCTTTTGGAAAAGGTACAAAAAGTTTTCTTAAGATACCTTTACAAGCGCATTCATGGATATTATCCATATTTATATCCCACCAAATTTCTCCTTGGCTCCCTCAGTTACAATTCATTGGAAACTCGACGAGCATATCAGCAAATCATAATGGCGTGTAAAATAATTCGTGGGAGGATTGACGCTCCAGATCTGAGTGCCGCGCTATGTCAATTATTCGTGCCAAATAATTACGCTCGTAGTCGCAAACACAAACTGTTTGCCGTGCCGCGGGCGCGCACCGTCGCGCGTGCTAACTCACCCGTTCCTCGCGTCCTCACCGCACTCAACGCTCTCCTGGACACAAGACCGGAGTGTGACCTGTTTGCGGATGAATGGCCAATAATATTGTCAGAATGTATGAAGTTCTGTGAGCGAGAAGAATGAATAGGTTGTCTTTAATTAATGTAATTGGTTCCAACCGTGTTAATTAAAGTAAAATAAATAAATAAATAAATAAATAAATCATTTCATAGATTGCCACAAAACACGGCCCTGAGCAACTTAGTTTTAGCTTCTACGAGCTATATGGCCAACCCATTACCACTTCAAGTAACTAAACTTTATAGCTATGTCAGTTACTTTAGTTCTGCCGCTGATATCATTGTTGCGGATGGTATACTCATCCGTCTATATATTTAAAATAACAATAAGTAACCGATACTGTTCTGAACTCTCCTATACCGAAATGCGACTAGGTAGATTATTCTGCCGCCAAGCAGTAGTGTGCAAACATTACTTACTAATGACATTACAGAGGGGAGACTGTATAACTGATGTCTCAGTATGACGAGCGTAGTGCGGTTTCACATATTACTTTGCAATTTAATTTTCTAGGAGCCGATGCTGTTAAGGGTAGACGATGTACTTACCATCAGGTGAACGATATGCTCGTCTCGAAACTTTGTGCCTTTAAAAAAAGTAATCATGTCTGGTATAAGCGCTCAACGAACGGATAATAAACTAAATGCTATTGAGATATTTTTGATAGATTGATGTATTTTCTATATAAATAAAATGATATTTATAAAACGCGGACGATGTCGCGGGCATCAGCTAGTTTATACATAGAAAATAATAGCGAATGAACATTAACGACGAATCGCTTAAATTGTGATATAACCTTTGTGTACAAACGCATTCTAAATAAACGCAACACTAATTATAAATCACCATGTGCATACATCAAAACATTCACCGTCTACCACAAGCGCGATAGCAATGTGGGAATAGATAAAATAACAATACAACTGACAATGCATTAAGCAATGGAATTCGCACACATTGCTCCCACGATTTCAGAATTATTAACTAATTTTAGCGGTTAGGAATCATTTAGTACTGAATATCATAAATCTTCTGTCATCTATCTTCCTATTTCGAAGGAGTTAGTTACACATTGTTGTAACAGTTAAAGAAAATTAAGAAGTATTCAGATTTGAATAAAACTTTGTACTTTATGTAATGAAGTAACATATATAAAAGTAAGTGGAAAACATAAAACTGATTTGGGAAGATTAAGCGGCTTCGTCACACGGCAGGCAGATTGACAGTCGCAGTATCCTCGATGCATCATCTTAGGCGCCTGTCATTAGTCAGACATTGGCCATCTGACTGAGGCCTCAAGGTTTTCTACTAGTCGACTTTTAGAATACGAAGAAGACGAAATAGGGTAAGCTTTGCCACCTTTGTAGGTTCGAGAGAGGGTGATTTATAGAATTTAAGGCATGCGGGAAGTAGGGATATAAAAAGTGACAGAAGTGAAACTTACGTATTACAAATTTGATTAACATGAAAAATAAATAAACATAAATTAAAAACTGTGTATTACATCTATAACGTATAGCTCCCTTTCTCCTGAAATGCGTCCTTGAAATTTCACTCTCAATTCTGATCGCCGTCTAAGAACTTAAAAAAAAATTAGTGATATGTTATCTTCTGAAAACTGTTTCATTTGTTCGATTGTAGTATAAGTGAGCTGAATTAAATAGCACATATCAGCTGTCATAGATACGCAGGCACTTCGTTACGGTCGAGTAGCGCGCGTTCTCAATTCAAACGCGCCCGCGTGTTTTATCCACTTGTTGTAGGGTTCCATTTTAAACACACTTTTTATTTTATTATTCATAAATGTAAAGCCCAATTTATTTAACCTAACACTTATATTTCATCCCGCATTTTTACTGTCAGTTCTAATAAAAAATTAAAAATACTAGGTATTTGTTTTTCGTTTATCAGTACTACATAGATTTCTTTTTTTAAAAAAAATTAATATACATATGAAGTGAATAACGAAATCTTCGTTAAATATTCGTGAATTAAAGTGGTGGCCAAATTATTATACTCATATTGCTTTTTATCAAGTCAGTTTCATTTATTTAAAAATTTCTGACCTTTAACCTTTTTTCTGAACCTTTTTTGATACCAAGAACTTTCTTTTACATTTTGCAAGTTGGTTACACTTGTATAAACTAATAATTTGGAAATGACATCACTGTATAAGGAAACCATTTTTTAGGTCATTTCTTCCTACGTTTGGTGTGTAACACGAGGTTAGAGAAGAGTGTTTTCATTTAAGGTGAATTTTATTGTTTGTTTATATCTAAATGATTATTAATAGAAATTTAATGTATTTTTTTGAGCTTTTATCCTACCCTCAAATATCGTAAATTTTAGCCAAGGGGAAGTCTGCAGATATTTAGTCATAGCAAATTAGCAGGCGTTTCGCAGTCTGCGGTTCGTAATATGAAGAAAGTCTTAGATCATAAGAAATCGTTATAGCTAAGCCGTACTGGTAAATGTGGGAGGAAACGTCTCATAACTCTTTTTTTAAGGAAGAGGGGGCAAACGAGCAAGCGGCTCACCTGATGGTAAGTGATCACCGCCGCCCATGAACATCTAACTCCTCGAACTGAGAGGGAAAAAGGACGTGTAAACATAGAGAATCTTCGAAAGCTGCGAAAAGTTACAAACGCCTTGTTAGGAGACGCTGGCCTAAGATTATCTGACAGATCGTTACTTCAAAGGCTGAAGGAACTGAATTTCCATTGTTACTGACTTCTGAAAAAGCCTATGTAAACCGAGGCGATGCGTTCTTAACGACTGGCATTTGCTAAAACACATAAATTTTAGAGTGTAAAAGACTGGGAGAAGGTAAACCTGTCATTTGAAATGGTTTTTTAATTATGAAAGGAAGTTATTAACCTTACATAATACTATTGATGATTCAGGTCTGTTTTTCCGACAATTCGGCTATTCAGATCCTTCAGGACAATTCCCAGTTTGTGCGTCGCAGACCCCAAACCAAATTTAAGGAAAATTGCGTAGTTACAAGAGTGAAACATCCACTGTCGGTTATGATATCGGGCGTTATTAGCTGGAAGGTGACAGATACATTTGGTTGAAGGGTCTATGCGGCAAGACCATCATCATCATCATTTCAGCCTATCACTAGTTCACTGCTGAACATAGGCCTCCCCAAAGATTGCTACAAAAGTTTGTAGCTCTCATTTTGGGGGGAATTTAGCCATAGTTACCACGCTTGGCAGGCGGGTTGGCAACCGCAGTTTATTTATTCTGATATTCCAGGAAGACGCTGCTGCCCATCTTCTGGTTTTAATTTTCCCTCTGCCGACTTTACGACACCCACGGGATGAGATGGGGCGGTAGACTCTCTTAAGCCGCCACCACACGGCGCAAGCGGCGGCAAGACCAATACTTATGAATTTTGGAAACCAGTCTGCTTCCACAAATTACGGAATGGTATCCAGACGGCAACTATCTTTATGCAGGACTCGGCACCTTGTAACAAAGCAAAAAAGTGATAAAATTTTTAAAAGACAATAAAACATCTCTCGGGAAGGGCCTGGCAATTCGTCAGACCTCAACCCGTTTGAAAATGTCTGGGCGGCGCTAAAAGATAAATTTCCAAAGAAATAAAGATTACCAATAAAAGAGAATTAATATAAAATATCATTAAAGCGTGGCACAATACACCTGCTCTGCAAAAAATAGCTAAAAAATGCATTGCCAGCGTACTGAAGAATTTTCAAAATGTATTTTCTCACAAGGAAGGATCACTAACTTTTGAATTAAAAGTATTTTTCATAAATATAATATATTTTTTTTAACAAAAAATATATTTTATTATTTCATCTTAAGATAATAAACCTATAAATATAAACATTTCAGTTGTTATATTTAAATGCTGTAATTGCTTAATAGTATGCTAAACGATTCAGAACCCATGAAAGGCGTAATTTTTAAATCTGTAAATAATTTGGCTATTCATTGTATTAAATCTAATGGCGATTGTTTCATTTTCATAAGTGCATGTAAACAACTGAGCTATTAAAGACAGGCTGTTTTGAGCATCTTTGTTTTTCTATCGCTACCTATTCTCCAATACCAACGACTCGCGCTGTTTCGCACGGGTGCAATTTACTAATGAAGAATGAGAAAGTGAAACACGTGGCCGCAGAAATCTCAAATTGAACTGTGCATTACTCAAAAATTTTCTTTGATACAAACCCACCCTTTCCTGACTATTACGAACGTAACAAAAAAATCATGTGTCAAATCGATCGAGCCTTTCTCAAGTGATGATCATACATGCGGCAATTTATTTTTAATTACGAGTATATAAGAAGAGAAGATACAAGAAAAGATAGAAGATGTTTATATGTATGGGCAATATGTTGTGGCTTTTTACTTTTATTGCCTTTTATTTTCTTTATCACCTTCCTCATTTCAACCAAACGTAAGTACTAAGAAGGCTTTTAGCCTTCGTCTGCGTCTATTGACTTCTTGAAAAGTGAAGTGGTTGCTGCATGTATTTATTTATTCTTAATTACTGTAATGATTATATGTTACAAACTCTTTCTGGCATTATCTGCCAATATGTATTGCTACTCGAGAATTTCTCTTCCTCGAAAAAGCGATGTGATCTGCCCAGTTCCACTTCAGCTTAATGATCCTTTGCGCTATGCTTCGACTGAGCGATTTAAGAACAATGTGGTAAATTCCATTTTTATAGGATCGTATTGTTGTTATTAAAGCGGTTTAGGTAACTATGATCTCACTTGACAGCAAGAGGCGATTTCGTTTTGGATGCACTTACGCACTTACGACTCGTTGTTATAGCCACACACCCACAAGTACAATTTTTTAAGCTTTTTGTACGAATTTTATTTATTGTAAGAGATTACTATTGTCTTAAACAATACAATTTCTAAGAAACGATCTGTCAGTTGAAGAGTATCAACTTATTATTTACTGTCTTTTTATTTCTGGCACTTTACTCCGTCATTTATTTTATTAATATAATTGATGTACTGTTCTCTTTTGTCTTTTGCTTGCTTTCAATCGTGGCGTCATATTCTGGAAAACTATCCAAAGTTTTCACCTGCGCAGGTTACTTTGTAGTACCTACTGTAATATAAGCGTGAATACAAAGAATGACTAATTGTTCCTCGTATTCCCAACTCCGATGTAACTCCTATTTAATAATAAGAAGAAGGGTTATTAAATGGGGTTTGCAAATGCAGGTTAAGAGTTTCCACACATCTTTGTGATCTATATAATGACATCTTTTATATGTTATATGCTTTATCTAATAATGTCAGGCAGAGGTCACATACGCAGCCCACCCTTCGCCCCCGCCGGAAACGAGACGTGACGGGTGGCGAACCACGTCGCCGCCATTTTAATTCGCGTATAGAAATTCTAACTCCTCATTGCGTTCCCACAAGCAGTAAAGTGACAGCGTCGCATATTATGGTGTCATTCTAGACACGAATAAAGGCTGTCCGGCAATACCTTTGGTGCCTCTGGCGACACTTCGGTAAGAAAGTGGTAGGTGCTTTTCTTCATAAGAACATTTTTCAAGCCCCCGAAGAAGATAAGTCAGTTTTTACCATCTGTCAAGTGTAATATCCCTTTACAAGATGCAGGAGTGCACAAGCTGGATTGTGAACGTGGTCTCTCTTACATAGGGCAAACAAAAATATCAGTAAAAAACCGCGTAACAGAACATATAGCTGATCTAAAGCATCGACGCTCCAGGAAGTCTGCAGTCTGTAACCATATTCTGGATCATCCCAACCATTACATCAGATTTGATAAACCACAAATCCTCGCAAAAGAACACCGATTCCTACTAAGGATGATTCGCGAGGCTATTGAAATTAAATAAAATCCTAATTTTAATAGAGAAGATGGTTGGGTATTATTTATATACGACCAAAAATAATAATTAAAAACTGAAGGTACTCCGGGTTAACTATGACATCAGTACATCTGTCACCTCAGTCCTCCCGTGACCATGGGTGCTGTAAAGCACTCGAAACGTCGGGTTATATATAGTAAAATTAAACGCGATAAAATCCGTGAAATTAGTTTTCTTTTAAATGTGTAGTGTTCGCATAAATATAAGAAATCATTATGCGAACTACACAATAACCAGACTACAAAAATTGACTTCAATCGATAGACTAAGGATTCACTTCTTATCAGTACAATAGTAATAAAATGTATAAACGGAATCGAACTAAAACCATAAACTTTCTGTCATAACATGGCCATTACCCATTGAGACTATGTTGTTATACCGGACAACACCATCGCCTCCAAGTCCGTTTCCATTGTGAATGCGAAACGGCGCATTATATTCGCAATGTTAAGAACAGCCCGTTCTGATTAGGTTTTAGAACGTCGGGACTAGACTAGAGCCAGGGGCATAAGCTACCGCGAAATTAATTATAGATGCTAATAGAGGTTACTTTCGGATACTGTTTTGTTAAAGTGATTTTGAAAGTTATAGAAAGTAAACGTATTATTACATTATTTAATATTATATAACTTTTTTTTTTATTTATATTATATTTGATAACATACTATGGCCATATTTATCCGCTCCTGCGCTTCAGGTGACTTATGTTGCTATAAATGAGTAGCTTCAAATTTTTGTAAGACTACATTTTTCAGCGTTTTTTGATTTTCGAATTTACCCGAACATCCGTAGCTCAGCAGTAAACACGTACAACACATAAGATCACGACTGTATCCCATAAGGGGTAGTCAGAGACTGGGCACTCACTGCAAAAACAGATTACTGCCACAATCCACATTTCACCAAAACAATATAATGCACTTGGTGTGATAGGTGGTGAGCCCATCGCCACCATGCGCTGTTGGGTGCACAGTGCAGTTTAATTCCTTACTCGCCTTTTACGAGATCCAATGGATGAGATGGAGTGGTAGTATTCTTTTAACGAGCCGCCACCACACGGCACACACACATACTTAAAACGACACAAAGATAACTTTTAACAAAACTAACATACTTAATAAATATATAAAAAAGAAAATACCACTGTACACACAGGAAGATATGAATAAAGCCATTGAAGATGTTAAAACCAATGACATGTCAATGTACGTTGCAGCGAAAAATTACAAAATGATGTAGGTAGGCGGTTAGCTATACCGTGGGAAAAAGAAAAGCGATTAGCAGATGCAGTTCGAAAGATGGATAAATGGGAATGGCCTCCCAAGAGAACGATTGTTAATTTTGGTACGAGTAAAAAATTCTTACTCCCGATTGCGTTCCAAAGAGGAGTATAGAGACAGCATTGCATATTATGGTGTTATTCGGCACGAATAAAGGCTGTCCGTACATTACTTTAGTCTACTCTGCCGGACACCTATCGGCAACAATTTAAGATTGACAAAATAACTGAAAATTCTGATGAGAACAAAATAGAAAGAGAAATTTATGACAAAAATGAAGAATAAAGCTTAAGCGATTCAGTGCTTGTTATATATTTGGTTGGAAACAAGTCGATCTGATTTATTGAAAAAATATGATGCATAAAGACAACAATAAGACGTACTACATTATCGATTTCCTAAAAACAATTAAGAAGACACTAGCTACAGTTTATGTTTGTAAATACAGAAAAAACGATAGAGACGAAATAACAGATGTATTAATCGTGAAGAAAGTGAATTTAGAAAGAAGTAATGATAATAGTAACAGAGAAATAAGCGAATTGATACGTTTTGTTAATTGCGTACCTATTGATTGGAAAATTGGAGAAAAACTCGCATTAGTTTCGCAATATTTTAAATTGGTTTTGTTTTAAACAATTTTTAAAGCAACGGAGTTTTCAGATCTTTTCTGTGTTCATATTTGTTTTATTATACATTAAAGGGAGACTGATAGTTGTCTCGATAAGAAAGTGTTTTTATCCTTTTATGTTATAATCTTTGAGTTTTGAGACTGTTAATTGTGTGTATAAGGACCATTAAGTACATAAGCTGTATATATTTTTTTGCGAAAACGAATGAAAATTATTGAAGAAAAAACTGACCCCATTTAAAAATAAAACTTTGTAATTGTTTTTCTTTTATTTCCAAATCCTTTTATTATGTATATAAACAAAAAGATTGAGGACCGCAGGTTCCAGGTCGCGTAATTCCGGTTTCTTTATTCCGGCAGGTTTAGGGTACCTATATATTGAAGTGGACAAGTGTACTTTCGTTTGTAGTATAAAGTCTTCCAATTTTGACTGCTTAATTAAAATACAAACATCACGTCATCTCTTCTTAAACCTTTCATGCACATTACAAACATTTTCTTGTTTTAATTATTCTTCTTTATTTGTTAAAAGCGACGAATAAACTGAAATACACTAGGTTTTCTCTTGTATCGTAGGTGCATGTAACAGACATAAATTTCACATGCACAACACAACCAGACCCGACAACCAACAATTTATGTTTTTCATAAATGTTTTCTCCGGCTGTGATTCGAACCCAGAACCAGGGACCAAGTCAGGTACGCTAACTACTAGGCACTGCGGTCGTCAATTTTGAAATGAAACTTTTTTTGGGTGCGATGAGAGCAATATTTCAAGATCGAATTTGAGTGCACCGTTTTCGTTAATTGAGAATAACTTTTTTTTTATTCCTATTTAATATTCATAATAATTAATAATTGTTAATATAGTGAGCAGTTACTTTACGTACATAGAGTCACGCTTCTTTCCCACTGGGGTAGGCAGAGACCACATCTTTCCACTTGCTACGATCCTGACACACATCTTTCGCTTCCTCAACTTTCATTAGTGTTTGCATACAAGGTCGTTGGTTATAGGTACTTTTGACGTGGCCTTTCCTTAAAACTACTTCAATCTGATCGTGATACGGTCGCTTACGTCAACCATTACCGGCTTGCACCTTCACACTCGCCTCATAAATCTGTTTCGTCAATCTTTTTTCACCCATCCTCTCTACGTGTCCAAACCATCTAAGCATCCAAGTTACTTTAAAGTAGTGTGAATAATATTTATGTTTATTCATGTTTCTTTTTTTTTATTTTTATCGTTTTTCTAAAAATATTAAGTTTCACTTTTGTCACGTGTACTGAGCTATCCACGCTCTTTTTGTTTCAAAGAATATCAAAGTAATAACCAAATCGAAACGATGTAAAAGTGCACTAGTTACGTAGGATAAGTTTTCTTTTGTATTGTGGCTTATTTTTTTCCAAGTCATTAAATAATAAAAATATGCAAAATGTCTCACAAGCGGTATATGTACAAAAAAAAAACTTTATTTATTAAAATGAAGGCAATTTTCATTCGTAAGCTTATCCCATTAGGTCGTCAATCGTGTGAGTCTTTATAAATATTTACTAATATAAAAACATGATTATGGACTTAGGTTACAAGTTTGTAACGAACGTTGCAAGACATAAAACAAGATCTGAATATCAATTCGATACTCATAACCAAATAGACATTCTTACTCATGTATATAAGGAGTAATTTATCTTTAGTGTAATAGGTATGTATACTTACAACTGCCTTTATGTATACATGGAAGAATTGTATGAAGAATACACGGTACGTCGTATTAACAACATCGGTAAGCGCAGGAGCTTGCTGAATCATGGGTCTTATCTTAGGTCTATGACACACAAAGCTGCTTCTCTGGTCTAAGTTTCTGAGACTGAATCCAATTTATGTTCGAACCTTTATTGCGATATGGGAAAATGATGACAAGTGACCGGATTATTGTTTGCTACTCCTTGTAACAATATATTTCAACATATTCTGCGCAGTTAATGTCCTCCTGAGACGTTTAGTGGCGGCCACAGAACCTACCACCCTATGTCATCCCGTGGGTGTCGTAAAAGTCGTAAGATAATTAAAACCAGGATATGTGCAGCAGCATCTTCGTGGAACGTCTGAACGTCCAAGCGTGGCAACTACGGCAAAATCCGACCAAAATGAGAGCTAAAAACTTTTGTGGGAATCTATTGGGCGGCCTTTGTTCAGCAGTGGACAAGTAATAAGCTAAAGTGATGATGATGATGATATGTCCTCCTAGTGGATTTTAGACGGCGACAATTTCAAAATTCTATCAAAAGCTATCATCCTCTACGCAGGAGTTATTATAACCCAAGCAGCACACAAGCGGTATACACGTGGCCGTAATTGAGTATATATTATACTCGATTACGGCTTAATGTTCAATAGCGATTTTATAAGACTTTCCCCGACATCTATTAGCTTAATTTTAGAATTTATTAAACTTATTAACGTCTTTAGCTGATAGCTGAGTAAAAACTTTATAGGTGGCCTTTAAAGTTCTTACTCACTTATCAGATTTAATGAAGTTATATAGAAATCACTTATACAGAAAAAGCTGTACATTATACAGCTTTTAAAATTCCACTACACTTCTAGTTCTATTGTTTAATAAAATAAAGCATAAGATTTAAAAGAGAATCACGAGATTACCTTTTAAAGCTCTGAGTTCCACAATAAAGTTGACAAGAATACAGTCTGTTTATTGGTATAATTTAAGACTATTGTAGCACGAGTTTTATATGGCCCTTGACAAAATCCAAAGAATTATTCATCAGCTCTTGTATAGCTTCTTTGTGATGCTTGTGAAGTGCAGAGGCACTCGCTCGTCTTAAGAAACCCGCGCCCGATTAACACTTGTAAGCTAATATAAGATCGGAGGTAGGCTAGGATACAGTGTCAGTCACATCAGAAAATCGATAAATAAAATTATATTTTTGCCACATGTTGGCTCCGGCAACGCGGTCGTCAAAGACTGTTCAGATTTATATTAACTGATTATCTCAATGATAATAAACGGCAACATCTAGCAAAATATAATAACAGTATGGGAGTTTAAAGCTTGCGGTGCGTTCACGAATAAAGTATAAAAGATTGAATTGCGTAAAGTAAATGAAACATAATCCATAAAAAAGCAGATCGAGTTGAAAGTTTAATAAAATTAAAATTCAATAATTCGAGGTCGTTTTAAAAACTAGTTGTTATCGAGGCGTTTATTTTTGTTATAGTGGATGGAAATTTCCAAAAAAGTTGTTTGAAAACTTGATATTTAAAGAATATAATTTGTTGCGCAAAATGGTTTAACTTTTTTTTCATTTAATACCGGAAAACTTATGGCTAACATTAACACTAATTCACAAAAAAGCCAATTACCAAGGTTTCACAAATAGAAAAAATAACTGCACGTTACGGCCATTGCTATAATATAGTATTCAAAGATACAGATGAAATGAAAACTATTAACAAAGTTGATTAAATAACTCACGTACCCTTATTTTTGCTTTAATTTATTTTAATTCATTTTTGCTATAATTTTAATCTCAAGGTGAACGGATTGGAATTGACATATATAATATTTTTACTTCAATTAAGCTATCAATATGAAGTAATAAAAAATAGTCGGGCAATTCAAAGGTTGAATGTACATTCAAAAACCTTAACATACTTGCCGTTTAACAAAAATCAGCCACTTAAAATCAACTCGTTGGCGACAGAAGACTCGCCTAAGGGAAAATCGTAGAAAAACTCATAGCTTCAGACAGCGTAAAATCAATTTCGAACACACCATGTAAATCGTAATGGCAAATCGTTGCTTAGGAGAGGTCTGAGTCCTACAGTGGACAATTAATAGGTTGATAATGAAACATAAGAGAACTTTAACGTTAATTAGTAATTCAGAGATACTAAAAATATTATATATAATATACATAAGAAAAACGAACACCTGATAAGTGCAACGTCTGTCCACAACAAATGCTGTGTCATGTATGTATATATATATATATACATACATGACACATCAATCAAAATCAAATCAAATCACATCAATATGTATATATATATATATATATATATATATATATATATATATATATATATATATATATATATATATATATATATATCATTATTTTATTTTGTTAGAGTATAAGGATCGCTAAATTCAATGCGTAAGGCTACAAGAATCAATCTAATTATTTAAATGGTCGAAGTATGATGAGATTATACAATGACATTTAACAATTACATTTTACATATTGTTTAGGCTAGGATTTGCGGTCCATTAAAAGTAATCGATGGACGCTTGAATTATTCGTCTTGTGTCTAGGTCATTTAAAGTATTCGTCATTACAAAACACAACACGCGCGAGCTTTTAGTGCAGTTGCAAAATATTGGGAAGCGCGGATCCTCATATGGCGGAAAATATCGTTAATACATCAATGTTAATTACGGGTCAATTGTCAGTTGGTTATAACAATATTCATGTTGCGACAACCGTTCCTTCGTTCAAGGCAGGCTTTCCGTTTCATAATCTTCAATCTTTCGATAATGTTTAAAATGTTACAAATAATAATTACATTTTATAGTTTCGCAAAAATGTTATGTCGCTGTTGGATAATTTGCTGTAATAACTAAAGTATTTATATTTATACGTTAGGTGCTATCCAAAAGCTCGTAGCTCGTGCTCGTATGTATATTAAGAATCAAGAATATATCATCATCTGCCTTTTCAATAATCCAACGCTGGACATAAGCCTGTCCCTTGAAGAAAGGATTTGCAGTAAACCACAACTTGGCAGACGGATTGGCGAACGCACCTTAAAATTTTAAGTGATGGTAAGATTCCTATGCAAGAATCTGTCTAGGTAGGTACCACCGCAGGGCCGCTTTGTCCGCCGTAAAGTAGTAGTGTGCTAATATTACAGTGTGACGGTCTGAAGGGCACTGATAGCACAAAACATGAATACTCTACGTGAACTAGCAAACTCACACCGTTACCGGGAACCGTCAACTACCACTAGGCAACATACACCACTGATGCCACTGAGGTAGAGACTTAAAGTAGAGAAGAGAGTTGTTTATGCTTTCGGTCTACTCAACTATGTAAAAAATACTAAGTTAACGGAATATGCAATTAGTGGAAAAACTGAATAACGTTAACAAAAGCAAAGATCTGTCTACGACAGTATAGGAGCGTGCCCCACCTCAATACTGTCATGTCCAGAATGGAGTTTTAATGCTTTTAACGCATTTAAGAGCTTAAAAGACCAATAATGTAAACTGATCTCTCTTTTTGCCTTAAAACTGCGGATTTTGTTTTTTTTATTTTTTATTTTTTTTATTGCATAAAGTGATGAAACGAGCAAAACGTTCACCTGATGGTAAGTGCAACGTCTGCCCATAACAAATGCTGTGCCACCCAGAAAATTTCTGTGTAACACTACACTGTGCCCATCACCCTGAGACATAGGTTCTTAAGTCTCATATGCCCAGTGATTACGCTAGCTCACAGTGCCCTTCAAACCGAAACACAGTAATGTTTGCACACTACTGCTTCACGGTAGAATAACTGGCCCTGGGGTGGTACCTACCTAGACGGACTACTGCATAGGAATCCTACCACCAGTGAAAATGAAATTTGTGTATTCTGTACTTAAAAAAAAATTACTCTTACTTATTACTTCTAAAAACGTCATAATAAATATTTGCTAATTAGTTTTGTCCCGCACTCAACTTTTGAGTGCACTGATGGCTTATTGGTTTACTCAAATAGTATATAAAGTAATAGTGTAATTTTTAACCAATAAAATAAGTCAGTCAGTAAGTCTATAAATTTTCGATTCAATCAAGCATAGCAAACTGGGATGGTTGTAGTTTGTTATATATCTAGTTCCAGTAATTACAATTACTAAGTTAAAATGCAATAATGCCACGCTCTTATTTACATTTGAAACAACAGGCAGGCAGAAGCTCATGCTAATTATCAGGTGGTTGCATTCCTATACAGGTATCCGTCTAGATGGATAGTACTATAATGTCAGTTATTCTGGCGAAAAGTGCGACATCCACGCTGCAACAGTCCCCCTGAGACATCAGTTGTTAAGTCCTATACGCCCAGTAATTACACTACTGCAACATATTATGACTTCTGATATCTCAGGGTGAAATGAGCTTGTTTTACTACACAAAACTAAAAAACACAAAATCGCAGCTGGTATAGGCACACGTTGCACTTATCTTTATGTGAACAATTCGCTCATCGCTCGCTTGAAAAATATTTTTATTAGAATCTAGTCGCAATAATGAAACCCCCGAATGTAATAAAGACTAAAAACTTTTATTATGTTATAAAAAGTATAGATATAAAATATATGTTACATAAATGTAATATAAAAAAATATTGTCTATAAAAGTTGCTTCTGGGTCATATCTTCCCCATATCATGGAATTCTGAAATACGGAAATATCGAATTTTTGGAGACTAAGTACGAGGGTGGATTGAAAAGTACTCCGCCTAACCAAGAAAATAAACACATACTAAATCAGTTATATTTTTATTTTTCTACATAATCACCATCAAGTTCAATACACTTTTGCCACCTCCCCTTCCAAGCATTTAGACCGTTAAAAAAAATGATTCTTCCTTAGAGTCAAAATATGCGTCTACAGCTGCTTTGACCTCGTCGTTTGTCGAAAATCTTTGACCTCCCAAGTGCTTTTTTAGGTTAGGGAACAGAAAGAAGTCTGATGGTGCCAGATCAGGTGAATACGGCGGATGCGGTAACAGTTCAAAGCCACAGTTGTGAATTCCAGCCATTGACTGTACTGACGTGTGAACACGGGCGTTATCTTGATGAAACAGGACTTTTCTTCTGAGCATTCCTCGACGTATTTCTTTTATTTCCTCTCGTAAACGACGTAGTAAGGTGCAGTAGTAATCAGAGTTTATAGTCTGACCCCTTTCAAGATAATCAATCATAATCACACCTTTCGAGTCCCAGAATACTGAAGCCATCACCTTATTTGCCTTTTTAGGGGGTGGTGAACCAGGTCTTCTCCACTGTTTTGATTGTTGTTTTGTTTCCGGTGTACAGTAATGAACCCATGTTTCGTCCATAGTAACAAAACGATTCAAAAAATCATCTGCATCGGCTTGAAATAACTCCAAACAGTCGCGTGAAATAGTCAATCGCGTCCTTTTTTGTTCAACTGAAAGCAGTCGCGGAACCCACCTCGCAGACACCTTGTGGAAACCCAACTCGTTGACAATGATGTTTTGAGTTCGTTCATAAGAGATGCCTATAATCTCTGTTTTCTATCTCTCTAATTTTTAATCTGCGGTCTCCCATTATTAAATCAAGTACTTTTTTAATATTTTCGTCAGTAGTTGACGTCGAAGGCCTTCCAGAGCGGGGTTCATCTTTCACACTCTCTCTACCACGCTTAAATTCTGCTATCCATTTTTTGACGGATGAATATGACAGAGCACAATCGCCTAATGTACTGACCATGTCATCATGGATGGCTTTTGATGATAGCCCCTTCTTATGGAGGTACTTAATGACGGCACGCTGCTCGATTTGCTCCATTCGCGGAAATTATGACCGATTACTTTGTTAATAAATTTATAAAATCACAACTAATTATCGCACACGTTTCGAACTTCACACAATGAACTAGTCTGAACTGAACTAAATAATGTGGGTAGATTTGATTTTTAGAATTGAATGGATCTGTGTTAGGCCGAGTACTTTTCAATCCACCCTCGTATGATCCCGTATTATTACACAAGTTAGGCAAAACATTGTCTTAGAAGGGAGCCCTCGGCGCAGTCACATAACCCGGACCTAGGAATGATCTTTCAAGTATAGTTCTTTGTACATATTTGTTGCTTCATATTCACACAACCAACATGGATGATTTATTACGTCCTGCACTAATTAATTATTTTTAACTATAAAATGCAATACCGTAATTGCGTGCGTTAGTATGCAATATTGAGTTTATTTTAATTTAAAAAAGTTGAAAATAACTACAAACTTATTTGAATACCAATTTACCTTTGCTTTGTGGTAGTCCATAGAAAAACCTTTAACATGGAATTATCCTCGAGGGTATGATTTCTTATACCTTAAACAAAACAGCCTAGCGTGTCTCCAAGCTCTCTCGTTAGATTCGTTTCTTTAATCATTAGTACTTCCATATACTATTCTCTAGCAAGCATCACATATGATAGCATAATTTAGATGCTGAAAATACAGATAAACCTCTATTAACCTTAAATCTGATCAATTAACTGCATACAAACTAAAGCGCAACATATTTTGTTGTAAGCGGTAAAATAAAAATACGTGAGATGATATGTCATATTGATACTTAAGCCAATGCCAGGAATTTAATCAGAATATGTTGTTAACCTTTCGATTAAAAGTTCACGTCCGTTATTGGTATTGTATATCTTATAATTCGTGGCAAACAGAAATCACAGTTGATACCGGTACATCGTAATTTCCGGTCGTAAATCGCCAACAAAAAAAACTTAAATAGGTAACTGGACGCTTAGAATAATATAAGTGTGTGGTTTGAGTAATCACTATTTTGACATATCATAAATTGTGTTTACTTAATCAAATGCTATCTTTGTATTTTATCTGTCTTACGACTATGCGCATACATTTAGAGGTTGTATCCGATCTCACAAAGGATGCCTTCATACTTACTTTCCGTAGATTCGTGTCGCGGCGAGGAAAGCCTGCAGAGGTTTTCTTGGATTCTTCGACAATGGGACAATCTAACGAGGCACCCTTATCTAATTTTGTTCCTAAGTTTTTTCTCCTTATATGCTCCTCATTTTGGCGGTCTCTGGGAGGCAGCGTTGAAATCAGCAAAATTTCATGTCAAATGTGTCATGGGTGTCACACCCATTTAACATCCGAAAAACTATCTACCTTATTTACACAAGTAGAATCAATTTTGAACAGTCGTCCATTATGCCCTCTTTCCTCTTCACCTGATGACTTCCAAGTTCTCACTCCTGAAAACTAACTCATTGGCTGATTCACCGCATTACCATCACCTTCTATAGAAGACTTGAACACTAATCATTTTCAGCGATACGAGCGATTACAACAAAATTCATCATCATTTCTGGCTACGCTAGCAGCGAGAATATATCTCCGAACTTCAACAACGTTGCAAGTGAAAGAAGAATTCTGGTTCGAAAAGTTGGAGATTTGATTCTTTTGAAAGAAGACAATGCGCTTCCCCTCTGCTGGCGTTTTGGGCGAATACAACGACTGGTGGAGGTGGTGTATCCCGGGTAGCCGACGTCCGTACTACAAAGGGATGTGTTCGCCGCCCTGTCGTGTGACTCTGCTTACTTCCTACTGCAGAAGACTTTAGCAACTAAAAGTTTGAAGGCAATTGCCTTTCAACGGGGGGGAAGACGTCTGCGCCTGCTCTTTTTAAAGAGAAATCCTTAACACAACATTTGATCACTATTAAAATTAATAATAAATTTTAACTGTTAACTTCATTTGACATATGTACTCAATTCGTTCTATTCAACGAATCCTACATTCGCCACGATAGCATCAGACGCTCAACATTTGTTATAATTATTGTTAAACCCGGAAATATACGAATATTTAATCGACTCCTTGTTTTGCATTTATGTCCAAGAAGAAACAATATGTCTAAATATCGATTTGATATTAATTTGACAGATTTTATATAATTCTAAAGTACTTTTGACATTGCATTTATAATATTAAAATATTAAAAAAGAGCAACGCTCATATTATTAGTGGTAACGCATTAATTTCCACAATAATAAAAAAGTTTTCTTTTTGACTCAACGGAAATAAAACGAACTAACTAAAGTCCAAGATATTACTATTACTATCTAATTTGTAATGAATGTTTTATTTATCTACATTAAAAACTGTAGTTTTATTTATTATGGATTATAAAAAAAAAACTTTATTTAATTTAAAAAAAATAGTGGGGCAGGAATGGGCATCGTCATTGGTTACAAAAAAATATGACATAAGTTAATTTAGGAAAAGAGTCGTGGTCTCGACTTTGTCTTTTCGACTTGGTCTTGACTAAAATATGACTAACCTTAATATAAAGAGCAATTATTCACTTTTGAGATTACCGAAAGAAAAATAAAATTACGTTGACACCCACCCGTACTGAAGTGTGACGATCCGTGTCATTGGCCACAGTACCAAGTTACTCGATTCGCTCTCAGCTATGTGGGACAAGGACTTCCATCAAGTCAACCTCAAAGGTCGACATTTAACTAATATTCATCGCGTCATTAGTCCAGCATTACCAAATTACCGACATCCATTTTTTAGATCGGCAGCATTAACGCTTTATAGTTCCAGTGAGGAAACTTTGTTGTCCAATAATTTCTTCACTGTAATTATACTCAATAAAGCTTAAAGCCTTATGGCAAAGTTGGTGTCTTAATTATACACTCGGCGTCAAAAAAATCGCACATCCGAAAAAAATAATTTAAATACTATTTTAACACAACAGGCCAATGCCAATGTTGTGGTTTGAGGGTATCAATCGAAAGGTAATTTCATTAGCTTTCAGGAATGTTAATTGAATTTTACTTTTATAACGAGACGAAAGAGAAATTAAAGAAAAAGACAGGGTATGTACAAATTTGCAAATTAATAATTAAAAAAAAAACTTAATAAATACAAAAAAAGTTCTTAAAACCTAGTGTTACCCCCCCTTGCCTTGATAACGGCTTCCATGCGATCTTTCATGGACCTTACAAGGATCGCAACAGCCTCTTGGGGTATATGTTCCCACTCTTCAAGTACCGCATCTTGGAGCTCTTCAAGAGTGGCTGGAGCTGGATCTCGAGCTCGCACGCGCCGTTTTAGGTCATCCCAGAGATGTTCTATTGAGTTAAGGTCTGGACTTCGTGCTGGCCAATGCATAACAGGGATATCGACCTCCTGTAAATAATCCCGTACAATAGCCGCGGTGTGGCAACGAGCATTATCATGCATTAACATGAATCCATCACCGACATAACCAGCATACGGGACCACATGTTCCTCCAGGATTTCAGTAATGTACCGACCAGCATTTAATGACCCTTGCCCACGGCCACCCCGAGTCCGGGAATAGCACACAAGTTCCGTTTTCCCGTCGACGGAAATGCCGCCCCAAAACATACACGAGCCACCCCCGTATTCGACGGATTCTTCGAAGCAGGGTTGTGTGAACCTCTCCCCCTGTCTTTTGTAGACCCTTCTACGTCTGTCATTGCAGAAGAGACAAACCCTCGTCTCATCAGAGAAGAGTACGGTCCGCCACTGTTCTAGAGTCCACTCGCAATGATTGCGAGCAAACTAGGCGATTTCTGCGATGCTGTGCAATAAGTTTTGGACCTTTAGCAGGTTTATGGGCTGTTAAACTCTTTTCGTGTAACCTTCTTCTTATCGTAGAAACACTCACAGATGTTCTCCGAGTTGATCGAAGCTGTTGTTGCAACTCAACAGCATTCGTAAAACGGTTTCGTAAAGATGTCGTAACGATGAAACGGTCATCTCTTTCTGATGTGCACCATTTTCTTCCTGATCCCGGTTTTCTAACATAACCACCAGTCTGCTGAAAACGTTGGAACACCCGTCGAACTGAAAAACGGGACAGGTTCAACTGTCGAGCAACGTCACGCTGCCGCATCCCCGACTGCAATAGGACAATCACTTGAGCGGCTTCTTCAGAGCTGGGGTCCATCTTTACTTGTTCTTACTTGGGTTACTTGTTCACGTGTGTTCACTGCAAAGTCTAAATTACGACTGGCCCATATTTCATCCAGATCGACCCTTTTATACCCTTTTTAGGTGGTGTAACTAGCGTCCTTACTAACGAGCATTTGACAGTGTTTATTTTTGACGCTCTATAATGATAAATGTTTTAATGATTTCATGATTTTTTTATTAATAATGTAAAGCTATTCAAATACCCATTTCAAACATACCAATATTTATATAAATATAATTCGTTTCTAGCCATTACAGCCATTTTTCGCGCAAACTCAGAGAGGTGCGATTTTTGTGACGCTGAGTGTAGATCATAAGGTTTTATCGACAGACAACGATTGAAAATATGAAAGGCTATGCTATATAACCTTCTACACATTTTTAATACGAATTGTTCGTTTATTATATTTATTATAAGTAGTTTATTTTTAGTAATTTCTTATGTGTCAATTAATTTCACAATGTGCATACTTACTCTGAATAATAAGTCATCTCTTGGTATTAAATATTCGCATATTTGTCTTTGTATTCTCTTCCAGAACAGCACTCTATATACTTTGCAAATAATACCTATGACGCATAAACCGCTTGTTATGCTAATATTTCTTTTACTAAATTAACTTACGTCAATTTTTTTTGTTAACAAATTTGCTTTTTGTTAACATTTTTCAGAATTTCCATTCTTTGTCATATTCCGTTATCTTGATCTTTTTTACATAGTTCAGTAGACGGTAAGTACAAACATCAAAATCAAAAGATAAAAATTGACAAATGTTAATTTTTCTTCTTGGTAAAATAATCGCAATTTATTATCGATACAAAACATAAATAAATCAACATAATTTATTCGCGAGGGTAGAAAAATAAAAGGGTTAAAGTCCTTTCTTAGTTGATTGAACCCTATGGTTAAACCAAGTTCATTAACTTTTCTTTGTATTGCCAGTTTCAGTTGTGCGGAGTGTAAGGGTTAACGTTTGGTGACGATCTTTCTGCGGTTAGCGGAGTTTGTTGCCTTTGTAGACATTTGATCCCCGAATTTGCCTTTTTCTGGTATTTTTAATATATTTGCTTAAAATAATTACCTCTCTAGTTCTCCGAGTTGATCGAAGCTGTTGTTGCAACTCAACAGCATTCGTAAAACGGTTTCGTAAAGATGTCGTAACGATGAAACGGTCATCTCTTTCTGATGTGCACCATTTTCTTCCAGATCCCGGTTTTCTAACATAACCACCAGTCTGCTGAAAACGTTGGAACACCCGTCGAACTGAAAAACGGGACAGGTTCAACTGTCGAGCAACGTCACGCTGCCGCATCCCCGACTGCAATAGGGCAATCACTTGAGCGGCTTCTTCAGAGCTGGGGTCCATCTTTACTTGTTCTTACTTGGGTTACTTGTTCACGTGTATTCACTGCAAAGTCTAAATTACGACTGGCCCATATTTCATCCAGATCGACCCTTTTATACCCTTTTTAGGTGGTGTAACTAGCGTCCTTACTAACGAGCATTTGACAGTGTTTATTTTTGACGCTCTATAATGATAAATGTTTTAATGATTTCATGATTTTTTTATCAATAATGTAAAGCTATTCAAATACCCATTTCAAACATACCAATATTTATATAAATATAATTCGTTTCTAGCCATTACAGCCATTTTTCGCGCAAACTCAGAGAGGTGCGATTTTTGTGACGCTGAGTGTAGATCATAAGGTTTTATCGACAGACAACGATTGAAAATATGAAAGGCTATGCTATATAACCTTCTACACATTTTTAATACGAATTGTTCGTTTATTATATTTATTATAAGTAGTTTATTTTTATTAATTTCTTATGTGTCAATTAATTTCACAATGTGCATACTTACTCTGAATAATAAGTCATCTCTTGGTATTAAATATTCGCATATTTGTCTTTGTATTCTCTTCCAGAACAGCACTCTATATACTTTGCAAATAATACCTATGACGCATAAACCGCTTGTTATGCTAATATTTCTTTTACTAAATTAACTTACGTCAATTTTTTTTGTTAACAAATTTGCTTTTTGTTAACATTTTTCAGAATTTCCATTCTTTGTCATATTCCGTTATCTTGATCTTTTTTACATAGTTCAGTAGACGGTAAGTACAAACATCAAAATCAAAAGATAAAAATTGACAAATGTTAATTTTTCTTCTTGGTAAAATAATCGCAATTTATTATCGATACAAAACATAAATAAATCAACATAATTTATTCACGAGGGTAGAAAAATAAAAGGGTTAAAGTCCTTTCTTAGTTGATTGAACCCTATGGTTAAACCAAGTTCATTAACTTTTCTTTGTATTGCCAGTTTCAGTTGTGCGGAGTGTAAGGGTTAACGTTTGGTGACGATCTTTCTGCGGTTAGCGGAGTTTGTTGCCTTTGTAGACATTTGATCCCCGAATTTGCCTTTTTCTGGTATTTTTAATATATTTGCTTAAAATAATTACCTCGTTTGTTTAATTCTCTATTTTTTTATCTATTTTAAAATGTTTAACAGTGACAGATGACTGATATTTTAAAAATTGTTGACATTGTGAAGATTAGGATTTTCAGGCTTTTCAACCCAACATGAAGCATTGGGCTTCTCCAACCGACAGCTATCGTGCATATTAGTCGGACAGATCGTCAACATTTCAGCCTATCACTAGTGCACTGCTGGTTACCGGCCTCCCAATAAATTGCCACAAAATTTAATATTTCTCATTTTGGTGAGATTTTATAGTCGCTTGGGAAACGGGTTGGCAACCGTCGTTTATTTTTTCAGATGTTCCAGGACGAAGCAGCTGCCCATCTCGTGGTTTTTACTTTTCCTCTGTCGACTTTTACGACAACCATGGGATGAGATGAGGTGGTAGATTCTCTTATGCCGCTACCACATGGTAATTAATTAATTCAATATTTTTAATCATTTTTTTTAACGTCAACATTAATTTTAAGCTATTAACTTAATTTTCCTCATTATAGGGAACAATTATCTTTAAACTGAAATATTAATTTTGATACAGTACTAAGGGACATATTTCATACCAACAAAAAACACCTTATAGAATAATATATTATATGGATACTTAAACTTAGTACAGCATCTTCATGCAGTCGTAACGAGCTATAACGATATTGAAGGGACCATATAACTAAATACGCTGTGTCCGGTTGTCGTTATAAACAATATACATTTTTTATATTAATGAATATATAATTTATTATGTATATGCTCTGGTTTGCAAATTAAATGACAAAATCCAGTTAAAAGTATTGCGCACTAATGCCCAGTTCCTTTCCAACTAACATTTCTATTATTGTTTCTTTGCTACGAGTAACGAGGCGTTACGCAGCGCTACACAACATTTTCAAGTCATTTATGAGCTACTAGCGTCCGATTAGTTCTAGGAACGGTTTCGACTTACTATTCGTAGATTATTTAACGAATCGTAATAAAAACGTCTCGTTTTGTTAATACAGGAATCGGTCATAAATCAGTCGTAAAACGTTCAAAGAGCCGTGGTAGCTCAGGGGCTAAGCGCTCGCTTTAAAATTTCATAGTACGCGAGTGACCTGCGTTCGATTCTCGGTGCCGGCACCACTAAAATTGTTAATTGCAATTTTAAGTGCTGATTTACCACGTGCTCGGCGGGGAAGGAAAACATCGTAAGGAAACCTGCATGTCTAAGAAATAAAAAATATTTCGAAGACATGTGAAGTCCGCCAACCCGCATTGGAGCAGCGTGGCGGATTCTTCCTAGCTCCAAAACCCTCTCAGAAATGAGAGGAGGCCTGTGCTCAGCAGTGGGACATTTATAGGCTGAAACTTTACTTTTTTTACTTTTTTAAAACGTTCAAGGTGAAATGGCATGAGGTGCAGGCGAAGTGGGAGAAAGTCCGTTAAGAAGGAAGCTACGGATGTGGTCTTTGCCTAACCCAATGGCAAAGATACGTGACTGTATGAATTTATGTTTTTGTATCATTATACGAAGATAATTTCTTTTTTCTTTTTTCTGTGTGGTGGCGGCTTAGTCGTGTGGTGGCTCGTTAAAAGAATACTACCACTCCATCTCATCCAATGGATCTCGTAAAAGGCGAGTAAGGAATTAAAGTGCACTGTGCACCCAACAGCGCATGGTGGCGATGGGCTCACCACCTATCACACCAAGTGCACTATATTGTTTTGGTGAAACGTGGATTGTGGAGTCATCTGTTTTTGCAGTGAGTGCCCAGTCTCTGACTACCCCTTATGGGATACAGTCGTGATCTGTAGCATATAAAATAATAAAGTTTCCACAAATAATTAGTACTTACAAACTTAACACCGTCAATGCATATATTCAAATGCATCGACGTACACCTCTCCCAAATTTAAGAGAATTGCCACGTTCGCGATTGCTGCAAACAATGTGCCCCTATCAGTGGGATGTTTAAAGGCTGTCACTTTCCTTTCTATTTCTTATGCTTATTCCGCTGTTATCAACGAACGAGCAACGAAATCATCATGACGTTTCACTTAGTTGTTATTATCACTTTTAAAAGAGTTATCTTTTGATGTCCCCCTGTGACCATGGGTGCTGTAAAGTACTGGAAACGTCGGGTTAGAAATACTTTAAAAATTAAACGCGATAAAATCAATAAAATTAGTTTTATTAAATGTGTAATATTCGCGTAAATATAAGAAATCATTGAAGTGTTATCGATCAAATAACTGTTTTCATTCTGGCATTGTTTAACAAAAATGACAATTAATTTCATATAACGTCTTTTTTGTTAAATAATAAATACAGTATAAAAAATATTTATATGACATACACTCGGCGTCAAAAAAATCGCACATACAAAAAAAATAATTTAAATACTATTTTAACACAACAGGCCAATGGCAATGTTGTGGTTTGAGGGTATCATTCAAAAGGTAATTTCATTAGCTTTCAGGAATTTTAATTGAATTTTACATTTATAACGAGACGAAAGAGAAATTAAAGAAAAAGACAGGGTATGTACAAATTTGCAAATTAATAATTGAAAAAAAAACGTAATAAATTCAAAAAAAGTTCTTAATAGGTTTTATGTACAAATTTGCAAATTAATAATTAAAAAAAAAACTTAATAAATACAAAAAAAGTTCTTAAAACCTAGTGTTACCCCCCCTTGCCTTGATAACGGCTTCCATGCGATCTTTCATGGACCTTACAAGGATCGCAACAGCCTCTTGGGGTATTTGTTCCCACTCTTCAAGTACCGCATCTTGGAGCTCTTGAAGAGTGGCTGGAGCTGGATCTCGAACTCGCACGCGCCGTTTTAGGTCATCCCTGAGAGATGTTCTATTGGGTTAAGGTCTGGACTTCGTGCTGGCCAATGCATAACAGGGATATCGACCTCCTGTAAATAATCCCGTACAATAGCCGCGGTGTGGCAACGAGCATTATCATGCATTAACATGAATCCATCACCGACATAACCAGCATACGGGACCACATGTTCCTCCAGGATTTCAGTAATGTACCGACCAGCATTTAATGACCCTTGCCCACGGCCACCCCGAGTCCGGGAAACGCACACAAGTTCCGTTTTCCCGTCGACGGAAATGCCGCCCCAAAACATACACGAGCCACCCCCGTATTCGACGGATTCTTCGAAGCAGGGTTGTGTGAACCTCTCCCCCTGTCTTCTGTAGACCCTTCTACGTCTGTCATTGCAGAAGAGACAGACCCTCGTCTCATCAGAGAAGAGTACGGTCCACCACTGTTCTAGAGTCCACTCGCAATGATCGCGAGCAAACTCTAGGCGATCTCTGCGAAGCTGTGCAGTAAGTTTTGGACCTTTAGCAGGTTTATGGGCTGTTAAACTCTTTTCGTGTAACCTTCTTCTTATCGTAGAAACACTCACAGATGTTCTCCGAGTTGATCGAAGCTGTTGTTGCAACTCAACAGCATTCGTAAAACGGTTTCGTAAAGATGTCGTAACGATGAAACGGTCATCTCTTTCTGATGTGCACCGTTTTCTTCCAGATCCTGGTTTTCTAACATAACCACCAGTCTGCTGAAAACGTTGGAACACCCGTCGAACTGAAAAACGGGACAGGTTCAACTGTCGAGCAACGTGACACTGCCGCATCCCCGACTGCAATAGGGCAATCACTTGAGCGGCTTCTTCAGAGCTGGTGTCCATCTGTACTTGTTCTTACTTGGGTTACTTGTTCACGTGTGTTCACTGCAAAGTCTAAATTACGACTGGCCCATATTTCATCCAGATCGACCATTTTATACCCTTTTTAGGTGGTGTAACTAGCGTCCTTACTAACAAACACACACTAACAAACAAACATTCTGAATAGTAATTTATGACCAGGCACCGTAATAAATAGCAGTTTTCACTTGAAATCACAGACAGACACACTTTAATTTTATTATTGGTATAGATGTATTTGATTAATATATAATACTTCTCCGTCAGAGGAATCTAGTTACGAAGCGGTGGTAGACTGTAAAAAAATATGTTTGACAATGTCAATTTATATTTGTTATTTCGAAAAGTAAATAATTTTAATTTATTTTCACCCGCAGTGACAATAATAATACAAAAATTCCTATAGAAATTGCTCGGATCTGTTCGGTCTACCTGTTACACTGGCGTTTGTTTATTGAAGGTCACTAATCCATGCCCTTATTTTGCAATTACAAATGCAATGATTCGTAAAATGAGGAACAGTTTCTAAAATTCAAATCATATTTGTGACATCGTTATTATCATCGCCGCCTTCCTTACAATTAAAGCGCGGGCGCGGGAGCCCTAGTGTTAGAGGTTGTGTTGTAATTGTCTCCCTGTCCCTGACACTGCATCCTGACCGATTTTATAGCATGAGCGCTACATTGGTCGCGGATAGGTTAGGTCATATGTGTTTCAGTGTTTGCGCATACACTTTAACACTATAATATCTGCTGGTCATTTGATAGCTTCTGACAGTTTTCTGAAATAGTTGCCGTGGTCGAAAGTCTGCCAGAATGATATCAATGAAATTATTAATTTATATCTTTGTGTATAAAAACACGCCAATAAAGCAAAACAATTTGCACATTTATTTCTAATACGTCTGTTGGAACTAATATTAAAATCTTTTGCACGTTAAGATTATTATTAAATCAAGTCGTCGGTCAATTAATTATAAATGCTTAGTCGATTCATCACCTGTTTCTTCGGTTTTCGATTTTTTACATTTAGTTTTTATAAGCAATATAATGTTTATTTCACCTTGAGCGTGACCTACAACATCTAAGTATTATACGGATTATTATATATATATATATATATTTAAGCGCTGTGAAGAAACGTTACTTTTTAGTATATCAGAATTTATTCGCTAGTGCTTTCGTACTTTTTACAAAGTGGTGACTGAGCAATACAACTAAATCTATACTTGTTGTATCAAGGCACAAATGCGTTGTCACGAATGACTAAAATGGAATGCTCGTTTTATTTAAACAATGCCCCTTTAGTGCGTTTTACTGAAATATTTTATAGGCACAACACAACCAGACCAGAAAACTAACGATTTTTGTTTTTGCACAAAATGTTGGCGATTCGAACCCAGGAAGCATGGCGTAGTGCTCAGGTACTCTGACCAGTAGGCCAAACGGTCGTCAATTTTACACTGTACTCAGTGAGAGCGTGGTCTTTCTCCGGTTGAGCCGACCCACTAATTCTGCAGCTATAACATGCGGCTGCCACGTATGCTTTTTTATACCAGTACAATGTGAAACTTGTTAATGCCTTTTATTTCAATTTTTAAACCAACAATTGTACAAATAAAGTACACTAGCTGTAAAATATCATTCTTATGTTTATTACATCACTATGTTTTACTAAATATGTTTTCACATAATTGCTTGACAGCAGAATAACTGGCACTGCGGAGGTACGTACCTAGGCGGATTCCTGCATAAGAATCCTTCCACTAGTAATATAATGTAGGTGTCTTCCAGAAAATAATTATTAGGCTATTACTTAACTATGCAACCATTAATTTATTAAAAAAATAAATAAGAAACAAGTGAAAGTTTCGTTGTCTTTGTCGGTCTTCCGTTTTCGTTGTCTGAAAACTCGATAAAAACTTTTGGAAATTAAGCCGAATAAACCTGAGAAATCGTTTTTTTTTGCTGTCCTTGCCGATTTCGACCACGGCGACAACTTCCGAATATAGTCGGGAGCTATCAACTGCGCAGGACATATTATAATGCCACAAGTGTACGCGCATACACAGAGGTACTCACTCGGCCCAACCTAGCCGTGCCTGATATAACACTCTTGCGATAAGATCGGAGGTAGTGTAAGAACAACGAGGACAATCACAACACAACCAGACCCGAAAACCAACAACTTGTGTTTTAGCACAAATGTTAGCTCCGGCTGGGATACGAACCCAGGCGTTGTAGAAGTTACGCGATCGTCTAAGTGAAATTATAAGATGAGGCCAAGTAGTGAGTGCAGCAAAAAAATTAAGATGTAGTCCGCGAACATCAACATCTTTAAAGTTACGCTATACAATCTTTTTTTAAGAAAGTTGGTTACCGGTTACACACATGTACCTACGTGCTTACGTAAATTGCTACAGGTAAATAGTTAATAACAGTCTCGTGCATGCAGAACACCCTGCTTTTACCCCTCATGCGTATCGCTTGTGATATGGTGCTTACTGTCATTCCTCAGTGATCAAGTGTGACGAACGAAGTCGGCGTCCTCATCTAGCTTTGCATAAACCATGTTTGCGCAACGCGATGTGAAAGTCGCGTGTTCATTTGCCAACCTAAATGAATTTTAAACGTCAAGGTAAAATCGATTTTACGTCTAGCGTTATAAGTCTTGAGTTTGGCTAGGGTTCGAAAATATTACGACAGCACCATACCGGCGACAGTCGAATTCGAGCCGCAGAATCGTCACCTTTCTGTGTCACCAAAGTTGTATTCACTCATCCACGAGTGAGAGTATAACTAATGCAAATTATTTGTCTTAAATAAATCATGATTTAATTTGTGGTAAGATCGTAAATCCTTTTTTCTATTATATGTACTTATATATAATATTATAACTATTTACCTCTTACTCATTACGATATCTCCGAAACTACAAGACCCACTAAAACGGATTTTAGGAACATTTACTCCTAAATGGATAAATGGGCTGGCGCTGAATGATAACTTTAGTACGAAGACGGGACGGGTCAGCTAGTATTATATAAATAGATCTAAAATGTAATGAAACTAATTTTACGGATTTTATCGCGTTTAATTTTTACTACTTATAACCCGACCCGTGACCATGAGTGCTGTAAAAGCACTCGAAACGTCGGTGTGTAGTGTTTGCGTAAATATAAGAAATTGTTATGTAGATCTAAAATGAGAAAAAAATCTTTAGTACCCTTAAGCTGCTATTTCTCAAGTAGTGCTAGTACAAGTTTGGCTATTCGCCCATAAACATTAAATGATCACCTTTAAAACATTATAAAACCATATTATATGTTAGGTTCTCGTTAGCATTTCAGCTTATTATTTTGTTGGCTACTTTTTTATTGAAGAACGTGACGAGACGAGCGTAACGTTAACCTGGTGGTAAGCAACGACTGCCCATAACGAATGCTATATCACCCAACATTTTGTTGTGACATTAAACTGCGCCCGTCCTCCTGATATATCAGTTCTTTCTCATATGCCCAGTGATTATATTAGCTCTCAGCGCCATTCAGACCGAAACAGTAATGCTTTCACACCATTACTTGACGGCAGAATAACTAAATAAGCAGAATAACAGAATAACCTTAGGTACCAACACCTATCTAGAAAAATTGCTGCATAAGAATCCTCCCACCAATAAAAAATAAACACATAAAACAGTTTCAGTTTTTTATTAAAAAGGTGTCATTGTCACTCCTTTTTAACCCTAGAAAGGTAACCTACGTCCAATCGACGTGAGTTCGCGTCTTTCGCCTTAGCTCAGTTAACTCCCAGGGGTCCTCAGGAGAGACAGGTATCCTTAAAGCACTATTTATGGAGTTACAGGCATAGCGCACGTTAGTCATATGACGTGTGGTTATCTTTTGTGGATGTTTCGAGCGTTGTTGCCTATAATATTTTCGTTACATTTATTTGAATTTTTTTTAAGTATTTTAAGTATTATACGTATGTGATCCATATTTTACTTCTAGGCATCCATCATGTTGTAGAGATTACAAAATATGCGTTCGTGAGTACAACCATGTTTTACTATGACGTGATGTTTACTTTATTGCCATATAAAGCCTATCCAAATACAATCGCCTATGTTCACTCGTCATGTAAAGAAGAAGAATGCACGATACGTCCTAGTATTTCATGACAAACATTTTATCGTCACATGGTATTTAGAACATTACGTTTTTTACTGCTATAACATCACATCTTAACAAGAATAACCTCTAAGACGCGTGATTTCATAAAAGAACTGAGCAATAGTCTGATGTCTCCTTGGATGTCGATGACACAAGAAACGTTGCCGTTGTTAAGAATTTGGAAGAGGACATAAGTAGTATGCTATCAAAAAGAGTTTTCTATACAAGACGAATATGTCTTTTAAATAAAAAGGTAGGTACAGCGCATTTAGTCTGCCAAAACCAAAATAAAAATACAGTGCATTTGAGACTAGTGCAATAATCGCATGTGTGAAAAACGCAAAATTAGTGTTTGTCTTTAGTGTTTATGCCTAAAGGTAACAATATTTTTTTTATTAAAAGTTAAGACCTTTTAACTACGAAAACATGTTTTATAGTAGATCGTTTCGAAGATTATAGTTCTGAGCAAGAGATCTGAATTCATATTATATTTTGGAAGCAGCATTTGTATTGTTTGAAGTCATTTCTATTTTTAACAATATTAATATATGCAAATTTTAATAGTTTTGTTTCATTAATATGATAATCAGACATTTTTTTTATTTCATAAAAGAGACGGAACGAGCAAAACGTTCACCTGATGGTAAGTACAACGTCTGCCCATAACAAATGCTGTGTCACCCATTTCTGTGTGACACCATACTGTGCCCGTGAGACATCAGTTCTAAAGTCTCGTATGCCCATTGATTACGCTAGCTCTAAGTGCCCTTCAAACCAAAACACAGTAATGTTTGCACACTACTGCTTCACGGCCGAATAACTGGCCCTGGGGTGGTATTTACCAAGACGGATTCCTGCATAGAAATCCTACCACCAAATATATTTAATTATATAAATATATTTATAATTTTTATACTTTGTGGACAACAATCTCACATATAACACCTTCCGCAGACTTCTTTTTTCTTCTTCTCTGGCAGATGTTAGCAGGTCTACCTTCGAGTTATTCATTCTCACTTAGGTACTTTTGTTTGGCATCCTTTACACTTTATTACATGTCACAAATGTGAAATGAAAAAAAAAGGAAATTTGGGGTAGGAATTGTTCTCGCAACCTTAAGACTATTAACTTTAAATATTAATAACTCTAACTGGCTTCGCATGAAGTTCTACCTACATTCTAGGGTTTAACAGGTCTGTATACGTGTGTTAGGTTCATAATTACATTTATACTTTAGTTCTCTACTTCTTGAATAACTTATTAACTGAAATCTTAATCATAATCATAATCTGTTTTAAATAAATTTGATTTTAAAAAAAAGGATATCAAAATTAGATACACTAACAGTATTAGTACCGACCATCGCCCGCATGAATCGCGTGCAGTATTGCACAACCATAGTCGTCGGAAAGCCGCCCGCTTTATAACCGGACAAATATCCGGGTTACCCAGTTACTTGTTCGTCGCGGAGTATGTAATAAAAACGCCTCTTACTTAACATCAATATAAGAGTAATGATAATAAAGATTGACTTAAATGTTTCGTATATTTATTTTATTAGGTAGATCTACGAGATAGACTCTTGCAGATTAGATCGTTTTGTGGTTTCTGTACATTTATGCAATAAAAAGTAAAGTAACAGCTATGTAAGTCCCACGGCACAGATTTCATTTCATTTCATTTTTTGAGAAGCTACGGAGCAGCCACGCTGCCCTAATACGGAATGACTGACTTTAAGAGTTACATAAAATTTAAAGCATAAGCTTAAAATAATTTTAAAACTAACGTATGGAGTTACGATGCTCGTATTTCCCTTACGTATACTTCAAGTTGATTATGTCCCAGTTTTTACGTAAAAGACAGGTGAAGTCGTTTGCTGCAAAGTAACTGCGTTTGCTGAATCTTTGAAGATTCGAAAGCAAAGTAATTTTAGACACATGATTAAAATCAAACGACTAAAAACGTATTTGTAAATTATTAACAAAGAAAAATTGTTACGGTCACTACCACCAAGTCGTTGTTATCACAGAGTATATGTTGTCATCCTCTCCGTCATAATCATTGTTTAATTTAAAAATCGTTACTTAGAGCGGATTACACCGTTGAAAATAAATGCGATCAGTTCGAGCTAAACGAAGTTTAAGCGTTAAACTAAGTTCAATGTTAGTTTGTATTTCATCAACATCGAATGAACGCAGTGAAAAGTAAACGCGGTTCAAATTCTGAACGCGTTTAAAGAACTGTCATTGTCAATTGCACAACTTTGTAAACCCAAAAATTATTTTAATTTCGCATTGTTTATTGTTTGCGTATCTACATATGTGACCTATGTATAAAAACAAGCTATTTGATTTCGCAAAATACGAAATACCTCGAGTTTGTTTTAGATTGTGACGATATTTCATGTAAACTTCGTTTTCCTAAGCGCGATCAAAATGGAGCTGGTGCAGTCGGTTAGACGAAAACCGAGAACAAATTATACATTTAAACTCAGTTAAGTAAAACGTTGTTTAATTAAACTTAGTTTCCAAAGCGAACTGTGAAATCGGTTGTCAGTCTCGTTCCAATCAGAACAGAAATACACGCCTTGACTTTCCTATATATCATAATAGTAAATATGGTACACAGTGAAGTACCCACAGAAGTAAAATTCTGGAAAATAGATCAGATTGTTAATTCGCATTGATAGTTGTTCGTGGCTCATCCTATAATTAAACATTCTGTAGTTTGATATCCTAGCTCTACCCCGCTGCGGTAGTCGGACTGGTGGTAGGATTCCTATGCAGGAATACGTCTAAGTATGTACGATCCTAGAGCCAGTTATGCTGGCGTAAAGAAGTAGTGTGCAAACATACTGTGTTACGGTTTGAGGAGCACTAAGAGTACTAATCACTGGGTATATGAGACTTGGGAACTAATGTCTCAGGGTGGCGAGCACAGTGTGGTATCACACAGAAATATTCTGGAAGACACAGCATTTGTTATTAGACGTTGCACTTTCTTAGGTGAACGTTTCGCTAGTTTCGTCACTATATCCAATAAAAAAATAATATTACATTTATTTATATTCATATCTTCTGAACCCTGTAAGATATCAAAATGGAATATACACGAAAATTTAAGTTAAAACTCCTGTTTTAATCCCTAACATTTTTATTGAAATCCGTCGTGCCGTTTCGGACAAACCTATTCGAGATAAACTTTCAGACTGACAGACAAAAATTAAGAAAGAAAGAAAGAAAAATCATTTATTTGCTTTAAGCAGACGTACACAAAAGTAATACATAATAAAAAAATTAAAATAGCAGTACAAAAAATAAAAAAAAGAGAGAGAGAACTTAAAACACAAATAATACTAAAAATAAAAGTATGGAAATTGTACGCCGTACTCCTAGCAAACGAGGTTGACAATTCAGCAGAAAATTCTAAAAACTGTCTTTTAAGATCATCCTCATCGAATAAATAGCAGTTTCCACTTAAATCCTTAAAACACTTAAATCCTAACATTTATTTCAAAATCACAGACACTTAAATTTAATTATTGGGATAGATTTTCCTTATATTTCATACAGCACTAGAGGCCAATCTTACTGATATAATAAAGTGCTCATCAAGTTTATAAAACGCATTAATTAATCTTAAAGACTTTTCTGACCATAGCACATTCTCGGTGATACAGATGGGTTTCTATTCTTGGTTTTGACGATACCGGTCGAACTAGTTTCAGCAAAACAACTCGCTGACTGACATCAGTTATATGGTTGGAAAACAACTTCAGCTATTTGTTTTTAGACTGCCTGAACATACTTGTAATCTATGTGTTTTTGTTTATTTTTGTCGATATGGTTTTTTGTTTTTTTTAAACTCGTATATTTACGACCGGGCTAGGAAATAAAAAGCCTTCGTATCTAAATGTAAGTACCAATTTTTTTTGTCACTTAAAGTCAAAATTTTTGAATCAGCCAATACACCTTTTTTATAGTCTTCGCTTGGAAGATATATACCTGTACGTGAGGTATGTCGATAATAACCCAGGAGACGATTAAGTATAATTAATGTACGCGTGAAGTGTACACCTAATTTTTTGAGCATACAAGTTGAAATTTATAAAACTGGGTAGATCTATACGTTTGTTTGGAGTTTATACTGGTATAACTATGCAAGAATCCGTCTAGGAAGGTACTGCAGTGCCAGTTATTAATTTTGATACGATAGTATGTAAACATTACTGTGTTTCGGTCTGTCCATCTCCTATCAAATAGGCCTTAGTTAATGTAAGCGGTGGTAGACTCGCCATTAATTTCATAGTAGTTTCAAAATTAATTCAACCCTCGGTGTCGGCACAGTGAAGGGAAGCATCGTGAGGAAACACGAATGAGGGGTACAAAAAAATATTTCAAGAAATTTTAAAGTCCCCGAATTCGTAATGGAGGAACGCGGTTAACAATTTCGACAATTCCTTACACTTTCAAAAGCTAGAAGAGACCTGAACCCATTCTAACCCTTTCAAAGATAAGAGATGACCTATATCTAGTAGTGGGACAATTATAGACGATTACTTTACATTTTCCATTACGCTGTTTGCAATGCTTTCTCTACGTCAAATGGAAAATCCTATTTTATTAACAGAAAATCTGTATTAATTTTAGAATTAGTGTAATCATTGGGCATGTGAGACTTAGAACTGATGTTTCAGGGTGACGGGCGCAGTGTAGTGCGACACAGATTTTGTTTCCCGACGTTTCACTAATCATCAGCTGAAGGTTTTGCCCGTCTCGTCACTTTGTCCAATAAAAAATGCATAGTCTCGGCCGGGGAAGGTCGTCGCTTTCGCACAATACCAATGTAAAATTGCAGCATAATACTGCTACTTTTCTCTTTTTATTTGAATGGAAGTAAGTATTCAACTGAATAGTAAGTACCCGTGATGATGTCCTACTGGCCGATTATCAACGACGACGACAACTTCCGAATACTGTTGAAAGCTAACAATTGCGACGAAAATATTAAAGTGCCACAAGCGTACGCGTGAACATGGATGCAGTTTTTCCAATCTACCTGCGCCCGATGTAAAGCTCGTGATATAAAATCAGAGGTAGGCTAGGGTGCAGTGAACCCATAACAGTTTCGAGGGCACCCTGAATTTTGTGTTTGAAAGCTACGTGTAGCAACATCACTATGCTCTTCATCGAGAGGCATCCGTTTTAAACTCTCATATTCCCAGTTATGAAATTTGCTCCATACATACATACATACAGTCACGCCTTTTTTCCCATATAAAGGGTAGGCAGAGGCTACATACGTAACCCACTTTTCGCCCCCGCGAGAAACGAGACGGGTGGCCAACCACGTCGCCACCATTTTGTAGTAGTCAAAAAAAATATGTTTACTCCCCATTGCGTTCCCACGAGCAGTATAGTGACAACATTGCGTGATATGGTGTTGTTCTGCACGAATAAAGACATTCCGTATAATACCTTAGTCGTCTTATGACACCTCGGTAAGAAAGAGGTAGATGCTATTCTACTATTTTTTTTATCGTATAAAGTGACGAAACGAGCAATACGTTCACCTGATGGTAAGTGCAACGTCCGCCCACAACATATGCTGTGTCACCCAGAATATTTCTGTGTGACACCACAGTGCGCTCATCACCCTGAGACATAAGTTCTTAAGTCTCATATGCCCAGTGATTACGTTAGCTCACAGTGCCCTTCAAACCGAAACACGGTAATGTTTGCACACTACTACTTCACGGAAGAATAACTGGCCCTGGGGTGGTACCTACCTAGATGGATTTCTGCAAAGGAATCCTACCACCACGCCGGACATCTATCAGATTCTAAAATTTACAGTGTCCAACGACTTCTTGTTTTCCACTAAGGCGAAAAATGGGCTACGTGTGTGGCCCCTGCCTACCCTTATGTATGTAAATTCTAGAAGTATTATTTTGAAAATACACTGCATTACCAAATTAAACATACTACAGCGTAATTGTCCTAAAAGACTGACAACTTAAAGATATTATGTTTGCTTCACAGCAGGTTTTTTAACAACCTGTCATGGAAACTGGCAGTTTAAAATTACATCTAACTAATTTGATGATAATGTTTGACATTGGATTTTAAGTAATCAAATTGAAGTTTAAAGAAAAAACTACTTGAATTACATTTAATATGGTTTGACTCGTAACATCAAAACAATCGAAATATCAACTAACTCTATAAAATAAAATTAAAATCAAGTCATCATCATCATTTCAGTTTATCACTAGTCAGTCCACTGCTGAACATAGGCCTCCCCCATAGATTGCCAAAAAAGTTTGTTGCTCTAATTTTGAGGCAATTTAGCCATAGTTGCCGCGCTTGGCAGGTTGGCAACCGCAGTTTATTTATTCAGATGTTTCAGGAAGATGCCGCTGCCTATGTCACATCAACCACGTAAGGGTGAAATTCTTCCGTGTCGTTCGATGGAAAATAGTCATAGAAAAATAAGTGAATGTAACTGAAAATGACTTCTTGTCTTGTGTTGTCATGATCGCCAACAAAGTGATGTTCACTCATCATATAATTATTTAATCAAAACGCGACTTCAGCGCAGCTCCAAACACGCTTATGCTAATTTATTTTCATGATTTTCTCATGTATCCCGTTATCGGAACTTGACCAAAATTCTATGGGCCCTCCCTTTCTTTGAAAAAAATTATCATCAAAAATAAACTAATAACTTCAAAAACTGGCCGAAATACATAAAAAAAATACAAAAAATATATACAGACAAATTGAGAACCTCCTACTTTTTCTAGGTCGTTTAAAAAACATTAGTATTATACCGAAACCTTGTTAGACTAGCTGTGCCCCGCGGTTTCATCCGCGTAAAAAGCCATCGATGATATACATATATACTTCCCTATTTGTATCGAATTTTGGGGTTTTAATTTTTTTGCGCGGAACCCTATTTTTTTTCTAAAATAAAATAGCCTAAGTTACCCGCTACCTGTCAGTGAAAGTCTCGTCATAATCGGTCTAGCCGTTTCGGAGATTAGCCGGAACGAACAGGCAGACAGACACAAAAACTTTAAGCATTGAGTAAAAAGCTGTTATCTTCTTATTACAAAAAGAAACTTAATTTTTTTTAGTATCGGTGACTACGGTAGTATTATTTGATGACTTTCTATTAAAGTCGTTTAAGAATTTTAATATCGTAATTAAGTAAACGACCATGAAGTTTTCGATTGACCTGTTTGACTTTTTGGATATCACCGAATTTTAAGTGACAACATAAAATAAAAATACCGGAGACTGATCCAACCTCATTTTTAATTAAACATTTTAAAATAATAAATTTTGTGTTGTGTTATAACAGTTTAAATCAATTTATAGAGATATTCTCGCTTCTAAATAATTCAAATAGCCGATAGATATCCGGCAGATTATACGGTAAAATGCATGACATCATTTAATGAAGCTAAATAATTCTTCAATAATTAGTTCGACAAACGGAACAGTCTTAAGAATCATACGGCCTTCGATAGCTGGCGGAATAACCATTAAATTTTGGCAGATGAAGGTGCCAAAGGAAGGAATGAAAGGTAGCGCTAGCCGCCAGATAAAAAATATGAATTAATTAAAGTGTTTTCTTGATGTGAGGCTATTCAAATTAGCATATAAGTGTAATGTAATTGTGATAGACGCATTTGAAGACCGCCGAATCGCTTGACCTTGACATGTCGGGCATATATAAAGCACTATCTCATGACGCGATTCGTTCAATACCTTTGTCGCCTCTTACGACACCTCGGTAGGAAAGAGCTAGGTGCTCTGCCAGACATCTATAGGCTAATTTATTAAAACCCACTAAAATATTTCACAAAGCTAAAGGAATTGCCACATTTAACAAGGGTATTGGCGTTCGCAATACCCGACGCTTAATCACCTTCTACGTTGTGGCCGCTTACCGGGTAAGTAATCGTAATTTCCTTATCGACGGCGATTCAAGACGAGGTTTCGACCTCCTCGAAGGGTCCATTGGATCTTTGCGTGAACATTCCTTACTTGCGGCCCTCTGCTCGCGAGTACTACACATACAAAAAAAACGCTAGGTAGTATAAATCTGGGATATTTTTATTATAATAATAATAATTTATTAAACCAAAAGACTTTACATAATGATGAAATATACATAGAACAATTTTACAAAAAAATTGATTTAATCAAATCCTAATATATTACATTACATGTCTTTAGCAGTCGTGTTAGGTTTAGGCCACAGGCCTGTGTAACAGCTGCTAAGCTTTCCTTGATTTTAAATAACAATTAATAATTAATATTAAACACAAAAGAATGTAAAATTGTAAAGAAACGAAAATTTGGGTAAAAGCAAAAAAAAATAAGATTTGGTCCGACATTTCATCGCTTAACTAGTACGGAGACTTTTGGCGTCAACACGAAAAGTAATGGTAGTGTTTTAATTTGAAGTTTGTAATTTCTATAAATATTTTGAGTTTTGATGTCAAATATTGATAGTTTATTATGCAGCAAGTGCTTGTGAAAGGACAGTGACAGGAAAATTCAATCTAAGACCAGAATTGTATTTTTCGTTTTGTCTCCATCAGGCAAGCAAATCTTCTATTAATCTACTTTCATTTTACTGTTGATCGTCATTTTGAATTATCTATTGTCACTCTCGTGACTGACTTGACATTGGCAGAATTCTATTGAAAGTTGCCAGAATTAAAAGAAGAAGAACTAGTATGAATGTATTGAAACTGTTAGAAGTGTGAACAAGTGCGAAGTAAGAGCGATTTTATTTTAAATATTATTTTTATAGAAATATATTACATTTAAGTGTTACAAGAAACATGTCCATTGGGTTAGCGTGTACATGGTTATAAAACTGCTTATTCTTTGAACGAGGTAAGGGCCTAAAAAACACACTTGTTTGTGTGCATATGGTGAAGAAAATTTATCTGGTAGTAAAATGCGATCTTTTCTTCTTGTATTTTTATACAATTTTCAGTTGCACTTAAAATGAGCATGAGCCCATACCATACCAAGTACACATTTTATAATAAATAGCTGCCGAACAGAAACCAATTTCACATCACAGAACAACTGTACTGTAGGGAATCTAAAAGGCTTAGAAAGCATAACCTTTAATATTGCCGCCATCTTTTTGAGGTCTCAAGATTTTCCTGGTATTGGCTGGTATTTGACATTTGCTACACCTACGGAATTAAGCGGAGTGATGGATTTCCTAACATTGCCGGAACAAACTTGTGGGTGAAATCGAATTTTATTAGACAAAATCTCCATATTGCGTGACTAAAGTTAGTCCCGTTCAACCCTAAGAAGACACAGGTTTGCGCGTTTACCGCTAAAAAGAAACACTTTGTCGTTGTTCCCTCGCTTTGAGAATACTCCCCTCGCTGCTTCGACTAGTATCGGAATTCTTGGCGATGACATATCGAGTGACGTTCAGTTCGACGGTCATCTGAAAGGGAAGGCCAAAATGGGTTTCAAAAAGCTTGGCGTGCTCAGTAGAGCGGGACAGTATATCACGCCGAACCATCGCTTGCGACTTTATAAGGCGCAGTTTCGGCTGCACATGGAATACTGTTCTCATATCTGAGCGGGGGCTCTCCAGTGCCAGCTCATTCCATTTGATCGAATCCAACGTGAGCGGCTCGAATTCTTTCCTCGATCATCTCGATCAGCTCGATCTACTGTCTTTGAATTTTATATCTATCGTGTTTACCATGGGGAGTATTCCGAGGAGTTGTTCGGATTAATTCCTGCTGCTAAATTCCACCATCGCACACAGCGATTGCGGCACAGCACAAAATTTCAACGGCACCACCTGGATGACTGGCATTCCACCACTGTGCGCTTTTTCTTACAACCACTTTGTGGAATCTGTTGCCACCAGCGATTTTTCCAGACCGATACGACCTAGGGACCTTCAAGAAAGGGCCTACTCTTTTCACAAAGGCTGTCAACGCACACGGAATTCTTCTGGTATTGATGTTCATGGGCGGAGGTGGTCACTTACCATCAGGTGAGCCGCTTACTCGTTTGCAAAAAAAAATTGACACGCCAAAGACTAATTAATTTGGCGTTTTCTTGTAAAATATATTTAATTAATCAAAGTATTTACCATTGTTATCTATGCACTTTTGCCATCTCATAGGCAGTTCATTAATCCCTTTACAAAAAAAAACATGAGGGCGACAATCAATAAACTCTCTGAAGGCGGTTCGGACTGCCACATCGGAGATTAATTTTTTTCCTTGTAAGAAGTTAGCCAAATTCCGAAAAAAATGGTAATCTGTTGGAGCAAGGTCCGGGGTGTACGGTGGATGTCGCAGACATTCCAATTGTAGCTCCTCTTTTGCGATTAGCGGCCATCTGTCGCGCAGCGACAGGTCTAGCGTTGTCCTGAAGCAGCAATGGCCTAGAGCGATTGACCAGCATCGGTTGTTTAGCAGCTAGTTTTTCCATTATCGTTTGCAGTTGCTGACAGCTGAAAGCTGTAGTGAACGACACCGGCACTAATCCACCAAACACTAATTTTAGCCTACCATAGTCCACTGTTGAACATAGGCCTCCACTAAACACTCACAAGTAACTTTTTCTGAGTAAATTTTCGCTTGGGGCAGGATTTGGCTGGTTTTCCAGAGTTAACCTATTATATTAGCGCGACGAGCGCTTCCGATTATAATACAAGATCCACTTTTCATCACAGGTAATGACCGGATTTAAAATCCCTTTATTATTGTGCCCATTGATCAATGTAACGCAGCAGTAGACGCGTGTTTGCTGGTTTGTTTCACTCAACTTATGAGTTACCCATCATTCAAGCTTTTTTACTTTCCCTGTTTGCTTCAAGCGCATTATTAAAACAGTTTTATCACTCACAGCGAAGCCTGCAGCTACTTCAGTTAAGTTTGCGATGGATCCGCTTTCACGATAGCCTTTAATTGTTCATTATCCACTTTGGTCTCGGGCTGTCCACGGGGCTTGTTCTGAAGGTCGAAATTTCCAGAACAAAACGTACCGTGTTTTCTTTTGCGACACCAGCGCCATACACATCGTTAATCCTTCGAGCTGTTTCTGCAGCACTGGTGCCAAAGTAGAATCATATGTACGGACCTAATAATAGACAACAATATTTTTTGACAAACGCAGTGTTTTATTATGTTTTCATGCTTCGCGTATCACAGGCTCCATGACGCGTCACACTAAACTGAGCATGACGGGTATTAAATGCAAATATCACACTGTGAATTAATAATAAAATTAAGTATATTGTTTTTATAGTATAAAATGACGTATTTTATAAAATTATGATATTCGCTCAAATAAAAATGAGGTAAGTTACGGCGAAGCCAAATAGTAAATAGATTTTTTGGACCTAGACAGGTTTTAGTTTTTCAAACTAAAGCTTGTTTTTCATTACCTAGCAAATATATTTTATATTTATCCTTATCATGTTTACTTCTACGATAATAACGTTAACAATAATAATATGAATAAAACTTTCACGTCCAATATCTCTGAGTCTGAAAAGCAATAACTCGCAGAGAAACATCGAGTATAACCTGGTTGTAGGATTCCTATGCAGGAATGCGACCAGGTACCACCGCAGTGCCAGTTATCCTGCCATCAAGCAGTTGTGTGTAAACACCATTATTTGTTGGTTAAAAGGGTACTGAATCCATTGTAATTACATGGAATACGCGACTTAGGAACCGACGTCTCATGGTGAGGGGCCGTCCATTAATTACGTTAGGCGTTTAGGCGGAGGTTCATGTCGAGCCGAATCTCACCCAAATCTCACGTAGGGGAGAGGGGGGGCTCGTCAAATATAACATAATATTTTTTTCCGCAAGAAATTATTGTGGCGAGAGAATTTAGTTATGTATAATATGTTTCTGTAATAAATTATTTGTAAATCATGCACAATAATATCTATCGCGATTATGCGAACACCAAAATGCACAGTAGCCCCTCGATTTGATGGATAATTTTGTCACTGTAACTCTAGACGTTCTTAGTAGTCTTAAACACTAGCCTAACTAGTCTTAAACAAAAATAATTAATCAAATTATGTTTTTTTAATAAATCTAACGGCATCAAGCCCAGATTAACGTATTTACACTAAAAATACGTATTTAAACCTCAAGTGAGATTAGGTTGGGGTCGAGTCAAATCTCAAGACATCTCACCAGGGGAGGGGGGACGGTAATAGCCAAAATCGCCTCACGTAGTTATTGGTTGCCCCATGACAAGCGCAGTACGTACACAGAATTTTAAAACCAAAGTTCAGCGTGACACCGCAACTGATATGGGGAACGTGGAATTTACCATCAAATGACAGATTTGCTCGTCTCCACAAAAAAATGAAAAAGGATCCTCGAAGGGAGTTTATTCTCGCACGAAGATGAAGCTGTCTCTTGTAAAATTCTACGAAACGGTTTCTAACACGGCCTTAGAACAAACATTAATTCCTACAAACGCGTAAACTTTACTATCACGTTGAATTGCCATAGAAATATGCGTCAGTATTATTAATCAAAGCACATTGCCTTCTATACTCACAAGCCTAAGCAAAATTCAGTACTCATAGATATTTACCGAATCATGTACGATTTATCAATGTGTATTTAATCTAATTCGGATTTGAAATGAACCATTTACTTGTAAAAAGTGACAGACAATTGTTGTATGGTCAAAAATTTTTTTTCCTTTTTGGGTTATGTTGGGTTTAATCAACTAAGGCAAATGATATAAAAATTAATTTCGTTTCTGCTCGAGGTATGTACTAGTACGTACTCGTATGTACAAGATAAAGCTCGATACGAACAAAGAAAGCCTTCTAGGAAAATAGACGAGCAAATTGACCACGATGCCTCCTACACATAAATGCGGGCTCGAATCACTTGGTTATAATCTAGTTCACTTACTCGTAGTTTTAAACTTCCACCTTTTCGGCTTTTACTAACAATAAAATTTAAAAAGGGAACTTAGGTGAAGAATGTTTTCTGTCATTATATATAAATATTGAATATTTTTTCGATGGCTTAGAAAACCAGAAGCAAATTTTTGAGCCCGTATGATAATTATAATAATAATTGTTTTATTGTTTTATATAATTTTTATTCAATTCATTTAACTTCCATTTCACGGACTTTAGAACGCTTGTCATAAATGTTTGAACAGCTTGGTGTGGTTGTAACTTTCATAATTTCTTAATTTACTTAAAGACTATTTTGATTAATTTATTACTTACTAGCAACGCCCAGTGGCGAGAGACAACAAAGTGGATATCATAAATACCGTCTCCATGAAAAAATACATCCATGTGCTAACTTTCATGGTGATCGGTCAAACGATGTCGAAGTTTATTAATCTCAAAAATTATGTTGGTCTGCAACATAATCATCATCATCATCATCATTTCAGCCTATCACTAGTCCACCGTTGAACATATGCCTCCCCCATATATTGCCACAAAAGTTTGTGACTCTCATTTTGGGGGGATTTTGCCATAGTTGCCTCGCTTTGGTGGGTTAGCAACAACAGACCAACTTTAAAAACTAGGTATATACACCAATTCATATTTTGCATGCGAATCTTAGCAAATTAACTTCCTTTCCTTTATCATAATGAGCATCGTGCTTTCGGAGCAAGTTCAACAGACCAACATACTCTCTCTCATCTTCCCGTTGGACATGTAAGGTTGGCGCAGAAATCATAAGCCTATATTTGATGTATATTTAATCCCATCCTGGAACATTGGAATACTTAAGCTGCGGTTGCCAGCCGTGGCAACTATGTGGCAACTAAATCCCCCCAAAATGAAAGGTACAAACCTTTGTAGCAATCTTTGGGGGAGGCCTATACTCGGCAGTGGACTAGTGAAAGGCTGAAATGATGATGATACTTAGAATTAACAAGGACAACAACATAATATATGTTGTTGTCCGTGTTAATTCCATATTATTAGTGTTATCTGTCATTATTGTAATAGAATAAGATTTCCAGAATCCAACTTAAAATGTACTTCTTGCCAGTCATTGTGTAAAATGATATCTATCTCAAGTGTTTTAAATTATTGTTCCGACGTTAGTAATACACTTAATACGGTATTTATTACGATGATGAGCGTTAAGCTTCGCTAGCCTGTAGGTGTCCGTCAGTGCAGAATAGCACCTACCTCTTTCCTTCCGAGGTGTCGTAAGAGGCGGGGAAGGTATTGTACGGTCAGCCTTTATTAGTGCAGATTGACACATTATATGCAATGTTGCCACTATACTGCTGGTGGGAAGGCAACGGAAAGTCAGAATCCGCCACCAGGAACCGCCACCAGGTACCCTCCACCAACCACTACAATACTACCACTAGATAATATACACCACTGAAGTCGAGAACACGACACGTGTTTCGCCCCAAAACGAGGCATTATCAAGCGTCATAGACTCTACGACAGACGGCCGCCGAGTACTGCTGAGCCTCGGCGGTACTCGGCGTATAACCGGTAATCGGCCTATAACCGTATAACCGGCGGTAAACCTATAGTTCACTGCTGAACATAGGTCTCCCCCAGAGATTGCCCCATAGTTTGTAGCTTTCATTTTGGGGGGATTATACCATAGTTGCCACGCTTGGCTGGCGGGTTGGCAACCGCAGTTTATTTATTCAGATGTTCCAGGAAGATGCTTCTGCCCGTCTCCTGAATTTTATTTTCCCTCTGTCGACTTTTACGATACCCACGGGATGAGATGGGGTGGTCGATTCTCTTAAACCGCCACGACACGTAATCGTAATCATAATAACCAATATTTTTTAGGGTTGCAAAAAACTTCGGCTAGGATTCGAACGCCGAGTACGCGACTCAGCGGGTAAATACGCTACTGGGCCACAAGGTCATCAATATTAAAGTTTGTAATATTTAGTACATCTCACCAATACCATAAATATAAAAAAATGTGTAAACTAATAGGAAATCTGAAACTTTAAATGCCAAAATTGGCTAGTTATACATGGACTTTAGCTTGTGTAATATTTTGTACTTTTAATTATTTATCCAGCAGATGATCACAATCAGATGCATAATCTGCCGATTTTATAATTTGCATTTAGGTTTTTAAACTGACTTCTCAAAGTCCAAATCCGGCTGACATAGCTTTAATACAGGACATATCTAGGTATAATTTTTATCAAAGTAAAGAAAATCTTAAATTTGCTTATTAATTATTCTTATCAGTTTGAAATCATATAGCTAATCATGTTTCTTTTTCCTTCAAGATTTTTCTCTCATTGCAGGACCGGCGCACGCGCATGCCAACGCTCCCATTACCTCAGTTGACGTCAAACCGCCGCACGGTAGGGACGTGACGCTCCGTGTAACACAGAATATAGCAATTCCATAAACAAATAATTAAATGGAACGACACTGGTGATAAAAGTGTTGTGCTTGTGTGTTGTGAAGTGTCTGTGAGTGTTGTGGTCTTTTTTAATTTATTTAAAAAAATAATTGACAGTTGAAAATGCAGGGCCGCGACAAGTTATGCGCGAAGCTCACCAGCGCATTCCTCAGAAAGTGGTGTAAGTATGAGTTTTAATATTGATGTTTTGTTTTGAAATTGCATTTGTGTTGCTTGTATGTTTTCGCTGCCCAAATAATTAAGATTACGTAGAGCTATAGCAGGTTTATGCATAGTCGCTTTCTCTTTTTTCGAGTGACTGTGTTATACGTATTTAAACGAAGGGCAACGTAATTGTGCCTCGCTTGAGCTGTACGCAAAATTAGTAATTATAAATAGTAAAGAAAAAGAAAAGGTGAAAACCTGAAGTATTTGAATACATAGAAAAGATGTTATCTTTATATAAGAGTGATAGTAAATGGTCACTGCGACCTATTGACTTCTGTATCCCGCATTGTAGGCAAATCCTATTTTATACCTTTTTCTGTTTCACCCAAACCATTCTTCTGGTTATACTTGTATTTTTAGAAGAGTAGAAGAAGTAAGTATTAAATTGCATTTTGATTTCGAAAGCGAACTAAACCGTCAACTAAGTAAGTAATGTTTAAACCACTACGATCTATAAGTGTCCAATCAGCCAGCCAAGTTTATCTATTACGACTTTTAACTAATAAAATTAAATGAAAATAACACTAGTGATACTGATTAAAAGTAGATGATGACAATAATAAATTCGATAAATAAGCAGAAAAATAGGGTTAAATTGAAAAACGTTTGTACTGAATATTTGCGGGTGTTGAAATTATGTGACATGTTAAGTAATAATTTTAGGGATTAGCAATGAAAATGTAATAAACTGCACAAATGTTATCAATATTTCCAAAACGACTTTATAGTTTCCTTGAAGAATTTTAAATCGATCTAGAGAAATACTAAACGATTTAATAATTATCATTAATTAATCTGGAATAGAACATATAACCCTAATGGCTTCTAATGACTTTAAGACGATGGAAAAATTTAATGAACGTCCACTCATTAAATTCCTCCTGTATCACAATAGCTTAATATTGTATAATAACTGGCTAGTCGCCACGTAAAAGGGTATGATACGATATTCAAATGGAAATTGTTAACACTCACGACTTCACAATTTGGTTTAGCTGGCTTGGTTTATCATATCATAATACAAGTCGATATAGCTGTACTTAGAGAGTAGTGACTAAACCCGGAGCCTACCGACAGTATTAACAGCGCTGCTTGTTTATATCGCAAACTACGGGTTACGTGAAGCGACATTTAATAGCAGGTTGATAGCAGGTTTTTCCTGCCGAGTTTGTAGATATTTTTTACTCTAGCGCAAAGCTTATAAGGCCTCTTGGCCATAACGCTTATAATCAAGTATATGGTTATATTTTTAAACATAAGGCGCTGTAACCTATCATGAGAAGCACTTGTACAGCCAGGACTTGCAGAAAACTATTAAATTCCTGTTTGTTGATTTCAATTAGCACAGAGAAAATTAAGAGACTTTTGGATAGATTATATAAAATTTGTGCAAGTATCGATATCTTATTTATTGCTATATAGTGCTTTTTCTGTATTCCGGTTTGATGGGTAAAGTCAGACGTATACTGCCTACGAAGTGTGAAATTCAAAATTCCATCGGATGAGCCCGCTGTTTAATTGTCAGCTATTATCAAAAAAGAAAAGAAACACGTTAGTTTATCTTACTTTTTTATTTACTCCGCGCCTTTTAATCACTACAAATCTAATAAAGGAAAGAAAGTTAATTTGCTAGGATCCGCATGCAAAATATAAAATGGTGTGTATTACCTAGTTTTTGAAGAGCTCCGCCCGCCCTCTCTCTCTCAAAAGCAAGCACAAGGAAACCAACACCGCCACCGGAAGCCGCCACCAGATACCCTCCACCACTACAACACTACCACTAGGCAATACACACCACGGAAGTTGAGGACAGGACACGTGTTTCACCTCAAAACGAGGCATTATCAAGCAATTCTTCATTCTTTCCTTTATTATAATGGATTTCCGCAAAGTAACGCCTTTCATCTTTTTCTTTAATAATATTTTTTTGTATTGTATACATTTTAATAGCATATCGACGACATATTATTTGATGTAAATTAGAATATAAAATTAATGCATTGTGATGGTATGTAACTAAGAATACCAAAACATGGATGGAAGAATGAAATTCTAGGAAGATGCAGGAAATTATCAATTGCTCGACGGTATATGTCCTTGCTTATAACCTGTTTGTGGACGTGAGTGATGTGCAAATACGATTACGAGTTAATTTTTATTATAGCGTTGAATAGCTATAAATAATTTTTTACCTTAATTTTTAATATACTTGAATTCTGCAATATCGCAATACAACTCTCTTTTTTTTTAAATATTCCGAAATTGAGCTTGCGTAACGATGTTAACGCTGGTGTCAACACTTTTGGAGCCAGTTCATTATTAAACGTCGTCGAAATTGTAAATACCCATGAAAGAACTTGTTGTCCTTACATTTATTAATTACCCTTGTCATCGAGTTATTTATGTAAGTATGAGACTACGCGAACGAAGGATTGGATTCAGAATGGTTTGGCACGATTTTTGGGGAAGTGGGATTGTATTTGATAGAGGTTTGGTCCTCGATCATAACAATACAAGGTAAACTAGCATTACAAGGTAAATGCTCTGTTTTCGAGAAAATTAATAAAAGCAATTATAACCTCTATTATTATTGTATTGGGTATTGGGTATTGATATGATCGAAGACCAAACCTTTATCACATGCAACCCCTTCCCCCGCTAAAATATTGCCAATCGATTCTGAATATTTACCCAAACGTATTTAAAGACATAATTTTAGTGTATAACTTTTGTTTTTCTTGTGTTGTTCTTTCCACGATAAAATATTCGATTGTTTTAATTTATTAATATAAATTTATTTTAAATTACTAATTAAATTAATTTTTAACTTCATCACTTCTTCACAAGTAACAATACAAAAAGATTTTAAATTTTTATTACGATTTTTTGTAATACCCGCATAGCATTTGCCTAAAGATAAAAAATTACTTGCGGGTATATTTAAATGATATGCAAGAACACTAGTTGATCTGCTATCCGATTATACAAAACTTGCCGAGATAAACAGGACGGGTGAATATTTACGAGTCAGCAATCAGTAAATCAGCAATTTTAAAAGTGATTCATTGACGTTAAATTTTACAAGCAGGTGCTTACAATGCTCTAGTCTTTTCATCAGGATTATACATGTACGCGGGCTTCTGTTAAACGAAAAACGCAATTTTTTTAATGCGTAGAACGCAACGCAACGCATAGAAAAATAAATTCAAAAGTGCTTCTATTTCTTTGGCAATTTCCCTGTATCTTGGAAACAAGTTTTTGATGAATTTTACATCTTTTTCCCTGAATGCAGGGATCTGATCCGGGATCTGTTAAAACATTTTAATAAAACTAACTTTATCTCAGTTTCGTTATTGACGTATCCGCAGTAGGTTGGAATTCAACGACAATATTCATTTTTTTCATTGTTGAGCAATGCAACCATGTAGTGAAATACACAATAGCTAAATTTTTGTATGAATTTACATAGTCCAAGAGCCCAGGGGCTAGGCGCTCACTTAAAATTTCATAGTACCCGAGTGACCTGGGTTAGATTCCCGGTGCCGGCACCACTAAAATTACCCGTTGTATCGACTTATCGTCAAATTACCCGCTTTTCGGGTAATTACCCACCAATTTACAGCACTAGTAGCGAGCCTCCAAGCGCGCAAAGTATAGAATATACTAAAACAACAGAGACTTCAATATGCACTGCAATTTATAAGTAAAATATTTGTAATTTTATGTTACTTCTATTAACATTATTTAAATATCGGCCTAAGTGAAGTTGGGAATTATGTTTTTGAACAATTGTAAAATTTATCAAAAAGTAAAAAATACAGGTTTAGGTTTAGGTATATATAACTAGAATTATCGATATATTTGATTTTGAATTATGTTTTTGAACAATTGTAAAATTTATCAAAAAGTAAAAAACACAGGTTTTGGTTAAGGTATATATAATTAGAATTATCGATATATTTGATTTGATAAATTTAATTCCCGTTTGAAACCTGAAAATTAGAACGTATCAAAATGGGGGACAAAATATAAATACTCTTATATAAATAATGTATTTTTAGATACGTGTATGTGTGTACTACCTATATTTATTTTTTAATTTTTTTTTTTTTTTTTTTTTTAATCTTTATTTAAGAAAAAAGGCTTTGGTCGCAGAGCGACTATGTCAGCCCCATTGTATGATACAAAATTTAGCTTACCATCTATGTTTAATTAATTTTAAAATTAGTTTATACAGACTAATAGCTAAATCAGATGTGGGATATGATAATATAATGTTGCATGTACCAATCTCTCTAAATCGAATTCCAGTTTTTAATTCTAATGCCTTGCGCTCTTTCCCAATGCGGGCACACTCCACCAAAGCGTGGTAGACATCATCTCTCTCATTACATCTCATACAGTAAGGAGAATCAACAAGGTTCATCATGTGCTTGAACACATTTTGAGGAATGTGTCCGCAACGCAATCTCATACTTGTGACTAGCAACTGTCTGTTCATCCTTTCTTTAACAAACCAGGGTATTTTCGGCGGTTCCGTTTGAATGGTTTTGTACCAAATACCTTTCTCCACGGATCTTTTGTCAAAATATTCTTTCCATATTTTAAAGCATTCTTTTTTAACGTCCTGAAAAAGATCAGTAAAGTAGGGTAAACAATCTACCGGTATTCCTTCGTATATCCCTGCTTTTGCTAATTTATCAACTTGTTCGTTCCCAATCAGACTAATATGAGATGGTATCCACTGAAATTTAATAATTTTTCGGCTCTTTTTCAATTGTAGAAACAAATCTAGGACGCAATAAGCTACAGGAACGCCTCGTTTACCCGAGGTACACCGAGCTAAATGCTGCAAAGCACTTTTACTGTCACAAAGCACCACAAATTTACTCTTATTGCAGGACAATATATACGAAAGACACTCTGAGATCGCATATAATTCTGCCCCCATTACTGATATTTTACTGTTTAACTTAAAACCGGCCATCACATGAGTTTGAGGATCAAAAAATGCTGCTCCAGTCCCGTCATGATCCTTGGAACCATCGGTGAATATCTGATAAAATCCGTTATAATTTTGTAATATTGTGGTTACAGATTTTTCCAATAGCCTATGAGAACTGTAAAACCTCTTAGGCCCTTCTAAGTCTTTGAGCTTTAAACAAATATGTGACTTGATGTCAATATTAGTAATCCATGTTGACAATGAAAACATTTCCAGACCGTGAGAGCTATGTACTGTTTGGTTTGCTAATTCCGTGTGTACTAGAGCCAGCAAAGGTTTCTTTTTGTTTCTCCAATATGATGAGTGCTCGCAGACTGACGCTAATTCAGATATGATGGAAGATGTTAATTTTTTTTTTATGCGTCTTTGCTTGTTTATGTGTATATACATTTTTATATTATTTGTATTAGTTATTAACTTTAAACCAAAAAAGTAATGAATTGAGTTCAGTATGTTTACATACTTGATGTTTTATCTGAATATCGATCGTATACTAACCTATTAACTATAACGGTGGAAATGTTCGAGCGCGCGGCACTGTACGTGATGTGGGGTAGGCTCTTTTGACGCGGGCAGCTAGTATATACCATATATATCACGCCTATATTCGGGGACATTTGAGTTTTCCGTGTCGCTACTTACTCTTAATCTATGTTTATATTCGTTTCTAGTTTTACGGCAAAAATAGTCAATGCTTTTTAACTTTTTCAGCTAGTCTTTTTATTTGTATACCGTACCATATAAATTGCTTTGCCACATTTGACCTTTTTTTCTGTAATTGAAAATTTCACTAAGGCTCAGACTACTGTTAAATGAACGAAATTAGTCGACTGTAAGCCATTCAAATCATAGGTTAAAAGTGCGTCTAGTTTTAATCTTCTTCCAAAAAAATACATTTTATTTGTCAACTAATTTAATCTAAACGTCACTAGAAACTATGCTTTTAATGTTTAGAAGATTGTTTTGACGTCAGTGCTGCAACAACTATTCGCAGCCATTTGCACAGAACGGGGTTGCACTACAGGCGTTACGTTAAAAAGGTTATTTAAATGGTGTAATGATGGAATCACCGCAATGAGAGAACAAGAGATGCCCTTGAAAGACATTGCAGAGAGACTTGGGAATCTATACGGGGTATGGATATTTGTTCGCGACTTGTTGGTTCAATGAGAAGATTGCTAGCGGCCATCCAAAGGAATGGCGGAAATACGAAATACTAATTCAATACTCCATTATCATTCATCAGAAAATGTTTCAACTTTTATGCTGATAATTATAGTTATAAGAAGGAAAATCGGTTCTTTGTATATTTTTGTATCATTTTTCTAACTTGCAAATACGATTTTATAGGTAACATCGTATTCTGCCCTTTCGAATATAATTAACTGGTGGTAGGATTCCTATGCAAGGTAGGCACCCCAAGGCCAGTTATTCTGCCGTGAAGCAGTAGTGTTCAAACATTACTGTGTTTCGGTTTGAAGGGTACTGTGAGCTAGCGTAATCACTGAGCATTTGAGACTTAAGAACTGATGTCTCTGGGTGACGGGCGCAGTGTGGTGTCACACAGAAATATTCTGGGTGTCACAGCATTTGTTGTGGGCGGACGTTGCACTTACCATCACGTGAACGTATTGCCCGTTTTGTCACTTTATTCAATAATAAAAAAAAATTGAATTAAAAGACGATGATAAAATTATCGTATTTTAATTATATGACTCAAATAATAACAAAATTACAACAAAACGCAACAACAAATAATATTTCTTAAGTATCGTGGATTAGACGGTAGTGTGTGCTTTATCAATGGATGTGCACGAAATGACATAAGATCTTGTAGTTTTGTGATGTGCAAACGAAATTCAACCTAAGGGTGGTAAAGCAATTCCGTTGTTGACTATACAAATGCGAACAAAATTAATATTGTAATGACGTGAATTTTTCTTTAATTAAATAGGCAACTATTTTGATTATTTAATTTGTGGGACAAATTAAAGGGACCAGATAAATGTAAACTGAATGAATTAAAAATAAAAATAAAATTTAGAATGGTAAATTGTTGTTCTAGCAGGAAATTAAGTTTACCTTCGAACAATTCTTTATATGTTTGATTGAATTCCATTTAATTTAACAACCCTTGAGACCTTTACGAGTTATGTTGTTGTAACTCAGATAAAATTCTTCTTGTTTCACTGGTTTTCGCACAAAGCTGTATTGTTCTATCACGTATCAATGAGTTTTAAGAGTTGAAGCTTATTTTTGTATAAAGTCTAGCAATTATTTTTTGCTCGACTTTCCGTATTACCACTTACCTACTTACTTACACTTAGGCAATTTTTTTTTCTCTTAAAAAGCTTTGCACAACACAAGGTTTCTCCCGTATCGTGGGTGTAATACCTAAACAAATAACAAACACAAAACAAACTTAGTTACACAAATTTTTTTCCGTGCGGGAATCGAACCCACGATCCGTAGCGAAGAAGTCAATCGCTTAGCCATTATGCTAACCGAATCTTTATGTTAATTTATTGGTATGTTATATATTATTATTTAAAAGACCTGGTAGCTCAGAGGAGAACATGCTTGCATTTTTAATAAACGATCGCTTATTTATACATACGCGTATCATATATATTTGTAATCCATAAATTTTAAGTGCAGATATCGAAATATCTGGGTACTCATAATTTAACTAAAATGATGTTAAAAAAACCTACCTTTTTACCTTTTTCTACCTTTACGCCTGTTCAGGAAAAACGTAATATCAGAGAAGGGGTGGATTGAACTCACTGTAAGGCGGAGCTGAGTAAACAATTTATTTCATTTTTATAACATAAAGTGCAAAAAATTATACTTTAATTATTTCGATTCGCTAAGGAAAATGTGGTTTTAAAAATATGCTCTTTATGACCTTGAATATTTGTTTTACTGTTCCTGGACTTTTTTTATATACATGGCATTTATGAAGTTACGTTAAAACGGGTTTAATTAAAAAACTGAGATAATACTGGAAAATACACAATTCGTATGCAAATAGTTCTTATCTCATAACAGAATTCCTTCATTGTTATTTTTTTTCAAGCTAATACTTATGATCAATGATATGCAAATGTAAGGATTTCGAGAAAATACTTTGTTTCCTTATCGTTGAACGATTTTAATTGCCTGCTATATATATATATATATATATATATATATATATATATACATATATATGCTTATAAGTTAATAAACATATAATATGCTTAAATTAAAAGATCAGGTAGGTTGGCACCGTATGTGCTAACAACCAGTTACTTGCAAGCAGTATACTAACAACCAGTTATGTGCAAACATTACTAAGTATTGTACACAAAGAATTGGGCTACGTGTGTGGCCTCTGCCTACCCCTTATATGGGGAAAATGCGTGACTGTACGTATATATGCATGTACAGAAATATGGGCAGTCAATGCCATCTGGTGCACGTTTTGCACGTTTTTCATAAAAAATATTTAAGCGTGATTTATTGGAACCGAATAATCCGAAGTCTATAGTACTAAAATTGTTAGTTACCTAGTCTTATCAGTTGTTAGTCTCATGTACCCAGTAATTTAACACACACACACACATCAGTTATCGGAGCAGATGCGCAGGTCAAAATACAGTAATGTTTGCACACTACCGCTTGATGGCAGAGTAACTGGCACTGCGGTGTTGTCATCTAAACGCAATCCTTCCACCAGTTCCAATAAAAAAAGTCAGAGATGAAAATAATCAACAAAGCTGCATGTCGGAAATATAAGAAAAAATAGCGATTCGTCTACACTCGGGTAAAATACATACCGACGGACATAGGATACTTTTTATCCCGCCAAATGAAGTTGTTCTCACGGGATATTTAAAAAACCTATGCGCCTAAAAATCCTAACAAGCCTCGCGGACGATGTCGCGAGCATTACCTAGTTTTACAAATAAGTCTTTTTGGGTAGATGCAGATCATAGCAGTGAAAACCATATGTAAATTCGTTCAGTGGTTCTCGAGATTAGCTTGGTCGCTCAGAAGGACAGACGCCAGGGATTTCTTTTATACTTTGTATAGACATTTTGGGGGCATGTGAAACCGTACACCACGTGCAGTAGAATGGTGGACTCTCCCGACTCAAAACTGCCAACTGTGACATTGGCACATAAAAGCCTTTTGTTTTAAATCTACATATCACCAGAGCTGGCCCTACCATACGGCGGAAGGTGCCTCTGCCGATGCCAAGTCCCGGGTGGCACCAATACTAAAAATAAAAATTTCGCTTTTCGACGATATTCTTTTGATTATGTGAACAACTTCTTCATTCTTTCTTATATGAAGCTTACACATGCGACAGATTGCATCCAATAGTTATTTCAATTATGGTAATGCCATGTATGACAGTAGTTTTAACCAGTAGCAGTGAAATGCCTAGTTTCAATCGACAAATTAGACAAAGTTAAGATGTTATCGAGATCTTCCAAGTTCCATGCCTGCACGCACAGCTGATATTAGGGGTAACCATAGGGGCACCGTAATTATATCTCGTTTCTTTCTGAAACTGATCTCGGTCCGGCCCCGCATAACACACATTACGTCTTCTCCACATGAAATAGACCAATCCCAAGTTGGGCGGAATTTCCGAATCGAAACCTCTTAGCAGGAGGATTGGCGATTGCAGTGCCAGATATTTCGCACCTTAGACGCAGTGCCTGTCATTGGCTTTCATAATTTGGGTCTGGCATAATCTGTTTCGTGTGGTGGCAGCTTACGAGAACTACCACCTGCCTGGAACATCTGAATAATAAACTGCCATGAGAGCTTTGTTCAGCAGTCGACTTGTGATAGGCTTAAAAGGTGGTGATAATAATGATGATAATGATGATGATAAATCTGTACCTCAAACGCAAAAATATTTTCTGAAATGCTATTTGTATTGATTAGTGAAAAGTTAAGGATATCAGGAAATTTATTTATTAAAAACTTAACCTTTATAATAATATAGTTGTGTGGATTACGAAACGGTGTATGTTTTGTACCGCTATTGGACTATAACCATGAAATACTTGACAATTAATAATATTTTTGGTTAATTATAATACTTAATATTTTAAATGCGAAAGTCTATTTGTCCCTCTCTGTTTGTTACCGTTTCACGGTTCAACCGATGAACCGATCTTGACGGAAAATCAAATAGTACCCACGGATTTCGGAAAAACCTTCATCCACACGGACGAAGTCGCGGGCACCAGCTAGTAGGTAATAAGAATGTTCGACCGTTCAACTAATATTTTTTCCCAATAATAAGTCATATTTTGCGGAAGTAATGTCTCCTGTACTTGCGGCAGTATGGACAGGCCCTGTAAGGACTGCTCTTCACTGGCTCGGGTCACATTAAAGCGATTTTTTACCGCAAGTCGCCCTTCAGTCTGTCCAGTTTAAAAAAATAAATATCCTTAACTGTGTTAATTATTAAATTGTATTTATGAAACTTTATTTTATAGTGATGGTTAAATTTAAAAAGTAACCTAATAAGGTATCGGAATGAGGACAAAATATTGGTTACACTTACGTACCTATACGACGTGTCAGTCATTTCCTCCAAGCTTATGTTAGGTAACAATTCGATTAGGTAAGTATGACGAAAACTATACTCTGGTAATAGTCTTTAGCAAGAACATAATCTGTGCTCATATACGATGAGTTCTTACTTTGTAAATGTCAGATGTATCTTCATACACGATATTACTGTAAATGGTTCACGAATACGTTATGATTAAAATAAGTTTTGAAATATTTCCTTCTTGACTTTTTGTAAGAAGAATTAATGACGAGACTAGCAAGTCGTTCATCTGATAATAAGTGCAACGTCTGCCCATACCCATTGCGGTGTAACCCAGAAGCCCCTTCTGTGTAATACCAAAAGGCGCTCGTTATCATGATAGAACGGTTCTAAGTCTCACATGCCCTGTAATTACACTAGCTTCAGTGCTATGGAATGTTGACACACCATTGCTTGAGGGCAGAACAGGTGGTATAAACTATAATGACAATCAGTAAGGCGACCAAAGTCACCGACAAAGCTAGTTTCGCAGACGATATTCAGTATGCTGTCAGCAATTGTCGCAGAAGTGACCATAGTAATAGTAGGCGAGATTTGACTGTCTGATTTTATTCAACCACAGATTTAATAATATAAAATAGTATTACAGAAAAATAGTATTTATACGTTTTTGTAGTTTTACTTTAAATTCTGTACCAGACTAGAATTTAGTCTCTTTGACATTGAATCACCTATATTAAAACAGAACTAGTTATACGTTTATAAAATATTGTTACGAAAGAATGTGAGCCAAGAACCAATATAACCAGTTATTATTGTTTGTTAAGGTTATTAATGTTTCTTAAGGTTTTTATTAAGAAACATTCGGAAGAACTTTTAACGTTTTTAAAATTAATATATAATATAATTATTAAGTCGCAGGATAAATTTATTTTAAAAAGTAATTTAAAAGAACTAATCAATCGGCAATACTTCTAGAAAAAGACCTAGATTCCATCTGGCAAAATAATGTCGTTGTCATCTGTATCTCATAATAATAATAATAATCTCAACAGAAAAGCGAAAAACGTAACAGATCGTATTGAGATTAACTGCTAATTATAAAGTAACGAAACTAAACTTAATTTCATAGATCCGCACGAAAAAATAAAAACCGGCTAAGTGCGAGTCGGACCACGCACAGTTAAGGGTTCCGTAATAAGGAATAGTATGTAACCGAAAAAATCCCATATCTCAATAACTACACGACATATCTTATTCAAATAGTGTTTTCAAGGTTCTAGCGCCTTATTTTTTTTTTAGTTTTCCACCGCATAGTTGAAAAGTTGATTAGAGGGAGGGGCAGAGGGGGGAGAGGATACACAGACACACACACGCGCGCGCACACACACACACACACGCACGCACACACACGTACGCACACACACACACACACACACACACACACACACACACACACACACACACACACACACACACACACACACACACGCGCGCATCCACATGCACACACACACGCACAACACACGCACACACACATACCAGCTTTTGAATTAAATAAAATAGTTATTCTGAAACTTTTTTATCAATTTTCAAGGCCTATCTAACGCTACCTCACACGCTTATATACATACGAACATACAATCACGCCTTTTTTCCAGGCAGGCAAAACCACACTTGTAGCCCACTTTTCCACCCAGTCTGAAACGCTTTGATATTTTGGTAATTTCACTACACCATCGTTTAGCGGTGCTTAAAAAACACATTTGTTCAAATGTCATGTACTCGTATATAGTGAAAATAGTCTCAAAGTACAATGTTAGTGCCATCCGTTTTTACTACGAAACCCTAAAAATTATGTGTTTCTTTACTTTATCGAAATGGATTTCCACAAAGTAACGGCTAATTCTATTAACTACTAATTGACTGCACGGACAGGTTTCACCATTTATTAATACAGTAAAAAAAAGTAAAGTTTCAGTATATAAATGTCCCACTGCTCAGCACAGGCCTCCTCTCATTTCTGAGAGAGTTTTTGGAGCTAGGAAGAATCCGCCACGCTGCTTCAATGCGGGTGGGCGGACAGCACATGTCTTCGAAATATTTTTTTATTTCTCAGACATGCAGGTTTCCTCGTGATGTTTTCCTTCACCGCTGAGCACGTGTTAAATCAGCACTTAAAATTGCAATTAACAATTTTAGTGGTGCCGGCACCGGGAAACGAATCCAGGTCACTCGCGTAATATGAAATTTAAAGCGACCGCCTTTGTACGCCCTCTTATTTACTAATAATGACTAAGACTTTTAGTTATAATAACTAAAACTTTTATCACTAAAGGAATGGTGAGAAGTCTTAAAGAGTCTACTGTAGGACAGGTTTCTCCTAAATCTGAAGGATTTCACGTAAACATCACACACGAGAGACGGGTGATGTTGCGATACCAGGCACTCGCGAATTAGAGACGCTTTTTTATAGAAAGTAATGTGGCGAGAAAAACGTTCGCCATGGTAAGTGCTACGTCTGCCCATAACAAATGCTGTGTCACCCAGAACATCTCTGCGCACACTGAGACACCAGTGACCGGTGTGACTGTATGTAAGTCACGCGTTTTTCCTATTGGTAGCCCACATTTTTCCACTTGCTACTATCCTGACACATTTTTCGCTTCTTCTACTTCATGGATGTTTCATACAAACTCGTCGGTTGCGGGTACTTTCCACGTGACATTTCCTTATAAATAACGATATGCAGAAAGCGATTAAGTGAGCTTGTGACTTACATCACAGAAGCGAGGTTAAAATTAGTTTTTTGATTATCTGCGCCATTATCTTTCATTGTATAACACTGGCCTTGGTGACTTTTGTAATACGGCTTAAGAAATAGTGAGCGTTTGACGAGGAATCCATATTTTTTGACGGCTTCGAATAATGTGGGTCATATTGTAGTTTTTAAAAAGTGGGTGATTATTATATTGAAATTAAATAACTTTTTAATGATCAGTGTAATAATCATCTAATAATATTATAAATGCGAAAGTAACTCTCTCTGTCCCTCTGTCTTTTTGTTACCTGATCACGGTTTGACCGCTGAACCGATCTTGACGAAATTTGGCACAGAGACAGCCAGCATTCTGGAGACGAACATAGAATATTTCTTACTTTTTGTCCCGAAAAATGAAATAGTTCCTATGAGATATTTAAAAACCTATATCTACGCGGACGAAGCCGCGAACGAAGTTGCCGTAAACTGGATGTATGATGTACATAATTGCAATTCTGAAACAGACTGGCCCCATTAAGGTAACAAGGCGTAAAACGATACCTATATGCGTTTCCTACTTTTGCTATTTGTATATCGGTGACGATATGTTATTAAGCGATATTCTTTCAAAGTGTCCAGCAAATAGTTAACTACAAAAGTAATGACGTCACTCGTGTCTTCATGTAAATATTGCCTCCGACGATAACACTTGACTAAGAACACCTTACAAAGAATCTACAAAAACAAAACTCGCGACCTTCGTGTTGAAGATACGCAAAATGTAATGCAAAACAGAACACTATAAAAAGTTATCTCTGAGTCAGGAGCTATGTTACCGAAATTAATCTAATTTTTGTCACGTCAAGAATATTCATTCCTGAGGACCCCAGTTCTCGTCACTAACCATACCGCATTAAGCTGGTATTCTGTGAGAGCGTCCACAGACCGATTTATATGTACAGAGATCATCTAACTGTCCTGCCATGTACGTTTCTTTTAAAGTACACACTACTTTTTCCCCACGCTAGTATTTCTCCTGTATATTGGGTGTATTATATACAGACAAAAATTTCACACACTTAAAGCAACGAGACCCTAAAACCAACAATTTATGTTTTTTCACTAACATAGTCTCCGGTTGGTATTCGAACTCAACACCTTAGTGGTCAGTGCACGATTTTATTAGCTACATTGTCTTAAACAATTTACGTTGTTCCAAAATTATTCTCGAAATGCAATGGAACAAAGTACATGCATACATTAATACATACATCGCCACGCCACTTTCGGTTTAGGGTAGGCCTTTTTTCGTACGACATCTTTCGTTATTTCTTCTACTGTCATGTTACTTTGTTTTATGCTACTTTCATGTTTGTAATTTTCATACAAACTCGTCGTTTGAGTGTACTTTTGACGTGGCCTTCAAAGTTTTTTTATATCACCATTTCATCTTATCTTAGTCCACTGTCCACACAGGCCTTCCCCATAGATTGCCACAAAACGCGGTGATGAGCCACCTACATCCATCGACTTCCCGCAAAACCGTACAGGTCTGCATTTGCCGGTACGAGATTGTCACTCGAGAACTTATCTACCCCATCGGTTATCGGTTCTACCCTATAGCCGGCCCATTGCCTCTTCAGCTATGTCGGTTAATACTTACTACTACGCAAGGCAACATCTATACATTTTAGAACTGTTTACACTATTTGATTATTATACAGTCTTATTCAATTTTAGTACGCCGAGAACTAATTTTCACAATTTTACTTTTGTATTAGCCAAAATGTAATCGTCAGTATTTATACTACTGTAAATTGGCGACCGAAAACTAATAGCAAAAATCTTCACGAGCACGAGAGCAGCTCGATCCTTAATACGCAAAATGTGTATTAAAAATTAAAAGTATCTGTGTAGACTGTGTTAAATTAGTTTGTGGCTGCGTGGCCGAGAACTAAACTTCTACGAGTGTTTATATTACTATTCGGCTTCCTCAAGGATTGCCAAATATGACCTGACAAAAAGTAGAGGCGACCGTTGATAAGCACTATATGAAATGTAGTTGATTGTAGGAGAATGGATTTACAACTATTATTTTATTTTATTTAAGCAGGGATAAATAATGAATCAATTAATTGCATAAAGCAATATTTAATCGTATTAATGTTTTTGAACGCAAACTAGAACGCAAATTGTTTACATCGTCGTCCGCAATAATAAAGTATGACATTTCGAGTAAAAGTTTCGTGTCAAATAAAAGAAAATTGAAAGGCATCGGCAAACGTCAAAATCAAATAGAAAATGAAATAATGTATCAACTACAGGCGGCATAATACTACTAAGCTGTTTAAATGTATATAATTTGCCTTTTTGTGTGTCTCTGTACAAAATGGCATATATCCTAAATTGTATAATGACGCCGGTGTCTTATTCTAAATAAATAAACTGCAGTTGCAAACCCGGCCTGCCTAGCGTGACAACGATGGCAAAATTCCCCAAAATATGAGCTATAAACTTTTATGGTAATCTATAAGGGACACCTATGTTCAGAAGTGGACTGGAGATGGGCTGGAATGATGGTGAGACACTGATGCTTTTGATGCTTCTCACCTTATAAGGAAATCCGCCCTCTATATACATATTAGTGATGTAATGAATAGACATTTTTAAATATTCGCGAATTCGAATAACTTTCACCGACCAGTTCGCTTTAAGAAGCCCTCAATTTTGTTCGCTGTCCTATGTCGAACTAGTTCCCTAGTTCTTTCTATAAAAAGGCATCACTTAATTTTAAATTATTTTGAAAAAGAAAAGAACTACATGTAACGTAACATCTTATTTTAACTGTAACGTATTAAAATATTTAAGTTCGATAAAATTAAGCACATAAAATAATTATTTCTGATGAATAAATAATTCCTAATAATATTTCCGATAGCGAGCATACAATTAAAAACGCTTATTTAAAGAAAAGTTTTTATTCAAACATGGCATAATTTTATATATCTCGAGGTATCGTAAAACTTTCCCATACTAGCGGTACATTCATTTTTACACATAATTAATTAAACAACAAACATATTTTCCATACATTAGATAATCCTAAAATCTGAACGTAGTATTACTACTTACTGCTGCTGGACACAGATACATAATTAAGAACTTAATTTTTTATTCATATTTAATGGAGAACACTTTATGGCTAGGTCACATTTCGCATAATTTCATTCATTTTCATTCATGTAATTGAAAAGACTATGGGACTAATACTATTGGGCGTGGTTACTTCATTACAAAAACAAAGGTAAGAAAAAACTTGTGACCGATCTTTGACAAAATTAATTTCGCGAGAAGAATTTGTCGTATAAGATATTTGCTCATACTCTGCAATGTTCGAAATTGATGGTTGTACACGCAGCGAAACATTTTAACAAGTATCAAACTACTTTCAATATTCCATACGCAGACATAAGCAGAGAAGACATCTCGTCGAGAAGGTCGAAATATCGTATGTTTGGCAAAATGGATCTTGCCCTTTAAAGGGAAAATAATATTTAGGGGAAAGCAACCCTTCATCAATCTCGGCACGCACTTTTAGAAGGCGTTTGGTGGAAGAAAAATTGCACGGAAATATAACAGGGAAGCTATCCAAATTGAAACGAAGCCATACGTCTAAAAACTGACAGTCAGACTGAAAAATGATATTTTTTCTGATGAGATTTAAATAAACAAGTGTGTTCGGATGTAAACGATACTTGCGACGCCCTCCGAATAAAGCATTCGACTCCGCGTACACAAAAGTGACATTAAAGCTAATAAAACCTATTCTATTGTGTAGACGTGCTTCCGGTTATTTGGATATTCAAGCACGACAATGACCCATAGGATACACGGAAAGACAAGATCGGTGAAAGAATTCCTCATTTCACTATTACTTTCTGCCTGAGACCGGCCAGCTAACAGTCCAGATCTAAATCCAATCAAACATCTTTGATGAGAAGTCAAGAAAACGGCATCGAATCGATAATTTAAGAGCTGTACGACGTTCTCTTGAAGGAAGAAACTGTATCGCTACGACAAAGTGTCAACAATTGATAGTTTGCTTTATCCATGTGGCATTGGCATTGGCATATCTAAAAAAGGAACACAAAAATTTTAGGAACACTGATTATGATTAAAAATTAGTAGACAAATCGTTCTTTATTACATGACTATCACTGTTAATTTTCATATCAGCTACCTAGAAGAGTCCTTTTAAATCGCTATTATTTAGTGCAGGGCCATCACCAAAAAGTCGATATCTTTATATTCTTTAATTTTGTAGTAAAAGATAGCATCAATAGTTTTCTTTGATGTTAAAAACGGAGCACACTGCAAATATACTTCGAATCTCTTTGTAAAATTAGGTATCCGTAATTGTTCGTAGATTATTTTCCCTATCATTGTTCACAAACTTCTCAAACAAGTTGACAAGTTCGTGTATATAATAGTTAACATAATCCTTGTAATTATGGTACCTACAAGTACAATTTATAAAGCTTTTAACATTGAAACATACTTGTTCACCTTTAGCACGAGTTTCCGGATAATTAATTATGAAACTACGCTTGACAAATGAGTCGTATACAATCAAAGGCGGCTATATAAACTTTGACTCAATTTTTGTAAAGTAAAAAAAACGAATTACTTTCAAGATCTAGCTATAATTACTGACGTCTGAATTGAATTATAATCTATGGGTATTTCCCTAATATAATAGCACAAAGACAACATGATTAGTTCAAAAAATAAGCTAATATTAAGGTTTTTTTAATAGAGATAGCCATATTTGATGCTAACCTTAAAAAATGGCCGGATTTGATACCAAGCTTTTTCGAAGATAGCTATATTTGATATTAATATACGAACATCAATGACGATGAGATCGAGGGCTGCCAAAAACAATAAAATATTTTTTGTGTATTTTATTACTTTTAATTAAGAGTTTGACTAATGAATAACAGTTACAATTAAAGAGCTCTCATAGGTTTTTGATATGTACGTAATAATAGAATCACAATTTGACTAAATATAGTTTACTCCCGTTTTGTTCTACTTAATCTTATAAAATCTCTAGAAAATTACACGCTATGTTAATAAACAATAATAATATATAAACTATCAACTGTACAATATGCTTCTATAATATCACAGAAAGCCTGCTTCTGTGATATTATAGAAGCTAGAAAAACTTTACGAATACTAACGTATTTATAATCAACGATATTTAAAACAACAAGTCTTTTAAAACAATGTCTAAACTAAAAAAAATCTATGTAGAAAACTTTGAATTTCTACAGTCGTAATTAAATTTTTATTTTCTAAATTCTTAAATCACTAGCTTCATCGAGTGCCTCTTCACAATAAATTTCTTCTACACTAGGCGAAGCCGTTACTTGTTCTTGTATAATTAACAACTCTTTATAAAACGACAAAGAAGGTACTTCACGCCAATCAGTTCCAAAATGCTTCCCAAGTAATTTATTTATATCAGTTAGTTTATTTTTGTTAATCGCTACACTTCCAGCTACAGTCTGCGGATTGATCATACTCATATTTTTTTTATTCCGACAAACATTTACTGGAGTTGCCAAATCACTTTTGTAAAAAGGTTCGCCACGAATTAGGACATTATCCAATTTCTTAGTCCGCTTTAAAATAAATCGTTTGCACTCTTTAAATGCCATTGGCCAAGTTGTTGTTGGTTTAACAATATTTTTGACAGCTTGCCTCCAGTCATTGATTGGACAGTCAACTCCTAATTTTACTATTGTTGAAGTTTCACAAATAATATTCTTGATTTCATTAGGGTCTAGCAATACTTCGTTTTTTCTTATTTTCTTTTCAATTATACCAAACTGTCTATCAGCCGGCATGAACGAATGCCCAGTTACCGGAAATACGAGTTCGATACTTTTGATGGAATTATTCAAAAGAAGCCATTTTGAGCAAGCTCCTATTAAAATACAATTTTTGTTTTGGCCTCCGCAGCCATCTGCCACAAGACGTATATTTTTTATACCAGTCATATCAGTATTGGAGAGGCGGTGGTAGACCGAAGAGGCAACTAAATTCGAGTCCTTGCTGTACTCGTTTTCCGTACAGCAATAAGCAAAAATTCTGGTTTTTGATAGCGGAAGTAGCGATGAGCCCTCAACCATCGTTAAATTATAAAAATATAGCTGTCGACTGTAATATGTCATTTGGTCGGGAAGCTTCGGAAGGGGTAAATTCTTTTGGCAGTCAAAAGATATCAGTTTTGTATCATCGGGTACTTCCCTCAACTTCTCAAAGAAGGCTTTGGATCTAAGTGAATGAACTCTTTTTTCGGTCATCAAAGAATTCTTCTTTTCAGCATCCCTTTCATTTTTAATTTTTTCTGTTAACTCTAAGCATTTTGAACAAGCATCAGTCTTAGGCGAACCAAATCCAATATTGTAATTACAGTTAAATATTCTTCGGAAATAAGACTTTTTGACTTCAGGATGGTAATATTCACTGTTTCTATACAATATATCATACAATTTCCGTATATTTAGGTCAGAGCTTAAGTATTTTCTTTCAGCTGTCTTGGTTCGCCTACAGTAATGGGTCTCAACACATTTTAAATTTTGAATAAATTTATGAATAGACTCTTTTTGTGGCCCATATTTCTTATCTTTGTGATTTCCACCGCGTCTTTCGTCAATAATTATATCTCCTGCGTAATGTAATCTGTTCATTACATAGTAAACTCGGTGTTTTGTAATACCATAAATAGATAGAAAAAAATTTTTGCATATAGGTATTCTTTTATTGTTTGTTATCACAGCATATTTTATTGCCGTATGTTTCCTACCCTTGTAACTTGCACTTTTACATGTATTTTTTACAGTACAAGAGTTCAAAATTATTGAATCTTGGTCTTTTTTATTTTTGTAACTATAAAATTTGGTATGTAAAGCCATTAAATCGGCCATGGTTATCGAGTTACACTGCAAAGATTTTGTGGAATGTTCACATACTCTTTCGGGTATATTTTTTGCTGAATACCTAAACAAGAAAAAATATGAGTATCAAAAATAATCATTATTGTAATCAAAATAATAATGCTTAACACTTTTCTTCCTTTATTTGAGAATTTGTTCTTTCACAATGAAAATTAACAAACAAAAAAAGCAATGAGCAATAAGACAATACATGACAATAAAATGGCCAACCCTAATTGAGTACTTACTTATTTCTCTTAGCTATATTTCTCATCCAGTTTTCCGGATTCCTCTGTTGTTTCCGTACATACCGATTATGTCCTGGCGTCAAGGGAGCGTTCATATTATAAATTTACATAAAATTATGTTGTTTTGGTTACTTTAAAATCTAAAAAACACTTAAAAACTGACTGCGGAAGTCGGTACGATCGCTTGAACTCGCCACTGAATCAACGGCTAAATGCGCATCTGTGATTGGCTGAGAGATTTATATAGCCAGCTTTGAAAATATAATTCCAAAGATAGCCGTATTTGATTTTATACCGAATGTTTGGATATGATTTAAAAGGTGAAATAGCCGCTTTTGATAAATAACGAAAGCTGAATCGTATTTGATTCAGCATTATTAATCTTGCCATATAAATAACTAAGTTTTGCCAAAAAATGCAGATAGCCACCTTTGATTTTATACGACTCAAATATTGCTTAACACTTTTCGTGATTTTATTTGAACTAGTAGTCCCCCTGTGCTCGAAATTCCACTGTAATAAATACTATAGTGTTTGACATTTACAGTATGAATGTAAACAAAGGACAGATTTTTATATGATTTTGTCAGTATGTTCGTAAATGTTTTTTTTTCTATTTTATTCACATTAATGAATTTGTAACGAACATTATATTTCAAATTTTAGATTCTTCGTTTCTTCTCCATTCAAACTTTAAATATGCAAAATCTCACCTTCGTGCGTTCAATATGCTTAAAAAGAGTTAGGTACAAAGTTTTCTCTACGTGTATTAATATATAGATATGGATCTGTAGTAGGTTTATTAAGGAAATCCAACGGAAGTTACAATAATGCTTGCAAGAAAAAATACAAAACCTAGGTTAGTCCACCCGTCAGGTTTCCCGCGGCAAGTGGCAAGTTGTAATAATCGCTCTTAGGAAGAGTCGCATGTTCGGCAGCGGCAGTGAACTTTGGGAGTTAATGATGATTTTATACTTGACATGTTAATTTTTTATAGTAACATTGTTTGAGAATAATTTCATCAAATTTAAGGCTACGATTAGGAATATAGAATATTTTTACAGACTGCCTATTATCAACTTCACAGTTTTTTGATTCTTTAAGTATGCTACTTTGTTAGTTTTTCTGAGTACATCGTCAACACCCTCTCAGTAGCTCGTTGAGCGTAATGGCCCCTGTGCAAGTCATGTCTTTTATATAGTATGTAAGTTATTTTAAAATACATACATTCAATTAAAAAGGTGTATACACCATTATTATTTTTAAATGTAAACTTTTACATTACTTCTATTTTATTTATATTTTTTTAATGTTTTCTGACACTGTGGTTTCTTTGTTTCGCCCAGCCACAAAGCCAGGGTTTTAGATTTACAAACAGCGGAATGTTCTATCGCGTTACGTTTCTATTCAACCGATTGTGATAAGCCTCTACTAGGAGTATATTTCACATAAGCATATACTTCAACTTCGGTAGGTTTGCTTTATCTAGTTTTTGAAGACTACCGTCCGCCTCCCTACAAAAGAGTGCACAAGCAAATAACCACCACCAATACCACCGCCGGGGACCGCCAATAGACAATATACTCCTCTAAAGCCGATAACACGACACGTGTTTCAACTCACAACTAGGCATTATCGTGTGATATTGACGCTACGACAGACAGCTGCCGAGTGAAGACCGTGTTGGTGTTAAACTGTGTTGGTGCTGATTTATCATATTCCAAATACATTTGAATATTTATTTTGTGTTCGGTTGTACTTAACCATTTGGTTTAGAAGATTGACGAAACAGATTTATTAGGCGAGTCTGAATGAGCCGGTAAAGTTCGACGTAGCCGATTTGTATCACTATCAGATCGAAGTGGTTTTGAGGAAAAGCCACGTCAAAAGTACCCAACCAAAGTAAGCAACCGACGAGCTTATGTGAAAACGCCAATGAAAGTAGAAGAAACAAAATATGTTTCAGGATAACAGCAAGTAGAAAGATGTAGCCTCTGCCTCCTTAATGGGAAAGAAGTGAAGTATGTATGTAAGTAAAATTCATGGTAAAATTATTATTATCATCATCAGCTGGATAGAAGATCTTGTTTTCCCTGGGAAAATTTTCTTACCAAATTTTATCGACAACCAGTCTGCTAAGCGTAGCTATTACGTCGTATCTTTACTTGGTAAAGGACCATGTGCAGCAACGAAGTACCATCATCATCATTTCAGCCTATCAAGTCCTTTGCTGAACATAGGCCTCGCCATAGATTGACGTAAAAGTTTGTAGCTCTCATTTTGGACGGATTTTGCCATAGTTGCCATACTAGGCAGGCGATTTTGCAACCGCAGTTTCTTTATTCAGGTTTTCTAGGAAGATGCAGCTGCCCATCTCTTAGTTTTTATTTGCCCTCTGTCGACGTTTACGACGCCCACTGGTTGTGAAGGGGTGAAGATTTGAAGATGTGAAGATTTTCTTAAGCCGCCACCACACGGCAGGCGGAGTGCGAACAGGTTGATAATTATGGTGGGTCCGCCATTTAAATAGTATAAATACTCACCCACTATTACATCATATTTGATTAACAACGAATCCTTGCAAAAGAACACCGTTTCCTACTTAGGATAAAACGCGAGGCTATTGGAATTTAAAAAAAAGATGGTTGGCAGGCTTGGAATATTGTTATTAATAAAATGAAATCAAAAACCAAGCATACACCTGCAAGACTTCAAGACACATTAAGCCCATTCTGGGTAGATCGGACAAAACTAATACTAAAAACTGAAGTTACCCCGGATTAACAGGACGTGTGTCACCTCAGTCCTCCTGTGAGTTTGACTACAGGTGCCTAAAGCGCTCGAAACGTCGGGTTAAGAAATACTTAAAAAAAGGCGATAAAATCCAAAATTCATTTTATTAAATGTGAAGTATTGACGTAAATATACACACAGCGGCACAATTAGCGGAACACAAATAAAACATTATTTTTCATAATATTTCATAAAAGACTGGCCGGTTATGTTACCTTTTTATTTAGAACTTTAATTTAAAATTGGAACATAAGGCGGTAATACTTATTTGTTAGTGCTTCGAGCTCGGTCTAAGGAGAAATTTAAAAGTTTTATAAATTCGATAAATTTTCAATTTTATTAGTAAAAGTTATTTTTTTCGTGTCAATATGTGCCTACACCTTAGTTGAAATAAACTAAAATGCCCGATTTAACACCGGATATGAATCCTATAGAGCATGTTTGGGACTTGTTAAAGAAAAGTGTTAAATCTAGAATCAGACCCACCCCCCAACAACCTGAGAGAACTGCAAAACGCATTACTAGAACAGTGGCAGAGCTTGACCTAAGATACAATAAATAACATAATTCGCAACATGCCCAGAAGGATGGAAACGTTAGTCATAGCACGAGGGGGAAACACGTTATTAGTCTTTCATTTATAACATTGCTGGTGTTCCCACAAAACAGTGTGAATTTTGATTATTTTTAATAAAATTTAATTAAAAACTGTTGTCGATGTTAAAAGATGTTTATCAGTTTTTTACTACATGTCTGATTATTATTTGTATTAATATACATATTATTTATTCTATACCCTGTTTTTGTTTAACGTTCCGCTAATTGTGCGCGTGTATAAGATATATATAATAAGAATATTTAAATATTTTTTTTATCACTTACCCAAATATAAAGTCTGTGAGATCTGTGTTCGTGCGCGATTGTCATGAACTTAATAACAGATTACGACGAAATGTTACACTAATCCCATTTTTTTTTATTTTGTTGCTCAAGTTTTAACTGGACCCTTTCTATTTCAATAGCTTTCTTCCCGTCACTCAACATTCATGACCGAAAAGACTTTAACCTAATGCTGAAGTGTCTGGAACAGAACATATAGTTAAAAATTTGTTTTAAATAAATAATTTCGTCGGGACATTTTTTTAAAATAAACGCTTTTTTGCAGTGTTTTTTTTTTTGCATAGAATCTGCGTTGTTTAATAATTCGCCCTGAAATTCTTTTATAATTAAGCTTCTTAGTTTAAACTGTCCATGAGTATGTTTCTTTTTTGTAAATTGAGTTTTCCTTCAATAATTTGTTCTTAATGATAAGTGAAGGTAGTTATCACTACTCAAATCAAACCATTTTTGTAAATAAATCAAACATTTGTCTTTAGACAAAGAGAAAACAGGTCAGGTGATGATTGTTCAATGGGTTTGAATTTCTGTTTTGATGTATCGCCGAATAAGTATTCATTCTGTCTTTGTAGTAATACTGATTTTAAATTATCCATAATACTGAAAACATCTACAATTATGACATATGTACGAGGGTGGATTGAAAAGTACTCGGCCTAACCAAGAAAATAAACACATACTAAATCAGTTATATTTTTATTTTTCTACATAATCACCATCAAGTTCAATACACTTTTGCCACCTCCCCTTCCAAGCATTTAGACCGTTAAAAAAAAATGATTCTTCCTTAGAGTCAAAATATGCGTCTACAGCTGCTTTGACCTCGTCGTTTGTCGAAAATCTTTGACCTCCCAAGTGCTTTTTTAGGTTAGGGAACAGAAAGAAGTCTGATGGTGCCAGATCAGGTGAATACGGCGGGTGCGGTAACAGTTCAAAGCCACAGTTGTGAATTCCAGCCATTGACTGTACTGACGTGTGAACACGGGCGTTATCTTGATGAAACAGGACTTTTCTTCTGAGCATTCCTCGACGTTTTTCTTTTATTTCCTCTCGTAAACGACGTAGTAAGGTGCAGTAGTAATCAGAGTTTATAGTCTGACCCCTTTCAAGATAATCAATCATAATCACACCTTTCGAGTCCCAGAATACTGAAGCCATCACCTTATTTGCCGACAAAATCGACTTAGCCTTTTTAGGGGGTGGTGAACCAGGTCTTCTCCACTGTTTTGATTGTTGTTTTGTTTCCGGTGTACAGTAATGAACGCATGTTTCGTCCATAGTAACAAAACGATTCAAAAAATCATCTGCATCGGCTTCAAATAACTCCAAACAGTCGCGTGAAATAGTCAATCGCGTCCTTTTTTGTTCAACTGAAAGCAGTCGCGGAACCCACCTCGCAGACACCTTGTGGAAACCCAACTCGTTGACAATGATGTTTTGAGTTCGGTCATAAGAGATGCCTATAATCTCGGCTATCTCTCTAATTTTTAATCTGCGGTCTCCCATTATTAAATCAAGTACTTTTTTAATATTTTCGTCAGTAGTTGACGTCGAAGGCCTTCCAGAGCGGGGTTCATCTTTCACACTCTCTCTACCACGCTTAAATTCTGCTATCCATTTTTTGACGGATGAATATGACAGAGCACAATCGCCTAATGTACTGACCATGTCATCATGGATGGCTTTTGATGATAGCCCCTTCTTATGGAGGTACTTAATGACGGCACGCTGCTCGATTTGCTCCATTCGCGGAAATTATGACCGATTACTTTGTTAATAAATTTATAAAATCACAACTAATTATCGCACACGTTTCGAACTTCACACAATGAACTAGTCTGAACCGAACTAAATAATGTGGGTAGATTTGATTTTTAGAATTGAATGGATCTGTGTTAGGCCGAGTACTTTTCAATCCACCCTCGTAGTTACCTTGCAGAGATTTAATAGTTTTTTTTAAATATATTCAACGTGTTTTTAACAAGTCAATTTAAGTAAAAAGAGTATTTTAGCGTATTACTCTATTAGAGTTATAGATTATAAAGTCCACCTAGATGAAAAAGAGTACAGTCCTCTATTTTAGAGTACGGTTGGCAACTTTAATTGCACTCTTTAATACTTATTAGTACCCTTGACAAGATTTTTTTTTGAAGTAACACGGCGCGATGAGAGTAAAATTTCGAGGTCAAATTTGAGTGCAGCGTTTTCACGCAACGTTTCTTAATATTTTACGATTTCTTTAGAATTGTTTATATACTGAGAAATAATATATGATAATATATGATGATAACAGTAATATTCTGATCAATTCGTGTTTATTTGTTTTTTTTCATCAAATTTTTATATATAATATATAAGTTCCACTTCTGTCACGTGTACTGAGTTGCATGCTCTCCGTTTAATTTTAATCATATTTTTTTTTGGATAAATCCACGCTATTCCATGTCGGGGGCGTCGCAAAGGTCAACTAAAGGAAATGCCAGAAAAACTAACTCCGACTGAATGTGGAATACCCGACCTATTATGTCTGACCTTAAATTCTCCGGACTGATAACGGGCAGCAGCAACTAAGTTTCTTGTATTGCGATCGCCATCCGAGCGTTATCCGCCTGCCAAGGCTGGCGATAACGGCAAACCCTCCCTATTTGGGAGAGGTCTAGTCCAGCAGTGGCCTTTTTACGGGGTGATAAAGTGAAACACACGTTGCATATGATGGTAACTGACCACATGCCCATAGATACGTACAGTCTGGATGCAGATGGTGTGTTATGATAATATCCTGAGGATGATTATATGCCGCGTTGCCATTAACTGAGTCTTCATTTCTCTGCAAACAACGTACGAAACGCATCAGCGTTTTCCTGCTACTTTATGATGGGGTGCAAGGACGTGGTTCTCCTCCGTCAAGCATAGAGTTCCAGAACTTTCCAGTTTAACGTGGCACTGCACTGTTATTGCTAACCGTGAGCACTTACCATCAGATGAAAGACTTGCTCTTCTCAAACTCTTACATACTTTAATAGCTAGACTCCTGCATACGAATTCAACCAGTTGTGTCAGTTATTCTGCCTTTAAGCAGTAGTGTACTTAAGTACTGTGTTTCAGTTTGATTACAGGGCATTCGAGACTTGATATCTCAGAATGAACTAGGGTACTGTGCTGCCACATAGAAATTCTTGGTGACACATTTGTTATGGGTTGACGTTGCACTTGCCATCAGGTGAACGAACGTTTTGCCCGTCTCGTCACTTTATCCAATAAAATAAAAAATACTGTGTCTTATATTAATTTATATAACCTCTCTTTCACAACACAATGGTTGTCTCGAAGAAAATACTTTTAGAGCGATAAGACTTCCTGTTGTACATATTTTAACACAGTTTTGTGTAGTTTTTATTGCTTACTCCACATTGCGTACAGTCACATCGTACCTTACGAGAGAACAGAGGTTATTTGATTTACTAAAACGATAATTTAGTTTGTCATGTTAAGATGTCACAATGTACCGAATCAATTTGTCACTGATTAAACAGCGACGGAGAAGCGTGTCCAATCATTTAGGACGAGTTATTTTTGAACCGATATAAAAAATAGTTGGATAACTTACTACAAGTAAGTTGTAGTTGTACAAGTTGTAGAATTAAATATTCTAAAAGAGTGAATATTATTTTTCTTCAATGTTGTGCCTTATTATAGGTATGTACATTCATTAATTTATCTATTCAGTTTGTCGGTTGCAACACATAAACATGTTGCATGCAATAGATTCATGGCGTGTATGATCATATAACACACAACTGATTTACAATATGCACGTTACATATGCTATATTATTTTTTTCTTGACCTATAGAGTTGATTAAACTCGGAGACATAAGAAAAGTATCAAATAAAATAGCCTTTAAAGGATTGGTGCGGGAAAACTTGCCAACTGTGGTTAGTTTACATTTATACTGAACCCCGTACCATTAATCATTGCTGATTTATGTACATAGAAATATGTGTAGTGTAGATATGTGTATGGATATGTATGTATGTGTTTATGTATGATATTTATATACACTATACTATACACACAAGTGTATGACAATATATGGACACGTAACACTATGGCAGGAAACGGGCACTTTGTCTGGCATTAGTCTCATTGCGGAAGTATCACCAATCTTTGTTTAATTAAAAAAAAAAAATAAGCGTTTATTTATGCCTTCCTGTAGTTGACTTATATCACGTACGTGCGAAGAGTATTGCTGAACTTTGCATTCGTGCCTCCACACGCCTTCTATGTGTTTGCAGCGAGTTTAAATATATGCATACAAACATATATTTACGCCCCTTTCCCAATGGGGTAGGCAGATACCACATCTGAAACGAGTCGTGTCGGTTGGCGAACCACGTCGCTGCCATTTTGGTAAGAGTTGCTCGCCATTGTGTTCCCACGAGTAGCTAGGGAAGATGTTGTACACCCAAACATAGTCCCGTATGCTTGGGTAAGGCTTGCCTTCTTTTGGGGTCGTCCGGGACCAGAGATTGGCACGCTAACAACTAGGCTCGCCCCTAGCCATGCTGCCATCGGCACGACAACCACTGGCTTGGCGGAGAGGAAGAAAAAAGGATTAGGTAGGGGAAAGTTGGGAAAAGAACCATAAGCTACGGCTACGTCTTTGCCGGACAAGGCACCCAGGTAAAGTACTCCCAGTATACTTATACATATATAAAATAATATATGTATTGTATAGGTCGCAAAAACCACTTCACGTAATATTTTTTTTAATTATGCCCTATTTTAATGATGATTTCTCCTGTAGAGCGTTTGTGGTTTACAGATGTAAATTGCACCTGTACAATCACCCAGAACCGCAATAACTGTCTGTAGGTTTTTCTTTATAGAAGAAGAGGCAAACGAGGAAGTGGCTGACCTACTGGTAAGTAAACACTACCGCCCATGAACATCTACGCTACCAGAGTAAAGATGTTCTCCTAGCTAGATTTCGACCACGGCGACAGCTTCCGAAAACTGTCGAGTGCCATCAATTGCGCAAGAGATATTATAGTGCCACAAGTTTACGCGCAAACACAGAAGCACTCACTCGCGACCAACCTACCCGCGACCGATGTAACGCTGATGCGATAAGATCAGACGTAGGCTAGGATGCAGTGTCAGAAACACGGCGACAATCGGCAAAGACCCGAAAACAAACAATTTGTGTTTTAGCACATATGTTGGCTCCGGCTGGGATTCGAACCCAGGACCCGTGGCGTAGAAATCAGAAACTCTGACCACTAGGCCACGCGGTTGTCAGAGAATAGCCGTTGCGTTGCCGGCTTATTTTCTGCATATTTATATCATACTAGCAGTGCCCCGCGGTTTCACCCGCGTAAAAATGCCGTCCCCGATCGATGATGTACACATATACTTCCCCATTTGAATCGGATCTTGGGATTTAAATTTTTTGCGTGGAACCATAATTATTTTTTTAAATAAAAGTAGCCTAAGTTATCCGCTATAATACAAGATTTTTGTCAGTGAGTCCTGTCAAAATTGGTCCAGTCGTTTTGAAGATTATCCGGAACAAACAGACAGACAAAAAATTTAAAAATTGTTATTTTCTTATTAGTACCTTATATACTCACATAAGCATTGAGTAAAAAGCTGTTATTTTGTTATTACAAACAGACACTTCAATTTTATTTATTTGTATAGATATATGTTCTGAGAGTGAATTGCAGCCCATAACGCTGACGCCACTCTTAGCCACTGCTCCAACCTAGCCGTAATTAAAAGATGATTCTAATATTTAAGGCTGTTTGGGTGTAAAAGACAAAACTCATCATTGACATCATTACACAAAAGTCCTTTTCTCCACAGTCTACTAATCCCATAATCAGATCTAATTACGGGTGCGTCTTACGAAATGCACGGACAGATAACTTACTCGGTCAAATGACGGAAAAAAACAATTTTCACGAGTAAAACCTACTTGCACGCCGCACGCAGACCAGTCGCTCTCGCGCCGGCGCGACCGCTGTTTCAAAATGGCGATCTAATTCCCGCCATAATCGAAAATATAGCTCGATATACTGTTGATTTTACAGCGATGGCGTTACAAGTACAACTGTCGCGTTATATGGAGCGAGTGAAGGATAACAGAGGGATAAGTGAGTGAACCACGTGTTAATTTTTACGTAATTTCTTCTTGCGTTACGTTCAAATTGTTGCGGCCGTTGGTGTTGCAGTATCGCGAAATAGAAATTACGACCTTCGGATTTGGCCTGTGTCCGTTCTAAATCCCAAAGTGAATATGAAATGTGAACAAACTTAATGTAAACATGTAACGATCAACAAGAATGATCTGACTCTTTGTGAGTCTCTATTCATCTTAAAAGTGATTTTGTTTTAATAAGGTCCTATTCTGAAGCTGCCTCATAATGTAGTCTTTGTACCCAGGGCTTACTTAGAAAACAATTATTTAAAATTTACAACGACATTAAAATATGAAATTGCAATTCGCGTGTTAGTAATATAATAAAAGGTAATATTTCTTATTGTTATATAGTATGTATAAGATTGAATAACTCAAGTTACCGTCTAAAAATAATACTACATTAACGTTGCAACATTAAGAACATATTAAAGTTTTTAAAAATGCGCGCTGCAAGGGACTAGTGAATGTCTGGTTTACGCAACGCGTCTTCCAAATATATTCATATTCACATGACGAAATGGAAGACATTAATGTTATTATTATAAATGTGCCATTTGCTTATTCATTCATTATCTGCATCAACTTTCATTTATGTAACATGATTACCGTTATTCTAAACAGCTCTTTAGTTTAATAAATTTTTTAATGTGTATTCCGTTAGATATGATTTGTTCAACGTTAGATTTTTTATTAGTAAAAAAAAAGATTGCAATAGCCTTTTAATGTCCCACAAGCCTCTATCGCAGTTTTGAAAGGATATACAATCGTACCAACGAATATCATCATCATAATTTCATGCCTTCCATCCTCATTTCTCCCCCATGGATTGCCAAAGAAGATGGAGCTCTCATTTTGGGAGGATTTTGCCATAGTTGCCACGCTTGTCAGGCCGGTTGGCAACAGCAGTTTATTTATTCAGATGTTCCAGGAAGATGCTGCTGCCTATCTCCTGGTTTTCATTTTCCCTCCGTCGACTTTTATGACACCCACGGGATGATATGGGGTGGTAGATTCTCTTAAGCCGCCACCACACGGCTGATATCAATTCGAATATGTGAAATTAAAAAGGTTTTTTTTTTATGGGGACCATGATTAATGCGCGCATCAGTAACTTGACGCGAACAATGGTTTATCTGAACAATTGCTATTGATTGCATCTGCTCGCTTGCGCAGCTGTAATGTGACAGCGCCTCTTCGATCGTGTCCGGTATTGTATAATACTCGTAACATCGCGTTTTATATAAATTGTATTAAATTGCCGTAAAGGTCTTAAATTGCGAATACAAAAGTGAAGCACGCTACGGCAAGTCCTAAAAATCAAAAATCCACATAAGACACCGGCAAGGCCGTTTATACTTATGAATGGCAAGTCTGTATACAATTAGTTATGAATCACGGTGAAGGGTCCTACGAAGTTAACTTGTTTCTTACTAATAACAGTTTAAATTTCGCTTTATCTTGCTAAATTCAAGTCTCAGTTAAGACATAGATACTAATAGTCAGGCCCTAACCCGAATTCAGTTGAAGACATACATACATAAGATCACGACTGTATCCCATAAAGAGTAGTCAGAGACTGGGCTTTCACTGCAAAAACAGATGACTGCCACAATCCACGTTTCACCAAAACAATATAATGCACTTGGTGTGATAGGTGGTGAGCCCATCGCCACCAGGCGCTGTTGGGTGCACAGTGCAGTTTAATTCCTTACTCGCCTTTTACGAGATCCATTGGATGAGATGGAGTAGTAGTATTCTTTTATCGAGCCGCCACCACACGGCCTAACCCGAATTCAGTTGAAGAGATAACAGAAAACGGCTTGATGATATTTTCAGTGCCAGTAAATACAAGACTTTGACACCCTAACATTCCTTATTCATTATTTAATGGAATGGAATAGGACACTTGTTAAAAAAAATATCATAATATTAAAAGCTGATACTGTACTTAAAATTTAACATAAATTATACTAAATTCAAATGTCAGATAAGACACCTATTATCTAGTATTTGAACTGACTCTTGATTATGAGGCAGGTGTGGTACATTTCACGCCGAGTGGTCGAAAATTTTCATTTTCGAGAACTTAAGTAATCGTATGGAAAATAACCAACCCAATTTTCCTTTAACGTCAATGCGATGTAACGAGTATCTTTAAACGTATATAAATAAAAGCATTATAATGTTAAATGTCATAAGCAGTGTAATATTATGTTAAATTTCTACCCAGATATAGTAAACATAAAGTACAGATTTGTTTGACAGTTTGTTATACCAAAGTAACAATCGAACATCTGCACTATAAAACAATACTTTACCCCTACACTGCATCCCGTTCAGCGAAAAACAGAAACTCACACCACGTTTCGTATCGTCTTTTAAAATCTTAAAGTCTTCGCTGAGTCGATAAAACAAAGTGTGTCTTGTATGCATCTTGTATTCTTGGTGGCGGCTTCAGAGAATATACAACCCCATCTCATCTTGTGAGTGTCGTAAAAGTCGACAGAGGAAAAATTAAAACCAGAAGATGGGCAGCAGCAACTTCCTGGAACATCTGAATAAATAAACTGCGATTGCTAACCCGCCTCCCAAGCGTGGCAACTATGGCTAAATTCCTCCAAATTGAGAGCTACAATCATTCGTGGCAGTCTGTGGGGGAGGCCTATCAGCAGTGTACTAGTGATAAGCTGAAATGATGATGATAATGATCTTGATTTTGTTATGGTCCTCTAAAACGTGTACGTATGTATAATACTTTTTTTGTAAAATAATCACTATGTAGTAAAATTTTCATTATAATGAAGACTTTTTGCTTCCCGTTGGTGTTGTAGAAACCGATTGAGGTAAAAACTAGAAAGTCAATTCTGATACCCGATGGCATATTATATATTAATCAGACAAGAAATATCCAGATTTGATTTATCTGACATTGTGGTTTCCAAGACGCTTATCCTATGGCTTACCCACTATGGCTTTCCTTAGCACTTCCATGAAAGGCACCATAATAACCCGTCACAAAAATTAACCCGTCAAAGTACCCGTAGCGAACATGTTAGATGGACTTCGTTTTTTTATATCGAAAACAAAATCCTTTCGCAGTAGTGTAGTGGGAATATAAAACTCTAGGACTGGAGTAGCGACCGCGTATAGGAAGCGCAAACTAAATTTAGCTGCGAACTCTGTAAAGCGGTGAACAGCATTTGATTGCGTGAATTGAAGTCAAATATCAAGCGATATACTACGCCTTGGGAAAGGCTTATATCTCGCAGTAGACTGATGATAAACAAATAATGAAAATATCTGAGATATTAGTATCTCACACCTCATAGTTCTTTTCCCGACTTTTGATTCCCTACTCCCATGTATATTTCCTACCTAATCCCTTTCCCTTCCTCTCCGCCAAGAAAGTGGTTGTCGTGCCGATGTAGCTAGTACTCGTGGAAACGCAATGGGGAGCAAGAATTTCAACTCTTACTAAAATGGCGGTGAAGTGGTTCGCTACCCGTCACGTCTAGTTTCCTGCGGGTGTGAAAAGAGGGTTACGGATGTGGTTTCCCCCTACCCCTTATATTGGAAAACGTCGTGATTGTGTGTATGTATTTACAACTAGATGTACCCGCGACTTCATTTGCGTGAATATTAAAAGGTAAAAAGTTTTCAATAGAATGTTATCAAAAAGTGTTATAACTTTGGAACCGATGAAACGTATCGTAAGTTAGTCCCACAGCTATCTTTAACCTGTCTATATAGTAACTTAGTAATTTAGTAATTCTTATTTAGTATTATACTTAATTTAGTAACTTTAGTAATTCGAGTTAAATCCATTCGTACTGACAAACCGACCAAAATAGTGTACATATATGTGAATGATGTGTTGCACCATAATTAATGTACGTAAATTATTCGATTCAAACAATTAAAGCAAGGACTAAGACCAATCGAAAATGTTAACTGCAAAGCACATCCTCTTCACGAAAACAAACGAAGGGAAATATACTTAAAAGCAATTAAATTCAAGGATACAACGAGTATGCTATTTATTTATGATAAATAATTTTATCCGTTACTTCCCGTTAATTTTTTTTTACAAGCTATTGATTTTTTTATGAAAGATAGTGACCAGACGAACATGTTGTTCAACTGATGGTAAGTGCAACGTCTATCTATAACAAATGCTGCCTCACTCTTCTGGGTTTCATTTCTGTATGGCACCACACTGCGCTCGTCACCCTTAGACATCAGTTCTTAGGTCTCATATGGGAAGTGCTTACCATAGCTATCAGTGCCCTTCAAAGACCACGGTAATGTTTGCACGCTACTTCTTCTCGGCATTATTACTGGCACTACGGTGGTACCTACCTACATAGATTCCTGTATATAATCCTATCACCAGTACAGCAGCAGTACCTAGCCGTTACAAGCATTAAACCCATACCGATACACTGGCTGATATCATACTTTAGTTCGTGTAAAAATTTTTGTAACTTAGAAGACAATCGGGTCATAATCATAAGAGATTAAAATTTTGATATTATATATATTATAAACATAGTACATAAAATTGTTTAAGATTAATATGAAAACTAAACAGAATATAAATCTGGCGATTTTAAATTGTTGTTGTTGTTGTGTTGTGTATATTTAAGTGAATATATCTGTGTAAATATTTATGTGTAATATGATTTGAAATATTATTTTTATCGATATCTAATCATCAATATTCTAGTACAATTAGCGTATTGTTTTTATTAGCATGAAGTTAAAATGATGAATTCGTAAAGCACCTATAACAATGTCTCTCTATGCCTTGGGTTGACTGGGAGAGAATGCCAAAAGGCATTAAGTCCGCCCTTTGTAATCCTTTTTTTTTAATTAAAATTAGGTGAATGCAATAAAGAATAAATAAATAAATAAAAAGGCTAATTTTGGTGATGTTCATGTCCATTTTAATATTGCTTAATTCAAAGTAATCAAAAAATCCTTAACAAAATAAAAGCACTGTAGTCATCCACGCAGACAGGCAAGCACTCGTTCATGTATCTTCACCTTCCTCTATCTTATTCCGATAGAATGCCTAAGCATTGCCATTCGATTTCGCTAAAGAAAAAGAATTTTATTGGTATATTTTTGAATTTATTATTCAAATTATTGAATAAACAAGTCGAATTATTGATCTCTTACAAATTAAGTAGACCAAATCGTAAATTTCTTTAGGTCATTTAATGTTTTATGCTAACTGCTTCGCTAATCATGATCTCTAAAAATCTTAATACACACCCGGCCTGTTTATCGACTTGGAAGAAATTATCATCAGTACAATAGTTTTATAAGTTCGCCAGTTTTTGAAATTCCATCGAATATTTTATAAACAAGTCTTCAAGCTTTTTATTAAGTGTAAAATTGATATACGAGTATCTTTTGGTAGTATATTACAATGTCTCCTTAGATCCTCAGCCTTAAACCCTTTTAAATACACCAATAAAAATGATTATGGTGGCACGGACCCATGCACTTTTTTATTGTATTTTCTAAAGACACATTTCATTCATTTTAGTCGTGTATTTAAATTCAGTAGATTTTACAATGATTATTTTAATGAAGAGAATATAATACAACACCATCAAAAATACCCTAACTCGAATGTGGCCAATAATGAGCCCGTTACTATGTTGTAGGTATTGTATATTCGTGGATTTACTAGATATGAACCGAGGTACACACGTTACTTCTTTTCCCCAATTTTAATATGCTTCTCCCTTATCCCCTTAATCTAGATATCTCAAAGGCCCAAAACATTCTTATATTCAATGCCATGTTGTTACTTTTTTCTTTAGAAATATATTTTTAATTACCTCACGCGGGCACTGCGTGGTCAATACTTATTTTAGGTTATTTTATACATGCGACATTTAACTACTATTATAATCTTAAAATCTTTTTTTATCGACAATTATAATTATAATATTTTAAATCTATAACCACACTATATTCCGGATACAGAAGAAATTTCCTTATCGAGGGTGCGTTTACAGACGTTTTGCACAGACACAAACACCAAGATCAAGATCAATTTACAAAAAAAATGATCTGTAGGCCATATAAATATCTGTTTCAAGCTGGAATCTAACCCCCAACCAGTAGAGCAGAAGACAAATGCTCAGGGTCGAATTTTATACCCTTGCTGCCCCTGGGCCTACGGAAGATTGTCGCTCCCTACTCCCCATTAAATGACATATAAGAATTACATCAAAGGTCCGACAATTGGTAAGAGCCTGACATTATCCGATTGACCAGGTAGGGCAGCCGGGTTACGTCGGACTCTTACCGACTAAAACTGTTCGAAACGCAACCTTGACCCCTCTATCGCTTCGCTAGAATTTTAGCCCGACCCGGGGCCAGTACTCCCTGCCCCCAGCACTTTCTCGGTTCTATCACGATTACTCGAGACCACTCCGAGTCATCGTCCTCCCCAGGGTCGCTTTTCACTAGGCCTTCGGGTCTCCTATCCCGATTTCCCGCGATCCCGAAGGTCATGTTTGTGGTAGGGGAACACCGTTGTTGTCAGGAGGGCCGTGACGAGGCCCGCCGTTGCCCCGTTGACGTCGTCTCCGAGAGGTATCTGTCCTCTCTCGACCCTCTCGGCAGCCTCCTTCTGGAACATCACGGTCTCACAGAAATTGGCTACGGCCTACCCACGCCGTGTCCAAAAAAAATGTTTAGTCACTCCGCCAACCTAACTGGTAAATTGTACAGTTTTATATATACTCGTATATTATTAATGTTTCTGTTCCGTTTAAATAGTCATTATTTTTGTAGTCGCTTTGGAAATATAACACGGAGACTATATTATATTTTAGCGACGTACTTTTCGCGTTACCAAGAGAAGACATTTCGTGTCTACGTATTTCATAACATCCTTTAAAACAGGAAAATTATACCTCTTTTGTACATACACGTAACTTTTCGTATTGCCTTTAAAGTGTACAAAAATGCACTCGAATGTCATCTTTATCACACAAATTTAAAGCACATTATTAGTCGTGCGTATGTGAAGGTATTAACCGCAGTGTTTTCATAAACAAAGTGGCAGCCAGAACGTAAGTGTTTGCAAAATATTGTCACGTCCGCGCGTTCCGTTTCGTCGAAACGACGGGTAGTGTCGTGAAGTCGATTTCATTTGATTAATATCAATGAGGCTATTCCTCAAGACCTATGCATTTCTTATAGATGAATCATTAACTTGCACACAAACAATGCTTTCATTAGACGTTTTAACCATTCTATAATAAAGTAGGAGAGTTTGTATGTGAACGCTCTAATCTCAGGAAATACTAATCCGATTTGATTTGTTTTTGCATTAGCCAGCGACAGTTGTCCTTCAGAGCTTCACTAATTTATCGTGAAAAAAACTTTCACTTTATATTCGTTTCCTTTCAATGTAATAAGTATGCCTTTCAGAATAGTTGGTCGCTTGGTATAAGTAGGGTTGACCGGGGATGGTTGACCACATTTTTGGTAATATTTTTTTTTTTAAAAAAACTATTGTCTTGGTGTTACTGAGAAATATTGTAAACTGTGCCAAATTTCATAGTCAATTATAAAAGAAAGGTTCTATGTGAATATTATTAAATAAAATCGGGATTTTTTCAGTTTAAGGAAACCTCTCCGAGATGGTCAACCTGCCCCAATGCTGGGGTACGTCAACTGGTGGAGGAGATTAGCTTAAATTACGGGATGACAAAATTTAATGTGTAATACAAATTACACAGAAATATTTTTGGTGACACGGCATTTCTCATTGGCAGACATTGCACTTACAATCAGGTGAACGTTTAGCTCGTCTCGTCACTTTCTCCAATAAAAAAAACATTAAATTTTTTCAGAATTCTTCGCAGTCGGGCTTATTTATAATTTAATGATTATTTTTTTCTCAAACTTTGATTTTTTCGTAAACCATAAATATTTTCGTAAAACAACAACATATGGGTCATAGTCAGCAAACCGCAATACGCAATTGCTCTACAAACCCCAACCGGAGCTTATGCCTTCAAAAATTCACTAAACTAAAATGCTTTCCATAATAGTCATAATTCGTATTTGTATACATTTTATAATAATTTACTTTCAATTTCAAATTAAATTTGTAAGAACTTGACTATAAACTACAATGTAAGAACGAAAAAGATGAAAAACTACTCAGGTATCCCAATTATTGATATTGCGCTCTAACTGGCAGTGAGACATTTCCTCGTGTCTCTTGTTTTGTGCGAATGATCGGTCAAGCAGCAGGCTTTGAGTGCAACATTGATTCTCTCAGTCAAACCTGCAAGAAGCTAGGAGCATCTACTCTACCTACCCCAGTCCCCAACCAACCCCGGTCTGCCCTACTGTACGTAGTTTTCTTTCTCGATAAATATTTTCGGTTTATATTAAAATATTACTTTTTTTAATTTTAGGATCTTTTATTTGGTTATTTCTACGGATTTTATTCACTTAGTTCAAAATGCGTCATATTAAAATAAAGAAATATATTTGTCGAATGCGAATATATTTAAATAATTCTGCGAAATCTACTGCAGCAAGGCGTAGCCATGCGATGGAATGAAAATGAAAATAGGTATAGATTATTGAGCCAACCTATTTGCTGCAGCATTTTTCGTTTTCCTCAAATAGTTTAAAATATACTGTATCCGTAAAAAACGTACGCTAATTCATTTTTCATTTCATACTCGTAGCTATCAAACTTAAACAAAAATAAACCGACTTGATGAAATCGGTTTATTTTTTAGGGATTGCTCCTTTTATTTTTCACATTATGTACTCATCATGTATATGAAGGAATGCAGGAATACGTCTAGGTAGGTACCACCCCGGGGTCAGTTTTTCTGCTTTGAAGCAGTAGTGTGCAAACATTACTGTGTTTAAGTTTGATGGGCACTGAGAGCTAGCGTAATCACTGGGCATATGAGACTTAAGAACTGATGTCTCAGGGTGAGGGGCGCAGTGTGGTGTCACACGGAAATATTCTAGATGACATCAGGTGAACGTTTCGCTCGATTAGTCACTTTATCTAATAAAAATAAAGAAAACATATGTTTAATTCAAATACGCGAATGAAACCACGGGATACAGCTAGGTAAAGATGCAGCGCGTTTTTTAAGTCTTAGCTCAAAAATCATCTACAATACAAATGAGAAAACTTATTTTGCGTCACCATTTGGCACAATCCGGTTTTTTATATGAAATCGAAAGCAGCGTAAATTACTGGCCTCAAAAAACGCGACTGACAACTCACAAAATTACGATCGTTTGGCCTCACCTTACACCTTAGAATCAAGATTTGTAATATAGTACAAGTGTGTTTGTCTGTTACATAATTGTTTGTCAAATTTACTTACTTCACAAAATCTGAATATAAAAACTCTGTTCACTCGCATTTAACCTAAAAATTACTCGTTAACAGAAGCTATTTTCGCTAACAAATACACATTGCGCAGATTATGGATAATCACCTTGGGTTAAATTTAACCTTAGTTTCTTTCTAATATCTCAAATACTTTTGTAGTTATATACATTCGAAAGTTGGCGCATACACATTTACGGAGCTTGTAAATAAGTATGTTTAATGTGTACGACGACGACAACTTCCGAGTACCGGAAGTTATGAACCAAGCAACTCGTGATGATCTGCCTGCACCCGATGTAAGGTATAGTCTAGGATGCAGTGACAGGACACGGGGAAAAACAACACAATCAGACCCGTAAACCAACAATTTGTGTTTTTGCACAAATGTTGGCTCCGGCTGTGTTTCGAATCACAAGGCAACGCAATCGTTAGCATAAGTGTACTCATATAAATACTATATAAACGTGATTGTAAAAATAATTACAACTGAGAGGATGACGACCACAGCCTTCATAAAGTTGACACAGATTGTAAAATTTGAGAATGTCGCACATTGGCATTTTTAAACATTTTACGCAATTTACCGGTTTTTCCGTGTTTTCTAAAGAGTATTTTCTAAGGCGTATTATATATTCTTCTTTAAGTGGCGATTGTTTTGCGGAAAACTTATATCCATCGAAACCAAGACATTATTTATACGTAGACGTTTATTGCTTGAACTACATCTGGCCAGTATTTGTCTGTGCAGTCTGATAGTGAGAGATGATAAGTTTTAAATTGGAGTTCAGGTCGACACGTCGCGCTTATTGGTAGCACACCGCCAAAATGTGTTAAATAAATGAACTTCTTAGACAGCTTATTATTTTTATGATACTGACGAAATAACTAACTATGACGGCACGGCGACTCAAAATGAGTATTGGCCTCCGACAACAAGATCTTCTACAAGATCAACATACTCGTAGATCTATCCCGCGCCACCTCGTGCCGGTCCTCCGAAGATATAGCAAATATTATTTGCACTCAACTTAGTAAAAGTAAAAAAACAGTGAAAATAGGGTCGTCTTAGTTTAAATCATTTAAATCAGTATGAATTAATTTAAATCAGTATGAAAGTAAAGAAACCGTGTTAATAGGATTTTTTGATTTCAGGGTTCGTGCTGGCCTCCGCTGTGGTGCTGTTGCTGCTGGGCATTATATGCGCTATATTTTTCGGAACTTGGGTCCGACTATTTATAGATAATGTAAGTAAAGTTCATATTTATGTGTAATGATTTCCTCCAGGCCGATTTTCGGCCACAGTCACGATTTCGTAATATTGTCGGGAGCTGGTACTCGTAATATTATTGTGCGACAAGTGTACGCTCAAACATAAGCACTCGCTCCTCCTAACCTACCCACGCCTGATATAAGGCCGCATGTAATAACAGGTGGGTTACCAAACCAGAAATCCAACTTAATGGTCGGATTCCTATGCAGGAATCAGTCAGACTACGTAGGTACCACCCCAGAGCCAGTAATTCTGCCGTGAAGCAATAGTGCGCAAACTTTACCTACTGTGTTTCGGTTTGGAGGGCACTATGAGCTAGTTTAATCACTGGACATATGAGACTTAAGAACTGATATCTCAAGGAGAAATGGGTTCTGGGTTATACAGCATTTGTTATGGGCAGACGCTACACTTACCATCGGCTGAACGATTTGCTTGTTTCGTCACTTCCTGCAATAAAATAAAATTATATTCGTGTTGAACATTTCTGGCAACCCTATAGGGTTAAACCCTGCCGGATTTTCTTGTTTCGTAATTCGGCTATCCTATCCTAGCTATGTTCTTCGCTAACTTTCAATCTCTCATAACTATTGTTGTCTATAATAAACAAACAGCCCCCAGGTGTCCGGCAGAGTATAATAGCTTCTGCCTCTTTCCTACCGAGGTGGTAATAGGCGGCTAAGGTATTGTATGGACAGACTTTATTCGTGTAGAATAATACCATAATATGCAATGCTGTCACTGTACTTCTCGTAGGAACACAATAGGAAGTTAGAATTTTTTGACTCGTACCAAAATGGCGGCGACAAAGATTGCCACCCGTTGTGTCGGGTGTGATCTCTGCCTACCACTTATATGGAAAAAAGGCGTGACTGTATGTATGTATAAACAAACAACTAAATCTATTCACATTTTGTAAATGAATGTTAAAAAGAATTCACACATTGTGAAGATTCGTATGTAATCAAACTAATTATCCTATTTCGTAATGCTCGCGTTGAATAACATTAAACAAACATTAATTAAATTTTTGTCTAAAAGTCTAAAGTAGAAAGTATTTCGTATTATAATACGGTCTATTCTATATTATACTAAATAACGTAATCTTTAGAATTAATAGTCTAACAATGATTCTTTTTCTTTAAAATTGTCGTATACTTAATTAATTAGAAAGAATATTCCGCATTATCTGTTTATTCTAATATTAAAGAATGTCAGTGTGACTGACTGAGACGATTCACAATAAGCGTACACAAAATTTTAGTAGTTAATTGCACTTTATTTCCCTTTTTAATTTTAAATGCAAATTCTTCTAGTGGTAGCACTCATATGCAAGAATCCGTCTAGGTATCACCGCAGTGCCTGTTATTTTACTGTGAAACAGAACTGTGTTTTGTTTTGTAGGGCACTGTATGCCTAGTGTTACTACCATATGAGACTTAAGAATTAATGTCTCAGGGTGATGAGGCAGTTCTGTGCCACACAGAACTTTTCAATTGTATTTTCTTGGTGCACACAGCATTTGTTATAGGCAGACGTTGCGCTTATCATCGAGCGAAAGATTTACTCATCACGTCAGTTACTTTGATAAAAAAATGACCACGAGCTCGGTAAATAAAATATCTAAAAAAAAAAATTTCATCTAAAACCTTCTTAAACATTAGATACGCAGTACCCAACTATTGGGCGTGTTGGGCGGTTTGTAGGCGGTAGTTAGTATTTATAATATTATATTTAGTAAGATAATGCACAAAGGCGCATATCAAGCTCTCCACCGGCCGGCCGTACTAACTTTGGTAGTCCATGTCCAAGTTTCTACCTAGATTCGCCTTAAACTTCATTAAGAATGCGTCTATTCGCTGTCCTGTAGTTTGCGCATTAAATAATAAATTAACTCGGCGATAAGTTAAAAAGATTATGTCACCAGAACTGATACTCTGCTCGGGAGACTGTAAGTGCAGCCAATGCGATTGTCCATCATGCAAAGTTAATGAAGGTTTTCTATGGATTCTGTTTGCATAATTACGAAAATATTTCAATCCATACTAATATAATAAATGCGAAAGTAACTCTCTATGTCCCTTTTGTCTGCTTGTTACCTTTTACCGGCTCAACCGTTGAACCAATCTTGACGAAATTCGGCACAGAGAAAAATCGAAGAGTTCACACGATATGTTTAAAAAAACTTGAATCTACGCGGATGTGGTCGCGGGTTTCAGCTAATTATACTATAAATCCTATTTATGTTAGCATCCTCATCATCGATATGTAAGATTTTTGTGAACTTCATAGGTATAGGCTACTTCCAAGTGGGGAGGTTTTGCCGAAATCAATCCGTCTAAGCAGTAGTTTGTCTCAGAATGACAGGGCGCAGTGTGGTGCCACACAGAAGTGTTCTGGGTGACACAGCATTTGTTATGGGCAGACGTTTCACTTTCCATCAGGTTAACGTTTTGCTCGTCTTGTTACTTTAACCAATAAATAAACGCTTGGCAGGCGGAGTGCCAGACAGCCCACATCTTAGACGCTTATGCCTGTCATAGGTCTGAATATTTGGCATATATAAGATGGATATTCCGTCATTTGTCAAAGAACACGAGACTTTTCTTGCACTTCCATTCCCGACTTTCGATACCCAATTTGTCTATTAACCAACAAATACTACAGTACATGTTGATCTTGTGTTCGAATACGTCCAGAAACCGTTAATTATGCAATACTCTAAATAATTTATTATCGGGTCGGGAGTATATTATGATTTTCCCGTACCTCTGAAACTGCATCTGATCGTTCCCTAAGCTTATTGCATATATGGATTTGGTAAGGTAAAGACAAGTATGTAAACATCTTCTGATGCCGTAAAGGTCGGAATCAACTAGGAGGTGAAAAGACTTTATCACTTTACCATTTAAACCCGATCTCCGTGGCTTAAGCGCTAAAAACAAACAATTCTAAAGTAACTGTTGAAATTGTTATAAGCTTTTTACCCTTGATAACAACAACATTATAGTCTTTTGAACTCTCACCTATCAGCTCAGAAAGCTGACTCCATTGGAGTACCACGGAAAAAACGTATTACTTTAGAACGATAAGTACCAAATGACGTGTTCACTAAGAGACATATTGGATGGTTAACTACTATCGATGCAAAAGCATACACATGCGTACGCAGCGAGACATGTGTATCTGTGCTAGGGAATCCCAAACTTTTTGCCACGTACACGACCAGCCGATTTTTATATTCCGTAAGTCCCTTCCTGCTGTATATTGAATTTAAAAAGAAATTTAATTTCAACGTGGAGCACCATCTATTTACTCAGTCACCCCTAATTTTTTATTCATACATATGGACTTTTGGAAGTCCCTTTAGAAAACTATTTTGGAATCAGCGCTCTATGCTATTTGAATAACTTTCAATATTATTATATAAATGATACTGCTAATTTAAACATATTACGCGTGTAGAGAATTTATGAGTGTAGAGAATACATTCCAAAAATTGTAAGTGAAGCAATTTAAAAAGTAAAATATTTTTGAAATGGTAGAATGAATTAAATATCTTTATTCAAAGTTGATTACTGACGTAATTGTTTCTTGGAACTATTTTTTTACTAAGCAACATTTCCAAATATCTCAGTCATAGCTATAACTTGAAGGAAACCCATAGGTTTTTCTTTTTTTTAATATAAACATTTCTATTAGCTTTTTTTGGTTAAGTTCGGTTGAGGTAATTTCATCCGAGATATCTGAATATTGGTGTGAAAGTGCGTCTAAAATGCTTTGGCACACTGCCTTACTTTTATACCCATTGAGTCAATATCATTGCAGATAGGAAACAAATTTAGTAAAAGGCCGATATCTACAAAAATATATCATAGTACTGTTCATAATACTTAATAATTCCAGATATATAATACGTACATATAATATATAAGCACGTAGTACCTTCCATTGTCAGTACTTATCCAGAAACAATAATATGGGCGATACTGGTTTTAATGATTCATAGAATTTAAATGGCACAGAAACTTGTCTAGTGTACGATATATGAATCAGGATCTCAGAAAACCAATAAATGCCATTACGCGCCTTAAATACCAATGCGCACTGGTCACAACTGATCTAGTTGATCTCGTTAGAATTACGATTAACAACAAAGTTTCAATGTTCGTTACACCAATTATTAGTACTTTCAATATAAAAACATTCACACACCACAAGAACAATGGTATAAAGAATATTCACACGTATTCAAATAATTCAAACAGCACGTCTACCACGTCTGTTTATTTAAAACGATTGTTCCGTAAGATTTCAGTTTCGCAAAGCGGTACGAATTGGCAATTATACTCGTTCAGCGGATCTCCTTCACCTACATATTTACGAGTTTAAACTTAGTTAAGCTTGTATTTCGATAAACCGTTCACTGTGACGTACAGAGCATTGTTACGGTTTGTGTAGTTTAGTACAAGTCCATTCATTACTTTTTACTACGATCAAAATTACGTTGCGATATATTGATTTCTAAAGCGGTGGCTTAAAAGAATCTACCACGCCATCCCGTGGGTGTCGTAAAAGTCGACAGAGGGAAAAAGAAAACCAGGAAATGGGCAGCAGCATCTTAACATTCTGTTAAGATGCTGCTATTGTTATTGTTAACATTCTGTTAAGATGCTGCTATGGGGGAGGTCTTTTACACCTTAAAATTAGCCGACCATATGATTGCGCCATAAGGCATGCTTCCTTACTGATCTGAGCATTAACAGTTCGTCTGTTCTCGGTAATGTTCGGTTCTCAGCGTGAGGCCGCTTAAGGCCGTAACACGAAGTTTTATAGTTTCCAACCTTCCTCTATAAACAGACAATCTAATGCAAACAAATTAAAATCGTATTTTTTTTTATTTGATGAAAGTGACTGAACGAGCAAAACGTTCACATGATGGTATGTGCAACGTCTGCAAATAACAAATTCCGTGTCACCCAGAACGTTTCTATGTGACACCACACTGGCGCCCGTCACCCTGAGACATCAGTTCTTAAGTCTACACTTAAAAACAGTGTTTGCGAATGAATGAATAGGTAATGAATACTTAAACTAACAGTCTATGGACGTCTCTGCTGGGCGCCCTTTTGTATTTTGAGAGACTTTTGAGGTGAAAAGAGTGCTACTCTGTTCCTGAGCTTACCTGTTCTCGAATTTTTTTTATTTCCTTCTCAGACGTCATATTTCTTCATGAAGATTTCCTTCAACGAGCACTTGAATTTCCAATTAACTATTTTAGTTGTCTCAGCCCGGGTTTTTTTATTGGATAAAGTGACGGGACGACAAAACCGTTTACCTGATGGTAAGTATAACATCTGCCCAAAACAAAAGCTGTGTCACCCAGAACATTTCTTTGTGGCACCACACTGCGCCTTTCACCCAGAGACATCAGTTCTTAAGTCTCATATGCCGAGTGATTACGCTAGCTCTCAGTTACCTTCAAACCTGAAACACAGTAATGTTTATACACTACTGCTTCACGGCAGAATAACTGGCCTAGGGTGGCACCCTGCTCGCGTATTATGAAATATGTGACTTGCTTGTAAGCTACCAAGGTTTTTACTTTCTATGCTTGTATTTCTTACCGAGTTGGTAATTAAGAAAACCATTATTGATGTATGTTTTCGTAACTATATTGAGAAATAACAGTAGCATAAAATCGCTGAATATATCGCTCATAAATAATTACTAAAAAGTCAACGTTTACTTGTCGCCCAGTGGTCGAAATTCGACAGTTATTCATTATATTCATTAAATCAGATTTGAATAATTATTTGTTGGCAACTTTTTGAAATACTATTATGTGGTCGACATTGGCTGAATGAATGTAAACAAACGATAGATTCATATATATGATTGACATTGTCGCTATATCGTAAATGATTTTTTTTTTAATTTTATTCAATTTAATGTTACAAATACATCCATACTAATATTATAAATTCGAAAGTAGCTCCCTCTGTCCCTCTGTATGTTTGTTACCTTTTCACGACTCAACCGTTGAACGGATCTTGATGAAATTCGACACAGAGATAGCTTGCATCCTTTTTTTAAAGAGGAAAGTGACGAGACGAGCAAAAAGTTTATCTGGTAGTAGGTGCATCGTCAGCCCATAACAAATGCTGTGTCACCCAGAACATTTTTGTACGGCACCTCACTACGCCAATCACCCTGAGACATCAGTTCTTAAGTCTCATATGTCCAATAATTACACTTAGTCTCAGCGGCCTTCAGACCGAAACACTGTAATGTTTGCACACTACTGCTTAACTGGCTCTACGGTGGTACCTAGGATTACTACACATACAAATTCCTGCATAAGAATCCGTCCACCAGTAAAATACAGCCAAACGCACGCAGACACTTCATATATATAACCTGTTACAATATTTCTCCATACCCTTTCATAAAAATAAAAAATCTTTTGGCATTCTCTCTCTGTCAACACATGACAGAGAGAGAATGCCAAAAGACTTTTTATTTTTTCATAAGGAGAATTACAATAAATATGTGTTCTTAATATCTATGTTTTTCAGGAGCTGGTGCTCCGTCCCGACTCGATGACGTTCGAGTGGTGGGCGCGACCGCCGGTGCGGCCGTTCGTCCATGTATACGTCTACAACGTCACTAACGCTGATGAGTTTCTCAACAACGGCTCCAAACCCATACTGGACGAGCTCGGTCCCTACGTCTACTCGTAAGTATAATTTAACTGTGTGTTTAATGTTAAAGATCTCGTAGATAATCGTATCTTTACATCTTAGCGGCATTTTGACTCCTATAAACTCCATTGCTGAGACAGGTTTCCTTCTATATTTAAAAAGGTAACCATGGCAATACGGCCACTCTGTTTCAGCGCAGATTGGCGGACCTCACATACTTTCTTTTTTGTTCAGACATGTTGCCTGAACAAACAGTTTATAAACTGCCCGATCCAGTAATTCAGTCTTCCAAACTGGCGTTCGCAGATTCAATTAGTTGAAATAGTTTGTTTGATAAAAGTTTGTACATGGAGCTTGGGTGTTTATTTATCTATGAATTAATATTTATTATATTACCATCCAGTGCACAAGATGCAGTGAATTCTACTTAAGAACTTAAGGACGTGAATAATGAAATTTTTATTAAAGCTGGTTTGCTCATGACGATTTTTTACCGCCAAAAATGTGTTAAATCCACACTTCAGATTCAGCGTTCGAACTCAGGTCGCTTGGGTGATGTGTTAATTAAAGCGCCCGACCCCCGTAACACACAAAAAACCCGATCACTGGGAAACACGCTAGTGTTTGAAGAGCATCGGCAGCCTTTCCATATTAGCGTGAACTAGTTGTACTTGTTGTTTCTTTATAATCTGCCAAATTATTTGTTACCTTTTCGTAAAACATTTGAGTATGATTATCATCATTGAGTATCTATGCATTTTATAGACAAAGAAAAACTCTCACAGGTGGTAGGATTTATATGCAGGAATCCGTCTAGGTAGGTATCACCGCAGGGCCAGTCATTCTGCTGAGAAGCTGTAGTGTGAAAACATTACTGTGTTTCGTTCTGAAAGGCACTGATAGTTAGTGTAATTACTGGGCATATGAGGCTTAAGAACTGATGTCTCAGGGGACGAGCTTAGTTTGGTACCACACAGAAATGTTCTGGGAAACTGTCAAAGGTCAAACATCAAGGATGTGATCTATTATGACGTTACAATCACATCGAGTCGATTATGTCGCATAGCTCCTTCTCAACGCCATACCAGTTACATTAGAGCAACATCCCGTCCGATGGTTCAGTGTTACATCATAGACATATGTCGTAATTTATTATTACTAAACTAATCACAAAGGGGGCGCTTACGTCATTTCGTCGCTGTCGCGAAATCGCTTTGTGAAACGCTACGCTGTTGAACTATGCATTCGCCTAAATTAACGTTTAGGCAACCGATACGGATAAATTTATAATAAATTTGGAAGAAATGTTAAAATTAGCAAACATTAGAAAAAAAAGTAATATAAGATATCTATTTTCTAAAATTTTCCTACTAATAGCGGACGCCCGCTACTACGAGTACGTACGCGTGGATTTAGGTTTTCTTTTAAAATTGCTATGAAAACTGTTAGATTTTCTGGAATATAAATTAACCTTTGGCCGTGTCCAGGGTGCGACCGTAAAACCGATCCTGATGAGATTCAGAATGGGATGGGTTTTACGGTTAAGCCGTGAAAATGTAACAAACAGACAAAGTGACAGAGAGAGCTACTTTCGCGTTTATAATATTAAAGTTTGGATAATCAAAACATCGACGGGTGTCTAGTATCACAAGTGCATAAGATCTTCACCAAAGTAGGCTATAACTAGACAAACACAACTAAACTAACTGCACAAATATGCTGGTCACTATATTAGAACATCTTCTCCCAGTAATTACCCACATCTTAATGTTTTCTCTAGATTCTGGTCAATATCCCAGCCATTGGAAAAAGGCTTTTGTTAAGCCTCTACCTAAAGTTTCTGTTCCCATCCTCCCTTATCATTACCGCCCAATATCAATTCTGTCATTTCTTTCTAAAATTTTAGAAGCCTGTGTACGTAAGAAATTTCCATGTTTATTAAGAAACATAACCTACTGAGCTATTATCAGGCATAGCACTGCCACTGCATTAATCAAAGTTACTAATGACATTAGACAAGGTGTGGAAGAAAGAAAGATAACAGTGGTAGTGCTAGTTGATTTTTCTAACGCGTTTAACGCAGTCGATCATGATCTCCTCCTTTCCATCCCATCCCATCCTAATTTCTCGCCTTATGTCTTACAATGGTTTGCATCTTATCTTTGCCCCACATAAACTGATTGCTGGCGCCCAGCAATCAGTTCATGTGGGACAAAAAAATCGGCTTCGGTTGATGTCGAAAGTGGCGTACCACAAGGCGGAATTCTCTCCCATTATTTTTCTCTGTTTTTATAAACTTAACCACCTCCAATTTCGACTGCTCGTACCATCTGTATGCGGACGATCTACAGTTATATGTGCAAACAATAATCTAAACGCTCTCAAAGATTTGTCATCTCGTTATGGAGTGACTGCCAATCCACTGAAATGCCAAGCTATCTTAGCAGGTAGTCCGATGATGTTGGATAAAGTTGACTATACAGGCCTACCTTCTTTACGATACAATGACCCTCTTATTCCATTTAGTAAGTGTGTGAAAAATCTTAGTCTAATCATTGCCAACACTTTGAACTGGAAAGTTTAGGTTACCACCGATATTAGTCAGAAAGTCATTGCCACCTTACTTTCTCTTTATCGCCTGAAACATTTTCTCCCTATTAGAAACTAACCCACGCAGATGTGTGTTACCCAGACCTATCCCAAGATCTACATAACAAGCTGAAGCGCCTGCTTAACAACTGTATAATATGTATTTTTGGTCTGCGAAAGTATGATATTTAATTGCCGTAAACATACATACAATTACTAGAGTTCCTTCTCCCCTTCCCGTATTTGAGGTTTTCCATCACGACGTCAACTTCCGAACACTGTCCGAAGCTTACAATTACACCGGGGATATACGGAGGCACTCGCTCGTCATAACGTAACCGCGCCCAATGCTCATACGATAAGATCGGAGGCTAGGGCGCAGTGTTACAGACACATGGAACAATCAAAACGCAGCCAGACCCGAAAATCGTTTTTGACCAAATGTTGGGATTCGAACACAGGAACTGCGGCGAAGAAGTCAGGTAGTTTGACCACGTGATCGTCACTTCCCGTGCATAATAAAATAATGAAACCGAATAGAATCGACTTTTCATTGCACAAGTATTCACGGTGCGTAGGATCTCAACATAGATTGATTGATTGATCTTCTCGTAGCCGATTTTCGACCACGATAACGACTTCCCAATATTGTCGGAAACTGTTTTAAATCAAATCTAATCTAATGGTTGGGATGACCTGGAACATGGTCACAGACTGATGACTTCCTAGAGCGTCGATGCTTCACGTGCTTATAGCTGATAAGTTATTTTGCACGGGCTTTTATTGATCCTTTCATAGGGCAAAAAGATCGCTCGAAACGTCGGGTTATAAATAGTTACAAATTAAAGGCGACAAAAGTTTTATTAAAAGAAAAATATCCAACAACACATTTTATGATTTGAATTTTTCTAAAGTTTGATTTTCTTTGCGGTCGGGTGTCACACACAAAGGTCGATTAAGTCGTGAATAGCCGCTAGTGTAAATTGCTTGTGTCAATACTGTATCTATTCTGGGGCCTTCGAGCCGAATGTAACGTTGCTCAGTTAATACAACAATGAAAAAATTGTAGAAATCAATACACAATTTTTTAAAGTTTTTAATTTTAAATCTCTGCCCTCCTATGCCAACAAAAATATCAAACAAGTAAAGTTGAATTTTGTCATGAATAACATAACTACTTTATAAGATTCGTTTTCTGCGACCAAAACAATTGCTTAACCTCCTCGTAAAACCTTTACTCAGAAAGGGAGATCGTCCAACGACATGTTTCTTCACCATCAAACGGGTGCTAATTCCTTACTTAAAATTGTAATCGCTTAGTTATAATACTTAAAATTCCATGGCTGGCGCCGGGCACTTGTACCGCTGTCCATATGACGGCAGAAAAACGAAAACATACATCCATTCATAACATTACGACTATATCCCATAAGGGGTAGTCAGAGACTGGGCACTCACTGCAAAAACAGATGACTGCCACAATCCACGTTTCACCAAAACAATATAATGCACTTGGCGTGAATAGGTGGTGAGCCCATCGCCACCATGCGCTGTTGGGTGCACAGTGCCGTTTAATTCCTTACTCGCCTTTTACGAGATCCATTGGATGAGATGGAGTGGTAGTATTCTTTTAACGAGCCGCCACCACACGGCCAAAAACAAAAACGTTCACATGAAACATCAACAACATGTGGAAAATATATAGACACGTCGGCAATAATTTTAATATTTCCAGATGTATCATGTTGTTGCCCGAGGTCGGTGGTATTTTAAAGCTAGTCACCACGCTTGACTAATTACAATTGATTAAATGTTCTGGCGAATTGCCTACACATTGTGGTTAAAGAAAAGTAATAAAGGTTTATTGTTTATACTGTACAGTTCGCGTGACTCAGCGATCCGACTAACTACGTTTTAAGTTGTATGAAATGCGTTAGAATCCCAGTATTTGCGCAAGGCAAAAGAAAAACGTTTGGATGAATCGTAACTGTCCTTGGGTCTCTTAAATTATAGACTTTACATCAGATAGAGATATTGACGCTAGATCAATATCAACTTCTAATTAATTGTATGAAAAAAGGTTAGTAGTGAATAAAAACTCATATAGTCGTCTGTCATAAAATCTTGAAGCTCATTGCCTAAAGACATAAGGACAGTTGACACTGAGAGAAATATTGCAGCTGTGCTTCGTTCTCTCTCACACTTTAATGTGTTCGTAACCCTAAATAATTAAATGAGTATATTAATAAAAAAGAAAAACGAATGAAAGAAAGATTCGATAAGAAGCTTTGCAAATTAACTTTGTTTCTGTCTTTTAATAGATTTCTGCAAGTAACTGCTCATTTTATTAAGTATCTTGAAAGTATATTAACCATTCTTAGATAAATTATATACCTATAAGAATCGTGCGAAAGTAAATCAGTCTTAGAAATAACATTAAATAACTAGTACTGTTCATTTTTGTATAATTTGCAATATGAGTTGTTTATGTTATTGTAACTTAACTTATCGTGTCTTTTTTATTTTATAATAGCAACTTAAAACATTAATCATTGATGTTTAACATAAAAACCTTCAGTACGGTATTTTTTATAACATACAGTGTGAATTTTGACATCTAACATAATATAAACATTCAATAGATATCCTCAACTTTTTTGTTAAATAAACCTTGGAATGCAACAGTTGGATAAGTACAACTTGCTTTTTATGCTAATAAGGATGGTTTAATTTTTCATTTGATGAATATCAAACTTCATTGTTGTTGATTAAAATTAAGAACCATAATTAAGTGTACGTAACTGACTATAATTCTGGTTATGGTTATTGCATCACTGAAATCCTTATTTCGATGTCTCGGCCGTTTGCTAGACCTCTGACAAGGCATCAAACGCCCGGGAGTATCGGCCTACTGTAGCTGGAATCTTCCCTACCAAAACTAAGATAAGCAAAGCTCACACACTTGTTCTATGGAGCCTGTGTGTCCTAGCAAGGGCAGGCAGCTCCGTTGGTATATTTTCACATTATCCAGAAACATTCACCGGAGTCCGGAACGTAACACCGGTCAATAAAGCATGCGGTTAAAGCATAAAAGCACACCGATTCCAGTCTAAACAATTACAATGGCACAAGGAATGCAGGAACAAACAGTCTATGAAGAACAATAATTAGTTATTTATAATAATAAAATAAATTATACGGAATTCACTCCGTAAAGCGAGGGCACTGTTCGGTTTCAATTCTTGCATTGATTCCCGCCAATTGCATCTTTTTCAATTTGTTATATTTTTATTTTATTTCTTTTTTATTTTGTTTTAAAGCGGCCAGTGTCATGTAATAGCATTACCCTTGCTAATGACCCGTGAGCTTAAGCGTACTCATGCTTTCAATTAGAAAGAAATTATCAAGCAACAGTTTTTAACTGGCCAAGACAATATTAAAAGTGTGAATTTTCGTATGTATGTATGAAGCTGTGTGGTAGCGGCTTGTTAAAAGAATACTACCACTCCATCTCATCCAATGGATCTCGTAAAAGGCGAGTAAGGAATTAAACTGCACTGTGCACCCAACAGCGCCTGGTGGCGATGGGCTCACCACCTATCACACCAAGTGCATTATATTGTTTTATGTGAAACGTGGATTGTGGCAGTTCTGTTTTTGCAGTAAGTGCCCAGTCTCTGACTACCCCTTATAGGATACAGTCGTGATCTTATGTATGTGTATGTATGTATGTTTGTCATTCAATTACGCTAAAACGGCTGAAGGGATTTTAATGAAATTTGGCATAGACATTTTATCATGGAAAATTGTAACTTTCCATAACAATTTTTATACAATTATGTATAGTCAAGCCTTTTCCCATATAAGGGGTAGCTAGAGGTCGCAAACGTTGCCCACTTTTCACCCCCGCAGTAAACGAGACGTGACAGGTGGCGAACCATGTCGCCGCCATTTTGGTTAAAGTCAAAAACATCTTACACCCCTTTAGTGACAGCATTGTATATTATAATGGTGCACGAAAAAAATTCTGTCTGAAATACTCTAGTCGCACGACACATCAGTAGGGAAGAGGTATATGCTATTCTACTCTGCCGGACACCTATCGACGTCATAATATACGTATAATAACATCTTTATGATAAAAAATGGGGCGTTTTGATAGTAAAAAATATTCTAATTTTAATTTATGCCGAGCTAAGCGGACTCATAAAATTATCTCGACAGATAGCACCAGGCAGCTATGAACTTTAAAGAAGTAAATTGAGTGTTGCTCCGATTACTCATCATCATCATCACCCTGATAATCGTTTACTGCTGAACATAGGCATCCCTAAGAATCACCATGCCTGACAGGAAGAGTGGGGATCGCAGTACCAGATACGATCGCTTTCATCGATTCGAGTTTATTTAAACCACGCTTTACTTAACTGGGTTCAAATGAATAATGACTGTAAACACGTTTAATGGAGCTAAACGTCGAAAACCGGCGTTCAGAATTTTAACCTTGTTTAATTTTGTATTCCTATACTAGTATTATTATTTCCTATGCAGGAATCCGTCTAGGTCGGTACCACCCCAGGGTCAGTTATTCTGCCGTGAAGCAGTAGTGTGCAAACATTACTGTGTTTCGGTTTGAAGGGCACTGAGAGCTAGCGTAATCACTGGGCATATGAGACTTAAGAACTGATGTCTCAGAGTGACGGGCGCAGTGCGATGTCACACAGTAATTTTCTGGGTGACACTGCATTTGTTATGGGCAGACGTTACACTTACCATCAGGTGAACGTTTTGCTCGTTCCGTCACTTTTGAAAAAAAAAACAGTGAAATCCGCCCTTAGAAACTGCGACCCGTTACCAGTTTGTTTAGGCATTTAGGCTATTCGGTGGGGCAATTCTCGTGATGGTTTACCGCCACTTGTCGGCATTAGTGTGCAACTCATTACTCTTAACAACAAAAATTATGTCCTGAAGGACGTTTATAGCTAGTGTAACTACTGGGTATATAGAACCTTAAAACTGATCTCACGGGATAACGAGCGCAGTGTAGTGCCACATAGAAATGTACTAGTTGACACAGCATTTGTTTTGGGCAGACGTTTTACTTACCATTAGATGAATAATTTGCTCGTTTAGTCTTTTTTCGTATGGAAAACCCGGTAGTTTGACGTGAGTACGCTGTTACTTTGCACAACCTATAAACGTTCCACAACGCATTGGTACTCACGGACCGTTTCTTATTTCTCAGATAGTTGTACTGTAAGATGTGTAATGAAAGAAGACTTCGTCATTAGACACTATTTTATTGGTCTATAATAAGATAGCGATCTTTTACTAAACTACAATAGTCTATCTCGCTTGCACACCATTTCACTATTTCATTCCATCTTTCTCTTTCATACAAACAGCATTTCCATTCTTCCTTCGCCTTTTACTTTAAATTCGTTCCTTTGTCACTTTTTATCCTTAGAGTATAGCAGAAAGTTCCGCAAATGTGTTCATGTGCCTTTAATTTTTCAGAATGCTAAATCGACACTAAAAATTGTAATTATGGATTTTTTAATGGGATGAGAATCAGAAGGGAGTTTTAAAACCACATGAATTGTTTCACCCAGAACATTTCTGTGTGGCACCACACTCCGCCCGTTCTCCTGAGACATCAGTTCTTAAGTCTCACATGTCCAATACTTACACGAGCTCTCATTGACCTTCAGACCGAAATACTGCCTCACGGCGGATTAATTGGCACTGCGGTGGTCCCACTTAGACGGATCCCTGCATATGAATCATACCGCCAGTAAAATGTTGTTGTAGCTGTCTGGTTTTATGTTTCACTATCACAAACATTTTTTGAACTTAGCCTATTCGTTAATGTCATGATGGCCAAGATACATTGGGAGAAAAATCCACAGTCACGCGATATTGCGTGACGATATTATCATAGCATAGAAACAATGCAGACGCATTGTAGCTGCAATACATAAATCTTAGGACTGGTATGCGACGGCATCTCAGGACGCTTACTCTAAGCTAGCTCTGAAATATATCTGTCGTTTTTTTTTTCATTTTAATAAAGTCTGTGCCATATTACCGACGCCTACTGGAATTGCAACAGTTTCTTTTGCCAACTTTGCTATGCTAACTTTTTTAACTAAATCTTATTTCTTACTACTCTAATAAAGCTGAGGAGGGAGGAGTTTGTATGTTTGAACGCTCCAATCTAAGAAAATACTTATCCGATTTTCAAAAATATTTTTACATTAGGTGTACTGTTTATTATGGAAATATATAGGATATCAAATTTCATGCTACGGCCTTTAAGAGTCGCACGGTGAGAACTAAACATTATCTAGAAGGCGCGAAGATGTAAATACTCTCGAAAGTCATATGTCGGCTCATTTAATGCGAGTAAAACCGCGAGGCACGATTAGTTTATAATAAAATATATTTTTTTTATAAATTCGTACTTGTATACCATGGAATAAGGCGCATATTATAATGACGACCGCGTAAACGTATCCCTGAACACTACGGCGCGAGTCCTGGGTTCGAATCCTAGCCGGAGCTAAGTTGTAACGCAAATTGTTGGTTTTCGGGTCTAATTGTTCTGTGATTGTTTCCCGTGTCTCTGCCACAGAATTCTGACCTACAACCGATTTAATTGCATGAGCGTTGCATCCGACGCGGATAGGTCAGAAACAGTGAGTGCTTCTGTGTTTGCGCGAACACTTGGCACTATAATATCTCCTGCCCAGTTGACAGCTTAAAGTATTTGAAAGTAATCAGCGTAGTTGACAGACCTCTAGATGTCTGGACGTCATTATTTTAAAGATTTACTATTGATTTCAGTGTTTTAATCTCTACTCCTGAACCTCGATTAAAATCATGCTCGACTTACGATACATTTTGGTACATGTTTTATTTAACAGAGAGGAGTGGGAGAAGATAAACATAACTGACAACGAAAACGGGACGCTCTCCTTCCACTACAAGAGGACGTACACATTCCAACCGGACTTGAGCTCGGGTCCCGATGACGACGCCGTGGTTGTGCCCAATATCCCCATGCTGGTGAGTGTTTTTATGATATTATTTTATTAATTAGTAATGCACTTCTACTGCGTAGATTAAGGTTTTATAAATTCCCGAAATTTGAGTTTTCGGGATAAAAAATATCCTGTGTCCGTCTACAGGATGCAAGCTATCTCTGTGCCGAATTTCGTCAAGATCGGTTCAGTGGTTGAACCGTGAAAAGTTAACAAACAGACAGGGGGACCGAGGGAAGTCACTTTCGCATGAACAATATTAGTAATATTGTTCATGCGAAAGTGACTCCCATGCGAAAGTGAGTGAAAGTGATAAGTAACAGTGGCAAACCGTATCATAGTCTTGTACAACACAGTCGTAAGAGCCGACTGGAGGAAATGTCAGGAATGACTTCTGACCGGTGGCAGCTTAATCACGAAAACTACCATCTAGTGCTATGATCACCAAACTGCCTGCTAATCGTGACGGTTATAAAAAATACTCCTATCTTGAGAGATGTCCAGTAGCAGACTATAAGCAGGCTGCTGAAGAAAAGAACAAAAAGAATCACGATAGTATCAAGCTTGCACACAGTTTAACTGTAGTAAGTGCTCTCCATTGACACCTACTCTTACCCTCGATGAATCGAGAGGTGTTGTCTCCCCCCAAGGACTGATGAAATGCCTCGTAACCAGCAATATGGCCTCTGGTCTCTATTCTATTTCATTTTGACGACGTGATCTTTACAACCGTGCTGGCCACCTGTAAACTGAAGTCCAGAGGGGAGAACAGAACAGATTAGCATGGAAAATTTATTTGTAAGCGATGTAGCTAACCATACAAAGTTATATATTGACAAATACCGGTGAGTTAGTACATTCTACCTTGTGGCATTCAAAAATATTTTAGAGGTACAAACGTATTGTAAGTTAGTATATAATAAAGCGTGACGTACAAGTGTCGTTCATAAATGTATCGCAACAATCGATACATTTTCTCATTATGAAACCGTCGTCTAGGCTTTCTTCTGTATCGTGGGTGCGTTTACAGACATATGTATATCTCAAATTGCCGTATGGTGGCGGCCTTAAGAGAATCTACCGCCCCATTTCATCCCGTGGGTGACAAAAAAGTCGACAGAGGGAAAATTAAACAAAAATGCCAAGAGCCTCTCTGGGCAGGCAATATTTTTGTTTTAATATTTAAAAAAACTACGGCAAACTTCCTCACAAAACGAGAGCTACAAACTTTTGTGGAAATCTATGGCCTATGTTCAGCAGTGGACTAGTGATAGGCTGAAATTATGATGATTATGATGAAATACCCAAACCAGGAACAACTGTTTGTAGGTCATTATAAATATTAGTACACTTCGGGAATCGACCCCGCGGCCGGAAGCGCAGAAGCCGGTGGCCATTATGGGGTAATCTGTGCCATTATGCAAGCGGAGCCGTTTTTAATGTCAATTGTAAGACACATTTAACTTTAACTGTACGTATATTATAGTGTCAAACTTCGTATAAATTATACGAATTGTACTTGTTGTTGAAAATAAACATGTCGGTTAAAGTATTTGTATTTGAGCAACGGGTTGCGGGTTCGATTCTCACACGGAACTAATATTTATATGGTTTATCAAAAAGAGTAGTTCCGGATGGTGTTTGTGCTTGTGCAATCTGTCTGTAAAGCGTGCCCTCGATACAGGAGGACTCTTACTCCTTGTATGTGGTCGTTGCGTATAGTTTCATTAAAAAAATACAAAACAAAGAACTATCATATCATAAATGATTCATGGAACTGGTGACAAAAGGAGTAAACAACGCACGCAAACAACGCGGTAAAATTATAAACTCATGATTCATGGAAACTTTTTGTAAAACAATTGAAGCCGTGGTAGCTCGGAGGAAGGGCAAACGTCTTTAACTTCATAGTACGCAAGTGACCTAGGGTTCGATCGCCGGTGCCAACACCGCTAAAATTGGTAACAGCGATTTTAAGTAATGTGCTTACCACGTGCTCGCTGGCGAAGAAAACATCTGGCGTGTCTGAGTAATAAAGATATTCTGTGACGGACGGGTCCTGCCTCAATCCCGAATCAAAACACTGAATATAAAAATAGCCTCTACACCGACACTTATGTGCTGTCACTTTACTTTCACTTTTCATATTATATAAATATAAACGTGCTGACAATCGCTGATTGCAATCATAATGTCGACGTAAGGAATAACATTTAAATTAATGTGTGTGAAATTATTTGATGCATTTTAATATAAAAATTGTCTAAATTCTGATTTGTATTTATCCATTTGTACACTGCCGTCCTTATTTGTTAAATTTGAGTTTTTGTCCATCCAAAGGTTGGATGGATTAATTAATTCAATAAAAATATTTTGAAAAGTCATCTAATATTGCTACTTTGAAAAAAAATTAACCATGGGCGTCCGGATTTTCTTAGCGATGTGGTCACGATAACTCCCAAAAAAATTGATGTATCGAGACCGGGTGTTCTTATCGTATCAAGAATTTTATCTACTGGTTTCCTATTTCATTATTTCATCTTATTATTGTCATCTGAAATGGAAATGACTCGGAATATTTGAACCTCAAGACGATTTTTTTTTTCTTAAGAGTTAAATGAGCGTCATGAGACGTATACTTTATATATTATATAGTATACTAAAAATTAGCAGTAAAATTTATATATTCGTCGTCAGAAATCTGCTTTCTCGTGCATGTGTTCATAAGTCAGTAAGTGTCCGGCAGAATAGAATAGCACCTTACCTCTTTCCGAGTGTTACCAGGTCTCATAAGAGGCGACTAATGTATTGTACGGACAGCCTTTATTCGTGCATAATAATACCGTAACATGCATCAGCTATCACTGTACTGCCTGTGAAAACGCAATGGGGAGTAAGAATGTTTTTGGTCAAAATGGTGGTGACGTGGTTCGCCACCCGTCTCATCTCGTTTCCTACGGGGGCGAAAAGTGGGTACGTGCGTGGACACTGCCCACTCCTTATATGGGAAAAAAGCGTTAGTGTATTTATGAGTATGTGTGTAATTTTTTTCCAAACATTAAATTGAATAAAATAAAACATTGAATATTTACGTTCATACTGACAATGTCAATCACAAAATAATCTGTTGTTTGTTTACATTCATACTGCCAATGTCAAACACGTGATAGTCTCAAGTCAGACGCACAGAGTATTTGAAATGTTGCCAACAAATAATTACTCAAACCTCAATAGCGTACAAACTTAAAAGAAATACAAATTACGGTCCACGAATTTTGACCACTGACACTGACGGACATCTAATATTAATAATATATACATTGTTTAACTAAAAAAATATGACGTGTCTGTGTAGAATTTTAGTATGCTATGATTGCAAATAAATAAAATAAAATAAATACGTAATCTGGTATGATTCCTATGCAAGTATCCGTGTAGGTAGATACCACCGCATGCGATTAGCCCGCATTTGTAAGTCACTGTGTACTAATAAAAATAGTAAAAAGGAACGTAGTATAGAAATTTGCTATACGAAGAATCTTAGAAGAAAATTTGTCATGATTAATTTTCTATTTTCGACTACGTTGAGATATAAGTGCCACAAATGCACGCGCATACACAAAGGCTTCTCTTCCGTCGATCCGAGGTGGACTAAGACGCAGTGTCAGGGAGACGGGGATCACAACACAAGCAGACCCGAAAATCAACTATTGTTTTACATAAATATTGGCGGTATTTGAACTCATAACCCGCGACGTAAAGTCAAGTGCTCTTACCACGACGCCACGCGATCGTAACGAGAAAACCTACATCCCTACCTGAGATTGTAGATTACAGATTGCAACGAGTCGATTTCCGCGACTCCGCGTCTTTGCGCGGATTTTGCGTGTAGCCAGTAATAATGGTCTACTCGAGCCAAGCTCCTCCATGAATCGCCGCGAACTGTTGATGTTTCCAGCGACCTCGTGGAGATACTTTGGCGCGGTATATCGCGACCTAAGGCAGTCCAGCAGGACATGCTCCGCCGTTTCGTCCGTCCCCATACAAGGTCAAAATAATATTATTGGAAGACGACTATGTTAGAATAAGATGGCACCTGGAAAACCACTCTGGAATTACAAAATGTATTAGATAACGGTAGATGACCTAGTAGTCGTTGTGGCGACCGCGTGGCATCGTTGTCAGAGTAACTTACTTCTACGCCGAGGCTCCTGAGTTCGAAACCCTGCCGAAGTCATAATTTGTGCTGAAACTGAAACATAGTGTCGGTTTTCCGGTCTGGTTGTGTAGTGATTGTCCCCGTCTTTCCGTCACTGCGTCTTTTTTTCATGGGGAAATGCCTAACTTATACCCACGTTATATTATAGGACGGGTTATGTTTTGTCAAAACTTTTTTGAATTTCTATAACACAAATTATAAAAAATAACAGTATAATCTCATTTTCAAAACCCCAATACCCCCAATGGTTACACATACGATTGCAAACAATCCTAACGGTATTTTCTTATGAATTTTCCGCTTCTAACTTTTCGAACCTACATATTTCTAAAGAAAGTGACGAGACAAACGTTCACTTGATGGTTCAACGTCTGCCCATAACAAATGCTGTGTCACCCAGAATATTTCTGTGTTGCACCAGTTCTTAAGTCTCACATGCCCAGTTATAACACTAGCTCTCAGTGCTATTCAGACCGAAACACAATAATGTTTGAACTCTAGTATAACTGGCCCTGCGGTGGTACCTAGACGGATTCATGCATTGGAATCTCACCACCAGTAATAAACGAAATTTATTTCTTCACTACTTGAAAAAACATTTAAGATATTAAATAAAGTTTAACTCATAGCTCGTGAGAATGCGTTTTAAAATATATCTGCACACCAGTTCGTGTTAATTCGTCAATAAATAATAATGTTTTCACGCGAGAACACATTGTAACATTATCATAATTGGATAAATACTGAAATCGAGCTACAGTCGACGCAGGCTGATCAAGTGTCCCCAGTTTTTGTTACACGTCGCTTGAGTGAAAGTGGTACACATCGCTTCGCTCTCATTTCATTGTGTTCGGTTTTGGGAAACGAGCGACTTGCTTTTTCTTAACATTTCGTTTTTAAAATGACATTGAAATCATCTATACGCTTAATATTTTCATTTATGACACTGATGATATACTTCACGTGACTATAAATCTTTACATAAATCTTTATAGCATTAAATAAAGATTTACAATCATGAGAAATGTTTGCACGTTTTGTAGTTGTAAATACGATTGAAAGGCTTTCGAAACCGTACATGTGTCATTGCACGTGACGGTACATTATTGTTCACGACTACATTGTCGAGCAATATAACGTGCGTTCTAAATGTCTCGAGTTCACACGGAGCTATGAGACGGAACAACCCGGAGCTCCGGAACGTCCGCTTACTGATACGGAACCTCACAGTTATCTCATATAGCCCGTCTTCCCATTGTGGATCGACTTAATCCAACAATCATCGCAATTTTCTATATAAATGTCAATATTTGTGCAAAATATAAATTGAGTAGAGATTGAGGATATGGAACTTTATGACATCTTTACTTTGATATTGCATTCAATCGTTTGTAAATAATTGACAGAATTGATCGGCCACAAAAAAAAAATCCTTTAAACATCGTCTGTATGAAACTAAAACTTTAACCACTTACAGTACAAGTACCCAACAAGCTTCTTAACACTAGATTTACGGGACATCGACGGATGGGACGGGTATATTACGAATAGGAAGACAGATCTGGATAGAATAAAATATAGGTGTTCCAGATAAAACTATATATTTGCTGCATAATATCATTAAAAACCAATATATAATCGCTGAAGAATAATATTTATTTGTTTAGACTTTAAAGCATAAAATTAAAAATCCGTCAAATTGACGGAGTTTCGTAAATCTAGTGTTAAAGTCTCTTAAAAATTCTTCGCTATTTTAATGCTTTCGTCTATGGAGTGTCTTCTACACTGAGTAGCGACGACTCACATAGAACGATTCACGAAAAATTATGTCCTGAAAAATTAGAGATATTAGATGAAGTGAAGTATGCTCAAGGAAATTATAGAAATATAAAAGTAGTTTTCTTTATCAAAATATAAATATTAATGAAGAATGTAATCTAGTTTAAAACAAATGTAAAAACAAATTATAAATACGAGTAGCGCCTTTATAGACCGTATAACGTCTCTTTTCCAATTTAAGACTTTTGCTACAAGTTACGCCATCTTCGACAACAGCTTGTCACAGCTTGTTAACAACTGTCACTAACTAATGCGACTAGTGCCGAAAAGAACTGATCATATCCATATAAATAATTAAAATTACATTATATGCAGTAATTATTTTAAAATAATAATATGGGCCAATAAAATTTTGAGTATTTTTTTGGAAAGGGTTACTATTTTTAAATGACTATTTTTAAAACTATTTTTAAATGAACAGTAACAAATTAATAAGTTACCTTTTACTTTAAGCAATTTGTCCTCACCTCTTACATTTTTGTAACATGACGTAACCTTGTAAGGACGACGTAGATAATTAGTTTCATTTTTTAGGACTTTGTATTAGTTTGTAAGTCGATTTTATACAATATGCTGGTTTATATGTGAAGCACTGTATTTGAAAAAAATATTAATATGCCAGATACGCATTAATTTTCGTGTGCCAATATAAATCACTCTTAAGACGTTATTATTACAGTCATCTTGTCACTTTTGCTAACTTTCATTCTAATCAAGCTACATTTTAAGGAGTTACTATCACTGGAATATTTTTAAATTAACAGCAACTTTAAGTTGTGTGGTTAAGGACTGAGTTTTGTACATAAATATACGCCATCGTACCATTCTTTTACCTCACACAAATCGATATTAATTACTTACGATTATCTTTTAAGACTACCCTACTTATTAAAGACTGCAGGCGTCAAGATATCTATGTATGTGTTATTTTCATATGTAAGTATGTGTTAAATACTGTGTAGAAATCAGCGAAGAAACTTTGATTATCACAGTCCATTTGTCAAACGGTGCGTAACAGAAAACCGCACATTTGACAGTGAGGTCAGCTTTGGAAAGTTCGGACGCACATGTATATGAATACTGTAACTAGTGAAAATATCCCCGTGAACATTGATTCAATTAATTGGCCATACCATTATATTATTTTAGTTTTTTATCGAAGAAAGTGACGAGAAGCAAATTACCTGATGGTAAGTGCCCACAAAATTTACAAATGCTGTGACACAGAAAATTTCTGTGTGGCACTACACTGCGCTAGTCACCCCGAGACATCAGTACGTCGCATAAGCCCAGTAATTGCACAAGCTATCAGTGCCCCACACACTGCTGAATTTCGTCAGAAGAATTGGCACTCCGGTGGTACCTACCTATGCGGACACCTACATAGGAATCTTACCGAATCTTTCTTACAATTCTGTTGTTGATGTCGACAATCGAATTATGACGAATAGTATTTTTCTATATAACAGAATCAAGCTGCAGCTACGTACTAGATATTGCAAATAAAAAGGTAGGCTTGACCGGCGTGGACAATGATCTTACTGAATACAAGCATTAATTAGAAGCACTACGCTGCTGCGTTTCGTACGATGAGTAACGATAACCTCGGAACATTTATTTTCTTCAGACAACCAAAGAACATTTCTTTTCTTCAGATGACCACAGAACATTCCATTTTCCACAGAACATTTCTGTGGCACCACTAAGCGCTCGTCACCTTAAGAAATCAGTTTTTAAGTCTCATTTGACCCGTGATTACACTAACTGACAGTGCCCTTCAGACTAAAACACAGTACTGTTTGACTTCAGAATAACTGACACTACGGTAAGTACCAACCGGGACGAATTTCTGCATAGGAATCCGACATCCAGTTTACTGCCGCACTCTTGCAGAACCTATCAACTCATATTATATTATGTAGTGCTGCACTTAGTGCATTGCTACTCGTAGTTGAACTTAGTGAATTGCTACGGGGTATGCATACCTTTGGATTACTATGATTATTCATAGTAGTAATAAGTTTGCATGTGCAGGTGAAGTTAACCGGGAAAAAACTATACCTCCCTCTTTTATGATGGATATTTGAAAATGAACTGAAAGGAGCACTCTTATACGTACATAAAGTCACGCCTTTTTCCCATATAAGGGGCAGGCAGAGGCCACTGTCGTTGCCCACTTTTTATAGGAATATATAAAGACCATTAAAGTTAAGGACATGATCAACACAGAGTATTCACTTAATCCCATAGGCAAAGGCGAAAAGTTTAAGAAGTAGGCAAAAATTATAAGCAAGTAAAGCCTATAAATGACCCACTGCTGAGAACAGACCCATATTTTTGAAGAAAACACCACGCTGCTCCAAAGTGGGCAGGCGCACTTCACTTATCTTCGAAATATTTTATTCCTGAGATATGCAGGTTTCGTTGCGATGTACTTCCATCAGAACTTAACTTGCAGAACTATTTTAAAAATGCATGCGTGAAGTCACACGCGTACGATGAAAATTAAGGCGTGCGCCCAACCCTGAGTTCTATGTTTTATGAGATTCTTTGTTAATTTCTTATACTAAGTAATCCATGGCGACAGAAAACGATTAGAGTCACTTACTTGTCATCACAGTTTCAAAAAGCAAAATAAGGGTTTAGCCGTTAAGCAATACGAGCTAAGAATCTAAGCTTTCTATTATGTATGCGTGTAACCACACGCGAAACGTCTCTGGAATAACGATTTACTCACAATGAAGCTCTTTTGCTATATCAACAAGAAGATTTAATGCTTAAGACCATGATATTAACACTTAATTTCCAATGCATTTTGCGTACGTACGATCTTTTGCTTATGGTTATGACTCTGCGGGCAACAACCCATCAGGTGCAAATAGTTTTATTATTCTTAGATAGAAATGTACTATGCTAGGAACATATCAACAGTATGTTGACAACATACTGGTTTTAATATCTTTTTATTAACATAAAATATGTTGTAGGTATATAAAAGCTTAACTAAGAAAGAAACATGCGTAAATGCCATAACATTCGCATTAAAAATTCTGTAATAGTCTTTAATATATTGTTACTGGTCTATTAATTTATTCCTCCAAAACCATTGAATGGATAAAAATTGAGTTTTGACGGTTAAGTAGCTTGGTCCTTCGCCTAAGTTTTAGTCTATAACTTATGATGTGAAATCTTAATACTTAATTACATGACAAGACCACTTACTGGGAGTTGCAATGCAGGAATCGTCTAGGTAGGTACCACCGCAGTGTCAGTTATTCACCCTTGGAGCAGTACTGTGCAAACATAATTGTGCTTCGGTCTAGCTAGTAAAGAAAAAATAACATGAAATAAAAGCAAAATTTATGGTAGATCTGAATGTAGGACTTTAATGGACTATCAATTCCTTACGTACGATAAATAAATGCAATATAGATTTCTGCTTGAATTTAAATATTGTATATATATTCTTATACTTACTTTAACTTTGTAGTCGTGTGTTAAAGAAAACTTTTGTTTGTAACAGAAATAGTACAAGTTGAATAACCGGTCAAGCAGTGAACTAAGCAAATGCATGAATCTATTTGTCCTAAGCGCATAAACATTCCTGTTATGTTACAGTATTATGATAGCAAGATAGCGGAACTACTTGCGTTTTCTTGTGAATTTAGATAATAAGCAAATACATAGATCTCGTCACGCGGTAAGTGGTCACTGTGGTAACTGTGGTCCTTGTTACAACCACCCAGGGTGAAGGTGCGTTGTTACCACTGATGACACAAAGAAGTCTTTTTTTTATACGAGAAAGTGACGGGACGAGCAAAACGTTTACCTCAGAGGCAGTAGATTTTGCAACGCTGCCACAAACGGCAAAACAATTATTTGTAGTAAAAGTAGCAACTAATAAATGTCCCACTGCTGAGCACAGGCCTCTTCCCATTTCTGAGAGGTTTTTTGGAGTTGGAGCCATTAATAGTCCGCCAAGCTGCTCCAATGTGGGTGGCGGACTTCACATGTTTTCCAAATATTTTTATTTCCTCAGACATGCAGGTTTCATCACGTTGTTTTTCTTCGCCGCTAAGCACGTGGTAAATCATGACTCAAAACTGCAGAACAATTTTATAGGTGCCGGCACCAAGGATCGAACTCAGGTCACTCGCGTACTTTACAATTTACAGCGAGCGCTGGGCCCTAAACTACCATGGCTCTTTTTGTATTAGAGTGCCTAAGTATTGGCTATGACTAGTTCAAGTCCTTTGTAATTATTGTTCTGCGGGATATTGTTTCTTGTCACTATTTTTATATTAATTTAATTTAGCAACTTAATTTATATGTATGCGAATCCAACAATACAAACGAAAGTACATTTTCTTTGCCTTCTTATCGACTTACAACGGGTGTACCACTAGTTCCACAGCCTAGCGGTATTCGAGTTGAATAAATTATCGGCTTGACCGTTATGCACACAACTCTTCGTCACGATGGGATCGATGAACGGACGCACGGAAATCTACCTCAAAAATTTAAAGAAGACATTAACAATTAACATTAGTTTACGTCACCCCCGCGTTAAAGAGATTCCTATTAACAATAATCAATAAAAAATTAAAAAAATATGTTTAATGTAGGGGCGATACAGTATCGCCGATAGTTAACAAAATTTGTCCCCGTAACGTTGCCACCTTTAAAACCAGTGCTGAAATACCTGGTCGAGAATAATTTAGAAAATAAACTCTTTGTAAAATACTTGTGCTAGGATTCTTACGTAGGAATCCGCCTAGGTAGGTACCACCACAGTGCCAGATATTGTGTCGTCAAGCACTAGTGTGAGCGAAAACATTACTGTACTTCAGTATGGAGGGCACTGGTGTAATTACACCCATTTTTACCCAGTTTTTACTTGGCAAAAATGACACTTAAGAACTGATGTACCTGGATAACGAGCGCAGTGTGGCGCCACACAGAAATGTTAGGGTAACAGCATCAACAGTAATGGGTAAACGTTGCACTTACCATCAGATGAACGATCTATTTAAAAAAAAACTGATATACGAGCAAAATGTACAGCGAAGTAACATGGCTATGTTAATTGGGTTCACAAACGAATACAATGGCTATAAAGGCAATTGTTTACCTGTCCAATGATGTAGTACCCCTCATTATGTTACTTTTATTTCGAGATATCGCATAGCTATAATTGGACATATTGATGCAAACTAGAACCACCCCACAAAATGTATTTAATGGCGTTATCGGTCGTAACAGAATGTGTTGGACCAACAATTATTTTTCCGCCGCTCACTGGACCCATATCTGCTGATCCTAGAAAATTACCGATAGTATTTCTTTTTAAATAACTCAAATTATTTTATTCTTGATGTATTGTGGATTGGTTCTGTTTTGAGTAACTACGTCCAAATAATGTCGGTTTGAAACGTCACACGGTTTTGATTGAATATATTATTACTGAATATTTTTAGTTGTATTTGACTGTCGCTTGGCAATAGAATCTGTGTTCTATCATATAAGGGGAACCTTCGAAACTTTTATAAAATAGGTGGCAAAATTATAGTAAATAATTTATTCATAGATCCCACTAGAGTGCAGCATACAAGACATACTCGTATGTTTAAAAATATTGATGATGTGATCGACAATTACAAAAAAAATATACCACGAAACATTAAATGATTGCGTGCAAGAACGGTAAGGAAACGGTATTTTTGTATTTAATGTAGTCGATTCCATTCAATTGCATGCTTTATGGATAGGCCACGGTTACGCGCCGCGTCTCAAAAACGGAGCCTGCTACTTTTCCGATTATGTAATCGTGTGACCTGTGTACGAATTCCATTTGTGTGCAACTCATTTATGATTATTTTCGGATAATATTACATATGATGTCATCTCCGACCGGAGCTATAAACAGCGCCAAGATATTATAGTGCCGCAAGTGTACGCGCAAACACGCAGACACTCACTTTTCTTAACCTACCCGCGCCCGATGTAACGTTGATGCGATATGATCGGAGGTAGGCTAGGATGCAGTGTAACACGGGGACAATCACAACTCAACCAGACTCGAACCAGACTCGAAAACCAACAATTTGTGTTTTTGCACAATGTTGGCTCCGATTTGGATTCGAGCCCAGAACCCGCGGCCACGCGGTCATCAAGACAAGAGGAGTGAGCGCTTTAGTGTTTGTGTTACTTACACCTCAATAACGGGAACAGAAGACGCCTTATGATTGTGAATTAGATGAAGTTGTCGTGGTCACTGTCGGCAAGAACGCCATCAGATAGTGATCCAGTCATTCATTCATTCATTTCAGCCTATCACTACTCCACTACTGAACATGGGCCTCCCCCATAGATTGTCACAAAAGTTTGTAGCTCACATTTTGGGGGATTTTGCCATATCCTCATATCTCGTAAAGTTGAGAAGTTATGCAATATTGATTAAGGGAGGAGCAAAGCTTGTAGATAATATTGTAAGTTTTATGACGACAATTACGCTAGAAAATATTTTTTAATATTATAAAACATATTTTCTTTGATATGTCAAGAATTGCTCAAAAATTAACAAGTGATGTTACTAAAAGAAACATCAATTGTAAGAATCCTGTAAACGATTAAAAAACTTATATGAATTTTATAGCTTTTGCGATTTAAAAACTTTTCTTTTATTTGTAATACGTGTTAAATTTATAAAAAAAAATCACTAATCTAAATATATTAAGTAGCTTACGGAAAATACAAAAAACGATTGCAAAACTACAATTGACCGGCTTTTGTTCCGCGTCATAAGAAATACATTTTTATAACCTTATGAAGTGAGGTTATTAAAAATTAAATGCGTTTTATAAATCTTCCTATATTTGTAGCTACACGAAGAAAAACACAAACACACAAACATTGCCAGTAACCTTCGCATTCGCACCAACTTCACACTTGCTGAGTCAAGGTTTGATCGCAGGAAGTCGCGACTTGTCGACCTCAGTACACGTTTTTTATTTTATCATTATTTTATATCTACAACTAGTCCGATAATCTTTTTTACCCGACTACGAAAAAAAGCAAATAGGAAGAATTATGTTTTTAGCAGTTTATGTATGTTCCACCGTAGTGCCTAAGTCCGACTTTTTTTTGGATAAAGTGACGAAACGAGCAAAACGGTTTAACTAATGGTAAATGCAACCCATAGCAAATGCTGTGTCACCGAGAACATTTCTGGGTGTGACCACACTGCGCCCGTAACCCTCAAACAACAGTTCTTAAATCTCATATGCCCCGTGATTACTCTATCTCCCAGTGCCCTCTAGACCGATTATTCGTCATTTGTACATTTTTATTGTTTTTCGGTAGGTATTTGTATTCATAATTACCAGATGCCATGATAGCAAGGCAAAGCCAAAGGTTATTACTCGTATCTATTGGTCATGCTATTATATCACACTTCACTTAATATTTTTTTTTATATTTTGTTTATGGCGTACAATAAAGTTTTATTTAATTTAATTTAATTTACTAGGCTAGGTATAAATGAAATTATTCTCTTAGTCTTTTTCAGTACGACAACTTTTTTGATATGTTACATATTCCTATTTATTTAGTAGTTTTGAAGTCTTCTGACAGTTTTTAACGTTACCATTAATAACGTTATAATTCCATTCGAATGTCGTGATCGTGCGTTGTCAACTACAAAATGCAAACGTTATAATTTGATAGACAAATACAAACAATGGAGATGCCGTCAGTCAAGGACAAAAAATACGCACGGCATACGGCGTTAACCGTCATGAAAAACATCATGAAGAAACCTGATGTCTGAGGAATAAAAATATTGTGACGACATGTGAAGTCCGCCAACCCGCATTGGAGCAGCGTGGCGGACTCTATGCGACTCCTAAAGCTTCTCAGAAATGAGAAGGAAGGAGGCCTTTAGAAGATAGGTACTAAGCCGATAGGTGTTTGCGCAGAGTAGAATAGCACCTACCTCTTTCCTTCCGAGGTGGCGTAAGAGACGACTAAAATAGGTTACAGGACAGCATTTATTCGTGCAGAACAACACCATAATATGGAATGCTGTCACTATACAGCTCGTGGGAACACAATCGGGAGTAAAAAAATTTTTGCAAAACAAAAACCCCGTTACGTCTCGTTTGCCATGGGGGCGAAAAGTGACCTATGTGTGTGGCCTCAGCCTACCACTTTATATAGGGAAAAGGCGTGACTATATGTATGTATGTACTTCGGAAGAAAATGAAATAACTCCCACAGAAGAAGTCGAACATCTAATCTGTTTGACCAGCAAATCTGATATGTTTATGTTTTTTACTCTTCAAATGCCCGTAAAAGGAAATTAATACCAGCGAAAACCCTGAGGATCTTTTATTTTTATCTTTTCATCTTAACATAATAATTCAAAGCGCAAATGACTTCTGGCTATTCACCGAAAGAGTTCATTGTGTAGCCCAGAATCCCCCAGAGGACAATATCATCATTAAAGTCTATCCAACAAACACACAAAATAATTTAAATAGCTTGTTTTATGTATCAAAAACAAGAAATGCATAAAAGCCGATAACATGTACATTAGAGCCGGTTTTAATCTTAATGAAATTAACGAGTCGTCATAGTCACAGAGCAGAAAAATAGTCATCGCGTGCTTGCTTTGCGGCTGCGGCTTTCCTGCGAAATTAAACAGAAAACAAGTTTAATGAATCACAATGGAATGATGTGCAAACGTTAATTGCTTGGCCAAATTTTGAAGGTCTTTACTCATGTCCTGCACTCGCTCTGTTTAAATATGAAAGTTTTTAACAAGTAAACCCATTGCAAGCTTATATTCATATTTTGTATTGAAGACGACAACCATTGCGAGGGGAAGGCTCTCTAATGGAAACTTGTATTGTGGCAACTCGAGGTGGATTGATGAACTGTACGGTTTTACAGGAAGGCGATGAATGCAGGTGGCTCAGGTCCGTGTTTTGTGGCCATCTATGCAAGAGGCCTCTGTTACTTGTGACGGGCTGAAATTATGATGAATTTGAAGACGATAGGAAATTCATATATAGGGGAAATAAATTTTTTTAGACAATTTATAAATAGTAAAATGCAATAATTAATTTAGTGACAACGATTATGAAATAGCCAAATATCATCACTGATTAAAATAATTGTGTTTGTTTCAGAGTGCCACATCCCAGTCCAAGCACGCAGCGCGATTCCTCCGTCTTGCTATGGCTTCAATCATGGACATCTTGAAGATCAAACCCTTCGTCGAGGTGTCGGTGGGTCAGCTGCTCTGGGGATACGAGGATCCATTGTTAAAGCTCGCTAAGGACGTAGTTCCTAAGGAGCAGAAACTACCTTATGAAGAGTTTGGACTTTTCTATGGGGTGAGCATGTAATAAAAATACATAATGGTTTTACCGTTTCTATTTTTTTTCGGTTTTTTATTTCTTTAAATTTAAGCTTTTGGATTGCCAAATTGTTTTTATGGTGTCATTTTCGTGCATCTGTATACTTTTTTTATTTATGTTCTATATGTTTATTAATAAGCGATTTTTGCTGATATTTGTCCGGCAGTCCGGCATTTAATGCGTTGCATATGTACGAGTATTAGATGGATACACGTACATATGCGACCTTGTATATTTGTCTTTAATTTTATTTGAATAATGTTATAATTTGAGATAACTTTAAAGCAATTACTAGATTATGGCAAACATACTATATTTATCGATGAATTTTTTAATTTGCTATCTCAAAAACTTTACTGATTTATAAAAGTAACCATTACCAAAGTAAAAACTATACTGCTTTTTGTTAATTCTCCAATACTATTTCTGTAAACGATGTCTGTCAAAGTTTAACAATGTGCGTCAAGTTAGTTACCCAATAAATCGAAGTTGCAACAAAATTTTCGTAACTACATTTCAATCCAAAAATTACATTTAAAATATTGGCCGCATTTTCAGAAAAACGGCACATCACCCGACGTAGTGACGATGTTCTCCGGTGCAATGGACATCACCAAATACGGCATTTACGACAGGTACGAAATTAAATATTATGTAACATCTCTCGTACCAACATTTGTGAATATACAGAAATTGGTGGTTTTTATTGATGGTGCCGGCTTAAGAAAATCTGCCACCCCATCTCGTCCCGTGGGTGTCGTAAAAGTTGACAGAGGGAAAATGAAACCAAGAGATGGGCAGCAGCATCTTCCTGGAACATCCGAATAAATAAATTGCGGTTGCCAACGCGCCTGCCAAGCGTGGCGACTATGGCAAAATTTCCCAAAAATGAGAACTAAGACCTTTTCGTGTTTTGTGGCAATCTATTGGGGAGGCCTTAGTTCTGCTGAACAGAACTAGTGATAGGCTAAAATGATTAAGATGACGACGAAGCTTGAATCAGTATTGAAAGTTTATTTTCAACGATAAGTGTAATTGCTGGATATCATAAATCTACCACTGACCACTTGAAAGCAAAATGGATGAATGTGTTCATTATTGAACCGACTAAGTACTGCTGGTTGGATTTCTATGCAGAAACCCGTCAAAGTAGGTACCACCGCAGGGCCAGTTATTCTGCCGTGATGAAAAAGTATGTCACATTACTGTGTTTCGTTCTGAAGGGTACTAAGAGCTAGTGTAATAACGGCATATGAGACCTAATAACTGATGTCTTATGGTGACAGGATAAGTGCAATGCCACACAGAAATATTCTGGGAGACTCAACATTTCTTATGGACAGACAAAAATTATGATTTGAATGTATTTATTCTCTTTTAGGTACAACATGCGCGAGCGTCTTCCACATTGGACGACCGACGAGTGCAACAGTATCGCCGGGTCCGACGGTTCCATCTTCCCGCCGCACATCACCAAAAACGATACCCTAATGGTCTACGATAAGGACCTGTGCAGGCTACTGCCGCTCAAGTGAGTTCAATTGATTTTCTTGGCAAAATCTCCAATTGGGGCAAAGTTATCCATGATACATTTCTTTTTCTTTGTCGGCTCGGTTGGCGCAGTGGCTAAGCCCTTGGCTTCTGCGCCGCGGGTCGCGGGTTCGATTCCCGCACGGGACAAATATTTGTATGACCTACAGATAGTTGTTCCGGGTCTGGATGGTTTGTGCATGTGGAATTTATGTCTGTAAAACGTACCCACGACACAGGAGAAATCCTACTGTGGGGCATAGTTTTTTTTAAGAAACGAAACGAAACCTTTTCTTAGGATTCCTATGCAGGAATACGTCTATGTAGGTACCACCCCAGTGCCAGTTATTCTGCCGTGAAGCAGTAGTGTGAAAACATTGCTGTGTTTCGATTTGAAGGGCACTGTGAGCTAGTGTAATCACTGGGCATATGAGACTTAAGAACTGATGTCTCAGGGTGCCGGCGCATTGTGGTGTCACACTGTTCTGGGTGACATAGCATTTGTTATGGGCAGACGTTGCACTTACCATCAGGTGAACGCTTTGCTCGTTCCGTCACTTTTATTAAATAAAAAATAAAATTAAAAAAAAACACCACCGCAGGGACAGTTATATGACGGTCTGATGGTCACTGATAGCTAGTGTAATTACCGGGCATTTGAGACTTGTGAACTCGTGTTTCAGTGTGACGAGCGTATTGTGATGGTTCTGAGTGACACAGTATTTATTAAGGGCAGACATTGCAGTTATCATCAGCAATTAAATTGTCTCATCTCTTTCTTTCATAAAAACAAACTTCTTTCGTAATGACTCTGCATTGGTTCTTAATTTGGTTGACATTGTAAATAACAACGACAAATCAAATCAAATTAAAATATAAACAATACATGTACATACGCAAACTGTCAATTCAATATTTCAATGTTGTCAGGATGTTTGTGCAATTTTACAAATTGGTTTTCTGGTTTGGATGTATCGTTTTTGTGTGTCTTTGACACTGCATCTGACCAGTGTGTGTGTTTATTTGTTATTAAACTGGCGGTTATATAATATATTGAAAGTTGGTGTACTCGAATCCGCCCAGCAAGATGATATTGGACAATACATGGCAACACTGTGAAAGTCATAACAAAGGCGAACGTATTTAAGAATACTCGAACAATGTAACACCCGTGAGACTGTTGTATCATCATTCATTACATAAACAGGCGGCTGACACGACGCGTAACCCGAATCGATATATTAAGTCATAACAGTTACGTTAATCGTTAAATCGGGGTTACTGCGGAAATCGAAACTGGTTTACGTTTCGTACTCAGAATTGTCACGTTGTATTTCTTAATATGTATATTAATCACAAACTAGCTTCATCATCATTTGCTTCCAGAACGGTCACTTAGGGCAATCGCACCACCAGTGTTGTTTTGCTCCATAAACCACAGATTAACATATAGTACTGGTAACCTTAGACGTTGCAGCTCACAGAGTACAAACACTCACAAACTACTCTCTGTCGAAATAATGACAAGTTGATACAAAAAACATATTAACAGTACGTAAATTAGCGCTCCAGATGATACATTCAGTAGTTTCTTGTAATCATATCGTTTTCAAGTTTTTTTTTAATTATTGTCATTGGTCAACGAATTTTCAACGTGCACATTTTGAACTATAGTTGTCTATGATCATATAAAAAAATTTTTAATGCGATTACTCATAAGGGAAATCAATATAAGAAATAAAAAAATTATACAAATTTTACAATATAAATTTTTCTTGTTCACTTTACAGAAGTTTATTGTTTTTTTTTTAATTCACGACACTCTCATTAGTGTTCTTAGTCTCCTTAAGAGAATCTCCCACCCCTTGTCATCCTGTGGGTGTCGTAAAAGTCGACAGAGGGAAAATCAAAACCAGAAGATGAGCATCAGCTTCTTCCTGGAACATCTAAATAAATAAACTGCGGTTGCCAACCCGCCTGCCGAGCGTGGCAACTATGGCAAAATCCCCCCAAAATGATATCTACAAACGTTTGTGGCAATCTATATGGGAGGCTTATGTTCAGCAGTGGAGTATTTATAGGCTGAATTTATAATGATGATGATGAATGAATAAACTTCGCACAAATATATCTTGTATCGTAATCTCAAAAAATACAAAGCATCTATTTCGCAATACAGAGTACCTATAAGGTAGATTTAAAGACAAGAACCAAGAACTATTCGGGAAGTATACAGAACTGAATTCACCAAAATCCAGTAAGACTTACTCCAAAACTTTAAACTAACTTTTTAAAAAAAATTAACACCGGGGCCACATATTACTTTTGATACATTGACTTCTTATTAATTGTTATTTTCTATTCAAATTTCTTTTAAATTCCTTCTTGCTCTTTAAATTCAGTTAACCTGTTCGTAACAACAGCCCTTGCTGTTTTTCCTAATTCTTACGGGGACTCTTCACTCTGTATCAAATTACTGTCATGTAAATTATCAAACATTTCTCGAGAAGTAAACACCAGATTTATGAGCGGTTTTTTTTTGGATCTCCACGCAACTCCAGTCAATATTGACAAATTCTACTGAGACAAGCCTGTTTCCTCACAATGTTTTCATTCACCTCTGAGCTTTTTCTAAAAAATTCCATATACTCTAAACTTAGTCAATGTGTGCAAGTACGTACTATGTCTATATATGTAGATATTAGTTAATATTACTCACTAAAACGATAATGCGTACCGGAGCACAATCGTGGTCGTGACTCAAGCAATTGTAGGACGATAACACACGAGCGTCGTTTCGTAACCACAACAATGGCTTCTTAAAAGTCTATTGTCTGTTAATACCCTTATCCGCTTACCTTTTAGTTACTTTACTACAGGTAAGCGGATATTATTGCTACTACTTAACCGTAAGCTTATGTTGGTTTCATTACGCCTGGGTTTATAGTCATTTCTAATCATTATTGTGCTTTTATGTGATATTGATTCTAATACTTATTGATAGATATCTTTTAAAAATCTTTTAATAATGCGGATTTGTATATTGTTACTTATAAGTTGTCCTTACGATATGTTTATCGGTTACTTTATAATTCTGTTTACACATGTAGCTTCGAAGATATTATGCTGAAACAAAGAATAAAGTGGCCCATATGTTCAACATCATCATCAGTGTATTCATATTCCACTGTTGGATATAGGCACCTTCAAAGTAGGAACGATTTGCCACTTGGTAGGCGCATTAACGATTGCAGCACCAGACCTTGCACTTCCATCGCTGTGTTGACCGTCACTGGCCTTGTGTAACTGAAGTTACACACTGCAGTGTGTTGCAAGCCTGAGATGGTTACTCATTCAACTGTCGGAAGCCATGAGATTCTCCAGGCAATTAGTAGAGTCGACACCATGGGGAACACACTAGGTGGCAGATTTCCTACGCCGCCACCACACGCTAAATACATTAGGCATAGTAACGAAAGTTCCAAGGTTACTATGTAAAAAGGATTGATTGATAGTATTGGATAAAATGACGTAACCAGCAAGCGTTCATTTGATAGTAAGTGCAATGTCTGCCCATAACAACATGCTGTGTCACCCAAAACATTTCTGTGGGATACCACACCGTGCCCGTCACCCCGAGACATCATTACTTAAGTCTCATATTCCCATTGATTACACCAGCTCTCAGTTCCATTCAAACCGAAACACGGTAATTTTTTCACACTACTGATTTACGTTAGAATAACATAACGCCATGCGGTGGTACCTGCCTAGACGGATTCCTACATAGGAATCCTACCACCAGTAAAATAGATTTTAAAAATTAACGGAGAGTTCAAAAGGTTTTAAAATACTTTTTTAATTTATATTATTGTAGATTCCTCGAAGAAGTGGAATCGGACGCGGGAGTACAGGGCTACCGCTTCACGCCGCCAGAGGACGTCTTCGCGGCCGACTGAACACAACAAGTGCTACTGCCCGGCCGGGCCGCCTTGCGCGCCCAATGGGCTTTTCAACGTGTCCCTATGCCAATATGGTGAGTATCTTTACGCCTGTGAATAATACAAAACGCTAATGAATATGCTGCCTTAGAAGTGCTGAACGCATACAATATACTCTAATTGAAACTGTTTGTTATGTTTGATATCCCGTGCATACCATCAGTAAATATCAACTATAATACTATATTCATGACTAGAATCGATAGTAACATATCTAGATGTTACTATCGATTAACTTTTTTTAACTACCTTACCCTACCTTTTTATTTTCCCACTGCTAAGCAAAGGTCTCTCTCATATCCTTTTTTTATTGGATGAAGTGATGAAACGAGCATAACGTTCACCTCATGGTATGTGCAACGTCTCCCCATAACAAAAATCCTGTGTCACCAAGAAAATTTCTGTGTGACACCACACTGTGTCCATCACCCTGAGAGATTAGTTCTTAAGTCTCATATGCCCATTGATTACGCTAGCTCACAGTACCCTTCAAACCGAAACAGTAATGTTTGCACACTACTGCTTCACGGCAGAATAACTGGCCCCAACCTGGCTAACATGCATCCATTCTTTATTTAAAGTGCCGAGGCCGCCTCGGCACCTCTGTCTTGGTTGTCCTCGTCGCCTTTTTCTTTCTCGGTTGAGTGACTAGCTTTTTTAGAGAAGTAAGGTTGACAAACCAGTCCGTCTGATGTGAATTTCGTACTCATTCATTTTGACGGGCTTGTGGCGTTTAAGATGCCAGCCCGTCGAGTGGTAGCATCCGTTGAAGATTACGTTCAGGTATTGAGCATTTTAGGGTTTGTATGATAAAATATATTTTAGCCTTAGCCATAGCCAATAACTGTACCTTATTTTGGGTAATATATAGCCCCCCCCCCCCCACTAGATGGAGCGACGACCTGCACGATTTTGCGGGAAGTCGATGGATGCAGGTGGCTCAGGACCGTGCTTTGTGGCAATCTATGGGGGAGGCCTATTCAACAGTGGACTAAGATAGGCTGAAATGATGATGATGATGATGATGACAATAATATACTGGTGGGTGTGTGGCGCGGGTTGGTTGAGTGGAGTGAGTGCTTCTGTGTTTGCGCGTATATTTTGTGGCACCATAATATATCATGCGCAGTTGATGGCTGAATGAAGTTCGTATTTGGAAGCTGTCGCTGTGGTCGTTCTTCGACAAGGGCTTACATATACTGGTGTACGATTCTTATGCTGGAATCCGTCTAGATAGGTTCCACTGCAGTTATTCGGCCGTCAAGTAGATGTGTGTTTTGACCTAAACAGCACTGTCAGCTAGTGTAAACTGCTTTGATTTTTGGTAATATGAAACACGTAAAATTATATTACTTTCTTTTTGATCTTTCGAAATCAAGGAGGTTTGCCAGGGTTTCGACCCTTCAGAGGCGATGTAGTGGCAGATTAGTAAGTAATAATAAATATGTATTTTATATTTCCAGACTCCCCTATAATGCTATCGTTCCCGCACTTCTACCTGGCGGACGAGAGCCTCCGGGATGCCGTGGAAGGAATCTCACCTCCAGTAGCCGAGAAGCATCGTCTTTTCATCGACGTGCAACCGGTTTGTTTTTCTTTTAAATTGATTATTTAGAAATGGTATTAATAACTTCCAAGATTCAAGGATAATATACAGAATGTTTCAAAAATTATACTTACCTATTGAACTAAAAAAAGTGATTGATGAATTAATGTTCGCAGCACCAGACATCTCGGACCATAGAATAGAAATAGTATTGTAGTAGTACATACGTACACACATACACACAGTCACGCCTTTTTCCCATCTAAGGAGTAGGCAGAGACACGTAGCCCACTTTTCGCTCTCAAGGGAAACGAGACGTGACGGGTGGCGAACCCTGTTGTCGCCGTTGTGGTACGAGTCAAAAAAAATCTTCCTCCTCATTGCGTTTCCACGAGCAATATAGTGATAGCATTGCATATTATGGTGTTATTCTACACGAATAAAGGCTGTCCGTACAATACATTAGTCGCCTCTTACGACACCTCGGTCGCTCTTTCCTAACGAGGCGTCACTCGAGGTGTCGCCTCGTTAGGAAAGAGGTAGTTGCTATTCTACTCTGCCGGACTCCTATCGGCACTGGGTATTACAATCACGACTAATAAACCTAATAACTTTTAAAGTAACATTTTGAAAGAAATGACTTTATGAAACAGGAGATGGGCATCGCAATGCGAGCGCGGGCACGCATACAAATCAACTTGGCAGTGTCACAAGTTGTGGACATCAAGCAAGTCGCCAACTTCCCCGACATCGTCTTTCCTATACTTTGGTTCGAGGAGGTAAGAACAAATTATATATTTTACAAGTATGTTACCGTAAACGATTAGTTATGCTAAAACACTATTAAAACTTGTAAATATAAGCTTGGAAAAATTTGTATGCCCGTCAGCGGTCAAAAGTTGACGGTAATTTTTAATTTTGATCGTTATTTAGTTTTGAGTAATTATTTGTTGGTAACATTTTAAATAGTCTGCGACTGTTTTGTATTTTGTGACAGACTATTTTCTAATAAAGTGAATAATTAATGTTTTATTTTATTTTCGTCACATTATCCAACAAAAAAAATTGAATGTGTAACACGTATAATAAGATAAATTTTAGACTCCACGTTTCTTCTCCATACACACTTTAACTATGCCAAATCTCACACATACGTGCGCGCATTATGCTCAATAAATAGTAGTTTGAAAAAACTAAAAAATACGCTTTGTATTGAAAACAAAACTAAAAAATAGAAAATAAATTTTAATAAATTTGAATTAAGAATAGTGTAAGAAATTCTAATAAATATAAATGAATAATAGTGTAAATAAGAAAAAAATGTTTTATTAAAAAAAAAGCGTGGGGAGCTTTTTAAGATATCGTCGAAATGATAATCCTTCTTATATCTGTCAATGAAATATTTATAACTATTGACACCATGCACTTGTGTATTTTTTTATTTTTCAAACTATTATTTATTTTACTTTTTAGTTTAGTTTATTTATAAAAGCGTGTTTCTTTTATCTATAATTTATTTTGTTACAAACTAACTTAAGACGATGGTCTCTATAATACATACGTAATACATATTAGCGCCATATATTGAGTTATTTAGTTGGATCTTCTATAAAAGCGTGTTTTTTTAATTTATTTAAACTATTATTTTTTATTTTTTAGTCGAATTATTGCATTGTCATCGGTCTTTGGCAGGTGTGCAAAATTTGAATTAAATCGGATCGTTCAAAGTAGGAGAAAATCGAGGCCTAAGGAGTCCGTTACAAACATACAAGTGAAGCTAATATAAAGCGTATAAAAAGGGGTACAAAGTATTCTCTTCGCGTATTAATACATAGATATGAGTGTGAAGACATACATACATACATAAGATCACGACTGTATCCCATAAGGGGTAGTCAGAGACTGGGCACGCACTGCAAAAACAGATGACTGCCACAATCCACGTTTCACCAAAACTATAATGCACTTGATGTGATAGGTGGTGATGAAAAAAAATACTGCGTATTTAAAATTTTATATAATTAATTATACTTTTAAATTATTGGTAGTGTTAAAATAACACTTCAAATCTTTCTCTCTCAAACACCACTACTATTATTATGTATTTTCAGGGTATCAATGAACTTCCCGATCAAGTGTCGTCGTTACTGAGATTAGCTACCAAAGTGCCTCCAATCGCCCGTTCAGCTCTTGGGTGGGGACTGTCGGCTCTCGGCGTCCTTCTCATCCTGCTGGCCGTCACCTGCCTCATTAGGTAAGGACCCTTGTTTTAGAAAATCGGCAACGTCGCACTCAGTAAACAGAATATTGTAAGGATTGCCAGTGTTTTTATTGTCGGAAAAGGGGTCGTCCTTTAATCACGTGATGTTCGAACGGGGGGGGGGGACTAGGGGGACGATAGCGGGAGGAGGGACCTTAAGTTCGACGAAAAAATTTTATTTAATACAATAGTCGCAATAATAAAATTCACGATGATAATTGTAGTTCAAAACTTCACGACGTATCACAAGGAGGAGGATATAAATCATCAATTCATTTGATAAGGAATGATGTAGGCAACTGCGTGACACATATATTATAGTCCTACTGCTTCTTCTAAGACCAGAAAACTAAATGAAATACTATAGTCACAGCCTATAAACATCCCACTGCTGGACGCAGGCCTCCCAATCGTTCCCGTTCGAGCTAGGAAGAATCCGCCACCCCGAGCAGGCTCGCTTTAATCGAAATCGTATTAAATTATATTTTTGAAGTTAAACTTCTTTAGAATCGTTGTGATTTGAAATGCGATGAAACGAATAAGCGACACTAAAAAGAGACAAACATATACATCTATAGGATTTAGCCTGCGAGAGAATGAGATAGAATACAGTATACAGTGTTTTCTATTATATACATATTTTTTTTTAATTAGTCCAAATCTTCGATTTCCTCGTAGATTTTGCACTCATTAGCTCGACAACTAGATGAAAAACAGTAATTGACGATGTCCTTCAAAGATATTGATCAAATCCAAACCAAAGTATTTTTTTCATACTTTAAGTTTCATTAGCCACTCGTGCTATTTGTTGAAATTCAAAACTTGGAGTATGTATAATATGTAATGTAATATGTAGAATGAAATGTAAGATAGTTTTTAAACTTGATAACAATCTTATAATAAATAAACCGTGAAATTATCTTACTTCTGATACTCTGCATTATTTCTCAATATCTCGAACTTTAGTTTTTTGAAAGTTTCACTTTTAACGCGTGTAAACTGCACACATGTTTTTTTATTTATTTGTATTTTTGTGTTATACAAAAGAGATTTCGTTTTAGGTCATCGCACCGCCAAAGCACTTTAAGGCTAGAGGGGCACGCGGTTGCGAAACCTCCTCCAGCGAAAACTCCGAGCAAAGAAAATGGCTACGAACTGAACAATAGGAGATAACTGTTAATCTTTAACTTTATGACTTTGAAATAGCTCTTCTATAAAATATTAACTGCCTTAAGACTTTGACATACACAACACTTTTAGATACACGTTAAATAATGTGATATTGGCAGAATTATTTTCGGAAAGACTTACACAAAGAAAAACAACTTTGACATTTTTATTTCGCTCAGACTAGAGAAACCTTCACAATGTAAGATATTTATTACATTAATCTTGTCTGAAAAATACCGTTGTTTAAAATGCTAGCGAAAAGGTTTTTATTTTCGAAGTCTTAAGACAGTTTGCTCGATACAAAACCATAATGGCAGAGTAGATAAATGTTTTAATTATATAAATTTGATTTTATTTAGGTTTTTTATTATACTTGAACGTTTTTGTTTTAAATATGTTAAATTAATCCACTACATAGTGTATCGTAATAAAAAATCAAAACATGACATTTCCAGGTACGCTCGGACTTAAGATGAAACGAATTATTTTTTGTCAGTTTAGAAAGTTAGCTACGCTGTTTCGTAGTTGCTTAGTACGTTGCTATTAGTAATCACTGTAAGAACGTCGACTTTGTCAAAATGATAGTTTAATATTTTCGTTGACGTAGACACACAGCTTTCGTTGTCATGAACAACTGTTTCTGAAAATTATTTATTGTTCATTGATTTCTATTCATGATTTCAATACGTTTCAACTTGGAATTTTATAAGTAAGTTGTAACATTTTTTACTCTGTAGGCGCCGCCTTTTAATGTTACTTTACGTTCTTTTAACGTTTTTTTTTTCTTTTGTATTTTAAGTCTCTTACATCGACGATTGTGATAATGATTTATTCCAATTTTAGTTATTTTTTATATTGATCAAAATTTAGCATTAAATTTATTTGTCATTAACTTGTACGATTGGAATAATAATAATTATTAATAAAATTTCATACTTTAAAGCAAATTCAAACAGCACTCAACAATAGCTTGGTATTTCTTATTATTTTACTTCATTCTGTGGATGGTATCAGTCACGCTTCGAACGACTTTATGCTGTCTAGGCCTCAACTAAAAATATTACCATTTCAGAAAATAACCTTAAGCGGGCTGCCAGCAACAAAATTATTACCAATTTGTGAAGCCGTGCTTAACTCTGATCAAGACAAATTAACGTTCATAGTCATAGGTACGATTATACTTGGACCAAATGTATCAGTAGCGTAGATATTAATTTAAAAAACGACTGGATGTGTCTGTTCACATATAACTCATTTATTGACACATAACATGACTTGAACTTTAACACAAGATATGATATAAAAATATGTATTTTAGTTAAATCGCATTACCGATAGCTACTAGTCTAATATCATGGATCCGTCCTTATATTTGTAAGTGTACTATTAACTTTTATTTTACCATTTACTCTTTTCGTAGTCTTGAACCTATTGCGGATTGGTTAGAAATCTAAGTTAGTACAGTAAAATAAAGAATAATTCGAATTTATTTTGCGCATTACCATAACGCCAAAAATATAAAATTTTAAAAATGTAAAATTATTATTATTATTCTAACAAGGTTTGCTACTGTGAATCTCATAATCCGCACAAATTTGAAAAAGACATTTGAAAAAGACAATTGCTTTTGTAATTTTGCACTATCCCTCCATTACATAATTATTCATAGAAAACTTAGAATTAATTATAAAGACCTTACTTTTAAATTACTTTAAAAATTAATATAAAGTAGGTTTTGGAAATGTTGGTGGCTGAGCTTTTTTAATATTTTTGTATATATTAAATCTATAAAAGTTTACGAAACTGTTTTTGTGACTATGTTATTGGACGAATTTGTAAATTTGACAACACTTATCTTTTATAAAGCTAAAAATAAAATCTATTATGTTTGGCTTGACCCTTTGCCTACATGTTAAGTGTTGCCATTTTTTACCTAATTGTTGCTCAAATTCTGTACTTATTAATTATTATTTCATAAATTGTTTAACGTATGTGAATGTTAAAATTGCGCATTAATGTAAATAAAGAAATAAAGGTGTAAGTTATATAAATAATATTTGTTTAAACTCCATACACTTATGGAACACCCAAAGGATGCTTCGAGTTGGTGTTTAAGATAAGATTGTAGCGTTATGTTTGTGGTGGCGCATCTTTAACCAGGGACCATTTTGGTTACCCGTTGAAAGGGTTTTTGAATAAGGTTTTTCTAGTTTCTGAAAAACCTACTGCATATTGGTTGCTCTATAAACACGCGACTATAGTAGTCCCACACCCAACGGCGAAGTTAAAATCATAGGTAACCCCGAAGGTTATACCCTGAAAAACCCTATCAGGAGAGAAACCTCTTCAACTGGTTACATCATAGAAAAGGTTACCCCTACCATTGGGCAACTTATTGAAAGGGTTACCCTTTCACTAGTGCTATGTAAAGGTTATACGAACAAAAGGTAACACTATCCTTTGGGTAACTAAATAAATGAGTAACACTTTCGAAAGAATTAACTCATAATCGGGGTTGTACGGTCCCTGTCTTCAACAAAAATACTGAGTTATTTTTGTACTTACTCTACTTTAGTAAACACTATGTGGAAGGTGTTATGGGTTCGAATCCCAGGAGATCAACATCTGTGCAAAAACACAAATGGTGGGTTCTCAGATCTGGTTTGTTGTGATTGTCCACTTGTCTTTGACGCTGCATTCTGACCTCCATCTAATCACATGAACTTTATATCGGATGCGAGTAGGTTAGGGGGTGTTTGTCCGTTAGGACGAATGAGCGCCTCTGTGTTGTGCCTCTGCGCATACAATAGTGGCACTATAATATTATCAGGGCCGGGCCCTGCTTAACGACGACTACCTATGTTGAACTTGCCTGAAAGGCTCAAGGCCTTTATCTCATTAGGATGTGAAAAAGAAATACTTTACAAAGAAAAAATATTTTTTTATCACTTAGTTTATTTGAAGTGAAAACTTCTTTAAAATCGTTGTTATTTGAAACTCGATTAAACGATAAAGCGGGCTGAAAGAATAGTATGTCAAAGATGTGTTGATCAAATTCAAAACAAAGTAACTTTCTCAAAACTCATGCCATTTGTTGAAATTGAAAACTTGGAGTCTGCATAATATCTAATGTCATATCTATCTAAACTAATAGTATAAAGAGGAAAGATTTGATTTTTTGTATTTTTGGTTGTAATGAAAAACTCAAAAACTACTGAACCGATTTTAAGTATGTGGGGGTTAGTATGAGGGGAATCAAAGTGACCGATCGCTCGATTCTCGGCCCATCGGAGGTGCCGCCCGCGTGCAGTGGACACTGCACGCCGGCTTACGGAGGACCTATCGATGTTTCTACAATTGACGTTTACGTTATCGAAGAACCGCTATATATATACGTTTACTATATATTATTGCCATAATGTTTGCTTGTATGTTAGCTTATATGCTACTAGCTACTAGCTATACTTACATATCGATCGCGTCAATGAAGAATAACAGATTGAGAAATGCAAAATTTGGAAACATGATTAATAAAATAATAATAACCATCATACTCCTGACTCATAAACTCCTCGTTAAATAAATAAAAGTCAGTGGAACTGGAAAAAATACCCGTGAAAAAATAAAAATGCGAACGGTTTTCATAGTTTACTTAATGAAATTCGAAACGACGACTTCTTTAAACCTTTGTTAATTAAAGAAATCGTAGTATTAGTATTAAGATGAAGTGTCTGTGTCCCCTAAACATTCACTCCCGAAAACTAATGTATATGTAAATAATGTAATGGCGTATGTCGTAGGGTAATGGCGATCGATTCCTCGACAGGTCAAGTTATTAGTTGACCTTGTTCCAATGGATGGTATATGCGTGGGGAAAATCTGTTATATAACCACGGTCACAGTCAATAAAATCTTAGAGAAATAGAGTGAAAATGGTAACCATTTTGAGTAAACCATTATACTACGCTAGCCAACCCTCCCGCAAACCGTGGTCTCTGAGTAGATGTCATCAATTATGTTATAAAATGTTTGGGGAAACAAAAAATAACAAAAATTAAGTGTTACATTTGCTATAATTCTACAGATTTCTTCATCAAACCTTAGACTAAAAACAAAGTTTTATTTGAAGTTTAATGTATACATAGAACACGGTATTTTTTAAAATAATAAACATGTCTGGTACTGACGTTACAATAACAGCGCCGTTCCCAAATATAAATTGCAAGTTACACGTACAGTATAAGTACACTTAATCTATAAAATAGGCGGATCTCAAATGAATATAATGTACTCATGGTGCATAGTCTTTTACTAAACGATGATTATTACATGTTACAAACGAATTAGCTATTAACACTATATTTCCATGCCGTGTGGTGGCAGCCTAAGAGTATCTACCACCCCATCTCATCCCGTGGGTTTAGTAAAAGTCGACAGAGGGAAAATGAAAGGCAGCAGCATTTTCCTGGAACATCTGAATAAATAAACTGTGGTTGTCAACCCTCCTGCCAAGCGTGGCAACTATGGAAAAATCCCTCCAAAATAAGAGCTTCAAACTTTTGTGGCTAGCTATGGGGGACCTACCTATTTAGTTCAGCAGTGGACTTGTGATAGGAAACGACGACAACGACGACTATATTTCCAGTTCAAGTACCTTACAAGATGGGCGTGAATATTATCATGTCGTATCGGCGTTCCCATCGTCAAAGTTTAATCAGAAGTTACTGTGTACTGGGAAGTATCTAAAGACAAAGATAATTTTATCATTTACGGACTTTCGTTTTTTACTTTAATTCTTTTAAGTAATTTAATTTTTTGTGCTTTGCAGGAAGTATAGGGGCCGCCATCTTTCGTAGGACTAGGGCAGCCAGGGTTTGTAATCCGCCCCTGATTATGGGTATCATACCTACGAAACTAGCAAACAAGACTAATTAATATATTTCTTAGTTTTTAAAAAGGGGATCTGTATTTGTAGCGTATCAAAACAATACATACATCAAGAGTAGAAGTTGTATGGGATCGAATCTTGTTCATTAATCATTCGTAAATATCAGAGGGGGGTTAGGGTGGCTAATGGCTCCTCGGAAGAGACTCGCGAGCAGAGGGCCTGCGAGCCTGAACATACTGGCTAGATCGGTAGCGTCGTTTTAATCAACCGACAGCTAATGCAGTACAATTGTGAACACCTCACCTCAATTTCTAAAAATATAAGACTTTTACGAATGCAATGGTAAAGAAAATAATTTAAATAAAACTTGATATTAAAATTAAAAATTTGTAATTAAAAGCTATTCGATAATTACGCAACATAACCGAATTTCACTAATATTCTACAATCAATAAGCACAAAAAATATGAAATGATAACTTTTAAAATGAAAATAAAGTGAAAGTATTCTTTAACTAGTTACTTTTTATAAGGCTTTTCTGTTTGAATTCTCGAAATTATGTGTATGATGTATGAAAAGTTACATTACGACACTCATATCACGAAAGAGCAGTAAAGACTAACAAATGACGACACGCCTCTGTCATCTCAATGCCTTATATATTGAGTTTGTCATGAACTGCACTACTTATTTCAAGTAATAGGTTTTAAAATAATTATTGAATTTTTTTTGAAAAGTTATTATATAAACTTATTTATTTTAATATTCATAAGATATTCAGGTCAAAAGATGAGTCGCGCGCATCGGGACACGATTTTTATCGATCCCTAATGCCGAAAGCGTTTGTGAAATCGTTAATAGCCACTAAAAGCCACAACCAAAAAAACGATTCATCACCGTGTGATCAAACTGTTTTTTGATATAAGTCTGGCAAAGGTTTACGGCGTTTAAGCACCGGTTATGGGCGACATTTTATTTTTGCAGGGCAGATTTCTTTTACGATCCTTTAAGAAACCTTGGAGAAAGTGACGAAACGACCAAAACGTTCACCTGATGGTAAGTGCAACGTCTGCCCATAAAAAATGCTGTGCCACCCAGAAATTTGTGTGTTAACACACTGCGCCCGTCACCTGAGACATCAGTTCTTAAGTATCATATGCCCTTTACGCTAGCTCTCTGTGCCCTTCAAACCAATACACAGTAATGTTTGCACTCTACTGCTACACGGTGGAATAACTGGCCCTGGGGTGGTACCTACCTAGACGGATTCCTGCATAGGAATACTTTTTTTTATTGTATAAAGTGATGAAACGAGCAAAAGGCTCACATGATGGTAAGTGCAACGTCTGCCCATAACAAATGCTGTGTCACCCAGAAAATTTCTGTGTGACATCACACTGTGCCCATCGCCCTGAGACATAGGTTCTTAAGTCTCATATACCCAGTGATTACGCTAGCTCACAGTCCCCTTCAAACCGAAGCACAGTAATGTTTGCACCCTACTGCTTCACGGCAGAGCCTGGCACGCGGGCCCCTGGCCCGCGTGCACAGTATACGATGAAGCTGTAAAAGGCGAGAAGGCTAACAGCAATTACATCACCGAAAATATATCACGGCAGAATAACTGGCCCTGGGGTGGTACCTACCTAGACGGATTCCTGCTTAGGAATCCCACCACCAGTAACCACCACACTAACTACGCAACAACTAAAATCGATCCGCCTAGAATCACATACAGGTACCTAAACGCTGTCTTTTATGAAAGTAAAATATAAATACATTACAACCGATAAATGTCATTTTAAAAATAAGATATGTATCTATGTAGACATAGCTCTTAGGTACAAACAATTATTAAATACATGTTATACCTACGAAATACTAAAATTATGTAATAATTAAAAATTTACAACACATGCCTTTTCAGTATAGGCATACTTGTGTAAAACAGGGTCTTATACTAAAAGTAAAAATTGAAGTAACAGCCTAAACGTCCCACTGCTGAAGCACAGGCCTCATCACATTTCTGTGGATTTTGGAGGCGGGAAGAGTCCGCTGCGCTGCTCCAAGGCTGACTTCAGATGTCTTCGAAATATTTTTATTCATAAGACATGCACGTTTCCTCACGATGTTTTCCTTCGCCGCTGAGCACGTGGTAAATCGGCACTTAAAATTGCAACACAATTTTAGAGATGTCAACACCGGAGATAGAACTCTGGTAACACTCGCGTACTATGAAATGTGAGGCGAGCGTCCGGCCCCACAGCTGAGTGTAGCTACCACGGCTCTCTTAAGACTAAGTATAATAAAAAAATCATCAAAGTAAAAGTCGAAATTTCTTTATTCAGTTTAGGCTTTTATAAAGCTCTTATGAATGTCAACAACTACTCCGGTTCGAAAAATAAGACCTTATCAGAAAAGAACCGGCAAGAAACTCTGGGGTCTCTATTTTTTTTTTCAATGCCATATTTCATAATTTTCATTTATAAATGACATAAAAATTACATAATAAATTTAGTAGCCAGGGGATTTGCAAGTCCAGAGTAAGAATTATTTCCACACATCTCTCTCCTCTATTACTTATGCTACATTGAAGTAGATGTTAAGTTGGAGTCCATTGTTGGACTGAATTATTCATTTATAGATAATGAATAAAAGTTGAAACTTTTCACTTCTCATGTTTTGACATTAACGAATATAAATAAAGACAAGCTTTTTCATTTACCTATGAGGTAGATCTAATATGCAGTGACATGAAAGTAAATTCTTACTATTAAAGTTCGTACTATTACTTTTAAAATACAAAGTTTAGCACTCTTAAAACGATATTAAACTTTATAATAATACAAAATCAAACATTTAATCTGCCTTAATTTATTACTAAGTCATGCCTATAGTAAAAAGACAAAGGGTAATTTAGGATAAGAATATTATAAGTCACGACTTTTATTACATATCCCTTATATGGAATAAAAGGCAGAGGCCACTCACGTTGCCCACATTTCGCCCTCGCGGGAAACGATACGTGACAGGTGGTAGGTAAACCACGTAGCCGCCATTTTGACACGAGTCAAAAAATTCTTACTCCCCATTGCATTCCCACGAGCAGTACTGTGACAGCATTGAATAGTCCGTACAATACCTGTCGCCTCTTACGACACCTCGGTAAGAAAGAGATATATTCAACCTGGTTGCACACAGCAAACCTGGCTGACCACTTAGCCACCACGATGGCCTTTACACACCTACCATCTTCGATTGAAGCGAGATGTAGGTCTGTTGTCAGCGCTGAGGACTTGGATGTATGTATGTTGTCAGCTCTGACGACTTAAATGAGTTGTCACCGCTGAGGAATTACACGAATGTCACGTTGCAACCAGTAAATGGATTCTGAGTTCTCTTTACCCATTAGTTAACACTGCAGCGTTAAGCTGCTCTGTTATTTTATGATAATTTAGTCCATATTCGGTCATTATCTGTTTTTTACCTAAGCATTCAAATTACAACAAGTACCTGCTCAAATTTGATAGTCATCATTAATTTATGGAAATACTTTATTTTTCTATTATGTGTATATTCCTTAATTCATTCAAGTTTTCCTAAATTTATTAAGTAATATCGTAAGTTCGTAGTTCTAAAAAATCAAATATTGACAGCAAAACCAATATGCTTAAGCCTATCATAAATTTATTTTTGTTTCATGAAATTTATAAGATATTTTTACCCGTAATCCCCAATTTATGGCAATAGACAATATAAAATAATAGATTTTTATTTAATTAGCCACTTAAGATCATTCTATCATTTTATGTTATATAATGTAAATAACGATTTTTTAACCGTCCCATCTGCATATTTCATATGAAATATTTTTTATGAGCTTATTGACTGCTCTCTCGCTATAAAAAAAAACATGTTTGAAGATCGGATTGATGAAGGTTTCAATTAATTTTGTTACAATTGATATCAGTAAAATCGACGAAAACAATTCTGTATCGATATACGTTTACGTTTCTTCCAGCATATACTTATACTTCTACAAGAGCATTTCATATGTAAAAAAATGTATTACATATTGTAACATATTCATTCCATTTGTTAAGCTGTTAGTCAATCATTATCTGGGGCGATATCACTTCAAAACACAATTCTGGTTTATTAATCTATATGTTCTCTTTTTTGTTTCTTTATCGGTACATCTCGTGTCTGATCTCGAGACTCGACCGAGGCTCTTTTAGACGCATAAGTTTTTGTTGTTGTTAGTCGTGTATTAGAAATTTGAGTAACTGTTGACGTAACTTTGGCAGTTGCTAGATTTTTACTAACTATATTCCTCACGTCAAATTTCGATACTTTAACAATTTTAGGTGTTGTTGTTATGATTGTATTAGATGGTGTTTTGCCATTTTCAACTCCCTGCTGGTTTACAGAAATTATTTTTTTCACACCGACCCCAATTTTAGCGGGAACTATTTTTATATTCTGTGCCGTTTTAATTTTCGATAAATCAATTTTCGTTGATGAAGGTTGCTCTTGTTTTATAACGTGTTTAGCGTAAATTAGAAATTCGGAAGGGCTGCTTTTGGGTTCTGGTGTATTGCTTACAACACTGCTATTGGGTTTTGACATTAAATTGGTTACTGAAGGGATTTTAATTGCTTTTGGCACGCTTTTCAAAGTTTCTTGAGGTTTTTCTTGTACTCTTTCCGATTTCACTTCTTTCACATTAACATTACCATCTTCGTCTTTGATCAACATAAAAGCGCTAAAATCTTTCTTCAAATTAGTTTCGTTATCAGAATATTTTAGAGAGATGATAGTATTCGCAATAAGCAGGGATAGTTCAGCGATATTAAACTCGTTAAGAAGAAGATTTACATTGTTTCCAGAATTGTTTTCTATGCTTGGATCCGCGCCAAATTTCAATAAAATTTCTACGGTCTTCAGGAAATGATCAGGGACTTTGGATTTGTTGCCTCTATCTGAAATCACGATAAATTTATTAACAGTTGTAATTTAAATTGCAACTCTTAAGAGAATTGTTGCGTACTTTTCCAAGATTTTACCAAGAAAACTACATAAATACTTACTTTCCGCGTCCACGCAAGCAGCGGCAACCGCAACGTATAAAGGACTGTTGCCATTGTTAGGCATAGGTAAGTTGACGGTACCAGGATCAGCATCTAGTAACACCTTTACGTTGGTGTAATTGCCTAATTTGCAGGCGAGCATTAACGGAGTATAACCTGATGGAATATTTAAAACAACAATTAATTACTAGATCACTTCAGAACATCTGAAATTATGCATATGTTAACTATGTATAGTGATTATTTATATTATTATACTAGCCATGCCCCGCGGTTTCACCCGCGTAAAATAGCCGACCCCGATCAATGATATACATATATACATCCCTACTTGAATCGGATTTTGGGGTTTAATTTTGCGCGGAACCCTAATTATTATTCTAAAACACCGTGGGTGTCGTAAAAGTCGACAGAGGGAAAATTTAAACCAGAAGACGGGCAGCAGCATCTTCCTGAAACATCAGAATAAAGAAACTGCGGTTGCCAACCCGCCTGCAAAGCGTGGCAACTATGGCAAAATCCCTCCAAAATGAGAGCTACAAACTTTTGTGGCCATTTTTGGGGAAGCCCTATGTTCAGCAGCGGTCTTGTGATAGGCTGAAACGACGACGACGAAACGACTCTGACGACTAAACCACGCGATCGTCTATGAATACGTAAAGAGCCTCCTCAATTTTACCTTGGAGCCAAAAATAATAGGACATAAAGAATACGTTTAAATATTTCAACATACTTAAATAAAAACATAGCAATTGTGTAATTTGTGATAAAAAAAGAAAATTGGGAAAATTCCGAAAACGAAATACAGGTACAGGTGATAAACTAAACAGAAATAAGATAGCTGACATGGCAATAGGCTGGTCCAATGGAGTACTGAATGAAAACCTTTCCAGTTTTGGAAGAAATCAATGGATGCACTGGATTAGCACATTTGCATATAACTTGTGAACATTGGCCTTGCTATGTAATCCATACTAATATTATAAACGCGAAAGTAACTCTCTCTGTCTATTTGTTACCTATTCACGGTTCAACCGCTAAACCGATCTTGACGAAATTTGGTACAGAGATAGCTTGCATCCTGAAGACTGAAATAGGATACTTCCTATCCCGGAAAATTGAATAGTATCCACGGAATATTTAAATAACTGATATATCTACGCGGACGAAATCGCGGGCATCAACTAGTAGTCTATAATGGGAAAGGCAATGACGTAATTTAAACTAATTATGGTATACACGTGACGAGCAAACCGTTTCTCAGGTGGTAATAACCACGCCTGACCTTAACAGTTTCAGTATCAGTTAGAGGTTGGAATTTCAGTCTTGTATGGTACAGGGGATAGGCGCTCGCTTTAAATTTCATAGTACGTACTATTAGTGGCCTGGGTTCGATTCCCGGTGCCGGCACCACTAAAATAGTTAATTGCAATTTTAAGTGCTGAATTACCACGTGCTCAGCGGTGAAGGAAAACATCGTGAGGAAACCCGCATGTCTGAGAAATAAAAAATATTTCGAAGACATGTGCAGTCCGCCAACCCGCATTGGAGCAGCGTGGCGGAATCTTCCTAGCTCCAAAACCCTCTCAGAAATGAGAGGAGGCCTGTGCTGAGAAGTGGGACATTTATGGGCTGAAACTTTACTTTTTTTATGGTACTTGTACGCACACACGTACGAACGCACGCACGAACATACGCACGCACGCACGCACGCACGCACGCAAGCACGCACGCACGCACGCACACAGAATATGTTTTATAAAAACAAATTAGTTTAAGATTGTATCTGTATTTTATATATTTTAACACATTGTTAGTGGTAATGGAAGAGCGAAGCCTTCTAATAAAGGAATCATGTGCTTAAAAGAAGGCTCCAGCAACGATTATTGTAACAAACTTTGATGATAAAGAAATAAATAAATTTCATTTGATTTGATGACCCTTTCGGCATGTCCAGCGACGTACAAAGGCCAAACGTACAGCTTCAGTACTTATATTAAGATCTTAATTAATAGCATGGATAAGCTTTTAATGATTACTTTTTTTAATTTTTGTTTGTTTATGCATGTTTTGTGTTTAAGCAACGGCCAAATAAAAACCACTACATCTTATGAAACGAAGATTGTGACCGTTACCGAAAGAGATAACGAGGGATTCTTTCTTACCTTGATTATCATACAATCTGCATATTGTTGACAGGAGATATTTTGAAATTTCTTCATCGGATTTCGTTTCCAGTTCCGGTTTCCACAATTCATTGTCATGAAGAATTAGTCTGAAAGCGAGCAGTTACAGATTTTGAACATGTACAACATATATGTATAATATCTCCTAATAATATGTAATCTCCTAATACTAAATTGTTGATTTATGATTACTTTGATAATAAAATTAACAAACTACCAATGTTACGTTCTGTGTTATCAACAGGAAAAAATTATATATACCTATATATTCATAGGTTCTTAGAAAGCAATCGTACTTTAATTATCGATTGATGAGTAAATGCGATATTATTTTATAGAGCAATGACAAACTGCCTAGTTCATAACTTTATTTCCTGTCGTACTCCGTTTTCTGGAATTTTCCTTGGATATTTCCTTCCATATTTTTGCTAAATGACATGTCGCAGATTATCTTACATCACAACTATACGGTAACCGAAATTTCTGAATAGGCTTACATGTAGTTATAATAATATAAACACTAATAAATTTGCATTAATTAACTTTAATGTTACACTTATTACTCAGAAACGGCTTATACGATTTGATGAAATTTTGTATTTAGATAATGTTTCACTTTCTAATTTTGTCTATATAGGTTTCGTTTTCACACAAATTTTTTTAAGTATAAAACCTACTTATTTAAAATACATACATACATAACTGACGTTACTGAACGCTATAAACAGCCAATATTCTAATAAGGGAGCAACTCTCAAGCAAACGTTTCCCAACGGTTTTGATGAAATTTTGCATATTGTATATTTTCTGGGTGACGCAGCATTTGTTATGGGCAGACGTTGCACTTACCATCAGGTGAACGTTTTGCTCGTTTCATCACTTTTGCTATTAAAAAAAAATATATGTATCTTAATATCTATTATTGAAAAATTAATATAAGGAAACCCGAAAGAAGCCGTGCGTGGCTCGGTCGCCCAGGTACTATGATGAATGAAATGATGAAACACCACGATCATTAACGCGTGTGGTGTCTTTCCGGCCGATTATGATTGACCACAGTGACAAGTTCTGATTACTACATACATACAGTCATTCCGTTTTGCCTTATAAGGGACGAAACGAAACGTGTGGGGTGGTGAACCACGTTGCGCCGCCATTTTGTGGTAGGGGTCAAAAAAATCCTCAATTCCCTTTGCGTTTTCACGAGCAGTATAGTGACAGCATTGCATATTATGTTGTTTTTCTGCACGACTAAAGGCTGTCCGTACAATACCTCTTACGACACCTGGGTAGCAAAGAGATTGGTGCCATTCTACTCTGACGGAGACCTATCGGAGAATACTGTTGGAAGCTAACTACGCAGGGGGTTATAGTGCAACAATTGCACGCGCAAACACCGAGGCACTCACTCGTCCTAACCTTGAGTAGGTCGCCCGATGTAACGCTCATGCGATAAAATCGGAGGTAAGTTTGGATACAGTTTTAGAACATAAACAATTACAACATAACCAAACCCGAAAACCAACGATTTTATGTGTATCAACGATGTATCTACAAGAATTGGCTTCGGCTGGGATTCGAACCCAGGACCTGCGGCGTAAAAGTCAAGTACTCTAACCACTACGCCACACGATCGCGTACGTCAATCAACACGTGTACTGGTACCGGATTAAGAGCTTCGAGCTATTCTTTCTAAGCAAAAATGGAGAAGACTTTTGGAGTAAAATTGCGGTTTTGAAAATTAAATGAATAATATTTATTCTTCACGTAAGAACTAAATTTTTCCAATCTACAACCGTTTCGTAATGAGGTTTCTTTGACGGAAGAAACATGAATAATCTTTTTTTTATCTGAGTCAAAAATACAGCCTTCTAATATTATAAATGCGAAAGTAACTCTCCTCTCTTTCTGTTTGTTTGTTACCATTTCACGGGTCAACCACTGAACCGATCTTGATGAAATGTCGGCTTCGTGAAGACGAACATAAAACTTTTTGTCCCGCCGAAAAATGAAATAGTTTCCACAGGATATTTAATAAACTTATATCCACGCGGACGACGTCGCGGGTAGTTATAAATAAATTTACAAAGAATAGTCTCATAGAAAACCGAAGTACGCTCCATGACAAAATTTTAGACCAGATTTTTTCTAATAAATATATAAGTGTATTGCAAACCCACGCACACCAGCCTCCACCGATAGCACCTGTTCACAAGTATGACGCATGTGGCACCGATCGCAATGATAATGTACGGAATGTTACGGTACTAATAATTTCAAATGATTCTGGGTAGCATTCGGAAAATAATTCCCCAGCAGTTCGTTTCAATAGTAATGTAGGCCTCTATGCTTAAATAGATGCATTTCTGCGAAAAAGTTTTATGTGTGTCCTACATATTATGTGACTCTTCCCCAGTCGTCAGAGATAACAGATTAACAGACATATATTGTATTATGATATATTTCTCATTATGACCATATTTCTCATTATCGCTCTCGTCTTAATTGGCTCACTATCAGACAAAGGCGTAATTCTAGAATTTTGCTTGTTCTCTTCTCTATTTTAAATGATCCTACTACTCCTTCTTATCTTAAGGACAAATTTCAGTATCTTTCTTTAACCCATGATAGGGTTCTACGTTCCTCATGTAACCTTAAGATTAGTATTCCACAACACTTCACCGATTTCTTTGGTAATTCTTTTATTGTACAGGTTTCACTTCTCTGGAACTCCTTACCCGAAGACGTAAGAAGGGTATCGCAAAAGGTATCCTTCAAAAGAGTGGTACGTGAATATTTATTAAAAAAACCTATTTTAAAATGAGGTCGACAAACTTCCATCGATGATTGTAAGTATATGTATGCATTCATATGTATATATTTATATATATATGTTTGTATGTGTATATGTATGTTTATGTGTGTATATATTTATATAGATTTATTTATTAATTGAAAATGTGTGTATGTATCTGGGTATATACCTATATGTAATATGTTTATGATGTTATAAAGCACCTATCATATTATTTCTCCATGCACGTGGTTGACTGGAAGAGAATGCCAAAAGGCATTAGGTCCGCCATTTGTAATCCTTTTTCATAAAGGTGAATACACTAAAGAGTAAATAAATAAATGTTGTGTGTTGATTTCTTTTGAAATGGTCATATCCCTAAGATGAAACAGTTATTCATTGCAACATTTTATTAAGGTTATCAACAATTTGCGTATGTAAATTAATGCATTATGCTTGTGTACGTCAAAAGAGAATATACATAAATCTCTTTCATAGGTTTTAATTTTATCTTTTTCGGAGATGTTTATCTTTACTCTAAGATGTTTTAATGAAAAAATATAATTTCATGGAAATATTTAAGCAAGAGCCTAATGGTTTAGGGCACGGACTGCAAAACGTGACGTCGCAGGATCGAGCCCGCTATTCGACTATTGTCGTAAACCATCTCCTAGCACAAGCTTTTAAAAAAGAGGAATTTGTTGAATAATGTTCATAGAATTGCTAGTAACCCTATTTTTTTTATAAAATATGAGCTGTGTCTACGACTTGTCCGCACGGAAGCCGTGGTAGGATTCCTATACAGGTCGTCTATATAAGTACCACCGCATTGCCAGTTATTCTCTTGACTTGGGTGGCGAAATAACCATTTTGAAAATTGCCAGCCCAAAAATACTGAGACGGGCAGCCAAGTTTTACGTCGCCATCACCAAAATCTGGTTTTTCGTTTTCTGCTAAGAACCAGAAAAACCCGGCTGGGATACGAACCCAGGAACTAGGGCGAGAAGTTAGATTCTCCGTCCACGCGGTCGTCTAGTCGACTTTATAACAAAATCCGAAGAATCCTTCAGTTTTATTACGTAAGTAGGGCAATTATAACAAAAATATCATAGCTGTCTGACTAAAAGCTTTTATAATTACCGTGCGTTTTTCTGACAGTAGCTGACCACCGCTTTCAAATGATCTGATGACACTTCGGCGGCGAGGTGAACAGAAGTCCTCTGTTCATCATCACACACCAGCGGATTAGCGCCGTGCTGCAGCAGAACCGCGGTGCAAGACGGGTCTTGAAATATTGACATTTGTAAAGCGGTCTGTAATAATAAGTAACGAGTGAATTTGTTGGCTTGGAATTAATTTATTAATTATCTGTTATAATAATGATGAAAAATAAAGTATGTAAAATTTGGCATCCTTTACGACAGTCTACGTCCATCCCAAAGGACATAGTCCAAAATGTATTGAGCATCAGAGTAGTTAGAGTAGTGTTCTGTTCAATGTCTATGCAGGAATCCGTCTAGGTAGGTACCACCGCAGGGCCAGTTATTCTGCAGTGAAGCAGTAGTGAACAAACATTACTGAGTTTCGGTTTGAAAGGCACTGAGAGCTAGCATAATCACTGACGGATGCAGAGTGGTGCCACACAGAAATTTTCTGGGTGCACAGTGCACTTTCTCCTGAAAAAAGTATTGTTCGTACGACGCATAAATTACTAAAAATAAAAGTAACTAATAAACCACTTTTGTTCTTAACTACGATTTAATCATTAATTGGATATAATTTAACCGCAGTTAAACAGAAAATAACAATAATATTTTCTGTTTAACAACCGAAACATTTGACATTACTGTTAATACCTGTGTATAATTTTTGACCATTTCTTTCAAGTTCAGAACTGTCACATCGCATTTTTTTAAATAATTCGTGCGACTTAAATACAATAAAATACAAATATTTTTTAATGTCTACTTTTCTCCTTTTTTTGATATACTGTACAATACTACTCCCATGGACCATCTCTTTTCACAAGAACCCGTTTAGCCGTTGTGAAAATAGTGGAATAACAAAAATGCAAACATTCACATTTACGAGTATAATATTCATCATTATCATTTCAGCCTATCACTAATCCACTGCTGAACTTAGTCCTCTCCCATAGATTGCCACAAACATTTGTAGCTCTCATTTGTAGGCAGGCGGATTGGCAACCACAGTTCATTAATTCAGACATTGCAGGAAGATGCTTCTGCCCATCTCATGGTTTTCAGTTCCCTTCTGTCGAGTTTTATGACACCCACGAGATGAGATGGGTTCGTAGATTATTAATATTTTTATCTGTTTCTGTTTTCTGTTGTATTTTATCAGTTTATAATAAACCAACAAATAAATTAGTTTGCAATCATAACATAGCATAAGCATGATTCCCGTAGGCAGGCAGTTTTCGTTGAATTCTCGTGAAAAGGGAAATCCCCCACAAACAGAGCGTAACACGAATTTTAGGTGTAGCCGGCGTGGAGCATTGTATAAAAATATTAAAGAAGGTAAAGTTTTTTTTTATGTTGTCTGTTTAATTTCCCTGAAATCTTTCGATTTCTAAGCACTCCAGTCAGCTGATGGTCATTTACTCGTATCACTGAGGCCCATACGAACCATTCCATCTTAAATGAAGATTCAAGATACATGTTATTGCGACCGCGTAGCCTACTGGTCATAGTACCAGATTTATACGCCGCGGGTCCTCGTTTCGAATCCCAGGCGGAGCCAACATTTCGGTTCCGGTTGTGAAATTTATGTCTGTAAAACGCACCGACGACACACGGGAAATCCTACTGTGGGGCATCATTTTTTTAGAGAAATGTTTGTCCGTGTTCACCCCTGAGAACTAAGATGGAATTAATAGTGGACAGCTGAGTCCCCGGTTTTCGACGAAACACAACAAAGCTGTAACACTGCTTCTTAACGATGTGAGGGCGTGGTAATTCCCCGATCCGATTCATTAATGTGATATCTATAGGCGGTACCTTGTTTGTATCAGAAGTTTTCTGATTAGAATGTATTACAGCGACTTAAGTATACACGCAAACACTGAGACAGTGACGTGTCCGATAGAAAGTCGCGTGTCATACACTGCATCCGAACCTAACACTGAGTAAGTTTTGTGTGCAATGTAAAGCACGAATCTAATCACCCAATTTTTACTTGCGAGTTACAATATGGTTTTATCTGGAATTCGCATGCGTAACCAGAACCTGTACTTTTAATAGGCAGGGAATCCCTTAGACGATAAAATATCCTAGCGGTTATAACCGCCCAAATCAACCGACACTGATACTTTGTACAGCCCATTTTAACAGACGGACAGGACAGTAAAGACGACCCCATGAGCAGAGGACCCCAAACTTTTTTGTCTTGTAGACTACTTGCAACGTTTTTTGTGTAGATTGAATAATTTAACAAGTTAGTGCAAGTACGAGTCTTCCTGCGCTGTCTTCGCGAAGCTCTGAGATAACAATGAACAAGAATTTTTAGTGCGCGTGTTAACATGATGATACTGGTATCATTATGTGCAGTTTTTAAAAGTTCAAAATGACCGACCACCAACCACACACACACGACCACAAAGCGAATAGCCTATAATATACACAATTTTATGAAATATACTAATTTAAGAGTTACAGGTTATTAAATTTAATTTAATTAATATGTAGCATTTACATCTCATTCACCCCTAATTTTTTTTTGGCTAACGTGTACCTTTTGCAGGTCTCCATCAATCCCTGATAATATAAATCTAATAATATAAATCTTACTGGTGGTCGGATTCCTATACAGGAATCCGTCCAGGTAGGTACTAATGGGGGGTAGGCCCCAGGGCCAGTTATTCTGCCGTAAAGTATCGTGCAAACATTGCTGAGTTTCTGTTTGAAGGGCACTGAGAACTAGCGTAATCACTGGTCTCAGGATGATGGGCGCAGTGTGGTGTCACACAGAAATGTTCTGGGTGACACATCATTTGTTATAGGCAGACATTGCACTTACCATCGGGTGAACGTTTTGCTCGTTTCGTCACTTTATCAATAAAAAAAATGGATTGTGTTATATAAAAATTAGAAAGACTATCTGTTGAGTTTCGTGCAGCATATCTTCTCAACAATGATAAATTGTGGAATTTGAATGCCAGAACGCAAGTAGATAAAAACTCGATTCGACGCTTAATTGGAGACTACAATTCCTTGATTTACGAATTTACATTCCAGTTTCGAATATTTGCTACCTTAACTACATCTAAATTAAAAATAAAAACCGACAGACCTATCAAATCGAATCCCTTATTTAAAAAGTACGCGTTTAAAAGCGTTTTTGTTTGTTTTTTCAAATTAAAAACACAAAAACTTCGGGATATGTATCAATTCTTAATTCCGAAGTCACTAGAAATGCTACTTGCGGTTATTAAATTATAAAGAGTGATTGGCAAGTGTTCAGAATGAACACATTGCTTATAGTTTTTGCACCTTCGCTTAGATAAGGGCCGGGAAGTTTCCATCAGCGGCTAGCGTTATTACATTAATACATAAACATACAAATAATACAGACGTGTCTTCTTACCGATGGGAAATAAGTAAAAAAAAATAGTCATCATGACATTTAATGGTGGCATGATTCCTATGTAGGAATCCGTCTAGGTACCACCGCAGTTATTCTGCAGTGAAGCAGCAGTGTGCAAACATTACTGTCTTACACTCTGAGGGGCACTGAGAGTTAATGTAATTACTGTACATATGAGACTTAAGAACTGATGTCTCCGGAAAATCATAAAATTTCCACGAGATATTTGAAAAATGTTTATCCACGCGGACGAAGTTGCGGGCATCAGCTAGTAATATTATTAATGCGAAAGTAACTCTCTCTGTCCCTCTGTTTGTTTGTTACCTTTTCACGGCTCAACCGTTAAACCTATCTTGACGAACTCTGTACAGAGATAGTTTTCATCCTGGAGACATATAGGATACTTTTTATTTTAGAAAATCAAAGTGTTACCGTTTTATTTTAAAAAACGTAAATCTACGCGGACGTAGTCGCGGGCTTCAGCTAGTTGTATACAAATAGTTACAATAACTCACGATGCAAAGCGTTCGCTTTAAATATCAAAGTACACGATTGACCTGGTTTCGTAGCCCTATCACCAACATGTTTAAGCAATATTTTAATACCATTAGACGCCATTGACGCTATACAAATAAATACAATTGAAGTGTCGGTTTGTAATGTCAAAATAACAGCTTTTTAATAAATGCATATGAAAGTGTTTACGGAAAACAACAATTCTAATAGAATTAGGGTTCCGCGTCAAAAAATTAACCACACGCTGCGAACAGATTATCGAGAAGAGCCGAACAGTTAATGCTTAGATAAGCGAGGTACCATGCCGTATTGCGCAATCACGTGGTCGGTTTATTTTACGCGGGTGAAACCGAAGCATCTTAGCTAAAGTACCGCCCAGGAGATATTATAGTGAAAGCTATCAACTGCGCAGGTGATATTATAGTGCCACAAGTGTAGGCATCACGCAGCAACACTCAATCATCCTTACCCAATACGGTATTAAGGTATTGCGGCATGGAATGTCATAGACAAGGCAACATTTACTACTCAACCTGATCCAAAACAAACAATTTGTGTTATATGTGTTATACAAATGTTGGACCCGCGACGTTCTTCTTTCATCTACTCGTCATTTAGTGTATTTATCTACTTTTTCGCGTATTCACACCTATCAATAGCTTATCTACGAGCATACGTTACGCCACAAACGTTTTTTTCTCTAGAAAACTCCCAAGAAAAACATGTTACTCAACAATTCTACACTTGAACTACTAATAATTATCAGTAGAAATAAACAAAAAAGTTTTAACGCGGAACGGTTGGAGCAGTGGCTAAGCAATAAGCTTCTGCGCTAAGTATCGCGCGGGTTCGATTACCGCATAAATATTTATATGACCTTTTTATTATGGCATCAAGTGACGAAACGAGCTAAACGTTCACCTGCTGGTAAGTGCAACGCCTCCCCATAACAAATGCTGTCACCCAGAACATTTCTGTGTGACACTACGCTGCGCCCGTCACCTAATACATGATTCTATATTATATAAGCCGATAGATTTCTGGCAGAGTAGAACAGCACCTAACTCTTTCCTGCTGAGGTATCGTAAGGGGGGCGACTAACGTATTGTACAGACAGCATTTATTCGTGCAGAACAACACCATTAATTCCTTACTCGCCTTTTACGAGATCCATTGGATGAGATGGAGTGGTAGTATTCTTTTAACGAATATTAAAAGTACTATAGTATATTTATCTTTTTAGGAATTAAACTGCACTGTGGGTGCACACACAGCGCATGGTGGCGATGGGCTCACCACCTATCACACCGAGTGCATTATATTGTTTTGGTGAAACGTGGATTGTGGCAGTCATCTGTTTTTGCAGTGAGTGCCCAGTCTCTGACTACCCCTTATGGGATACTGTCGTGATCTTATGTATGTATGTATGTAACAACACCATTATACGCAGTGTACTATACTGCTCGTGGGAACGCAGTAACAATTTTTTGAAACGTACCAAAATGGCGGCGACGTGGTGCGCCATCCGACACGTCTAGTTTCCTACGGGGGCAATACGTGTGTGGGCTCTGCATTTCCCATATATGGGGAAAAGGCGGGAATGTATGTATGTATGTTATAATAAAGGTTTTACCTTAATAACCGCACAAACTTTCAGACAAACAAGCGATCACAGACGACTTTTACGCTACTACCCGTCACCGATATGTGTATTCCCAGTCTGGCATATTAGAGATGGTCATTCTGCTAACGAAACGAGGCCAAATGATTTTTCTGGCATTTTCTTAAGTAGACCTTTACGCCACCTTTTAAGCGAAATCGGTCAATGGATTCTCTATCGCCGACAGCACACGGCGATTATATACATAAGTAACTGTACATATTTAAATTCCTTATCAGCATATTCTTGCTGTTTTTGTACATTAGAAGATAACAGATGTTTACTCCGTGCTACATCATTTTGATATAAATGTCGTGTGAAATACCTTTGGAGTAGAACTGTGACTTTCAATAATGTTAAGATTCTATTTTATAAGAATAAGTGACGAGTCGAGCAAAACGTTCACCTGATGGTAAGTGCAACATTTTCCCATAACAGATGCTGCGTCACCCTAAAACATCAGTACTTAAGTCTCATATGCCCAATGATTACCCTAGCTCTCAGAGCCCTTCAAACTGAAATACAGTAATGTTTGCACTCTACTGCTTCAAGTCAGAATAACTGGTACCTACCTAGCCCTGCGGTGGTACCTACCTAGACGGATTCCTGCTTAGAAATTCCAGCTTTCACTGGTGGTAGGATTCCTGTGCAGGAATCCGTCTAGGTAGGTATTCTGCCGTTAAGCAGTAGAGTGCAAACGTTACTGTGTTTTGGTTTGAAAGGCTCGGAAAGCTAGTGCAATCACTGAGCATATGAGACTTAAGAACTGATGTCTCAGGGTGACGGGCGCAGTGTGGTGCCACACAGAAATGTTCTGGGTGACACAGCATTTGTTATGAGCAAACGTTGCACTTACCATCAGGTAAGCGTTTTGCTCGTCTCACCCCTTTCTCGTTTTGTTACTTACATCATTTTCATCACCAGCTTGTAAGTTAACCACTGATGGACACAATAGCTACACTTGTAAGGAGGACTATCTTATTTAAGACGGTTTTTCCACCACTAGTTGGTGGTTCGATGTGGAAATGGGTTAATTTTTTATATTACGTCACAACAACAAAGCATTATTTTTTTCTTGGCTTGTTTTTTCTTTATTACACAAGAAAGATCACATTAATGCTATAAAAAATCGAATTATTTGAAGCAACATTTTTGTCTACGATACGGGTGACATTATATTTACTAATAAATTTTCTCCGCGACTTCGTCCTCTTGGAATGCATGACGTCGCCGTAGTGCGTGTCATTTATTATTATGCTTTTTCATAACAAAAAAAAAAAAACGGTAAAAAGGAAGAAGTTAAATTCCGTCCTGTACAATTATAAATGTTTTAAAGATAAGTAAGGTCACAAAATCACGACAAAATCGCTTCTCGCGTAACAAACAGGCAGAAGTAATTAATAAATAATTAATATAAATAATAATTAAAAGCTGAAGGTACTCCGGGTTAACTATGACATTAGGACAACTGTCACCTCAGTCCCCCCGTGACCATGGGTGCTGTAAAGCGCCCGAAACGTCGGGTTATAAATAGTTGTAAATTAAACGCGATAAAATCCGTAAAAGTAGTTTCATTTAAATTTCATTTAAAGGTAGACAGGGTAATTTTTTTGCATCTTTAATGACAGACAGCTTTATTGTGTTTAGAATAAGAAGATTCCTTATGGTAAGCATCGATTCGCTGATCATTCTTTTATATTTTTGAAAGAGTTTTAAATCCAGCAAGTTTTCTCATTGCGGGTTCGCAGGCACCATCGAAATATATTTTGTTTCTCAAACATGGAGGATTTCCATTTTGATAAAAAAAAACGTAAACAAGTTACAGTTTATCATTTCAGCCTATCACTAGTCCACTGCTGAACATATGCCTCCCCCATAGATTACGACATAAGTGTAAACGTCGGTGGAGGGAAAATAAAAACCAGGAGATGGGTAGCAGCATCTTCCTGGAACATCTGAATAAATAAACTGCGGTAGCCAACCGCCCCTCCAGAATGAAACTACGGTTAATCGTTGGACATTCTGCGCATTAGTAAAATGTTTAAAAAAAATAGGGCACATGTATGTACTGACGCAGTAAAAAGATCTTTTAATGACCTAGAAAACATCCGACAGTTGGCATCCGACTGCTGTATGACGTAATTGGTTACTTGTATTGGCTGCCTACGGTGTGCTCTTCGCTTAGCAAAAATTATTTTTTGCTAAGCGAAGTTTTTTACCCGAGGCTTATAATAAGATTGTTTTACGGCTTTATTGAATTTTTTAAAGCCTAAAACCTTGCCAAAGAACCAAATTATCCACGTTTATAACCATATATGTCATAACCATAGCACATGATGTGTCACCCAGAATATTTCCGTGTGGCCCGGTCAACACTGCGCCCGTCCCCCTAAACATTAGTTCGTAAGTAAACTCATATGTCCAATAATTACATTACCTCTCACTGCCCTTAAGACCGAAACACAGTAATGTTTGAACACTACCGCTTGTCGGCAGAATAACTGGTCCTGCCGTGGTACCTACCTTGACTGATTCCTGAATAGAAATTCTACCACCAGTAAAGTGAAAACTGTGTTTGAAACTTTGGATTAACTATGACATAAGGATAGTTAACATCTGTCGTCCCTTGACCATGGTTAAACAAAGCTCGAAACGCCGGGAATTTAGAATTAAATTAGACGTGATAAAATCTAAAATCTAAAGCTTTATCCAATATGAGGTATTAGCATAAATATAAATAATCATTAAGAGCCAATTAACATTGGCGCAGAGCCTAGATACGCGAGTAGGCGCGATAAGTTGCGAGAATGTTCAGGGAAGGAATGTTCGACTGCACCTTGTGGCTGGAAAAGGTGTTCACTTGTTTTTAGTCTAAGATATTTACTTAACAAGGATAGTGAACTTGGAAATCTCTCTTCCCGCGGGTTCCAGTAGTCTCGCGAATTTTCGGGAAGACGCGCTACTCGCGTTTGTTCTTATATCTAATTTGCACAATAAATTATGTACATAAAGTTCAAAATGTTATGCACAATTGCGAGCCAATAAATCGCTTCCTTTCCCTTCCGCGGCAATATAAATTGATCCTTACACAGATACGTAAGTGGGACCTCAATGGGGAGTAAGCATTTTTTGACTCGTATCAAAATGTCGCGGGAGCGAAGGGTGGGCTGTGTGCCTTTGTCTACCCCTTATATGGGAAAAGTCGTATGTATGAATGTCCTTAAGTATTTACATTTTCCGTGCCCCTGACTCACGGTTGCGCATGTGCGCGTACACAAGCACGTATCACGCGCGAACACGCATTCCATATAGATATATAAAATAGATATAAAATAGATAACATAAAATAGTTTCAATATCAGTACATACCAAATTACCGTTTGCCGTTACGTCGATACTTTCATGCCTGCTCTTCAACACTACGCACTGCCTCCGCAACAGATCAACGTCATTGTTCAATACTGCCATATGTATTGGTCTGAAAAAGATGTTCAATGTTAATGGTGTCCAATAAAAGAAATATTTATCAGCTATGTTCACATCACTAGTCGGCCATTCGTCGACCGACCCGTCGACTCAACACTGAACTTAGTATGCTTACAGAAGGCAGGACTTGTCGTAATCAGTAGTAACAGGATGATTGGAGTTCTCAATAGTACTACCGCTGCCCTCCACCCGTCTATGTATTTTCGCTTTGCCTTACAACTCTTACGAACCCCATGAGATAAGAGTGGCTTCACAGATTTTCTTTCGCTGACACTTTAGCAGCTTTAAATATAGAAAACAATCGGGCCTCATTTGGGTCGCAATGATTCGGCAAACAGAGACGGCAGAATAAGTCTGATGAATGATAAAATGAACCTATTCGACAAAAGAGCAGACTAACCAGTGCAATTATTTATGCAGAATATTGCAACCATAGTTTTCAGTATGGTATAGGGTAACCCTCAATAATGTATGCAATAAACATAATATTTCAGACTATAATTTGAATAGAAGTTATAGCTTAATATTTTTGATCAGAATAAGACATTACTGTAAAGGTCCCAGATGTTTAATATATTTTTATTATTATTTTACGATAAATGCAGACATTTTCTTTTTCACTTTTTTTTAAATACTTACATTTATTACAAATAAATTTTCTAATACACAACTAACTATTCTAAATGCACACATTTCACATGCATAGATGGGAGTTGCGGAAGCTGTCACGTTACAATCTACAATGCACTCCCTTTTCTTAATTTTGCAACAAGTAATATATAACATTAGCCTTGTGAACTCATTCAGAGGGAAACAAAACAAGTCTATCTCAAATACTATTAAGTTGAGAGTGCAGAGAAATGTGTCAGTTTAGTTACCTATCCCTTAAAAGACATCCCTAAAACCTCCATTATTGTAAGTAACAACAAACTGTTGCAAAGTAAAGAACACTTTATTTACTAGAAAAAATTTAAGAATGGCAAATTAACCAACACATAGCAGAGTCTTAAGATGTGACATATCCGGTACTGTAATTACCAATCTGCCTACTGAGAAGGACAATGAATCCAATGGTAACACCTATCTATTTCAGTGAACTGTTTAGATTCTGCTGAAGAATGATGTGTAGAGAAACATGAACATATAACATATAAAACAATTTTACAGCTAAGAAATGTTTAATTAAAAAAGGAAAAGAAGTATAATCAAAATTAAAATATTGCACCATACATTCTTTTTAATATGAAGACCCATTTGGTCTTCTTATTCTCAAAATAGAAGCTCATCATACTTAACTGTAGTTTTCAGGAGGGCTATATTTACGAGGGGTGATCCAAAAGTAATGATAATCAGTTATTTCTAGTGCACACAAAAATACAAAAAAATTTCAGTCACTTACTCAGTTAACCACTAGTTCAGGGAAAAAAATCATATAAATAGGCCACGATTCCCGGGAGCTACATTCATTTGAATACGGACTGTCAAGGAGTGAACATCAAAATGGAAAAACACGAAATCAGAGCTGTCATTAAATACCTCTGCTTGAAAAAAATGTCTACCAAAGACATACACAGCGACTTGGTGGAAACATTAGGGGACTCTTCTCCTCCATATTCCACAGTTGCACGCTGGGCTAAGGAGTTTAAGTTGGGAAGAACATCGACGGAAGACGAACACCGCGAAGGACGCCCATCGACGTCCCTCACTGAAGAAAATGTGAAAAAAGTTGAAGAAGTTGTATTGGAAGATCGAAGAGTGACTATCAGGCATGTAGCTGAGGTCACAGGGATCTCATATGGCAGCATTCAAAGAATCCTTGCGAACGAATTGCATATGAGAAAGGTCTCCGCGCGTTGGGTACCGAAAATGTTAAACGACGAGCAAAAGAAGAAACGAGTCGACATGTCAAGAGCAAATCTCGAAAAGTTCCAGGCAGACAAGGATAATTTTTTGTCACGTTTTGTGACCATGGACGAGACCTGGATCCACCATTTTGATCCTGAAACAAAACAACAATCGATGACATGGAAACGATCCGATGAACCGACGCCGAAGAAATTCAAAGTGTCAAGCTCAGCAGGGAAGGTTATGGCGTCTGTTTTTTGGGACGCTGAAGGAATAATCATGGTGGACTACTTGGAAAAGGGGGCCACTATTACAGGCTCCTACTATGCAGAACAAATAAGAAGATTGCGGGAGGCTATTAAGGAGAAAAGGCGAGGCAAACTGCGGGCTGGAGTGCTGTTCCATCAAGACAACGCACCGGTTCACAAAGCTGCAATTGCCATGGCTGCCATTCAGGAAGCGGGCTTTGAGCTGGTGGAACACCCCCCCTATTCACCAGATCTAGCCCCCAGCGACTTCTATCTCTTTCCACGACTCAAGGAACACCTCCGAGGCAAGAAATTTGACGATGATAGCGACGTGATGGCCGCGGTTGAGGACTTTTTTGAGAGTCAAGATAAAGATTTTTTTTCTAAGGGAATTTTAGGATTAGAAAAGAGATGGACTAAATGTATAGACTTGCTAGGAGACTATGTTGAGAAATAAATTTATTTATTTATTTTATTCATTGTGTTTATTATTGATTATCATTACTTTTGGATCACCCCTCGTACTTGAACAGACAAAATCATCTCTCATTGTTAGATTCAATACTAGCTGTTAAGAGCCCTCTCCAATGAGACAACCACATAGCCTAGTGGTTGGACTACCTGACTACCACACCTCGGGTCCTGTGTTTGAATACACACATTGTTGGGTTTCTGGTTTGGTTGTGTTGTGTTTGTGTATTAGCATACTGAATATTAGCATACCTCCCAATCATATTGCATGAACATTACATTGGGCATGCATCCCAGTGAGTGATACTGTGTTTGCTAGTTAATAACTTACAGAATTTGGTAGTTGAAGTGTTGGTTGAAAACCTGCCTGAAGGACATTTATCTATCTTCAATGGGCATAACATAACATGTCTGTAACTGTTACTAAAAAAATTCTTTAAAAGAGTCTATGTCGTGAAAGGAATTTGTATTCCAAAATTCAAGTCTAGGTTGTATATACAGGTCTGGTAGTTTCAGAGATATGATGATGAGCAGTAGCAAGTCGCTTACAGTTTTAAGTTTTACATTTAATGTAATATGAGTTTTACCTATGTACTACTACTACTGATGATGTTCTCCTGGCCGATTTCGACCACAGCGACAACTTCCGACTACTGTCGAGAGCCATCAACAGTGCAGGAGATATTATAGTGCCACAAGTGTACGCGCAAACACAGAGGCACTCACTCGTCCCAACCTACCCGCGCCCGATGTAATGCTGATGCGATAAGATCGGAGGTAGGCTAGGATGCAGTGTCAGAAACACGGGGACAATCACAACACAACCAGACCCAAAAACCAACAATTTATGTTTTAGCACAAATGTTGGCTCCGGCTGGGATTCGAACCCAGGACCTGCGGCCTTGAAGTCAGGTACTCTGACCACTAAGCCACGCGGTTGTCAACTGGATGACTACTACTACTACTACTACTACTATAAACATTACATATCATATAAATGATATTTAAAACATGTGGGCAAAGAATACAACCACAAAATATCATAATAAACATTAACATGATTTTTTTTAAACTAAGTCACTTACAAATTATAATCTTCATCCCTTTGTAAGCAGAATTTCCAATCGATATATGCCTGATACCACATCACTTTACACTGCTCTTCAGAATTTAAATATTTTAATATTTCTGCAGTTGCAATATGAAACTGATCTTCAGGTTTGCCACATATTTTCACTTGACTACCATCTAACATAGTGAGAGTTGTTGACTCCAAAACTATGGGTTCAAGAGTATGTTTGTCTATATTGTTAAATATAACATTTGGATTCTCAAGTAAATTGGGTATGCTACAGCTAGTGATAGAAATATTACCACAGCTTGTATCTGATATGTTACTATCCTCATCCACAATTAGCTTTAACTCTGGAAACACTCTTTCATTACTTTCCATAACACTATTTATATTGTGCTTATGGAGCAGGTCATCAGCAATTTTGTCAACAGCAACAGCTCTTTCTACACTCTTTTTTTCCAATTGCAAGCTATGCTCGGTTAATTTATTATTATCATTTAATAATATTTCTTGTTCCCTGAACTTCTGTTCTAAGTCTAGAGTCTTACTTAAATTTTGTTCTTCATTTTTTTTTTTTAATAACTGTTCTCTATTTTGAATTAACTTCTTAGTAATTTCGAATTGATGGGGTTTTATTACCACTCTCTTAATTTTTCGTGGCGGCTTTAGGTCTTTCACAACATACGGTGCCAAATGCGGCCTTCTTATTTTTTTCCTTGACTTAAGTCGCTGTAATAAGTCTGAGCAAGTCTCGTCAGTTTGACATGAGGTATTAATTAAAGTTACTTGTTCAGAACTCACCTTATTACCAGGATTTATAAGACCAGTTTGACAAGAGATACTTTTGGTATTCTTTTGCACTGTTAGTAAGGCTAATATTCCCTGTATGCGAAGCTCTTGACTAATGACTGAACATAAAGCAGAAAAGACAGTATCATAATTTTTTTGGCCAATTAATTTTGTGATATCATCAGATGTTCGTTCAATATTTCCATTTAATCCATTAGTGTACTGAGCAGTTGTGCGACTGCTGTTCACCAGTATATTTAACTTATTCAGAATGATCAAGTTAGGGTATTCCCCTTTCATGAAATCACCTGATTGTGATTGATATATAACGTCTTCTTTAATAATTAGAGGTCGAGTTACTCTCATAGAACGTAGTAAGGCCGTATCGTTACTAAAACAATCTTTCTTTAGAACAGAAATCTTCTTTTTTATTACCAAGGGAGGTTTTTGCATACAATTACTATCCATGTTTACAATTTTATAAGTTATTAAGTGTGGACATTCATTTATAAATAAACAATTTGTTTAATTAACCACTGTTGAACCCTCTAAACTCTAACAATTGTAGATCCGAAAATTTGTAATACTATCACTAACAATAGGAATAATATGTACAGTCTTTCAAATCCAAATATACAACAATAAGCACTAGATTTCCAAAATCAAACAAATACAATACTTCATTGGGGTAACCCCCTAAACTTCGTTCTGTCAAAATCACTATCCACTTCAACACAGACACGAGAATAAATAGGTATTGAGAAGCAGCAGCACTGCCAACTTTATTTTGGAGATATCGTGTCATAGACTAAAATTGAAAAGGGATGCAGGAGTGATTAATGGGAAAACCGGGAATAACTTTCGAAGCATAATTTCTATGAAGATAGTGTTCAAAAAAAGTAGTTTAAATTTTAAGATGACGAAGTATTTATTTTGCAAAATGTTAACACAGACTTGACTTACGGTCCCAATTCCTAGAATATCGTATCGAGTCTTCAACAATAATTATTATACGCAACACATTAACACAAAACATTATTAGAAAAAAGGTTTTATCAAGCTTTTCCTTACAAATGTTTATTTTGTAGGATCGCGTAATTATTAAAGAAGCTGTATTATTTTGTAAGTTGTCGGGAGTCCTCAGGGGACTGAGAAAATTGCCACTCCATTTCAGAGTCCGAGGACCATCTCTCTGATTCGTCATATGATGAGGCCCTAGAGGGGGACCTGGATAGTGCCTTACATGTTGGGGCGAATGCCGAGATGGTTGCGAGCGTGCCGAATAATTCCGGGTGCGACGCCTGGAGTTCGAGGACAGCGTTAGAGAGCCTTTAACTCATTTTAATTTCTATTTACTAATATAATTATGCTTGTACGGTGTAGTGGCCAACGGTGGGATGCCGGGGTGTGTGACCTAACTTCCGTCCCTGCCGGCTATAGGGAGGGTGTCTTGGTGTGTATCCCTAGTGCGTCCAAGTGTGAATCTTATTTTGCACATTTTTGGATGTGTGCTTAAAAATAAATAAATCTACGCGGGGACTTAAGTCCAACGAATTTATCTATATTTATTAGTCTACGTGGAGTAGGGCTCTACCCAAGGCCACTTGTGTGTGTTTCCGTTCTGCTTTTCCCAGAAGGGGAACCGCGGGCAAACGAGGATAAACCTATTTTTACTAGAGATAATGACTGAATAGAGAATGAAGACTTAGTTTCGGAGATGTTGCTTTAAACAATTTTTGTTAAACAATTTAAGTGTTTTTATGTTGTATGTAATAAAAGTTATTAACATTAATTTAAAGTGAAATATACTATTACCATTAAACTAAACATTGTTTATAGGTTTTTTGTTTCACAAAAGGCCGCAGTGCACTTTTAAAAATTTGCAAATATATGTCAATAAGTGTTTTTTATAAATATAAAATAGAATTTAACAGTAAATACGTAATAATTCGATTAATTTCGAGTAATAATTAACAATTTTAGTGATGCCGGCACCGGCAATTGATAATGCCTTAATTAACCGGCAATGGCTAAAATTGTTAATTGCAATTTTAAGTGCTGACTTACCACGTGCTCGACGGTGAAGGAAAACATCGTGAGGAAACCTGCATGTCTGAGAAATTAAAAATATTTCGAAGACAAGTGAAGTCCGCCAACCCGCATTGGAGCAGCGTGGCGGATTCTTCCTAGCTCCAAAACCCTCTCAGAAATGAGAGGAGGCCTGTGCTCAGTAGTGGGACATTTATAGGCTGAAACTTTACTTTACTTTTACGTAATAAATTATTTAGCTATTGTTTTGATTTTTTATGAATGTTTGTGACAACGCGACAACTCTTGTGACAAACATTGATTGTTCTGGAAAAAATTAAACTATATTTTTCAGAGAGTGCACCCTACATTTTTTTTAAAATGCTTTGGTATCATAGAAACATTATAATAATTGTTTGTTCCTCAAGACAAATACGGAAACGGCACGTCAAAAATTAATATCCAAAAGTTAAAAACTGTCGAGGAATACAACATTACAACTCGATCGCTGTATATTTTTGTTTTACAATTTGTCTTTACGAAAGGAAGGTCAACGACTGATACCAGTGTTCAACTGGTCTCGGATGTTCTACGGGCCTGGGAAGATTTTCATGACACGATCGGTGTGATTTGTGGTCTCTCAAAGGCATTTGACTGTTTATAGCAGGGATTCCCAAAGTGGTCGATATCATCCCCTTAGGGTCAAAATCGGTTTCCCAGAGGTCGGCATAAACAGATGTTGAGGGTCGAAGAGGTGATCATTAGCGGTTTAAACATTTAATTTAACTAAATATATTTTTTTAACTTCGTTAATTATTACTGACATGGTCGTTAATAGTTACAAGTTACTAGTTAATAACAACCAACAATGTTTAATTCCAGTAAGCGATAATTTTGTTTATTTTAACGCGCTCTAGTAGCTTTTGTATAAGTTTGACAGAGACAGTCCGAACGGAGGCCCGCAGCCTCCCCCGGGCGGTCATTAGACGACTTAAAATCATTTGAGATATTCGAAATCGCGCAAGCACGCAGCAAACGCGGCACAGTCCGAATTTAGAGGTTTTTGTAGGCGTTTATTTAAGTATTTATGTTTGGGTCAAACCAAACCTGGCACGCGGGCCCCTGGCTCGTGTGCACAGTATCCGATGAAGCTGTAAAAGCCAAAAAGGGTAACAGCAATTTCATCACCGAAATTATATATGTATAAGTTTATTCTAGCGGCTTTCGCAATAAATGCGTTGTTTCCCAGTGTAAGCGATTATGATCTCTATTAGGTCTTGATTGCTCGAATTGTAAACGAATATTGCTTGGCATAAAGAGATACACAACCTTACGACTATCATTATAATGCATAGAACTGTGACTATAATTTCAGTAGAAATAGCTTTTATTTTTTTTATTTTAAGATCAAAATTAACTTTTAATGTTTGAGATGAACATTCATCGAACGTTATAACTTATTTTTAAACAAATTAAAACGTTAATATTTTGTTCAATTCTTGACCCGCGCATTATTTAAGGTTTGATTGTTTAAACATTTGAAATAACCGAAAAGTGATTAAGCTGCAATTTATGATTTTAAAAACTGTTTTTATAATTAGTGTGGTCATTTTTATAAACAGGGTAAGTTATAAAAATTAAAAGCAGCATAGAACAATAAGTACCTACGGTTTTTTTAATTTACTTTGAGTAGGTACGTACATAATGTTAATACGGAAAACGCAAATGGAATATTCTAGTTTAATTTAACTATATATCTACTTTTATTCCGTATTTCTTAAATCCGTAAATATTAACCAAAATTCAACTGCTTAAATTTTAATGAAAAATTTACTTTTAAAAACACACTAATATTTAACGCACAAGTAAATATAACAAAACGAGCACGAATGTTAATAACTTTATCTATTATATAGTTTTAATTTAACATGTTATTTTTTTAACTTTAACGTTTTAACAATCAATCTTTTTTAATATTTAATCACATCTCTAGGTCGAAGAGGAATAAAAATCGATCGCTATTAAATAACACAAGTTCTTATTTCAAACTACGTGTACTTGGTATTAGAATAACAAATATTGTAGTAGGAAGTACATTGTTGTGCTTTAAAAAAAAAGTGTTATTAATTATACTAGATATTTACTGAATATTATGTCTATTTATTTTATTAAATTTTGATGATAAAATGATGTCGAGTTTACTCGCTTATCCAACCTCAAAGTTTTTAAATTGGTAAGTATTTTGTATCCATAGGAAAAAAAATAGACATAAGATTTTTATTTTTTTCATTACACTAATAGGCCTAATAGGCCTAATAAATATCTAATCAATAATAATAATATTTTAAATCATATAACACTTACATATATACGTAGATACACACACTTAATTATACATACGCGTAAAACGATATTATATACATATATACTTACATATTATACAATTACCTGTATGATAATAGCAACGTGACATCTTCAGAGATGATTTTAAAAAATTATCTCGAATAATCTTTTATACGAATCCAATCATGGGTTAAAGAAAAGTACTGAAATTTATCTTTAAGACACAAGGGGGTAATAGGACCTGTAAAATAGAGAAGAGAACAAGTAAAATTCAAGAATTACGCCTCTGTCTGATAATGAGCCTATTGAGGCGACATTATAATACTGTTTCTCTTTTGTTAGCCTGACATTACTAAGAAAGTACTAGCCACAGTATTAACAGACACTCTATTGGATGCTATATTGTCACTGTTTATATGGTAAGCTAATAATGAAGCTATCTTGTGCCTATATTTCATTGGATACATAGCATTTTGAGTTAAAATAAATTGAGAATCTACTTCCCCACCTCATCCCGTGGGTGTCTTAAAAGTCAACAGAGGGAAAATTAAAACCAGGAGATGGTCAGCAGCATCTTCCTGGAACATCTGAATAAATAAATTACGATTGCCAACCCGCCTGCCAAGCGTGGCAACTATGGCAAAATCCCCCTAAAACTAGAGCCCTAAACTTTTGTGGCAATCTATGGGTGAGGTCTGTGTTCAGCAGTGGACTAGTATAAGGTTGAAATGATGATGATGATGAATAAAATTATTAATGTTAAATGATTTATATATTGATTAATTTTATAAGTATAATTATTATATTTCTCTGGTAAATAAATAGTGTATGGGAACGCACACGATATAACTTTATCCGATAAGACTCATACAAGTTTGGTCGAATCCACCCTAAGAAATGAATGCCAGGTTTTGTTGGCGCTTTCTCGGAAGAGACTGTGTCCAGCAGAACATTTGCAAAGGCTGATAATGAACTATCAATATTATATTTCATTTAGTTGAATAGCCATTCTTATTAGGTTCTATTTAATGTATTCGTTGAGTATGGTAAGAAAATATTATTTTTGTTCAGTTTTGTACATTATCACAGTGCAACACTAAGAACTTTCAGATTTTCTATCAAAGTTTATATTTAGGAATTCCCGAGTTTCTTTTAGTTTAAGAGTATAAAGGTAGCATGACAATCAAAAGTGTTAAATAAGTTGTTGTTGATAGTACCGTATTTTTAGATTTGGATTGTATACTTGAGTGGGGTTAGTTTGGCTACGTTTGATGTTAGAAAGATCCGCCAAACTACGAATGTAGCCAATGCGTTTAGTTAAGTTATTTTCGCAGCATAATGTCTCTTATGGTATTTTATTATACGATTGATGTAAATACTAAGAGCAGTGCTAGCAACTTACAATATACGTTCTCGTGATACGCTAGTTTAGTTGAGTTTCGAACTGGAATATCCAGTGCAGAGTTGTGTTATAGGTAAATATTAACTACTATTTGAGTCACGACGTTGTTGATGTGTATTTACATACGCTGGACCGCAAAGAAAAAAGTTCGGTAAGAAAATCTTCAATATCACTATCGCTTTTTGAAAAAAGACTAAATTAAAGAATATCGAATGAATTGTTTCGCGTTTGTTTTAGTTTTGCAATCAAATCTATCTGCCTCTCGCTGCCTGCGTCATAAATTAAATTATTCTGAAGTCATCATGTCGTTAACCCCTGAAGAATGTACGAGGATCCTGACAATGCTTGAAGATGGGCACAGTCAGCGAAATACAGCGGGAACTGTTGGTGTGACTCTTTCTACAGCTACAGTACAGCGAGTACTCCAGCGTTTCCATGGAAACTGGATCCAATCTTCGAAGACCAGGAACAGGCCGAACAAGGTGCGCGACGGCGCGGGAGGATCGTTATATGGTGTCAACAATTTTGAGAAATCGCTTTCTTACGGCTGTTGAAGTTAAGAATCGTCATTTACGAGCTGGAGGAAACAATCTGAGCACGGACACGGTAAGGCGGTGTCTGGCTGAACTAGAAAGACACCACGGAAACTCATGGTTGTGTTATGGTAGAGAACAGCAACAACAGCCGTTTTTATGCAAGAAAATGCCCGCCCGCATACAGCTCAGATAGTGTTTGCCTATTTTCAAAAAGTCACACGCATGGAGTGGCCAGCTCGCAGCCCGCAATGTGTACGTCAGCGGAATCCGCTACTTGACTTGCACGACTTGCTCTAATAGTGGAATAGCAGAATATTCCGCAGCATCGCCTCAAAAACCTAGTAGAAAGTATGCCAAATCGCATAACAGCAGTATTGCGATCTCGCTGAGGCAACACAAAGTACTAAAATGCGTGAAAACGGCAAATCTGTAACCAATCTACATTTACGAAAATACTGGAAAAACTTGGCATTTTTATTTATTTTACATTTATTAAAAATAAAAAGCTTAAATTCATTTTTTTATTTTCATTTAAGCACATTAAAATATTCTTTATAACCGACCCTTTTTCTTTGCGGTCCAGCGTAGTTTAATATATGTTCTAATGCTTTTTTTCTATTCGTTATAAATCAAAATACAGATGTTTGAAAATCCGTCCAATATCGAAAGGGCTAAATCATCATATGCCGAAATTGTCCCTTTTTTAATATAGCTTTCTGATTTGGCGTTACAGGGGACATCCAAGCAAGCAAACAGATTGAAGAACAGTGATTTTTAAATAAGTTTTTCAAAACAGTAAAGAAATCGAAATAAATATTTAAGTTATAAAGACAGTGATGTGAATGTTAAAATACCTATAATAAAAAGGGTGAACATTTGGGATAAACCAAATTATTTTTTCGTGCAATGAAGACTTTTTCTAGTATAATTTTTTATTATTTTGTACCTATTTGTAACATTTACCTATTATGCAAACAATACCTATTGGTAATAACATCAATAGGTATTTCTTGACTTATGTTTTTAAAACTTTAATTTTCAAAACTTATGTCATGAAATAAAATAGTATGCATAAAAGTGCGATAATTTTAAATTTGTATTGCTATACCCAAAACTGAAAATAGTGAGCACACCAAAATAAATGAATGTATTTATTTCCTTGGACAACCAGTTGATCGTTTGACACATAGATCAAAAAGGTTGTATTCCGTTATATTTCAATACGTCCCTTGCAGAAGAGAATAGTTTTACTACATTGGTTGACCTCACCTTTAAATTGTTAATTCCATTTGTAACTGAAAATAAAAAACTAATTAGTGTAGTACTGACGGCATAGAATTATTAAATTATTATTAAAACTTTTTAAAAATGTTCATCATTTGTTATTATGAAAATATGCTGGCTCATGAGTATCTATCGACGAAAAAGCGTCCTGGTTCCTGGCTAACATCGCATCACACAATGTTCGAAAAACCGAGTCTAAAAAGTATTTTGGTGATAAAATGTGATTTTATCGTTTTATTCGTGATATAACAGGACATGTGTAATTAGAATTAGAATTGTTTAAAATTTTTCTCTATTTGAGTCTCTTTCTGGGAAAATTTAATGCAAGACGGATTTGTCAAAATTCTGTGGGAAATCCGTCTAACGACTGAATTTCAGAAAAACGTTTTTTGTTCAAGGTGTTGTGTTGTTCATTTAATTAAGTTTAATTCAGTCAAAAAAAATTTAAATCCATTACAACCAATGACATAGCATATGTTATGAACGCATGTTGCACTTACCATCAGGTGAACGATTTGCTCGTCTCGTCATTTTTTTCAATAAAACTACTACTAATTACTTACCTTACCATAAAACACCGTAAGAGTTTTTGAGTTTTTTTCACCAAAAATCTCATGTTATTGAAAACAGTCTGTGATTTACGGGAATATGTTATACCATATTAGTATCTTTTATTTCTATAAGATGTCGGACCATGCTCAATAATGCTTTATAGCCACAATCATTCAATCTAAGGAAATGCTTCTATTAATTTTGAGCCTTGGACACCATTGCTAATATAAGAGCTAAAAAAGCTTAATCTGTGCTTGCGCTCATTTTAGTCGTTCTTATCACAACCACTTGTCACGACGAACAAGCGGAAACACAACAACACAACAACACCATCATGTGAAAAATTACCTCGTCACGTCACGTAATTCCATAAAAAATCTTATGTATATCAACGGGAATGCATAAAATAATAAAAAAACTATTATCAATATAATTTTTTTATTACCATAATTTTCACACAAGTTTATTAAGAGATCAATAATTGCCAAAAAAGAACAATCTAAATTCAATATTTGTAATACTTAAGTGTTTGAAATCAAACAATAAACCTTATCGCTTTTCACAAACATCTATACAATAAAATTAATGCTCAATGACATCCAGAAACATTTAAACAATTTTTATGAAAAAGAAAAACTTCTGTCAGCTATTATAGCAGCGGCTTAATATATTAGTTAAATAAAAATTGTTCCTGTTGTTTTATTGTTTTATGAAGCATGCGCACATGACCGTTTATTTTTTTCCCTCAGAGTAGAACACTCTTAAATTATTATTGTTTTAAAAATAAAACACAAGTATATCCATGTAGTTACGAAATGTTTAATGATATGTGAAAAAAGGAAAATAATAACAAATCTTGTGTGATCTGGTGGGCTGGGTGGTAGCTTTTCATATTTTTCGGATGAGGTAATTTCATTCAAAATATCAAGTTTAGTTTTTAAATATGAATAGAACTGTGACGGTGTGACGGTGACTTGAATTGATGATGTTACGCTTTTGTTTTATCAAAGCGGGACATTTTTACGTAAAAATGTCCCGCTTATAGCCCGGACTTATAGCTAAATAGTGGGACTGTCATTTTATCATCTCATATAACCTACTTAACCATTGTAGATTATTTCGTTACTGTTACTCTTTTTCACATAATTTAAGGAAAAATTGGACAGCGAATACAGCGCGATGCCGCGCTATTATTCACGGTTTTATTTACCTAAATATTGAGTTTGTTAATGACAACTATGCATATTTTCTAGAAATTAAAAAACACAAAGTTAAATATCTTTAAATATACATAATTCAATCACATCACGCCTTTCTAATTGTATAAAAATAAGCATATAGCAGTGCTTTTATCAATACTACAAAATAGCACTGCTACTGATTCGACTGTTATCAGAATAACAAAAACTGCCATTGATCGATTTCTAAATGAAAAACAATATTAAAAATTAAGAAATTAATGACTACATAAATTCTCGTCCATTTTCTTTTACAAACTGTATTATTCACATATTCTCCAATTTTTTGCCCTTGATTAGAGTCAAGCTTCTATACAAATATAACAATTCATAATGTAAGGCACTAAGTTAATAAACATAAGCCTGCCCAATTTATTTCTCTACAAATTAAGATAAAAGTACATTACCTTGGTGGGCATTTTTTAGTTAAAGTAAGCAGTCTTTTTTTATTCAGTCTAGTAATTAAATATATGCTTTCCAAAATTAGGAAATTTGGAGTGGACAAAAGTTCCAACAAAATTTGCAATTTTTTTTATTAAGTTACTTCGAAAACTTTGTATTATAAATTTATGACTACTTTGAATACAACTTAAAAATAAAAGGTGGGTTTCTTAATAATAAGTTTTGAGTGATTTAAATAATATTTCGTTACAAGTTTTATACTAGCAAATGTGTAATGATTGTGTGTTTAATTTCTATGGTGTAACAAGAATTAGATAAATTATTTTGATTTCTCCAATTAATGTCAATTATATTCCCTACTCACGACTGATTTGTGTTAATAAAGAATTATTACTTATTCACATCCATCAAATAAGTAAACCAAGAGTTATAAAAAAATATCTTGCGAATTACCTAAAAGTATAATTCTGAATTAAGTCCAGCAAAATGAAAAGGCGGGAAAACTATGTCATTCCTTAAATTATATGCTACGACAATTATAATATAAAATGTGTAAACATGATAAGTTTCATCATGTTCTTACAGTAAAATCACAATTTTGAGAATCTTCATCAATAATGAAACTACTTGAGTTCATTGATTCATTTAAGTCTTTACTATCACAGTTCAAAACCTCATTATCAAGAGACATATGCCGCTTAAGACCATGTGCTTCATCCTTCAATACATCCTCATTAAGTTCACGAGTATTCATAATAACTTCTACAGAATCATTGTTTTCTACAAAATTATCATTATTGCCCTCGGAATTGTTTTCATTTTCTATTATGGCTCTCTGGGTTATCATTGATAAATTTCGAAAATAACTTTTCATATTGGAAGCTAGAGCTGACATTATCTGATTTTCTATGCTCATTACATTTTTATAATCTAGTATCTGCTGCATTTCTTCCCCTTTGTGCAATGTTTGAGGCATACTTGATTTTAATAAGTTAGCCAAGATTGGATTTGCCCTTAATGTCTCTTCTGTAGAATTCTCACCCATGCAATTACTGCTAGCATTACTGTTAAAGTTTTCTTTTTCACTACATACATTTTCGGAAATTGATTTTTGAAAGACATTCACACTGAGATTCTTTGGTGTGTGTGTACGTTTGTGTAAAATAAATACATCCGGATCTTTGAAACATTTAGAGCATTCCATACATTTATATGTGTGCTTTAAACCAACAATTTGAGATTTGCGTTTAATACTATTGTCATTTGAAAACATATTCACATTATCATTATTATTGAATTTACTTACTGAATCTGTATTTAATTCAGTGTTAATGTTATTTTTATGCAGCAACTGCTCAATTTGCGACATTGTTTCATTGAATTGGCCGGAGCTGTTGCTTGATTGTGATGCTGAATCTTCTCTGATGGGAGATCTCTCTTGCTCTGGAAATATTAAAAAATAGATGTGTAGATCATTCATATATACAATACTGTAGCCACACCCATTCACATTTAAGTAATGCTATCAAGCTCTTGATCTAAAAGATATAACTGCACAAACTGAACGTCGCAAAATTTATAGTCTCCTTTAAAACAAGGAAAACATTTACTTGATAGTAAGTGCAACGTCTGCCCAAAACAAATGCTGAGTCACCCAGATCCTTTCCGTGTGACACCACACTGCGCCCGTCACCCTGAGACATGAGTTCTTAAGTCTCATATGCTCCGTGATTACGCTAGCTCTCAGTGCCCTTCTAACCGAAACAGAGTAATGTTTGCACACTACTGCTTCACAGCAGAATAACTGGCCCTGGGGTGGTACCCACATAGACGGATTCCTACATAGGAATCCTACCACCAGTTCCGAGTGTTAATTAATCATCACCGATTTGCTAGACCTCTACAATACCTCTTATACAATCCCAATTTTTGCCAAAAGGTGGGCACCTGCAATAAAATGGTTTGCACAAAATCATTCTGTTACTTGCCTTCAACTTTATTATTATAGGTTCTTGTCACAATAAAGAGATAGAATTATCCTTATAAATTTACTAACCGTTATATATAGAGGTCCTACTGAGGTCCCTGGCACCAGATGCCTGTATAGCTAGCACTGTCTGTGTGTATATAGCTTGGGCCACTTGGTGTAACTGGAAATAAAATGTGTAAAATAAATGACCAGGCAACTGCAAACAATTAATATATTGCTATGAATATGGAAGCAGATGAAATCCAACGAAATTTGGCAGAGAGACTGCTTGCATCCTGGAGACATACAAAGCAATTTTTTTATTGCAGATAATCAAATTGTTCCTATGGGTATTTCAAAAACCTTCATCCACAAGGACAAAGATCCGCCCATCAGCTAGCATAGACTTAATGAGAAATTTGACAAGAAAATGTATTTTATCTTACTTATATACATTGATATTAAATAAATTACGATTTATTTATTTTTAAACAAATGAAACAATGTATTTTATAACACACACAGTTTAAATCAAAACATAGAAAAATATACTTATGAGGTATAAATTTATGTTTATATGTAAAACTGGGTTCGAATGTAATGCATTTAAGTAGCTGTCATGTCTTTACTATAAAATAATAATATATTTGGGGGATACTTAATTATCTTGTTATAAAATAAGGTAAACTAAAGTAGGCAGATAAATAATATGATATGTTAAACACTTCTTCTTTTGCTACCTTTCAATTAAAATCAAATTAAACTAATCGTTTATTAACAAATTTATTAAAAAATGAGACTTAAGAATGAATGTCGCAGGGTGATGGGTGCAGTGTAGTGTCACACAGATATGTTCTAGGTGACCTGGCATTTGTTATGGGTAGACTTGTTTATTGCTATGTATTATATGATTACTAAAGCTAACAAAAAATAAACCATGCACTTACCTGGGTGTCCATTATATTGGAAGGGGAATTGTTAATTGACCAGGGTCCTGCATTTTTAGTCTTTTGGCAGGGTATTGGAGAATCAGTTGGTAGATTTTGAGATGGAACTGCATCTTTGCGTAAAGTTCTCCATAGACCTAAAATTAAGTTAATATACATGTTTTAAATACATTTAGTTACGCCTTTTTTCCATATAAGGGGTAGGGAGGGACCATTGTAGTCCACTTTCATCCCCGCGGAAACGAGACGTGACGGATGACATCGCTGCCATTTTGGTACGAGTCAATAAAATAAAAAGTAAGTTCTATGTAGTTGATTATACATTGCAACGGTTTTCGTAACACCTCATCTGTGGCGAATAATTTGCAAGATTTATATACAGTACAACCAGGGTAACAGGACAATGGTTGTAGTAATGTTTTTCAAAGTCATGTCAGATTATAAAATTTGAAGGACAATAGTGACTTTATTACACAAATTATACTTTCACCAACCTCTTTTAGCCTGGAATATTAAAAGAGGAGTAACTTGTAATACAAAGAAAGTTAGAAATTATGAAAGTGACACAATGTTTTATTTAAGAAATTGCATACCCTATAGTATAGTAATAGGGTATGCAATTTCTTAAATAAAACAAAACAATTCGTAACACAAAGTTGCACAATGTTCACCACCCCAGGGCCAGTTATTCTGCTAGTTGCAGTAGTGTGCAAGCATTCCTGTGTTTCGGTTTGAAGGGCACTGTGAGCTAGCGTAATAACTAGGCATTTGAGACTTAAGAACTGATGTCTCAGGATGAAGGGCGCAGTGTGGTGCCACACAGAAATATTCTGGCACTTACCATGAGGTGAACATTTTGCTTGTTTCGTCACTTTATACTATAAAAAAAAAAGTGAAACATTTTCATAAAGATAATTATTCTTTAATAAAAAGTAGGAAGAACTTTATCTCAAATCTCCAAAAACTTGCTGTAAAACATCACCACAGACAATTTGAATTCAAACTTAACCATTGAACCTTGTTATTCACAAATACAAACAAGAAATTTAGATGAACTATGATAAGAAGAAATAATTCGTGACAAGGCTTAAAATGAGAAAAAGAATCTCCCAGTAAAAGAACTGAGACCTAAATAGATAGTTTAGAATTATAATAAGAAATGAAAGAACAATTGAAATTTCGTTATCATTCTGTAAAACTGGTAAAAACAACAAACAAAGATATATGTCTGTGGCCCCAGTACGGTTGATTTGCCATAATCGGACGGACATTATAGATGATGACACATATTTCGTTTGACACAATAAACATTGATGTTTTTACGATTTTACCTTTGTTTCTTCCAAGTCCTGTTATAGTGTAATCCTCTGGTTTAAAATGAAGACTGCAAACTTTTGAATATTTTGTATACGGTTTTCCCCTTTTAAGTATTTCATTCCAGAGCTTCGCGAGTTCTTCATCTCTAGGAAATTGATGAAATGATACATTTTTCGCTTTGCCGGCCATCGATGTACAACGAGGTACGGTGCAGTAATAGGGCATTTTGAATTTTTACAAGGAAATCAGAAATAGTAATTAACATAACTGTGTCACTGTTCAATCATATTTTGTCTAACTTCAAAAATAAAATGTTATAAATATAAACAAAAATTAGCGTAACAACAAGCTATTGCCGACATGTTTTATTAACACAGACCACCACAGACTAATGAATAACCAAAGTCCCAAAGACAAATACCAACATCGCTGCCAACAATTTTTTTAGAAAGAAGATAATTAGCATTTTAAAAAAGACCAATAGGGTAACACTTTTTAAAGTTAAACTAACTAACACTGGTAAAAAGTTATACAAGTTGATAAGTTCAACTAGTTGTTAATTTTATTTGACAAAAAGTCATAATTTACAGTATTGAAAAAGTTTGGGAATTCTCCACCATAACACTACATACTAATAGTACCCAAAGTATCCGAAAAGATATTTACTATATCATTTTATTTATTACATGTAAATTGTTCAATTAACACAATCTTATCCGCAAATGAGAGCTATTTTTGAACTAACGCATGTTTGATTTAAAAAGAATTTGGTGTGTTATACAGTAAGCGAAACTAGCTAAAACCGTGATAAAAAGAGCTTGGGAGTTAAACATATTTTTTTAGAATTAAATGATGTTGATTTAGAGCTAGATTTAGCTTAGAAAAGCTGATTTAGCAACTTTGAACAAAGAGTATATACATAAGCAAAGACAACCATGAAACTAGAGTACGGAGCTGAATAATGCCACTAGCTTAGTTCAGAGTTAAATAGCACAAAAAATCATTGTGATATTTCACTCAAACAAAATATTTTGATAATAGTGACACTAAAAGTAACAATCCATAAACTGGACGATCTTGTTAAATAACGGTGATTTTTCTGTGCCATAAGTACGGAGGGTAGAATTAAGAAGCGACGACTTCGATTCACGAAAAAGTGTCAGCCACAATGCACAGAGTAAGGGTTCTAATAATTACTAAAATGGCGCTAATGTAGCAAAAAGTATGAACTGAAGATAACGCTAGTAGAAGTGAAGTATGCTAAAGGAAATAATGGAAACTAAAATGTAAAAGTAATTGTATCGAATAGAGTTCTTGATAAAAGTACTGTAGTTAAAAAGTCAATTGACTGAGTGCAGTGAATGTTAACGCGATATTAATCTTTTTTCCATTGGGATTTGAAATTTATTTTTATAATGTTTTAAAAATAGCGCCTTTACAGACCGGATATAAAATTTTCTCTGCTTAATCCACGACAGTTCGAGCTTGGGTTTTCTCGGTTCGGTTAAAATAGGTATAGTTTATTCTAGAGTGTTGATTTACGATTCATCATCATCACCATCATTTCAGCCTATCACTAGTCCACTGCTGAACATAACCCCCTCTTAGATTGAATTCTGCTAAAGAAGCGACGCTAGTCAGGCGGTTTGGCAACCGCAGTGTATTTATTAAGATGTTCCAGGAGGATGCTGCTGCCCATCTCCTGTCCTGACTTTTACGACACCCACGGAATGAGATGGGTTGGTGGTTTCACGTAAGCCGCAACAACACGACCACCACACGGCTACCACACGGATTTACGATTATAACTATTTTATTATATATGACAATTAAGCTCGTTTGTGCAGTCGGATAGTTTTCTATCTCTCTATTTCGGCTGCCCCAAAGCGGCGAAATAAAAAAGCTTACGGCCAAACCGGCACCTACAGAGAGGTTCATAATACCTCCCCCGCCGCCCTCCGGTGGAGACCATAAAAACCATAAAAACACAACATCGCACCGATCGCATCCGTCGCGAGCCGACCGGTCGTACAGAGCGACTTAGAACTAGTCTGTTGCTTCGCTGCAGTCTTCAACGACTACCATGTTTTTGGCCTTGCCAGGGCACTTAGGGTCACGAGCAGTAAACCTGAAGACAGGATTGCCACCGCTGTGCGATACCAACACGTGATTTCCTCCATCGTCAATTATAAGGCTTAAAAATGAATCACAACGGCAGAGCCAAACCGCGCTGATCACCTTTTTAACGCCCAAAAAACCAACGCGACGAAATCTTCAATATAATTCGTGAGTAAGAGATTTTTTGAAATCTTACACTCACGATCCCAAAATCGGGAACTTTAACATCATTCGAAACGACAGGGTTACCGCCGCACTGTGCACCCGTCGAAACACCGTCACTAATTCATCTTGCCTCGGTCTGTCAGCTAGCCATGACAGATCACTCCCCAGTCACTATTGCATTTTTCTACCCTTTGTGTCTACCTTCCATGTAGACATAGTGCTAAAATCATACATAGCGACTGCGAAGCACTGTTCTCTCTAGGAAGTTCAGTCATTTTAGGCAGCGACTTCAATAGCAAGCACACCCGGTGGAATTCATTATGTACTAACCTCCGTGGGCTGGACTCACTAGTCGACCTACTCGACTTCAACGTTGTAGCACCTACATCACCGACCCACTTGCCGCATACATTGGGACACATACCGGATGTGCTAGATATCGCCATCCTTAAAAACATCAACAATACAGATGATTCTCTAACTAGTATCAGATCACCATCCTGTTTTACTTCGGCTAGGGCCTTCAACCCAAACCTTACCATCCACGAAAACCGTTGTCGACTGGCATAAGTTCAGCGACATTCCTTTTTTTATTTGCTAAGATCCACAATCAAAATATAATGTGTATATTACCTACTTTTTGGAAGAGCGCCGCCCGCCCTCCCTCAGTAGCGTACTTGTGCACGGGCTATAACGTCTGATTCTATCAACTGATTACTTCTTGCCCGCTTACGAGATTTCATACAGTCTCAAGAGATCCCGTCATCGAGCAGTTATGATTCCGAGCCAAACGTTCATGTACCCAGCAAGTGTACCGCATCATGGAGCTTTAACAAATAAAGTCCTTGTGGATGATGTTAAAGAATTATATTTGGCGAAATAATGTTTTCCTATTTACAATTTCTTATTTTATGTTTAATGACAGTTGCCTTACAAATCAACAACCGTTGTCATGGTTGTCCCAGTAGACGGGACATAGATAACTCAAGTAGGGGTAAGAAGTCTCATTACTTGCTCTGCATAAAGACTCTTCTTAACATGGAGCACGTACAATCCCATTACACAGGAACCATACCGGAGCGATCTTCTTCGATGTGGCGAAAGCGTTCGGCAAAGTCTTGCACAACGGGCTCATATACAATGTATATGGGCTCGGTATGCCAGATCGACTCGTACACTCATTACACGGGATTTTCTTCGCAGTCGAAGGGGTGCGCTCTGAAGGACATCCTGTGTACACCGAGGCTCAGTTATAGGCCCCGTTCTGTGCACCCTTTTTACAAACGACATACCGCGCACCGGCGGTATCAAACTCGCCCTATTCGCCGACGACACGTGTCTCGATGTAATCTAGCCCCAGCAAAAGTGAAGCCATGTACTTTTTCCGGCACATAACGCCACATTTCTCTATCATAGAGTATTTTGATCCTACAATCCCTTGGGAAAAGACAGTCAACTACTAAGGCATCCTTCTTGGCTGAAGCCTCACCTAAGGTCTACATATTAACTGCGTAAGGAACCGAGCGGCTTTTATTCTCCGACGATTACCCACTCTCCTAAAAAACTAAATTTCTTTATACAAATCCTGTATTCGGGCAATCATGACATACGCAATATTTACGCATGCCTCCCCGCATCATATTCATCGACTTCAAGTCGATTCATGTGCAATGCCACGGGAACACCATGGTTCCTTCGTAATATAAACTTCCATATCGATTTTGAGCTTCCTACCATAGCCCAAAACCAGAAGTTGGTCTCCCGCCTCAGCCGTCACGCACCCAACCTTCTGGCTGTAAGTGCCGCCTCATACGAACCCATCGCGTCACACCAAAATTCGACTCGCGGAAAAAGGACGCCCTCGAGGATTTGGATGACGCGAACACTACGGCTCAAGAACTCTGCTCAACACCACACACAAAACAATCAAGATCATACCGCCCGTGCCGGCGGCGAGGGCGTATCAGACAAATTTATTTGTGAAACCGCTGTTGATTGGTAATCTCAGATTATACATACTCTTTTGATGTCAACTCTGATCTGTTTGGTTTATGTATTATGTTTGAATTGCTTTGGATTTAGAATGATGTTTGAATTACTTTAAATTTGGAATGTCAATTTTGTTTGTTCAGTTGTTGAATTTGTCATATTATATTAAATTCCGTGAAAATCAGTTGAAGAAGTAACATGTCTAGTTATCTGTCATAACTTTTGTATTTTATATAAATTTCATAATGATTAGGTTTCATCAAAAGTAAATTCAAAAAATGTTTAAGTTAAAATAAACAGTTTTCTAATCCGTTCTTAAGTGTCTTTTTGGTTTGAAAGTGATCCCATTAGCCACATCTATCATTCAAGAACCGCCGCATCTTAGGCCGGTTTTCACCTACTAATAAATAGTAATGTCATGAATAGAAACGTCGCTGGAGTTTCTTGCGCCATTTCTTCTGCAGCGGAAATGCATTCCGAATTGGTGGTGAAGTTCAATTTGGATGATAATGTATCTAATTGGATAATAACGTAAATGCCCTCCTGAAAGAAGTAACTGACCGAGCCGAGGCACCCTCGATTCAATTACTCTCGCGCACAGGACGAAGGTCCAAGCCGAGTAGCCTTCTCGGGGGCCTGTGCGCTAGATATCCATAAATAAAGATTTCGGCTAAGCGCCCTTTCAATCCGGTGAAGCTGTCAAAGCCTTCGCGCTAACAGTAACAATCAGTCAAATAAAACCGTGTTGGTTGTTCTGTGTTGATCACGCTAGCCAATAAAAATTAAAGTCAGGAGATTGTTACTCACTGTATAATATAGGGCTACTTCGTAATAGTAAATACATAACAAGACACAGTTTCTTTGTATGACATCTAAATGGCTAAAATGTATACATGTTATCAAAGCATGAGCAAAATCGATTCTTCTGTTATATGTGAATGGAAAGAACACAATATAATTTTATAAAAGAAAATAAAAACAGAAATCCGAGATACAAAATTACAAAAAAAAAGGGTTTGAACGAAAATGGTGCCAGTATCAAATGTGCGTAGTAGCCAGGCCGCCACAAAAGTAATTATTGGAAAAAACAAATGAAAAAGGTGAACATTATTAATAAAAAATTGTCAACCAAACAATATAGAAGAAAGTAAATATTTGATCTGAGGTCATAGCCGCACTATTTTTCTCAATCACTAGCATCATACACAAGATATATTATTAGCGCTTGATTAGCGCCGGCCGGTAATCTTTTACTGTCCTCGTCGTGATATGATGAATAAAGTAAAGGTATGTATCTAACCTATAGTCCACATCAATAAACACTGATTATAATGTAATTTAATCTGTATTTTTTTGTTTATGGTATAAAGTAGCCATTTTTCTGAAAAAGTGGGGAAGGGAAAAAAAGGTGAATACATGTCAAATATTTCAAGGCTGTAGTGTGATGATTCCAATTTTTACTAAAGTGATAACGATCGCAACAAATAATCAGTTTTGACGCCACACCGGATTAAATTACTTTTTCGTTTTATTAATGTTATGAAGTTTGAACGCAAGCGGGAGTTAGCACCGCTAAAAATTTGACTTTTAACAACAAAGGTTGTCGCGAATTCGAAATGGGTTACTACTGTACAGTACCCCAGTGCACATCGCTCGCCGGGAAGACTAAGAATGTTAAATTCCATCGATTCCCCCGTGACAGTACAATGGCCGACAAATGGAACCTTATTCTTAAACGCGGCAAACCCTACACAAAATACTCCAAAGTGTGCAGTCTCCACTTCACGCAAGCCGACTACAACGTCACTACAATGGGTAAGAATAAAGGTATTTGGGTTTTTCCATGTCTGGTTAGTGTATTGTAGTGTTTATCAGAAGATTTTCAATGAGTCATCTTCAATGATCGTATATTTGTTGGCGAAAATAACCCACGATCACTCCCCGGATGTGACTGGCGACAAGTTGGTTACTACAATTTTAATTATTATTGGCAATTTTTTTGTTATTTTGCACTGTTTCTATCACCCATTTTATTCTTATAAGAATCTAATAATGACAGCATGCATGGATACGCTTATGTATTGTTTACAAACATTAGTGTTGTTTTTCATATGTTGTATTACACATTAATAAGAATATATACTTTTCTATTATTAAACTTATTATTAATTTTGTAAGATTAAATCTTTTTTAAATGTTATTCTTACTTTTTTCAGCTCTTATTTAATATTTTATATTATGAGCTTCTTTAATTGATATGCATTTCATTTGCTGTCTATGAAATAGGTCCTATATAAAAAGAAGAAAAATGCATGATTTAAAATTTATGTTGCAGTTATTTATATTTACACTTTAAAAGAGACATTGCCACTCAGATTTCTCCTTTGCCAAGGCACACTCGTTTTTCAGATAGACAGAAGTTCCACCATACATTCCATTTACACTATGGAAGCTTGCACTTTGATTGCAGCACTTTGCATAGCCACTGTACTAAGCCATTTTTTTAACAAGATTTCAATTCCTTAAACATAGTTTTTATGCTTTTTTGTTGATTACTTGTTGAGACTAGTACTTATGTAGGTTACAATGTCTGTCATATTATGTTATCACTTAGATTGTAATAATATACTATTATTGTGATTCGACTTTCTATTTTAGTTTTGTGCAATTAAGTTTAGTAAATAACTAAAAAGATTCAATCACCTGATGATGAAACAGAAGCTCAGGCCTTAGTACGAGGGTGGATTGAAAAGTACTCGGCCTAACACAGATCCATTCAATTCTAAAAATCAAATCTACCCACATTATTTAGTTCAGTTCAGACTAGTTCATTGTGTGAAGTTCGAAACTGTGTGCGATAATTAGTTGTGATTTTATAAATTTATTAACAAAGTAATCGGTCATAATTTCCGCGAATGGAGCAAATCGAGCAGCGTGCCGTCATTAAGTACCTCCATAAGAAGGGGCTATCATCAAAAGCCATCCATGATGACATGGTCAGTACATTAGGCGATTGTGCTCTGTCATATTCATCCGTCAAAAAATGGATAGCAGAATTTAAGCGTGGCAGAGAGAGTGTGAAAGATGAACCCCGCTCTGGAAGGCCTTCAACGTCAGCTACTGACGAAAATATTAAAAAAGTACTTGATTTAATAATGGGAGACCGCAGTTTAAAAATTAGAGAGATAGCCGAGATTATAGGCATCTCTTATGAACGAACTCAAAACATCATTGTCAACGAGTTGGGTTTCCACAAGGTGTCTGCGAGGTGGGTTCCGCGACTGCTTTCAGTTGAACAGAAAAGGACGCGATTGACTATTTCACGCGACTGTTTGGAGTTATTTGAAGCCGATGCAGATGATTTTTTGAATCGTTTTGTTACTATGGACGAAACATGGGTTCATTACTGTACACCGGAAACAAAACAACAATCAAAACAGTGGAGAAGACCTGGTTCACCACCCCCTAAAAAGGCTAAGTCCATTTTGTCGGCAAATAAGGTGATGGCTTCAGTATTCTGGGACTCGAAAGGTGTGATTATGATTGATTATCTTGAAAGGGATCAGACTATAAACTCTGATTACTACTGCACCTTACTACGTCGTTTACGAGAGGAAATAAAAGAAAAACGTCGAGGAATGCTCAGAAGAAAAGTCCTGTTTCATCAAGATAACGCCCGTGTTCACACGTCAGTACAGTCAATGGCTGGAATTCACAACTGTGGCTTTGAACTGTTACCGCATCCGCCGTATTCACCTGATCTGGCACCATCAGACTTCTTTCTGTTCCCTAACCTAAAAAAGCACTTGGGAGGTCAAAGATTTTCGACAAACGACGAGGTCAAAGCAGCTGTAGACGCATATTTTGACTCTAAGGAAGAATCATTTTTTTTAACGGTCTAAATGCTTGGAAGGGGAGGTGGCAAAAGTGTATTGAACTTGATGGTGATTATGTAGAAAAATAAAAATATAACTGATTTAGTATGTGTTTATTTTCTTGGTTAGGCCGAGTACTTTTCAATCCACCCTCGTATATGAGCTTACTGAGTATGAACTTCGTGTTCATATCCCAGCCCATGCTAATATTGGTAGAACACGTTAATTATTTATCACTTTTTGAGTTACATCAGTAGCAAATATATCTGTTGGTCCTGTTGATGTACTGGCTAAGCAATTGTCGTCTATGCTACAAGTTGCGAAGTTGATCCCTGCATGGGATAAATATTTGTATGTTCAGTTTGTTTGTAAAACATGCCCACAATACTGGAGTACTCCTAGTGTATAGGATCATTCTTTTTTTTAAATAACAAACATATACATATATTCACTGTTCTAGTGTACAAGTTAATCATATATCTTAGATTGCATAGTAGTTAGTAACTTGAGTCGAGCAATGCTGGTCCTAACAATTCTAGATTGTTTATAGTTTTAATTCTATTTATTAGTTAGTAATAATTTTTAGTGCTGATTTATCACATGCTTTACTGAAAAAGGTGTGCAAGTCATTACATGTGAAAGAAACATCTGCTCAGTATAAACAATTGTAAGAATATCAGAAACCTTTGCATAAACTTTAAGGGGCTTCTATCTTTTATGGTTTCCTACCACTTTATCTAAACAAAAAGACATTTATTGCGACACTTTGACCAATACATATAATGCATTGTATGCTATAATATATAATATTATTTTTCTGGTGGTAGGATTCTTATGCAGAAATCCATCTAGGTAGGAACCACCCCAGGGCTAGTTATTCTGACGTGAAGCAGTAGTGTGCAAACATTACTGTGTTTTGGTTTGAAGGGCACTGAGAGCTAGCATAATCACTGGGCATATGAGACTTTAGAACTGATGTCTCAGAGTGATGGGCGCAGTGTGGTTTCACACAGAAATATTCTCAGTGACACACAGCAGGTTTGCTAGCTTCGTAACTTTATCAAATAAAAAAATAATAATAAGAAATTAAAAAGGAAAATATAAATACTCCACAGATAGATGACAGCAATAAAAAAATTGTCATTCAACTTCATAGAACATCCGCTAATCTATACTAATATTATAAATGCGAAAGTAACTCTCTCTGTCCCTCTGTCCGTTTGTTACCTTTTCATGGTTTAACCGATGAACCAATCTTGACGAAATTTGGCACAGATATCACTTGCATCCTGAAGACGGACATAAAGTACTTTTTATCCCGGAAAAGCATGTATACTATAAAATAAGCAAGTACCACCAACATAATGTATAATGTCTATTTATCTAATATCTAATATCATTTTCACTAAGTAGTTTAACGAGTTAGTACTGAGGAGGCAATAAATAGATTTTGCATTAAATGAATTATTGTGTAAATACAAGCGTAACTATGATGGAATTTCGGAGATACTATACTATTTTTTTAAAATTTATGAAGGACAACAAAAAATTACATAATAATGCTTAAACTTTTTATTATATTTGTAGCTAAACTTAAGTAATAACCAGCACCATTGTCCCAAAAATAATATTACATTTCTTATGATGAGGCAGTGTTAGCAAGCTACTATACTAATATACTTCTATCTTAATTTTAGTAAACTCTTAAAATGTTTAATAACAATGAAGAGATTTGCTAGTTGTACAATCAGGAACTTAAGGTTCTAATTAAGTTAATTTCTCAGTTAGAGCCTTTTTAAACTGAGCTGGTGTTAAAATATATAAGTTGTGGTCAGTAAAATAGTCATTATATGCCCTCATGATGCGACTGAAAGGAGCGCGTTTGCCTGCATTAGTTCTACACAATTTAGTAACAAAAAGATGTTGAGCATAATTGTCTCTAATGCATTGCGAACGACTGGGGATACATATATATGTGCTTAATTATTTTTTTCGTTTGCAATCGTATTTATTGTGACAAATTATGTCTTCTTGTCTTTAAAGTATACACTGAAAACTTTTCCAAGACATTTCTATAGGAGGACCGAATAAGGAAACATTTATAATTAATGAAACGGAGAAATTTTGCCTCCAGTAACTATTTGGTTGCTATATTTCTGATAATAAGGATTCCAAACTGGTGTTGTATACTCAAACTGTGGTCTAATAAGTGATTTGTATAGTAGTAAATAAGAAGGAGAATGCTTGAATGAGTTACATTTGATATGCTTTTTTTACGATATTGTTGATATGTGCAGTTAAAGTGCAGCTGCAAGTCTTATAGAACTCCTAGGTCTTTTATTAAAGCTACTTTATCTAGATTTCTATTACAGAGTGAATATGTATAATCTATAGTATGAGTATTTTTTTTAAAAAAAGAGATAAATTTACATTAAGAAAGATTTAATTGTAGTTTATTGGAAAGACAGGAGTCAGAAAGCAGATTATAGGTCTTTTTAAAACTTCTTGCAATCTTCCAAGATTTATAGCTTGATATACCTTGAGATCATCTGCGTTTAATAAGAAGTGAGTGAGTTTGAAGCATGTGTTAATATCATTGATATATAATGTAAAGAATAGTGCTCCCAATATGGAACCCTGTGGAATGCCAGACGATACTATTTTGTCACTAGAGTAGAAACCATTCACAACAACTCTTCGGGACCTTTTTATAGAGTAGGAAGAAAGCTAACGCAAAATATCACCGTGTATACCATTAAACGCAATTATTTAAAGTAGTATAGAATGGTCCACCTTGTCGAAAGCCTTTCGAAAATCTATATAGACCTGAGACAATTTTGATTCGATTGCCCATTTGCTCAAATAAGACATTCGTTTATAAGGTAAGATTACTGACAGTTGCTGTTCACAGTGCTGTTCAGGAATCAAAATGTGAGGTAGACTCGGGTATAATGAAGAATGAACTAAACGGTCCAGAACTTTCACAAGGTCGACAGCAAAATGGTAATTGGTTACTTCATTTTAAGAACCGCATTTATGTACAGGAGTTATGTTGGCACTTTTCTAGATAGCAGACGGCATACTGTTGAATTACCTATTATAAAGAGAAGAACAGTTAAGATGGATTTTAACATGTTAATATTTAAAGAAAACACACTTAAAGCTTTTTGTATTTACACTACTATTAACTATCATTGAATAAGGGACTCCATGATGACTTGGAGCTGAGTCTTTGAGATCGAAGAACTGTAGATAGTTCCTGAGGAGAATTATAAACTTGGGGAACATCCATTTGCTATACAGTGGTTATTTAGCCTTGGCTTAAAAATATGAAACTCAAAAGATGCAGAGCAAAGCTCAATCGCCCTGCAGTACTGCAAAATGATTGTGATAATGGCTGATAATTTGTCAAGTGTAAATATATTTTTTTATGAAATTTTTATACATATAATACATATTTATTTATTTCACAATCAAAGTCATCTATGTCGACTATGTTTAACTAATATAGATAAATACATTTGTCTGTCTGTGATTTAGTAACCAAAGCTTTTTCTTAGTCTCATATAGTAATTTGAAGGATAACAATTTTTTTTTAATTTTGTCCGCCTGTTCGTCCGGGCTAATTTCCGAAACGGCTGAATCGACTTTGACGGAACTTTCATCGGCAAGTAGATGACTTCTCAGAGAGTAATCTAAGCTACTTTTTTCGAAATATTTAGGTTTCCTGCATAATATCTTTAAACACCGTAGAAATTACTTACATTGTACGTGTTACGCGCGACTTTAATTTGCGTGTTATTTTTATTTTAGTTCACGGCAGTTTAAATATTTCTCTAAATATCTTAATAAGTTGTTTAGAAAATTCCTAGTTCTTCTTTTACTCCTGTGTCTTATCTTACTACTATAATAAAGCAGGAGATTATGTTTGTTTGAACGCGCTAATCTTAGGAAATACTAACCCGATTTAAAAAATTATTTTCGCATTAGATAGCCTGTTTATTGCAGTAGGCGATAACACATCATGCTATGGTTTTAATGAGACCTACGCTGGGAACCGAACATTACCGGGAAGGACGACCGAACTGTTAATGCTCAGGTCAGTGACGAGCTTTTTACGCGGGTGAACCCACGAGGCACAGCTAGTAGAGTAATAAATTTACTAAGATTTTTTTAATTTAATTTGCTGCTTCTGTTTCTTTATGAACTTGAATTCGGAAGTGTATTTTATTTTGAGATATAATTGATTCATCATATACTGGTGGTAAGATTCCTATGCAGGAATCCGTCTAGGTAGGTACCACCCCAGGGCCAGTTATTCTGCCGTAAAGCAAGAGTGTGCAAGCATTACTGTGTTTCGGTTTGAAGGGCACTGTGAGCTAGCGCATAGGGCATTTGGGACTTAAGGAACTGATCTCTCAGGGTGACGGGCGCAGTTTGGAGTCACACAGAAATATTCTGGGTGACACAACATTTGTTGTGGGCGGACGTTGCACTTACCATCAGGTGAACGTTCTGCTTGTTTCGTCACTGTATACAATAAAAAAAATGCTTACAGAAATTTTAATTTTTTCCACCAGAAATATAAACAAAAGATGTATAGGTTAACCAATAATAATAATTTTCTTTGTCTCGAAATTTAAAAAAAAGGCAAAAAATTTGTGCTAATTATTATAATTATATTTACTTACATCAAAATATAATGTTTTATTACTGCCACAACTGCCGAATACTGTCGGCAGCTATCAACATAGATGTTGTTAGTACTTCCGTAGTGACGACCGCGTAGACCCAAAAGCGTTTTGCTCTCGAGTTATTTGCTGAAGCTTTAAACCAATTTATCATTGATCCATCGGTATCGGTATTGGATTAAAACTATTAAACCAAGTTTGACCAAATGCGAGACTCGCAAGTCGAAGGTTCTGTATTTTGATTCGGAAGCTCGTTAATGTCGGGGACATCAAACAGTGGTCAATCATTTGAACTTCGAACAGTATTTAATCATTCGTTGTTAACGTGTAATTAATAAAGACCACTAGCCTAAAAGAGCCGCGGTAGCTCAGGGTCTAGGTGCTCGCTTTAAATTTCACAGTACGCGAGTGACCTGGGTTCGATTCCCGGTGCCGGCACCATTAAAACTGTTAGTTGCAATTTTAAGTGCTGATTTACCAAGTGCTCAGCGGTGAAGGAAATCAGCATGTCTAAGAAATAAAAAAATATGTTTCGAAGACATGTGAAGTCCGCCAACCAGATTTGGAGCAGCGTGGCGGATTCTTTCCAGGAATTGAGAGGAGGCCTGTGCTCAGCAGTGGGACATTTATAGGCTGTTACTTTACTTTTTTTGTACTAGGCTAATGATTAAGGATACGACCTATTTTGCTTAACGTAGTAGATTGGAATCAGTCTTTCGATTGTTGCCGTCAACTAGCTCCTAAACAGAAGCGTTAAGGTTTAGTGGTTAAAAGGAATTCTAGTAATGTTATTAGTAATCTAGAATTAAAGAAATAAAATAACATACAATTTATCGTACATACATACATACATACATAAGATCACGACTGTATCCCATAAGGGGTAGTCAGAGACTGGGCACTTACTGCAAAAACAGATGACTGCCACAATCCACGTTTTACCAAAACAATGTGATTCACTTGGTGTGATAGGTGGTGACCATCGCCACCATGCGCTGTTGGGTGCACAGTGCAGTTTAATTCCTTACTCGCCTTTTACGAGATCCATTGGATGAGATGGAGTGTTAGTATTCTTTATTTATCTCTTATCATTCATTCATTTAAGTATCTTTATTCTTAATTTATCGTAACATGATTTTAATCAAGTTCGAGCCGCTCTTCGTTGGATTCGGTCAAATGGAAGGAGCTGGCACTGGGGTGCCCCCACCCAGAGGTGAGAACAGTATTCCATGTGAGGCCGAACTTGCGCCGTGTAAAGTTGCAGATCATCAGGTGGAATTTCAAAAGTTAGTCATTTTAGAGTAAAAACCAACGAATAAAGCTATAATTAATATTTATCGATTAATCAATCATTGTTTAGTCGGTTGCCTTTTCGTCGCGGCAATCCACTTTATTTTTTTATATGGTTTTTTTTTTAACTTTTTCTTTGTTTTGGTTTGGATTCTATTGTACTTAATTATTTAAATATTTTTGTTTTTTGCAGTTGTGAATAAATGTTTTTTCTTTCTTTCATTTTTCTTTGTTTCTTTATATACTGAGCAGTTATTTTACTGCGAGTTATATAGTTGTTTTTTCATGTTTATTTAGTGATTGCGAAATTCAATTAAAGGGCGTTTGGTTTTGTCTAACAAAGTTTTAGTAAAACTGAACTATCATTTTACTCTTGATAAAAATTTTAGTCTTGCTGTTTTTTTTTAAACGATATGCTAAAGGTAGGATTTCTTCTATATTGTGGGTGCGTTTTAGAGACATAAACTTCACATGGACAACACAACCAGACCCGAAAACCATCAATTTGTGTTTGTACACAAATGTTGTCGCCAGCTTCTATTCGAACCCAGGACCCGCGGTGTAGCAGACAGATACTCTGATTACAAGGCTACGCGGTCGTTCACCTGTTTCTTTTAAGATTGTTGCTTATCTAAAAATATTTGTACATTTGTTGAAAATATTATGATACTTTGACACTGTCAAAAAGTTGACGACTGTTGCTATAAATAAGTAAAAAATTAAGAAAGTATTAGACTTTCTGGCGCCAACTCGAAAAGGGGCGGTAGTGACTTCCGTCCGGGCGGCTCTAGTTCGAGTCCCGCCTGTGCTGTAGTTTTTCCTTTTTTAAAATTATTGTTGATATTTATAACTTATCATTAAAAAAAGAAAATTAATTCCTTTGCATTTTTTATACAATATAAATGTTTTGATTGTTTTCATAATGATTATCATTCGTCAATGTACTCGTGGAAAAAAATCCCAACACTATAAGCACGCGAAGGCTCCCAGCCCATAACTCGATACATTTGATTTGCTGTGATTGTTTCTCGTCCTTACTTCCTTAAAAAAAAATATTTTTATTTTCAGGGCAATGGAAAACTTTAAGCAAAGACGCATTGCCATCTCAGAATCTTCCCAAGTTGAACGCGGATGGGACCGTCATGGTCATCCGCAAGAGCCGCACCGTTAAATACAAGGAGGGAAGGAAAGACGATAGCGTCAGGTAATATCCGAAACTTAGGTTAATTTATTTTCTCTTTATATAGCTCGGAAGTTACGTCACGTTGAATGTAGACGAATGTTTTCGAGCAGCGTGTCCTACCTCCTCATGGATGCCGATATGACGCTCTTATGAAATAGAGGACAGAGCTGCAGGTATGTAGATAGTGACATTAGCAAATCGTTTATCTAGTTTCTGCATAATTAAATAATTTTATGTTTTGTGACTTGTGGTTGTCGCTTTTAAACCACGGCGACAACTTCCGAATACATTCGTAGGGTATCAACTGTGCAGGCGATATTATAGTGCTAGAAGTGTACAAACACCGCGGCGCTCACTCGTACTAATAATTATATCCCCGATGTAACGCTCATGCGTGAAGATCGGAGGAAAGCTGGGATGCATGCAGAGACATGGCGACGAATATAACTAAACCAGACTCTAAAATCAACAAGTTGTGTTTTTTCACAAATGTTTGCTCTGATTAGGATTCGAATCCAGTACAGCGGTGTAATAGTCATGTACTCTGATCGCAACGCGGCAGTAAATAAAGTAATTAAAATTATATTAATATACTCGAATATTTCTCAATAGGACGCACCTGCATCTTGAATCTTCACACAAGACAAATAGATTTTCATCATCATAATGGCCACTTACCATTAGGTGGACTGTTTTGCTCAGTTGTCACCATATTAGCAATAAAAGGACTGTTTAGCCAGCACGCTTAAAATTATACAGAGATCAATGTAAAGATCTATCTTAATAATCCTAATCTTAATGGTAGGTGACTCGGTTTCTCTTTCTTAATGGTAGGTGACGAGGCGATCAAATCGTTCAACTGATGGTAAGTGCAACGTTTCTCTGTGGCACCACACTGCCCTCGTCACCCTTAGGCATCAGTTCTTAAGTCTAATATGCACAGTAATTAAGTGTAGTTACTGGACATATGAGCGTAAGTCTCACTTAACCGTAAGGACACTGTTAGCTGAAAGTAATGTTTACACACTACTGCTTGACGGCAGAATAACTGACACTGTGGTGGAGGGGCAAGGTCGGTAAGGGTCAAACTAGGCGTACGTATCACGATCACATCGGATACCTTTTAAGGAAAAGGCTAAAAGAACCGCTAATGAAAGTAACAGAAGCGAAATATGTGTGTCAGGATCGTAGCAAGTGGAAAGATGTGGTCTCGGATGGATAAGAAATACACTGGTCGCTTTAGTCACTACACAGTTTTTTGATTATGCAAAAAAACGAAAATGGGCTGGCCACATCTGTCAAGTGATCATCGTTAAAGCAGACGCGTCTTTGAGCAGAGACAGCTTTTTAAACGTACTACGCAAAACGGTTGGCAAAAATTAGACATATGAAGCTGAAGGGGCAATAATGAGAAGGCAAAAAGACGTGACCAGCAGAGGGTGTAGTATGATCTTACTTGTGATACTGAAAATAGTCATCAAAGAAAAATTATTTAATAAGAAATACTTAATAATATATATAACAATAATCAAATAATATATACACCAATAATCATTTGCATTGAACAAAAGAGCGCATGCAACTTAGCACACGTGACAAACGTAAATAGACATTAGTCAACAATAATTTAACTCACCGTAAAATAACTGATCAGTATATAAACAATTATTGATTAATCGATAAATATTAATTAAGAATAATAGAAACGTTGCGCGAAAACTGTTCTTCTCAAATTCGCCCTTGAAAATTTACTCTTATCGCGCCGCGCCCCAGAACGTTTGACTTCAAAACTTAAGATGCACGTTCAAGAGGTGATAGATGTTCGTAGCACGTAGCTACGCCGTAGCGAGCACTAATGCGCTTATCATGTGCCGTGTGGCAACTTGCATTATGTTAAATCAGTTACACTTGATTATTATTTTTCTAGTGAGATGGTGAAGACAGAGAAATGGTGCGTTAACAGTCAACCCACAATGGTTACCAGCACACCTGACAGAACCCTTTCCACAAACGACACTCCTGACAGCAATGTAAGTAAATATTTTGTCAATTTAGACATATGTACATACAGTACATGCCTTTTTCCCATATAGGGGTAGGCAGAGGCCACATCCGTAGACCACTTATCGCCCCCGCGAGAAACGAGACGTGACGGGTGGCTTACCACGTCGCCTTCATTTTTGTAAGAGTCAAAAAAAATCTTGCTCCCCATTGCGTTGCCACAGCAGTATAGTAACAGCATTGCATTTTATGATGTTATTCTGACAATACCTTAGTCACCTCTTACGACACCTCGGTAAGAGGTAGGTGCTAGTCTACTCTACCGGACACCTATGGGCTAAAAACAAATGCAGCCGAAATATTTATATTCGTCATTTTGCTTTTTGTCGGGTTTAAATTATTACAGTTTTTTTTTGTTTACGACTTCACTTGGTAAATCCGACAGTTAATAACCTATTTGGGATTTTCCAAACGAGTGTGAAGCATTTGTAGAATACATAATCGTTGACAAGCGGTTAAATTTAGTGCAATTAGGGATGACGTCATACCATCTCGCCCCCTTCGTCGATAGTTGAAAAAATATGTCTCAAATATTGCCTGACTTAAATGCACGTCTACGATGCGACGCAACTGGTACCTAGAATCCGCCACCGCATGTCCGTTGTCCTGGGCTGTTGGGGACGAAAACGCTATTTTAACTAATTAGTTTGATTAATTAGTCGCTCTCCATTACAGTTAGTGTACCGGCTACAAGCGCTTAACGCGATCGCCAATAACATCTCACCGCATCAGCAGCATCCTAACGAAAACCAGAACCAAAATCACGTGCCATCTTTGAGACCGAAGAAGCAGGACGCGTTCATGCAAACCGACCCCATCAAGTCGGAGGACGACGAAACCCAACCCAACAACAGTTACAGCGAGTCCTCCGAAAAGTCATTCAGCTCGGATCAGCTCGACACGTACTCTGTCCAAGTGTACCAGAACGAAGGAGAAACCTACGACAGCCCACTAAAGAAGTACGAGCTGCCTAAGGACTATACAAAAACAAATGAAGACTACATACCGCAAACAAACGAGGAGTACAACAAGGAGGCGGAGAAGTACGCCCTCGAGCGCAAATCGCTGAACGGCTACGAGAAACCGGCAATGGACGCGCTGTACCAGAAACCGGTTATAGAGAATGGTTATCAGAAAATACAGGATGTTTACGTGTACAGTGACAAGCAGCAGGAGTATCCGAATCGGAACGACAACTACATCGGATACACGAACGGATATCCGGATAGTGCGGAGATACTGAGGAATCAGCAGCACAATCTACAGTTATTACAGGAACCACACAGGATCACAGAGAATCAAAACTTCTTTAACGAAAACCATATAAAGCAAGAGATAGACTTTGGGACGGAGGATGACAAATTTTTGTATGAACGCACTAAAGATCAGTTAGGTAATTGTATTTTTTTTATTTTTAAAATTTACATAAGTATTTTTGCGGCGATATCGCCTTAAATTTCATAACACATGAGCGTTCATAGCACTTTTTTTCATAAAACTGAACCGAACAATCGCAATAAATTGATGTACATTCGAAAACCAGTAATTTGTGTGTTTTCGAAATAAACAGGTAGGATCCCTGTGCAGGAATCCGTCTAGGTAGGTACCATCGCATAGCCAGTTACGCATAGTAAGTAGTGTTTAGCCATCAATTTGTGTATTAAAAATGGGTGTTCCTCAGGGATTGATTTTCGTTCAATTTATGTTCTTGGTTTACACAGAGGTTCCCAGACTTCTTTCTCATAGACTCACACATCACTTCCAAAATTTAGCTGGACACGCCAACGTAGACCCCCGTCGAGTCTCCCGTGAACCTCTGGGGGTCCACCTGGACCACTTTGAGAACTAAGGGTTTACATTAATGATGTTCCTTTATTTGGTGGCAAAAATGTCTGATATAGTTTCTTTTGTATTGTGTATTGTTATTTCAAGTTAACAGAAATGACTTAACGCGTCGGGTCCACACAAATCGTGATAAATTTGTCTGTAAAACTCACGATACAGGAGTACTCCCAGTAGATAGGTTTTAAAAAAAACTAACTCATCATATATAAATTACAGAATACTAAACTTCCTTTTGAATATTGAACTGCATTCCTCAGAATCTTTACAGCTTCCAAGCTACGGGGTGCATACGTCGAATAAATTAGTTCGAAGTTAACTTCTGTCATTTTAGGCTTTTACGAGACTGTTGAGTGATGAGGCCTAACATGATTCACAGAGGTTGTGTATTTTAAAAAAAATTACCGATTTAAAAAAAAAGAAGTTCCGGAATTCGTCGGAATCGATAAATCTTTATCACGTGAACCGACTGATGATTCTTTTATAAGAAAGGATTATCAGAAAACACGTAAGTTTGGAGCTCTCATTTTGGGGGGGATTTTGCCATAGTTGCCACGCTTGGCAAGCAGATTGGCAACGGCAGTTTATTCATATGTTCCAGAAAGACGTGGCTGCCCATCTCCTGGTTTTTATTTTCGCTCTGTCGACTTTTACGACTCTCATGGGATGAGATGGGGTGGTAAATTCTCTTAAGCCGCCACCACACGGCTTTAGGATTGGTTCCATATAAATTAATCCATGAGAAAAACATGAAACTTAAATTCGCATAACCATGTGCATAATTTAAAGTTTTTTTTAAATAAATTATTGAACATAAAATGATTATTGAACAAAAAAAAACGCTCGATATCCTGTACAATAGGTCGAGGCTATACGCTAGTTTTTCCTATGCTTAGATTGGCCCAAAACTAGAAAGTGTTCTTAGTAGATTTTACAAAAAAAAACTTAAAAGTGTGACGTGTAAAACAGATAAAATTTCATAAGATTTGTCAAGGAAACGATAATGAATAAAACTTACTATAAAATAGATCATCCTATGGAGGACAGTTATGTGTGGACATAACTCTTACCACAAAAAACCTCTCTATTTTTTGATCTTACTCTGCACTTGCTAGCCCTCTGGCTACTAAAAGACTTCACTATGGTATTGCAAGACCGTCAGAGTTTATTAATGGTTCCTCTCTGAAGTCTTAATTTTTCGAACCGGTGAAGATTTTCACGTTCATTAAATTTTTCAACAAGCCTAAATTAAGAAATTTTTCCTTCTACATATTCTTATTTACTTTGTGTTACATACGTTTTAGGGTCAGTGCACCGTAGATTTGTACGATATTAAAGTGACTATATTAGAGGGGTTGTCAACAGATCCAAACACCTTGTTTAATGAGGGTCAAAGGCGTCTGGAGCAGCAAAGACTCCTTGAGCATTTACAGCATCAAGTCAAGCAGGAGCCCGACGTGAATAGCGGTAAATGTCTTGGAAATACAAATAGTAATAAGCCAATGCGTTTGCGCGCTTTCATTTTGATATATTTTTGTTTTGAATGGCAGGCAGTTAATAGCATCAGGCGTTACTTCGCGAAAATCCATTGTAGTAAACTATAGAAACAATGTTAAATTAATACGGGAACTCGCCACCGGGAACTGCCGCCAAATGCCCTCTACCACTACCACTAGGCAACACACACCACTGAAGTCGAGAACACGACACGTGTTTCACCTCACAACGAGGCATTATCAAGTGATATTGATTTTGAAAAAAACAGTAGGTCATTTCTTAAAAGCTTTCCTATTGATATCAGACTAGCTGTGTTAAAAACAGGAATGTCGATATTTAACTACTGAAATAGAATAAAATTAATTTAAATTCACCACCACGGTTGCCAAAGACCGGAAAAAATTGAGATGCCTTCCCCGAAAAGCGGGCCCCTGTCAATTTGCCAGCATAACGCTAACAAGATTAAACTAATTAACGACGTAAAGGTGGTTAGACAAACCTTCTGATCAAAAATGTATTTATTCCAGGATGTGAAAACGTAATGCAGCCACAGGGAAGTCCATACTATCAGGCGAATGCGCAAAATGTTACAACAGGTGACGAAATATTTCCTTATAAAAAACTAAATTTATGTTTAAAAAGCTTATTAGTTTATACAGTATACTTATAGTAATTAAGTATATAGTTTTTTTCACGGGCGAGTTATCTTCTCAAGTTAGAACAATAAACGGAAATCGAAAACGAAAAATATATTTACATGAATTTGCTTACGTCACAATCTTTATTTCATCCTGTACTATACGTTTAGTAAAAGTCGTGTAAGGAATGCCAATAAAAACTCTTAGTTTCCGATAGCTGAATTATTGCCGCATCGACCGCGCAGTCTTTGGTTCTAATACCGCTATGTGTGCAATACATAACATTGTTTGTTTTCGGATTTTGTATGGTGTGGGACGGGAACTGGAGATTAGATTGGTGACGAAACGAACAAAACGTTCACCTGCTGGTAAGTGCAACGTCTGTCCATAACAGATGTATCACTCAGAACATTTCTGTATGTGTTCAACAGTGGACTATGGTAGGCTGAAATGATGATAATGATGATGAAGATGTCTATTGCGCATCCATTGCAGACAGTAAGCACATTTTTTGTCTTCAAAATGACTGAAGTCAGCCAGTAAATCCACATCCATCATCAAAATACCTTTATAACTACCCTATGTGAGGGTTTTCACATTTATAACGCGAATCCATTGTCTCGTGCTTGTTTTCCGTCAGTCACTTGACGCACGATCTTTGGGTTTTCTCTACAAAGATCTAAAAACTCAGAAGCACAAACAAGCTTTATGTCTTATGTCTAACCAAACAAAAGTGAGAACAGTTTCAATAAGTAAATCATAATGTTGTATTTAATCTGTGTTATTTATGTTTAAAGGATACTATGAGCAGATTTCAAGACCGGGACCTGAGCTGCTCATAGCAAAACAGAACGCGTTAGCAGCTCACACGCAATTATGTGAGTTTTCCTACTTAAATATAATTAAATATTTTCAGTTATAGTTTCTTTGAGGATAACTCCAGAGTAACCTTAAAAGTAAATGGACACTACAAAGGAGTGGAGTCGTCGGAGGACCTTAGCACTATGCTCAATGCTCAACCTGAATAGTGTCTCCCAACGGGTAAGTCTTAAGATGAACACAGACAAGACGATGATCATGTCTAACGTCCATGTCACACCTATACCGGTTGTTGTTGGGAACACAACGCTCGAAGTTGGTGACGAATATATGTATACCTAAGACAGATTGTCCGACTGGGTAGGTCCAACTTCGACCAAGAGGTTAATCGACTGATCCAACTCGGTTGGGTAGCGTTCGGGAAACTATGTCACATCTTCTCGTCGAGTATACCTCAATGCCTCAAAACAAAGTATTCAACCAGTGCGTGTTGCCAGTGATGACGTACGTATTCGAGACGTGGTCCTTTGCTGCAGACCGCATGAAGAAGCTCAGAGTCGCTCAGCTAGCTATGGAAAGGGCGATGCTCGAAGTTTCACTGCGAGATAGAATCCGTAACGTTGATATCCGCAGCAGAACTAGAGAAACCGACATAGCCCTAAGGATTAGCAAGCTGAAGTGACAATGGACCGGCCGTATAACTCGTAGAACCGATAACCGTTGAGGAAGAAAGGTTCTCGAGTGGCAACCTCATACCGACAAACGCAGTGAACGGCGACCTCCCATTAGAATGAGCGACGATCTGCATGGTTTTGCGGAAAGTAGATGGATGCAGTTGGATCAGGACCGCGTTTTGTGGCAATCCATGATGGAGGCCTATGTTCAGCAGTGGACTATGATAGGCTGAAGTACTACAGAAGCTATTTCGAATAAAATATGTTGCGATTGGATGATAAGCGGCTAACGAAGGCTTATGATCTCATAGTAAACCATCATATTGCAGATGCGACATACTGTTTATTCTGAAAAATTAACGAGACGAGTAAAATTTTCACCTGATGCATAAGAATCCTACCACAGGCTGGCACTTTATTACAGTCCGGCCGGTAGGAGAATACCTTCCGAGGTGAAAGGTCGTGATCGAATGGACGTAGTAACTTTGAAGTAGTGAAGAATTTAGGATATAAATTGTATCGTTAACTTGCCTCATTAACGAATAATATCATTAAAATGAATAAATGTTATAATTTTGCTCTAAATTTACGGACCGGACTGTAGTTAATTTACTATATATTATTGACATGCAGATAACCTAGATACACAGTCAGCGACTTAAAAACGTCATCAGAAAAAGAGCCCACAATGCGGTCATTTCGATTACCATCACGTCAGCCGTGTCAACAACAACAAATTTTAAATTTCATTTTAAATTTGTATTTATTTAATCGAAATTTGTAGTCTGTCTTTATTTTTGTGTTTTGATCGTTCGAAAATTCATAAATTTTTGATTGCTTTTTGTTTACAGGGCAAAACACAATGAAGAGACCGTTTTTCTATAGTGAAAGCTCACCTTACACTGGACCCCAAGTATTGCACAGATATGAGGTAGTGCATCAATAAATACCCAATGTAATTAATTTTTAATTACTTTTCATTTGTACGTGCTAATTCAATAATTGTATAAATTACTTTATGTAAAAGATTTACTGCATTTGCCAGCATGTTCAAAAAATTAAAAATAAACCTGAAAATTATTTTATCATTTAATTGAAATTATTGTGTATAGTATTTACATGAACTACTAATTAATTATTGTTTCCCAGGATATAACAAGAATTCTACAGTGAGATGAGAGACATTCCAAAGTTGCAAAATAATTCTTTAAAAAATTGATAAAATTTCTAAATGACGGCAATCTCTCGACGGTGAATGTTTTATTATTTTATATTATTAATATAGTAGGAATCTATATATCCCATTTTTTGTTTTATTATGTATTATTTCGATATTTTTGTTATCTTTTATTGATCGAAGAATATATTTTGTAAAATGCGATTTAGTACTTTTTCATAAAATGGAGACGATTTTGAACCATCATAGGATATTTTATTGTACGTATTTCTTATATATATTTCTTCGAGGGTTTATATTTATTTTTACTGTGTATGTTAAACCGATATAAATAAATACACAATAAAAATGTATGTATTATAAAAATGTACAAATATTGTATAAAATTTTTATCAGCGCTTATTTCGTGTCAGGGATGTATGTTGTTGAAGAATGTGTCAAAATTGCAAACGTCAACATTTTATTTGATGTCTCATGTTTTGACTTTTTTATATCGTTTGTGAGAATAATTTGAATATAATCTGTGCAACGTCTAATATTCAAATGTTTAAATCTAGAAATAATAGATGTATCTTATTTTTATTGTGTTATTTTTACCGTTTGTTTATTTGAAGCATTTATTTACTATATATTTTAGTTATGATTTAAGTTGTTATTGTATCATTCATTTAGAGTGCTGGAAATTAATCCGATTAGTATATAGACAAACATTTTAAAATTAAAAATGCGACCGACATGTTGGCAGCAGGGCTTTTATAATATGGTGGCATTTATACTTGTTATATTTTATATTTTATTCAAAATTATGTTGCACAGGTTGTAAGAACAAAATATTGCGTGTTGTTGCCATTTTTATGTAACTTTCAGATTATTTCTTAAGGTTCCATCTCTCCATGGTATTCATTTTTCTACGTTTAAGGTCCATTCGGACAACTCTGTTAAATAGTAAATTTTCTATTTGTTTGTTTTATTTTTATTTTATTTTATCATATATTTATGCGTCTTAAAACATAGTTACCATTAAGTAATTTCGATATATTTGCATTTTTTTTCTACAATTACTGAGATAATTTTTATTGTGACACAGCAAATATTAATTACATAACAATACTTGTATTTTAATTTTATGTTAATATGATTGATAGTTTTTTTACATTAGCAGTGAAATAATATTTTATTATGCGGTAAAACTAGGAAGAGCGCTTAGCCCCGCACTCTAGTCTCTCAACCCGCTTTCAGTTTATTTTATTTTTGTATGTTAGTTATTATTATGCAATAGTGATTTTATTTTTATCAAATATTCTCAAAAATTGTGCACAGCAAATTTTGTTTTGTTGAATTATTTTTAATTTTTTACGGTAGTCGTACACGTAAATTCGAGCTTTGGCGGAATGCTATAGCGTTCTTTGTTGCAATTCTATGTAAAAACTATGTAAAATAATATTTAAAAAAATACATCTGCTTTTTAAAAAAGAAAAATATAGAAGTGCTTCGTGGACCATTGTTTTCGTATGATGTTACGTATTTCCATAGACAATGAAAGCTGTGTCAAAATAGCAGAAAAAAAGGCGCGTGGATAAGAATTTGTCGGTGAAAAAAATGTTACAAAACAATTAGGGAAGTGATATTTTATCGAATTTACGTGGCAATTATAACATTGACGAGTAAAGCTTAGCATTTAAGGTACGTTTTAAACAGTTTCGTTTCGTCACAATTATAATTTTGTTAACTTGAAAAGTTGGTCTTGCCAAAGTTTTGACGTTTCGGTTCTTTTATAATGTAAATTGAAACTGCGTCAAAGTCTTAATGTATTTTGGTAGATTTAAAATAGGGTCGTTCTTAAGAAAAAAGACTTTGATGTTAATATTTTATTTTAATTTTTTGGTGCTCGTTACAATTATTTCCGAATTTTCTTGCATTTTGTCTAGTAATTTCGTAAAAGATAATGTATATATGATATTTGAGTACAATATTTTAAAAATTTTAGTACGCACATATTGTAGATGGATCGCTAGAGTTTTTTTTAAAGATTTTTTTAGATTACAAACTTTATTTACCATAGATAATAAGATATTATAAGGATGCGGGATAGTAGACATTTGAATTATGCGAGAGCGTGCACAATATTTTTTTTTACAATTCGTTTTCAAGTCTATTTAAAAAGTATAATCATGAAACTTTGAAATTGATTATAAACTGAATAATTTTTCGATCAATGAAAATTGTAATTAGAAAAAAAATAGAGATATTTAAAATACGAGAGTAATAAAAAAGTTTATATTTTATAATTTGTACGCTCTAAACAGACCAAAGCTGTGAGTTATTGTAAAGATCGTTGAATTAGAAATAAAAATGCTTATGCACACATTGAATCCGCTCTTATGCCTTAGATAATAAAGAGAAAATTTTGTTTTTAATTTACAGTGACGTAAACGGTATTATACTTGTGATCAAATCTCAGTTTGTTTTTACGTAGTGAAGAATCTAGTGCGGTGATATTGACAGACAGTGGCGTAACAATAGGGTCGCAGGACGGGCAAATTGCCAGGGGCCCCCGGCCGGTGAGGGTCCTGGAATGGTTGTTACGTAACTTAGTTATTGAAAATTCCATGGCCTGTAATTTGAACTTATTGTTGTTGTTATCATTTACACCTGCCGATTTTTTTTAAATAATTTAATTTAATATGTCGGCTCGGATGGCGCAGTGGCTAAGCTCTTGGCTTCTGCATCGCGGGTCGCGGGTTCGATTCCCGCACGGTACAAATATTTGTATGGCCTACAGATGGTTGTTCCGGGTCTGGGTGGTTTGTGCATGTGGAATTTATGTCTGTAAAACGTACCCACAGGAGAAATCTTACTGTGGGGCATCGTTTTTTTTTTTTTAAAAAAATATTGTTATTCTAATCCAATAAAAGTAAAGTAAGTAAGTCATTACTGAAAGGGTTTTGGAGCCGGGAAGAGTCCGCCACGCGCAATATGCTCTTTAAATTAGAAGTTACTAGAAAATTTAGAAAAATGCACACAATAATTATAATATCGTTGGTACATACGTACTTTACGAAAATATAAAAAAACTACAACTTGATTGAGCTTCTTTACATCGAGAGAGTGCCTCGTCTGATGAATTTGCCACGTGCCTCAACGGTATAGTTACGCCGCTGTTTGAGTAGACATAATTTTGCTGCTAATATTTGTTGCCGCAATGTCAACCAAGACAAGTTGCAATCTATAGTCGTTGAAGTCACAAAATATGTGCGAATTTACGATCGCTCATATCGGCTAATGCTTTTCTATTGACATAAACGACTGCAGAATGCCAGCTTGCTTAGGCTCCCAGGTTCTTGCTATAAGGTGTTGCTACTGTGTTTATCTCTGAAATACATGTACAATCACATATTTATTATTGTTATTTACAAAATAACTTACCCAGTGCAAGTGTGAGTAAAAACTGATTATCATTATTTTTGAGTAATAAATTTAATGTGAAAATATTAGTAGTTACATTGTGTACTGCATACAGAGATAAATTGAATGTGTGCATTGGAATGCATTACGCGATTTTTATATGAAAATTTTGAACATCATCAGAAAATGTATTTTGTTTATGTTTGTAAGGAAGCGATAAAATATTTTATAAGTTTAATGTTAAAGTAGTAAACTTATTCTTTCAATAATGCTTTATGTGCGTCTATTTTGATTAGACGACAGCAAAAAATGTCATACGATAATGCTTATTTTTTACGTCATTAATACAAAAATCTGTGGATTTTCTCAGTACAGCAAATATTTGAACAACACTAAAAGAGATGACAAACGCAAATAATCGCAGTAAATTAATGGAGCTAGCGCTTCAACATTTTATTTTGAATTATTAACGTTCAGTAATATTTGGCGTTCCATAATCCTTTGCGTAATATAGTAAAAAATGTTATCTTGATCGCATTTAATAATCGGTTTTTTGGAAGTCTAGATTATTAATGACCAGAAACTGGCAAGTCACAAAATAAATTTGCATACAACACAATGCTTTCTACTATTTTTACACTTAAAAACGAAGCAAAATCATATAGAAAACGTTTGGTATTGTGATTGGAAATATTTTATCTATTTCGACCTTTCAATAAATTTTATTGTATGGGGCGAATATTGTTTCCATTTAGTTGTATTCAGGCAGTACAAAATATTTTTATAAAAATGTGTAATAGTTTAAATAAAATATAAAGTACAATTTTTGTATAAACCGTTTGAAAAATATCCTTACATGCAGTTCGTGGGGTGTGGAAGTTGACTTTAACTAAAATGTTTAATAACTTTCATATAAAAGTCGCGTTGTAGTTTATAAGGAGAGTGGAGATGTTAATTGCTAGATACAACATTTTTGTTTATATATTTTTTACAGCTGTGGCCATTTTCAAATAAAAATAAGTGAAAATCGAACGATAGTTTAATTTTTGATTATTAAAAAAATATATATTTAAGATATAAAGAATAAGATAGAAGATAAAGTAGAATAAAAAAGAAAGGACTTCTGTGGTTCGTTTAACAGACATAGATTTCACATGCACATTACAACCAGAACCAGACCCGAAAACAAATAATTTATGTTTTTGCACAAATGTTGGCTCCGGTTGGGATTCAAACCCAGGACCGGCGGTGTGGAAATCAGTGACTCTGGTCATCATCAAAGTGTTTTTGTGGGGGGTGACAAACTAGTAACTATCTACTTGATTGGTAAGTTATTCTTCTTCAACAGACTAAAAGATCCAGCTAGAGAAAGGCCGCACCGAATCCTCTCAGGATTTGACATAATTGCCACACATGGCAGGCAGATTTAACGTTACCTAACCTCTTCGTACCTCAAACGTTGAAAGTGTAGGTGTTGCTTTGCCTCTCCATGTCCCCCGGGGCCGCACAGTAGATGCGGCGGTGGAGGGGCCGCGGGAGAGAGCAGTGTTGGTGTCGTTGCCTCTCTCCCTATCCTCCGTGGCCGTAATGCGGTTGGTGGCGGAGCCACAGACCATATCCGCCGCCAGAACCGGGAAGACTTTCGTCTTCGAAGTCGTTTCGTGTGTAAGTTTCCTGGTCCCTGGCCTCCGTGTGGCAGACTCGGGGCCGTTGCGCACACCAAAGGGAAGAAGGGGGTTTTGGAAGGGGCGGTTTCCGGCGCGCTTTACTAGGAATGAGAGAGGAGAGGAGCTGTCCTCTCCCGAGGAGGGGCCGCCGGTTATAGGCGGCCGGCGCCGGCGGGGTCGCGGATTTGTGCGCAAGCGTTCCCGTGGCCCTGCCAAGATGCGGCGAAGGCTATGGTAAGCAGTGGACTAGTGATAGGCTGAAATGATGATGATGAAGAGTTGAATTAGAAATTGACCACGAAGAACCTCTTTCCTCATACAGATGAAAGCACAACATACAATTGCTACTCCTAATCATACGGAAACAGGTTCGGTGAAACATGTTGCTGATGTTAGTTATGGTATTCCTTCTAATATTGCCCAAATCGGAGAACCCATAAATCAAGTGATTTTTTTAAATTTTTTTTTACATATATCCATAAGAACGAGGCCAATATAAATAAAAAAAAGAAGGCAATGTAAATGGTTGCAGTGTTCTGTTGAGAAAGATTTCACATTTTGCTATCCTTGCCACCACTTGCCTTTTCATTTCATGGAAGCAAACAGTCACAAGTCAAATATGACGAAAATCGATTGACTACACCAGATCAAATAAAATTTTACTTCCGCCCTACCTGTAACCACCACTGCTCTACCTTAAATTCAACTCTAGTTACAACCCGGTTAGGCAGGCCGTCAAGCACCGGTTTGCAAGCACCACGGTTTTTTGGATTGAAGGCCACTGAAGCTTGTCTAATAAAATGGTATACTAAGAGACTTAACAAGCGATGTTTATCTAATATTGCCGAGCGCAGTGCAGTCCTACACAGAATTTTCCTGTGGCAAATAGTTGACACCGCACTGAACGACTTACTGGTCTTATACCTAACTTCGATAAAAAATAGTTATTACTAAGGCCCATACACCCCAACATCCATTCTCGATGAAGAATTCAAATGCTGTCCTGTGTCACTAGGGATGCAAACAATACATCGATGTTTGCTAAACATCGATGTTTCGAAGTACGATACATCGGCAAAAGTGTCAAACATCGACATCGTTCATTTATTCCGATCGTGCTCTGCTCTATGATTATAGTTATTTAACACACTTGTTTTCAAATAAGTGAAATGAAATGAAATAAAAATACTTAGTTACGTTAGGACGTAAGAAATATAAATGTCAAACGTCATTTCTTTACAATCTACCACCGTTTCGTAATGAGGTTCCTCTGACGGAGAAGAAACAGGCGAAAGAAACTCCGCAGTTATCCTCTTTTTTGTAAATCCTTTTTTATCTCGGTCAAAAATACATTATAATTAAATTTATAACGAATAGGAGACTATTCGTTATAAAGTGTGAATTGAGCGTGAGTAGCGTGAGTGATGGATGAGAAAATTAAAACATCGATGTATCGTTTTAATTTACGATGTTTTTTAAAATCGATGTTTGTCGTGGGAACTTGCTTGTTTTCGGTGAAGTAATCGCTGTTAGCCTTTTGGCTTTTACAGCTTCATCGGATGCTGAGCTCGCGGGCCCGGGGCCCGCGTGCCAGGTTTGGTTTGACCCAAACATAAATACATAAATATAAACTCCTACTAAACATCTAAATTCGGACCGTTGCGTTCGCTGCGTGCTTGCGCTACTGTGAATATCTCCATAACATTATAATTTTAAGTCATCTACTGACCGTCCGAGGAAGGCTGCGGGCCTCCGTTCGGACTGTCGACTTGTGTGTTGGTAACTCTGGGCGGTGAGAACCGCCCTGGAACACGGGTGTATCTGGTGTACGCGGTGGTTGTCGTGGGAACATCGATGTTTCCTAACATCATGTTTTTAAGAGCGACGTTGCATCCCTGTGTCACTCTTTAAGAAATTCGATTATTGAATACCCTTATTTAATATGCTATAATATCTGGCATGCAATTGTTTGCTTCCGGCATTCGGAATTTGTTGTCGAGCTCAAAAATCGGCCAGAAGCTAGGAGAACATCAGCGCAATAAGTTCTAAAGCAAATATACCGTCAATATTGTGATCTATAAGTAGTGGTATACTGAGAAGCCAGCTCTTTTTATCTGTTTACCCTGCATACTTAGAAGTAACGACCGATTTCACCGTTCGCTAAGGAAACTAAGTTTAATATAATACCACTATATACTAAGTTCAATATAATACGAGTAATATAATTTGCTCCAATACAACTCCATTTCACCGCGTTTACGAAAACTAAGTATACATGAAATGTCGTCACAATCATAAAATATACAAAAACTCGGAGCATTTCGTCTCGGCGACATCAAACAGCCTTTTTTATACATAGTTCACATATACGAAATTAAAGAGTAGAGTTAAACGTCGAAAATTGGACGTTTAGAATTTGAAAAAGAAAAAGATTAGCTCGCTTAGCCACTATATACGGACTATTTTAAACTTTGACATGATTTAAAAAAAAATATTTCGTTTACATAGTCATTAAGCATTTGAATTTGAGTATTTTGATCAGGACAGGAACATATTTAATTAATTGTTAGCATATTTTAAACTAATAAGTTATTCATTTGTTAACTTGCACAAAGCCACAGAGGTCAGGAAAGCGAGGTAACAATGGCAGCCGTTATACGAATAGTTATAGTAATAAGTATGTGGCTTCACAGATCGATACAGTATTCTTTATCGTTACACACCTAAAATAATGTAAAACTTTATACAAAATACATTCATAAAAGCGCCAACGTCTTAACCAAATTTAAGAACGACTTTAAAATGCACGCTTGAAAGTATCATGTATTGCTTACAGAGATCGATCAGAAAACTTGACAACTTTTTCTTTGAAAAATTGTACAATATAGGTGTACAATTGACGCTAAATGTATTGACGTGAAAATATATTTAGTAGTCATAAGTGCTTGAAATACCAATTACAAATTATATTTTTAGGAAGTAAACGTCTAATCGATCGGAAGTGCAGTTGCTATTTTTGCAACGTAATACTACCAATTGCAAGCAAAAGATTTAATACAAGTTTCAAAACTCACTTGAATAAGTGTATAACGTATCATAAGTAAAATGAAAAAACATCATTTATAAATGGGTATTTTCAGATGAAAACTCATTTTATAGACAATTCATTCAACTAAATAATTATAATAAGGATGATGATATAATATTATTCAACTAATATAAAAGAATGTTAGATAGATGGTAATTTTATTTAATAGAATGTTATTGGATACAATTTGAAAAAAGTCAATTTATTTCTTTTATATGCACATTATTTGTGTGGCCTGTACAAATATGAGTATTCATTTTAAAATTCTTAAAAAATCTTTTAAATGGATTTTGTAAAAACGTTATTTCAAGACGCTATAAAAAATTAAAAATAATATTCTGCCAATGTCCTTTGTTTAACGACCAAATATCCATGTATAAAGATTGTTGTTTACTTTTTATTTGTTTATATATAAATATCATATACAGAATAAAATGTCTAAAACACTTAAATTATGTGCTCCAAAAGACCACTTCCGCCTTGTAAGCACGCTGTATTTCTTATTGCTACTTGCCGGGACGATCGTCATATTCAGATCTAACCTTATTTAATCTGCAACAGACATTATTCTCTGCAATAACTCTTCTCTAGTATTTGGTACTGTAAAATGAAAACAGCCGTATCTTTGATGCCATATTGTTGCTTATCTCAAAATCTGTCGATTTAATACTAAACATTATGGTCTTTTTAATGGAAGAGGGGGCAAACGAGCAAGCGGCTCACCTGATGGTAAGTGATCACCACTGCCCATGAATATCTACAAGACTGAGGCACTTTTCTTGAAGAACCCTATGTCGGTCCGGAAAAACCGCTGGCGGCAGCAGATTTCATAAAGTTCTTGTGCGTGGCAGAAAATTCCGCGAAAAACATACTGTGCTGGAATGCCAACATTCACAGTGGTGACGATGGCATTTCGCGCTGTGCCGCAATGTGCGATGGTGAAAATAGCGCTTAGAATTAATCCGAACAATTCCTCGGCACACTCCCCATGGTAGATCCTATAAAAAATCAGTGGATCAAGCCGATCACATAGGACATGGTCGTCGACGATTCAATCCGCTCTTCGTTGAATGATGTCAAATGGAAGTAGCTAACACTGGGGCGCCTACGCCCAGAGATGAGAACAGTACTCCATCTCGGTTGCAAGCGTTGGGCCGGCATTAAGTACTCTCGCGCTCTACTGAGTACGCCAAGCTTTTTGGAAGCCAATTTGGCCTTCCCTTCCAGGTGACCGCGAAACTGAACGTCACTCGATAAGTCGACACCAAGAATACCGATACTGGCTGAGGCAACGAGGGGAGTGCTCTCAAAATGAGGTGATATGAACAACGGTTTTTTTTAGCGGTAAACGCGCAAACCTGTGTCTTCTTAGGGTTGAACTGGACTAAATTTAGTCGGCCCCAATGCGAGATTTATGGCCTTAACTTGGCTTTGGGCTTGATTTTGCAATATGTAACATTTAAATAATAACGTTTAAATTTTTTGATTTCGAAGTAGTTTTAACCTAATTCTTTTAAAGTTTTACATTATTTTTAGATGCTGAATGATGAAGAATATTATATCAAATCGAATAAGATCATTTGCGGATCTGTGAAGCCACATACTTTTAATTATTGCTATTTTTTGAGGACACAATACACATAGGATACACAACAAAACGCAGAAAACGTTGAAATGGCCATGGTTGGAAGGGGAAAGGGGGATAGGACACATTAGTGGGTCGTTTTAGAGTGGGGATGAGATGTAGAATTAGTGACTAAATTATCGCTAATACGATTTGTATAATGTTCCTCTACCTTTACCGAATTTTATGTTAGTAAACTATTTATTTTTATATAAACTATTCCAGATAAAGAAATAATACTAATTAATATATAAGTTTTTTTAAAAATATCCCGTCAAAGTACTACTAAAAAGTTAAAAAAAAAAATTTCGCAAATTCATACTGAACAACTTTACGCTTCTTAAAAGTGGTAGTCTGTAAGCGTATTACCACGATGCATCTTTATTTCATTTACGGCCCTCACCTTGCTCTAGTGTAATATAAAAAATATAATACGAAGACTCATGAACTCCACTAACCCGAGTTCATGTGTGTTGTTGTAAGTAAGTAAAACCCACATCACTGTACTGTACGATACCTGTATAAAGGATGTGTCTGTTCTCTTAATAATAAATGATATGTGTGTCACAAGCCGACAGGAAATATATCATTTCGTATATAGGCCTGGAAAGATTAAAAGCTTTAATTAAAATAAAAATTACAAAATACTTTTTCTCATGTATTTAAAATACGAAATTAATGAAATGAATTAATGAAATGATTTAATGAAGGAACAAAAGAAGGCGCTTCCAATGGCGACTATTATTCCTAAGACTATGTCAATGTCAAATACTCGCATTTGCATTGGTTAAAAATGTACATTCGTTACATCACTAATAGACATAAAATTGTAGATTATAGAGATATTGTAGGGATAGGTGGTAGATTCCCACTACACGGCACACCACACACGGATACTATCGAATAACAGAATTATTTCTACACAGAAAGAAATACAAGTAGTCTATTCATAAAATAAATCTTGATATTGTTTTATAATACATTTAAATGGTTATTGATAATAAATTTATCGACACGGACAATGTATATTGACACATTGTCCGTGCAATTTTGTAGTTTTACTGCAAGTCAAGTTCTCTTAGAAATCATTTACCTATGAATACTAATAACTTGTTATAAGGAAATAAATTTTCCTCAGACTAAAATTAACAATCAAAACATTTTAGTGCCATCTAAATCTATTTTTGCTTGTGTGTTCAGGTTCTGCGACCAATGACATTCACCGGTGGTAGGCTTCCTATCCGCCTAGGTAGATACCACTGCAGTGCCAGTTATTCCGCCGTGAAGCAGAAGTGTGCAAACATTACTGTGTTACGGTTTGAAGGGCACTAATACCTAGTTTTATTACTCGGCATAAGACACTTCAGAACTGATATCTCAGGGCGACGTGCGCAGTGTAGTACCACACAAAAATGTTCTAGGGTGACACATCATTAGTTATGGTCAGATTTAACATCCGGTGAACGATTTGCTCGTCTTGTCCATATAAAAATATCTTCTTCTTCTTCTTCTTTTCAGCCTATCACTAGTCCACTGCTGAACATAGGCCTCCCCCATAGATTGCCACAAAAGTTTGTAGCTCTCATTTTGGGGGGGATTTGCCATAGTTGCCACGCTTGGCAGGCGGGTTGGCAACCGCAGTTTATTTTTTTCAGATGTTCCAGAATGATGCTGCTGCCCATCTTTTGGTTTTCATTTTCCCTCTGTCGACTTTTACGACACCCACGGGATGAGATGGGGTGGTAGATAGTATAAAAATATAGCAACTTTTAACTAAGTTCTGTATTTTAGCATGCTTAGAAACAGCTGCTTTAGCTGAAATCAAGGTCTGGACATAGCACATAACTATAGGCTGATTTTGACCACAGAGGTATAATGCAAAAGTTGTCATCGGCGAAAGATGTGCCTAATTACTATCGACGATGATAGTGCCTAATTACTATCGACCAAATAACAAATAAAAGAATTTGTATTAATAATAATAATTTATTTATTTGTTGGTACACAAAATTTCACAATAACAATTCTTAATTAATAAGAAGTCAGCTTTTATAACAGGATTTTTTTTCCTGTGATAAAGAAATAAATAAATTTCAAATTTAAAAATGATGTACCAGCAACCAAAATATCGACAACAATATACGTTTAGTTTTATACAGTACGGCAAAAGATATAGATATAAAAAATAGGAATAATATAACAGGTAAATTTAAATTACATGCTTTTATATAAATTCAACAATGGTCTCATATATAGTGTAAATGTGCATGTTGGTGTATTTTGTGTGTTATTAATATCTGCATACATTTCAGGATGAATTAAGTTTTAAGTTCAGTCAGTTTAATTGTTGGAGCCAGTGTACCAAAAATTGTTTGCATTTATTTATCTTTTGAAGAAGTGTCTATTAAAATGGTTGTACGAAAAACATCCCAGAAAAAAGTAAAATTTGCGAGCAAATGCATATGATATTTGTAATTATTTGATTACTTCTTTTCGGACTTTTCAGAGACTAAAATCCAGAATGATATTTTAAAATAGTCTGCACAATAAATAGATGTTGCGAACCGTGAGGAGTTGAATTACACAAATATAGGTTTCCGTAGGAAGTAGAAAACACGACCCATAATTTCGTGGGTAGTTGCGGTAATCGCAGAGACGCGTGGTACTTTTTATAAGACAATGTGGTTATAATAACCAATCCGCCTGCTCAGCTTCGTGAGTTTGGGCAAATGTCGAAAAGGAAGGAAAGGTTGAAAACGTTTAGCTAGGACTCCCGAAAGGTTGGTGAAGAAAAATAATTAAACTTATTTTTTTAGGTAAAAGTAGTAATTATATTTTTTGTTACGTTTAGGCTACATAGTATAATGAAGGAAAAATGCACTGCTGCTGGTATGTTTTTACGGCGTAGATAATGTTTTTTAATTCGTGTTCAGAATTACCAATAGCATTTTCATACAGATTTTTTATAAGTAAGCATTTGCTATAGTTAATATTTACTAAATGTTAACAAATCACTTACAGAAATATTTTTAAGTTAGTGTCAATAGTCATAATTGACGCATAAAACTATAACTGCATGCAAATTACACCATACGCCGCTTGCCGGCGGTAGAGAATTAACTTTCCATATATTAAAAAGGCCAAAGCGTTAAGAATTATAGCCGGCCGTATGGTAACGGTTAAGAGAATCTACCACCCCATCTCATCCAGTGGGTGTCGTAAAAGTCGACAGAGGGAAAATTAAAACCAGAAGATGGGCAGCAACATCTTCCTGAAACCTCAGAATTAATAAGCTGCGGTTGCCAACCCGCCTGCCTAGCGTGGCAGCTATGGCAAAATCTCCCCAAAATGAGAACTGCAAACTTTTCAAGCAATCTTTGGGGCAGGCCTATGTTCAGCAGTGGACTAGTGACTGGACTGAAATGATATTAAAAAGTACTCTGTGGAATTAACCTTTTCCATCCCGTTGATATCGTCACAATGAGAGTAATGGTGCCGTGTGGTAGCGGCCTAAATCTACCACCCTATCCCATCCCGTGGGTGTCGTAAAAGTCGACAGAGGGAAATAAAAACCAGGGGATGGGCAGCAGCATCTTCCTGGAATATCTGAATAAATAAACTGCGGTTGCAAACCCGCCTGCCAAGCGTGGCAACTATGGCAAAATCCCTCCAATATGAGAGCTACAAACTTTTGTGGCTATCTATAGGGGAGGCCTATGTTCAGCAGTGGACTTGTCATTTGGCTGAAACGACGACGAGACAGAGAGAACGACCGAAAAGGTCACCTCTATTTGATGTCGGTATTCCGACGCAATAGGCGTCTAAGTCAGGAAAGGAATATGTCTGCCAAATTTCAAATCAATTGGTTTTGTAGTTTAGGAGATATTGTGATATAGTTTAAGCGGCAATAGCCTAATGGTTTAGGGTACAGACTGCGAAACATGATGTCGCAGGATCGAGCCCGCCTTTCGACTATTGTCGTGAACCATCTCCTAGCACAAGCTTTTACGCTTAGTTGGAGTGGTTAGCAGGAATATTAGTAATGTTAATATAGCATTGCTAGTATTCTATTACAAAAAATAAAAAAATTAGATTTATTCGAATTTAATTAAATTGCTACGCCACTTGGTTAACTCGTTTTTAATGTCAATTATCGACAATTAAATGACTTTCCAAAACTTATTTTGCGTTTTACTGAATTAATTACGGTCTTTTAAAAAAAAATGTTTGCGCCGTAACACCGGAAAAACCAACTGTGTTTTTGTACAATCGCACTAAAGGACACTGCCTTCGGAACTTTAGGTCCGTACGTACAAAATCCCGTCAAACCATAGCAGCCAGCGAAGTGAAATACCTCTGAAGAATGTTTTTTCTATTTCAATTTTATATTCTTCGTATTGAAATCATTTAAATTTCTGCTAAATGCTTGCATTAGACGAAATGTATTTCTGAAATTTAGATACGTCGATGATATACAGATAATATGAAAATGTATACTTACACACAAACACACACATACACACACACATGAATATTTAGACATAGATATATATTTCAAACGCAACCATTTCTATCAGAAATAAAATCGCAAAGGTGAAAAACACTTTTTTTTTCTTTTTCATGAATTTTGAAATTGTTTAAAACCAATATTCCCAACTTCACTCAGGCTTATATTTAAATGATGTGATAAAGTAACATAAAAATACAAACATTTTCCTTATTGTGCACATTGAAGACTCAGTTGTTAGAGCATATTCTACAATCTGTGCGCTTGGAGCCTCGCTGGCAGTTCTGTCAATTGGTGGATAATTACCCGAAAAGCGGGTATTTTGACAATTAATCGATAGTGCGGGTATTTATTGTCTTGCGGGTAAAACCGGATATTTTGTTGAAGAATAAGTACATTTAAAGAAAAATTTAGCTTTTGTCAATGCCTGCATTGCTAAACTATAAAAAAAAATATTGTCGTTGAATTCAACCTATTGCTGATTCGTTAAAAACGAAACGTTAAAAAAAGTAAGCTGCTAAGTTACTTTTATTAAAACGAATTAATTTTCATTTGTTACAACAAATTGGTTTTATTTAAGGGCCCTAAAAAACCTCCCACTTCGGGTAATTTGTGTTTGAAGGAGGGTAAAAACGGGTATTCTTGCGCTGCGCGAACCGATTTTTAGCGAATATCATTAATTTTCATTTCATTATTTTTACGATTCGCCATGACGTATCTTTTCGACAAAAAAGTAATACATCCATAAACTACCGTAGTCCGCAAGCGACTGAGGGGAAACGCAAGACAGAGCGCGAGTACAATTCATTTTGTATTGGTTAAAACGAGATAGAAGATTATCTTGGCGCTTACGGAAAAACAAGAAAGTCGTAAATTTTGCGCTAAAAGTATTTATTTTGTTTTATATCAAAATTTTTAAGATTCATTTATTGTGTCTTAAAGATCCGTAAACATTTCAAAATTGCATTTGGGGAATAAAATGTAAAATAATTCAATAACTTGTTTCCAATATACGGAATTGCCAAAAAAATTGAAGTACTCTTCTATTTTTTTCTATTCAACGAATTAAAAGAGAATGTGTTTTTATTTTTACAGAACCCCGCGAATAATTCTGTAGATGTAAAGACTAAAACACTGTAAAATTTGACGTCATTGAATCACTTTTACTATTGGCTGTTTTGATGATTACTGACTCTTAACATTTATCGATTCATTATTAATACACCGAGGTGGTGGCTCGCTCTGCATCTTTCCTGGTTTGAGTAGCCATCCAATACGGCAATGATGTTTGATAGGCACATTTGAACCTAGTTAGACCCAGGTCGAATGAATCTAGTTTTAATTTATTGATTTGATATAGTGTTAGAAAAAATGTATTACTTAAGTTATTTGTAGACGTACGGATATATGTTTAGAGACATTTTTTTAAACATCAGTTTTGTTCTAAGTACGCGAATACGCTAACGTAAAATATGTATAGTCTACAAATTAGGAAATTCAGACTGATATTTAAATAAAACTATTTTTTACGGATTGTATCCCGTTTAATTTTGAACTATTTGTAACCCGACGTTTCGAGTGCTTTACAGCACCCGGATTTTTGGTTTAGCAAATCTGATGTAATGGTTGGGATGATCCAGAACATGGTTACAGAGTTCCTGAACGACGATGCTTACATCAGCGTAAAAGAACACATAGCTGATGTGAAGCATCGTCGTAAATCAAAAACCAAGTATAGTACTGCAAGACTTCAAGAAACAGTTAGCTCTTTTTTCCTTTCCTTTTAGAAAAAACGATGCCCCATAGTAGGATTTCTCCTGCGTCGTTTTACAGACATAAATTCCACATGCACAAACCACCCAAATCCGGAACAATTATCTGTAGACCATGCAAGGAAGCGGCGCAGAAGCCAAGGGCCTCTGCGGAGATCGGACCAAAAATAATAATTAAAAGCTGAAGGTACCCCGGGTTAACTATGACATCAGGACATCCGTCACCTCAGTCCTCCCGTGACCATGGGTGCTGTAAAGCACTTGAAACTTCAGGTTAGAAATAGTTCAAAATTAAACCCGATAAAATCCGAAAAAACTAGTTTTATTTAAATGTGTAGTATTCGCGTAATTATAAGAAATCATTATATAGAGGGATATTTCCATTTTGTTTATATCAATGCATTGTCATTTTATTTAGTCAAAAGTTGTTTATCATTGGTATCATTAAATTTATTCAGTAATTCATTCATTGTCTTGAATTGAGGTAGAGGGCAAGTGATTTGCATTTCAAATAGGCGACATTTTTAACAAAGTTTTTAAGGAATGGTTCAATATTCTAAGAATAACTAGTAAATGCTTTAGCAAAATGATTTAATACTTCAATTTTTTTTTTAATTTTGTGTTGATGTGCCTATCAAAGTAATTTTTAACTCTGAAAGAATCAAAAAGAAATGCTTAAACGGTAAGTTCCATGAGCAGTTGACACATTACCGATTTAAGGGCGGAGGTATCCTTTTGTATACCAAAAAAAAAATGTAGTAAATGTAGTTTCTGCGTGAGACTGCCACTGCAAAAGTCAGGCTACGAAAGAATCTGTCTATCCGTCAACTTGCATAAGACCCGTAATGGCCTATGCTTGCGTCGCTTTCGCTCACGCGACGGGCAATCAATTAAAGAAGTTACAGAGCGTTCAAAATCGATTCTTGCGAACTGCCACCGGAGCCGGTTGGTACCAACGCAACGTAGATCTTCACAGCGATTGTGAAATGCCCTTAATCTCTGAACACTTCAGAGCATTATCACGGCGGTTTTTCGAAAAAGCCGCGGTTCATCCAAACCCAGTGGTGGTGGTTATAGCAGCAAATTACCGACCAGATAGAAACGCGACCCAACGCAAACGTCGCCCGCGAAACGTGCTAGACGACACGGATGTCTCAGCACTCCCTGACCACGATACGGTCAGTCACGATCCAGGCTACACTGTACACACAGTTAATAGCTTTAATATAACACGCACCACGACGCGCGACCGCCGTAGAGAGCGGCGCGCAGCAGTCGACAATCACACCGCGTACACACGATACACCCGTGTTCCAGGGCGGTTCTCACCGCCTAGAGTTACCGACACACAAGTCGACCCCCCGTTTTAATTCCTAAAATGTTCATTGAAATCTGTTTTTTTTTTCGGTGATGTAATTGCTGTTAGCCTTCTCGGCTTTTACAGCTTCATCGGATACTGTGCCCGCGGGCCAGGTTTGGTTTGACTCAAACATAAATAAATAAATAAAAACTCCTACAAAAACCTCGATTGAAATCTGTGGGGCCGTTTCGGAGCCTATTCGAGGCAAAATTTCAGACAGACAGGCAGACCAAAATCCTTAAAGCGTAAAATAGTAGTTATCACTTCAATTTTCACATTTATTTTTAAATCACAGACAGAAACTTAAATTTTATTATTGGTAAATAATATTGATGGGGATTTATGCGGCTAGGTGATTTAACGGTTTGAAGAGTTTTCGAACGGCTGTTACTCGATTCAATAACAATTCTATAACATTTAATCTTTATAAATAATTTACGACCGCGTGGCTTAGTCGGCAGAATACCGGACTTCCACGACCGACAGTATTCGGAAGTGGTCACCGTTGTCGAAAATCGGCTAAGAGTACATCATTTATCTACTTCGTTGTCGTAACTCTGCTATCTAATCGGGGTACATCATATCTACTTAAATGTCGGTTCTATTACAGAACTGTTTACATATATGCCGTGTGGTAGTGGCTTAAGAGAATCTACCACCCCATCTCATCCCGTGGGTGTCGTAAAAGTCGACAGAGGGAAAATTAAAACCAGAAGATGGGCAGCAGCCAACCATGGGTGGCAAATATGGCAAAGTTCCCCCCCTCCCCCAAAATGAGAGCTACAAACTTTTGTAGTAATCTATGGGGGAGGCCAATGTTCAGCAGTGGACTAGTGATGGGCTGAAATGATATGATGATGATGATGATACAGTAGCTGACCTGTCCCGGCTTTGCTTTGCTGTCAAAGTCTGTATAGAGAAAAGCACCAGACCGCTTACTTTTTTAAGAGTAAATTACCGTAAGGGTAGTTCTTAGTGTGTGTCTATGTCGGGAAAGGAATATGTATGCCAAATTTCAAGTTTTGTAGTTTCGGAGATCTCGTGACCAATTGGTGGTTAATCGCTTATGTATTGGGTTTGCTATATAAAATATTATGTTTAATATGTCAAGCTGTGTCAATTGATAAAGCATAATTAATTTGAAGATTATAAAAAAATACTTTTAAAATTATTCGATTTTACTCTACAGGTCGAGGTTCGATGCCTACCCGGAACAAATGTTTGTATGACCTGCAGATATTTTCCGGTCCGGGTTCCGGGTTTAGGTGTTTGAGTATGTACATTATGTCTGTAAACGCACCAAAAATACAGGAGAAATCCTAGTATGGAGAAAAGTTGTTTAAAGAAATTTGTTACCTTAGCGTCAATAAAACTTAGTTTATTATAAAAGACATGTGTATTCCATGCCATCTTAAAACGTTGAATCCAATATTTTATTAAGTGACTTGTAAGGGTTGAGGTCAGACAATATAACATTGAGTTATTATGTACTACGTACTAGAGGAGACACCTCATTCATTTGTACAGTCACTCACTAATTTGTTAATCAAGTTGGAGTGCATGCATGCATGCGCTCAATAAACAGTTTTTTTTTGGATAAAGTGACGAAACGAGCAAAATGTTCACGCGATGGTAAGTGCAACGTCTACCCATGACAATTGCTGTGTCATCCAAAATATTTCTGTCTGGCACCACACTGCGCCCGTCACCTTGAGACATCAGTCCTTAAGTCTCATACGCCCAATGATTACACTAGTTCTCAGTGCCCTCCAGACCGAAACAAATGTTGTTTGCACACTACTGCCGTACTTAGACGGATTCCTGTATAGAAATCCTACCACCAGGCATTTGCTTGCACTGATTCTTATCTATGAGAACACAAACGTTCGCCTCGCGCATGCGCCGCGTGTCATCAAGTTGAACGACATATTCTGTTGGAAATAACTTCTCTAGTACGTAGTACACTATAACTCATACATTTTATAACATCATACAATTTCATTTTCAAGTTATACTTTCTAAACAGAAAGATTTAATGTGCTTTACGATTTGTTCACACTTTTTCAGATAATGTACGCCCACCTACGGGATGGGATGGGTGGTAAATTCTCGTGCCACCATACGGTGTCAACGATTAGACCACCGCAACGCGATATTAATATCATAGTAAAATAAGTCACTTCCGTTTAATTAAAAATAACCATACCCATTTGGTTAATAATTTTGACATTTATTAAAATTAAATTACCCGGGTACACCCAGCGACCTTAACTAGCACCTTTTTTCTTTGACCTGTATTCTGTATTACAAAAAAGGCTAAATTAAAAAAAAAATAAGTACGTAGTCGATTATACGTTGATTGTCAGTTGATTTTCTGGTTTTAGTTCCCTGTAATAATGGACAAACATCACATTTCGTGCGTATGACGCAGAAGGTCGCCATAGAATGCTGACTAATGAACTCCGTTCTCGAAGCACTTGTTTTGAAATGTTAACATTTTTTTAGTTCCACTTATTAATACGCAGCTGACTTTAAATGTATTTTACTTTGTTATCTGTCCTAATAATATAATTCTAATAGATAATACATTGTATCATTTTTAGGACAAATATGTACATGGTCTACAAATTGTTTCTGTTGCCCACGTTATGGGAGAAATCTTTGTGTTCACATCTTTCCCGTTGGTTTAGGCAGAGATCACAGCCGTAGCTCACTTTTCGCCGGCTCGGGACACGGGACGCCATTCTGGTACGAGTTAAAACTCTTGCTCCCCATTGCGTTCCCACAAAAAGGGAAGATGTTGTCCAACCAAACAGAGCCCCGTATGCTTGGGTTTGGCTAGCCTTAAGCTGGGGTCGCCCGGTTCCAGAGCAGATCGGTACGCTAACGACCGGGCTCGCCTCTAGCCACCCAGCCATCGGCACGGCAACCACTGGTTTGGTGGAGTGGAAGGGAAAATGATTAGGTAGGCAATGGAAAAAAAGAAAATTAATATATTAAATGCGGTGTCCTCTTAGTTGTTTGGTATTTTAAAGTTGTTACTTTATAAAAAAATAATAAATGTTATTAGTTATTCTAAGTTCAAAGGTTTGTCAGACTTTAATGTATAAAAATGCAGTGTGGTGGCGGCTCGTTAAAAGAATACTACCACTCCATCTCATCCAATGGATCTCGTAAAAGGCGAGTAAGGAATTAAACTGCACTGTGCACCCAACAGCGCATGGTGGCGATGGGCTCACCACCTATCACACCAAGTGCATTATATTGTTTTGGTGAAACGTGGATTGTCGCAGTCATCTGTTTTTGCAGTGAGTGCCCAGTCTCTGACTACCCCTTATGGGATACAGTCGTGATTGAAATTTTGAACTTTTTTTAAATAATGAAAGAAGTTGGTCGCCGATTCTATAATCTACGTTAATTTTATGCCATGTATTTTTTTAGTTATATCTGTTTCGATAAACTGTCAGAGAGATAAGCCACATATATTTTGTTAATCTTAATACGAGCTATTCTTGTTTGACCCTTATATGTATATGAGAAATTGGTTTCGGCTTTAATGATTTGGATGAAATTTTGCATATTATGTATCTAAATATCTAATAAAAATATCTATTATTGGAAACTAATATAAGCAACTTTTCATCTAAATCTTCATACGACAGTGTCGCGTTGGCGTTGCAACTGATATGACTGCGTGTCTTAGTGAGAAGTATACCTGCCTAATAGGTAGTAGATCCAATGATAAAATCCCGGCGGAAGCCAATATTAATAAAATACAAATGATTGGTTTTCGGATAGAAGGATGTATTTTCATTGTTCCGTGTCTATGACATTATGATGTACTATAAAAGTAACAGTATAACGTGGTGGAATAAGTGAGATGCTTATACTTCCGAGTTAAGTACATAACATCAAAAAACCCGCGTAGTTCTGCACTATCGCCGTGCCGGCGTTGGGTCGGACAATGGAAAATCGCCCATTTCGCCTCATAAATCCAATAATTTCACTAGCTACAGTAAGTAACCCTTGAAACCGGAATATAGTGATGCCTACGCCCTCCCGCCCTTGGATTCAGAATAACTGAGTTTCTTCCATAAAAAGTTCTTCCATTTCTTAAAGCATTTTTCATCCGTTTACCATAAAAATAACCTAGCTTCTAACCTTCATATTTCATCTGTGCCGTGTAAAAGTAGTAACGTGATAACTAAAATTATGAAGTGTATTTCCTAAAGTATTTGAGCAGCTGTTGTGTCGTTTTGTTAAAAGACTCATTAAAAGTCTTATAAATAATAAACAACAAGGCTTCATGAAGGGCATCTTCTATAATATATGTATAGTAAGTAAAAAATAAACGTATGTAAAGTACGATGATACGATTTACACTAATTTCAGCGCGGCTTTCGACAAAATAAACCAGTCGGTACTTATCGTAAAGTTATGTGTTTTGGTTTTATGGCAAGGTGCTGAATTGTCTAAGGTGTTATCTAACTAACCTCGCTCAAGAAGTGGTGGTTGGTGGATACACATCGCATCCTTTTCATCCAACATCCAGGGTTCCGCAGGGGTCTCATCTGGAATCTATAATGTTTATTATTTTTATAAACAACATCACTTTCAACATTGTCTATTGCGCCTATGAACTATGTGCAGATGGTCTTAAAATGTAAAGTTCTAAACAGCGAAACAGATATGGAATTACTCCAAGAGGATCAAACTCTGTTGCTCAGTGATGCCAAAATAATTTTCTGGAAATCAACAATAAAAATGGGGACGTGTAAAGTTTTGTAGAAAACGTTACAAATTTTCTAGTACTTCTCACATAGATCTCTTGCTCGAGCATGTAATTTTAGACCTCTTCACGTAAAAACTAGAAAAACTGTTTTTGATTCCAATGCCCCGCTTCATTAATATGTAAATAATATAAGAAATTCATGAAAGAACATTGCGATTTGGATATACATCACAATACTGTTTATATTAAAAGTAATATGTAAAAAGGAATATTTATAAGATAAATTTTAAATTTTTCCATCTTTCTTCTTCGTTGCTAGTTATGGGAACTCTTAATGTTGTGTCCGTTTTAATTAGGAATACATTTTACTATGCACTTGAATAACGTCATTAACTTAGGTTACATTGTATCTCCTGTTGATGGTTAATAAATAAAAAAAAACTCGTTATCAACATAAGCCTATGTAAATACATACGCGTTTTTAAAAATGACTTTAGTTTCAGATAAATTGTTCACCAAACTAATTGACTCCGAAATATAGTTAACTGACCTCGAAATATTTGCCGGAGATTACGACTTCATCGGATTTTGATTTGAATAATTATATAATTATCCGATGAAGTCGAAAAATACTTTAATTAGGTATTTTTCGCAGCCTATCGGCAAGCGTTCCTGACTTTAAAAACAGAATATGTGATAGCCGTGAATGCATTCCTTCAGTTTTTGAAAAAAATCGAGGGCACAACTTGAATCTACATTTATTATTACTAATGATAAAATTTAAGTGCCCGTCTGTGATTTCAAGTGAAAACTGCTATTTATACGATGCCTAATCATAGATTACTATTTTTGAAATTATTGTCTGTCTGTCTAAATGTTTGTCTTGAATTGGCTCCGAAACGGTTCAACGGATTTCAATGAAAAAACACTAACTAAACACTGGAATTTAATTCAAAAGTTACGTTCATGTCCATTTCGATATCTTGCAGGGTTCCGGAGATATGAAATATAAATATTTGTAATATATTCACGTCTTCGGCTTATTTTACGCGGGCGAAATCGGGGGGCGGAGCTAGTAATAGCAGAGAATAAGTTTTCTCTCATTATAAAAGATATTAGACTTAATAATATATTAGGAGGCCTGAATCATCGCACCGCATCAACCGATAGGCACTCACACATCGCAAATTATAAAATATATTAATTCATAGTTAAAAATATATTGAATATTATGTGTTACTATTTTACTTATATAATACAACTGAAAATAGCGTTTTTTTTAATTTTTCTATTGGTATTAATTCTTCTAACTTATTCTTGTAACGTTACGGAATAATTATAGGTTCTAGAACACTCAAAGTAATTATAAATTGAAAATAAAAACCCTCCTGCGAACACCTTTGACTTGTATTGTTCCTATCGTTCTTCACCTTGCTTTGATTCTTACTCTTAGGGCAGTTAACGTCTACCTGTGTGTAGAATCGGACGTGATATAAATGGTCACATTTTGTTCCTGTATCATATATTTTTTTTAAGTTTCTTGAAACAGTGACAAGTGCTTATAAATTTTATGGTAAGTTAGCACTTTAATTAAAACTTAATTTAATTATCTTTGAAATCTAAAAGTTGTTATAAATAATTGACCACGTTAAATTGTTTTTTGCAAAAAATATAAAAAAATTACATTATTTATTTTTTCATTATTTTTGTTTTTAATATATGTGTTATACTGGTATACTTGCCTAAACCGGTAAAAGAACATTGTTTTTTATCGCTGTAGTAAATCTGTTACGCAATTAGCGTAATAATTATTACATATATGTTTAACAATGTTTCGATCAACGATAAATGCATAAATATTGATTCGATTTTTTAAAATTTTTAAAATGATTTCTTATAGTTACGCGAATATTACAGATTCAATAAAACGAATTTTACTGAATTTATCGCGTTTAATTTTAAACTATTTATAACTCGACGTTTCGAGTGCTTTACAGCATCCATAGTCACGGGAGGACTGATGTGACAGATGTCCTGATGTCATAGTTAATCTGGAGTACATTTAGCTTTTAATTATTTTTTTTGGTCCGATCTTCGCAGAAAGAGCTAACTGTGTCTTGTAGTCTCGCAGTGGTATGCTTTGTTTTTGATTTACTTTATTAATTATAATATCCCAAGTCGGAGGTATACTCAACCATTTCCTCTATTTAAACTAGGATGTTTTTTAATTTTAATGGCCTCGCGAATCATCCTTGGTAGGAATCAGTGTTCTTTTGTAAGGATTTATGGTTTGTCAAATCTTATGTAATGGTTTTAATGATCCAGAACATGGTCACACTGCAAGACTTCCTGAAGCGACGATGCTTCAAATCATTAAATAATTAGTTATATTATTTATTTTTGATTAGTTATTGTTTAATGGTTAGAATATAAAAAAAATATATTCTACATTTGCTGTTGCAGCTTTAAAAGTTTTCCTAATAAGTAAAGGTTAAAGGCTATTTATACCGGAAAAATAAAAAAACTAAACCTTCCTATAGAATAGTCCTCGACTTTACGATACAACAATAATTTATGTTTGACTATAATTGCAGCTTGTAAAATTTTATTGTGATTAGCGAATTTTTTTATAGGTGTAATATTGCAAGTAGGTATGAAGGTACTAGATGAATGTCAATGCACATACATATTTAAAAATGGAATATCTTTGATTGTCTGATTATCTATGCCAAATTTATCTATAAAAAAAACCCGACCTTCTTACAAGTCAGAATGGTCTTCGGCTTTACGATAAAACAACAGTTTATTTATGCATGGCTATTAATGCCGTCGTAAAATTTTATTGTAATTAGTGAATTTTCTTATAGATGTTATATTGCAATTAGGTATGTAGGAATTAGATGGATGTCAATGTACATACATAAGTAAAAAAGGAATATCTATGATTTTTGGATAATAACATTTAAAATACCTTTTCCGTTAGATTCATGAAAGTAACTCTCTCTGTCCCTCTGTCTGTTTATCGATCTGTCTGTGAAGCAATACACAGAGATAGCTTGCAAAGACATAAGATACTTTTTATCGCGGAAAATTAAATAATTCCCACGGAATATCTGAAAAACCTATATCCTCGGGAACGAAGGCGCGGGCATCAGCTAGTATGGTATAAAATTATTTTGTATATCTATGTCTTCCTGTCTGTCTCTAACACAAAAAAAAACTGAAGCTATTGACATATAGTAGTGGGACTAACCTTGTTTCGTCGTAGTATTTTTAAAACCTTTGATTAATAAATAAGCAAAGCTTGTTATTCAGCATTTCGATAGCTTCTTCTGCTAGCCTTGTACTTGCGCTATTAATTCGCCGTGTTAACGTAATAACGCCGATTTGAACTTGGGACCTGGGACAGGAATTTGCGATATTATTTCTTATTGTCCGTTTTGTAAAGTGATCGAGGGATAATCAATATATTCTGACTGCTAAGTTTCATTACTAAAACGAACCGACAAAATATTTCACATTAATTTTTTTTTAAACTTGAATGGTTGATTCGTTTTTTAACTTTTCGTTAGCTCAGTGCAGTTCAATTATCTAGCTCGAAACTGGATTCCTTTTGAACACCTATGTTCATTCCGTCCGTCCTATTTTTTTTTTTTTTTTTTATAGAATAGGAGGCAAACGAGCAGGTGGCTCACGTGATGGTAAGTGATCACCGCCGCCCATGAACACCTACAATACCAGAGGAATTTTAAATTTTATTCCGATCCATATTATAAAATGTCAATACAGATAAACGTCATTTTATTTAATAAATATGCAACACACTCTACTATACTTGTTTTTGGAGCCTTCAGTACTGAGAACAGAATGGCATAAAAATTTGAAAAATGGTCTCGAATCCTCCTTGAAAACCGTTATTGGGTCGGGAAATATTGGACGTAGCGATTCAGTTCTTCCGTGATGACGGCATCAAGTAGTCGCCATTGTCACATACATATGTATGATGTCGAACTTATAAAGACAATTTATGTTAATCGGGATTGTATTGATGGGTTTTTACGCATTTCCATTACTTAGGGGTGATTTCCGGGAATATGGAATGTATATTTTTAATATTTCTAACATATTTTTCTACCGCCGTGGTAGCTCAGGGGCCTTGTGCTCGCCTTTATTTTCTGGGTTCGATCCCTGGTGCCAGCACCTCTAAATTTGTTCTACAATTTTAAGTGCTGATTTACCACGTGCTTAGCGGTGAAGGAAAACATCGAAACCTGCATCTCCGAGGAATATAAATATTTCGAGGATATGTGAAGTCCGCCAACCCGCATTGGAGCAGCGTGGCGGACTATTCCCAGCTCCAAAACCCTCTCAGAAATGAGAGGAGGCCTGTGCTCAGCAGTGGGACATTTATAGGCTGTTACTTTACTTTTACTTTACTTTCTATCGTATGCCGTTGGTAAAATTTGGCGACAGGGATCAAAATAGGGTATAAAATAGACTAGTCTATTTTATACTATTTCGGTGTGAAGCTAAACGCGCACTTATTAATAGCATCAACCTAATGGTAGATGGTAATAGAGTATGAATAACAATTTCGATGAAGAATCTTTTTTTTTTCATAGAAAGTATATAAAGATTCATGTTCACCTGATGGTAAGTGACACGACTGCCCATAACAGTTGCGGTGTCAGAACACTTCTTTGTAGTTTCTCATTGCGCTCGTCACCGCGAGAAATCGATTCTTAAGATTCATAAGCCCTGTTATTACACTCGTTCCCTATATTTTAATTTGAAGTGAACCTTCGTAACGCGCGTTTGGGATGGGGACCTCGTTCAGAGAAAGCAAAACTTCACAAATGAAAGGGCTTGTGTGTGTGTACACCACATTGCTCCCGTCACCTCGAGATATCAGTTCTTAAATCTCGTATGCCCATTGATTACACTAGCTCTCAGTGTCCTTTAGACCGAAACACAATAATGTTTGGACACTACAGATTCACGGCCGAATAACTATGCCTGGGGTGGTACCTACCTAGACGGATTCCTGCATAGAAATCCTACCAGAACCTTCTACTTCCGAAACTACTACATCTAAAATTTAGAAAAAAATCCATAAAATAGATTACAGGAAAACCTATAAATAGTATATGGTTTTGAAAATAACATAACAAATTTCTCAATTTTTGTGCGTCCAAATTCACATTTTTAGTAATGTACAGAATCCTCTTCACGCGAGTCACTCGCACTTGTCCATTTTTTTTTAATTATTTGAATTTTATAATATAAATAATGTAACGTTTATGCTCTGGTCTATTTCCGCTCACAGCCACGTAATTTTGTTGCTCCCGATTATTTTTTGGGAATAAATAGCGTTAGAAGCTTCGCTTATGTCTGGTGTTGAATTAAAAGCATGTGAGGTGTCTTTATTCACCTTTCAAACACAGTAAAACACTGTTGTGTGTAAAAAGTGGTAGTAATATGATGATGCTCGGCGGTGAAGGAAAACATCGTGAGAAAACCTACATATCTGAGAAACAAAAAATATTTCGAAGAGGATGTGAAGTCCGCCAACCTGCATTGGAGCAGCGTGGCGGATTCTAACCAGCTCCAAAACCCTCTCGAAAATGAGAGGAGACGTGTGCTCAGCAGTGGGACATTTATAGGCTGTTACTTTACTTTTTTTTAGTTTAATTTACAGTAAGATATGGTTGGTTTTTTTTTATAGAAAGTGACAACCGATCTTAACAAAATTTGGCACAGAGATAGCTTGCATCCTGAAGACGGAGATAGGATACTTTTTATCCCGAAAAATTAAATAAGTAGTTACGACGGGTTATTTAAAACATCAATATCTTCATCGCAGTCGTGGGCATAGCTGATGTATCATAGTACATATATCATAGGTTTGGTGTTACCTATGTGTAGTATAATGGTATGCAAGTAACTGAGGATTCGGTTCTCGTCACTCACAACGTGCTCCATTGACTTAATACTTAAAGCATCGCTCTTCAATTATTTATACGGACATCTTTGCCACCACGGGGCAAGATGGGGCAATACATTATTAAGTATATACCAATACTTAGCGAATATTTGCTATTTAGAAATTAAGTAGCAGTTGCCCGCCAGGTTCGCTTCGCGTAAATAAAAAATTTGATAAGATCCATTTCTTATGATAAAAATAATATCATAAAAAGTATCCTTTAACATTTTATATGACAAAATATGCCGAATTTCATAAAAATCCATTTAGCCGTTTGTGCGTGAATTAATGTCAAACAAACAAACATACAAACTCACATTTATAATATTTTATATAATATCAGGATTATTAGTTTCTAGAGTTTATTGCCAGCAGTGTCTTCGATTATCGTAGAGTTTTTCGTTAACAAAGACTAATTTAGTTTTACAATTAAAATATTTTCGGACAGATGTTAAAAAATGTTTCATCATAATGTTTGGTTAAGTAAGTAAAATAGTTTTTATTGCAATGTTTACGGAAGTAAAGTATCAAAGCAGAAATCAATATATATTTTTTATTTTTTGTTAATATATTTAGTTGGAATGACGTGTGGCAGTGGCGTAAGAGAATCTAAATCACAATAAAATCCCGTGGGCGTCGTAAAGGCCAGTTAAGAGAAATATAAAAAATAATGTCATGGCCTCCGACAGATAGCGAAATTTCCATCTCAAATATGTCCGTGGGGAAATGGTTAACGCATGCCTCACGGTGGCAAGGACTGGTAATTTCGGAACCCTCCGAGTAGCCCATAGTGAGGTCACGGAATTCAGGATAAACAGCACTCAAAATACTGCATTTCCGCCACCAAACACAGTTCGGCCATATTATACCGCCACTCTTCTCCCTCTGCGGCCTCACCACTGCTGGATCAACGGTGTGGCCCTGCCAGAATTGCGGAGGATAGAAAGAGTCGCGAATTGCAATACCTAAACTCGTTTCCTTCCGCGATTTCACTTCGGTAGTGAAAGGCAGGTTGTGCTGCGCTTACACTCCGCCATTCCTTCCCTCAGCAGCCCTCGAGCCTAATTCGAGAGTATGCTTGGCGAACGACCACCCCAAACCAGCCGACCAAAACCACGGTTACTGAGCCCCTCGCCACGTTAAGGCCAGAACCGATTTTCTCTCTCACTTATGCCACACCCAAAACTATCCAGATCGATGACAGACCGCAGCGACTAAAGGGTGAGGTGTCAGGCAGAGGCTGACCGTGATGATAAATGAAAAAAATATTCGGGGCATAAGTCTAAAAAAGTATGATCTCCATTGGAGAACACAAAAGGGTTATAATTTTACACTAAAATATACCCAACATCAAATAATAGACTACGTACGTTATATTAGTTTTTATTTCACGTAAATAAATGCTATCGAAGTTATTACTGCGAGAAGCTTAGACCACTTTTTCAATTTCCGAGATTACGCGCGCTACCTGCGTGAAATCACGGGTCCCGTGGAATCGACCCCGCGTCGCCTGCCATAGTGAAACTCATACAAATAAAATTACTCGCGCGCGTTTCGTTTTTGTTCAGTTGCCGAAATAGTACGCGTTTCTTGGTTTGTACGTGTAAGTAGTACATCATGAAAAATGGATTTCAGGAAGGCCTGTCGGACAATCTGCCTAGAGTGGATAGCTTGATGGTGGCTCAATATTTTTGTAATGAAGCCGAAATATGTACGTAGAATAAAAATGAAAAGGTATATCTTATTTATTATGCATAATTTGTTATAAACCATAGGTCAGGTACTTATAAATAACTACATGATACCTATTTCTCTCTGCTGTAATAAAAAAATGCTTCAATAATAAAATAACTTCTGGTTTTGTTGTAATTTATGATTTTATAACGTTTTAATACCCATTACGAATACCCATTTTCCAAGTAGTACCTACTACTGTTTCAATATCTAGGTACCTTAAATATTAAACAAGAATCTCCAGATCCAGATCCAGATCTCTTCATTCAAAAATAAATATTCACGTTGTTCATTTTCAGTAAAATAATATACCTACAAATTAAATAAAATTTTTCAATTTTTCATTTTCGTCCTATTGAATCAACTCTTCATATAGCTGTCATCCACTTCTTTCTGGAATTTAGATCCGTCGGCACACTAAAAAACTGCTTTTCCGATGTTTTTACATATCCCGCGTCGTCATCCCGCGATCGAGTGCCGCCCGCGTTTTTAAATATTTTTAACGAAATTAATCTTAATTTTTCAGCCATTTTTAAACAAAGAAAAAAAGGTTTTTTTTTCTGTTTAAAATTTATTAGCTTTATTACGTAAAAAAAAACGTTTGTCATCTCCATTACGAGTATGACTGTTAGAGGCTACGTGGTCGGCTTGTAAATAGTTGACGGCACGTTACATATTGCACGGGTTTTATCATTTAAATTAATCACCTGAGATCAAAGTTGTCTTATGCGAAGTAACTTAACGAGAAAACATTTTTTAACCAGCTTCAAAAATAGAGGAGGTTCTCAATACGTCAGAATTTTTAAGTATGTTCAGCGTATAATTTTTTACCAAGTGGACCGATTTCGATGATTTTTTTCATGATTATTTCGAAATCGGCTTTGCAGTGGTTACATATAAACTTGGTCAAGTTCTGATAATGGAATCCATATACCACTTATCAACCTCTTCAATTCGCATAAGCAGGTATGTAATTTGTAGTCGTTTTGTTTTCATAAAAAAAAATTGATAAGTAACTATACTGTAGCTCAACACCTTTCTGATTTATGTCATACAAATAAATAAAACAGCTATGTCTCTCTATGCTTTTGAGTTTCAATAACTTTTTCCAATTAGGTATATATTTTAATTAATTATAACTTTTCCAATTAATTATACAAAATTTGATTGTATGTCTGTTCGAAAAACACTAGACCACGCGGTTTAAATTTAGTGTTGTAAAATAAAGGATCAATAACCGGTAGTAACGTTTAACTCGCGGTAATATGTAGTGAAGAAAATATAATATTAGGGTTTTATTTATTGAATAGTTGACAATGATTGCTTTTTGTTATATTGTTTGTATATATTGTCGGCCATATCTAGACTGGGAGATCAATTATGGGCGTGTATTGCCTCTATAAAACAATTATATTTTGTAAAATATCTGTAAAATTGTAGCTATTTCGTTAAAGTATATACATAGGCTATAAGTTTTCCAGTTTTAAAATAAAATATAATAAAAAGTATTATTAAAAGTAAAAATAATAATATGATAAAAATATTTTAATAAAATACCAAATTAACGTCAGTTTACAAAGTATGTTAAGGAAAATTATAAAAAGCGTACTAAAAAATGGAATAATATATTGAGGATAATAACGCGCGGAAATTATTTTTGCTCTGCAATTGTCCGTGTCCTGGCCACAGTAAAAGTTATATGACATTGTATTATGACATTATAATTTTAGACTATATGTATACCCTCGCGGTTCTTTGAACGACCTCATCCGGATGGCTCTTGTCTCTATAAATGTTACCTCGATTATGGAGCATTACAATGTATTCGTATGACTGTGATGTTTCTTAGGAGGCCAAAGCCCTTGTCTTATGATGATACATCCGTAAAAAACACATACTAGTAATCTTTTCAGGTCATTAGTCATTTCAGTTGTACTTCTGTCGTAGCCGTTGTGGCATCGAAGGCAACTGAATTAGGTAATAGGCATTTGCTGTAAAAAGGACCCTACGAACAGATCGTTTCTGCAGTAGATACGATCTGTTCGCAGTTCGTTGACGGTACGTTTTTAAAGCTAGTCTATTCGAATCCGATCTGTCCCACTGGTGACAATGGGATAGTTTTGTTCTCACAGAAAGGTTAAGTGGTAGGTAGGTAGGTAAATGGTTTTCCATTCAGCTTGTAGGTAAAGCCAGAGCTTGTGGTACTATGGCGCGAGGAGTGGAACTGTCTGATAATTTTTGTTATTATATTTTGAGACTCAGATCGAGAGACCAGTATAATTAATAATACCAGCATACAATATAATGGTTATTTTATGTCAATAAAATTTTGCAATAAGATACCGGGTCATATATATACAATACAAAAGAAGAATGTTTTCATGACATAAAAGAATTTATAAGTTAAGATATTACTTAAATTTGACATTTTATTTGTTTCTGACTTGTGGCCTCTAATTTCTTCTAACATATTGTAATCATATGGACATAAATAAAAGTTTATAATGATGTTCATATTAGGACTTTAACAATAATTTACAAAGGAGTAACATTGTAAAATGTTGTTCTCATCGCTTAATGTTCTATATTTCATGAGAATGCAAAAAAAAAGTAAAAAGGTATTGTAAATATTTAATGGTTGTTTCTAACTATCCACCGCAACCTAGTTATTGAAGAACACTGGAACCGAAACAGTTACTAAATGTCATCACTAAAACACTACCACTGGGCAATACATACCACGTCATAAAGAGACATTATCAAGTGGTATTGACTCTACTAGACCGGGTGGCTGTTCCCCTTGACGGTATTAATTAGCTTGAGCATGTTGTTATTCGGCGTTACTGTTTTAAAAACTACATAATATACACCATTTCAAATTTTTCATGCCGATCTTGACACTTAACTTTATTTCCATTATTAATAATGAATTATTTAAAATTATTTAAATTACTTAAAAATTGTACATTAGTAGCAAATTCACTAACGTTTTTATGTCCATACTATAATTATCTACTATAATAAAGTTGGAGAGTTTGAATGTTTCAACGCGCTAATCTCAAGAAGTCATCATCATCATTTCAGCCTATCACTAGTCCACTGCTGAACATAGGCAACCCCCCCCCCCCCCCACAGATTGCCACAAAAATATGTAGCTCTCTTTTGGGGCTTTCCTACAGTTGCGACGCTTGGCAGGCGGGTTGGCAACCCCTTTTTATTTCTTTAGACGTTCCAGGAATATGCTGCTGCCCAGCTCGTGGTTTTCATTTTCCCTCTGTCGACTTTTACGACACCCACGGGATGAGATGGGGTGGAAGATTCTCTTAAGCCGCCGCGACACGGCAATACGGTAATAGTCAAAAATGCCGATGTAGTTTTGAAATTGAATTGGTATTTCTTGAATAAGAAATACTAATTCAAAATGATACTAATTGAAAATTATATCAAAAAGATTATTGAATGAAATAGCCCGTTTACTGAGGAAAGTTCTAAACTATAAAACTTTATGCTACGGCTTTAAAAAGTCGCACTCTGAGAACCAAACATCACCGAGAAGGGCCGAACTGTGAATTCCCACGTCAGCGAGGTACCATGCCGTACGGCGCAATCATGTGTTTGGCTTATTTTTCGCGGTTGCAACCTCGGGGCACCGCAAGTTGGTAAATATTCGGTTTATTGATTTTGGAAATGCTTAAAGATTAATAGCAACAAGATAAAAGACAATACCTCGATGAATCTCTTGACTTGACTTTTTGACTTGGGTGGCGAAATAAAATAAAATAATAAATCCAACTTGGATTCCTATGCTGGAATCCGACTTGTTCAAACTTTATAATTTCGGTAGTTACCACCGCAGGGCCAGTTATTCTGGCGTGAAATAGTAGTGTGTTAACATTACTGTGTTTCGGTCTATAGCGCTAGTGCAATTACTAGGCATATAAGACTTAAGAACTGATATCTCTAGGCGACAGGCGCCGTGTGGTTGGCACCAGAAGTGTTCTGGGTGATAAAGCATTTGTTATGGGCAGACGTTGCACTTATTATCAGGTGAATGTTTTTCACGTTTCGTCACTTTATCCCAAAAAAAACATCGTTTGTTATGGGCAGACATTGCACTTAACTTTAGGTAAACTATTTGCTCATTCAGTCGAATACTTGAAAAAACAACTTTATTCCTCATTCTTTAAGCAAACAGAAAAGTTTAAAATAGTTTGTTTTTTATTTTAATTGAAATAATAAATTGCGTAAAGATTATAAATATAATTGCGCGTCCAGTGCACCCAAGCAGCGAATTGCGTAACGATACAAATTCTTGAAGTAGTGTTTCGAGAGAACTATGGAAATTAAAGTAAAATGAATTATAAATATTGAATGTAATATATATATAATAATAGCAGTCGTTGACCTGCAAAACTTCATTATTAATAAACCTAAATCTATTTATACACATATAAATAAAGTACTTGTGTTTTCTCTGTCCGTTTATACAAACTTTATAATTTCAATAAACACTGCTACTAATATAATTTAACGCTTAATAGTTGTTAGCATAAAATGTGTACAGATACTCGTGTATTTAGTTGTGGTAGGTATCCTATGAAGGAATACGGCTAGGCATATACATCTGCAGTGCCAGTGATCCTGCCGTCAAGCAGTGATGTGCAAACATTACTGTGTTTCCGTTTGAACGGCACTGAAGCTAGTGTAATAATGTATATGTTTTTTTTTATTGGAGAAAGGACGAGGCGAGTAAATTGAGTGCAGTGCTTCCCTACACTGAATTTTCCAGTGGCAGTGAGTGACACCGCGACGTCAGCGACGCTCACTTTTATAAAAAAACATTTTTTAATCTTGTTTTATCGCAACATTTGAAAAGGACTAGAGTTTATATACAGTTATATACGAGTATATATATTGACGACCGCGTGGCCAGAGTACCTGACTTCTAAGCCGCGGGTCCTGGGTTCGAATCCCAGCCGAAGCCAACATTTGTGCTAAAACATAAATTGTTGGTTTTCGGGTCTGGTTATGTTGTGATTGTCCCCGTGTTTCTGACACTGCATTCTAGCCTACCTCCGATCTTATCGCATCAGCGTTAAATCGGGCGCGGGTAGGTTGGGACGAGTGAGTGCCTCTGTGTTTACGCGTACACTTGTGGCGCTATAATATCTCCTGCGCAGTTGATGGCTCTCGACAGTAGTCGGCAGTTGTCGCCGTGGTCGAAATCGGCTAGGAGAACATCATCATCAGAGTTTATATGAATTAGAAAGGCGACGGCAACAAAGTCGTATATTAATATTCGATTATTAGAAGTATTTACCTATTCGTTTGTTCACGTTATTATTACATTTATTTGACAAATACGTTTCCGGGTCTTTAATTTATCACATTTTTTTTGTATGTATATCGTATATCGTAACCTTGTAAATATGTTACATATTTACAAGGTTACGACTAAGTTAAAATAAAACTGTGACAGTGTTTCATGGGAATAGGTATCGGTGATGCTATTGCATAGACATTAGGGCTGAGTAAACTTTAGGATAAAACGAGGTAACGTTATACTGCATTGATTATATCCCGATGGGCTATTTCAAAACCACCAGATGTCATTTATGTAGAATGTATTGTGGCGCAGAAAGTATGACAGTAAAGGGAGGAATAGCCATCTCTAAAAACGTCTCTACTAAAGTACCAATTGTAAATTACAACATCGTATGTCTTATTATACATAAATATGATAATTATAGTACGCGAAAATACCACGGTAGCCAAAGGCCGGTCGCTCGCCTCGGTTCCGTTCGATCATCGATGCCGACACTACTAACAATCTTAGGGCGGATTTCACCGTTGAAACTAAACGCGATCAGTTCAAGCTCACCGAAGTTTAAGCGTTTAACTGAGTTCAATGCTACTGTTTGCATTTCACCAACATCAACTGAACGCGATTAAAGCTAAACGCGGTTCAAATTCTGAACGCCCAATTTTCGACGTTCAGCTCTTTAAACGCGTTTATAGAGCTGTCATTGTCATTTGCACAACTATGTAAACACAATAAATATAAATGGAGCCGGTGAAATCGGTTAGACGAAAACCGAGTTCAAATCATACATTTGAACTAAGTTCAGTAAAACGTGGTTTTATTAAACATGATTTCCAAAGCGATCGGTGAAATCGGGTCTTAATCGCTACTTTAAACAGAGTTAATCCCAAATAATAGCGAAGTGTAATCAAAGAAATTTACATCATCGCAAATATCGACAAATAATTTGTGAAAACGCGCGAGGTTATCTACTTATGGGAAGCAAACAGAATAAATAACCATAAGCGTTTATGTATACCAATGTTAAGGCAAACACATCATGTGTCTACAACACGACAATAAGTAAATACGCAGTAATAACAAGACTCGGGATAGCTCAGGGTCAGGGCGTCCTAAAATAATTATTTTTAATTTTAAATTCTGATTTCAATGTGCAGTCGTACTGACGTAGCAAGATACACCCGGTTAACTATTAATGAAAGAGAAAAGATGTAAGTGAAAAGAGGCCTGTGAAAGCTGAAAGTGATTTGTTACTACGTTTGTTGTTGTTTCGTCTAAAATCAGGATTGGGAAAGTGCTGTTATGTCTGCGCGGTATTTCAAGCAAATATTTCGTATAATACGAGCAAGCGAAGTAGAGTAGAGATTGATCTTCCATCAAGCATAGTTCAAAGCGATTGTATCTATTTCGGCCTAACTAGAATAGAATAGAATTATTTTTATTCCATATCGATTATTTACTGAACGTAATTTTTAAAAAACGTGGTTCTTAAAAAATGCCTCTATCCTAAGAAGAATCAGCAAGAAACAATAGGCATTTTTTCTTTTTAGATATTTTAACTATAATATACAATAACATAGTAGTATCATAAACATGAAGAAATAACTTGGCAGCGATCACCTCCTCGGGTTTATCATCATCCATGTATTCTTTAATGTTGTAATAACTCTTTTTGAAAAGTCTTTGTTTAATAAAAAATTGTACTTGTCCAATCAAGAACTTTATGCAATTTTTGGGATTTTGTGTACGTATACATTGCCCCATAAAAGAGTTACTTACTCTGTGAAGTCGAGTAACTGGCATTATTAGTTTGCGTTGGTTCTCGGTATCTACATTAAACTACTTTTCTGGTGTACATACAAAACGTTTTCATACACATATTAAGAAGCTAATGTTAAGGATTTAATTGCTTTAAATTTATCTTAAGAGACACTTTAGAGCCAAGATTATAAATAGCATTTACGGCCCTCTTTTGAAAAACAAAAAAATACTTTTACGTCAGTCGCATTTCCCCATAGCAAAATACCATAAGACATTATGCTACGGAAATAACAAAAAAATCCAATGTAGCAGTTTCAACATTAGTCTAGTTTCTATTTTTTTTACAGCTTAAGCTGCAGAGCCAAGTTCACTTGTTAGTTTAGATATATGGCGGCCCCAATGAAGTTTCGCGTCAAGAGTTATTCCAAGAAAAACAGTCGTATCCAAAAGGCTCAATACTTCCCCATTTCCCATTAGGTGATGTGAATTTAATGCATTTTGTTTTATGGCCGCTTAAAATCAAATTTATGTTAACATTGGTAAATGTTAAATTTACCAATGTCAACATAAAGCAACACTAAACTAATGTACTACGTTTGATAGCGTTATCACCTCGTCATATAATTAAATTTAACGTTTTATTTTTAGAATAAAAGATTGAAAACAGCTGATGGTACAGCAAATAATACTATAGCATGATTATCTCCTACTAGATAAGGTCAGTCATTAATATAAATAATGAATAGACATGGGCCGAGAATCCAACCCTGCGGGACACACATAGAAGCTACTGATCCGGACGAACTCTTGTTTTTCTGATCAAATATGAAGATAGAAGTTTAAGTGCAGAATTTCTTATACCGTAATGATATAGTTTCCTGATAAGTGTTTTATTGTGAACGCAATCAGTATTACATCTTAGAAGCAAGTAAGCATCATTAGATGCAAATTAAAAAAAAAAAGATACTAATTGCAGATTTCTTAAACATTAATCTATGTGCAAAAAAAATTGCTGTTAAATATATCTGCTTGTTTTTCCTTAACCGTAGTAGCTAATGCGCGAAAACTTCTAGAAGATGTTCCGTACCTCAAAAGGAAATACGAACCCTCGTAGAATCACTTCGTTGTCCGTCTGTCTGTCTAGACCCTTTTTTTCAGGAGCACTAGTCCGGTATTCTTATCCTAAAATAGGATTTTTCCATTAAAGTCCGCAATCGTGATATATACTAAACCAGTATTCTTTTTAAATGTTACTTACATTTTTAAATGAAAGTCTCATATTGCGTATTAAGTTATTTCCGTATTTTGGTACTTACATAAATATTTTAATTATTACAAAATTATGCAGTTAACTTTTAAGTAACACCTTATTATAATAAGATTAAAAAGTAAAAGTCAATAAATATTCCACTGCTTAACTGCAAAAGCACTTCACTTAATTGTGAGTTTTGTAGCGTGAAAATCTTCGCTACGCTGCTCCAGTGAAGGTTGGTGACCTTCACACAGTCGAAATGTAAGAAAGTGACGAGAGGACCAAATTGTTCATTAATAGATATATACAATCATGCCTTTTCCCCATATAAGTTAGAGAACTCATACGTAGCCCACTTATAACCCCCGCAGGAAACGAGACGTGACGGGTGGCGACTACTGGCTTGGCCGAGAAAAAGGATTAGGTAGCAAATAGACTTGGGGTAGGGAATGGGAAGTTGGGAAAAGATCTATAAGGTATAGGACTACTATTTCGGAAGGAGGAGGCGGAGACAGCAGTAGCTCGGGCGGCCGAGGTTGAGGAGCTCGATGCTCTACCATAATTGCCGGACAATGCCACTAGGTCAAGTATGCCTGGCCGAGCAATTGGCATAGCAAATTGTTCACCTGATAGTAAGTGCAATCTGCCTATGACACATGTTGTGTCATCGAGAACACTTTTTTGCACCACACTGCGCTTGTCACCTGAGACATCAAATCTTAATGTCTCATGTGCCCAGTAATTACACTCTCAGTGACCTTCAAACCGTAACACATTAATTAATTTATTAATTTATTAAAGTGCACTTACAACATACATATTTAACATTTACAAAAAGAACATGCATTCAAAACAACATTCACACTTTATTATTTGCATCCTACTACTTCCCGGCTGAATAACTAGTACTGCATTGGTACCTACCTACATTCGGTTTCCTACATAGGTGGTTGGAACCACCAGTACATTTTTGATATTTCTCCGACATGTCGGTTCCTAAATTATTCACTGTTTTAGTGGTGTACTGCATAAAAAAAGTATTAGTTGACGACAGTCAGGCTTTGATTTCTACGCCGCGGGTCCTGGGTTCGAATCCCAAACATTTGTCCAAAAACACAAATTGTTGGTGTTTGGGTCTGGTTGTGTTGTGCATATGAAATGTATGCCTGAAATACGCACCTAAGATACAAGGGAAATCTTACTGTTAGTTTTAAAAAATATATATTCTTCGATGACTTCTCAACACACGCATTAGGCGCGCCACACACGTTGGCTATCGCGTCGCTTCCTTATTGCATAATTGTTTCTATTTCATTGTGTTTCAGATTTTATTATCTCTGAAAAGCCTTCATTTATATTCGTACATGTTAGCCGCACTGCTCGATAATAATATTTTTGACGATATGTAGGCTTTATCGGATTGGTAATTGCTGCTCCTTGCCGATTCCGATCACGGCACCGTCTGCTAGTTAGTAATGGGATTTGTCTCCTAGTAAAATAACAGTAAAATAATAAGCCATTTAATATCGTTCCGCGGTTGGATGTAAAAGGTCACAGGAAGGTTTCGGATTCAGTTTCAGCGACATGCATTCATGCATAGAGCCACGGCTCTTTTCTATTGCGGTAGTCAAAGATGTGGTCTTTCCACTTGCTACGATCTTTACACACATCTTATCGAGATGGTCGATTGCAGGTACTTTTAATGTGGCCTTTCCTTAAAACGATTACAATCTGATCGTGTTAGTTCGCCTACGTCGACCCTTACCGACTTGCCCATTCACACTCGCCTCATAGATCTGGTTCGCCAATCTTCTTTTATCGTCCTCTCTATGTGCCAAAACCATCTAAGCATAGCTTTCTCTATCTGCGTCACTACATCTTCTACCACACCACAACGTTCCCTTATCACGCTGTTCTTCACTTTGTCCAACAAAGTCACTCCAGCTATACTTCTCAAACTTTTAATTTTCACAGCATTAATCTTACTTTCATGTTTATTCTGCCAGACCCAGCATTCGCTACCATACATAAGTGTGGGAACCAGTACACCTACATGTACAGACAATCAATCAATCAATCAATATACTCTTTATTGTACACCAATACAAAAATAAAGACTAAGTACTATATTTAAGTTAAGGTACAAAAGGCGGTCTTATCACTGAAAGTATATTCTTCGTGATAACCTTAGCGCAGAGAACTTATACAGCAAAATCAGGAAAAAGAGGGTGGTGTACACTAAACCATATAAATTTATAAAAAACAATAGATGGTAGCAGATGATATAAAAAGCGACAGATTAAGGTAAAGGATCAAGAACAAAAGGATAAGTGAAAACGTGGGTTAAATAAATATCTTAGTAATGAGCTCTGAAACCAGGTTTTTCAAGGAAGAAAGGGACTAAGCACGTCTTATTTGTAAAGGTAGGGAGTTACAGAAGCGCACAGCTGTGACAGTAAAGGATTTACTAAAGAAAGAAGTGTAATGCACAGGAGTCCGGAGGGAGAGGTTGACAGAAGAACGAAGATATTTATCATGGCAGAGGGAAATATACTCAAAACAATTTTTAAGTACAGAGGAGTAGATGGGTTGAATGGCACGCAGTACAAAGCAGAAAGTAAATGAGTATTCCTGCGAAGTCGGATGGGAAGCCACATGAGTTGTTTACAAAATTCAGTTAAATGATTATATATATATTTTTGCGAAGCCTAAATACGAATCGTAGACATACATTTTGAAGGCCCTCTTAAAGGTAAGTCTACGTTTAAGATGTGGTGGGCAGTTCAGCGGGGAAGGGAAGCGCGTGTAACTACGCTTCACTAAATGTATAGACGTGTTACCTTGCCTCCCCCAACCCCAACGTCTATCGCCAGCAGGACAGTCGCGCATGAACTTGCCTGACTATAGAGAAGAAATTTTAAAACATGTTCGTTTCTCTCAGCTGGATTCGAACTCAGGACTAACAATAAGGTGTTATTTATAATTACGTCGATTTTATATATTTTTATTGATACTGCAAGAATGCAGCCCGAAGTGTCTCAGTTACCAAAGAGGCATATATTGTTTTGTAATTATAAGATATTAACCTTTACTTTTACAACACCTTAATATTTCCGTGTTTCACGGCACCTTAAATAAATAACGATAACTATTATTTCATGTTCTTGTTTCGATAAATGACGCTCAGTGGACATCGTATTTCCCTAGTCGGTTTCGAATCCCAGCCAAAGCCAACGTTTTTGCAAGCCATAAAAATGATTACCAGATCCAGATCTATTGTCTATCTGACACTGAATTCGAACCATCATTTACTTTTATTACTCAGGCGTCATCGGATACGGAAAGGTGATCATCAGTGAACGTATTTGTGTTTATACTAATACGAGTAGTTACAGTACATTTATTCGGGGCAGGTAAAAAGTTCTAACTACACCAGGAGAATGTCACCATGGGGTAATCCGTTCTGATTACCAATGAAGCTTAATTTTTCCCATACAACCCTTACCAATATTATAAATGCGAAAGTAACTCTTTCTGTCTCTCGTGTCTGTTTGGAACCTTTTCACGGTTCAACTGCTGAACTTGACGAAATTTAGCACAGAGATAACTTGCATCTTGGACATAGAATATTTTTTATCGCGGAAATATGAATGTTTCCCACGGGATAATGATAAAACCTATATCCACGCGGACAAAGTCGCGGGCATCAGCTAGTGACTATTACGGTTGTATCTAAGTATTCGTTGGTAGTAAGTTAGTAAACAAAGCTCTTCAGAAATCTAACGAAACAAACAACTTTTCCGATTGCGACCACAGACGCTGATTATACAGAAAATACATAAAATAGAATCACAAGTAAACGTTAGACGATTACTTTAATTATGGTAGGTAGGTACCACCGCAGTGCCAGTTATTCTGTCGTCAAGCAGTACTTTGCAAACATTATTTTGTTTCGGTTAGAAGGACACTGATAGCTGGTGTAATTACTGGGCATATCAGACTTAAGAAATGATATCTCAGGGTGGCGAGCGCAGTGTGGTGTCCCATTACCTCTAATGGGCAGAAGTTGAACTTACCATCAGGTGAACTGTTTGCTCTTTTTTTTCTACATTCAAAAATATATTAATCGCGAGATAATGAAATATGTTTGACAAAATGTTTAATTATTTAATTATAGACATTTTTAATGTTAATTTACTACCACATTTTTAATAAGTCTGTGCATCTTTTTGTATACTATACTACTCAGTAGACAAATTGCACAGCTGATGTAATAATTAATGTTTCGCAATGCGAAAAACTTAAAATATGAAAAATTTAGTATGAAGGATAACATCGATAAAACGTTCATCGCATGATAATTTTATTCATTAGCAGCCTATTATGCAGCGATTCACTATGGTAGAGTACGGTTAGTATTGTACGCAATATTACTTATACTTAATAGTTAAGTTCATGGAGATCTGAACTCGGCAGTGAAACGTGTAAAAAATTTGTTTGTAATATAAAATACGCGTCAACGTTTTGTCGACCTTTAGTACTAAAGAAAACACAGCATAATATCTTCATTTACGACACTCAGAAACGTGTTATTTTTTTTGTAACCTAATTTAAAAATCTAACAATAAACAAAAAGTCGAAAGTAATCAATGATGAGCTAAATATAATAGTGTTTTGAAAAATGTTATACGAAAATTTATTTGAATGCGTAATGTGATCATATTGTAAATTATCATTCTTATATTTCCCATTTAGGAAAAGAGAAAAATATTTATGTCATATAAATCTATAATGATTTTGCAGCGGGCTAAAACTGATAATTAAAAGCTAAAGGTATCTAGGATTCATCGACGTCCGCGTCATCACGACGTCCTTCACGCAAAATTAAACGTAATAAAATTCGAAAATTAAGTCTTATTCAGTTTCTTTCTATCTAATATAAAAATGCGCATGCACAGAATTATACCCGTCCGATCCCACCGCATACCGGCCTATATGCCTCCTCAAGGTTCTAGGCAAGATATACGAACGCCTACTTCCCGTCCACTTAAGAGACTTCATGCAGTCTCGAGGGGACTCCATATATCCACGAGCAGTTTGGGTTTCGCGCCAAACACTCATGTACCCAGCAGGTGCACCGCATAACGGAGCACATTCAATCCCGCTTTATAGCACTAGGGCCCAAGCGCTCTACTCAGCACGGCACACACACACGCAACATCACCATCATACCGCCTCCGCTGTCGGCGAGGGCGTATGATGGCGCCATGATCAGATAAAGTTATTCGCGATACCGCCGCATCATAGGCCGGTTCTGCCCTAGCAAATTGATAAATAGAAGAGTCGCTGGAGTTTCTTGCGCCATTTCTTCTCCAGCGGAAACGCATTCCGAATTGGTGGTAAATTTATCTAACGATAATCCTGATTTTAGTAATAGTAGTACTAATATTAGGATTAGGATTAAGGATGACGGTCCAAGCCGAGGCCCTTGCACCAGTCATCCATAAATAATGTTATCATATCCATAAATAAATAGAGTATAAATAAAGGTAAAGCACTGAAGGCGCTTATCCGAGCGCCTTCAGTGCTCTGCCATCTTTCAATCCGGCGAAGCTGTGAAAGCCTTCGGGCTAACAGTGACCATCACTCCCAAAAAAAAACTAACACAAAAAACAAAATAATAACAAACGTATCCGATGACATAATAAACCAGTATATGATTAGAAATACTACCTTTTAATGGAATATATAATAGAATTTCACAACCTCATAAATGTCAACGGATTTTCAAGTTAAAACGTTTTGACATTAACAAACATTTATAACCAAGGTCGTTGATCAATAACCATTACAGTTGCGTAGCTACTGCCGTATTAGCAGTATCAAAGATACGGGGCCCCGAGCTTCAAGGGCCCCGATGTATGGAATCACAAATTTGATATCCATAACCTCAAATTGTTTTTGATAAGAAGTCTGTAGTATTTACTGGTGGTAGGATTCCTATGCAGGAATCCATCTAGGTAGATACCACCCCAGAGCCAGTAATTCTGCCGTGAAGCAGTAGTGTGAAAACATTACTGTGTTTCGGTCTGAAGGGCACTGAGAGCTAACGTAATCACTGGGTATATGAGACTTAAGAACTTATGTATCAGGGAGACAGGCGCAGTGTGGTGCTACACAGTAATATTCTGAGTAACACAGCATCTGTTAGACGTTCTGGTAGACGTTGAACTTACCATAAGGTGAACGTTTTGCTCGTCTCTTCACTTTATAAAGAAATAGTTTGTGCAAAATGAAAATATGATTCCTAATTCGCTTCCTATTTTTGTCTCTTCCGGTTACTAATGCATCCAGTTATAACCATAGAATCTGCAAATATTAATTCATGTTCAGCTATGGAATTAAAAAAAAAATAAGATTGCAGAAAAAAGGCTTTACAAGTGTCTGTTTGATTAACTTGGGTCCTAGGATCATTATTTCTTAGTTTGATAATACACACCTACATAGAGTACTTTAAAATATACTTAATTAGTTAATGCGTGTTTTTTTTAATCTGATACAGGGCCCGATTAGGACTAACGTTACTGGGTCAGTAGGTAAACGGTACAGAACTTTTGTAATAAACTATGATGCCCTAGTATAATTATACAATGGCAGAGCAATTTGTCAGTAGCGGTTATTGCAACATCCTCGTTGTTTGTCCGGCGTTTTTATTGATAGGAAACAATAAGACAAAACAAAATAAATTATGTGTAAATATTTTCTATGTAATTATAAAATATGGTAAAGAAATATCATTACCATGCAAATGGTTTTGTCGAAACATTACACAAGCTAAAGTGCCCTGGGAGCCTTTCTTTGTTAGTCATCTTGGCGGGGTAGAAGGTCGAGGTCTTCGGTACCCCTGTTAGAGGGCAGCGAAGCCGCCGGTGACGTCATGTATTTTTATGTTTATAGAGAGAATCATTCTGGTCCTTATTCAATGTCAATAAAAATCCATACTAATATTATAAACGCGAATTTTAACACTCTCTGTCCCTCTGTCTGTTTGTTACCTTTTTACGGTTCAACCTCCGAACCGTTCTTGACGAAATTAGGCACAGTGTTAGCTCGTATCGTGGAGACGGACAAAGGATACTTTTTATTCCGGAAAATCAAATTGCTCCTAAGGGATTTTTAAAAACCTATATCCACGCCGCCGAATTCGCGGGCATCAGCTAGTATACAATAAATTACGGATAAGCATTCATTAAAAATTAACTAAACTACAAAACATTCAACAAAAAGGTAAGAACTTTTCTAAAAGAAAAAGTTATTATAATATTGGATAATATTTTGAAAAATAATATAGGATGAGATGTCTGCCTCTCCCAAACATTCATTGCCATGCCCACAGGTACATGAATTTCATGTGAAGCAATTTGTAATAAATAAGATAGTGCCGCTGGAATCGACTTTGTTTTTTTTTCGTCGGAATATTCTTAATAATCATTCTCTGAATTGACTTGCAATCTAAAGTCCACGACAGAAAAACGCTCGACAAGCGCAAATATTATGAAAAATTCTGAATTTACTTAAAAAATAAGTCCACGTCAAAAAAAACGCGCGAACAGCTCTTTATTAATAAAATTATTGACGTCGTAGTGTAATTTTTTTATTAATAGGGTGCAAAATTGCAATGACGCAAGTAAACAAGTTCTTTATGATGCTGATCTTGTGTCGAGCAACTTGGTTTCGAATTAATTTACAACAAATAAATGGACATGTAAGTAATATCATATTTCGTGGTAAATATGGTTAATGACCAAAAGGTGATCGTCTGATCGTATCGTTTTGCAAGAATTTTAATTAAAATGCAATCCTAATTTGCTAATTTTCATTCAAGCACTTTCATTGTTGGCGTTAAGGTTTGTTATCGAACAATACGTGTTCGCGGATTTATTCGCGTAGAGTTGATAGTTCTGATACCTAAAATACTTTTAAATTGGAGAAACGATGATACAGATAATCCTGGTAACAGCGTACGTTTACTACACTATAAGTGTGATTTTATAGCTAAAACTGACTTTTTATTGATTTCTATTTTATTAACGTATTATATTACATTCTACATACATACATACAGTCACGCCTCTTTCCCATAGGGATAGGCAGAGATCACATCTTTCCACTTGCTACGATCCTGACTCACATCTTGAGCTTCTTCTACTTTCATTAACGTTTTCACACACGCTCGTCGGTTGCTTTTAACGTGACCTTTCCTCAAAAGTTCTTCTGAATCGTATAAGTATCATAATTATATTATTCAATATCATAAACGTAAAGCAAATGATAGTATCTAAAACCTTTTAGTTTTTCTTTGTGTTATCCATGCTATACTAATATTTCAAATTCTGTCCTTCTGATTGTTTGTTACCTTTTCACGGCTAAATCGTAAAACCGACCGTGACGATATCTTGAACAAAGAGTATTTGTTATTCCAGAAAATCTGAAAAAGACTACCCAGAAATTACGCCAATGAAAAATGTTTTAAAAGTGATATCAACGAGGTTATCTTTTATTAAGCGTACAAAAAACAATGAAATACCTTCATGTGACATACGAGTATGTAAGATTAAAAAAAACCATGGATAAACAAAAATATTGAAATAACTGCTCAGTATATACTGTGATATAAGGCAGAATTTAATGATTAGTATACAAACATTAATAGTGATCCTATCGTTTATTTCACGGATACGAGTATATAACTAAAACTACTCTTAACTTATATTATAAAGAGGAAAGATTTGATTTTTTGTATGTTTGGTTGTAAAGAATAAACTTAAAAACTACTGAACCGATTTTAAAAATTCTTTCATCTATATACAACATTATCACCGACTAACATGAGTTGTATTTAATTTAAAAAAAAACCGAGATCCGTACGAAAATGAAACGAAACGCTATGATGTAACTCAAGGTATCAAAAATTTACTAACAAAAGTCATTACTTGGCGTGTGCTGCAAAAACTATTAATGATGTAGAAAATAAATGTATTACATTTTCATAGAACTCATCATTACTCACAAAAAAGTCCGCGAGGCTACATGTCTAACTATTATAGTAAAGTCACAATAACCGCTTTTTGTTCAAATTAGTCAATCAAAACACGGGTAGAATCGAAAGATGATGACCTTCGTATCATGATATAAATCCTTATCCAACAAAATAGTTTCTTAGTCAAGGTTAATTATGTACATGTAAATTCCTTTTCAAATTATTCGAATCGGACCTATCGTTTAGAAGTTACGACAGGTGTAAAAATGCTAACAGTAAGAAAAATGCCGTGGTGTGAGCGAACAGCCCCACGCAGCAGCTGAGAAAAGTCGCTACAAAAAATGTTAGTGAAAAAGGAATTGTGGTTCTATTTCTCCAAATAAAGTACTAATTTATCTTTCGATTATATATATACACCCGTGCGAAGCCGGGCGGATCGCTAGTTCATAATAAACAAGGATATGTTAATTGAAGTTTAATAATTTGCGGCTATTTCGCGACGCGTAAACGTTATCACGACTTTTATGCGATTAACTAACACCAACCTAAAGTTGCGACCAAAACGTTGTCTAGTTAAAATCGAAAATTTATTTTATTAGCATCAGTCTATAGAGACTCATACAGTCAACTGCAGGACGACCTCGAACACGCCTCTCTCGAGATGTGCCGGAAGGATTTGGCCGCAATCGCGTCATTTGGCAGGCAAATTGAAGATGGATGTTCCAGAAGTCTCGCTTCTTAGATGCTGCTGTTCGTCACCGGCCTAGATAATATAGGGATGAGTTGAAACTTGGGGGGATTTTTTTTTATTGGAGAAAGGGACGAGTCGAGCGAAACGTTCACCTGATGTTAAGTGCAACGTCTGCCCATAACAAATGCTGTGTAGTCCAGAATATTTATGTATGGCACCACACTGCGCCCGTCCCTCGAAAGGTCAGTTGACGGATTCCAACACCGCTACAATACGACAATTGCTACATCTTTCGTACTACTATATATAATAAAGGCGGAGAGTTTGTTTGTTTGTACGCGCTAATCTCAGGAAATACTAATTCAATTTAAAAAATGATTTAGCTCGGTAATTGAGGAAAGTTATAGGCTATAAAACTTTATGTTACGGCCTTGAAAAGTCGCACGCTGAGAACCAAACCTTACCGAGAATGACCGAACTTTGAATGCTCAGGTTAGCGAGCTTATTTTACCGGATAAAATTGAGGGGCACAGCTAGTTCATTTTATAAAAACTACTTAATAAAGATTTTTAATTTCATTTCTTAAAATATGTGAAATGGAATTACTCACATTAAAAACGACGACCTCAGAAATTGAGCTCATTGACTTAAACAATCGGCGAAGATTTTTTTACGAGTTAATGTTTTATTCGTAACAAATTTAAGTTCTTTGTATTACGTCACATGTAGTATTACTCGGTTGTTGATTGGCTAATAATTTTAATAAGGTTCTGATTATGTTTGCTCTCGCGTTATAAGATTGTTGGCTTATATTTATGTAAGATTGACTAACGAGCACATTGTCCGTCTGTTTGTGTATACTCGGTATAGTCCGTAGAGTTGTAGGTACGTCTATCGGCGATGAAGAATTGAAATGTAGAAGCTATCACAACACTTCGTTTCCAGTAATCAATTACAGTTTTCGTCATTTACCATGGGAATCGCAGCAATTAATCTACTCGTATTATAAATATAATTAATTAGCGATGTAACGCTAATTTTCACTGGTATTCCTAAGAGTGCAGTTGACAGTATTTAGCAGCAGTTTGGCTCCATCCGCGTGATCACGTAATCACTCGTTTCAGACACGGTGAGTTTTTCTGGTTATTACTAGAAGCTATGACCTGCACAAGGAGGCCCGCTTGTTCTCACGTACCAGTGGCACGCCCAACCGATATAATGGAGATATTATAATTAGATAATCATAAGTTCTGTCACATCCTTATTCAATTGAAAGTTCGAATACTGGCCCGACATGTTTGATCTGATTTTGAATAAGGAACTTCTGTGCCATCTTAAAATAAAATAGAAATTGATTTTGTTACATTATAATAAATGGAGTGGACGCAAAAGGAAGACGGGAGTCGCGGTTATTGCCAAATGAGATTTTTTAACTTCTGTAAAATTCAGAAATAACGTTGAGGATATTTACTATATCGTATACAGTACTATCGATTTGTGAAGATTCCACATCTGAAGGCCGTAAAAGAAGCGGCCGATCTCGTACGGTTAGGACACCAGCGGTCATCAAAGCAGTGCGGGCGCAAATCCAACGAAATCCCGCCCGTAAGCAAGAAATATTAGTCCTTCAATTGAGGTTGAGCAGAGCTACGGTTAAAAGCGTGCTAAATGAAAATCTCTATCTTAATGAGCGTTTGAAAATTTAAGGATCGAGAGATACCGGGCTCTGATAAAGCAGTACGCAACATTTTTTAACTTCGAAGAAAGTTAAAACAAATCATATGATAAAATGTTACTGATGTGGGCATCCACAAAAGTTAAGAAGCGAGCAGGCGTATCCCGAAAATCCAGCGACGGCTACAGTCTCGTATTAAAAAAGATGTGAAAATTAGCGCTGTTGTGTTCACAAACAAAGTTCGAAAACAGATAGTGGTTATTCTAACAAGATTCAATGCCTGCTTATCGGGCAGCAAGAACACAAAAGCGGCTTATCACCCATGGAATCGACTTCGTCAAGCACGACGAGTGGCCCTCTTGCAGTCCAGATGTAAACCTGTTGGATTAGAAAATATGGTAACATTTTGAGGATAAAGCCTGCGCTAAACCTCACCAGAATTTGGAGTCTGTCAAAGCGTCCCTAAATAAAGCAGTGACTGATACATGAACATTGTGCATGCTGGGGCCGACCACTGGCTTCGAAGCCTTTCGAATAACTTTAATAAAATTTTAACTACATTTAGCTACTTTTGTTTTCATATACCTATATGTGTTATACAAATAACAAAAGTCGTACAATTTATTTAAAGAATTTATTTGACTAGGTAGGTAGAAATTGCCGTTTTAAAGAACAGGCTACTTTGACTGAAAATATTACCGGCCCGTGAAAATATAAGAAAGTCACTTTTGTTTAAATTAAAATCTATGTATTCTAAATTAAAAATTACAACTGCATTCAACTAATTGACTTTTAACTGAATAAATGTATGGTAACACCTAAAAAGTCGTTCCAGTCGTTCGCAAAAAATATCATCGTCGCAGCTTTGAGCCAGATTTTCAATGTGGCTAATGATTTAATGTTTTTACCGTAATTGTTTCGACTATGAAAAATGGTTTGTAATTATACGATAAGCTGTTATTCTAGGCACAATAATGTTTATGACGACCGCGTGGCCTAGTGGTCAGAGTACATGACTTTTACGCCGCGGGTCCTGAGTTCGATTCCCAGCCTGCGAATGGAACATTTGCGCTAAAACACAAATTGTTGGTTTTCGAGTCTGGTTGTGTTGTGATTGTCCCCGTGTTTCTGCCACTGCATCCTAGCCTACCTCCGATCTTATCGCATCAGCGTTACATCGGGCGCGGGTAGGTTGGGACGAGTGAGTGCCTCTGTGTTTGCGCGTACACTTGTGGCACTATAATATCTCCTGCGCAGTTGATGGCTCTCGACAGTATTCGGAAGTTGTCGCCGTGGTCGAAATCGGCTAGGAGAACATCAATGTTTATATCTTACCAGAGAGTTCACGGCTTAAGTCAAGGTTTTTATTTAAACACTTGTACAGAAAAATTATGCTCATGAACTCTTTTCACCTTTCTAAGGAAACCATGTGGTAGTGATTTTTCATAACCTCTATTAGACGATAAATCCCTTCGACGTACGCCAGTTTAGATAACATTTTTTTATAATGTCTTGTTACGCTGCAATTTATTCTGATATATGAGATGCGATATTAATAGATTTTCGCAAAGCGCCTGATTCTTTTATCTAATGAATGAAACAAAATCTTAATAGTTTCTTGCTATTTTTGAACCTTAACTTCTTTGTCGATTTTAAGTTTATGACATCTTCCGGTTTCCAAATAGTAGTATCTGAGCAGAATTTGTTAGTGGTGTAGTATTAGCACAAACAAAGAACCACTTGCATTCACAAGTTTGTATCCGATGTAATGTCCAAGGGATGTTATCGAAAGAGAGAGGTCGAATGAAGGGTCAGATACAGAATACATTTACTTTACATCCTGACCATATTTCATAATACCAATTGTTTGTGAGTTGCAAATTTTGGCTTTGGCGTGCATTATTTCTTACCTAAGACCCGCATCACAATAATGATTTATTTTTTTAAGGACTTAGAATCAACACCACGAAGTAATTGTTTATGCGCCACAAAAATTCAAGTCAAAGCAAAGTCATTTAAAGTCCATCAAACGTACGATCATTAAAATGATTTATAGAAGTAGTGACGAAACATCTTTTAAAATTAAATATTAACATGATTTTTAATAATTCATGAGGAGTTTTAATTAATAGACATTTATTTTTGCTATTCTTTATTGTAAAAGTATGAAATAATTTTTTGTTATGATGCTAATAGATGCATACAGTCATGCCTATTTCCCATATAGGGGGTAGGTAGAGTCCACACACGTAGCCCACACACGTAGCCTACTTTTAGTCTCCGTGGGAAACATTGTGTCACGCACATTTCTGTGTGACACCACATAACTACCGTCGCCTTATCACAGTTCTTAAGTCTCATAGGCCCAGTAATTACATTAGGTATGATATCCTCCGGGGCGATTTTCGACCATGGCGACAACTTCCGGATACTATCAGAAGTTACCAACTGCGCAGGAGATATTATAGTGCCACAACGCACTCAATCGTCCTTAACTACCCTCGCCTCATAAATATTTGCAAGTGTACTAGTAAGTGACGAGATACGTGACCCAATTACTGGCAATAAGACATTCCATCTTAGTCGCTAGGGAAGCCAACGCGCTTTTATTTTAATCTTAATTTTTATAGAGAATGAATGGTGCTGCCTGTGGGCCATTCTGACCTTCAGCTTAATTTTTTTTGTTTTATTGGATCAAGTGATGAAACGAGCAAAACGTTCACCTGTTGGTAAGTGCAACGTCTGCCCATAGCAAATGCTGTGTCACCCAGAACATTTCTGTTTGGCCCTACAATGCGCCTATCACCCTGTGAAATCAGTTCTAAGTCTGATTACGCTAGCTCACAGTGCCCTTTAGACCGACTCACAGTAATGTTTGCACACTACTGCTTCACGGCAGAATAACTGGCCAAATTATACATACACAGATATTACACGAGGAATTCGTATTTAGAAACAGCAAAACCAAAAAAAATTATTTTCATTTCATTGCAATGCAAACTTTTAGATTTTACTTTATCATAATAACTCTATTTAGCACATTGTTTTAATTATTTCATTATTCTTCTATCACTTTATCTTGTTTAATATAACCTATTACTCAACAGTTTCATGAACTTCCATTACTTTAAAAATACATTCTCTGACGTTCTCTACTGCATGTCATTTCTGCCGCATTTTCTAGCATGTGAATTTATTTTTAAATCGGATTGGTGCTGAAGTGAACATGATAACGGAGAAAATATATAAAAACTAAAACACATTATTATTGATGATCAATTAATTTAAAGTTCAACGTTAACGTTTCCAAGTAAGCAAAGTAACCAATTCGTGGCCTCGTTTGCGAAGTTAGCTAATAAAGTCACGTATATATCTATTATTGCTTATTTAACACTTTTAGACCACTATACGTACAGTTGGCGTACACTATATACATCCATACTAATATTATAAATGCTAAAGTAACTGTCTCTGTCCCTCTGTCTGTTTGTTACCTTTTCATGGTTCAACCGCTGAACCAATCTTGTCGAAATTTGGCACAGAGATAGCTTGCATCCTAGAGACGGACATAGGATACTTTTTATTCCGGAAAATCAAATAGTTCTCACGGGATATTTAAAACCCTATATCCACGGGGACGAAGTCGCAGACGTCAGCTGGTAATATTATAAATGCGAAAGTAACTTTCTCTGTCCTTCTCATTGTTTGTTACTTATTTGCGGTTCAACCGCTGAACCGATCTAGACGAAATTGGGTACAGAGATAGCTTGAAATTCAAATAGTTCCCACTGGATATTTAAAAAAAAACCTTTATCCTCACGGCCGAAGTCGCGGATATCAGCTCGTTGAAATGATACGGCATTTGTTATGTGCAGACGTTACACTTACCAACAGGCGAAAATCCATCACCCAATCAGCTGCCGAACCGACCGCCCGTGTGAAACACTTCGTTGGTTCGTTCGTTCGCTTCGTTCGTATGGGGGCCGTGCACGTTGTAGAGTCAAGATGGACAGAAATAAGCCGGCCCGATCGGAGAAAGTACTACGCCCTCACAGAATATGACCGCGTGATCTAGTTGGTGGTCAGATCTGACTTCGTAGACACAGTTCCTGGGTACGAGTCCCAGTTGAAACCAAACGGTGTGCAAAATCTGGTTTACGAGTTTGATTATGTTGTGCGTGTGAAATTTATGTCTGTAAAATTCTCAATACACGATATATTTCTACGATGATATATATCGAGACGATATATTTTTTTTATAGAGGAAACCTTTTCTTTTCCTAATCTTTTTAAATTCAAAAAAATCAATGTTAAGTACCAGCATAACACAGCTGCGTTGATTGTGGTGTGTGAGGAGAAAAGGAGTTACCCAATTACATGTAATATTCCCCCAATGGTACGACTGTACACAGTCGTCTGATAGATAATTTGTGTCATTGAGATATATATATATATATATATATATGTATAACCTACCGAAGCGATTATTCGTGTAGTTTACTGATGACTGATGTTTGGATGTTCGCACACAAGGTGAGCGAGTGTCTTAACAAAAGCCTTAGGTTACTGGTTAATGACTACGTATAATATTAACTTCTGAACCAAGTTTTGTACATAAGTATTGTTCATACAGTGTTGCCAGGTATTCCGATTTTCGGACGTCCCGATTATCAGGGGTCTGGTGACACGTCCCGATTCACCCTTGAGTTGGACGCCAAATGTCCCGATTTTTACTAACCACTACATTTACCCAGTTTAAGTTTTGATTGTTTTGTTTCTTGTACTAACGAACGGTAATATACTATATATATTTTTTGTTATTAAAGAAATTACCGTCTGATTAAAATATATAATTACTCGCAAAAACCTGTTTTTTGTAGGCATTGTAGTAAGTGTGTAAGTCCCGATTATTTGTAATTTCTGTCCCGAAATTTGACATACTGGATCTGGCAACTCGAATGCTTTTCGTCGAATTTTTTTTTCCAAAAAAATATTTCTTAAGGAACTCAAACAAACACAACAAAAAAGATACATTATCGTGTACATTTTTATTGAAGCGGACAGAATCATCCTCAGTCTAATAAATAAAAAAATTACGCATACAGGCGTCAAAACCATGCTCCTCGCACTTAGGACAGATTTCACCGTTGAAACTAAACGCGATCAGTTCAAGAAAAACGAAGTTTAAGCGTTTAACTGAGTTCAAAGCTACAGTTTGCGTTTCATCAACATCAAATGAACGCAGTCAATGCTAAACGCGGTTCAAATTCTGAACGCCCAATTTTCGACGTTCAGCTCTTTAAACGCGTTTAGAGAGCTGTCCTTGTCAATTGCACAACTATGTAAACACAAAATTTTTATTTAATTCGTATTATTTATTGTTTGCATACTTATGTAACTGTATGTATTGTGTGCGCAACATCGACCCGTGATCATACATATCAAAATAATCTTCCATAGTCGTGGGCCTTTCAAAACTAACAGCAAAACAAACAAGAAGCCTTACAAAATAACTTTTTACATGAAAATATTAAAAATAACATCCTGTTTTAGTTAAAAAAAAACTGTTTAGAAGATTACTTTGAACAGGTATCGTCGATAAAACTCTTTAATTGACAGGAATATCATTTGAAAAGTTCCTTGTTTCTAATTCAAGTTTACCTTTTTATTTCCGTTTTTCTTACATATCATATTTCCAACCATTAGTGATTCGAAAGGGCATGGAAGACCGTTACGAGAGGTAATCAATATGGACATTTTGATAATCTCTTGTATTTAACTAATTGCGGACTTCGGCGTGCGACTGGAAGAAAAAGGTCTAATTACGAAAAAAAAACTGAAACATATCAACCAACTACCATATCTTGTCATATTCTTTTCTTATTTTAGATGTGGCGGAAAAAATGTTAAAAGAATACTACCACTCCATCTCATCCAATGGATCTCGTAAAAGGCGAGTAAGGAATTAAACTGCACTGTGCACCCAACAGCGCATGGTGGCGATGGGCTCACCACCTATCACACCAAGTGCATTATATTGTTTTGGTAAAACGTGGATTGTGGCGGTCATCTGCTTTGGCAGTGAGTGCCCAGTCTCTGACTACCCCTTATGGGATACAGTCGTGATCTTATGTATGTATGTATTTTAGATGTTTTTTGTTTCGTTTCGGTTGTGCACTTGAAATAGATTCCGTAAAATATTTACGATATTAACTGAGTTGGGGAACTTTTTGTTTTAGATGACAACACTTACTTGACTTCAATATGTTGTACTTGTATTAAGACAGCGTTACGCCTTCCTTTTTGTTGGTGTGAGGCCGAACGACTAAACGGAAAATATACCTTTTATTACCCGACTACGGCGAAGCAAAAGGAGAGTTATAGTTTTGATTTTTCTATGCGGAACTTAGACAAATGTGTTTCTTTCCTTTAGGAAAATAAATCGTCAAAGTATCACCTGGTATCACAGCATAGAATACGATCCCTGGTATTGCATTTCTATAAAAGGATGGCATACATACAGTCACGCCTTTTTCCCATAAAAGGGGTAGGCAGAGACCACTCACAAGCTCACTCTTCACCCTCGCGAGAAACGCGACGTGACGGGTTCCTACTCCCCATTGAGACGAACAGTATAGTGACAGCATTGCATATTATGGTGTTGGAAATAACTCTTTTTCTGCACTTGCAAACCTACCACTACTACGGCTACTATGATGTAATTTTTATGTAATTTATAAATGACATTATGTAATATGGCATTGTAAAAAAAAAGATCCCAGAGTTTTTTGCAGGTTCTTCTCTGAGAAGGTCTATTTTTTAACCGGTGCAGATTTTGACATTCATAAGAGCTTTATACAAGCCTAAACTGAATAAAGATATTTTAGAGTAACTTTGATTCTGCACGAATAAAGGCTGTCCGTATAATATCTTAGTCGCCTCTTACGACACCTCGGTAGAGAGGCTCTTTAATTTCATGCTATTCTACTCTGCCGGACATCTGTTGGTAAGATCGGTCCGATAAACTAGATTATATAATATAAAGATATACGATTATATGAAGTTATAAAGCTACTTACTTCCTAATCGAATTCCGAATTCACCTTCGCTCTAACATTTTATTATGTTAATAAAATATTTTAAATTGTCAATATTAATTTAATCATTTATTCAACATCACAAAAAAAACAAACTTCAAGGTTCGAGCGAATTAGAATAATAATTTTTAATTTGCCGTCTGTGCGAAGTAGAAAGAGTTTAGGAGACACTAAATAATATAGCAATTATATCCTGGCGGATTCGCGACTACCGCTGCAACTTAAGAATACTGTCGGAAGCTATCAAGGAGATATTATAGTGCCATAAGTGTACCACTCGACTCAACCTAACGGACCAGATGTAACGCTCATGGGATAAAATCGAATTTATGCCGAGTCTTATACATATTAAATTTATGTTTAAAAAACGCACCAGAGATACCGACTAAATCCTAGTGTGGAGCAGTTTTAAAAGAAATCCTGAGACGAGTATTGGGCTTTTCGAAAAATTCCACAATTTGAAGCTTGGTCAATATTTTTAAGCAGATGAAGATTTTTACTAGTGTAAGGATTCCTACGCAAAAAATAGGATTTAGGCAGGTAATACCATAAAAAAAGTAAAGTTTCAGCCTATAAATGTCCCACTGCTGAGCACAGGTCTCCTCTCATTTCTGAGAGGGTTTTGGAGCTAGGAAGAATCCGCCACGCTGCTCCAATGCGGGTTGGCCGACTTCACATGCCTTCGAAATATTTTTTATTTCTCAGACATGCAGGTTTCCTCACGATGTTTTCCTTCACCCCCCGCACGTGGTAAATCAGCACTTAAAATTGCAATTAACAAGCGTTAGTTATTCTTTCGTCAAGCAGTAGTATGCAAACGTTACGGTTTCGGTCATAAGGGCATTAATGTATCAGGGTGACGAGCGCAATGTGGCGCCACACAGCAATGTCCTGTTTGACACAGCATTTGTTATGAGTAGACGATACACTAACCATCAAGTGAAAGATTTGCTCATCATCTCGCATTTGGTCCCGCAAAAACTTATAATAAACTGAATATTTTTTAAAGCTTTAGGCCTGGTGATTTAATCAATCTAACCATACCATTTTTATTTGATAAATTGACGAGACGAGCAAAACGTTCACCTGATGGTAAGTGCCACGTCTGCCCATAACAGAAGCTGTGTAACTCAGAAAAATTCTGTGTAGCACCACACTGCGCCCGTCACCCTGAGACATTAGTTCTTAAGTCTCATATGCCCAGTGATTAAGCTAGCCCTCAGTGCCCTTCAGACCGAAAAACAGTAATGTTTGCAATAATGTGTGTATGGATAATCGCAAAAGATGAAGCGTAAATCCTGTGTTGGACAGCTAAGGCAGACGGCGTTTGTTTTGTTTAGTTTAAGTTTTTTAGAATTTCGTGGCATTGTATGCACTTGCCACGTATAACCCGCTTGCGATGATCATGCATACGATTTTTTCCGAACTCCAAGCCATTAATTGGGTGCAAAGAAAGTGACGAAACGAGCAAACCGTTCACCTGATGATACGTGCAACGACTGAACGTTTCTGTGTAGCACTACACTGCGCCCGTCAGCCTATAACATCAGTTCTTAAGTCTCATATGCCCAGTATTTACACTAGCTCTTTGTGCCCTTCAGACTGAAACACAGTAATATTTGCACACTACTGCTTTACGGCAGAATAACGCACCATGCGGTGGTATTTACCGACGGATTCCTGCACAGGAAAGCTTTGATAGATTACAATAACTACCACTACCACTATAATATGATCAGATAAATCTACTGAACATTTATGTTTATCTTAATCTGCGATTACTGTAGGTTTCAAGGAAGGTAGTCAGGTTTGAGCGTAATGCCAAGGCGTTTTTAAAAACTATATTTACTACTAGTGTAAAAGAAGTAACGGGTCTTGACGGAGTTAGATGTCGTTTAATAGTCACGATTCAGGCTACACTGTACACACTTAATAGCTTTAATATAACACGCACCACGACGCGCGACCGCCGTAGAGAGCGGCGCGCAGCAGTCGACAATCACACCGCGTACACACGATACACCCGTGTTCCAGGGCGGTTCTCACCGCCCAGAGTTACCGACACAAAAGGCAACAGTCCGAATGAAGGCCCGCAGCCTCCCTCCGACGGTCATTAGACGACTTAAAATCATTTGAGAGCTCGCAGCGAACGCGACACAGTCCGAATTTCGTGTTTTTTGTAGGAGTTTATTTAAGTATTTATGTTTGGGTCAAACCAAGCCTGGCACGCGGGCCCCTGGCCCGGGAGCACAGTATCCGATGAAGCTGTAAAAGCCAAAAAGCCTAACAGCTATTACATCACCGAAATTATATGTCGCTTAATAATGACTAAACTTATTCTTATTGTTACAACGGTGCTCTCAGAAAATGATTACTATTACTTTTACAATATGCTTAATAAGTACTCAGGTCTATCTGCTGTCTAATAAAAGTGACTAGGCAGCGTATCTGAGGATATAATTAGTTTTTCTTCTATTCCGTTTTCTCGTTACTGTTACAAATCCAACTTTATGTTTAGTACACAATGCTGTAACATCCCTTCTATCTTTTCATTTTATAACTAGCACTCCGTAATTGTTTTCCATGGCTATTAGAATTTTATATTCAATATAGATTATTTACGTAATACTTATTGAACGTCACTTTTTTTTGAACTGCACTGGATCGCAAAAAAACCTCTGTCCTGGGAAGAACCAGCAAGAAACCTAGCAGGATTTTTTTTTCTTTAAGTCATTTAAAAATATTGTACAATTACAGTATTTCAAAGATGTAGAAATAGCTTGGCAGTGATCACCTTCCCAGGGGTTATCATCATCCATGTATTCTTTAATATTTTAATAATCCTTCTTATAAAGTCTTGCTTAATAAAAAAAAATTAATAAACAAAAAATAAAACTTTTTGATTGAAAGGCTTTATCCGCTTTTTGGGTTTTTGTTGTAAAAACGTATACATTGCCCCATAAAAAAGTCACTGACCCTGTGAAGTCGAGTAACTGGCATTATTAAATTGTGTTTGTTCCTGGTATTTACATTACGAACATCAATTTTTTGAATAAACAGTTTTATGTTCTTGTGTACATACGAGTACAATTCGTTTTTATAAACATATTGAGAGGCCAACGTTAAGATATTAATTCCTTTAAACTTATTTCTAAGAGACACTTTACACCCAAGAGTATAAATAGCTCTTATGACCCTCTATTGCAAAAAAAAATCACTTCTACGACAGTCGCATTTCGCCATAGCAAAATACCATAAGACTTCATGCTATGAAAATAATAAAAAAAACTAATCTAGCAGTTTAAACATTAGTCCAGTTCCTATTTTTTTTACGGCACAAGCTGCAGAGTAAGGTTTACTTTCTAGTTTAGTTTAGTTATATATGTGGGCTCCACTGAAGTTTCGTGTCAAGAGTTATTCCAAGAAAGATAGTGGTATCCACAAGGCTCAACTCTTTCCCATTTAAAAGAACGTTTACATCTTATCGTTTAACATTTAGTGTTGTGGATTTAATACATTTTGTTTTATTGCCGTTTAAAAGCAAATTGTTAACAATAAACCAATGTACTAAATTGGAAATAGCGTTATTCACCTCGTCATATAATAAAAGTTAACGTTTTATCTTAAAAATAAAGGATGTCTCATCATCAAATAACACTATATCATGATTGTGCCCTACTAGGTAAGATAAGTCATTAATGTAAATTACAAAAAGAAATGGCCGAGAATCGTACCCAGCGGGACACCCATAGATACAGCTGATCCAGAAGAATTCGCGCTACTTTCTGCGTGCTATTGCTCAAATATGAAGTTAAAATTGTAAGTGCAGAATTTCTTATACCGTAACGAGTGTTTCATGATGAACGCAATCGAAAGCCTTAAGAGGATCACAGAGAACACCCAAGGCATCCTGTGAATTCTCCCAAGCGTCAAATATATTCTTAATTAGTTCAACACCTGCATCGGTTGAAGAACAATTAATTCACCTTTTCGCAATGTTTCATTAACGTCATTTTTCGGTAAACCTTTCCGTTTTATTTTGAGTTTATGCATTTGTAGAAAAGTTATCAGTAATGATAAAAATAGATCTTCCTTCATCTAAGTACTTCTCACTTATTTGCAATACAACATTCTTGGATACATTTTGCGCAGCCACAGTTTTTTTACCTTCATAAACAATCAAGTCGTATATGTAGCCATCGTCACCACATATTTTGAAGAGATTAAATATATGGAATTTGTGTTTTTAACTGAAATTTATTGCATGATGACTGTTTACATACAAAGTATAACGATTCCAATAATCTGAAATCTTGAGAAGCTTTTTAGACCCATCCATATGAGTAAGCTAATAAACTTCTTCACCCCTCCTACATCACGATCTTTCCAATTACCGAATCTACTCGATCCCCGCGAAACTTGAGTTAATTTCGTTTTAGTAGCAAAACAATTGGTCATATTTACCATCACGGTCAATATGATATTCAATATTCCTAAAAATAGCCTTGGCTTATTTTAAGAAATATTTAAGGCCACTCCATTGAGCTCCTTGGCAGGGAGAGTGTTAAACCTATATAGCTTAGCTATTATTTATTATAGTACAATTTATATTTATTAATGAAATAAAAAAGAACGCGTGCAACTCGGTACAGGTGACAAAAGTGCAACATATATTTTAGAAATTTGATAGAAATAAAAATAAATAAACGTAAATTAATAAAAATAACATTAACTGTAAAATGATGTTCTCTTAGCCGATTTCGACCACGGCGACAACTTCCGACTACAGTCGAGAGCCATCAACTGCGCAGGAGATATTATAGTGCCACAAGTGTACGCGCAAACACAGAGGCACTCACTCGTCCCAGCCTACCTGCCCCCGATGTAACGCTGATGCGATAAGATCGAAAGTAGGCTAGGATGCAGTTTCAAAAACACGGGGACAATCACAACACAACCAGACCCGAAAACCAACAATTTATGTTTTAGCACAAATGTTGGCTCCGGCTGGGATTCGAACCCAGGACCCGCGGCTTAGAAGTCAGGTACTCTGACCACTAGGCCACGTGGTCGTCTGTAAAGTAACTGCTTAGTATATAAACAATTATTAATTAAGCGTAACAGAAACTTTGAACGAAAACGTTGCACTTAAGTTCGACCTTGATATTTGACTACAATAACTAAAATAATGATAACAAGAAAATTAATATTATACTCCACTGGGGTTCAATACACCTTTGCTTTATTTATAAAATGAGTGGTATAACAAAAACCCTAGACAATTCATAATTTAAGGAGAAAACAGGGCTTAATGTTTAAATGAACATCAAAGGTGTCTTGTCCCTTGATTCGAATGGATATAAAACTAAAAAATACGAAGGTTGTTTTATTTATAATTTATATAAATTATACACAGAAACCAAAAGAAATAATTTTGTATTTAAATATGTTATGGTTAGATATTACGATATATTCCGCATACAAAATCGTGAGCACAGAGCGTGTTACGCAATTGAATCGAATAAGGCTCATCCCACTTCTGAAAATGTTAAAGCACTTTGACTAGATTAACTGACTATTGACTAAAATTATCTCAATAATAATGGCTACCATCCGTTCGAGTTTTCTAGAATATAGTGTTCGGATGCCGATAGAAACCTCTTTCCTACTGAGGTGTCGTAAGAGGCGACTAAGGAATGCCTTTAACCGTGCAGATAATACCATAATATGCAATGCTGTCACTATACTGCTCGTGGGAGTAAGAATTTCTTGGTTCGTTTCAAAACGACGGCGACGTTGTTCGCCACCCCTCACATCTCGTATCTCGTTACAATAAATATTTTAAAAGTAAAATATTTTTGCAAGTACTAATAATATATCTAATGGGTTATCGGGTTAGAACGAAAATTTTAGGGTACTTAAATTATAGTAGGGCAGACCGGGGTTGGTTGGGGACTGGGGTAGGTAGACTAGATGCTCCTAGCTTCTTGCAGGTTTGACTGAGAGAATCAATATTGCACTCAAAGAAAGCTCGCTGCTTGACCGATCATTCGCACGCGATCATTAGTACGCGAGACACGAGGAAATGTCTCACTGCCAATTAGAGCGCAATATCAATAATTGGGATACCTAAGTAGTTTTTCATCAACACATCTTTTTCGTTCTTACATTGGAATTTATAGTCAAGCTCATATAAATTTAATTTGAAATTGAAAGTAAATTTTTATAAAATGTATAACAAATACGTATTATGAAGAAAAGTAAGTTACTTTGCTAAGATCCGCATGCAAAATATAAAAATGGTGTATATTACCTAGTTTTTTGAAGTGCACCACCCGCCCTCCCTCAGTAGCGTGCACAAGCAAACTAACACCGCCACCAGGAACCGCCACCAGGTACCCTCCACCAACCACTACAATACCACCACTAGATAATATACACCACCGAAGCCGAGAACACGACACGTGTTTCGCCCCAAAACGAGGCATTATCAAGCGTAATAGACTCTACGACAGGCGGCCGCCGAGTGAGCGGCGCGGTCAAAGAGCTGCCTATTTATACTACAGGTGACGCAAACGGCCCCCACCTACGACATTGCGATTACAATATCGTGATAGCGACCGCTTGCTCACACAATCCACCACCCGAATTACATAAGCAGCCGTTTGCGACCGAATTGATAGCAAACGACTACTTCGAGTATATTTAAACTTTAAGTACTGGATTTAAAGATATTTAAAAGTGGTGAATTCGAGACGTTTGTTTGTTCATTCAGCAGTGCAATGTTATTATTTTTATTTTTTATTATTTCTAATTGCTCCAGCACACACAGCCGAAGCCCCTTGTCGCAAATATGTAGGACTTTAAATGTGTGGTCGCTAGTTAGGTTATGCCCAGTTTCCAAAAGATGTTTTGCGAAGTGTGATCTGTCGGGATTGCAATTTCTGTACGCGGCCAAATGCTCCTTGTATCGGGTCCCGAAATTGCGACCAGTCTGACCCACGTAAACGGCGCTGCATTCACTGCAAACAAGTCTATAAACGCCGGATTTTTGGCGTTCATCAATTTTGTCCTTGACGTTACAAGCCCCACTCAGCGAATTGCTTGTCCTGAACGCAACGTAAATATCGTTACGCCTAAGAGTCCTTGCTATTCTCTCAGATACAGGACCCAAGTAGGTCAAACTGCTCACATATCGTCGAACACTTCGGGATGTAGCCGCGTACAGATCTTTGCGAACTACATGAATTTGTTTCTTTTTTATTATGGTGTTAATAATATTTTTTGAATAACCGTTAGAGACCGCAATCTGATAGATGATTTGGAGCTCCTTGGCATAATTATCCTTATTCAGAGGTACGGTCAATAGACGATTGACGTAACTATGGAAAGCGGCCAATTTATGTTGCCAAGGGTGACACGATGACGCGGGGATGACAGAATCTGTATGGGTCGGTTTGCGGTAAATTTGAAAATCATGGGTGCCGTTTTTATGGGATATTGAAATATCTAGAAAGTTAAGAGTACAGTCTTGTTCCAATTCCATCTTAAATTTTATTTTGGGGTGAATTTTGTTTAATTTATTAAAGAAAACGTCCAGTTGTCTTCGGGTACCTGTCCAGCAAATGATAATGTCGTCTACATATCTGTAGTAGTAAAGAATATTTTTATTGACAACTATGTTTAGTTTTTCATAGTTATCCATAAATACATCAGCCATAAGAGGACTTAATGGGGACCCCATTGCAGACCTTCTCTTTGTAAATAGAATTGGTTGTCAAACCGAAAATAGTTCTGTTTCATACAAAGAGAAGTCAAATTTAGAAGATCTTTTGTTTCCCCGGGATGTAGACGACGTTTATTAAAATGATCTGCGAGTATACGCAAACAGTCTTGTGGGGGGACATTTGTAAAAAGACTCTCAACGTCTAAAGATAATAGAATGGATTTGGGGGGTAGATGAATATCTTTAATTTTAGAAATGAGATCTAAACTGTTTTTAAGACTATAATTTGGACTGAAACCAGATTTCTCCCGAAGGAGGAAATTTAATTTCTTAGCTAGGGAATAGGCTGGGGCACCGATGTATGAGACAACTGGACGCATAGGTACGTTTTCCTTATGAATTTTTGGTAGACCGTATAAAATAGGTGCTCTGGGATTCATTGGAACAAGACTATCCCGGGAAATATTGGGACTGGGAAAAACGTAGGAAGCATTCTGTATGGATTCTTTAATGTTAATGGTAAACTTTTTCGTTGGATCGGAATCCAATCTCACAAAATCATCCCGTTGGATAACATCGTTAACTTTCTGACTGTATTCGCTACGATCCATGATAACAACAGTGTTACCTTTGTCGGCTTTCGAAATGACTAAGTTGTTATCAGTCAGTCTTTGTTTTATTGATTTAAGGACAGGGATCTCCGAGCTACTATTAGATCTCACGGATACAGCCTTAATTTCCTGAGCCACCAAACTCTTAACGATGTTATCCTTCTTCCCGATAACTACTGCCATCTCCGCGTCAACGGCCACGGTCTCTAACGATTTTTGTGATATGGATGGTGTTAAGTTGTATTTGAGACCCTTATGCAAAAGGGACATTTCATCATTTGGAAACTGGACATTAGAAAGATTTTCTACACGGGGATAAAATTTATGTGAGGATGTCTGTGTGTCGCAATTTTGTTTACGGGAAGAAGTGGATACTAAACGTTGTAATTTACGGGACTGAATCTGATACTTTAGATGGACAGCCATCGAAGCGAGATCTCTGGCCTTCCGATCCAAAATATCGAATTCAATATTATGTAATTTATAGGACAGTTCGGAATATAATAATTTAAGATGAAGTTTCAAGTTATCTCTGATGGAAAACCAATGACGACACTCCTCACTAAGCCAAATTTTCTGAGCCCTAGATATAGCAACGTCAGCTGCCCGACTGTGTGTGCCAGAACGTATGTTAATATAATTAGGTATAACATGCTGTTGCTTACACTGCTGATTGAACCAAACATTCTGAGCAGCAAAACGATGTAATTTTGTCAGTTTAATGTAGAGTCTTGCCTGCGCGGCCGTGCTAGCCAATTTAATATAGTTAATAGAATCAGGCGTTACTTTGCGGAAATCCATTATAATGAAGAAAAGTAAGTTACTTTGCTAAGATCCGCATGCAAAATATATGGGGTCCCCATTAAGTCCTCTTATGGCTGATGTATTTATGGATAACTATGAAAAACTAAACATAGTTGTCAATAAAAATATTCTTTACTACTACAGATATGTAGACGACATTATCATTTGCTGGACAGGTACCCGAAGACAACTGGACGTTTTCTTTAATAAATTAAACAAAATTCACCCCAAAATAAAATTTAAGATGGAATTGGAACAAGACTGTACTCTTAACTTTCTAGATATTTCAATATCCCATAAAAACGGCACCCATGATTTTCAAATTTACCGCAAACCGACCCATACAGATTCTGTCATCCCCGCGTCATCGTGTCACCCTTGGCAACATAAATTGGCCGCTTTCCATAGTTACGTCAATCGTCTATTGACCGTACCTCTGAATAAGGATAATTATGCCAAGGAGCTCCAAATCATCTATCAGATTGCGGTCTCTAACGGTTATTCAAAAAATATTATTAACACCATAATAAAAAAGAAACAAATTCATGTAGTTCGCAAAGATCTGTACGCGGCTACATCCCGAAGTGTTCGACGATATGTGAGCAGTTTGACCTACTTGGGTCCTGTATCTGAGAGAATAGCAAGGACTCTTAGGCGTAACGATATTTACGTTGCGTTCAGGACAAGCAATTCGCTGAGTGGGGCTTGTAACGTCAAGGACAAAATTGATGAACGCCAAAAATCCGGCGTTTATAGACTTGTTTGCAGTGAATGCAGCGCCGTTTACGTGGGTCAGACTGGTCGCAATTTCGGGACCCGATACAAGGAGCATTTGGCCGCGTACAGAAATTGCAATCCCGACAGATCACACTTCGCAAAACATCTTTTGGAAACTGGGCATAACCTAACTAGCGACCACACATTTAAAGTCCTACATATTTGCGACAAGGGGCTTCGGCTGTGTGTGCTGGAGCAATTAGAAATAATAAAAAATAAAAATAATAACATTGCACTGCTGAATGAACAAACAAACGTCTCGAATTCACCACTTTTAAATATCTTTAAATCCAGTACTTAAAGTTTAAATATACTCGAAGTAGTCGTTTGCTATCAATTCGGTCGCAAACGGCTGCTTATGTAATTCGGGTGGTGGATTGTGTGAGCAAGCGGTCGCTATCACGATATTGTAATCGCAATGTCGTAGGTGGGGGCCGTTTGCGTCACCTGTAGTATAAATAGGCAGCTCTTTGACCGCGCCGCTCACTCGGCGGCCGCCTGTCGTAGAGTCTATTACGCTTGATAATGCCTCGTTTTGGGGCGAAACACGTGTCGTGTTCTCGGCTTCGGTGGTGTATATTATCTAGTGGTGGTATTGTAGTGGTTGGTGGAGGGTACCTGGTGGCGGTTCCTGGTGGCGGTGTTAGTTTGCTTGTGCACGCTACTGAGGGAGGGCGGGTGGTGCACTTCAAAAAACTAGGTAATATACACCATTTTTATATTTTGCATGCGGATCTTAGCAAAGTAACTTACTTTTCTTCATTATAATGGATTTCCGCAAAGTAACGCCTGATTCTATTAACTAAATACGTATTATGACTATTATGCAAAGCATTATAGTTTAGTGAATTTTTGAAGGCAGAAGCTCTGGTCGGGGTTGATATGCCAATTGCGTATTGTGGTTTGTTGACTATGATCCATATGTTGCTGTTTGTGGTTAATATTTATGGTTTACGAAAAAAAATCAAAGTTTGAGATAAAAATAATTATCATTCAACTATAAATAAGCCTGTCTGCGAAGAATTCTGCAAAACTAATGACTTTTTTATCGGATAAAGTGACGAGACGAGCTAAACGTTCACCTGATGGTAAGTGCAACGACTGCCAATAAGAAATGCCGTGTCACCAAGAATATTTCTGTGAAATTTTTATTACACGTTAAATTTTGTCATCCCGTAATTTAAGCTAACCTGCTCCAGTTGACTAGTCTACCTAACCCAGCATTGGGGCAGGTTGACCATCGCGAAGAGGTTTCTTAAAACTGAAAAAATCCTGATTTTATTTAATAATATTCACATAGAACCTTTTTTTTTTTAAATTGACTATAAAATTTGGCACAGTTTACAATATTTCTCATTAACATAAAGACAATAGTTTAAAAAAAAAAATTATAACCAAAAACGTGGTCAACCATCATTCCCGGTCCCCCGGTCTGCCCTATGAGAACTTATTTCACCGGTGCCTTTAGATTGACACAAATTTTATTTAGTCATAACAGAAATAATAAAAAAATATGTCCTCGCTAAAGACGTCTAAAAATAATAGCCAGTGCTTTTAATTACTGGTAAAGACGAATGTGCAGAGTATTTAAGGATTACCCTTAAATATTTGTTTTGTATCTTTGTATTAATGATTTACTTATATTTGAGATACAAAGTAGGTATAAAAAAGACTTTAGACATGAGCCAGAACACATATTCACACACAGGTTAAATGTGTGAATATACAATTTAATTATACTATTAATAACTATTAATAGTTTATTTTAAGTTATTCGATCAGTAATTTATTAAAATATTCGCCGGCTTAACCTCTAAATTTTCGATCATTATCGTTTTGCTAAACGTCCTTGTCCTTGTGTGATTTTGATTAAAAGCGTGTTTATTTGTAACCAACCTCATTTTTAACTAATTTACGCCAAAACAAGTAATGAATGAATTTCGAAACAGCAATACAAAATGTTTTGTTTGTAATAAATAATGTATGTTTAAGTTCTTGAGACTATGATGTACTCATGGAATGTTGGTCATATTTTTTTCCTTAAATCAATTATGCTTCTTTGAAATCTCTTGCGATCTTTTGGATAATTTTAGAAACTAAAAAAATATACAAAAGAAGCATGTTTTCGCATATTTTATGTTATGGTTAGGACTAATTTTTAAACATTACTGTTTTTCGGTTTGAAGAGCACTGAGAGCTAGCGCAATTACTGGGCATATGAGACTTAGAACTGATGTCTCAGGGGCATTTGTAATGGGCAGACGTTGCACTTACCATGGTGAACGATTTGCGCGTTTCGTCACTTTATCCAATAAAAAAACCCTTTTGGATATCATTGCACCCATTGTCCCAACACTCAACACCAAGTAACCAACATCCAATATCCATTACAGTTCTGTCATCACTGGCTTGGCGTACAAAAGTAACGACTTAGTAAACTTGGTATAACAATTGCAGAAGAAGGTAGTCATAGAGACCTATTGCATCCTGATAATATTTAATCTAGGAGTTACATAAAAAGAATAAATAAATTTTTATCCTATAAATGCCCCACTGCCGAGCACAGGCCTCCTCTCATTTCTGAGAGGGTTTTTGAGCTAGGAAGAATCAGCCACGCTGCTCCAATGCGGGTTGGCGGACTGCACATGTCTTCGAAATATTTTTTATTTCTCAGACTTGCAGGTTTCCTCACTATGTTTTCCTTCACCGCCGAGCACGTGGAAAATCAGTACCTAAAATTGAACCATTTTAGTGGTGCCGGCACCGGGAATCGACCCAGGTCACTAGCGTACTATGAAATTTAAAGCGAGCGCCTAGCCCCTGAGCTACCACGGCTCTTAAGAGTTACGTATGGAAATATAAAACTTATATACTTAACCCACACTAATTTGGAGGTCGCCCATATCTCAACGTTAACAACAGCTTTCATCTAGCTTATTTCGCTTAATGATATTTAAATTTAAATCAGGAAACACTTATAAATACAAGAAAAATCAAGGTGGTATATGATACATTCGCACGCGGTCATTACGTACAACATTTGTAACTGAATGTTTTAGTTCTCAGAAACGTTAATATATTCACCTACATGTACTGTACTGTCTTCACTCTCTGTAAAATGTCAGAACCAGTAGGATGTGATGACATAATATTGTTTATTAATAACGTAACCAAAAAATTATTTAATAACGTCTGAAACATACTCGTAACATTACAAACAACAGCATACATATTTATGTCATAGTACGTACGTTATGCGAGAATCCGGACTTAAATATGACGTTATTTAACATCTAAGTCAAACGAATTTTTGACTTTTATATTGTGATCATCATTTTTTTAAATGGTTTCTTTTATCATCGCGAATACTACATATTTAAATAAAACTGGTTTACGGATTTTATCGCGTTAAATTTAAGTCATTTTCTTATTTTTAAATTTGCATTGCCTACAGTTTTTAATATATAAATTGTAACACATATTACAAAAAAATTATGTTGTAGAATGTGTTCTTTCAGACTTTAAATAAAGTAAGTAATAGCCTATAAATGTACCACAGCTAAACACAGGCTTCCTCTCATTTCTGAGAGGATTTCCGAGACGGGAAGAGTCCACCACACTGCACCAGTGCAGGCAGGCAGGCGGACTTCACATGTCGTCTTAATATTCATAAACATTTTTATTATTGGATGCTGGTAAGTGCAACTTCTCGCCCTTGCAAATGCTGTGTCACTCAAAACATTTCTTCTCATCCAGAGACATCAGTTCTAAGTCTCAAATGCCCAGTAGGATTCCTATGCAGGAATCCGTCTAGGTAGGTATAGCCCCAGAGCCAGTTATACTGTCGTGAAACAGTAGTGTGCAAGCATTACTGTGTTTCGGTTTGCAGGGCACTGTGAGCTTGTAGTCACTAGGCATTTGATTTGAGACTTAAGAACTGATGTCTCAGGGTGACGTGCGCAGTGTGGTGACACAGAAATATTCTGGGTGACACAGCATTTGTTGTGGGCGGACGCTGCACTCATCATCAGGTGAACGTTTTGCTCGTTTCGTCACTTTATACAATAATAAAAAAAAACATGTTACATTAACTTACAAATTCTTTTAAGCCATTATAACATTTTTTTATTAGCCACTGACGGAGCGTATTTTTAAAATATTTTCCGTATAATCTTTTAATATCCTGCGGTTTTTATAAAATAAAATTATCGATATTTTATGTATGTATGATTTCGTACAGGTATATCACAAGTAAAATGTTAAAAAATGTAGAATAAACATTACAATAATGATTTCTTATATTTACGCGAACACTACACATTTAAATGAAACTAATTTTACGGATTTTATCGCGTTTAATTTTATACTATTTATAACCCGACGTTTCGAGTGCTTTACAGCACCCATGGTCACGGGGGGACTGAGGTGACAGATGTCCTGATGTCATAGTTAACCCGGAGTACCTTCAGCTTTTAATTATTTTTTGTGGTCCGATCTATAAACCACAAATCCTCGCAAAAGAACACCGATTCCTACCAAGGATGATTCGCGAGGCTATTGAAATTAAAAAACATCCTAATTTTAATAGAGAAGATGGATGGGTATTACCACCAGCTTGGGATCCTATAATTAATAAAATTAAGTCAAAAACCAAGCATACCACTGCAAGACTTCAAGACACAGTTAGCTCTTTCTGCGTAGATCGGACCACAAAAAATAATTAAAAGCTGAAGGTACTCCGGGTTAACTATGACATCAGGACATCTGTCACCTCAGTCCCCCCGTGACCATGGGTGCTGTAAAGCACTCGAAACGTCGGGTTATAAATAGTATAAAATTAAACGCGATAAAATCCGTAAAATTAGTTTCATTTAAAAAACATTACAATAAATTATTATTTTCCTTCTTTCCAGAACAATGAATTATACTTATGACGAAACTGTATTGAAGGAAACGCCGATAACGCGTGAGAAAATGGAAAGTTGGGTGGCTGCTCAGATTAAAGGAGAAAAGATCGAGATTGACGTGTACGGAAAACCCACAGATAAACAGTTGAGAGAACTGGAAAATGTCAGAAACTTAAGCAAGGAGCTACAAGACAATTTACATGTAAGCTTTGAATTATCTGTTATACTCGAGACGTATGTTATGTACTCGTAAGGTCACGTAGTTCAGCTACCTGAATAGTAAGTACTGGAATCGAGTCCCAGTCGAAGCTAATATTTCAGTATTGCTGAAATACAATAAAAAATCATTTTTCAACATATCATATGCAAATCGCACTTCTTACTTTTACCGTAAATTGGATAACTATATTAAAATTCCTTTCTCAAAGGCCAGAGACGAGAAAGACGCTATGTTATTCCTCTGGTATTATACGTGTTCATGGGCGGCGGTGATCACTTACCAGCACTTGAGCCACCTGCTCATTTGCCCCCAATTATATATATATATATAAATATATATATATATATATATTTATATATATAAAAAAAAATCATTACAACAAAATACTTATAGCTTTATTTCCTTGCTAGCCTTAAGTGAAATAACCTTGATTGAGCCCTGACACGAGGTTTTGAGGCAATTAAAACAATTTTGAAGAATCTTGTAATGGCCCTATTTAATTTAATATTAGTGTTTGCATTTTGTTAACCTCTATGACATTTTGATATTATCACATTACACATATCATATGGGCATGTGTCTCAGAAAGAGGTAGGAAGAAATAAGCAATTTGTGTGTTGTGTGAATGTTTTTTTTTTTAATAAAAAGTTGATTAGATTTACAAACATGCACATTATAACCCTCAATGTCAACAATCTATGAAGTTCGTTCGCAGATGACAATTATTGTTTTCTGTGAGTCTACTACTAAGTGAGTGCCTCTGCGTTTGCGCTTTCAAGTGTGTGTTATGTCTTCTGTACAGTTGAGCGCCTACGAAATTATTCAGAAGTGGTCGCTGTGGTCTAAAATCGGCCAAGAAGACATAATCATCACTGTCTTAGCCATAAAACACGGCCCTGTCAACTGCGCAGGCGATATAATAGTGCTAGAAGATAACGCACAAAAAAGGCGCTTACTCGTCCAAACCAACACTTGCACTTGATTTATGCTTATGCGTTAAGATCGAAGATAGGCAAGGATGCAGTGTCAGAGACTTGGCGCAATCACAACTCAACCACATCTGAAAACCAACAATTTGTTTTTGCACGAATGTTGGCTCCTGCTGGGATTCGAACCCAGGACCCGCGGCGTAGTTGTCAGTACACTGACCACTAGGCCACGCGGTTGTCAAACTTGAAACAAATAAATGAGCAAGTAATGTCAAAGCAAACAAAAAAATCTGTTTGTAACTTTTATGCCTATTACCATTTTATTTTGCGACTAAAGTAGTATAGTACCTTTTTTACAAGAGAACGTAACGAGACAAGCAAAATGTTCACCTGATGGTAAGTGCAACATCTGCTCATAACAAATGCTGTGTCAACCAGAACATTTCTGCAGCACCACACCGCGATCGTCACCTAACACGTCTCAATAAGTTCTTAAGTTTCATATGCCCAGTAATTACACTGGTGGTAGGATTCCTATGCAAGACTCCGTCTAGGTAGGTACCACCCCAGGGCCAGTTATTCTGCCGTGAAGCATTAGTGTGCAAGCATTAATGTGTTTCGGTTGGAAGGGCACTGTGAGCTAGCGTAATCACTGGGCATTTGAGACTTAAGAACTGATGTCTCAGGGTGACGGGCGCAGTGTGGTATCACACAGAAATATTCTGGGTGACACAGTGTTTTTTGTGGGCGGACGTTGCACATACCATCAGGTGAACGTTTTGCTCGTTTCGTCACTTTATACAATAAAAAAAAAGCTCTCACTGGTCGTCAGACTGAAACAGTATTGTTTGCACACTACTGCTTCACGGCAGAATAACTCATTCTGCGTTGGTACCTACCTAGACGGATTGCTGCATAGGAGACATCGGTAGACAGCTAGAGAAGACACACTTTTTATTTTTTCCGTCTCACTCTTGCCAAATGCCTCTCGGTCTCCATACGTCACTATTTTTTTCTATATTTTTTTATTCTCCCGATCCCTTTTAGTTTGGGCAATCATTTAATTAAAGTTACCTGTCAAGATATAAGGATCTTGACTTTTTTAAATTTATATCACATTTCAATGAGTCTACGCTCGAGTAATATTATAGAGTCTCCTTTCATGTTCGCTTTAAGGGACCAGAAAGTCTTTCAGGCGTTTTTGATGCGTCTATCGATGTCCTTAGACTTTCGGTTTCCGAATGGCTCTATTTATCCCACATAAACGTCGACCCTTTTACAGATTGCCCTTTTACAGATTTGAGTAAATCTGAACTACATAGATGCAGGTTGGCATATGAAGGAATTGCTTGCTAAACATATTTCGAAATTACTTTGTATCCTAGCGGTATTACGTATAGGTGCTAATTCACTACGAACTTTCTAAATTTTAACTGGCTTATAAATTTTAATCGGATAGAAGTGGTTTTAGACACATAATTATTTTGAATTCCTTTGCAGGAACTAGAGAATTCAGTGCGCAACGCGGACGCGGAAAACGAAGCCATGACCCCAACCGCCCCCATACTTGACTACTCAGAAGATCACGAGTTCGTTTCTGCTAACAAACTTGATGATTATTACGCTGAGGAAGATAAAGCTGATGCTAGAGAAGAAGAGAAGAGGAAACTCACTAAGGGTAACGCGCCTAAGACCGAAATACAGAGGTTTTATGAGGATCAGTGTGTGTTTTTGACGGGTGGTACTGGGTTTTTGGGTAAAGGTGAGTGGTGTTTGTGATTTGTTTTGTGCTTTGTATGCCATCCTATTTTACCTGGCAATAGTTGAATTAAATACGTAGGCAGAGCCGTCTGCCCAATAGAGAGTACCTACATTTGTTTGGAATGATAGTCTCCGAATTTTCTTTTATTTTGATTAATAAAAACGTATGGAAATAAGGCGTGCCCAAATATTTAGTCAGTTTTAACTTTAATTCGATTTTTTTTATCAATGAATATCTAAAGATTATCAGATAAAGACATGGAATAGCGTGGCAGATTGTTATATGACTTTCTAAAAAACTAGAGGGGAATTGTACAACGAATTGTACAACGGCACAATCTGATGGCCAAATATAAAAATACGAATTCTATAATCTGTAGGTCTGTCTAGTCTCTGCGTTGTTTATTCTATTAATAAATTAGTTCGTTGCGTAATGCAAGTGAGTGTCTCAATGCATGTTTTCTGTGTGTGTCGCAATTTAGAATTTGAATTATTGTCAACATATGCGTATACCGTGTTTTTAGTTGTTTACGTGCATCTTAAACTATTGATTATCATTATGACATTTCCAGAATTAAAATGTGTCACAGTTTTGTATTCATGGTCTAATTTTTTTGGTTTTACATGTACAGTTTATACGTATGGCGTAAAAGTAAACGTTATAAAATAGTTACATAAATTAAAATATAAATGTTTTACAGACAATTATCATGGTAAAGATAAAGCCTCTTAACTATTAGCAAAAATATGCCTGTCGAACCATAGATATTTATTCTATATCCCTTACTTACTTTTTTACGCAGAATCAGAAGAGTGTAAAGTACTGACTTCTACACCATGGCATTTAAATGAATACTTTAGTTTTTTTTTAGTAATAAAATTATTTAGTTTGACCGCCTTAGAGAGCGGCGCGTAGCAGTCAACAATCACACCGCGTACACACGATACACCCGTGTTCACCCTGAGTTACCGACACACAAGTCGACAGTCCGAATAGAGGCCCGCAGCCTCCCTCGGACGGTCATTAGACGACTTAAAATCATTTGAGATATTCGAAATCGCGCAAGCACGCAGCGAACGCGACACAGTCCGAATTTCGATGTTTTTGTAGGAGTTTATTTAAGTATTTATGTTTGGGTCAAACCAAACCAGGCACGGGGGCCCCTGGCTCGTGAGCACAGTATCCCATGAAGCTGTAAAAGCCAAAAAGGCTAACAGCTATTACATCACCGAAATTATATATAGGGCAGTTCTCACCGCCCAGAGTTACCGACACAAAAGTCGACAGTCCGAATGGAGGCCCGCAGCCTCCCTCGGACGGTCATTAGACGACTTAAAATCATATTGAGATATTCTAAACCGCGCAAGCACGCAGCGAACGTGACAGTCCGGATTTCGAGGTTATTGTAGGAGTTTATTTATGTATTTATGTTTGCATCAAACCAAACCTGGCACGCGGGCCCCTGGCCCGAGAGCACAGTATCCGATGTAGCTGTAAAAGCCCACAAAGGCTTACAGCAATTACATCACCGAAGTTATATATATATATATATATATATATATATATATATATATATATATACCAAAAATATATATATATATATATATATATATATATATATATATACCAAAAAAATATATATATATATATTTTTTTTTTTTTTGGTGGTAGGAGTCCTATGCAGGAATCCGTCTAGGTAGGTACCACCCCAGGGCCAGTTATTCTGCCGTGAAGCAGTAGTGTGCAAGCATTACTGTGTTTCGGTTTGAAGGGCACTGTGAGCTAGCGTAATCACTGGGCATTTGAGACTTAAGAACTGATGTCTCAGGGTGACGAGCGCAGTGTGGTGTGATGACACAGCATTTGTTATGGGCGGACGTTGCACTTACCATCAGGTGAACGTTTTGCTCGTTTCGTCACTTTATACAATAAAATTATATATATATATATATATATATATATATATGGTAATCTATGGGGGAGGCCTATGTTCAACTGTGGACTAGCGACCGACTGAAATGATGATGATGATGATACGTTAATATAATCCTATACGTGGTACAGCCATCCACATACATAGTACGAGTATCTAGATAATACCTATTGTTTGTAAATGGGTCGATTAGATCGGGGATAGAGCTCACTTTCCCAACATATAAATGTAATGTAGTAGACCAACGCTGCTGCGTTTTATATGGGGAGTGTAGAGAACCAGAGACCAGTTTCTGGAAACGTGGTATTTGGTATTCCGTGTTAGTCCTCAACGCCCATAACTTGATTCTTCATTAAGGGCGGATCTAAGAGTCTGCGGACCGGGGACATCAGGTGTACTGGGCGTTTCCGTTTGTTAGTCTTGCTAACATAAAAAGCTTCTGTTGTATTATTGATTGCAAATTCGATTAAAATTGGCTTTTATCGTGTGCATGGTGTTTTTGCTGTGTAATTTTTTTTGCGGTATGTTTTATGATTGGTTTAGTGTTGACGATACTGGTTTAAATAAGGTATGTTATAGTATTTTTTAATATTTTATACTTTTATTCTATTTTGCAATATACTCGTAGTTTGATTTTTTGTGAACTTTTTTATTGTGTTAGAGTGCAATGCTCGAAATGCGATTTGAATTTGAAATAAAAATTTAGACTTTATTTTCGTCTCGAACGCACGCAAGACGCAACTAAACTTTTTTTTGCATGGTGTGTTTTTGGTGTGATTGTTTTTCTTAGTGGGTTTTGTGTTAACGTTATAGGTTTAAATAAGGTAAGTAATGGTGCTTTTATTTATTTTTAATAAACTTTGATTGTTTTTAACAAAATAAATTGATTTTTCGTGAACTTTTTTAAACTGATAAAGTGCAATGCTCGGAATACGATTTCAGATAAATATTTAGACTATATTTTCGTCTTCTTTTCCTTTTATCTGTTTTGACGCTCTCTCCATTTGCTTATTTGTTATCTTGACGATTAAATAGTCACTATACAAAACAATATTATCAGATATTTATTTTTATAGAAAAAAGCAAGCTTATATAAGCTTGCTTACGCTTTACAGTAACTAAACGCACAGAATACGAAACCTCATCCGTTTCTTGTGATTATCACAGGCTGCTGTAGTTTCGCTATGTATTTTAGTTGCCAGGTCTCCAGAAGCATTGGGATATTTGCAACAATCTAGCCTCCATCACCGCAGGTTCTTGCAAATCGGTAAGAGTCCGACGAAAAGGGCGAGAATGAGGCGAAGTAAAGTTGGATGAAGTAGATAAAGATCGTAATGCACTGACGTAGATAACTTTTTAAATGTTAATTCGGAATTATCCATAATTCTATAAAATCAGCTGTTTTTATACCGGTTAACTTTGAAAAAAGAAGTATTTATTAGTTATTCAACTCAGAAAGTACAACAGATAATTTTTTTTTCGTCTTATACAAATCCTCGTTAGTCTTTTGTGGTAATCGCAGGTGTTTTTTTTATTTGTGTTAACGGCGATTCCCCTTGTCGCTGAGAGATGAGACGATGTCTGGACACCTTCAATAACCAAACCTTCAATCTACACAAATTAAAAATATGTAACGACATTTTGTTTTTACAGACGGCAGGATAAGTCTCAAGGCGAGTCGCATCGTGGAGAAAATGATCATTTAACTATTAAAGTTATTTGTTTTTTTAAATTATTTATATTTCGAAAGGTGAGTGTTATTATAAAATGTAACTGTATTAATAAAATTTGTTTTTAATCTTCTTTTGTTTTATTATAATCTATGTGTACATGCAGGTGATAATAGATAAGCGAGAGAACCCTGGGTTGGCATCTCGTCAATACCATTGAAAAGACCCCAAGTTTTCCTATGGTCGTATGACCTTTGTTGTTTATATACAGAGTATTAATGCCCAGAATAAAAAATAAAATAAAGAAATTAATTAAGTGTAGTAAGTAAAATTAAGTAAAGTAATTTTACTTTAAGAAACCAAATAAACTTATTGAGAATGACGGATTGGAGCGATCGTTCATGACCGCATTCTGTAATTAAATTGTAAAATAGATTCTTTTCCGAAATTCACAAGACGCTTCGTTTTCATTTAGGAACTTTTCACTGTATTATTTCATATGTCATTGTGATTAAAGTGGGTAATTAATTCAGGAACAAATTACCATGTGATGTCGCTGAGCTGCATGGATTAATTAATAGTGTAACTCTCCCTTACAAACTTTAAGAAATTATCCTGTAAAGATTTTATAAATCTGACAACTTTGTAAAATAATAGGCCCGACATTAGAATGACATCGCTGCTGCTGCCTTCCTTCGTAAATAAAACAACTATCTTGTATACCCGAACCAGATGAGATAACAAAGGAGAGAGACAACGAAGAGAATACAACGGCAATTCCCCGTAATAAAAATAATTAATAAAAAAAATATCGAACATGATTATTTTACAATTCATTGGAGTCACCCCACGACCCGGAACGGAACGAACTGGAAATAATTTAGCCTTTTTTTTATATACTTAGCGTACCTGACATCAACGCCGCGGGTCTTGGGTTCGAATCCCAGCCGGAGCTAACATTTGAGCAAAACACAAATTGTTGGTATTCGGGTCTGGTTATATTGTGCATGTGAAAGCTTTTTGTGCAAAACGTACATTATCTTATAGAAAGGCCATTTTACAAAGCTTTACACAATTGACATTTATAACGGATATTACAGATGTATGTTAGGTGGTCAAGTAAAACTCGGATGAATACTTTAAAACAATATTTGGGCAGTGTAATGTCCTGGTACACGTTATTTACAGTCTTAATTTATTTGTTTAAATTATTATTATACTGTTATTTAGATTACTCGTTATCATTAATAAGTACGACGGATGTAGATTATTCTATGTATTCCTGTATCCCAGAAATGGTCAGAAATAACAAGCATATATGTTATACAATAATATGAAAGATATTATTAAACAGCGTATTTACAATACTTTTTAAACATTTAAATAAAACTACTGTTTACGGATTTTATCGCGTTAATTTTAGAACTATTTTTAACCCGACGTTTCGGGCGCTTTACAGCACCCATGGTCACGGGGGGACTGAGGTGACAGTTGTCCCGATGTCATAGTTAACCCGGAGTACCTTCAGCTTTTAATTATTATTTTTAGTCCGATCTACGCAGAAAGAGCTTACTGTGTCTTGAAGCGTAAGCTTGAAGTGGTATGCTTGGTTTTTGATTTAATTTTATTAATAATAGGATCCCAAGCCGGTGGTAATACCCAACCATGTTCCCTATTGAAATTAGGATGTTTTTTAATTTCAATAGCCTCGCGAATCATCCTTGGTAGGAATCGGTGTTCTTTTGCAAGGATTTGTGGTCTATCAAATCTGATGTAATGGTTAGGATGATCCAGAACATGGTCACAGACTGCAGACTTCCTAGAGCGTCGATGCTTCACATCAGCTATATGTTCTTTATCGCGGGTTTTAATGGATCTTTTAGTTTGCCCTATGTAAGAGAGACCACATTCACAATCCAGCTTGTATACTCCTGCATCTTGTAGAGGGATGTTACACTTGACAGATGGTAAAAACTGACTTATCTTCTTCGGCGGCTTGAAAAATGTTCTTATAGAAGCTCGCTTCAAGATTTAGCCAATCTTGTCCGTGACTCCTTTGCCATATGGTAGAACAGCAGGTACACGCTCGACTGTGGCCGGCTTCACTCGGTCACTGCGACGAAGGCGCGGAACCCGAAGCTTGTTGTCTTGCAAAACTTGCTTGACATGCTGAAGCTCGGCGGCCAGGTGTTTACTGTCGCAGATCCCTTGTGCTCTCTGAAACAAAGATTTACCCACGGTAGCTAACTGAAAAGGATGGTGGTAAGATTCACCATTTAAATACTTATAAGTATGGGTCTTTTTTCTATACACAGTGTGACAAAAATGTTCTGGATCATCCTAACCATTACATCAGATTTGATAGACCACAAATCCTTGCAAAAGAACACCGATTCCTACCAAGGATGATTCGCGAGGCTATTGAAATTAAAAAACATCCTAATTTCAATAGGGAACATGGTTGGGTATTACCACCGGCTTGGGATCCTATTATTAATAAAATTAAATCAAAAACCAAGCATACCACTTCAAGCTTACGCTTCAAGACACAGTAAGCTCTTTCTGCGTAGATCGGACTAAAAATAATAATTAAAAGCTGAAGGTACTCCGGGTTAACTATGACATCGGGACAACTGTCACCTCAGTCCCCCCGTGACCATGGGTGCTGTAAAGCGCCCGAAACGTCGGGTTAAAAATAGTTCTAAAATTAACGCGATAAAATCCGTAAAAAGTAGTTTTATTTAAATGTGTAATATTCGCGTAAATAAAAGAAAACATTACTTTTTAAACATTTAATAATTTTTTGAGTCGCTATAGTCTGCTTATTAAATGTCATTTCCCACACAAGCCTTTTCACAATTGACATTTATTACGGATATTACAGATGTATGTTAGGTGGTCAAGTTAAACTCGGATGAATACGTTATAACAATATTTGGGCACTGTAATATCACACTATGTAATATCTGCAGTCATGATTTATTTGCTTAAATTATTATTATACTGTTATTTAGATTACTCGTTATCAATAATAAGTACGACGGATGTAGATTATTCTATGTAGTTGCTAGTAGTTTGTAACACATGACACTAAATAAAGCAGTAAAATAAATGTAAAGTAAAAAAAGTAAAGTATCAGCCTATAAATGTCCCACTGCTGAGCACAGGCCTCCTCTCATTTCTGAGAGGGTTTTTTGGAGCAAGGAAGAATCCGCTACGCTGCTCCAATGCGGGTTGGCGGACTGCACATGTCTTCGGAATATTTCGGAAGGTTTCCTCACGATGTTTTCCTTCACCGCCGAGCACGTGGTAAGCACTTAAAATTGCAATTAATAATTTTAGTGGTGCCGGCACCGGGAATCGAACCCAGGTCACTCGCGTACTATGAAATTTAAAGCGAGCGCCTAGCCCCTGAGCTACCACGGCTCTAAAATATAACATAAGGTATATGAATGTATCAATAAGAAACTCGATTGTATTATTTTCAAATTACGGCTTCATTTTTTAGGGTTCCGTAGTAGAAATGAACCATTATCATTTCGCCCTTACAGTATGTCACGCCCATAGATGAAAATATGAAGAAAGTTGTTTTTTATGAACCGACAGTCAATGGTGTAGTGTAAAATACGAAAAGAAATAGAGGTGGCACACCATTGATGTACAAAAATACACTAGACAATAAAAAAACATGTGTGCGGTACACTGTACACACGCGGTAGAAGTGAAAACCTTCAGAGTATCAGGAGTAGAATAATTGTAAGGTTTATAACTATTATTTTTATTTATGGTTCATTACTGTACTAATATTATATGAAAAATCTCCCTTTTCTCCTGTCTGTTTATTACCTTTTCACTGTTCAACCGCTGAAACGATTTGGACGAAATTTCGCACAAATATAGCTTACAGCCTGTAGACGGACATAGGATACTTTTACTATATAAGTCTCCCCCATAGATTCCCACAAAAGTTTGTAGCTCTCATTTTTAGGGATTTTGCCATAGTTGCCACGTTGGCGGCGTTCCCAAGGGCAGTTTATTTATTGTAGATGTTCCTGGAAGATGCTGCTGCGCAACTTCTGGTTTGAATTTTTCCCCTGTCTACTTTTACGAAACCCACAGGATGAGACGGGGTGGTAGATTCTCTTAAGCCGCCACCTCTCCGGCTTTTTATCCAGAGAAATTTAATAGTTCTTACGGTATATTTAAAAACTATCCGCGCGGATAGTTTTTAAATATACCGTAAGTCGCGGGCATCAGCTATTATTATAATATCGTTACCAAGTCTAAACATTATTGAACATTTATTCTACATATTGTACAGACGCCAAGTTTTCAATTTCAACAAATGACACGAGTGTGTTATGGTAACTAAATTATGAAATAAATGCTTTGGTTTGGATTTGATCAATATATCTTTGAAATGCAGCGTCAATTACTGTTTTTGATCTTATTGTCGAGCGATGACAGCAAAATCTAGAGAAGAATCTAAGATTTGGACGATTTGGATTTGGAAACACTGTATACTGTATTCTATCTCATTCTCTCGCAGGCTAAATGCTATAGATATATATGTTTGTCTCTTTTTAGTGTCGCTTTTTCGTTTCATCGAGTTTCAAATCACAACGGTTTTAAAGAAGTTTTCACTTCAAAAGCAGTGCACATACTTGTAATCTTGCTCAAAACCTATCCAACGCTTATGTGAAGAATGATAAAGAAGTTTCCATATAACTATTTTAATATTTGGTGAGATATGCCCTTCTAAAGTCGTAAAAGTGTGTCCCTCCTCCCCCTCAGTTCAACTATGCGATGCAAAATTCTGAACAAATTTAAGGAACAAATGTAAGGTAGGTAGATAGGTAGATAGAACCCAGAAAACACTTTACACGAAAATTGGTTAGAAAAAGATATTTAAGTCCTGTAGTTTTTGACTTCCACGATCATTTGCTGCGTAATACACAATCAATCAATCATCATCATCATCATTTCAGCCTACCATAGTCCACTGTTGAACATAGGCCTCCCCCATAGATTGCCACAAAACACGGTCCTGAGCTACCTGCATCCATCGGCTACCTGCAAAACCGTGTAAGTCGTCGCTCCATCTATTGGGGGGTCGCCCTACACTGCGTTTGCCGGTAAGAGGTTGCCACTCGAGCACCTTTCTTCCCCAACGGTTATCGGTTCTAGGAGCTGTCAATATTAAGCTTCAAAGCTCGAAAAATAACAAACCTTCAAAAATTAATTCGTATAATAACACAACCTTAATTTTTCGACTTGGGAGTCACACACACAGTTCAACACGTCACCTTTTTTTAAGTAATACTTCTTTTGGCGCATTTATGCATACGCATACGCAGCGTGTAGCTGAAATGCGACACGTAGAAGTTAGTTATTGAATGATTAACAACATGGTATATTTTCATATAAGTACTAAAATATAAAATATATATGTATACATAGAAAAAAGCACGTCATCAGTACAAGTAATAAAAGTGAAATTAATATTTATTAGAAATTTGAAAAAAATAAAATAAAATAAACACCAATTCACAAAGATATTATTCGCTGTAAAATGTCTATTCAGTATAATTTAAACAATTATTAATTAATAGATCAATATTTATTAAGAATAGCAAAGAAGTTGTAATCTAATTCGAAATAATAAATATTAATTCAACAAGGCGAACAATCAGGCAAAAGAAGTACGACTTCTACCGCGCACATGAGTACACGCACCATTTTCCTATTAAGATGCATGTTTCAAGTTAAATGAATAATGACTAAGGAAATATCCTGTTTTATATTGTATGTTAAAATATGTTAATTTGCTTAACTCGTCAATATTAACACAAATAATATATACAATGATACAAAAAATATATATCACGTATTTCTTCTACGAATAGATGTAATTACTAAGTAACAAAAACTATTACAATGACAAAAAAAGCCTAATGATGTAATACAGATACAAATTACGCGCAGAAGCCGATAGGCATACAGCCAATCAAATATACAAGGCAGACTTTAGCGTAGTATGATTTCCTTAATATTTTATCCCCACTATTTTGTAGAAACTTCTTTTTTTGTTCTATATCTCGTCGAACAGATTAAATTTACTAATAAGCATATAGTATTTTAGCTATTTTTAAATGAATAAAAGAACTGAAGCTGGAAAAACATCACGATCGGAATTAAAACGTTATGTAAAGGTTATTCATGTGTTGTTTGACGACCGCGTAGCTCAGTGGTAACAGAGTACCTAAGTAAACTAAGTTTATTGTACTATAAACAGTAAAAATATAAACAGTTTCTCTGACAATATTTTAGATGTGGAATTATTATTGGGCAAGCATGAAGTGATGATGATGATGGCAAAGCGCCGGGTGAGGATGGAATCACAGCAGAGCTTCTGAAAGCGGGTGGAAAACCGATACTAGTAGTCCTTCAGAAGCTCTTTAATTCCGTCAGCCGGGGCGGCGCTACGCCGGAAGCGTGGAGTAGAAGCGTGGTTGTCCTGTTCTTCAAGAAGGGCGATAACGCCCTCTTGAAGAACTATAGACCGATATCGCTTCTAAGCCGCGTCTACGTACTGTTTTCGAGAGTCATAACGAATCGTCTCGCAAGCAGACTTGATGACTTCCAGCCTCCCGAACAAGCCAGATTCCGAAAAGGCTATAGTACCATAGACCACATACATACCCTTCGCCAGATTGTACAAAAGACCGAAGAGTACAATCTTCCGCTATGTCTGGCGTATGTGGACTATGAGAAAGCCTTCGATTCCGTCGAAATTTGGGCGGTGCTAGAGTCGCTTCAGCGATGCCGAATTGACTGTCGGTATATCGATGTGTTGCAGTGCTTGTATACCAATGCTACGATGGCTATCCGAGTACAGAACCAGACTACGAAACCGATCCAAATGCAGAAAGGTGTAAGACAGGGTGATGTAATATCACCGAAACTCTTCACCGTTGCATTGGAAAATGTTTTCAAGCTACTGGACTGGAAAGGATACGGTATCAACATCAATGGCGAATACATCACTCACCTTCGATTTACCGACGACATAGTCATAATGGCAGAATCGCTGGAGCACCTTAGCGCTATGCTCAATGACCTCAATAGTGTCTCCCAACGGGTAGGTCTTAAGATGAACATGGACAAGACGAAGATCATGTCTAACGTCCATGTCACACCTATACCGGTTATAGTTGGGAACACTACGATCGAAGTTGTTGACGAATATGTATACCTAGGACAGATTGTCCGACTAGGTAGGTCCAACTTCGACCGAGAGGTCAATCGACGGATCCAACTCGGCTGGGCAGCGTTCGGAAAACTGCGTCACATCTTCTCGTCGAGTATACCTCAATCTCTTAAAACCAAAGTGTACAACCAGTGCGTGTTGCCAGTGATGACATATGGAACCGAGACGTGGTCCTTCACTGCAGGCCGCATGAGGAAGCTTAGAATCGCGCAGCGAGCTATGGAAAGGGCTATGCTCGGAGTTTCTCTGCGAGATAAAATCCGTAACGATGTTATCCGCAGCAGAACCAGAGTAACCGACATAGCTCTAAGGATTAGCAAGCTGAAGTGGCAATGGGCCGGCCATATAGCTCGGAGAACCGATAACCGTTGGGGAAGAAAGGTTCTCGAGTGGTAACCTCGTACCGGCAAACGCAGTGTAGGGAGACCCCCCACTAGATGGAGCGACGACCTACACGGTTTTGCAGGAAGTCGATGGATGCAGGTGGCTCAGGACCGTGTTTTGTGGCAATCTATGGGGAAGGCCTATGTTCAACAGTGGACTATGGTAGGCTGAAATGATGATGATGATGATGAAGCATGAAGTAGACAGACATCTTGTGCTTTATTGAAACTTGCCTAAATGATTCTATGACATTTGTTATAAACAATTATTGTGTAGCCAGTGAAGCCGTGGTGCTTCCTGGGTCGGGCGCTCGCCTTAAATTTCATAGTACGCGAGTGACCTGAGGTCGATCCCCGGTGCCGGCACCTCTAAAATTGTTCTGCAATTGTAAGTGCTTATATATAAGGTGCGGTGAAGGAAAACATCGTGAGGAAACCGGAAAAAAAAATCGGCCAAGACAAACTAAACATGCATTTTTAAAGTCATGAAAAAGAACTATATCATAACCATACAGCAAAGTTACCTTAAATTAATACCGCTTAAGTCTTTGATTTGTCATTCCATAATGCTGTATACTAGTATGGCATTGTGTTTAGACCATTGAACCATAACACCTGCGACCCGGGAGAAGTGTTATAATAACATACGTAGTCTATTGAAAATGAATGTTAACAATGTTTAGCTACTCTTATGTTTTATGTATTATTATATTATGTACTAGATGATCCCCGCGGTTTCACCCGCGTAAAATGAGCCGAACACATGATTGCGCCGTAAGGCATGGCACCTTATGACCTGAGCATTCACAGTTCGGTAAGGTCCTCTTCTCAGCGAGCGGCACTTTAAAGTAGTAGTATGAAATTTTATAGCCTATAATCTTCTTTCATACTCGTGCTGTCATTAGAAAAATAGTTTTGCATTAAAACTATTTTTTAAGACAGATAAGTATTTTCTGAGATTGGTGCGCTCAAACATACAAAAAAAAGTTTCAGCCTATAAATGTCCCACTTTTGAGCACAGGCCTCCTCTCATTTCTGAGAGGGTTTTGGAGCTAGGAAGAATCCGCCACGCTGCTCCAATGCGGGCTGGGGGACTTCATATGTCTTCGATATATTTTTTATTCCTCAGACATGCAGGTTTCCTCACGATGTTTTCCTTCACCGCCGAGCACGTGGTAAATCAGCACTTAAAATTGCAATTAACAATTTTAGTGGTGCCGGCACCGGGAATCGAACCCAGGTCTAGGCCTAGCCCCTGAGCTACCACGGCTCTAAACATACAAACACTCTCGACTCGACTAATTAGTAGCTAGTCTATAATAATGCTAAACATACAAACACTCTAGCATTATTATAGACTAGCTGTTTCACCCGTCGTTTAATTAGTCTAGTCCGTCCGTCTAGGTAGGTAGGCCCAGGGCCTGTTATTCTGCCGTGAAGCAATAGTGTGCAAGCATTACTGTGTTTCGGTTTGAAGGGCACTGTGAGCTAGCGTAATCACTGGGCATTTGAGGCTTAAGAACTGATGTCTCAGGGTGACGGGCGCAGTGTGGTGTCACACTTAAATATTCTGGGTGACACAGCATTTGTTGTGGGCGGATTTTGCACTTACCATCAGATGAACGTTTTCTTCGTTTCGTCACTTTATACAATAAAAAAAAAGAAATCTCTCTAAGGGTCGTAGCGTGATGTTATATAGCCTTCCTCGATAAATAGGCTATCCATCGCTAAAATATTTTTTTCAATTGGAACTACTAGTTCCAATTGAAAAAAATATTTTAGCGAGATTAACGAATATTTTCCTGAGATAAGCGCGTTCAACTAAACAAACTCGTTGGCTTTATAATAGTAGTATAGATAAGGTTAAGGTATAAATTAAACACGTAAAAAAATAACTATGAATATTCCAAATCACTTATTAAAAGACAAATTTCCATAATATAAAATAACCATGGCCAAAATGCAAATTAAAGTCGGACGTAACGAGTCTATCCGCATAAGCTTTAATTTATACAGTTCTTCAGATTTTACGCATGGACCCTACATATTTCCAAAATATTCAGTAGCTTAGATTAGAAAGAAGAACGAAAGAAGGAAAGAAAAGGTTTTTTCGTACCAGCAAAATACATACAAATAGAAATAATAATAAAATATATATACTTATTCTAAGAGACCAACAATTTTTATACAAACTTAACTATTACTCTCTGAAAACCCTCGTACGTGCTCAAGAAGGACCCTTCAAAATCGATTCAGTCATTTTGGTGACAACAAACACACAGTCAGCGAAAAGTTTAAAAACGTTTGTTTGAGTTTTGGCATTCTACAAATTACCATATACCTAAAACCTAAAAAATCTTTATTGCAAAATCACAAATAGACCATTTTTATAGATTAAATATGATATTTAAAAGTTTAAATTTCCAAAGTTATTTAAAATACAAAGTTTTGTGTAGCTCAAGAGTACCCAAACTGTTCGCTCTTCGCACTTTGAAAATTTTTATGGAACATTGAACTATCATCCGGATTTTTTTGCGGAACACTGCAGCCCAACTCCTCTGACGACTAAGCCAGAAGGTGAATGCAACGTTAAAAGGGTTTACTGTAGTAGATTAATTTTATTAAATATCAGGCAGACTAATTTACGGGTCCAAGAACCGCTCGCCGAGGACTTCTGCAATGGAAGTGAGATGGGATGCGGTCCTTCTTTGCATCCTACCCTTGGGGGCGGGTTTGCTACTCGGTAGATGATCCGAACGCCGTTGCTGATTCTGACACTGATATAGTACTTCAGGGAATGGCCCATCGGAGGCGGATTTCAGCCTTGGTTAGGTCACACCTACAGAATGGCATCACGCCAAAAGCTGGAGGCTAACGCATCGGCGTCTCGAGATGTAAAAACTAAAAAAGAAGTATAACTCTGCCTCCAGGTCCTACAAAAGAGCTATTGCCAAGTCCAAATCAGAGCACATTGGCAGAATTGGCGAGAAATTAGTTCGCCTTCCTTCGAGAACTCGTGCATGCTTGTCTCTCGCCAAAACTGTCCTTGGGAATTTCTGTCAGCCACCCCTTCCATCTCTGCACAGGGAACATGATTCGCTGGCCCATGCCGCAAAGGAGAAGGCCGATCTTTTAGGCTCTCTTTTTGCGTCCAACTCGTCTCTCGATGACAGGGGAACACGCCGCCCATCATTCCGCGGTGTGAGTGCTCTATGCCGGAGATCAAGTTCCTGCAGAGCTCTGTGCGCGAAGCACTATTCTCCTTGGACATCCATAAGTCGAGTGGGCTTGATGGAACCCCCCCTATTGCGCTGAGGATGTTTGCTATTGTGCGGAGTTGGCACTGGTCTTAACGCCTTTTCCTGTACTCGTACTTTCTAGGCGTCGCCGTCGCCCAGAACTCACGGCCAGCTTTGGTGCACCCGATCTCTAAGAAAGGCGACCGCTCAGATCCGTCCAACTACAGATCGATCACCCCTTTGTTCTAAAACATAATGGAATCCATTATAAACTGCCAGCTCTTGAGGTACCTAGAGGAGCACCAGCTGATTAGTGACCACCAGTATGGTTTCCGACGGGGTCCCTGGCAGTAAATTTGGACAAAGGAAAGGCCTTTGATCGGGTTTGGCCTAAAGCGCTTTCCTCGAAGCCTCTTTCCTTCTAAAAAGCTTGGCGTGCTCAGTAGAGCGGGATTCATGCCGGCCCACCGCTTGCAACTTTACAAGGCGCAGGTTCGGCCTTCCATGGAGTACTGTTCTTATCTTTGGGCGGCGGCACCCCAGTGCCAGCTCCTTCCATTTGGCCGTATTCAACTAAGATCTGCTCGAATCGTCGACGACCAGGTTCTTTCCGATCGGCTTGATCCACTGGCGAAGAGATGTTTCATCTCTTTGCATTTTTTACAGGATTTACTACAAGGAGCGTTCCGAGGAATAGTTCGGATTAATTCCAGCCGCTAGTTTTCACCATTGCACTTTGCGGCAGAGCTTAAAATTCAATCGTCACCTCCTTGATGGTTGGCACTCCACCACGGATTTTTCATCCACGCACGACCATCTTATAGAATCTGCTGGCGCCGGCGGTTTTTTCGGTTACGTCGTATACTTAGCGACCTTTAAGAAAAGAGCCTGTTCCTTTCTCAAAGGTCGGCAACGCACCTGCGATTCCTCTGGTATTTCGTCTGATATTACGGATGTTCATGGGCGGCGTTGATTGATTACTTACCATCAGGAGAGCCACTGGCTCGTTTGCCCCCTCTCCTCTAATATAAATACGCTAGAAAGGCGATTAAAGAGTTTTATGTATGTATTACGTATTTATTCAATATTCGGGAAGTATTTTAAACTGCCAGAATTCATGGCATAGAGCCGGGTTAGCATATTTATTATAAAATATACAATAAATTAGTGTATATGACCCTATTCAAATGCGGCCGTAGTTACTTTCAATTAAGCATACAGCGAAACGTGTTAAATGTACTCGTATGTGCAATATTACCTACACATACATATTTGTAAAGAAATGTCTTAGAGTAGCAGTTAATTGTGAATAGTTTTTATTAACATTCGTAGGTACATTTTTTAAAAAAAATTAATTAATTAAATTACTTTTGATATAATCAGTCATTATATATTTTAATATTTCAACACACTATTCATCGGGTTCCGTGGTGTAGTGGTTATCACATCTGCTTTACACGCAGAAGGCCGCCAGTTCGATCCTGGCCGGAATCATATTTTTTGTACACTGTACATTTTTATTTTTTTATTTTTGAAAAAAAACGATGCCCCACAGTAGGTATATATTTATATATACATCATATTTATTTATTTTTTATTTTTTGTTTATCTTAAATTAAATATGTTCCTAATACAATGTATATTTATAAAATAAAACCAATAACATGTAGAATTCGTTTCATAAGATGCTTATTTAGATTAACAATTACGAATTTTTTTTTTTATTTTATTTTTTTATTTAATAAAAGCGACGGAACGAGCAAAGCGTTCACCTGATCGTAAGTGCAACGTCTGCCCATAACAAATGCTATGTCACCCAGAATAGTGTGACACCACAATGCGCCCGTCACCCTGAGACATCAGTTCTTAAGTCTCATATGCCCAGTGATTACGCTAGCTCACAGTGCCCTTCAATCCGAAACACAGTAATGTTTGCACATTACTGCTTCACGGCAGATTACTGGCACTGGGGTAGTACTTACCTACACGGATTCCTGCATAGGAATCCTACCACCAGTAAATAATATGTATGTACAATACAGGTATATCGATGATAGATCCGTTTCAGATTTTTTTATTTGACGTGTTAGTCTTCTATAATTTGACTTCAAGATTATTCAAATTAGCTTAAAAACTTCACAGTCGTGCTATAGCCGTGTTCACACAATATAAATAGTACAAACGCGAGGTTAGTTTAGTCTAGAATTACTTTCGCATTTATAATATTAAGTATGGATTGAGAGAAATACTTGGCTGCCATGAACGAAAATAATGATGACCGAAATGCAAATTAAAGCCGCGCGGTTAATACCTAATATCTATAGTTTTTCAGATTTTACGCAGAAACCCTAAATATTTCTGAAATAAAAAGTAGCTAAGACTGTTTTCTGAAAAGTCACCGCCAAAGTCGATTAGCAAACAAATAGACAGAGACATGATTTTTAAAAACACGCGTTTTTTGAGTTTGGGTAAAGAAAAAATATTTGTTGCGAAATCACAGACAGACGAACAGACACTCTAATTTTATTTATTTCGCCTCTAAATTTTGGAAGGTAGTCAGAAAATATATCTAGAATTGGCAACTTCATAGTAATTTCATTATAACTAATACACGTACGAGAAACAGGTGTATGCCTACCAATATTGGTTCTAGGTCGCGGATTATAGAAAGTTCTGATTATTTTCCTCGACAAATGATATGGGGCCGAAAGTTTGAGCATTGGCAGCAATTATCCACAATTTCAACAATTTTGCTCAGAAAAACTAACTCGTGTAGTCTGCGGCGGTCTCGTAGGGATAACATTCTGAATTAAATTAAACAATGGTTATAAGGGGTCCTATGGGAGATACCCCGCGAAGTAAAAGCTAATTGCTTAGTGAACGCTTGCTGTTCTGACTCGAGACGCTGCAAGTGCACAGAATAAACAGGGTTCGAGACAGTACTCGAGATGACATCTATCTAATTTATTGGAAATAATAAATTTGATTGTTTTGAATTTCTATTAACAAACCCTAACTTTCGAAGAGATTTTTTTACAACGTACTCGACATGAGGAATAAAACTTAGTTTGCTATCAATAATTATTCCCAAGACCTGAATTTCAGTCACTTCCACAAGAGTTTCACCTGTAAGACGAGTCAATAGGATTTAATCTTCAAGTGTATTTGATGTAAAAGCACTTTTTAATATTTAGCGTCAAGCTATTTTACTTACACCACAGTTCAATTCTGTGTAGATCACTTTGAATGAGCATGGTATCCTTAAATGATTCAACCTTTTCGTATATCTTAAGATCGTCTGCGAAAAGAGAGAACCCAAAGTGATTTCGATCCTAAAGATGATGACGATCATTAAAACTTCCTTACATCAAAAGCTGACAATCTGACTCTACATCGCTAAAAATAGGGTGAAATTGTCGGCTTGGTTGGCGCTGTGGCTAAGCAATTGTCAGCTGCGCTTAAGGTCGCGGGTTACATTCCAGCCAAAAAATCATAATTATAGTAGAAGTTTATTGGTACAAAATCAATTTACAAAAAATTACAAGTTAAATTTGAATAATATTTTAATTTTTGATTTAGCTTAGACAAAAGGGTCTAGTATTCAACTTGGAGCAGCTAGGAGTCACACGTGGTGTACACTGATGATATTGTACCCAGCCTAATATTGAGAACAGAACAATAGGACTTCGTTAGACTAATAAAAAAGTTAACACTAGAAAATTAACCTTTTTAAGTTTACTATATTAGTTGTATACATAATTATATATGTATGTCAATAACTTATTAACGCCCTCATGATACACAGATGGTCAAAGAGACTGCATCATACTAACTAGATTACCCAATAAAAGCATCTCATGAAGTGGTGTATTTAAATCGTTCCAGCATTTTGAAGCAACAAATTAAAAACATCCTCGGGTTTGCGCAAGAGTGCGTCTGGTACGATAACGCTGTTAAAAGTGAACGTCGCTCTGACAAGCTTCACTTATTGTATAATACTTATTTATGTAGCTACTCGCTAATTCCGATTAATTTCATATGACGTCTTTATTGTTAATCGTAGCCAGTACGAATACAGTTAATTGACATATTCGTTCAACACTTTCATAAATGAATTTCCCACAAATCCAAAACAATGGAGACTTTGCATTGCTTTGTATTTGCGCAGTTATTTACTGTGTAATATAATGATTTCTTGTAACGTTAATAAAATTTCTGTTAACATTATTTCATTTAACTATAGATATTTAATCATCGATTCTTTTTTGTTACAGTTTTAATAGAAAAGTTGTTACGCTCATGTAAAGAAATAGACACCATTTACGTGCTGATTCGTTCTAAAAAAGGCAAAGATGCTGCAACCCGCTTGCAAGATCTACTTGATGACTTTGTAAGTATTAGTATAACAAGGTTTCACATAAAAATAGAAATGTTTTTTTTTTCAGAACCTACGCTCTATTATATTAAAAGTAGATGGCGCTATACTTAAAAAAAAGATAAATTTTATTTTATTTTTCTTTGTTATACTTACATATATTGTTATACTGTTAAAGAATTTATTTATTTTATGGACTAGTATTTTATGATAAATGTATAGATAACACTTATTGGTTAGTATCTCTATGCGATAATAGATGGCGCCACCAGACACTTAAAACTGTAGAACATAACAACGGTTTTTTATGTTTTGTGATTACAACTACAATTCATACATAATTTTTATTGCTGTTAAAATTAATATTTAATAAAAGTAAATTTTAATTAAATATTAACAAGTTTTATCTATTTTACTACTATAACTGTACTGTTCTTACAGCAATTGTTAACTGATTATTTTACAGCTATTCCACCGAGCCCACGAGGAAAATCCAAAAGGAATTCATAAAGTGGTTCCGATTGTCGGAGACATGGAACTGCCCGGACTCGGACTTAGTGATGAGGATAGAAAAACGCTTACTTCCAAGGTATTACGAAATGCAATACAGAGATTTGCGGATTTTATTTTGTGTTTTAGAGTTATACGTTTATACGTTTAATCATAAGCTATTTTATTTATCAATGTCTTCTTCGTCAGTCCGTTAGTATCACACTAGTGAACATAGGCCTCTTACAAGGACACACTGCGCTTGTCGCTCTGAGACATCAGTTCTTAAGTCTCATATGCCCAGTAATAATCACACTAGGTATCAATGTCCTTCAAACCGAAGCAGTAAGAGCAGGGAGGACCAGCTGCGCTCCCCCCCACCCCTCCCAACTCCTTTAGAGACTCCATTTCTTTATGTAATGCCAAGTTAGTTTATTGCCCGACTAGCTGTTGCTCACACACATAAGTCGAACACATGATCACATGCTCCTTAATATTCTATCTACTCTGTTCTTATGAAAAATATTTAACAGGTCTCCATTATAATAAATGGTGCTGCCACTGTGAAGTTCGACGAAAAGCTGTCGACATCCACTGGAATCAACGTTCGAGGAACTAAGGAGGTTATCAAACTTGCGAAAGATTGTAGGAATCTTAAGGCGTTTACACACGTGTCAACCGCTTTCTCTAATACTCACGTGAAGCATATAGAGGAGAAGTAAGTGAATGTTATTTTTATTACTTTATCTAATAAAATTGTATTGTTTGTAAATATATAATATGTGTATATCACATACATATAGTCACTCCTATTTCTATTAGGATAGGCAGAGATTATTTTTCACTTACTACGATCCTGACACATCTTTCGCTTCTACTTTCATGAGCGTTTTTATACAAGCTCGTCGGTTGCGGGTACATTCGACAAGGCTTTTCCTTAAAACGTCTTCGATCTGATCGTGATGAGTAAGACCTTACCGGCTTGCCCATTCAAACTCGCCTCATACATCTGCGAATAAAAAAAATATTTTTGTATGTCTTTATAAACCAGTTTAATATTTTTTTACAGATTCTATAAGTCTCCAATGTCTGTGGAGGCTTTAGAAGCCGTCTCCCAGTTGGATGAAGGATTAATAGAGGGGATTCTACCAACGTAAGGACAAATATCAGCTTCTTAAAATATCAGGCCGCGTAATCGAGTTAAGCCTATGACTAAGTTCTGAAGTCTCCCATATTTATACCCTATAGTTACCCTAGCTTCAGTGCCATTACTTCTGGACTCCTGCATAATATCTTATTTTGTATTACCAACTTGCGCTTTGCCTTGAATAATAATATTATATTACTTATGAGACGCGACATGTGCGGACCGAGCACGAGTCGACGCAATTTAGACTACATACCGAAAGTCCTGTACATTAATGTATAATTTCCGGAATTCCCGTTCACCTGACAACCGTAGTAGTGTCCGTTCCACTATTTTATCATATAGACGTGGTTACATCAAATACGTGATGACAAAGATGACTAAGTGACTCTGTATTTGCGCTAATTAATACGGGACTACGAAATATCCTGCGGAAAGCGGAAGTTAAATTTCTGCAGTCGAATTGTTAACGAGACATCCATTTCGAGATTTAAATATTTTATTTATTTTAATAGTGGTCCGCCGTGTGGTGGCGGCTCGTTAAAAGAATCACCACATAATTTTACTTTTTTATATTTGAAATTTTACATGTTACTATAATACTAGCCGTGTGGTATCGGTTTGGTGTCGTGAAAAGAATACTACCACTCCATCTCATCCAATGGATCTCGTAAAAGGCGAATAAGGAGTTAAACTGCACTGTGCACCCAACAGCGCATGGTGGCGATGAGCTCACCACCTATCACACCAAGTGCATTATATTGTTTTGGTGAAACGTGGATTGAGGCAGTCATCTGTTTTTGCAGTGAGTGCCCAGTCTCTGACTACCCCTTATGGGATACAGTCGTGACCTTATGTATGTATGTATTTATTTTAAATAGACTCAGTTTTGTATTAAACCCTGATTTACCTCTATTTACATTGTTAGAAAATGACATATTCCGGAATTTTCTCATTTACCTTTAATGGCTAAAGTGGCAAGTGATGGCAGAATAACAAATTTTATAATCTCATAATCGTAGCGTAATCGTTTCAGTCTATCAGATGTCCTCTGCTAAACAAGGGCGTCCCCCATAGATAGCCACAAAAGTTTGTAGTTCTTATTTTGGAGGGATTTTGCCATACTGGTTACGCTTGGCAGGCGGGTTGGCAACCGCAGATTCTTTATTGAGATGTTACAGGAAGATGCTGCTTCCCATCTCCTGGTTTTCGTTTTCCCTCTGTCGGCTTAACCGTCAACCTCGGGAATGAGATAGGGTGGTAGATTCTCTTGGGCCGCCACCACACACTACACACTAATCTCATAAAATCCCATCTAAATACACCCGCGATATGTTCCGCCTGCAAAACGTAGCAGTTACAGCAAATTCTGCAATCGGGTGCCCTTACATATAACTGATTTTGCCAGCAGTGAGCAGTTACCGAGCTGATAATGTCGATAGTCGCGTAGAAATCTTATCATTGACCGATTTAAAAGATAGACCAAGGAATATTTTCAGACCATATAAAGATATTTTAAATCTCGCTCTTTCCGAGTTGAATACATAATACATTGTATTTGTTTGCAGGCTGTTAGGCAAATACCCAAATACATATTGTTTTACTAAAGCAATCGCTGAAGAAGCTGTCAGGAAATACGGGGAGGGTATGCCGATATGCATCGTCAGACCTTCGATTGGTAAGTGTAAATGCACATTACAAAAAAAGAATGTGAATAGATAAGTTGCACCGAAATAAATGAGGCAGGGAAATTGAGTAAATTACAAATTTAAAATACTGTACTAAATAACACCGTTGGTTGATGTTAATTTTAAAACGAGATTTATCATTTCAAACAATTTTCCTTTAATAAAACAACAGTTACGGATTTTAGTGCGTTTTATTTTTTCTTGTGGCCGACATTTTAAGAGTCTCTGGCGTTTAGGGTCGTTTAGGATCGTTTAGGCGATTCAAGTCGGTTCAGTATTTTCTGAGATTAGCGTGTTCAAACATGTATGTTAAACGCTCCAAGATTAATATAGAAGTATAATATAGAATCCAAGATTAATAAGAAAGAAGTAAGATTTGAAATACCATAAATCCTTAAGAGAGAACACCGACCGATTCATGTCAAGACCGATTAATTGAAATTAAAACAACATACACATGTATACAGGTGATGGCTATCTAACTTTATATACGAGGGTGGATTGAAAAGTACTCGGCCTAACCAAGAAAATAAACACATACTAAATCAGTTATATTTTTATTTTTCTACATAATCACCATCAAGTTCAATACACTTTTGCCACCTCCCCTTCCAAGCATTTAGACCGTTAAAAAAAAATGATTCTTCCTTAAAGTCAAAATATGCGTCTACAGCTGCTTTGACCTCGTCGTTTGTCGAAAATCTTTGACCTCCCAAGTGCTTTTTTAGGTTAGGGAACAGAAAGAAGTCTGATGGTGCCAGATCAGGTGAATACGGCGGATGCGGTAACAGTTCAAAGCCACAGTTGTGAATTCCAGCCATTGACTGTACTGACGTGTGAACACGGGCGTTATCTTGATGAAACAGGACTTTTCTTCTGAGCATTCCTCGACGTTTTTCTTTTATTTCCTCTCGTAAACGACGTAGTAAGGTGCAGTAGTAATCAGAGTTTATAGTCTGATCCCTTTCAAGATAATCAATCATAATCACACCTTTCGAGTCCCAGAATACTGAAGCCATCACCTTATTTGCCGACAAAATGGACTTAGCCTTTTTAGGGGGTGGTGAACCAGGTCTTCTCCACTGTTTTGATTGTTGTTTTGTTTCCGGTGTACAGTAATGAACCCATGTTTCGTCCATAGTAACAAAACGATTCAAAACATCATCTGCATCGGCTTCAAATAACTCCAAACAGTCGCGTGAAATAGTCAATCGCGTCCTTTTTTGTTCAACTGAAAGCAGTCGCGGAACCCACCTCGCAGACACCTTGTGGAAACCCAACTCGTTGACAATGATGTTTTGAGTTCGTTCATAAGAGATGCCTATAATCTCGGCTATCTCTCTAATTTTTAATCTGCGGTCTCCCATTATTAAATCAAGTACTTTTTTAATATTTTCGTCAGTAGTTGACGTCGAAGGCCTTCCAGAACGGGGTTCGTCTTTCACACTCTCTCTACCACGCTTAAATTCTGCTATCCATTTTTTGACGGATGAATATGACAGAGCACAATCGCCTAATGTACTGACCATGTCATCATGGATGGCTTTTGATGATAGCCCCTTCTTATGGAGGTACTTAATGACGGCACGCTGCTCGATTTGCTCCATTCGCGGAAATTATGACCGATTACTTTGTTAATAAATTTATAAAATCACAACTAATTATCGCACACGTTTCGAACTTCACACAATGAACTAGTCTGAACTGAACTAAATAATGTGGGTAGATTTGATTGTTAGAATTGAATGGATCTGTGTTAGGCCGAGTACTTTTCAATCCACCTAGTAGTAATAGCCCCTGGGAGTAAGGCGATCGCTACCAAGTATTTTATATTATTTTAAAAATGATTAAAACGTAAACATTCACCGCTGTCTTTCTTTTTGTTTCTTGACACGATGGAGGCTATTCTTTGCATACTATGCTGCAGATTATTATAAAAAATACTTTCAGTAAATATTGTGTAAATATCTATCGAATACAAATTTAAAAAAAAATCTATTCTAACTCCAAAGCCAAGCATACCACTGCAAGGCTACTTACTATAAGCTCATTTAGCGAATATCGGACCAAAAATGACTATGATATTAGAATGCTACAAAGCGCTCGAAACGTCAAGGACAATAAAATTAAATTAAAGACGATAAAATCCGTAGTTTTATTCAATGTATGGTATGTTTACATAATTTAATAAATAATCCAAATGTGATACGTCTTAGGGTTAATGTTGATGAGAATTTGTTTTATATTATTTCCTAGTCGTATCTTCGTACGAGGAGCCAGTGCGCGGCTGGACTGACAGCGTGTACGGACCGACTGGACTGATCGTCGGAATTGGTACCGGTGTAAGTAAGGTTTTCAGTATTAATGTTATTGCAATCTATGGGGGAGGCCTATATAGAGCAGTGGACTAGTGATGGGCTGAAATGATGAACGACAAAATCTTCCAACTTGAAGGACACCATGTCCACCTGCTGGCACTGTATACTGTTGCACATAAATAATAAAAGAAAATGTACAGATAATAAAGGAATATACTGAATATACAGTTTTACTTATAAATGCTTGATTAGGATTGTATTAAAATATTTTGACTGCATATCTGAAAATTAAAACATAGGTCATACGCACGATGTACATGGAGCTGGACAAGGTCGCTGATATGGTGCCCGTGGACTTAGCCGTCAACGCTATTCTGGCCTCCGCTTGGTACACAGCGATGCATTTTAAGGAGAAGTAAGTTTATACTATTCATACATACATACAAGTCACGCGTTTTGCTATCTGTAAAGGGTCCTTCTTTTTATTCTTTGCCATCTGTAAAGGGGGAAAGGAGACGTAACGGGTGGCGAACCAAGTCGCAGCCATTTTAGTAAAAGTCAAAATCTTACTCCTCATTGCAGCCCCACGAGCTTCTTTGTTCTTTTCTTGTTCTGCACGAATAAACGCTGTCCGTATACTACCTTAGTCGCCGCCTCCGACACCTCGGTAGGAAAGAGGTAAATACTATTCTACTCTGCCGGACATCTATAGGCCTTTATACTCAGCCTTTGTATAATGAGGACAAAGGTGGTAGTAGAGAAAACGGAGCGGGGGGTGAGGGGGGGGGATGCCGCCGATTAAGAAAAATGCCGAAAATATGTCTTGGCGAGGGATTGATGACGAAAAAATCGTGACTTTCCTTTCTTATTTCGCCATGTCACGTATAAACTCAGACTCATCTCAACTCGTCCTCCGGACGAGCCCCGAGAAATTTTATTATTACATAACCTTTGAATTTTGATAAATAATGTTCGTTTTAACTCTAGAAACTTCGCTATTCGTTAAGGCGAAGTATTCGTCTCTCGTATCCGCCGAGCTAGGTACAACACAGGGCCAGTTTTTCTGCCGTGAAGCAGCAGTGTGCAAAAATTACTGCGTTTTGGTCTGTAGGGCACTGAGGGCTATTGTGGTTACTGGCATATGATAGACTCAAGAACTTAGGACTTTCTCCTACAAAAGAAGAAAATAAAACGTTCTAGAATTTTCGTAAGTTTCACTGTTGCTGGAATTTTCGTAACAATATGCGCATGTATGTATAGCCTGAACAATAACTTGGAAAGCCCACTAGTAGTTCTTTCATGAGGGGACGACCTTTGCTGCAGCAGCATGTCAGGCTTATCAGAAAAACATGCACAATATTTCAACCTGTTAGGATAACAAACGTCCAAATTAAAACGTTTCAAAACTGTTCTTTATAAGGTAAAGTTATTTTTTTTATTACAGTCATACGTCTCATATCCCTATCTACAACTACGTCTCAGGCGCGCAGAATCCTGTTACATGGGGCAACTTCATTGAACTTAATAGAAAACACGGTGTGGATAAGCCAACAACAAAAGCTGTTTGGTAAGTCTAACATTTTAATGGAAAAGTGAATAAGTATACATCACATCCACTTTACTGGTCCGAGGCTTCCTGTGCAGGACTCCATCTAGGTAGGTCCAGTTGTTCTGTCGTAAAGAAGTAGTGTGCAAACATTACTGCGTTTCGGTCTGAAGGGCACTAAGTACTGATGTAATAACTAGGCAGATGAGACTTCAGTCGCTTGTCTCAATGTCTCAGCACACTCTCACACTCGCACACTCACAGTCTCAGGCACAGTGTGGTGCCACACTGGAAATGTTCTGGATAGCACAGCATTTGTTATGGGCAGACGTTTCACTTAATATCAGGTGAACGCTTTGTTCGTCACTTTATTGTATAACAATAAAATCCCGTAAGATTTGATTGCGATGGCGCCCTGGGCCCGCTCCTATAAGCCAGCCTTCTTGTATTCTCAAAATAAGTCATGTTATGTACTAGCTCGGTTTAATTTTAAATAAATCGCTATTAAGGGTCATAGCGTGATGTTAAATGGTAAAGCCTATGACACTCCTCAAGAATTGGGCTATCAAATGGATTCAGATCAGGCAGGTAGTTCAGAGACACTGGTAGTCAACTAGTAGCGTTCAAACAAAAAAACAAACTCTTCAGCTTTGTTATATTAAGTAATTCGACCTAACACTGTTTCAAATTATTTTCAACAGAATTAATTTATTATGACGGTTGTTTTTGCAATTAAGATTGTATTCTGAGTTTTTAGTCAGTGATAGTTTACGAGTAGTTATAGTCACTTCTATAATTTTGGTCACTTCCATAATTTACAAATTGTGTCGCCCTATGCCCAGGTCTCGTTAGCCTAAGTCTAAATCTGACTACTTGACGTGACTTAGGTCGACTAAGCGAAAGGTCATTAAATCTCATGGCCACAGACGGTACGAATGGCATCTCAAATATGGTGGTACTGTGATCGCCAATTCGCCTGTCAAGCATGGCGATTACGTCAAATCTGGCAGGACTTGAGACAGGCGTATGACCTACAGTGGGCTTATTTTTTTATTTATTTAAAAGTCTCACCTTGGGAGTTCTCCAGTATCGTGAGAGCGTTTGTACAGATCCGAAAACCAACGTTTTCGCACAAATGTGTTGTGCCGGCCTGGATTTAGTAGAATTCGTCTGACCACTAGTCCACGCAATCGGCATATGACGATGCGATAAGAAATGGACTGTTCAAAGGTTAATGTTGGTGAGAGAGATGCTTTTACGTCTCCCTTGGTTATCTGGGGAGAAGAAAACGATTTAAAATATGTCGATCATTATTTAAGTTAATTTATTTCAGGTACTATGGATTGAACCCCACAAACAACTATTATCTGTTTTTATTTTATAATTTCTTCCTGCACTTCATCCCAGCCTTGCTCGTGGACATGTACTGCGCTTTGACGTATCGGCGGAGAGCGTAAGTCTTTTAATCAAAATACAAAAAGTTTAAAAAACTAAAAAAAAACAACATTGATCACGGTGAAAATACCAGGTCATGAATGACACAGATCATGCTAAGAAAAGAATGTTAAAAATATTTGCGTCTATACTACTTTACTAAAATTTGCTGTTCCCGCGACTTCGTTTGTGTGTACTTTTGTATATGTTAAGACAGGTTATTAAAAAAAAATTAAGTGAATTATAAATATATATTAAGGGTTATATAGCTACTACGGCGCTCTGTAAAAAAAAAGTTACAGTGTGGAACTTTACAGAGCGCCCTCTGCCGGTAAACCGGTGAAAACAACACGAACCAACGTAATGTTGGTCCCAGAACTATTATCTTTGACCTGTCTAAAATTCATGTCATGGCTTCAGTACTTTTCGAGTTAAATCCGTTCGCCTAAATGTGGCGGCCGTGTTTTTATTGAATTTTGTAATTTCTGTATATATTTTGAGTTTTGTTGTTTAATATTGATAGTTTATTATGCAGCAAGTACTCAGGAGTGTACAGTGATTGGAAAATTCAATACAAGACCAAAATTGTACTTTTCGTTTTGTCTCCATCAGTTCAGCAAATCTTCATCTTTATCATAATTCATCAATCCAGCGAATCTTCAGTAAAAGTCAACTATCGTTTTACTGTTGATCAAAATGCAATTTTATCAAAATTATTACTTGTCATTGGCAAAAATGGCACAATTAAGTATCTAATTGCCAGGATCAAAAAAGAAGAAGAAGATACGATAAACGATATTCCACTAAAATTTCTTCTGTATCGTGAATGCGTTTTACAAATATAAATTGCACATGTACAAACACTAGAAGTCACAAAGTTCCTATACATTCCATAGAATAGTTAGTAAATATAATAGTTGTAATAGATTATTTATGTTATTATATTATTTAATTAATTTCAAATACTTCGAGCATTCGAAATTTATAAACTTAAAATAAATGTTTCATCCTTTTACTTTCTAATGCAGATAACAAAAAGGTCAGAAAGTTGCCAGTTAATATTTTTAATCATCAAATTGTTTGTCTTCAGAATGTTGAAGCTGTACCGAAGGGTTATAAAGACGTCCAACATACTTTTCTACTTCTCCACTCAAGATTGGCGGTTCACTGACAACAACGTGAGGGAGATGTGGCGCTCTCTGTCTGGACCTGATCGTGCAGTGTTCCCTTTCAGCATAAGCGACATGTCCTGGGATTATATGACAGAGACGTTTTTAATAGGTTTGTAAAGTAAAAAGTGAAGTTACAGTCTATAACTCTTCCATTGCTGGGCACAAGTCTCTTCTGATTTTTCAGAGGTTTTTTATATAAACGGGCTATCTAATGAATGCCAAATGAATTATATGTATTTCCTGAGATCTCTTATCTATTTATTTTAGTTTTAGCAAGCTAGTAAGTAGAAAGTGGTAAGTGTAACGTCTGCCCATAGCAAATTCCGTGTCACCCAGAAAATTACTGTGTGACACCCCACTCAGTCAATCACTCTCAGACATCAGTTCTTAGCTCTCAAATGCCCAGTGATTACACTGGGTCACAGTGCCCTTCAAAGTGAAACACATTTATGTTTGCACACTACTGCTTCACGGCAGAATAACTAGTCTTGGGCTGGTACCTAGACGGATTCCTGCATAGAAATCCTACCAACAGAAGATATCAAAGGTATTGCAGAGCGTCACTAATATATATATATATATATATACATATGGATGCTAAGAGACATTCACACATGCATCCACATACATACATACACACACATATATGAGATGTAACTAAAGTATAGTAATAATAATAAGTAGTGTAGTTTGCGTCTCATATCGTGAGAACCAATTACTGTCAACGAGATATTCCAGCTCATAAACAACATCCTGCTTCTTCGTTGAGGATGTCCGGAAGTGTATGGGCCACAGTGAACCCTTAACATAACATGGACTGCGCTGGTTGGTGACTCTTACCAACATAAACCAATTTTGTACGGTACTGTTTGAATACAAGCAGATAATGGACTATCTATAATTCTATATCGTTGTCTAACACGAGCGTCTTGGGTGTATATATATATTATATCCAATACTGTATTTATATCTAATTTTTTTTAAGTGTTTGGTCTTCTAATATGAAGTTTTTCATAAAGTATTAACAACTGTTTGTTGTTAATCATTTTTGCAGCTACGAATTATAAAATGTTCTATGTTCAAAAATATTATGGAAGAAAGTGACGATACGAGCAAACAGTTTTATGATGATAAGTGCAACGTCTACCCATAACAAATTCACCACACTGCTATCGCCACCTTGATACATCAGTATCTTATAAGAATAAGTCCCACATGCCCAGTCATTACACTAGTTCTCAATGCCTATCAAAACAAATGACAGTAATGTTTGATACTCTGCCTACCTGCTACCTGTACCTGCTCAAATGGATTCCTGTATAGGAATCCTTCCGCCACTAAAACTATGTTGTTGTTATGAAGTTACGTCGTTTACGCTCGTACTCGATAACTTGCTTCTTCCCAAATCAATTTAATTAGTTATTCATTACTACGTGCCAGCCAGTATCCGCAGCATGGCTTCAAAAAGTATAACTAAGTATAAGGTCAATAAATAAGTATTAGGTCAGAAATTTCACGGGATCCTCTAATTTTTTTTTATTCGTATTCCCGTAATACTATAAATGACTGATTTTTCTGTTAATGATTAGAAACACATATATTATCGTTGTTTTTTTGTGTATAAAATTACAGGTATTCGTGTATATCTATTGAAAGACGACGTAACAACACTACCTGAAGCGAGGAAAATGTGGAACAGGTAACAATTCTGATTTTGTCCACTCATATTTCTGTATAGCTAGTATTTCCTTGTTTAATTTTGGTCAATGATCACTCAGTATAGTTCCATTTTTTAAATTCACTATCCCATTGGAATTCAGTAAAAACTTTTATACTTTTACCCGTACAATCCAAAAACACTATATTTAAAGTTAATAATCCTTCTACATTAGAGAATCATCCTGAACCAGTTAAAAGTTACTTATAGTCTTTTTCCACGCAATAAAATACAAAAAAGTGAAGCTTTATCATAAACGAAGTTTATCTGCAGATTTCCTAACTTCTAAAGGAAGCTCCCCTCTCAGAATGAGAGGTCGAATTCCAGCAATTACTCATATATTATACACTATACGAGTATATTTTATGCTACTTGGAGACCAAAGCAAGACACATTTAATTTATGACTTCTGGAACTTTTATTGCTTATCTGAGATGTATAGGTAATGCTTGTAATATTACAAACGTAATATCACGCGGCATCCATTACATTTCATCACACTAGAGCCCTAAGCATCACGCATCACGCATTACATTACACATTACACTATAATATTCTCTGAATGATCTGTGATATTACGCAATCTGCGAATTTCGGTCGCCGTCGGCCTACATCGGCCGCGGGTCGGCAATACGATGCGACTGTAATATTACACTAATACTTAGCACACCAAAAACACACCGCAATGCGAAAAAGACCGCAATGAAAATGCAAATGAGCAAGTATGTACGTACTAGAATTCTCGCACGCGCGAAATTAAATATTTTTGCCGTTTTCTTTTTGGTTAATTATTTACTACACAGGCTTAAGAGCTAATTTTCTCTGGACATTTAATTTTTTTTTTGCACCAACTGTTCATTCGAAGAAAATTTGTTGATTTATTTGTTTAGTTTAGTTTTGATCTTGGTTCTGATAGTAATATTTTAATTTAGTACATCTTTATATGTATAATTCTTCTGTGCGTGTGTATGTCACTGAACTCCTCCTAAACGTCTGGACCGATGTTGATGAATTTTTTTGTGTGTGTTTGTGTGGTTCCCTGGTTGGCTTACATTCAGAATTGGACCCGGTAGGTGGCGCTGCGATAGTTTAAAGAAAATGACAAAAGTCAATTAGTTTATAGTTTATCGATAATTCAAATATCGAAAAATCGTTTGCTGAATCTGTTAACAGCAGGCAAGCCAACGTTCGGGCAGGGCAACCCTCAACTCGATGGCCAAGATTTATGAGCGAATAATTCTTAGTCGATTAAAAGACTACGTCCTTAAAAATAACATTCTCCCAGACGAGCAGTTCGGCTTTCGCCCCGAACACTAGTGTACTCATCAAGTGCACCGCCTAACGGAGCACATTTTAGAGAATTTCCACGACCGCCCTAAGCCAGTAGGCACAGGGGCCTTATTCTTCGATGTCGTAAAGTCATTCGACAAAGTCTGGCACGACGGCTTGTATTACAAGCTGTATCACACGAAAGTGCCGGACAGACTCGTGAACATCATACGAGCCTTCTTGTCCAATCGCCTATTTCGCTTCCGGGTAGAGGGAACGCGCTCCTCAAGCCGTCCTCTCCGTGCCCTCAGGGCTCCTGCCTCTCCCCACTCCTGTTCTCGCTATACACTAGCGATATACCCAAAGACCCTAAAGTCAATCTAGCGCTTTTCGCAGATGACACGGCCCTGTATTATTCCGATAAGCACAAGGGCCGCATAACGATTCAGCTCCAAGCCGCAGCCGATCGCCTAGGCGAATGGATCCGGAAATGGAGAATAGAGGTAAACCTCGAGAAAAGTGTAGCGATATACTTCTCGAGGGGCACGCCTAAGCCAGCTAGACGTTACCACACAATCGGCAATAACCAGCTAGGCTCGATCACCCTGTTCGGACGCCCTATTCCCTGGGAAAAGAGCGTCAAATACCTCGGGGTCACGTTAGAAGCAGCGATATCGTTCGCTGATCACATAAAGAACGTGCGTAACAGGGCGGTTTTTATCGCAAGCCGCCTATATCCGTTAACTTGCTCCTCAAGCAAAATGTGCCTTAGGCACAAACTTCGCCTCTACAAGACATGCATTAGACCCGTAATGGCCTATGCATGCGTCGCGTTCGCACACGCGACAGGCAACCATATAAAGAAATTGCAGACGGTGCAAAATAGATTCTTGCGAAGTGCCACCGGAGCCGGCTGGTACCAACGCAATGTAGACCTTCACAGCGACTGTGAAATGCCCGTACTCTCTGAACACTTCAGAGAAGTATCACGGCGGTTTTTCGAAAGTCCGCAACCCGCTGGTGGTTAAAGCAGCGAATTATCGATCCGACAAAAACGCGACCGAACGCAAACGTCGCCCGCGAAATGTGCCAGACGACACGGACGTCTCAGCACTCCCTGACCACGATACGGTCAGCCTCGATCCGAACAACACTGTACACACAGTCAACAGTTTTAACATCACACGCACAACGTCGCGCGACCGCCGTAGAGAGTGGCGCGCAGCTATCGTTAATAACACCGCGTACACTAGATTCACCCGTGTTCCAGGGCGGTTCTCACCGCCCAGAGTTACCGACACACAAGTCGACAGTCCGAACGGAGGCCCGCAGTCTCCCTCGGACGGTCATTAGATGACTTAAGATAATTTATGGAGATATTCATAGTAGCTCAAGCACGCTAGCGAACGCAACGGTCCGAATTTAGATGTTTAGTCGGAGTTTATATTTATGTATTTATGTTTGGGTCAAACCAAACCTGGCACGCGGGCCCCGGGCCCGCGAGCAAAGCATCCGATGAAGCTGTAAAAGCCAAAAGGCTAACAGCGATTACTTCACCGAAAACAAGCAGGGCAACGTCTGTCGGGTCCGCTATTATTATATAAAATTATATTATATATGTAATAATAGTTTGTGTATAACGCAAATTGTTGTTTTCGGGTCTGATTTTGTTTTGATTGTCCCCGTGTTTCTGATACTGCATCCTAGCCTACCTCCGATCTTATCGCATGACCGTTACATGGGGCGCGGGTAGGTTGGGACGAATGAGTGCCTCTGTGTTTGCGCATACACTTGTGGTTCTGTAATATCTCCTGCGTAGTCGGCGCACTTTAGGCGCAATTAATAATGAATTTCATCACATTAATTTTTACCTATTTTATTACATACATACACCATTACACTACACTTGTGTTCGATTCCATCACATCATTCGAGAAATGTTTCATTCCATCGTATCAGTCGAGTAATATTTCGGGTGATGTGTGATATTACCTTTACAGGGACGTGATATTACATCACATGTCTACTGTAATAAGCACGTCTACTGCTTATAAGTTTATTAATAGATATTCAAAATGGCGGAAATAAGCCCCCATGACAGGTTTATAAATATGTTTAATGGATCTATAATAAATTCCAGATTTTGTAATTGTTAACTTTTTAAATAACATAGTAATATTTTTTGTTCCAGGTTATACTACATGCATCAGTTGCTAAAAGTGACCGCATTGTTTGTGGTGCTTTACTTAGGATATTTGTTTTTACAAATGTTATCTTGGTTTATTCTTGGTTGACGATACGAATCTTATTAATTTAAGAAATCATATAACGAAAACATGGTGTAGTATAATTTAAATCGGTTATAGTATAAAATTGAGATTAGGATGTCATCCCATTGCTAAAGTTGCTGTCACATGTTACAAATAATAAAGAACAACACACCTTCTAAAGTCTGTCTGAGATTTTCACGTGATGGTTTACCGTAAATTACCAAATTTTTGTTTGTGATATTTTTCTAGAGCAATTTTAGTAGAGGTTTTTTCTTATAATTAAGTTTTAGAAAATGAAAATAGTTTTTTTTATGTGCTTATGTGCTTTAAGTTATCCTGTAAGTCAGGACATTAAAAAATTATATGTACTTGTATCATTGTAATATTAATTTATTACGTGAAATTATATTTATATTTATTTACAAATATATAATGTAATCAATCGTAAAATATATTATAAATGCAAAAGTAACTCTCCCTGTCCCTCTGACTGTTTGTTACCTTTTCACGGCTCAACCGCTTAAGCGATCTTAACGAAATTTAGAACAGTGATAGCTTGCATCCTGGAGACGGACATAGGATATTTTTTCCTTTTGACTTTTGACTTTTTATTCCGAAAAATCAAATATTTGCCACGGGAACCTGTATCCACGCGGATGAAGTCGCGGGCATCAGCATGTATACAATAAAATTACACATCGATATAATATTTTATTCGAGTTATCTTGTAGAGATCGCACTAAGGTAAAACTAAATTTTGAAAAATTTGGTCAATACTAAAGTCTATTATGTATACGTTTATTGACAAAGGGCAAAGTGAAGTGATAAAATAGTATGTTTTTTGTGATTTTAAAATGGGTATTATTTAAGGATATTTTAAAAAATATTCTAAGTTACTTAACTAAAAATAACATTTTATAAATATATTCGAGATTTTTTTTCTTAAGGGATGAAGTTTTAGTTCAGTTATTTTGTTTACAAATGTTTGTGTATTTTTTACAGAAACAATTTGTATTTTATTATGAATTTTATATTTTAAGAATAATGTGTGTCCTTTTTATAATGAATAAAACATAATGTAAACTTTTTCATATGCCTTTCCTTTCATTTATAGTTCTATCGTAATTATTATTTTGGTAAATCAATTTGCGCCTTGGAAGCTTAAGAGAAATGCCAGGAAAATCTCTGCCAAGCGTGGCGATTATAAAAAATCCTCCTAAGTTGGGAGACGCCTCTGCCCAGCAGTGGGCTGTTTACCGGCTGATGGCGTATGATCGATCAAAAAAAAATTAAAAGCTAAATTTCGTAAATTCTATAAAAACTCCATAAATGAGATATGAGTTGAGAGAAATAATCAATAACCGTCTCAATATCATCATCTTCTTTAAAAGTCGACTCCTGAACAAAGAGCTATTCTGAAAAGCGCTATTAAGAGTTGGTTCGTATTTCCTGGAAGATTTGCCCAGTATATTTATATGTAAAATATACTTTAGAAAATAATACCTTTAGTGCGCACAGTTGTTCGAATTTCCAAAAGGGTAAAGTAATAAGATGCGGGCTGGACTGAAAGTCAGTGCTGTGATGTAAATATACATAATGAGTCCAGTTTATTTCGCGGTTCAATGCTTAAGCAAAGATTAACTTTTTTTAATAGTTTATTTTTATTGTATTTTCTGCTGTGTGCTTCAATATTTGATAAACGTCAAACACAAAACTAGTATTGTTACTAGTTTTTACCCGGGCTTGTAACTCCAGTTACACAAGGTGGTATAGTCAGTAATTCATTTATTAGGCCAAGCTTGGGTTGTTGCTTAATATTTTTTCCACATTTTTATACGTGTACAGTTTATGTCTAGATTATTCTAGAAAAGTAAATCGTATAATGTACTAAAACTCTTACAAAAGGGATATTTAAGGGCGCTAAACCTGTTTAGGTTTAGCTTTTATAGAAATAGACTTTTAAATAAAACTACTTTTTACGGATTTTATCGCGTTTAATTTAAAACTATTTTCAACCCGACGTTTCGGGCGCTTTACAGCACCCATGGTCACGGGAGGACTGAGGTAACAGTTGTCCTGATGTCATAGTTAACCCGGAGTACCTTCAGCTTTTATATTTTATATGAATGAATATAAGAACATATAGCTGATGTGAAGCATCGACGCTCTAGGAAGTCTGCAGTCTGTGACCATGTTCTGGATCATCCCAACCATTACATCAGATTTGATAGACCACAAATCCTTACAAAAGAACACCGATTCCTACCAAGGATGATTCGCGAGGCTATTGAAATTAAAAAACATCCTAATTTCAATAAAGAAGATGGTTGGGTACTACCACTGGCTTGCGATCCTATTATTAATAAAAGTAAATCTAAAACCAAGCATACAACTGCAAGGCTAGTACAGGACAGTATACCATGGGTGCTGTAAAGCGTCCGAAACGTCGGTTTCAAAAAAGTTTTAAATTAAACGCGATAAAATCCGTAAAAAGTAGTTTTATTTAAATGTGTAGTATTCGCTTAAATAAAAGAAAACATTAAGAAATAGACTTACTTCTATGAGCATATACTGCAATCCTGTTCGAGGCAGACGAAGATAAAGATCATCACAGAATTCGTACCTTACACGACTACCTGTCGCACAGTGCGAAACTGGTACTGGTACATATGTACGAGTACATACATATATAGAGTGACGCCTCTTTCCCATTGGGGTGGGAAGAGGCCACATATTCCCACTTGCTACGATCCTGAGACACATCTTTCGCTTCTTCTACTTTCATTAGCGTTTTTATACAAGCTCGTCGGTAGCGGATACTTTGACGTGGCCTTTCCTTAAAACGACTTTAATCTGATTATTTATTAATCTGATACTTTCGCCTATTTCGACCTTTACCGGCTTACCCATTTACTCATGCCTCATAAATATGTTTTGTCAATCTTCTTTAGTTCATCCTCTCTACGTGTCCAAAACATCAAATCATACATTTCCTAACGTTTCCTTATCACGCGGTTCCTCACTTTGTCCATCAAAGTCACGGTAGCTGTACTTCTTAAACTTTTAATTTCCATAGCATTTTCTTTCTTTCATGCTTCTTCTGCCAGACACAACATTTACTACCATACAAAGGTACACTTCTTTGTGCAGCTAATCGTACCTTCTAGATACTTTCTGGGTACAGGGCCCCATACATACATACATTCAGCATCTCTATTGCAATTCTGTCATACCGTGCAGACTTGCCCAATTTCAAACTATTCAACACTTCCACGATCTCTTCCATACTTATATTACGATGTAACGTTTTTAAAAACAAAAAAATGTAAATGGTCTTGTGAAACATTGTAAGTGGGCTCTGTAAAGTAACGGACAATAATCTTAGTAGGCTGATCTGCTAGAGTTTACAATATACTAATATATTAATGTAATTAATCTTGTCTAAAACTTGAACATGGAGCGTGCTTTGGTTTTCCTTGAGACTATTCTTTGTAAATTTATTTAAAATGTATTTTTGATTAAGATAAAAAAGGAATTTAAAAAAAAGAGAATACCTACGGAGCTTCTTTCGACTGTTTCTTCTCCGTCAGAGGAACCCTATTACGAAACGGTGATAGATTGTATTTCTTACGTCGAAAATACAGGATTTTCCTTTCCTTTCATTATCAATTCCATCGCAACCTTCATTCATGTCCCCAGATAGAGCCTATATTTGCATTACTCCCATCGCTTTGGAACGCATTCCTCTCCTCTCACAATACTCACTGGTACCAGTGATTCAAATGTCGACACAAACTTCTAAGGTCAAAGCCCGCCAGTCCGCCGCCAGTAAAGTCCTGTCGCGATGGACGCGTCATGCTCAGACCGATAATAATAAACGCGCAGCACGGGCCGTCGTTAGCAATTCGACTATTACTGGTGACATATTGTGGGCTGATAATACGATAACAATACGTGCCATACCGTAAGTGTACCTGACGATAAATAGCCCCTATTCAGCCTACCTGCCTAAACGAGACAGGTTTAGGCAGGTAGGCTGAAGGGGGTAAATCGTTAAAGCTTTTGCTTTGTTTTTGGCTTTGAGGTATGTCATTTTGCGAAGTATTAAGCAACGAAAACTGTTAAAGTCTATGGGGCCTGATTTCAACAGCTGGCTGAACGACGAAAGCGGCCGAAGCGTGTTGGAATATCACTCGATCAAAAATTAAAAAAATCATGAAAAAATGCAACGCAAGCCGCGAAAGAAACCTAATGAACCGTGTACTCGATTTGCGATTCTTTATTGAGATATAATGAAATCGAACCGTTTCTGATAACTGATGATGAAAAGTGGATCACATAAGACAAGAACGTGCGAAAAAGGTGAAAAGAAAGAAAATTTGAGAGAAAGCGACCGGAATTGATCAATAGCAAGGGCGTGGTCTTTCATCACGGCAACGACAGACCTCACACATCTTTAGCTACTAAAAACGAAGATAGTTTGGCTGGGAGGTGTTAATGCATCCGCCATATAGCCTTGACCGTGCACCTTTAGATTTCCACCTGTTTCGGTCTCATCAAGAGACGACTGCCAAAACTACTTGTAGCGGTTTTTTGCTCAGAAGTCCCAAAATCTCTACAGCAATGGGATCATGTACTACCTTCAAGATAGCAAAAAGTCATGGAACAAAATGGCACATATATACAGTATTAAATGTAAATGAACTTTGAAAAAAAATGTCTAGAGATTTGATATACAATGTGAAGAAACTTTTTCCCCAACCTATTAGATGAGTAAAAAAATGTAAAAGTTTTACATTTTTTTTTTACTTTGGCAACCACAGTTGGTAAATATATTACTTAGAACTTTTGATAATAGCATAAGCAGCAAGCACCACTTTTATTTATCGAGCAAAACTGTAGCACATCATCACATCACTATTACTACCTGGTTGTTGTGAATGCATGTGTCGTGTTGTCAGCTGTCACTTTTAATCAAAATTGTCTGTTCAATCGAAGGGTTTTAGAAAATTTGTTTATTATTTTTGAACGTAATGTTGGAATAAATCATGAATAATAAGTTGTTTACAAATTTTTTGATATAAATTTTGCTTAAAAATTTATTGGACTGTTATATTATAGCAAAATTCGTATTTTAATTTCGCAATAATGGACGGGACTGTAGTTTTAATTTTGCTTGTTTTGGTGATGTTGGTTGGTTCCTATGTTGCTGGCAGTATTCCTCTTAATGTTAGCATGTCTGAGGTAAGTAAGACGAGTAAATATACTTCTTATATGGAATTTTCCTTTTATCTTACATAAATTCTATCAGAATCGTATATATCTTAACATCTGTTTATGATTTACTAGTTTCATATTTTCGCTTGTTTTTCTCAATACTTACGAGCGTGACGATCTTTTAAAAGTCTGACATTTATATTTATCGGTCTTTAATGTATGACCAAATAAATTAGTTTATATTAATCTAGGTAAAAAAAAGTTTTCCTGTTGCGTGGCGCAACCATTTAAATTTATTTACTTAATAAAAACCGAAGATCCAAGAGTAAAAGATGTTTATTATGCAGAGCAACACTTTATGATTATTTTATCTAGCTAATGGCTATGAATTAAATATATGCATATTTCATTCTTTAATTAAGTCTGAAACATTATTTAAAATAAAACCATAGCCCACACTTGGATTTCTTCAAACTTGTGAGCCCATTTTAAACATAAATTTGATATGTACTCTGTCTCTTCTGATAGGGTTCCTACTCACAAGTCTTTTCAGATGAAGCTGTAAAAGTTGCAAGTCTAACAACATACTGCATCTTCCAAAAAACCTTTCTTTTGTGTGTGTCAGATCAGTGTTGTTATTATAAATTAAATATATAGAGGAGACTTTTGGTGCCAAGTTGGGAAGTGGCAGTTGTGTCTTTATTCAAATTTGTTATTTCCATGTATATTTAGATTTTGATGCTTAAATTTGATAGTTTATTATGCAGCAAGGGCTCGTAAAAGTGTACAGCGATTGAAAAATTTAATGAAAGGTCAAAATTACACTTTTCATTTTGTGTCCATCAGTCCAGCAAAACTTCAGTAAAACTCAACTATCAGTTTACTGTCTACCAAAACAAAGTCTTTGTTTTTTTACCCCAGGGCCAGTTATAATGTTGTGACGCAGCCACTGAGAGCTAGAACAATTTGCCTGCATTACCACTTTCTTGAACAAAAAAAATTGCATATTACTTTAACAATTAAGGAAGAGTAGCAACTATAAAGGTCTGTGATTTGTATTGTGAAAAGTAATGAAGAATCAACTACAAGCATTTCATCTTAGTCTTCAGGTGCGACAATGCACCAACATCTAGTTCCCTTCTTCACATATATTTTACATTTTCTATATACTGCATGGTGTAGTAGTCAGAGTACCTGACTAGTAATCTGCGGGTCCTAGGTTTAAAACCCAACCGGAGCCAACATTTACACAAATTGTTGTTGGATTGTGTTATGATTGTCCCCATGTCTCTGATACTGCATCTGAGCTTAACTCCAACCATATCAAATGATTGTTTCATCGGGTGTGGGTGGGTAAGGACAAGTGAGTGCCTCTTTGTTTGCATTTACTCTTGTCTCACTCTAATATCTCATGTGCAGTTGATAACTTCCATCAGTATTCAGAAGTAGTTGTGTGGTCAAGAATCAACCAATGGGACTTGATCTGGTTTGTTCAATGAGGACATAAAGGTGTCTATGATCACAATGACCACATGCCATCTTAGGGACTGTTGCCTCCTAACTCACAAGTAAGTCTTTTAAGTATTTCCTGCCAAGATCATTTAGGCAGAAGTCATAATATTGTTCCGAAAGAAAGGCGACAAATAGGACAGAACCGGTTAAATATTTAAGAGTAATTAAACTCTAATGTCAAATAACCATTAAGCAAATACATTGTAATGCTGTGTTTTTTTTTTATTGGATAAAGTGACAAGACAAGCAAAACATTCATGCGATGGTAAGTGCAACATCTGCCTATAACAAATGTTATATCACCAAGAACATTGGCAGTGGCACCACACTGCACTCTTCACCCATAGACATTACTTTTTAAGTCTCATATGCACAGTGATTACACTGGCTCTCAGTGCCCTTCAGACTAAAACACAGTAATGTTTGCATGCTACTATTTCACGGCAGAATAACCGGCCAAGGGTGGTACCTGGCATAGGAATCCTACCACCAGTAAAATCACATTAAACAATACTCAACATACATATATTTTATAGTTTGTGTTAGTCACAAACTGTAAGTAGTTAATAAAAACTGGTTCACTGGATACTATATAATTTTAGCTGCATTGTGAATTTGTAAAGCCGTGGGGTGGCGGCTCGTTAAAAGAATACTACCATTCCATCTCATCCAATGGATCTCGTAAAAGGCGAGTAAGGAATTAAACTGCACCTATCACACCAAGTGCATTATATTGTTTTGGTGAAATGTGGATTGTGGCAGTCATCTGTTTTTGAAGTGAGTGCCCAGTCTCTGACTACCCCTTATGGGATACAGTCGTGATTTATGTATGTATGTATGTGAATTTGTATTGGAATTAGATTCTTGCACTAAAACATGAATGATAAATTCTCATATGAGGCTCACAGTAAAAGATTCCCACAGTAAAACATTGAGAGAGTCTCATACAACACTCACAGTAAAAGATGGTGTGATAGATTATCGTAAGACGCTCACGGTGAAAGATTCTCACTGTAAAAAATAGAGTGATAGATTCTCATACAATAATAAAAGATTCTCAGAGTAAAACATTGGGTGATAGAATTTCACACGACACACACATTAAAAAGATGGTGTAATAGATTATCTTAAAACACTCACAGTAAAAGATTCTCACAGTAAAAGATTCTCTCAGTAAAACATTGTGTGATAGATTCTCATTTGACACTCGCAGTAAAAAATTCTCACAGTAAAAGATTCTCACAGTAAAACATTGTGTGATAGATTCTCATTTGACACTTACTAGTACATTGAATGATCTACGATGTACAATGCCAAAAATGACTAAAAATAAAAAATATAATCATTTTTCAATTCCACGGCTTTATCTTTATTTTAATTAGTCATTAATATTTTGTACCTAACCACATAAACGTTATTGTTAATGGTGGTTTTCTGTCAAGTCCAGTGGCAGGTTATGCCACATAGAGGCCCCTAGGCAATTCAAGTCTCTCCCCTTTTCTATCTTCCTAAATTTGTTTTAAATTTACACTAACTAATTGTCTATTGATCTTGGACCATCTATACAAAGGAGACAGAATCCATACGGGCTCTACCGCCACCGTCGTGCTGGCAGTTGTAGTTGGGGAGGAATGGTACAAGGTTGATTTTCGAGTAAACCGAAGTTGTTATGTCTGGTGTATTTTCTTATTGTTAATGGTACTTGTCTAGTTTGTTTGTTCTTACCGTTTTGTTGTTTTTTCAAACGGTTACACTACAATTAAAATGACAATTAGGGATTTTTTTTGCAAAAAAACTCATTTATCTCTTAGGGGCCCCTAAGCGACACAGGGCCCATAGTCTATTGTCTACTTTGCCTTTAGATGAATCCGGCTCTGGTTTAATGAAAAGAAAATGCGATATTCTGACAGTTGTAAATGGACTTGATTTCCAAATGTCACAATATCGCTACAATAAATACTAAATAATTTATCTACTTTCTTTTTATTTACTCCTTTACTAATGATTATTTATGTTCTATAGGATAAGCTGCAAAAGGTGACGGTCTTCGGTGCAGGCTTATTAGTTGGAACAGCGCTTGCAGTTATCATACCGGAGGGAGTAAGAGCACTGTTTTCAGAGAGGGTGCCCCTTGTCACCAAGGATTACACACCGGAGCCTCCCGGCCACAGTGATTTGCATTCAGTCATCGGCATCTCATTAGTTCTAGGTGAGAAGCGGCTACGGAACTTGTAAATGTTGTGGTAGTTATAGACTCCACTATAAAAGGCTACGACTAGGTAAATGGCGCGGGATTTTTTTTTCAAACAATACTAGCAATGCTATTTACTAATATACATGTTTACCAATCCAACTAAGCGTAAAACCTTGGGCTAGGAGATGGTTAACGATATTAGTCGAAGCTCTTTATAGGAGAGGGTTATCTTACACTTTTTTTTTAATTGGATAATGTTACAAAACGAGCAAAACATTCATCTGATGGTAAGTGCAACTTCCGACCCTAACAAATGAGATCATTTCTGTGTGACACCACACTGCGCCGGTAACTGCCTGAGATGTCAATTTTGAAGTCTCATATTTACAATTATTACGTTATTTCTCAATGCCCTTCAAACCGAAACACAGTAATGTTTGCACATTACTGCAACACGGCAGAATAACATTGCGAGCGGACGTAATCGCCTCTCGTGCACTTATCTTCCCCAGAAATTGTCGGTTTCTTAAAATATATGTATGAGGGCGAAAAGTGGGCTTCGTGAGTGGCCTCTGCCTACCTATAATATGGGAAAAAGGCGTGACTGTATGTAAAATCCGTTTTATTTAAATGTAAGTAGTATTCGCATAAATATAACAAATTATTGAATAATTGTAAGTTTCAAGAAAAGTGTAAATATAGTATAAATACAAAATTATTGTCGCAGGGTTTGTGTTCATGCTGTTGGTAGACCAGTTGTCCTCAAGATACAACGATGCTACCAACCCAACGGAGAAAAACATTACCGCGACAGTAGGGTTGGTGGTACACGCCGCTGGTAGGTATTCAAAAATACTAAAGATGATTTCTATATTTATAACTATAACACAAATATCGTAACATTTTCTCGGATCGGTTGGAGCAGTGGCTAAGCTTCTGCGCCGCGGGTCAAATTTGTAAGACCTATAATTAGTTTTGGGTACAGGAGAAATTCGAGTATGCAGTAATGTATTAGAATTCAGTAACGTTTTTTTTATAATAATAAATCATTATATAAATCCAGAAATTAAGGTAATTAAATGTTGATAACTTCGGGAATTTTAGGTGTATTGACATGATGATTTCGTGTTTATATGATGTGGAGAGGCTTATATTTTATTTAACTTCGGGTTTAGTTCATAAGAACATATCAAAAACCGAAATCAAATCGAAATTCTTAAAAATCACAGACACTTCCAACCTATTTATTTATAACCGACTTTAAAAAAAAAAGTTTATGTTCGTCTGTATGTATTTTTCTATCTTCACTGAAATTTTCGTCAATTGTGGACCAATTTTAAAAAATCCGTTTGAAAGGGGATGTACAGGGGGTGGTTCCATATAATTTTGGTCAAGTTCTGATGATGATGATAAAACCACCTTTGAAAAATAATATATACATTAAGATTGATTACTTATTTCATCACCATCTTTTTTAGATTTTGCCATAGTTGCCACGCTTGGCTGGCGGGTTTATTTCTTCAGATATTCCAGGAAGATGTTGCCCATCTTCTGGTTTTTAATTTCTCTTTAGGACTTTTACGACACTCACGGGATGAGATCGGGTGGTAGATTCTCTTAAGCCGCTACCACACGGCGGTTACCTATGTTTTTGTGAATCGATAATGAGTTTCTAGCGACAAAGCATACGGGAAGGTCGCAGCTTACAGTGGTAACGGAAATGTGTTACCAAACAAAGAAGGATGTAACTAGGATTGCCAGTCGAGTTTTATTAAAAAATATCATTCATTTCGCATCGATATGAAAAGAAATGAAAATTATTTATTCTTCAACGTAAGAAATATAAATTTCGTTTGTCAAACGTTATTTTTAACAATCTACTACCGTTTTGTAATGAGGTTCCCCTGACGGAGAAGAAGAACGGCGAAAGAAACTCTGTAGGTATCCTCTATTTTGTTATTTTTTTATCTTTGTCAAAAGTACATTATAAATAAATATACAAAGAACAATCTCATAGAAAACCAAAGCACGCTCCATGACAAAATGTTATACAAGATTTAATAACAAATGAATAAATGCATTGCAAACTCGAGCAGACAAGCCTCCACCAACAGCACCTTCGCAAGTACGACGCATGATATACTTAGTATACGAAAATGCTATGGAATACGAAAAATTTTATTTATCCTTTTGTGAGTGCAACGCTATTCGTATGATACAATTTTTTTTAATGTAATATTGCTTAATGGTTTCTCAGACCTGTGTAATCGTAGGTATGATTCGAACTTATAATACGACGTATGTAATATGGAAAACGTACAAGTGTTAGTTATCACTATGTTGACATAATATACTAATGTATGTGTAATACATTACTACAATTTGTCGCGACGATAAAAATACATAGAGCCACGCACGTGATCACGAACCGTGTTTAATGCCCGATTATATCTTTTTACAATCGAATGTTGCTTTGTCTGAAGAAATCCGATTACTATGGCATTGCATCACACGTAATTTTATGTATTAGGTATTTATAGGAGATAGGTAGGGTCACCTACAAGCCAAACATACACCTGATAGTAAGTGTAACGGCTGCCCATTAACGCTGTGTCAAACAGAGATTTCTGTGTGGCAACACACTGCGCCCGCTCCCTGAGATATCGGTACTTAAGTCCTATATGCCCAATTACCCTAGCTCTCAGTGTTCTTCAGACTGAAACACTACTCTGACTCTTGCACACTACTGCTTCACGGCAGAATAACTGACGCTGCGGTGGTACAAACCTGGACGGGTTCCTGCATAGGAATTCTTCCACAAGTCAACGTGTTCACATTTCTTGTTCTTCCATTGAAATAAATAGCCCCTCACTAGGATTTCTCGATTACCGTGGAAGCGTTCTTCAGACGTATGTATATTACACATGCAGAAAGACCCAGATCCGTCACATCCGTAGACAATGTTGTTGACCCCAGCACCCTTGACAGTTAAATAGAGGGTGTGAATTACTCATGACCTCATGACATGTAACCGATCAAATCGGCTATTAACTATGCCTCCACTACCTCTCCTGTCGGCTTCAAGATCGAGTATGCTCGTGACTCTTACACTGTAAATTGTGAAATATAGACATTTACAACGACTGTGAAATTCCGTTAATATCCGAAAACTTCGGGGAAACGTCGCGGCGATTCTTCGTTAGAGCCGCACTCCATCTTTTTTTTTTATTAGATAAAGTTATGAAACGAGCAAGTGCAACGTCTGCCCATAACAAATGCTGTGTCACTCAGAAAATTTCTGTGTGACACCACACTGTGCCCATCACCCTACCTACTGGTACCTACCTAGACGGATTCCTGGATAGGAATCCTACCACCAGTAAGGTAGGTACCACCCTAGGGCCAGTTATTCTGCCGTGAAGCAGTAGTGTGCAAACATTGCTGTGTTTCGGTCTCAAGGGCACTGTAAGCTAGTGTAATCATATGAGATTTTAGCATATGCATATGAATATTAGACTTAAGATCTGATGTCTCAGGGTGATGGGCGCATTGTGGTGTCACACTGTTCTGGGTGACATATCATCAGGTGAACGTTTTGCTCGTTCCGTCACTTTTATCAAATAAAAAAAACCACTGGTGGTAAAAGCAGCCAATTACCAACCAAATAGAAACGCGATTGTGCGCGTCGGTACCCTCAGACCGCAATACGGTCAGCTACGATTCTAACACTGTACCCTCAGCTGATGATGATGATGTTCTACTGGCCGATTTGGACTACGGTGGACTATGGTGACAGCTTCCGAATATTGTCGAGAGCTATCAACTGCGCAGGAGACAGTGCCACAAGTGTACGCGCAAACACAGAGACACTCACTCATCCCGACCTACCCGCGCCCGATGTTACGCTGATGGGATACGATCGGAGGTAGGCTTGGATGCAGTGTCAGGAACACGGGGACAATAACAACACAACCATACCCGAAAACCAACTATATGTATTTTTGCACAAATGTTGGCTCCGACTGGGATTCGAAACCAGGGTCCGCGGCCTAGAAGTCAGGCACCCTGACCACTAGGCTACGTGGCCGTCTCACCAATCGACCACCCCATCTGAGCCCGTGGGTGAAAAGTCGACAGCGGGAAAATTAAAACCAGAAAATAGGCAGTATCTTCCTAGAACATCTGAATAAATAAACTACGGTTGCCAAGCGTGGTAACTATGGCAAAATCCTCCCAAAATGACAGCTACAAACTTTTGTGGCAATCTATGGGGGAGGCCTATGTTCAGGAGTGGACTAGTGATAGGCTGAAATGATGATGATGATGACACTCACGACGACACGCGACGACCGCCGTAAAGAACGGCGGGCTACAGCCAACACCGTCACTGCTGTTGAAGATACTTCAACCGGCTACTAATATTTATATCTACTAATATTGGTCTCTTACTCGAATCGAACCCGCGGCCCTTAGCACAGGATCTAATCGCTTATCCTTGGCACCAACCGATTCAACAAATCGACAAGTCTATGAATGACGTAAGATAATGAAATGACATTGTAATACGGAATTGAAAAAAAAATAACTCCGAGTTTATTACCGGTTCTGCTCTGAGAAGTTTTACCTTATACACATTTTTCAAACCCGTGCATATTTTGTCATTCAAAAGTACTTGAGAAAAATTTAATGAAGAAATGTTGTCTCTGACTCATGTACCATGTTTACGACTATTCTGCTATATACCGTTTGTAAAAATATCACTTATCAACTTTTGTGAGCGTAATTATTAAGAAAAATTATAAAAAAATTGCTTCTGAAAGCGTAAGGCTATCCGCCTCGCCGTCCCATTGTATTAGTATTTTTTTTTTTAATTAAGTGACGCGACAAGTTATTCACCTGAGTGTAATTGTCCGCACATGACATTTGCAGTGTCAACCAGTACTTTAAACTACGTGTGTGGCACCTTGAGACATTAATTATGACCCTTTTTATTGGCTTTTTATTGAAATTGTTCAACTGGCGATAAACACAACGTATGTCCATAACAAATGCTGTTCTCTTCACCCTGAGACATAAGTTCTTAGGTCTCAAATGCAATTACACTTACTAGCTATCAGTGCCCTTCAGACCGAAACACAATCATATTTGCACACTACTACTTCACGGCAGAATAACTGACACTGTGGTGGTACCTAGACGGGTTCCTGCTTAGTAATCCTACTAACAGTAAAAACCTTACAGGTAATTTATTAGCTACCCTAGGTGTCCTTCAAATAGACTGATGCTTTCACACTACTGCTTGGCGGCAGGATTACTGGCATTGTGGTGGTACCTACCTCGACGGACTTCTGCACAAAAACTGTACCACCATTGTCTTAAGAGTTGACTAAGGCAAATTGTTGGAAAATTTGCCAAATAAGCATGATGCTTACAGCAAATCTTCACTTAACCTGACTCTTAAAAGGTCGATGATGATACGATAAATTCTTTTTTTTTTTTTTAATTTTGATAACGCTAATATCAAGCGCCAGCTAAATAAATAAAAGAAAACCTTCGTGGAGCAAAATATACAGATGGTTTTAATTTAACAATGCTATAATGCGTAACTAACAGTCTTTCATCGCGTAATGTTTAAATAATATTAATTCGCTAGCTCAGGTTAGTAACTTGATCATTTCTGACGGTTAGTCGAAGTTAGTTTGATTACGTACAATACAATAATATAAGTTGATAATCATTTTGTCCCATATAAGTTGTTCAATCGAACAACTCTGCCTTTCAATCATTTAAAACTAAAGGAAAATGGACGGACTCATCAGTCCATCGATTCTAACCTAGATGTTTTTTTTAAAGGAAAAAGAGAAAAAGGGGAATACGTCGAATTTTGGAGCACTCCTCCAAAAATATAAAACCGTTCAAAGAAGTGCGCAAATTCCTGTTAACAATATTTGAACCTACATAGGTTTGCGAATCGTCATTTTTTGCAAATGAAATACGCAAGAAATGTGTACAGACACAAACTTACGGACTCCCATCTGGACGATGTAAGTCATGTTAGCATGTAAGCATGCAGCAACAAGCCAGATCTTGACAAGGTGTCGAAGTGTTGACAATTTCAAAAATCTCATTAAAAATAAAGATTTCGATTGTCAAAGCTCTTTAAAATTTTTGTCAAGATCGCATGTAGCTCGATAATAATCTTACATAACAAGGCTTAAAGGATTTTTTTTAAATACTAGCAATGCTATTACCATTACTAATATTCCTGTTAATCACTCCAACTAAGCTTAAAAGCATGTGCTAGGAGATAGTTCACGACAATTGTCGAATGGCGGGCTCGATCACGCGACGTCATGTTTCGCAGTCCGCTCCTTTAATCATTAGGCTTTTGTCATTTCAGCCAGATTAATTGTGAACACTTGTTTCATTTTATATTAAAAACTAGCTGTGCCCTGCGGTATCACCCGCGTAAGAAAGCCGACCTCGATCGATGATATACATATTTACTTCCCTGTTTGAATCGGAGTTTAGGGTCTTAATTTTTTTGCGTGGAACCCTAATAATTTTTCTAAAATAAAGTAGCCTAAGTTGACCGCTATAATATCAGCTGTCTGTCAGTGAAAGTCCCGTGAAAATAGGTCCAGCCGCTTCGGTGATTAGCCGCAACAAACAGACAGACAGACAAAAATTTTAAAAATTGTTTTCATCTTTTAAGTACCGTATATACTTTCCTAAGCATTGAGTAAAAAGCTGTTATTCTGTTATTACAAAGAGACACTTCAATTTTATTTATCTGTATGAATAAATAAAACATTAAATTTAAATAACGTTTTTCCGTGTTGCGAACCGCGGCAACATAAATAAAACGTCCTTGTTGCCCCCCATAAAAAAAAAGGTTAAGATGGCTGCTCTAGAGTACAGCTCCGTCTATTATCAATTTCCATCAGATGGAACTTTTTTAAACAATAAATACAATTCTCTTTCATTGTTTTTTTATTGGATAAAATGAAGGGACGAATAAAACGTTCACCTGATACCGTTAGGTCATCAGTGTGATGTCTGCCCATAATGTATGCTGTGTCACCTACGACACCTCTGTGGGGCACCACACTGCGACATCAGTTTTTAAATCTCTTAAACCCAGTGATTATACTAGCTGTCAGTGCCCTTTGGAAAGAAACATAGTAATGTTTGCACACTACTGCTTTACGGTAGAATAACCGACCCTGTGGTGGTATCTATCTAGAGGAACTGTGTAGAAATCCAACCACCAGCCTACCAATATTCCTACCTAAATTATTGGTCCTAATACTCGGATACATTTATTGTGACATTGCTTACCGCTAGTGCGTTTACAGATTAGGTAAACATCAAGTTAATTAAGAGACAGTGTTGTAATAGGTATTTATGATAATATAGATATGTATGCTTCACAGCGGACGGCATTGCGCTGGGCGCGGCCGCGACCACGTCACGCGCTGACGTGGAACTCATAGTGTTCCTAGCTATCATGCTGCACAAGGCGCCTGCTGCTTTTGGCCTGGTCACCTTCCTCATGCATGCTGGCCTCGAGAGGTAATATACCAGTTTAGGTAATTATACACCTTAAATATCCAGACTGGTGATGTGCAGCATTGTCTAATGTGTCTGGTGCTGCGACTTTCAAACCGCCTGCCGTGCGACTTTGGCAGGCCGATAATGAAAAGTAGAAAAAATATTTACCTTTGTAATAGGCATATCCTAGAGATACTGCACCGTAGAGAATATTAATTGCAACACACTCACAAGTTCCAGTTTTTTATTAGGAGAAAGTGACGACAATCTAATTATATTGCAGTAATTATTTTTCTTGTGTAACTTTAAAATAGTAATTATAGAAATTGTTTTAATTATAGTTATAATTCATCTGTAAGCTGTAAAAGAATGTATACCTTGAATTTCCGTGGTTGCCTTTAAGTAAGGTGGCATATGCCTTTTTTAATTAGTATTAAGTGCGTAAGGTTTTTGTCATGTGTTAACCTCGTTGGTAATCCCGAAATAAATAAATAAATATCCTTCTTCCTGTGGTGATCCTACGGTAAGGTGAAGAAACGGTATTGCTATTTGGGCGGCATGGTAAAGTCGCTAAGGCTAAGGCGATTACGGCGATTCTGCCCAACTTGGAAGAGGCGTATGTTTAAAAGTAGATTATTAACAGACTGCTGATGAGGATATCATGTGACTGTTAATCGTCTGGTGCTTAAAAAAAGACCTGAAAAATATTAAATACATTTTGGCATTGGGTCTTTGATGTATTAGAATTATTCTAGTATCGCCAACTTCTTTGCTTTCCATCAAACATATATATTACCGAGCGAGCGACTGATGGTAAGTTCCTTATCTGACCATAATAAATGCTGTATCGCTTAAACATGCGTGGGCACCACACTCGGTTCCTCGCCCTGAGATATTAGTTTTTAAGTATCATATGCCCAGTAATTACCCTAGCTCACAGTGCCCTTCAAACCGAAACACAGTAATGTTTGCACACTACTGCTTCACGGCAGAATAACTGGCCCTGACCTACCTAGACGGATTTCTGCAAAGGAATCCTACCACCAGCAGAACTGACTACTACGTGACACACATCGCATCGCCTTATTTCGAGTTAACCCTGCTTTTGGCACAGTCTGTGAAGCCTGACCGACCTTTGACCACGACCTTTTTCGCACGTTCTTGTCGTACGTGATCCACTTTTGATCACCAGTTATCAATCTCACAAAACGGTTCGGTTACATAACATCTCAATGAAGAATCGCAAATGAGTACACGGTTCATTAGGTTTCTGTCAGTCAGCTCGTGTGGCACCCAAATATCGAGCTTGTGATTCCCACGTGGCCGTCGAATTCTTGGATATTCCGGGTGGCATAGCATTAGGAATAAAAATCCCCCTTAAACAATTTTAATGACACTCATGAATCGAGATTATGTTTTTGATGGACGTAATTGATGTGACGAACAATTCGTATAATGGTTGCCGTGTCACCGGAACATTTATGTGTCACACACTGCGCTTGTCACCCTGAGGCATCAGTTGCTTAAGTCTCATATATACCAGTGCCCTTCAAACCGTAACAGTAGTCCTTGTACACCACAGTTTGACGGCAAAATAACTGACATTGCCGTGGTACCTACTTATGATATATAGACTATTCGCTTTTGCTACTACCACACGGCTTGTAGGAATAATCAATTTGTTGATACTATACGGCTTCGGATTGCATAAGCTGAACATTGGTTATCTTATTGTCACTTTCTATTCCACAGGAATCGGATACGCAAGCATCTGCTTATCTTCTCATGTGCTGCACCGTTGCTTGCTATGCTCACTTACTTCGGTATTGGCAACGAGAGTAAGCAGACCCTCAGTGATTTTAATGCCACAGGTAAGTCCCAATCTCTAGAAACCCGAGAAATTGTATTTACGTTATTGGATATTAGACCAACGATCAAGGAGGATTCCACCTGATAGAATGCGACTGTGAGATCCAAGATGGTATAATGAGCTAATAAGAGTATTTCTACTTAAGCAATTATCGTTCGCATATTTCTATATTTGTAATTAGTTGTTGTCGGTAAATGGCTCTTACGATTACGATGAAATTTACTAATTATGAGTAATTTTTTCAGTTGTCTCATAAACGGAAAATTGTTTTATAGTCTTTTAATATACATAAACGATCATCAGAAAATAATCAAAGAAAAGTCCAGATACTCGCTAATAGACGGCGTTGATGTATTAGTCAGTTTTCATTGTTCCATATTTGAATACAAATAATTCCAAACAAAACGAGGTCTTTAGAGTATCCATAAATTTTATTACTACTTTTTTATATTACTGTTCATATTGAAGCACTCAGGTGCATGCTTACTATATCTATTTCATAAAAATCATTGTATTTATTTTATTTCAGGCATTGCAATGTTATTCTCTGCGGGTACGTTCTTATACGTGGCGACTGTCCACGTGTTACCCGAACTCACACATTCGCACGTGCACACGCACACGCACACACTCCTGCCCCTACAAGAGGGCGTTGCCCCCAAAATGGGCTACGGGGGCCTACAAATATGCGAGGTGCTCATTCTGGCGGTCGGTGCCTTGTTACCTGTTATACTGACAATGGGACACGAACACTAACACCTGTTGTGTAAGACTGAAATTTGACTGTAGATTATTTTCTTATGGAAATAACTTCCATTGAAATTAAAGAACCTTCCATGAGATAATTTTTTTAAGCATGCTTTCATGGTCACCAGCGCAGTTTATTTCCAAAACATATTAATTGTAATTTTTATTAAAAAATGGTAACATTCATATCAAAATTGCCCTGATTGGATAAAACTATGAAGTATTATCCCTGTCTCTTTCATTCGTATCGTCCTTTGCAAAGACAGCTGTCTCCAAAAAGTTAGTACTCTATGAAACAAAATTTCGAAATGAGAGGATTTTTTACTAGATAAGTTTTCGTTAAAAAAACCTTTACCTGAAAATATTAAAAACATAATACGCTAATACGTAATACGTTTTCATACAATAGTAAAACGAAAACTGTTTTAACAGATACTTTAAAGAAATCTTTAAAATTAATTTGGCGTATTGTAAATCACGTGTTTCTTGTAAAAAAAAACACTATTTGTAAAAAGGTTTTGTTAAACTAAAGGCAGATTACTGCGTGTAATTATTAAATAAATTATATAGTTGTGAAGCATTGTTATTTTAAAATGTTGTAACATATGTATTTGCATAATATGTTTTGTATATTTTGAAACTTTAATATAGTTCACGTATGTAACACATGTAACGTACAGATAAAATAAAAAAATACCGTAGTGGCTGACTGTACAACAATTTTCTTTAATTATCGAATTTTTATAAAATTTTACTGTCAGTAAAACATTGCTGTAAAAATAGTGTAATATGGTAGTAATAATTATTTCACTGTGGCAACAAAGATCAATTTGGTGTGCTCTGGCGCATTTTTACTAAGTATTTTTAGATTGTTATGAACTTAGTTTTAAACTGGCGGAATAAAATGGTTTACGACTGATTCTAATGTTTCTAATTAGATAAATATATCGCTGGTAATTTGACGTGAGAAACTAAAAGATACTATAAAAAATCAAAAGATACTATAGGCAGATTACGACGCATTTATTAAAAGTAAAAAAAAATATGTTTCGTAACGTTAATATAATATTTTCTCAGTAATAATAAATGTCGTTATGTTAATATTCACTTTATTTGACGAATATTTTAAATGACAGTGGGTATAATCCTGTACCATGTATCGTTTTAGTTGCTTTTTTAGTATTTTTAACATAAATATCCAGCATTTTTCATAACCCGTTTCAAACCATTGTTGGGGTTGTTTTTATTCTGTTCAGTATAAACAGTAATTTTTACATATATAATTTAAACATTATATAATAGATGTTTAAACTACTAAATCTATCGACATGATATGCACAGATAACTAAGATTAGTAATTAGTACAAGATTAATAACCCAGGAACTTCCAATTTGTTTCAACGTTATACCTCAAAAGATTCTGCATTTTTATAAACTCTATAAAGCGAAGCGAACAACGATTCAAGCGAAAAAGTTTATCATAAACAAAGTACTTTATGTATTAATAAATAATCCCGAAATATAACCTCAAAATTATATGTTGATAAAGTATGTTACATTGTAACGTAAACTCAGACGCTAGTTGGTTCCTTTTTCTACGAAATGAATGAGGCAGCTCTTGACAGTTTATCCATAGATTATTTCTCTTATATTTGATTTGATTAGTCTGTTTTAGAACAATAGACGCGTGGTCTTTTGGCCAGATTTCCTGAATGTTACGTCCTGTGTTCGAAACTTCGGCGAAACTGTTGGTTTTTTAGTCTGATTGTGTCGTCATTGTCCCTGTGCCTCAGACACTGCACCATGGCCTACCGTCGATGTCATAGCACGAGCGTTATAAGAGTTTCTGTATGAGTTAGTGCTTCTGTGTTCGCAAACGCTTGTGTCACTATAATATCTCCTTGCAGTTGACAACTAATTAACGTTATTGTGAAGTTGTCGCCGTGGTCGAATATTATTTCGAGATACGATGGATGTACTTTCGATTTGATATTTTTCGTGATGGCTTTTCCATCTGTCGGAAGTCATGACAATTTTTATGCGTTTCTTTAGTTGACTTTTACGATACCGGCGACGATGAGAAGTGACTAATTTTCTTACAGGGCAATATTTTAACTTTGCTCAATTTTTGAACTGGACTACTGAATTGATTAATTTATCTGTGGAAAAGCATTTTCATAGATTCAGTAGTAGAGTAAATGGAATGTCTTTCAATGAAAATTATGTTATTTACATAATTTTATGTTTTATGTTATTTACATAATTTTCATCAGCGTTGATTAATAATTTCGATTTTCTATACTCGTATATATATTTTCATTCTCTAAGCTCCTCTGAAGCTAACGTGCCAACCATCTTGGAAATTATCGCCGTATTGCGACTGATTTATTATATATATAATAATTATAAATTTTTATCATTTGCATGATTTTTGAAATATGAAGTTATTTTTTTTCTTCTAACCACTACTGAAGCTATTTACAGGAAATTTGCACGCATAATGGGTTGTAACTGTGGGTATAATTTAACTTTTGTTTTATGGTATTTTTTTAAATACTTACATGTATTCTAAAGTCTCAGCTCGTTTTTTTAAAATTTTATTTAAAAAAAATGGTTACGATGTTTGACAATCGAAATTATGAAATGTATAAGTGTGTATGAAGAATAGAAAGTAAGGAAGCGGACGTAATACGACTAGAAGTTCCACGATCCATGAATATGTGAAGTTTAGTGTAATTAATATTAGTGAGATTAAAGTACTTGTCTAGGCATAACTACACCATTCAATCGCGTTATAGCAATACTTAATATAGGTCTTTCCCGTAGAACATGGAAGGTAATTCGTAAAGTCGTCACATCGGGTAGGTAGGCAATCATAATATAATACTGATTAAAACTAAATTTACGGATTTTGTGTGTTTAATTTTACTATTTATTCCCTTTCCGATCGCCCATAGTCACATGAGCAGTATGTGTCAGGGGTTCTAAAACATTTTCTGCAATGGAACACATCGCAAACTCCATTTTTTTTGTGGAACAGCTGTTCGACATAAAGTAGACCTTTAAATTTGTACTCGTGTATTTACTTTCCAAATTGCCGCGGAACCTTTTTTCTGATTCAACGGAACACTTGTGTTCTGGGGAAAATAGTTGCATAGGGCACCCCTGACCGGATTATCTAATCTATGCGAAACGAGCTTACAGTGTCTTGAAAGAATCAAAGTGAAAATGTAAATATAAGACATTGTTATATTGTATAATTAGTTTGCACAAAGGGGCGCTTTTGTGTTCATTCCCTGGTTCATTGTTACCTTAGTCGCTTCTCGATAATTCTCATTCCATGGGATAGATAGGGAGATGACATGATACTCAACTTTTACACCTGTTTTGGATGTTTATTCGAAATGATTTTTTTTCATTCTGTTATTAGTTATCATTTTTATTCCATAACTTATTTGAAATCATTTTCAAAATTATCCTGGGGGGTAACCCCATTACCATACCCCAAATTTTAAAGTCTTATAGACTTCTGTTATAGATTTAAATTGTGTGTAATATTCATATAAATAATTGTGAAGAAAGTCTCCAGCATTATTTTTTTGTTTGTAATAACGAATATTTTTTTTATCATAATCGTATTTGCATTCCTGTTTAGAAAATATTTTTTAGTTAAAAGTTTTTAAAACAAATAAATTGTAATTTAGTACAAATAGTAATATGTATATACAATACAATATAGCATTAATATAGTAATGTCTGACTGTAGTTGTACAATCTGATATTAAATAAATTGTCTCTACGTCTATTTCACGAAAAATAAGGTATTTTTCGTGAAATAGATATAAATTTTAATGGAGAATGATATTTTAATGGACATCAGTGACGATACCGACAAGTTGTTCACCTGATGATAAGTGTTGCTACTAAATAACTTCGCATTAGAAAGTTTTGTCTAGCGTTCATAATATACCATAAGACATCGGTTCTTAAATCTCAAATTTCCCCGTAATTACAATAGCTTCATTCCCTTCAAGCTGAAACACAATGGTGTCTTCATACTACTGCTTGACGTTAGAATAACTGGCACTGCGGTGGCACCTACCTTAGCGGATTACTGCATAAAACTATTGCAGCCACTGTCATATAATTTTCACAGATTATAGATATATAGATTATGCTGGAGACTAGTCCTATATTGCGCCAATTGAAACAAATGAGAGATTATAATACTAAACTTGTGGGATATTGGCACCTAAATCGGATTTGGTGAGACGAGGATATATACATATGTTGTTGTGATGTAATTTTTATTATATAGATAAAATAAACGGCTTTTTGATGAAGTTTTGTTTTATTTCTTTTTATCTATAGGACTAAAGAAATTTCTTGGCTACCGACCAAATGCAATTCTGTAACGATGTGTATATTATAGTATTATTAAGTATAACTCCCTATCTTTAGGTATTATGCGCCGATATATGAAATGCTTAAATTATTATTAACCTTATTTCACTGAATGTTGAATGGATCTGAGTATTCTTTGATCGCTTTTTATTCGACGAAGAAAATGTGCTGCTAGGTCCTAGGTTCAATAACATCAAAATATCATAATAACCAACAATAATAATAAACAATAAAGAAATAAACTAAATTAACGTAACTATATTAACCTAAATATAAACGTAACACAACAAGACAATAAAAGTAACAAAGAAAAATTTAACAAAATTATCTTAAAACAGTGCTGTCGTATCAATAGTAAAGATGGCGGATATAACAAAACCGATGACAAAACGTCAAATTTCAATGGAAAATGTTCGCATTTTTTACTCTATCATCATCATCATTTCAGCCTTTCACAAGTTCACTGCTGAACATAGACCGTCCCCATAGTTTGCTACAAAAGTTTGTAGCTCTCATTTTGGGGGATTTTGCCTTAGTTGCCATGCTTGGCAGGCGGGTAGGAACTTTTACGACACCCACCGGATGGGGTGGGGTGGCAGATTCTGTTAAGCTGCCACAAAACGATTATTTTTAATTTGAAGGAAAGAAAGTCAATTTGCTAAGATCCGCATGCAAAATATAAAATGCTGTTTATTACCTAGAAGAGCACCGCCCGCCCTCCCACAGTATCGTGCACGAGCAAACTAACACTGCCACCAAGAACCGCCACCAGATACCCTCCACCACTAAAACGCTACCACTAGACAATATACACCACTAAAGTCGAGACCACGACACGTTTCACCTCACAACGAGACATTATCAAGTGAAATGGACTTTACGACAGTCCGCCGCCGAGCTCTACACCATTTTATTTTGCATAGCGGATCTTTCAGCTAATTCACTTTTTTTCCTTCATTATAATGGATTTCCGCAAAGTAACGCCTGATTCGATTAACTATTTTTAATTTATTATTCTTTTTATGATTTCTTATGATTATGAAAACACTACACATTTAGATGAAACTAATTTTACGGTTTCTTCGCGTTTAATTTTACTATTTATAACCCGACGTCACAGGAGGACTGAGGTGACAGATGTCCTCATGTCATAGTTAACCTGGAGTACCTTCAGCTCTTTTTTTGGTACCGATTAGTGCTTACTACCCTCACCGTATCTTTTGATCGCTTCTTTGTCAGCCAGCATCGATGTATTACACAATACAAACTCCCGAAAAGGATATTTAGGATCCTTATCGTTGAGTTTGTGTTGTTCCGTCCGACGTTTGTGATTTTTAATTAACTTTTCAACCAATTGCACGCCTCGTAACGCAAAATCGTTAGGTGTGCTCTACTATGGCTACAAAATGTCCCTCCAATTCATTCACTTTAAATTTCCGTTACATTCTCATCAGTATGCATAAATAAAATCCCGTCCGATCCCACCGCATATCGGCCTATAAGCCTCCTCAAGGCCTTAGGCAAGATATACGAACGCCTACTTCTCGCCCGCTTAAGAGACTTCATGCAGTCTCGAGGGATCCCCATCCACGAGCAGTTTGGATTCCGTGCCAAACACTCATGTACCCAGCAGGTGCACCGCATAACGGAGCACATTCAATCCCGCTTCATACGCGGGCTTCATACCGGAGCGCTCTTCTTCGACGTGGCGAAAGCGTTCGACAAGGTCTGGCACAACGGGCTCATATACAAGTTATATGGACTCGGTGTGCCGGATCGCCTCGTACTCATCATACGAGATTTCTTGCGCAGTCGAACCTTCCGCTACCGCGTCGAGGGGGTGCGATCCGAATCACATCCCATCCTAGCCGGCGTACCACAAGGCTCAGTCCTAGGTCCCGTGCTCTACACCCTTTTCACGAACGACATACCGCACACCAGCGGCGTCGAACTCGCCCTCTTCGCAGATGATACCTGCCTATATGTGTCTGGACGTAATCCAGACACTATCTCTAAACGCCTCCAATCCGCAGCCCGAACCCTCGGGAACTGGTTTCGGAAATGGAGGATCGAGGTCAACCCAATCAAAAGTGCAGCCATGTACTTCTCGCGGCGCATAACGCAGCATCTCCCCACCATAGAGTTATTCGATCGTCCAATCCCCTGGGAAAAGACAGTCAAATACCTAGGCGTCCTATTAGACTCGAGACTCAGCTTCGGTCCACATATTAACCGAGTAAGGAACCGAGCGGCGTTCGTCCTCGGTCGATTACATCCGTTACTAAATAAAAATAGCAAAATGTCCCTACGTAATAAAATTACACTTTACAAAGCCTGTATTCGGCCAATTATGACATACGCAAGCCCCGTATTTGCGCATGCCTCCCCGCGTCAAATTCACCGACTTCAGGTAATACAAAATCGATTCATGCGTAAAGCCACGGGAGCACCGTGGTTCGTGCGTAATGCTAACCTTCATATCGATTTAGGGCTTCCTACCATAGCCCAATATCTAAAGTTGGCCTCTCGCCGATACTTCGACTCTGCCGCCACGCACCCCAACCCACTGGTTGTCAGTGCCGCCACTTACAACCCCCTCGCGATACACCAAAACTCGATCCGCGGAAAAAGGAGACCGAGGCACGTCCTCGAGGACCCTGACGACGCGACCACTATTGCCCAAGCGCTCTACTCAACACTACACAAACACCCATTATCACCATCATACCGCCCCCGCCGTCGGCGTGGGCGTATCAGACAAAGTTATTCGCGATACCGCCGCATCTCAGGCCGGTTTTCCCCTAGCAGTAGTGTCATAAACAGAAGCGTCGCTGGAGTTTCTTGCGCCATTTCTTCTCCAGCGGAAACGCATTCCGAATTGGTGGTAAACTTATCTAATAATAATCATGGTATTAATAATTATAGTAGTAGTAATATTGCCCTCCCGATTGCAGTAACTGACCGAGCCGAGACCGGCCCCCTTGGGCACCCTCGAGTCTGTTACTCTCGCGAACAGGATGACGGTCCAAGCCGAGGTCCCCTCTCGGGGGCCCTTGCGCTAGTCATCCATAAATAAAGGTTTCGGCTAAGCGCCCTCAGCGCTATGCCACCTTTCAATCCGGCGAAGCTGTAAAAGCCTTCGGGCTAACAGTGACCATCAGTCCTAAAAAAAAAAAAAAAAAAAAAAAAAAAAAAAAAAAAAAAAAAAAAAAAAAAAAAAAAAAAAAAAAAAAAAAAGCATAAATAAAATGAATAATTTACCATAAAGTAGATAATTTATAAATGTTTAATTCTGATCTCATTTTTAGTCATTAAATTAATGCTTTATATGAAAATTAAAAAAAACTCGCGTGCTGGAAGATCTCACGAATCATGCAATTACTAATGCATACATAATGTTTCATATCAATAATTGCATGAGCGTTATGTGGCGTGTTCTTTAGGATTTTCCAAACTTTTTTAAATGTACTGTCACTCATTCCTTAACTACTTGACATTCTAAAACAATTTTCATTGAAATAAGAAATATTCCACCGACAATGGCTAATTTCTAAAATTTTTAGTACTAAATGAAACGTACTAAATAACCATACTCAATAAAAAAAAACTCTACTTTAGTTTAAAACCTAGGCTGTACCGTAACAACAAGTTTCGTCGCTTAATAGTTCCAAATATCATAGTTGGTGACACAGCAACTAAAAGGATGTTGGTGATAAGGGTATCCCCACCTGGTCATAAACTCAACGACTAATGGTACATTTACACACGCTTCGTTTCTACTAAATATTTTTTCTAAAATTCCCAGAAATTTCAAATATACGAGTACATACATACATACATAAGATCACGACTGTATCCCATAAGGGGTAGTCAGAGACTGGGCACTCACTGCCAAAACAGATGACCGCCACAATCCACGTTTCACCAAAACAATATAATGCACTTGGTGTGATAGGTGGTGAGCCCATCACCACCATGCGCTGTTGGGTGCACAGTGCACTTTAATTCCCTTACTCGCCTTTTACGAGATCCATTGGATGAGATGGAGTGGTAGTATTCTTTTCACGAGACCAAACCGATACCACACGGCTAGTATTATAGTAACATGTAAAATTTCAAATATAAAATTTTAGCCTATCAATGTCCCACTGCTGAGAACAGGCCACCTCTCATTTCTGAGTAGGTTTTGGAGCTAGGAAGAATCCGCCACGCTGCTCCAATGCGGGTTGGCGGACTGCACATGTCTTCGAAATATTTTTTATTTCACAGACATGCAGGTTTCCTCACGATGTTTTTCTTCACCGCCGAGCACGTGGTAAATCAGCACTTAAAATTGCAAATAACAATTTTAGTGGTGCCGGCACCGGGGCTCGAACCCAGGTCACTCGCATACTATGAAATTTAAAGCGAGCGCCTATCCCCTGAGATATAAAAACCTTTTTTATAAAAATGAAAATTACAGTGCTCTCTATGCACTGTATTGACAGCAATACAGGGTACAGTAAACAATTACAGTGCATCTGGACACTGGGTGACCGCCTTAGAATTCTGCCACCCTCTCTCTTCCCGGGGGTGTCGTAAGAACGGGCTGACGGAAGTTCCAACAAGAACCTTCGGTATCCAATAGATGGCTTAGTATCCATCTTAAAATTGTCAGACCGTAAGTAACACGTGACGTGAATAACGGTTCCGGGCTGCAGTGTCACAAATACGAGATTGCAATTTTAAACCCACTTGCCCACCGTGGGGATTAAGGATAAAAACCTTATCGTAGCGTTCTCAGAGTCACTGTGCAATGAAAATAGCCATGGTCGGTGTTTCTCTGAACAATAAAATTAATGTTCTTTTAGCGAACACATCCAAGCTTTATAACTACTTTTACTTGACGGAACGGCAACATTTCAAGGCTTTGGCTTTGACTGGGATTCTAACTCAAGACTGCTGGACAGGTCGACTCACTGTCGATGACATGAGTCATGATGACATATAAATATATACCGAAGTAATACATATTTACACCACTTAGTGGCAACGTGTCTTACCTTAATAGGAGGTCCGAAACTGTTCCGTTTATCGGTTTAATTCAGTAGTTTTTAATTCAGTAAAGAATATCTTAGCGCCATCTATTAGTTGCTTCATTCATTTTTTGGAAACAGTTATGGTGACACGTAGATAAACACGTTTAATACACAAAAAAAATATGTTTTTTGGATTTTTTTTTGAATAATAAAATTTTGTAATGGTAACAGATATATAATTATTTTAATTTCTTAACGAAAGCATTACGGTATCTTTTAAATCACACGATGACATTTAAATAATACATCATAGCATCCTAAACTGTCCCCTTTTTGTTCTGATAATACCAGTTTAAGTGATGATTCAAAGAAGAATAACATTTATATAAAAAAGCAAAGTTTCAGCCTATAAATGTCCCGCTGCTGAGCACAGGCCTCCTCTCATTTCTGAGAGGGTTTTGGAGCTAAGAAGAATCCGCCACGCTGATCCAGTGCGGGTTGGCAGACTTATACATGTCTTTGAAATATTTTTTATTTCTACGACATGCAGGTTTCCTCACGATGTTTTCCTTCACCGACGAGCACGTGGTAAATCAGCACTTAAAATAACAATTTTTAGAGGTGCCGGCACCGGGAATCGAACCCAGGTCACTCGCGTACAATTAAAAGCGAGCACCTATTTTAGTATTGGCAAATTAATACTCATTGTAATTTCATAACAGATGTGATACTGCTACTTGATACTAGATGCCGCTGTTTGCTGCAACAGTTTACTCAATTATTTTCAAACACTTCAATGTGTATCTGCATATTGGAAACCTGCTTGATGCACTAAGATCATATACACTGATCCTATACATATTTTAATAAAATATTATATGATGAATAAAGACATAAATAAAGTTTGGTTTCCAAACAGAATTTATTCACCGTACGGTGTTCTTACCACCTATCTAGAACCTATGTATAAAGATCAGACTGACAGTTGCTACAGAGCAGATATTCCTACAATAACTAGTTGTGAAGACCTCGTCTTATTAAATTAAATACCCAGCAGTCACCGAAACTTCTGTCGTTAACATTATTGAGCAGATCCGCTTCTACATACATACATAAGATCACGACTGTATCCCATAAGGAGTAGTCAGAGACTGGGCACTCACTGCAAAAACAGATGACTGCCACAATCCACGTTTCACCAAAACAATATAATGCACTTGGTGTGATAGGTGGTGAGCACATCGCCAGCATGCGCTGTTGGGTGCACAGTGCAGTTTAATTCCTTACTCGCCTTTTACGAGATCCATTGGATGAGACGTAGTGGTAGTATTCTTTAGACGAGCCGCCACCACACGGCTTAGATCCGCTTCTACGCTCACTTTTTCTCCGCTCGCGTCCGCTGAAGGTTTTGATCTATTCTCATTGTCGCCCTAGGCTTCGGAAATCGGCTAGGAGAACATCAAGAAATGCTCAAATACTTGATAGGATGCATAGCGATATTTCTGAAGAAAATCTACATGAAAGGATGCATGACGATATTTCTTAGGGACCGCATAAAAAACAAATATAATGGCACGGTAACAAAGCCAAGCTTTATATAAGCGAGAAAAATATTAGGCACGTAAAAATCACAACAGCGTGGACCCCATGTAAAGGAATCATCTGTCGAAATGGTTTTATAATAGTCGTAGATATACTCGAACACTAAAACTAATTTACAGGGTCGGTGTCCTTGAAATGAAAGGTGATTCTTCTTAATGATGAGGTGTTAAAAAATAATTACAAAAAAATCCTTCACGTCAAATTAATTATTTTTATATTTCGGTCCTACTTTCCGAGGGTCCAGTTCCAGTTCCAATTTTGCGAGAAAATGCTCGCAGTGCTCGTCGCTGACGTTTCTGAGTTTTTCAGGAAAGTAATCGAGTGGCGGGGGCAAGAAAGGAATTTTCAGGGACATGTTGAACCTATTCGTGGAAAATGATGTAAAATATCAGCAACTTATGTATGTAAATTAATAACTTATATATTGCCTATGAATTCTTAGATGACAAGTTGAAGTTAAATCCAGCGGCTTTTTCAGTAGACTGTTTTCAAATATAATATATCCCTTAACATATTTTTTGCAGTCCTATTAAAACATTTTCCTTAAGCTTTGCCTTAGAAAGACAAACAAAAGACAGGAAAAGTAGAGTATAAATGTTGAAAGGCTACACTGGTCTTTGCCAGAAAAGCCACTTTTTGTGGCGGTATCAGAAATTTATGCTTAATATTCATTTTACCAGGGACATCAGTTCGTCTCTAACTGACCAGTCTTTCTTTTTATAACGATCTTATTTAGCTTCTGAATCCCACAAACACAAAAGACGTTGTTGCCTTTTGTGTTAGTGGTATTCAAAGCCTGTTTGTAATTTTGTATAGCCGCCGCGCCAACCATTTCATGAAAAAGTCCAATTTTCCTATTACGTCTTAACAGTAACAAAATTATCTTTCTTAATATGTCTTGAAAATCATTAATTTCGGGTACGGTTATTAGTAGCTGTTGTCTTGGGAGCCAATAACCTCTCTTGTTTTTATCGTGAATTCGGCTTTAGATTATCTCTTACTTAGTCATTCAGCTCAGCGTGGGCTATCATATGGTTCTTCATAAGCATCAACAAATTCATCTGAACTTGTGTCACCTTGAATTCGAGCTTCTGCGGATTCCGTGTTAGTCATCAAAGTTTTGCTGGAACAACCAGGTGGTATTTGATTTAAACCAAATGTCTTAGTCAGACAGAAGTAACAATCAGTTTCGTGGTTGGATGGTTCTCTCCATATCAATGGCATGCTAAAATTCTTGACTGATCAAGGATAAAAAATACGATATAAAATATAATAACTAAATATACAAATATATCTAACAGATCAAAAGACTTGACTTTTTTCTTTTCTTTTATTGGATACAGTGATGAAACGAAAAAAACGTTCACCTGAATTTAAGTGCAACGTCTGTCCATAACAAATGCTGTGTCACCCACAACATTTTTGTGTGACGCCACACTGTGCCCATTACCCTGAGACGTCAGTTATTAAGTCTCATATGTCCAGTGATTACACTAGCTCACAGTGCCCTTCTAACCGAAACACAGTATTGTTTGCACACTACTGCTTCACGGCAGACTGGCCCTGGGGTGGATCCTGGATTCCTGCATAGGAATCCTACCACCAGTACTCTTACTCATTAAGATGATGATAGCAATTAGCACCGACTCGTTTCTTACTTTTAGTTTATTTTATTTATGAGGAGACCAGTTAAAGGTTTTGGAACTTTTTTCCTTTAATTATATATTTCCTTTTATTCTTTTATTTTAAGCTCTTCTATTTTAACCTTTGTTGCGAGAACAAAAATAAGAGTGAGTAAAAGATACTAAAATTATAACCCTTCTTTTTGCCTTTGCCGTTAAAATGTACAAATAACGAATAATGGCTAATTAGTTAATAATTTATTAATATAATAAATATATTATATAATATATTTAAAATATATTATATTGGAAATGTGTAATTACATTACATAGCTATTTTATAAGCATTTTAACCATCCTTATTTGGTCTACAAACATAGGAACAAGTGATGATCAAATCACAAAAAAGCCTTTAGTTTCTAGAAAGAACACCGAGAATTTACTAGATTTGTATTTAAAAACTCAGTATTTTCTCCTCTAGAATACTTTTAAGCAAACGTGGCAAACGTTTGGGGGCGTCCCCTGGCCAGATGGAGCGACGATCTGCGCAGGGCGCCTGGCAGCAACTGAATACGTGAAGCCGAAGATCGGGCTGAGTGGTTCTTTTTGAAGAGGCCTATGCCCAGCAGTGGACTGTCGCTAGCTGATAAAGATCCTGTTACGAGACGAGTGTGACGAGTTACACAGAAGGTGATTCTGGGTGACACCGTAACTGTTATGGGCTTTTGAAGCACTTACTAGCAGACGACAACTTGCTCGTTTCATGTCCTTCCATAAAAAAGAGTAATCTAATTATATATAAATGAACAACTTATATATGTATTATTATTATATATGTATTATAGTAAATACTTAATGCTTATGTTCTTATATATAAGAACATAAGCATCAAGTATTTACTATAGGTGTCATCGTTTCATAGTCATCATTTTAGCCTGTCACTAGTCCACTGCTGAACATAGGCCTCCCCCATAGATTGTCATTAAAATTTTTAGCACTCGTTTTGGGGGGGGATTTTGCTATAAATTTGACTCTTGGTATGCCTTATACGATACCCACGTGATGAGATGGGGTGGTAGATTCTTATAAGCCGCCACCACACGGGGTACTATATATAAAAACAAAAAGTATACAAGTTACTCGACTTAACCCTATTCTTGGCACAGTGTATGATTTGATACGTTGCACTTTCCAAAAATCTACAGAGATTTCGAAACGTATTTTTAATATTTTTATGGTATAGTATGCTCGGAAATACTATCAAGATTCTAACAAAAATATTTTTTAGTTACTGGCTAACACTAAAACAGTAGTAGAACGCAAGATGACGGACTGGTTGAAGGCGTCTGCGCATCGCAAGATAAAAATAATATTGTTTTAGTATATTTTGACTTAATTTTGTTCGAAAGTGGTTTGCTACGAATAGGTAACAATATTTGCTTTTTAGAAAAGGTTATTTCGTGCACTGAAATGTGTTTTAAACACATTTGAAACGCCGATTTTTCTGAGTGTGTCAAATATGCTACATTGCCAGATAACCAGCATTCTTCATTTTTTTAGATATGTATCAAATTTGCGACATTGTTTGATTTGTACACATACGATTATTTTTTATTTTGCTATCACAGGTGCATAATCAGCTTAGTCAGCAGCAAAAAAATAGAGGCGGGGCGTAGTCACAGTCAGATTTTATTTATAGGGATCACAAAAATGCTCGCTTACTCAAAATATTGGTGCAAAAATATGCAATATGATAAAGTAGCTGAAATAATGCCCCTGAAGAGGTTCCAGTTGCTGCGAAGGTATTAACATTTTAATGATAGTTTAAAAGATTTGTAATGTTGTGTGAAGACACTTTGTAATATCTGCCACCGTCGCAGATATTACAAAGTGAGGCCTCTTCTTCAAAGGATTTGTGAAAACTGTCTGCAAACAGAAGAAGAACCACGATTTAGTATCGATAAGATGGAGATACCGCATAAGGGAACTAGAGCAGACAGCCTGTACAACCAGGCAATAGTAGCAGACAGTACATAAAAAGTAAACCTAAAAAGTGGGGTTTCAAAGTATCAGTTGGCGCTGGGGTATTTGGAATCGTATACAATTTCCTGATCTCTGGAGGTGATAATACATTCAGTACTCAATTATTTACAGATTAAGAGAATAGTATAGGCTTAGTGTTAAAAGTAATTGTAGTTTTAGCGAAACATATTCGCCAGCCCGCATAGCTACTCCACTTTTTTCGCACTGGTAACAATCTAAGCTAACTGGCTGTGAGGAGAGGAAAAGAAATTACCGACTGATAAAAACCTATAGAAAAAAGGCAGAGGGTCTCTCGCTCAAGTTGTATGCAACAAAAAAAGATCGTTGTTATATAATGTGTTACTACTGCAAGCACATTTGTTGACGCAAATCCTGTACAGACCGTGAATCGGTACGAGAAAGAAGAGGACATGAAAGTGCTAGTCACTTACCCAAATTTGATCAAAGAATATAATACCAACCATGGGCGGAGTTGACTTAGCAAATATGCTGATTGAGCTATACCGTACGCCGTTCCGAGATCGCTGATATTTGCCGTACTTCCCACAGACTGAAGCTCTTCGTTACGATAATATTGCTCATTATCCAACTATAGCATCCGTCAGAGGGCAGACTTTTTTGACAGGAATGCAAAATTAGGTTGTACCTATTGCCGGAGAATAATTGTTCTCTGGATTATCATACAATGAAACAAGAAAAGACAAAGTCAGAAATAATCTACCAATATAAGACTAATATATAGTAAACCATACTTATATTATAAATGCGAAAGTAATTCGGTCTGTCTGTCTGTCCGTTACGTTTTCACGTCGAAGCCGCTAAATCCGATTTGGATGAAATTTGACATGGAGATAGAATTACATCCTGAGGAAGGACACAAATTATCTTTTGACGCGATAACCTATATCAACGCGGGCGGAGCCGCGCCTATCATCTAGGATGTAGATAATATAAGTGATCTCATTTGACTGATATCTTAGATTTATAAAGGTAAAGGCTGTCAAATTGTTGATTATTTGTGTGCAGAACATAAACAATTAACATTTTTATTATTTCAGTTTATGTAATCTTACGTTAGAATGTGATATTTAGTTTGGTTTTCATTAAAAAATATATTTTGACGTTATTGTAAACCTGGCGGTGTCCCTAATGCGATACACAGATTTTCTGAGGTTGATTGTTGTAAAACTGGCAGTGTGCCTTATGTGATACGCTCAATAAAACTTAATTTAACGAATCGATGTTTTTTTTATTATTTTTTCCGTCACCAATGAACAACCTAAGAACACATATAAACTATAATATTTCAACATTTCCGAAAAAAAAAAATCTTGCCAAGTATAGGGTTAATAGTGGCTGTAACTTATTCAAGGAGCAATTTATACGCTTCCGCAACACCCTGATGGTAGCCAAAACCTTCCTGATCTATTAAAATTTAGCTGACCAGCCTCCGCGTCGTACAGAAATTATTATGTTAAAGTCTGTATAGAGAAAAAGAGCACCCATTTGTGAGTAAGCGGGATTCCTATGCAACAGGAAACCGGATAGCTATGTACCACCCAAGACCAGTCAGTCTGCCGTGAAGCAGTAGTGTGCAAACATTACTGTGTTTCGGTGTGAAGGGCTCTGAGAGCTGGTGTAATCACTGGGCATAATCCTCCTTGGAAAAACTTGAGAGCGGTATGTTTTTTTTAATAAATATGAGTGAAGTGATGAATAGGTCGATCGCCTGATGGTGCAACACGTGCAAAGTGCAACGTCTGCCCATAGCAGTTCCAGTGTTACTCAGAACTTAACATTGCAAAAGTCCACGCGTCACCATAAGATTCTTAAGTCTCATCTTGATATTTGGACACAAGGTATTTTACAAGCAGGCAAGAAAATCCATACGAATTAATTATTAACATCTTAATAGCACGTCCACAAGCCACTACAAGGTCGGTGGAAGGAGAAAAAATCTCAGAGGTCGGACCTAAGTCCTAAGTCCCTCTGACGTTTTAGGGGCTTCGCTAAGTAGGTGAATTTGTAATAGTCGTAACGCTTAATTGGATACTGCAGCCGGCTAAAAATATTTGTATAATATCTATAGAACACAGGAAGGAGTTTTGTGGCCGAGCGCGTAGCTTTAATGTTAAAATATCATCATTATTCATCAGCCTATCACAAGTCCACTGCTGAACATATGCCTCCCCCATAGATTGTCAGTTTGTAGCTTTAATTTTGGGGGTTTTTCGCCATAGTTACCACGCTTGGCAGGCGGGTTGGCAACCGCAGTTAATTTATTCAGATGTTCCAGGAAGATGCTGCTGCCCATCTACTGGTTTATATTTTCCGTCGACATTAACGATACCCAAAGGATGAGAGGTCGACTCTCTTCTCTGGTGAAGACAATCCTAATATTGGTAATAGGGGCAACGTTTTTTCTTTAAATTGTAAGTTTAGAGAGAGGACGACATAGACTTCCTCCAAATTGAACAAATACTTAAACACTAAGCAAAAGGTAAAAATTTATATAAATAATAATATATAGAAAAAAGTAATAAACGAGAAAGAAAAAAATATTTTTCTCAGTTTTTGCAAAGTTTCAATGCGTAATTTTATCGAGACAAACGAGGAAACACCTCACTGTTCTCAACGTCGTATTGCTGAACTGGATAGCTGTCACTTATTAACACTTAATTTTTTTTGGCAATCGTAGAAAGATAAGTTCATCAGATAGGTGATTTATATAGATTAGCGACTATTTACTAATATTATAGTATTTAAGAGCAATGTGACTGGTTTTTCATATAAATAGCTGAAGATAAATTACGTTAACCGAATGAAATTCTAACGTTAAAAGGCTGGAACTGCCAATAAATTTGTAGCCATAATAGGACCGAACGCGGAAGTAGGCTTAATAGACAAATGTCTTCGCTTGTGCCGCCGTTCGGAGAGAACGAAAATGCGACAAGATGGCGCCGGTCTGTCTGGCGCCATAGCTTTCCTTGTGATTAAAATAAAATTGTCCTTAGTTATCTTTTACTGTTAACCAATTTCATACGTTAATACTGAAACATAAAGTCTTCATTTGCTTAAACTTTTTGGGCCAGTCTAGTATTGACTTTTCGGGTAATAGTTATGCGTTTTGGGCTACCGCTTTTCCTATTGGTACTCGATCTTTGACTGTAAGAGGTGGAACTTAAAGCTTATTCCTGAATGTTTTTAAATAAAGTTATAAATTTTTGTTGGTGAATCGTTGTCTGGGTGGCGCCAAAGGACACTCAAATATGTTTTATGTATTATGCGCTCTAAGTTTGGTCTATAAAGTACATTTTTCTATTTCCCTTTAAAAAGCACTTAACGCTAAGAAAAGAGATTGAAATTTACGTGGTGTTGTTTATATACAGTATAAAGCATAGTTTATGTATTTTTGGAAGGGAATGGCGCTTTTAGTTTTTATCATTATCAAATCTCATGCAACCTTCACTAGTACAACATTTTAAAAATCATTGTAACGTAAGTTAGTTTTCGAAATTAAGTTGATTACGATTTAAAATAGTTTAGATTATAATATATGGTTATAGGTTTAAAACAAACATTTCTGTAATAAACGTCGTAATACCGTCGAAAGCTATTATACATACAATTGCGCAGAAGATATCAGGCCTCCTCGCATTTAATAGATTTTGGAGCCCGAAAGAGTCTGCGGCGTTACTCCAGTGCGGATTGGCGGACTTCACATATTTTCTATTTCACAGAAGTGCATGTTTACTTACAATGATCCTTCAGGCATCCACAGGAAAAGCTTGCCTAGTGTGCGGCCATCGGATTATACTTTATGAACTTGTTCTCTGGTTAATAAATAATCTTTCTTTTTTTTTTCTTTTAACTGCCAAACATGTGGCAAATCAGCGCTTGAAATTGCAAATCATAATTTTGGTAATGCCGGCGACGGGGATTATACTCAGGTCAATCGTGTACTGTGGAGAACTCTTCCTCTCTACAAAATCCAATTAGACCAGGCCTGTGCTAAGCAATAGGACATTTGAAGTCTGTTGTTACTTTACTTTTTTTTCAGAATTTGTGCTTAGCGTGACCATAGACATTTGACGATCGCGTGGCCTAGTGGTCCTACAGCGAATCCTTGTTTCGAGTCCCATCCGGAACCAACATTTGTGCCGAAACACGAATCACTAGTTTTCTCCTGGTTGTGTGTTGTATGTAAATTTTTAACTGTAAAACTCATTCACGATACAGGAAAAATTCTAATGTAGCATCGTTTTATTTTAAAGAATGCCCCTCTTAAAGAATGGTTCTTACCGAAACTTGGCTGCATTATGCTGTCCCTATAAGCTGCTAAGCGAGAGCCTTGTTCATTATCAAACAAGCCGATGTTTTTATGTCATCATCATCATCATCATCGTCATCAATTCAGCCCCTCACCAGTCCACTGCTGAAGAGAGGCCACCTGCATAAATTGCCACAAAAGTTTGTAGTTCTCATTTTGGGGGGATTATGCCATAGTTGCCACGCTTGGCAGGCGGGTTGGCAACCGCAGTTTATTTATTTAGATGTTCCAGGAAGATGCTTCTGCCCATCTCCTGGTTTTCATTTTACCTCAGTCGACTTTTACGACACCTACGGGATGAGATGGGGTGGTAGATATTGTTAAGCCGTATACATATTAAAAATGAAAGTAATATTAAATTATATATTAAAGTACTAAGATACACTTATCTAGACTGAGCACACCACAAATGTTACGAAAAATGTTTTTATGTGCTACAGCCAATATCTATATCTGAAATGTGGGTTTACCACGTCCAACGTAAAAACCTTAACAGATATACAACAAAGATTAAGTAAGATTTATTCAAAGAATAACTTATACATAGCGATTACATTGTCTTTAGAACAAGTCATAAATTAATGTCAGTGTCACGGAATTGTTCAGATTGAAATTATCAGTGTTATAAATCAGTTTCCTCCTACTCGTTTGTAAATCATTTATTAATTAAATGTATTTCACGAAAATTCTCTGTTTACTGTTCTTACTTAGTGAAGATCTTATTCACAATGATTTAAAACGAAACCAAGTCACCGCACAGAAGGATTACGAAACTTTCGAAGACTATGCACACGATTCTGAAAATCATTTAAATAGCAATTATTTTGAAGATGGTAAAAAAAATGTTTCATTTACTAGTTCCATATGTATGTTTACTGCATTTCCATGCATTTTTATATTCTGGGTTACTCTACGCATATGTTGTATACACACACATATAAACGATTTACCACCGACGCATCACTATATCTCCGCAACTAGTAGAACTCTTGACATAAAACATGGCAAAAGCTCCCTCCAAATGAGAGCTACAAACTTTTCTGGCAATCTATGGAGGAAGCCTATGTTCAACAGTGGACTAGTGATAGGCTGAAATGCCGATGATGATTAGCTGTGTGTGAAAGCCGAATTTCGGACCGGGAAAACGGAAGTAAATAAATACTTACATAATAGATAATAGAAATCTATGTTATATAGAAATGTCAGCCTATGTCATTACGTGGGTGTATTAAGAATCGAGTAAGGGAAACTTGAAAAATATTATGACTGGCTGACAAAATATGATGGCCGTAACATAACATTTTGAAAGACGCTAGGACGAAAATACCTATAAATCCGTCCCGTCATGGGCAGCAGCGTCGAGGCATCTAGTACCGTGATAAATTTTAATTAATAAGTGGTGATTAAGGATAAACTTTCTTCTTAAGAAAGTCTTCTTAAGAAATGTCTTCGCCCAGCACAACTATTACTAGGCTTATGATGATGACGTTTTATAGACAGCAGCGCAAACAAAGGAGACTGTGTCACCAACAGAGTAAAAAGATATAAGAACGATCTACAAATCCTTGACTCACAGCAAAGGAAGTTGATAAAAGGTGAGAATCTTTATAAAAAATAACTATGTAAAAGTGTGTATAGATGGCTGAGGACTGTATGTTGACTGTTGACGCAACTATGAGGATGCATAACACAATATAGTCTTAATTTTTATACTTTCGGACCACGATTTGTGACAGAGTCAACTAACCACAATTCATTGTAATCGTCGTTATTTTATAGCAGGAAATTTTGTTTTTATTGTGAAATTAAACTCCCTTTTATAATAATATGATGTAATTTTTAGTCCACTTAATGATTCTGCCACTTACTTAACTTTTTATGCATATTGCTTAAATGTATACTAAATACGAGTATGTGTGTAATGTATAAAAGATAATCTAAAGTAAGAAGTAGAAGAGGTTTGAAAATATTAGTTGTGTATAAATAATAATACAGTTCATTATAGATAGAAATCAATATAGAAAATATTGTTCCTCGATAACGTATCGCTCGAGTTGAGTATATTGAGTATACTCAACTTACATGTCTCAAAATCAAAGTTTACTACCAGGGCGTGTTGCCAGTGAGGTCATTCGGAACAGAGACGTGGTCCTTCACTGCGGGCTGCATGGAGAAGCTCAGAGCCGCTCAGCGAGCTATGGAAAGGGCTATGCTCGGAGTTTCTCTGCGTGATAAAATCCGTAACGGTGATCCGCAGAAGAACTAAAGTAATCGATATAGTTCAAAGGATTAGCAAGCTGAAGGTAGGTATGGGCCGGCCAAATAGCTCGTAGAACCGATAACCGTTGGGGAAGAAAGGTTCTTGAGTGGCCGTACCGTTAAACGAAGTGTAGGGCCCACTAGATTGAGAAACCTTATGATTTTGGGGGAAATCTATTGATGCCGGTGGCTCAGGACCGTGTTTTGTGGCAATCTATAGGGGAGGCTTATGTTGGTGGATGAAATGATGATGATGATGATGATACAGCTTTCACTTACACGTATGTTGTAACAGGTACTATTAATAATTATTTACATGCCAAATTCTTTAAGCTGTTGTCGACGGCTTTACACTTAAATTCTACATATCAATTTACCTACTATCTCAATAAATGTAAACAATAAAATGGTCCTAGACGCGATGGTAAAATGTTGTGATATTTCGATAAGCTACTAATTTAGCTGTACATCATAAACCTCCATTTATGACAAAATAAGAAACCGTCCGTTGAGCTCCATATATTTTTAAACAAAATTTAATTTAGCGGATCAAAATCTAAACTAAATATTGCACATTATTTTCAGATGCTCTAAATCAATATTTAGCCGGTTACGTTACTGAGAAACAACTAGGCGATTTACTATCTACAATTTTACCTACTCAAATAGATGCTTCTGCAGTAAAAGATGTTAAACAACATTTGAAAACCAGTTTAAGTGAAAGTGATGATTGTGGTTTAAAATCTGATATTAATTATACTGAAGAAGAAATCACTCATTACAAAACAATGACACATTCAAAAGTTCAAAATAGTACTTCAAGTACTTCTGCACCCTCTAACATACTTTTGGCAGACAGAAAAGGTTATATGTCCAATTTTAATCAAACAAGTACAAATAATGTTGAAAATACAACCTCTTTTAAAGAAATTACCACAGAAGTTATTACTAAAACTATGGAGACTAGGAAATATACATTAAATTGTAAAGAAAGCCCACTAATTATTACAGGCAAGACAAAAACTGAACAAACGAAAGAGTCTACTGCAACTTCTATTAATAACACACTTAACACAGATGTTATTTCGATAGCCTATGACATTATAAAAGCTTTGAAAGTAATAAAATCAACTCAAACAACCATCTCAGCTAATCCCAACAGAACCACTTGGCCAGACGCCGTCTTTACTTCAAGTCAAAAATATACAGTAGAAGAAAAAATAAAAGATGTTATTGATGTTGTAGCACTTCTAGACTTAATAACAAACATGACTTACAACTATGAAGCGAAATTAACGTCTAATCATCCGAAAATAGTTATCGAGAAGATCAATGCCGCCATGTTACTATACTCCTAATTATGGAACGTCCCCGAAGTATTTTGATTATGATTACGATGCCAACTATACAGGAACATTAGTGACTAAGGTAGTGAAAATATTTTGCTATGGTTTTCTTTCCAGTCGCGTTAGACAATCTGCCACCCTACTCATCCTGTGGGTGTTGTAAAAGTCGTCTTAGGGTAAATTTAATACCAGGAAAATCTCATGGTCACCGATGGATTGCGGTATTACCTATCCCAATTATACCAGATCTGAATTCTCAAGTCGGGTAACCGCGTCTTAGGTACCAAGAGTGAAACAAATGAAATCCAAACGTCTAATATATGTGAAGAAGAAGAAGAGAAATTCATGATGTTTAAAAGCCATAGTAAGTGAAGTATAAATGGTTGAGCGTGAGTCCCGTGGGTGGGTTAAAATATTCTGGTTGTTTAGTGTCTCGTGGTATATTGATTCTAGAATCGTCTCCTAATATTGCATAGGGGTCATACCGGATCGAAAACTTTCAATACGATAATTTCACGAACTCGTGGTGCAATGGTCAGCGTACCTGTCTCCTGAGACTGAGGCGAGACTCCAGGGTCCGAATCCCAGCTGAAGATGTACGGTCTTATGCGAAACACAAATTATAGAGTTTCGGATCTGGATGTAATTGTGACTGTTGGCGTATCTTTGAAACGGCATCCGATCCGATCTTATAGCACATTTGTAGGATCGAATAAAGTGCGTTTGTTGTTTTTGCGTTTTGAATGCAACTTGCTCGTTCAGTGAGAGCTATAAAAGTAGACCAAGGAAAAAGACATTTATGCTACAGCCCTGCAGCGTAAATGGTAGGACTTGACCGGGGAAGACGAATACTGCTGGATACAGGCCTCTCCCAGGAAGACTAGCACCCCCCTCCTCACCTCTTATGGGGATTTGCCATATTTGCCAGGCGGGATGGCAACCGCAACATTCTGCTTTATATTTTCCCTCAGTCGACTATTCCCACGCGACGAGGAGGGATTCTAGATTCTCTTACTCCGCCACCACACGGCAACCTTGAGTCTTAAATATTCAGCTTTTTGAGTCTTTACGTTAAGGCGGATAGAAATGAATTTTCCACATGAACTTCCTAACTAGTTCTCATCTATCCATATTCAATAGAAAATCTACGCGATACAATAGGAAGTAGTGTCAGACACATTGTCTCATTGTTGCAGTATGTTCGACGCTGTAATTATGTCTGATTACGAAAGACTTTGAGAATGTATTTAAGCTTATTATACGTAAGAATACCGTATGGTGGCGGCTTAAGATAATCTACCACCCCATCTTATCCCGTGGGTGTCTTAAAAGTCGACGGAGGGAAAAAACCAGGATATGAGCAGCAGCATCTTCCTGGCACATCTGAATTAATGAACTGCTGTAGCCAACCCGCCTGCCAAGCGTGGGAACAATGGCAAAATAAGAGCTACTGACTTTTGTATCAATCTATAGGGGTGGCCTATGTTCAGCCGTGGACTAGTGATAGGCTCAAATAATTATGATGACGACACGTGAGAAAAATTCGCAGTACGCGGGTGAGCAGGCTTCATTCTCTGTGCCAGACATCTTGCATGTAACGCTTTATATTAAGACTATAGGGTCTTATGAAGTATCACAGACATGAGTACAGTTTATGCTCATCCGAAAATCGGGTGCAGCACAAATAGTTTCGGCTGAGATCAAACCTAGTAACCCAAGAATCATTGAGACAGTATGCTGACTGTCTTTGCATTTGGCCTTTTTATTGCTCCAAAATCCTTGATAAGGACTGAGCTACAGTTTTGTATAAAGTGACGAAACGAGCAAAACGTTCACCTGATGGTAAGGCAACGTCCGCCCACAACAAATGCTGTGTCACCCAGAATATTTCTGTGTGACACCACACTTCGCCCGTCTCCCTGAGACAGTACTACAGTTTGGTGTATTTTTGAAGTGAAACTTTTTTTGGCGCGATGAGAGTAAAATTTCGAGGTAGAATTTCAGTGCAACGTCTTCGCACAACGTTTCTGTTAGAGTATTTATCAATTTAATTAAAAGTTTATATTCCGAGCAGTTATTTTAAAGTGTGTAATATTTTTGATTATTCATGTTAATTTCTTTTTTATTTAATCAAATTTCTAATATTAATTTCACTTCGTATCGTTCGTTTCGTGTCACGTGTACCGAGTTGCACGCGCTCCTTTTTTATTTACCATTATCTCATAAATATTAAGGAGACAATCTCGGTATGTTCAGATCAAGTAGTGGGAGCCCTGTACCATCGCAGTCGTACTCGTAGTAACACTAATTCTGTTGCCAGTCATCAGTGTGCAAACGGGACTGTTCCCAAGCAGCACACAAGTGTTATATACATGGAAATATATACTGAATACGGTTAGCGGTATTATAAGAGTTCCCTCGACATCTATTAGCTGAGTTTTAGAATTTTCTAAACTTTTTAACGTCTTTAGCTGTAAAAAGCCCTCTATAAAGTTCTTACTCAGCTAGTAGCTTGTAGTTATATAGTCACTTACACAGACAAAAGCTGTACATTATACAGTTTTTACCATTCCAATACACTTCTAGTTCTATTGTGTAATAAAATAAGGCGTAAAAAAAAGAATTACGAAAATACCTTCTAAAGCTCTGAGTTCCATGATAAAGTTGTCAAAGAATACAGTCTGTTTATTGGTTTAATTTTAGACTAGGTATAACTAATTTTGAACTAGTTTTATAAGGCCCTTGGCAAAATGATTCCGATACTATTTTCAACTATCATAGACATACAAAATGCTTTGGAAACTATTCAGGGAGTCCATGTTAGTAAACCAATGTCCATGAAGTTTACATTAAAGTTTACATTAAACGAAAAATAGTTTGTTTGTTTGTTGTAGCAAACATTTCACACTATATCTAGCCTTAAACCAAGAGAATTGACTTATCCAGATTTATTACTAGCACTAGATCCATCACTACTTTTTTTGTTGTTTGTGTAGACATAAAATCTTTAATAATTTCGCTTTTTCCATATGCGTTAACAAACTTAAAACGAGTTAATAATCTTTTATAAGATAATTTTCAAACTAAAGCCTCGAACTAAAGCAAAGAAAGATGTATAAGGGAAAACTTTAGATCAAAAGCTTAGTCAGCATATAACCAGCCATACATCAACCATTTTACAGGTAGGTTTTATAGGTATTGTAAAGAAAGAGGCTGTATAATTTGGGTCTAAACCGTACTTATAAGAGCTGTATCAGCGCTTAATCAGTACTTCAAACAGTATTTCCAGGCTGCTTAAAGAATCGAGGAGATTATTCATCAGCTCTTGTATCGTAAAGTAGGTTTCGGTTTGAAGACACTGTACCTAGTGTAATTACAATGTATGTGACTTAAGAACCGATGTTCTGGGTGACACCGGCGCCGCAACAGTTACGAGCAGGCGTGATACTTACAGATGAATAACTTACACGTCTCGCCAATTACAACCGTTAAAGAAACCCAGAAGACCAATAAAAGCTATGCCAATTGCATCGCCTTGGATTCGAACACGTGACCTACAGGTGTAGACAAGCTCAGTAAGTTCACGACCGTAAGCCACATGGTCATTTTAATAAAAGCTGTTGAGTTTAAATTTAAATATTTCTTACTCCTGTAACCTTTAATCAATTTCAAGAAAATTTGCTGATACGAAATAGAGATAAAACACATTCTGTTTCAGCGATAGTCAAAAAGTCTGACGTTTCTGAAAAATTCGTTGAAAACAACAAGTTTTCGCAATTTATCCTGAACGCCGAAAACGCAATTGCTTTGTGTACTACAAAATGGCCGCCCCGCGCCCACCTGTTTGCGTCACTCTGCGATTGGTCGGGAACTCGGTGGCGAGGAACACCCCTCACCTACGCTAGTGAAAAATGTACTTAGGTGTTGCAGGGTTGGAAATAGGCTTATACATATTTATGTACTTACGCTAGATAAAGCGAATGTATTTGTTTGTTGCGTTGGAGGTTTGAAACGTAACATATAACAACAATAACTTTGGAACACTTGAGAAAATCTCGTTCATTTCACGTTACTGTTATAGAATTTACATTTTCAACAAAGAACATACTTAATTAATATACTTATACGTAGATTCAAGATAAGAATAAAGACAAGATATATAACTTGTTCATTTATATAGGGAGCAGCGTGTGTTGTTGAGCATTGATAAGCACAGGCCTCCTCCCAGTTCTGAGAGAGTTTGTGGAGCCGGGATGGTCACCACGCAGCCAGGACTTCAAATCTTCTCGCAATATTGTTTAATTTCTCAGACATACATGATAAATCAACATGCGAGAAACCTCCCTATGCAGGAATCTGTCTTAGTTGTTAGCACCGCAGCGCCATTTATTCTGCCGTGAAGCGGTAGTGTGCAAATATTACTGTGTTCCTTCTGAAGGGCACTGAAAGCTAGTGTAATTACTGGCCTTATGAGACTTAACAACTGATTCCTCAGGGTGACGGGCGCAGTGTGGTGCCACACAGAAACGTTTTGCTTGTAGTGGACAGTTTAGCAGCTGTAGATGATGATGAATTTGTTTAGTTTTCTTCCTAAGCTTTATTAAGTTTCATATGCCCAGTAATTACACTAGCTTCCAGTGCCCTTCAGACTAAAACACAGTAATGCTGGCTACTGACGGATTTGACGGATTCCTGCATAGGAATTCTACCACCATTAGTAAGTTTTAAGGATTATTCTACATAACCAAGGTTTTAGACAAGTTATCTAATAATTCAATTTTTCAATTAAACCTTTTAATCTTTTACGACTAGACGAAGTTAAGTAACTAAGATTATGTTTTCTATTAATGATTTCTTATCGCGAATACCACACAATTAAATAAAAATAGATTTTACAGATTTTATTGCGTTTAATTTTACTACTTATGTATTATATAATTTATGCAAATTTAACCTTTAAGCTTCAGACAGACAGACAGAGAAGATGTAAGGGTGACTTTGTATTTTTTTGTATTTATGGCATCTCAGTGGCAACCTTCTGCCAGTGTCAGTCATATTTAATTTTGTTCTCATTTCTTTACTTTTACTAAACTGTTTCCGACCCATGTCACTTCTGTGCCAAAATTAAAGTGACAGAAACTATACTACATTTTTACAATAAATCTGTTCATTAAGCCCCGCGGTTTCACACGCCGTTTTATTTAAAAAAATCTCTCTAACGGTTGTAGCGTGATGTTATATACCTACCTCGATAAATGGGATATCGAACACTAAAATTATTTTCCAATTCGAACCAGTAGATCCTGAGATTAGCTCGTTTAACCAAACAAACTCTTCAGCTTTATAATTTTAATATATATATAAGATTAGTATTAGTATAGGTTATTTTGTGAAGTCATAGTAGTTGATATATTTTTTTATTTATAAGTATAAATAAATTAAATAACTTAAAATCATTTTGTTTGATAACAAAAGTGATATAATCTGTTTGTTGTCTCAGCGCGCTGTCCAGGGGTCGCCGCTCCCCTCAGCGCTGACCACAACGCTATCCGATACTTTCGCGTTAATTAGATAGAGCCAGTTAAGTTTTATTGCACTTCCAAACAGATAACGAAATCGGATCTTATCTCGGAGTCTGGTTCCCTGGTCAAAATTGCATACTGTTTTGAAAAAGAGAAAATAATTTCAATTTAAATTTTTGTGTTTTGTTATTATGGATGAAGACCTGAGAAGACCGTTGTGCTCATATGATGATTAACCCATAAGGTTTCAATAGTCATGAAGATAATGATATTCTTCTGGTGAATCTCAAACCATTGCTAGATCTTATAAATGGGAAAATAATATGAGAGACGACCGTTTGGAGTAGTGTTCGGAGTACCTGACTACTGTAAGTCATATCTTACACAGGGGCATTCAGAACGAAATACATCTAAAACTTAAAATTGAACTTAAGTGTTACTTAATATCCGTAAGACTAAGATTGGGGCTAGGCGCTCAGCGCATTTTTACTGGTATGCAAATGTTATAGATCTGATCCCCGATAACTGCACAATGAGAATTAACTAAAATTTTATGCGCTGATTTACTACGTAGTTTAGCATTCAAGGAGAACATCGTGGGGAAACCTGCATGTCTGAGATATTGAGAGAACTTTTAGGGGCCTAAGAACTCTGTAAGAAATTCGACGGGTCCTGTGCTCATCAGTGTGAGTTTATAGATTGTAACTTTATTTATTACTAGCTGATGCCCGCAACTTCGTCCGCGTGGAAATAGGTTTTGTAAATATCCCGTGAGAACTATTTAATTTTTCGGCTTAAAAAGTATCCTATGTCTGCCTCCAGGATGTAAGCTGATGATCTCTGTGCCAAATTTCGTCGAGATCGGTTTAGCGGTTGAACCGTGAAAAGGTAACAAATAGACAAGAGGGACAGAGAGAGCTACTTTCGCATTTTAAATATCATTATGGATTTGCTCAGCTCCCATACAAAGTTCGCCCAAGAACCAACCGAACTATTACCAAATATATAACCAAAATATTGATTATTGGGTTCAAAATAACACCTAAGTATCCGTGAAAGCAGATAAAAACGACAGACACTTTTCAAAATTTATTTACTACATGATACATTTTCTATTTTGAGATTATTTTAATTAGCCTTGCCGAGTAGAAAAATAAATCGAAAAAAACTCTCAGAACACCTAATAATCAAACACAGACATCTCAGTAAAAAGCATTAAACGGCATCTTACTCGTTTTAAGAATATTTATTTTTGTAAATAGAAAATAAATGGGAACGTTTTCATACGGAAAATTTTCTTTAAAATGCATTTTTATATCTATAATCCAATCAACGTCGTGAGTTGCCGATGTAAGAGAATCTTCCATCCTTCTTCTTCTTTTCAGCCTATCACTAGTCCACTGCTGAACATAGGCCTCCCCCATAGATTGCCACAAAACATCTGAAAAAAATAAACTGCGGGTTGGCAACCGCAGTATATTTTTTTCAGATGTTTCAGAATGATGCTGCTGCCCATCTTTTGGTTTTCATTTTCCCTCTGTCGACTTTTACGACACCCACGGGATGAGATGGGGTGGTAGATTCTCTTAAGCCGCCACCACACGGCGACTCCATCCTAAGTCGACTAAATGCCAAAAAATCGCATGTCTTCCGACTGATGAAACCTTAAATATCATCATCATCATCCACTGCTGAACATAGGCATTCCCATTAATAGCCCCAACAGTTTGTAGCTCTAGTTCTTGGGGGGGATTTTGCCATAGTTGTCAAGCATGGCAGGGGGGATGGCAACACACAGTTTATTTATACAGATTTTCCAGGAAGATGCTCTTTTTCGGTTTTAATTTTCAATCTAGCGACCTTTACGAAACCCACGTGATGAGATGCGGTGATAGATTCTCTTAAGCCGCCACCACACGGTTTTCAGGGAAATCTCAAATATGCCAGATAGTCTGGTATCGCGTGGTGATTACGTCAAATCATCCCACTTTAGGAAAGACCCTATAGGTCTTTGTGTTTGAATTTGTTTAAATGGTCCACAAAAACACTGCCAAAAAAACTGTTATAGTAATAACAAAGAAACTCCTAAAATAATAACAAAAATCTGTTATAAAATATATATTTTTTAATTGTATAAGGTGACGAAACGAGCAAAACGTTCACCTGATGGTAAGTGCAACGTCCGCCCACAACAAATGCCGTGTCACCCAGAATATTTCTGCGCGACACCACACTGCGCCCGTCACCCTGAGACTGATGTCTCAGGGTGACTTAAGTCTCAAATGCCCAGTGATTACGCTAGCTCACAGTGCCCTTCAAACCGAAACACAGTAATGCTTGCACACTACTGCTTCACGGCAGAATAACTGGCCCTGTGGTGGTACCTACCTAGACGGATTCCTGCATAGGAATCCTACCACCAATAATGAAGTCTATTTAAAATATTGTATGAAATTCAATCTGGAAAAGCTAACCTACTCGTAATTTTTCTGATTACTGAGTCTAAGAAAAAGATCTGAAGCCTTGCATTCCAGTAATGAAGAATTGATAAAGATGTAACATAATAAGTATAAGCTGTAAAGTAGTTTTATTTAAATTTTAAGAGGACAAAAGCTCAGTAATGTAAATCTCTAAATTAACTTTAGTATTTCTTACCACATTGTGGTTGATATTTTAAGATTGTGTATCAGTCTTAAAATATCAACCGCAATGTGTTCAATCACTGTCATCAATAAAGCGCAAAGTATCCTTCAAGAAAGCCCTTAAAGAAATAAACATACGCACAGAAATAATGTATTTAAGTTGGGGAAGGGTGGACATTGATAGTAAAAATCTATCTAAGTGTAGCTCCCAGCATCCGGGCGCTCAGAGTCAGTCTAGCGTGGCTCGTTAAATTGCGAGCCGTCTGCAGTTGAACGGTAATTTGTATTTATGTGTTATTTTATTGAGTTATCTTCGAAAGGAAGCTGCGTGGACATTTGGCCTAACGACACATTAGTTTGGGTCTTTAGATGATTGAAATTTAAGAGTTTTTGAATTCACCATAAAGGTTACATTTCAATTAACTAATGGTTTTCAGATGCCTCGCTTTAATTTTCAGAATATACTCGTATTTAATCCAAGATATTCATTAGCAATCTAAAAGTTATTGGTATTAAGTAAAGAGAAATGGTTTTTGGTATTAAAAGTAGTTCACCTAATGATAATTGTCACGCCTGTCCTTAAAAATTGCAGCGGCACCTAGAGTTTTGAACTGTGAAGTCCCGTGTGGCACAACTCTGTGCTAGTTATCAGTCTCTCAGGGATAAGTTGGAATACATCATTAGTGGCAATCGGATCGTGAGTTTTTCATTCATCAAACAATAGGGATCGTTATTCAACCTACTTTGAGCTGGTAATCAGTGACAAACAGATCTGGGGATCTACTGTGTAACTCTAGGTGGTTTCATTTGATCCCGTTAACCAATGAATGAGCTTCATACGCCAAAATACATGAAAATACATGAAACCTACCAGAGCTACAAATTAGACCAGCAGGTCAGATCTATAGAAAACAAATAAGCGGCAGCATTACCCTACCAAATAGTTAAAGTAAAAAAAATTCAACAACGATGTCTCAGCGGAATATTCCGTCTTAAACGTTAAGATGAAAGATACGAAGGCAATTTAAAACTGCAACAAACGATCCAACTTGAAGTACCAAAAAATAAATCATAGAGCGCCACATTCCTCCCCCATGATTAAAGGGCACTGACGAGGGGTCCGCGAGTGAGCACGCCTCATTGAACACTCCTCACATTTACATACATGTTCGCGCATGACGTTTCATTTTATTCGGATGTAGTGTAGTAGTGGCTAACGTTATATCAGCACTACGCGACGCTTTTTTTTTATCTTGTCAAAAAAATGACTTTCCTTAGGATTATCTATTAAAAAAAACTGGCACACTTTTGACAGCCGCAACAACCGCATACAGTAAAGAGCGGCTCGAATCGTTGATAGCCGGGGTCTATTCCATCAGCTAGAAACGCGGGCCTTGCATTTATCATGGGGAGTGTTCCAAGGAATTGCTCAGAATTACTCCAGCCGCTGAGTTTCAATCTCGTACGTTACCGCTCTACACAAAATTTCATCCATATCACCTTGATGGTTGGTATTCCACCACTGTGCGCTCTTCCAGGATTTTTTTGCCACACGCGTCCCCTCTGTGAAATCTGCGACGGCCTGCGGCTTTTCCGGGCCGATACGACTCAGGAACTGAAAAAGGAGCCTACTCCTTTCACAAGAGCCGGCAACTTACCCGCGTCCCTCTGGTGTTGCGAATGTCCATGGGCAGCAGTTGTTACTTAACATTAGGTGAACTGTTTACTCGTTTGCCACCTCTTTTAAAAAAAAGTTAAAGTAAGGAGCTTTCGATATAAGAAAAACAATCAATCAGACCACGACTTCTTCCCGTTATAGCTGGAGCATATAGTGACTGACTCGCCCTAACCTGCTTCCGAAAGTAATACTCATGCGATAAGGTAGGAAGCAGGCTAGCATTAATTATCACACATAACGACTGGACCCGAAAACCAAACTATTTGTGTCTGAACACACAGACAGACAATAGAATTAAGAAAATGCCATATAGCAGAAAATTGGAAAGAAAAAAGTCTGTTTTACGTATGTACGTTTATTAATTGAACAAAATAAGAACAATGATAATCATCGCTCATACCACATGTGTGTACACATACAGTATTATGTACAAGACATTTAAAAATAAAGTATTTTTTTTACAAAATCTTGACGTCAACATGTTCGTCTAATAAAATAGCTTTCTCAAGGCAAACAAAACAGTGAAAATGCAACTACGAAAAAGCCTCCCGCGACAGATCGTGCGCTTCCGGTGCGTCGTTTCCGCCGTGACGTCATTCCGGATCCGCCCTAGAAGCAGGAAAAAGATGTAACCATAGGGTAACCACAACATTTAAAAAAATATTGGACACGGTACGTTTTGGATTGGCCCGTCAAGTAAAAGTAAGTTAAAAGTAGGCCTTTCAATGAACACTCAATATTGATTATACAACTCAATATTTGAACAAAATTGATTATCGGTTTAAGTGATAATGAATAATTTCATCTAAAATCACTTATCGGTTTTTGACAATTACCGAAAACAATCTTCAGCTATCCCCTGAATACGTAATTTTGCAATTGTCAAAACATATATGTTTGACAGTTGGATTACGTTTGCACAAAATTTATAAATCGCATTTGACATTTTAACTATAAATGGATACTAATATATATACTAATGTCTGCTCTAGAACTAACTTTTGGTCACACCGAACGCATCAATTTGTTCAACGAAACGGGCCATTGTGCTTTCTACGAACGCCGGCTCGTAAACTTTTATTGTTTACTCGATATTATTAATATTTATTCTGAAAGTTGGCAATCCACTTGGAGCTGGAAATGCAAGTCAGAAGTACCCTTTGTTGCGATAGTGATTGATTCATATTTCTTATCAGTCATCATGCGAAATAGCTTACTCAGGGTTTGACTATTGTTGTAAATAATAAAGAACTGTATCTTTCCTTTGTGATATTGTAGCAAATATTTATTTGAATTCATTATTTCGTTTTAGCCGTGTGGTGGCGGCTCGTTAAAAGAATACTACCACTACATCTCATCCAATGGATCTCGTAAAAGGCGAGTAAGGAATTAAACTGCACTGTGCACCCAACAGCGCATGGTGGCGCCCATTCACCACCTATCACACCAAGTGCATTATATTGTTTTGGTGAAACGTGGATTGTGGCAGTCATCCGTTTTTGCAGTGAGTGCCTAGTCTCTGACTACCCCTTATGGGATACAGTCGTGATCTTATGTATGTATGTATGTATTATTTCGTTTGTTCGTTTTAGCCTATCACAAGTCACTGCTGAACGTAGGTCCCCATATAGATAGCCACAAAAGTTTGTTTTCTGTAGAAACAGCGTCCACAGAAAAGTCCATGTCTAAACAAATGACGTCTTGTTTATGTATGCACTGTTTTCTTGCATGTTACTTGTGAGGCTCGGTTTAAACATTTATTATTCATTCCATTAGGATGCCCTTAGTAAGTAGACAGACCAGCTACTTGAGGAAGAACGAACTAAACGTGAATAGAAAAAATTAAGAAAACGTCGGGCTCGTGTAAAGATAGATCAAGCAGCTCTCGCAATAAGAAGAAGAAAAATAGAGAGAGTACCAGAGCAATATAGAACAGGGACTCTTAAGAAAATTAATGATTTGCCTCATAGAGATGAAATGGAAATGTTTAAGATTAAAAATAAACATTCTTTTCGGCACGCATGAAACTAATTAATTTGCAGCATTACAATTTTTTTTGTGTATGGCCCATTTATAATCTTGGCTCTGAAGTGTCCCTTAGAGATAAGTTAGAAGAAATTCATATTAAATTAAATTAAATTAATGTAATATAAATTAACCTTGTGCTTTTAAACTATCCACTTACGCATTTCATATTATGCGTTTTGCATGCAAATAAAGGTTTTTAGTACCTAGTAGTTAGACTTTACTGTTTATTTACTAATATATGAAAATAATTTGGTTTTATCACTTCTATTTATGTTTAAAAATAATTGAGAATTATAATAGTTATCCATTACATTCATAACAATAAACTATAATAGCGCGTTTTGTATCATTCTTGAAACCACCGACAATTAGTTTAGCTTTAGATTAAATTGGGTCTCCGCAATTGCAGTTTTCCCCATAGCCCCTAGAGTTTCACCCCATCAAACACCCCTCGGGGACTCATAACATTTGTTATTTTAACCATTAACAACATTTTAATTGTCACCGCCGCATCGCCACATTGGCGCGATGCCCGAACAACGCCAAGCGAGAAATATTGTTTTAAGTAAGTGCTGACGATGCACAGTAAAATAGTATCAGGAAAGATGAGACATAGAGCCAAGCTTTTTATTTGAATAAATATTTTTATTCTGTTATTTTTATCGGGGTAATGAAATCTCGAATAAAATAGGTACTTACGGTTCATTTATTTAGTACATTTTATTTATTTTAAGAGCTGAATAAAACAAGTCCTACGACTTGTTTTGTTTAAATTGCGTTTAAGTTTTTCAAATATAGTTACAAAATTTCAATAGACCTATTTTGTTGGTAATTTTAAGTCAAAGACAATATATTTATTTCGTAATATTTTTTATCCATTATTCAACAAAAAAACGATGCTCCTCATTAAGATTTCTCCTGTATCGTAGGGGTTTAAAGACATAAACACTCACACAACACAACCTGACTCGAAAATCAACAATTTAAGTATTTGCCAAATTTTGGCCCCGGCAGGGATTTAACGCCAGGAACCGTAGCTAAGAAGTCAGGGACTTTGATCACTAAGCCACGCGCCCAACTATCAACTTTTGACGCGAAATAACCGCACATTATTAAACTTATTCGCTTAAAAATTATTCGCATATCAGTCGTGTTAGTTTTATTACTAACTAATTTTAGTTACATATCCGTTAAGACGTTATAAACGTTTTTTTTATTTGATAAAGTGACGAGACGAGCAAAACGTTCACCTGATGGTAAGTGCAACGTCTGCCCATAACAGATGTTGTGTTACTCAGAATATTTATGTGTAACACCACACTGCGCCTGTCACCCTGAGACATAAGTTCTTAAGTCTCATATGCCCAGTGGTTACACTAGATCTCAGTGCCCTTCAGACCGAAATACAGTAATGTTTGCACACAACTGCTTCACGGCAGAATAACTGCCCCTGGTGATACTACCTAGACGGATTCCTGCATAGGAATCCTACCACCAGTTTCATCATCATCACCATTTCAGCCTATCACTAGTCCACTGCTGAACATAGGCCACCAGTTTGGATCACTATTAATGTTTGTATACTAATCATTCAACACTAAACAAATATTTTCCAGATTAAGGTGCAGTTGAGTAATGAAATAGGTAAAGTTAATATATCTCATCACAGCCATGTTTTTCATTAAGTTATTTGTTCTGAAGTCTAAGTTGCTGTAAACTTTTATTGGATATATTTCTACTCGAAACATAATTCCTTGATGATTATTTAGTTTATGTCACATTTTAATACAAAAAAAAATACATAAAACATTATTTAAATTAGGACACCATTAATATTTACAACTATAGGATTTTGTGGCTTGGTGCCTCAATCCATGCGGACGTAGACGATCACCATCTATACAAATAAATGAAACGGCGGAATCAATTTATTGATTTAGGGTTTCTATGTAAAAATGAGCCGTGTGGTCGCGGCTTAAGAGAATCTACCGACCCATCTCATTCCGTGGGTGTCGTTAAAGTCGACAGCGTGAAAATTAAAAACAAAAATGGGCAGCAGCATTTTCGTTGAACATCTGAATAAATAAACTGCGGTTGGCAAACCGCCTGCCAAGCGTGGCATCTGAGTAAAAATCATCCCCAAATTAAGAGCCACAAACTTCTGTGGCAATCTATGGGGAGGCCTACGTTCAGCAGTGGACTAGTGATAGGCTGAAGTGATGATGTAAAATGTCCAAAACTTTATAAATTAGGGGCTATGGGCGTGTTACGGCTTTAATTTATATACAACCGTATGTACTATTACAAACTCTAAACATCGCATTAAAGATAAACAACTCAAAGGCAATAGCGTCATCTAGTAACTTTGAAGCACACTATCTAAAATAATGAATGTAGCAGAAGAAAAAACTTGACGACAAAACATTTAATACCAGGTTATTGTATTATAGGGGGTAAAACATAAACATATATGTCGCATAGGAATCGTTAATCCTATAAAATCGCGCATCAATTACTGTTATAAAATTATATTTGAGAAAATTGTCATGTAGTTGTCTTACCAGAGACCACTACATAATAATCGTACAGTTTGAATAAAATTGTTGCGGAGATATAGTGGCTGAGGCCTTTATAAGATTGTCTAATAATTACGTCAAAAAAACGTTTACCGGGCATAATTATTCAACTAAAGTTATGTTTTATAAAACACTTCTAAATTAATCTTTAGAACCTAAAAATTGGTCTAAAACTTCTATAAAACCAAAAGTTAAAAAATCAATATGGAATGTGATTATCCGGCATGTGATTGACATTTTTTTAGAAAACCTAACAATGCCCCATCTAGCACTGCCCCTCGGGTCTTTGGTTCGAATCCGAGCCGGAGTGCCGGTGTGCGGGATTGTCCCCGTGTCGCTGTCATACATCCCAGTCTACATCCGATGTTATCGCGTGGACGTTACGTCATTCGGAAGTTAGTGAGTGCCTCTGTTTTTACGTGTACACTTTTGGCACTATAATGTCTGCGCAGTTTTCCCATGGAAAATCAGCATTATCCTTATACTTAACCAGAATATAGTTATTATAGGTACAGGTACAGTCGGTGATAACAATGGTTTTGATTTTTTTTTATTACAAGCTTTTATTTAACTTCACCTTCATTAGAATGTGTGGGTCAAATTTTGCTGCTCAATTTTAAACGCGTTCCACTTGACTATGGTACCATGAAGGTAGTCTGTTAATGGAGCCGGAAGTTGGCCATAGGGACTCCTCTACTTAGCAAGATAGCTCAGACATGTTTGGTCTCGTTTAATTTGTTTTGACAAGTACTATTTCCCTAACAACATGTGACGTTTTGTGAAGCCTACGTCCAGACGTAGGCTTCACAAAAAATGCTTGTAAAAAAAATTTGTTGAGTACTAATAATAGTACTGAAATGTTAACATTGCAGCTTAGTCGACTTCATTAATTGAGCAAACAAAAATTAACTACTCGGACTGATAAATCTGATAGCATACCGACAGGCTGATAAACTGATGGGAGGCCTTACTAAGTTAAGCCTCTATAAGCTCTGTTCGTGAATAAAAAGCTCCACGTGTTATTATTCCATAATTATCTAATACGCGAGACCTTGCCTTTAGGTCAGTCCTTCACTATTTTTGTACGATATTATTATTTTTATTTATTTTTTGCAGATAGTGACGAGACTGCGAAATCGTTTAGCTGATGTTAAATGTAACGTCTGCCCATAACAAACGCTGTGTTAACCAGGCCGTTAATATATGATTCTTTCAAATCGAATACCAAATAAATTAAACTTGCCACATACTTAAATCGTAATTCAGAAATAAAACTCATAGCGTCATATGACCGGAACGAGCATGACAACGTCTGCCGTCGTATGAACGCTAAAGTAAAACTAAACAGAGCACTGCTGGAACACACGTCTTTGCTAAGCTGGGACTATTTTCAACAATAGTAAAGCTTTGTGAAAATGCCAACCCAAAATCATTCTGCCGTGAAGCTGTAGTGTGCAAATATTACTGTGTTTCGGTTTGAAGGGCACTGAGAGCTAGCGTAATCACTGGGCATATGAGACTTATGAACTCTATGTATACTCTATATGTCTCTGGGTGACGGGCGCATTTTGGTGTCACACCGAAATTTTCTGGGTGGCACAGCATTTATTAAGGCAGTCGTTGCACTTAACATCAGGTGAACGTTTTGCTCGTTTCGTCACCTTTATTAAATAAAAAAAAATATACGACAGAATTCAAATTTTCCTAGCTCTTCCCTTAGTTGACTCTTACGACACCCATGGCAAGAAACGATGGTACTAGTAGATATTCTTACGCCACCACCACATTTAGTTTAGTTTTCAAAAAAAAGGGGTACAGACAGTACACTACAGCTACAGTGAACCATGGTAGCTCAGTGACGGGGCGCCCGCCTTAAATTTCATAGTACGCAAGTGAACTGAGTTCATTCCTCGGTGCCGACACCTCTAAATTAGTTTGCAATTTTTAGTTCTATATTACCATGTACTCAGCGATGAAGTATAACATCTTGGAGGAAAACAACCTGCATGCATGAGAAATAAACATTTCAAGGAAATGTGCTATCCGCCAACCCGAATTGGAGCGGCGTGTCGGACTCTTCCCAGCTCCAAAAGCTCAGTGTGTCTGCGCAGCAGTGGGACATTTATAGACTGTGACTTTACTTTTTTAACAGTGCTTGCTCAAAAATGTTTTTGCCTATTACAAAAGTCCAAACAGTTGAGGAAAACACTGAGTGAGTGATTTGTTCTCCACTATAGAATCTATATTGTAATAATAATATTGAAGTATCTGTCTGTGATTTTAAAATAAATGCCAAGTTTTTAGTATTTTTGTCTGTCTATCTGAAAGGGCCCAGGGCTCAGGGGCCTGGTGCTCGGCTTTAATTTCATAATAAGCGAGTAACCTGGGTTCGATCCCCGGTGCCAGCACCTCTAAAATTGTTCTACAATTTTAAGTGCTGATTTACCACGTGCTTAGCGGTGAAGGAAAACATTTTGAGGAAACCTGCATGTCCGAGGAATAGAAATATTTCGAAGACATGTGAAGTCCGCCAACCCGCATTGGAGCAGCGTGGCGGATTCTTCCTAGCTCCTAAACCCTCTCAGAAATGAGAAGAGGCCTGTGCTCAGCAGTGGGACATTTATAGGCTGAAACTTTACTTTTTACTTTTATCTGAAAGTTTGCCTCGAATAGGCTCCGAAACGGCTCAACGGATTACAATGAAAATTTTAGGGATTGAAACACGAATTTTAACTTAAATTTTCGTGTATGTTCCATTTCGACACCTTGCAGGGTTCAGAAGCTATAAATACAAATTTGCTATTATTCCGTCCGATCGGACCCTGCCGTACGCGATTTTACGCGGCTGAAACCGCGGGTCACAGCGATTGGTGATAAGAAGCTTTTTGATAACAAATAATTCAACATTTATATATACATAATATAGTAAGTACGATTTTTTAGTACGATCGATTAATGTGAAATCATATAAGTATATTGGCATTACATTACCTAAATTAAATAAAAACCTTAACTTATTATATTAGTACATGGTTTAAATAAAAGTTTATTTTAAAAAGATTTTTTTTTATTACCATATAACAGATTATACACTAGAAGAGAAGTTAAACAAGGTATTAACAAAATGTAAAGCTTCCAACCATAAATCGAATTTGTTAATCTAAGAATAATTGAATATATTTAATTCTCTGTTTTTTTGTCTCAGTTCCTTAGAAGTAAAGCATTAATCTTCGGAGCCGCATTCTTAACGAACAACAGATAATAGAGACCCCTTTTATTGTTCGCCTATTAAATGACGCGAATTTTTTGTTTCGACCATTATTGCGTTACAGTAATTATAGTAAGAGGGTGCAGCGGTAATAAGTATTTAAAAGAAGTGACAATTAATGACTGGGAAACTATTATGGTTTTCGCACATGTTGCTTGGTGTTCTTTCATTTTAAATTTCATATCTCATGGGTAAAATCAAAAAAATACGAAAATTTTATTACAATTTTATCTTTTTTGTAATAAGGGGGGGCAAAGGTTTGGTTTTTTTAATGCAAGAGGGAGCAAACGAGCAAGTGGCTCATATGATGGTAAGTGATCACCGCCGCCCATGAACATCGACAATACCAGAAGAATAGCAGATGTGTTGCCGGCTTTTAAGAAAGGAATAGGCTAGTTTCTTGAAGGTCCCTAAGTCGTATCGGACCAGAAAAACCGCTGGCAGCAGCAGATTCCATAAAGTGTTTGTGCGTGTCAGAATATTCCGCAAAAAACGCACTGTGCTGGAATGCCAACCATCAAGATGGTGATGATAGGATTTTGCGCTGTGCCGCAAAATGCGATGGTGAAAATCAGCGGCTGGAATTAATCCGAACAATTCCTCGGAACACTCCCCGTGGTAGATACTGTAAAAAATGCAAAGAGATGCAATATCTTTTCGCAAAGCCAGTGGATCTAGCCGATCAGATAGAACATGGTCTTCGACGATTCGAGCCGCTCTTCGTTGAATGCGGTCAAATGGAAGTAGCTGACACTGGGGCGCCCCCGCCCAAAGATCAGAACAGTACTCCATCTGCGGCCGTTGCTACGCCTTATAAAGTTGCAACCGTAGGGCCGGCATGAAGTACTGTCGCGCTCTACTGAGCACACCAAGCTTTGTTTGTTTGTTGGAGGATTGCCTGATGGCAGCATGAAGTAGTTAAGTAAGAAGTGTTGCTAAGGCGTTTCTGCCCGTTTAGGTGGATTTAGGATTTTTTATAAGTCTGCTAAATGTAACTTACCGAGGATAAGATGTCCGCTAATATAAGTGGCTCTGGCTGCTCATGTTTACCTTTTCTTACTGTCAATTCCCTACTCGTATCTTCATGGTTGTGCTAAAGAAAATACTTAACGTTGTGAGACATATTTTATTTCTATGTCTTATAGATAGTTGATCCATGTCTGGGTGTAAAGTGTTTGCAAGCACATCCGTGCACACGAAAGGACTTGGTTGATCTTATCTTTAATTATTATCTTACACCACTAGCTAAATTGTTCTATGTGCAGAAAGCACAACAACACACACCTTCTGGTTGTATCTTATAATTAATAAGCTTTTTCTCGCAGCTTCATCCGCATAAAATTAATTAATTTAGAACTTTTTTGCCTTACTGATAGCCTTCTGAAAAAAAAACTAAGTAAAGTCAAGCTATCCTACATCCAAACCCTATTGGAATGTCGTTTAGAAAAATGCTGAAAAATATCTTCAAAATCTGGATAGCAACTAATCTGTTTTTTTTATTGGTTTAAGTGATGAGACGAGCAAAACCTTCAACTGATTGTAGGTGCAACGTCTGCCCATAACAAATGTAGTAGTGTGGTGCCACACAGAAATGTTATGTGTGGCCACTTGGCTGGACATTTAGACGGATTTATATTAATGCCATAACCAACGGACCAATATTAAAGGTACTACAAACCTTTGTTCAGCAAAGATATACCATTACGGATTTCTGATCGCACCGAATGCGTATCTAATTGAAATCATCAGCATACAGATGGTAAGAGCATTTGAGATTTAGTATGATAAGATTGATTGGAAAACAGAGAGAATACCGCCATGAGGAACGCCAGTGAGTCCCACCAATCCGACAGTTTTTGCCAGTAGGCACAGCTTGTTGGCGCCCTCGAAGATATGATACGAACAATTCCTGGACTGATCACGAGATATTCAAAGGAGAGAGAATGGCTAGCAGAATGTTATGGATGGCAGCATCAAATGCGTTGGAAAAGTCTATTAAGATAAGGACTGTCAGTTTAATATTTTGTATTTACCATGACCAGGTCGAAAACCAGACCGACATGAGGAGAGAATATTGTTTTTGTAAATAAAGGCAGACTAGGTAGGTAGGTAGGTAACTTGCTTATGTGCAATAGCTTTCTTAGATAGAAATTGGTCTGAAATAAGAAAGAAGCCTACGATCAGTAGATTTTGGTAGAGGAAAAATATAAGGTTTGCGCCAGATAGTGAAAAAAAAGAAAAGTGACATACATAAGAAAAAAATTGATTATATATTTGTTCAAAAGAACGTTCAAGACCATTAAAACACTGTAAATAAAAACTCCTCTTGGTGATTCATCGCAGAGGACTGCGTACATGTATCTTGGGTATTGGGTGCGAATCCCAGCTGAAGCGAATCCCAATTACAGCACACAAAAGAATTAATGTCGGGCCTAAATGTTATTGTAATAGTACTGTGTCACTGACACGGAAACCCTCTGAAATACATTGCCTCTGCATATTTCGTCGTTTCAGCCCATCACAAGTCCACTGCTGAAAATAGGCCCTCCTTCATAGATGGACACAAAAGTTTGTAGCCCTCATTTTGGATTTTGCCATAGTTGCCAGGCTTGGCGGGCGGGTTGGCAACCGCAGTTATTTATTCAGATGTTCAAGGAAGATGCTGCTGCCCATCTTCTGGTTTCCATTTTCCCTCTGTCGACTTTTACGACAGCCACGAGATGAGATGGGGTGGTAGTTTTTCTTAGGACCGCTACCACACGGATAACCGTGTGGATAAGGTATAAACCTTAGTTTACCGGATATGATGCTGACGGCACTATAATATAATCCGAGCAGACAAGCTTCTGGTTGTATATCCCTAGTAGATATCCATTAAGAGGAAACACTATCATCATGATCATAACAAACAGCTTATATGATTTTTTGTAAGTGTTCATGCAAAGATCACGATTTAAATACATATATATGGTCTGTGTACGCGCTAATATTTACTTATAATTCGCAGTTTAAAGCTTCTGATTGTCAACCAAAGGTGTCGCGTGCATAGACGGGACACTGACGTTGAAATTGAGAAGGCAGAGAATAAGGCTAGAAAATGATAGTTTTTAAAAGCAAACTCGAACTAAAGGCGACTACATGGAAGAAATTCTGAATCCTTCAAAACACAGCAATGCAAGCACATATATGTATCTTATCTTCTCCCTCGAATTGCATTGAGAATAAAAATTGTTCCGTAACGCATAAATTTGTCACTACATTTATTCACTACAGTTTGAATGGATTTTCTTTAGCGGAATTAAAATAAAAGTTTCCCGATATCGTTCCCTAGTATCAGTAAATTGTGTAACAGATGATAGGGTAGATACAATGCTCGTAAAATTCTGTCTATTTCGTATGATTTACGAGAAGATCTTGGCGGCTGGGGGAGCCTCGATGACTTGTCTTATGCCCCGACTAATGACAAACTTTAGACATTTCCAATTGTGCTCGCTTCTGAATGTCTGCGAGTTTTTATTAAATTTTATTAATGTACAAACATTTCTATTTAATACGAAGAGTTAAATTTTTAAGAAAATAAAAAAAAAACGAATGCTAGTCCAATGCACTACTTTCAAATGTTTGAGCCGCTGCCACAATGTACGCACCTGATACAAGAAAGACAATTTCGAATGCTAAAAGGATAGAAAGGAAGGAAAGGATAAAGGAAAGACACAAACAAACTTCTAAACTTTATTTTCGAACAATGAAGATTTAACTAAAAATAGTGAAGTAAATAGTTAAGAAAGGCCATAATATACTTTAGAGATATTTTAATTTTAAGTTTAATTTAATGATGATTATTTCAAAAAAAAAACTGTTATTATTTTTAATGAGATTAGTGCACAATGCACATGTTTTATCGGTAATGAAATTTTATTTTTCAAAATACATGAGTCATGTCATCTACAATTATTGTTATTATTAATTCTATTCACTTCAATAAACGATGCCGATTCCCGTCACTGATCTGTATGTATGTTAACATTGCTGTTCAGCATTTTTGAATTTTAGATTAAATTATTAAAATTTTACAAATTTTATCACATTTTGTTAAATGGCATTTATAAAAATCCATATAACATATAATATAGCAAGAAACGTAGGGTTTCTTGCCTGTTCTTCTCTGAGAAGGAAATTTATTTTCTCTGAAATGTAAAATACATTACGAGTGTTAAAATCTACATAAGTTTAAAAAAATTAAATACAACGAATAATTAAGAATATTAAGACAATTAATGATTCTTGATTTAAGTTTAGTTTTTATAATATGTTTCGCTATATTATTTTTATTTCTGTTACACAACACTTTCAAATAAATACTTTTTATAACATCATAACCTTTTTTTATTATTACACAATCATTTTGATCGTTACAACAATAAAACTGTTATTGATCTTGTTATGGACTGAGAATTAGAATGCCTACTTGTTTGCTACAAGTTTGATTGTATTCTATTAACTTTAACAACAGGAGTAAACAATTTGTTAGATAAAATAAGTCATTTTTAACACGCTCTTATAGTTTGACCAGTATGCAGGTATGTAGTTAACTAATAATGTAGTAATAAAATCTTTCAATTCAATTTCCACATGTGTTCTGGACCGATGATATGGTGTTCCAACCAGGGTCATCAGCTCATTTTTTTATTAGATAAAGTGACGAGACGAGCAGAACGTTCACCTGATGGTAAGTCGAACGTCTGCTCATAACAAATGCTGTGTCACTCAGAACATTTCTGTGTCGCACTACACTGCGCCTGTCACCCAGAGACATCAGTTCTTTATTCTCATATGCATAGTGATTACTAGAGTAGTAGAACTAGTGGAGAGCCACTAGCTCTCAGAGCCCTTCAGACCGAAACACAGTAATGTTTGCACACTACAGCTTTTCGGCAAAAGTGTGCGAACGCGGCGGCGTGTTTTTCATTGCTCTACAAGAGTGTTTTTTTTTAATTTGTAAGCTATATAATTATAGTACATGACAAGTTGTGTAGCAGCGGTTTGAAAAGTTACTGGACTTTTCAAACTGCTATTACACATTTTATGTCTATGGGTTACTCTTTTTACTTTCTTTTATTTAATGATTTTCGTTATTTTTAACATGTCACTCTTTTTTTACTATTCACATAACGCGAGTCAATTGTGACACTAAATGCATTTTTTTCACTTTCTTCTTTATTTTTTTAAATATCGTTTTCTAGATATCATATTCGCGCAAATATAAATAATAAAATATTTCTACAGTTCCATAAAAAATGAGCAAACCTTTGTTTTATGTCTAGAACGAAAACACATGCACGATCTTGATCATAATGTCTTCAATTTTTACCACTACAACAATGTTACGGAAAACTAGCGGAATTAATATATCCGCGAAGCTCAATTGTTTACATTGTCATAAGAAGAGATAAAGAGATAAATAGGGACAGAAAAAGAATCCGCACAGTAGGTTTTAGTTTCTCTTATATCGTGGGTGGGTTTTACAGACATACATTTCATGCACAACACAACCAGACCCGAAAATCAACAATTTGTTTTTTTCACAAACGTTGGCTCCGTCTATTATATTCGAACCCAGAACCCATGGTGTAGAAGGCGGGTAGTCTAGCTACTGGGCCACGCGGTCGTCGCGGTATTCGATTTAGAGCCCTAGATTCCTATGCCGAAATCTGTCTAGGTAGGTACCACCGCAGTGCCGGTTATAAAACCGTGAAACAGTAGTGCTCGTCACCACGAGTGCAGTGTGGTGATGAGCACTAATGTTCTGGTTTGCACAGCAATTTGTTATTTATACTATCATGATAAATGTTGAAAAAAATTATATCCTTCGAACTAATATTTGCTTATTGTGCGCTTTAATACTTACGAAATTATGTTTGCTATTGTAATAGGCCAAAATAGGCTACGTACGGACAATTTAAGACAATCGCTCGCATTGCCTATTCCGAGACTTATTTGTTTTATTTCTATGGATTACCATTTAACACCGGCTAAAGTATTAGGGGCACACTATGTACCATGTTATGACGTGTCTGAGCAATATACGTCATCGTAGATGGAGAGGGCGTCGAACCACTTTACTTGATTAATCCACTCCGCTAAGCGTTAACGCACATCGTGTTTTTTGGTGTAACCTAAATCAAATTGAAAGTTTGACTCGAAGTTACCAGTTAACATTTTAATTTGATTATTAAAGCAAAGTTGAAGTTCGCTTTTAATTTATGTTCATTTATTATAGCTTTAGACAGATACTTAAGCTAAGTATAAAAGGAACGGTAGGAGGGACTCTACAAATCATTTGTAGCAACATTTAATCGCTCAGACACTTTTTTATGGCAGTAAGTGACGAAATGTAAGACGTTCACCTGATGCCACATCTGACCACAGTTGTGGTGTCACCTTGAACTCTACGTTGTGTATCACCGCACTGCGCTCATCGCCGTGAGATCGGTTCTTAAATAAGATACGCACTGTAATAACACTAGCTTCATGCATATATGGCTTGTACATATAGTTACGACTCTTTCCCATTGGTGTGGGCAGAGACCGCATATTTCCACTTGCTATGATTCTAACACACATCTTTCGCTTCATGTACTTTTATGAGCGTTTTCATACAACCTTGTCGGTTGCGTCCTCAAAACGTTTTCGATCTGATCGTGATACGTTCGCCTACGTCGACCCTTACCGACTTGCCCATTCACTCTCGCGCCATAAATCTGTTCTATCAATCATCTTTTGTCCATAATCTATACGTGTCCAAAACATCTAAGCATCCCTTTCTCTGTCTTTGTCACTACATCTACTACATCGGAACGTTCCCCCATCACGCTGTTCCTCACTTTGTCCAACAAAGTCACTCCAGTAGCTTCAGTGCCCTTTAAACTGAAACGCAGTAATGTTTGCTCACCACTGCTTCACGGTAGAATAACTGGCGCACCTACCTAGATGGATTCCTGCATAGAAATCATGCAACCAGTAAATCAATGCGCAAAACTCTTGCCGGTCTCTTGATTCTTGATTGAGGGTTCTGGCTTCGTCCCCAACCGGAGCCAATAATTAGTGCAAATACGCAAACGTTTTCTAGTGTGGTTGTGTAGGTTTATGTCTGTAAAAAGAACTCACAATAACAATGCTGAGGCCATAGGTGGACTTCTACTGTGGCCACAGCACAGAGACCACTAATTTCATAAAAAAGCGATATCTTTTAAACTTTCTTTTAATATGTGGAAACAAAAATATTTATCTTCTCCTCTATCAACTTGGCTACAGTAAGCTTTCTTATAAGCTTTCTTAGCTAGTAGTAGTGACTAAATGTAGTAAAATTTTTGTACATGAAAATTTTATGTAATATGATTTTTTTTTATTAGCTTTACAAACGCGAATTTCGAACCATTGTTCAGAAAGCACAAAGCGAAGTTCGCCTTTATGGAATTTGATTTCTATGTAAGCGAGATATAAGGTTTTAGTTAGAATGAGCTACGAGTATAAGTTTTATGTAGCGTTGAACATCGCTATTGCGTTACGACAATTCGCTGCGGTAACAAAGAAATTGACTCATACCGAAATTTGCGTAAATTTTCGTGTCGAATATATTAAATATTTTACAAATTTTATTACTAACATTGTCGCTTTAAAATACATAAACGTATTGAAATAAGTCTTCATCAGCCTTTTAATAGTTAACTATAAGACACATGTTAAAAGATGACATACTTCTCTCGAGAAAAAATATATCTGGCAGGAGGATTGGCGACCGCAATACTAATGTTTAATTTTTTTTATATAGTTTTTAGAATGCGATTTTTAAGTGGTCGGGTTTTTGGTTTTGAAACTTATTTTTTATTTATATTTAATTATTCAACCAAAGTTATTTTATTATCTACAATCTTAGGCAACTTTTACACATATTATCATCATCATCATCATAATTTCAGGCTTCCGCTAAATATTAGGCCGCCCTATAGATTGCAACAAAATACGGTTCAGAGTCACCTGAATTTATCGACTTTCCGCAAAACCGTGCAGATCGTCTTGTATGAGGTTGCCATATAAATTTAAAGATATATATTGTTTTATATATCTACATGTTAACAGTGTATCTTGACACATGCCAAGCAAAACGACTTAAGTCAAAATTTTCAGCGAATTTTCTTGATATAATGAAGGCTGCGTGTATAATTCTAACTATAATAATATTTGTCGCAATAATGGCTGTTTGTGTGATGGTTAAGTTCGCGACTGAAATTACCGTCGAGGATAGAAGGCGGGAATACATGCCGGGTAACGGAGGAGTCTACGAAGTTGCGAAGTCTATCGGTGTATTCGCTTTAAACGATAATTCTACTCTCCCAATCGCTGCGAGATTCCCCTACGTTGCTGCTATAACTAGAAATTCTTCTAATTCCTGGTCCTTCGCTTGCTTTGGAAGCATTATCTTAATTAAATGGATCGTGACTTCAGCTCACTGCAGGAAAACCTGGAGCGACTCACAGAGTTCTGCTCCTTCACAATTACGCTAAAAATTACACCCATACCTATCCCTATTCTTTTTTGGAGAATTAACGATAAGTATAATGCAAGCAATCATTCTCCTAAAGAACGACATCGCTGTTGCGAAATTAAATTTAAACGCACACCCTTACACCTCTAAATCAGCCATAACTGATAACAACGAAGTTAAAGAATTCGAGGCGTCAATTTGGAAGACTGTATCGACGATGGGCAGGCAGGTGTATTTGACCAATAATTTTGACAAATTTGACGTCAGAATTGCGGACCCTCACAAATGTTTCGAAAGTTACGGTGTCCAAATGGATGATAGTTTGATCTGCGTCGATTTTTCCGACTACGAGGATTGTTTCATACATGAGTTCGGTCCGATATTTTCTGGTGATAAGTTGGTTGGAATTCTAGCGATGAAGCCCAGAGACTGTGATCTCAAATTGGTTATCTTTACGAACGTCTCTTATCATGCAAATTGGATATTGAAAATAACACACACACCTCTGTATGGATAAAATAAAATTATATTGAATTTTTTTTGGTTGTGATATGTGATACCAACGTAGGTCGCAGCGGAGTCTATTGATGCGTCGCAAATATGCTAGCCCTCGGCGAAGCCTATATTTGTGCCGTTAGGCCGTAGGGGACACTCGGGCCATTTACGAGACCTAGGTGTCTACTGTGTAACTTTGGTTGGTTTCATTTGATCTCATTAACCAATGAATGAGTTTCATACGCCAAATTAAAATTGATCATGAAACCTACCAGAGTTACTAAATAGACCCGCGATAATATATTCATTCATTCGTCGTTTCGTTTCAGCCTATCAATAGTCCACTGCTGAACATAGGCCTCCCCTATAGATTACCACAAAAGTTTGTAGCTATCGTTTTGGGGGGATTTTGCCATATATGCCACGCTTGGCAGACGGGTTGGCAACCGCAGGTTAATTTTTCAGATGTTCCAGCAAGATGCTGCTGCCCATCTCCTGGTTTTCATTTTCCCTCTGTCGACTTTTACGACACCCACGGGATGAGATGGGGTGGTAGATTCTCTTAAGCCGCTACCACACGACACACCACATTCATTCATTATTTATTTATAAATAGTTTCGCTTAATATATTATAGGCATTGAATTTTAAGTTAATTTGTAGCGTGATGAGCTGGGTAGGCAATAAGAAGTAGGCTTTTCTTAAGCTGCTTGGTTGGTATTTTTATATCTACTAAAATACTTAGACAATCAGTACGAATCAGTAGTTTGTCCTCCGTGTGGCGGCGGCTTAAGAGAATCTACCACCCCATCTCATCCCGTGTGTGTCGTAAAAGTCGACAGAGGAAAAGTGAAATCCTGGGGATGGGCAGCAGCATCTTACTGGAACATCTGGATAAACAAAGTGCGGTTGCCAACCCGCCTGCCAATCGTCGCAACTATGTCAAAATCCACCCAAAATGAGAGCTATAAACTTTTGTGGCAATCTCTGTGGAGACCTATGTTCAGCAGTGGACGAGTGAAATGATGATGATGCAGATCGTGGTTAACAAGAGATTCGTCCAATTTGTCGAAGGCAATGTCCAGTTGTGTGTCGCTTATGAGATAATAGTATTTTGTCAATTTAATTAAAAACTTACTTTGTAGAGCTCTATCTGTTTTATGTTAATCGCAAAGTTTGATTAAGCAATGAAATTAATATTTTATTTAATCAATCCAAATCAAATCTTTTAAAATACTCGATTAAAATGGCGTGAGGTGGCGAGCGTCGAATGGCTCATCCCGTGGGTATCGTAAGAATCAACCGTGGGCAATGCTGGGAAAATCTCATTCCAAAAAACCACGGAAAAATGCCAGACTATTGAAGGACAGGGGCGTCCAAGGTGTGAGGTGACTGGAGCTGCTATAATTAATTCATCTGACAAGCATCGTGGTTGAGGCAAAACTCTCTTACTTGTTCAGTAGTAAACTTTTAACAGGCTAATATTAAAAATCAGGCTAATATAAAATTTAAAAGAATACTTACTGAAAGAGCTGATTCTGAAGCATATGAGCAAATAAGAATAAATTCAATTAAACTGCACTGTGCACCCAACAGCGCATGGTGGCGATGGGCTCACCACCTATCACAATAAGTGCATTATATTGTTTTGGTGAAACTGTGGGATTGTGGCAGTCATCTGTTTTTGCAGTGAGTGCCCAGTCTCTGACTACCCCTTATGGGATACAGTCGTGATCTTATGTATGTATGTATGTATTAGCAAATATTTATTTGTAACAAATGTAACAGCCTTAGAGATGAATGTATGAATAAGCTTAGCGATTTTCCGTCACGCTACTCTCACGACAAGAACGCGCAAATATTGACAGTCCTATTGATTTGCTAAGTGCCATTTTGGTTAAGGGGGATTACGACGTTGACTTATTGGTGTAGGATATGTCCACTATTTTTCCTTTTATTATTTTGAGAAAGAAAACAAACGAACAAACTTTGAAAGTGACTTTCTTAGTGTATCTCTTGTGATGGCGGCGTTAGGGTATTTGGTACCGTAAATCATCCAGTAGTTGTCATATAGTCAACTAGAAAAATGCTTGGAAAATGTCAAAGTATACAAGTGATGATACAGATATTTACTAGTGCACTATGCAGGAATCCATCTCGGTAAGTACCACCGTAGTGTCAGTTATTCTGCCGTCAAACAGTAGTGTGGAAACATTACTGTTTTACAGTTTGAAGACCACTGAATAGTAATATAATTACTGGATATATGAGACTCAGGGATTAACGTGTTAGGGTGACGAGCAGAGCACATAAAGAACACAGAAATGTTCTGGGTGACGCAGGCATTTGTATTGGGCAGACGTTACACTGACCATCAGATAAGCAAATTTACTGTCTCGTCGCTTTCTTCTACAAAAAAAATCAGATATGCCAGACTTAAAACGTCCAGAGCGGTGACGAAAATTATTTCTAAGTTGCGAGGCGTCTGGTAGTGCCAAGCCAGAACTGCCAGTATTTGTGAATGCCAGCAACCTGGCGATTATGACAAATCTTAACAAGTAGGAAGGCAACTGCTCGGAGTACACTGTTAACAACGGGATGGTGATAATGACAAATCTAAATAATATTACAATGAATGTGAAAACAAACTATGAACTTCGCGGTTTCAACATAAGTCCAGCGAATAATCACTTAGCAAGCGTTTTAATTTCTGGAGAATGTAGATTTTTAACCCCATTTTATACCGTATAAGATCTGTATATACATACAGTCGAGCCTTTTTCTCCCATAGGGGTACGAGTCACAAATTCCTTACTCCCCACTGCGTTTCCACGATCAATGTAGTGACAGAATTATTTCTGCGTGCGGAATAATATGCGATTATGGATATCATCACATATCATTCCGCACGAATAAAGATTGTCCGTACAATACCTTAGTCGCCTCTTACGACACTTCGGTAGAAAAGAGGTAAGTGCCATTCTATTCTGTTGGACGGATACTCGTCCGGCAGAGTAGAATGGCACGTACCTCTTGAAATTGAAATGGGTATTTCATCCCGTGGGTGTCATAATAAGTCGAATAAAGTAGACTAATGGAAATACTAATAAAATCTCGTGGCTTCCGGTTGATAGAGGAATATCCATCTCGATTACGCCAGACCTTAATTATCCAGACCGGTAACAAGCAGCAGCGTCTAAGGTGCTAAGTACTGTAGTTGCCAATCCACCTGCCAAGCGTGACGATAATGGCAAATTGTCCCAACTTGTAAACGCCTATGTCTACGCGAATTCATCCGCGTGAACATAAGTTTGGGAACTATTTGAATTTCCGGGATAAAAGTATCCTACGTCCGTCTCCAAGATGCATGCTACCTCTACTACAATTTCGTCAAAATCAGTTCTGCGGTTGAGCCGTGAAAAGGTAACAAACAGACAGTGGGACTTTACTTTTTACTTTCGAATTTATAATATTAGTATGGATATAGTATAGATTACAGGCTAATGTAGAAGAATAAGAAGAGCCACAAAATTTTGTGGCAATCTGTGCGGAAGGCCTATGTTAAGTAGTGGACTAGTCATAGGCTGAAAATAAATGTTTGCAGCGGGTTTAGTTTCGCAACTTCAAGTCTATGCGCGTATTTTGCATAAATTTAAATAATTTTTAAAATATTTTTTTACAACGAAATCTTCTTGTTACTCTAATCACCACTTACTTACTCTACAAAGATTAAGGACATTTGCAAAGTTTTGAACGGCACTGATCTTGACTTTGTTTTTGGAATTTATTAATTTTAGGAAGCATGCAATTATTCTGTGATATAAAATAAAATAAAAACGTATATTTCTATTTGATGACCACAATATAAATTAATTCATTTTTTTGTTTTTCGTTGATGATGTCCTCCTGGCCGATTTCCGACCACGGCGACAACTTCCGAATACTTTCGGAAGCTATGAACTGCGCAGGAGATATTATAGTGCTACAAGTGTATGCGCAAACACAGTGGCACTCACTCGTTCTAACCTATTCCCGCCCGATATAACGCTCATGCGATTAGAATCGAGTTAGGCCAGAATGCAGTGTCAGAAACAAGGGGACAATCACAACACGACCAGACCCGAATACCTAAAATTTGTGTTTCTTCACAAATGTGTGCTAGGCTGGGAGTCGAACCCAGGATATGCCATAAATAAGATAAACTACCATACCATAAATAAGAAAAAGTTAAAAGCATAAAGTATCGAGTTTAATCTCTCGTAATTAATTTTTTATAAAATCTTTTCTTTACTCAACTAAAAAAACTTCTAAACTTAACTGTGCAGTCGTTTTATGTGCGTGAGGATAGAGGGACCACGCTTAGAATTTGCGAAGAAATCTACCAAGTAGTATACTTAAAACAATTGTAGACCAAACCCTCAATTTGTAAAAAAAAATATAAAAAATTACTTACTAGCTCTTGAAGTATGGTACCTCAATTCTCTCAGACGATCGGCCAGCTCTCGGAAAGTATCATGTTATATTAATCCTATGAAAGCACACCATACAGTGTTCGAAAAAAGTACGATTTTATTGTGGTAATAGAGTAATTTTCATTAAAGAGTTATATATTACTCTTTTGCGTGGACTGAGGGACCACAGTTTACGTTTTGCTTTTTTTCTAACACTTTGTGGCCTGTTATTTAGTTTTACAAATTAGGTTTACAAATTCTTTACAAATATCGCGACTGGCCGATCGTCTGTTTGAACTGAGGGACCACACTTCAAAGTATGTAATTTTTATATATATATTTTTACACAATAACTCCAGGATTCATCCTACAATTGTTTTTAGTCTACTACTAAATCCATGGTAGATTGTTTCCCAAATTCTCAGCGTGGTCCCTCAATCCTCAAGTACATTTCGTTTTTATTTATAATAAAATATATAACAGTTAAGGTGATTTTATGCCCATCATATTCCGAAAAAGCCGATTTTTTTTTTCTTATATCATATCTATCATAATCATCACTTCAGCCTATCACTAGTCCACTGCTGAACATAGTCCTCCCCCATGGATTGCCACATTAGTTTGTAGCTCTCATTTTTGGGGGATTCTGCCACAATTGCCACGCTTGACAGGCGGTTTGGCAACCGCAATTTATTTATTCAGATGCTCCAGTAAATTGTTGCTGCTCATCTTCTGGTTTTAATTTTCCCTCTGTCGACATTTACGACACCCACGGGATGAGATGGGGTGGTAGATACTCTTATGCCGCCACCACACGGTTCTTAAATTCATCTTAGCAAAATCTGACTTTCAATAAAATTGGCGCTTGCCCGTTTGTCTGCGAGCCGTAGCAGCTCAAGGGCCGGGCACTTGCCTTGAATTTCATAGTTCGCCTGAGACCCGGTCTCTTAACATGTTCAGCAATTTTAAGTGCTGATTTACCACGATCTCTTACTCACGAGCCGTGTGGTTGCGGCTTAAGAGAACCAGGAGGTGGGCAGCAGCATCTACCTGAAACATCTGAATAAAAAAACTGCTGTTGCCAATCCGCCCGTTAAGCGTGGCAACTGTGGCAAAATCAACCCAAAATGAGAGCTACAAATCTGTGTTAATCTATGGGGAAGGCCTATATTCAGCAGTGGACTAGTAATAGGCTGAAATGATGATGATTATATACCACGTGCTCAGAAGTTAAACATCGTGTGGTAACCTGCATGTCTGAGGTATAAAAATATTTCATGTGTATGGGTATATAATGATGATAAACATTTGTGTATCTAAACGGATTTAACTTAAAAACTAGTATTGCATCAAAGCTTATTACAAGAAAATTTTATTATAGTAAGTAATTATGGAAAGTAAGGAATAAATTTAGTTTTTGATTAGACTCCACCACACTTTAGCACTGCAGTATTTTGGCCCGCACATGTCTTCGAGATTATGCCATATGACCATAATATTATTATTACTATATAATATTACTAAGCCTGGCTGTGGTTTGTTGCCACTCACTGGGGAAAGTCGTACCACCAAATGACTTTCATTGTCTTTCAGTTTGATGCCTTGAAAACATGAAATATGAATAATAAAATTTTATGAATTACAATCAAACGTAAGCTTAATCTCAATAATAATTAAAACTCTAAAAAATTATTATTTTGTATACAAAAAGGGGCAAACGAGCAGGTGGCTCACGTGATGGTAAGTGATCACCGCGACCCATAAACAATACCTACAATACCAGAGGATATCAACCATTATGTTTATTTATAGTATTTATTATTTAATATATTAATCTTCACTGCAACACCCACCCTTCTTAAAAATCCGCAAAAGCGGTACCCAAGCCCGGGGGGAGCAGTGCCCCCGCGTGAAGACTTCCCGGGTAAAGAGGTTTCAACTTCGTTACCCGTTACCTGCTCGGCGTTTCGCCGACGCAGATGACTGGCAGCACCAGCAGTACCAGAGGAACAACAGACGCGTTGCCGGCCTTTGAGAAAGGAATAGGCTCTTTTCTTGAAGGTATGTGTGAGTGTAAGTTGCCCTTACATACACAGGCGTTATTCTATTTTCGCACTTATAGAAGTTAATGAAAGCGCAGAAATCTTGAAACCACTTCGATCTACCAATATAAAATGTAAATTTTCAGTTATCTGTAACTCAGCGAGAAAGCGCCACTATCGTAGTGAATAGCAAAAAAAAAAACATTTAGATATTAATCTTTATTAAGATTAAGCACAAAACTGGTGTCAATGGCGGCCATATCCAACCCCATGGCAAAATAATTCATTTTATTTTTGTCAACATTTCGACCGCGTGCATTGATTGTATTGACGCGTGTGCACGACATATTCGTACAGATTATGTAAATCATAGAGACTTCTCCATTCATACACTACTATTAAAGTTCTCGTCGTTCATTTGTTTTTAATTTCGTCTCATCTTTGATTAAAATAATTTTTTTACTATTTTGTCGTCGTAAATATTACGTGAATAAACTAACTACGCAGGAATCCATCTAGATCCTAGTTCCACCACAACGCCTGTTATTCTGCCGTTAAGCAGTAATATACAAACACTACTGTGTGTCGGTTTGTAGGTCACTGATAGCTAGTGTAACTGATTGATGGATTTCCTGGTAGGCCGTCTAGGTAGGTTCAACCCCAGGGCCAGTTATTCTGCCGTGAAGTAGTAGTGTACAAATGTTACTGTGTTTCGGTTTGAAAGGGCACTGAGAGCTTAGCATAATCACTGGGCATGTGAGACTAAAGGACTGATGTCCAAGGGTGACAGGCGCAGTGTGGTGTCACACAGAAATGTTCTGGGTGACACAGCATTTGTTATGGGCAAACGTTTCATTTACCATCAGATGAATAGTTTGCTCATTTAGTCAATTTCTCCAATAAAAAAACTTTTCTTTGGTCCGGATTTTTTTTAAAACGACAGCCCAACACTAAGATTTCTTCTATATGGTGAGTGAGTTTCACAAACATAAATTTCACACTTCACAACACAATCTGACGTGAAAACCAATAATTTGTTACTTTTCGGGTCTGGTCTTTAAAACAACCATGTTGGCTCCAGCTGGGATTTTAATCTGACCCGCAGCGTAAAAGTCAGGGTATTGTGACCACTATGTCCTCGCATTCGTCAAGGTTTATTGTATAACATAAACTGTGAAAAACTTTTTGGTAGTCTGCGTTGTACCTACTCTGTATCTCAACAATTGATCACGTATCTAAAGAAATAGTAACAAATGTCTGATAGTCGGGAGGGCCGCAATCTTTTATTGCATCTAGATATCTTCGCGAGCGGGGGGATGTTGTGATTCATGGTTGAGTAACGCGTGATTTATAAAGCCAGCGCCCCGCTGCTTCGGTAACATGAACATATCGAGTGTAAACATGAAATAGTAAAAAAACAGGCCGTTAAAAACACTTGAGAAATTTTACCAATTCTACCGAAAGGAAGGAGTGTTACGAATATTATAAATTTTAAACACATTTAAAAGAAAATAATGTAACGATATTGCACGATTTTGCGAAGTCGATGGATGCAATGCGAACGAGCTGTGACGGGCTGAATATGATGATGATGAATGTAAGATCGCTTTGCAATGTATCCTTGATCGAAAAAGCGGCATGAATATTTAATCATAATTGTTTCATGACTCATTTTTAAATATTCACCTGTCCCTATTTAAGGTAATTAAATAAACATTAGCATGCACATCGGCTAAGGTGAAGATTGGCTCTGTCGATCCGCCAAAATAACTAAATATTGAGAACCAGATAATATTATCACAGCATCTGTTTGCCAGTGATGACGTCGCTGAAGATTCGAATCTTTACATAAAAACTTACATAACTACTTAACAACAGTATTCTGGGCGGATAATAGTAAGTAGTTAAGAAAAGTAACTTACAACAATATAGAAACTTATAAACCAAAGACATTATAATCTAAAAGTTAAGACATTAACGTCCTCCCCGTTTAGTGTTTGCTTGTACAATCACGGAAACAAAGCATATAATTATAGAAATAAATTTTTACGGTTATAAAGTTTGATGGCAGCGCAGGGGAATCTATTATCCCATAACATCCCAAGGATATATCAGAAAAATCTTATGATCTCTGAGAGTCGTGCTAAGCACAGGCCGCATTTTTATTGGAATTTGAAGCCAGAAACAGTTCGTTACGCTGCTGAAATGCGGATTGCTGGACTACAGATTTATTTTCCCTGAAATATTTTTATTTCTCAGACATGCAATTTCTTTTTTTGTGAAATTTCCTCAAGCTTTTACTTGTAAGAAAAGTAAAGTAAAGTTTCAGCTTATAAATGTCCCACTACTGAGCACAGGCCTCCTCTCATTTCTGAGAGGGTTTTGGAGCTAGGAAGAATCCGCCACGCTGCTCCAATGCGGGTTGGCAGACTTCACATGTCTTCGAAATATTTTTAATTTCTCAGACATGCAGGTTTCTTCACGATGTTTTCCTTCACCGCCGAGCACGTGGTAAGTCAGCACTTAAAATTGCAATTAACAATTTTAGTGGTGCCGGCACCGGGAATCGAACCCAGGTCACTCGCGTACTATGAACTTAAAAGCGAGCGCCTAGCCCCTGAGCTACCACAGCTTTACTTGTAAATTTGTGAAATTACTTATACGTATCAATTAGTTCTGGATCTCAGCATATATTATAGATAGCTCTCGAAAATTCCACAGGACTAGAAAGCTTGCCACAGATTCATTTATACCTGATAATGAATATTATCAATATGGCTCAGAAAAAAAAGCTTTTATAAACGATCAGGAGAATTTGAAACTAATAGTGGTAATAATAATAATATTTTTATGGCACTCTTTAAAGAGATAAAAGACGGAGCTGACGCATAGTCTCATAGGTAGACAATCGAATTAATTTTCAATAATCTAATAACTACAGCATCTCGCGAAATTGACACAAATTGTTACTTTTTTTTAATACGAGAAAGTGACGAGACGAGCTAAACGTTCACTTGATGGTAAGTGCAACGTCTCGTCTTTTCAGCCTATCAATAGTCCACTGCTGAACGTAGGCCTCCCCCATAGATTGCCACAAAAGTTTGTAGCTCTCGTTTGGGGGGGATTTTGCCATAGTTGCCACACTTGGCAGACGGGTTGGCAACCGGCAGTTATTTATTCAGATGTTCCAGGCAAGATGCTGCTGCCCATCTCCTGGTTTTCATTTTCCCTCTGTCGACTTTTACGACACCCACGGGATTATTTGTTTGGTAGATTCTCTTAGGCCGCCACCACTACCTACAACAAATGCTGTGTCACGCAACGATGAGGCACCACACTGCGCCAATTACCCTGAGACATCAGTTCCTAAGTCTCATCTGCCCTGTAATTACACTAGCTCCCAGTGCCCTCCTGGCCGAAACATAGTAATGTTTGCTGACTAACTGACCCTGCCGTGACGACGCCGTGACGGCGTGACGGTGGTGGTGTTGACGAAAAGTGGTCTACGTGAGTGGCCTCAGCCTACCCCTTATATGGGAAAAAGGCTAGGCAAAGCAAGCAATGACCCTGCCGTGATAGATTTCCGAATAGACATCCTACTACCAGTGAATATACTTCTTAATAGATAAAACTAAGGATGGTAACCTTAGTTTTATCTGTACCTAAGAAATTAACTCTAAAATATTCTTGAACATTGGAATATAAGAACACAATTGAAAACTTATTTAGGACTACTTTTTCTCTCGGTTATACCTACAAATGTCGCTGTACATTTAGCGGCTCAATCAAAGTTATTGTGCAATAGACTTTACTCCCCTCGCATAACAATAAAAATATTCATAACTCTGTCTACCCCTCTGTCAGCTTAAGTAATGCATAAGGGTGACAAATGACAACAAAACTTTGTAACAAAAGTGAATTAGAAAAAATACTTTAATAGTATTTAGTGTCGCAAACTTTCGTCTAAACAATTTTAAAATGTTTTCTATTTAAATCGATATATTTTTGTTCAACCTCCTAACTTTAAAGTTTTTTCATAAATCTGAAAGGTCTCTCGTGTCTTGTTCAATAATCTATAACTTCTAATGACGTTTGGCTACAGAAGCAGAATCCACAGCAATCGTTTTATCGCCTTGTTGAGAATCAAGTAATGGAATGACATAAAAAAATTCCAAGTCCCCTCTAGGAGGCCCTTGCGCTGGGCATCCCTAAATAAAAGTTTCGGCTAAGCGCCCTCAGCGCACCGTTTCAAACCGGTGAAGCTGCAAAGGCCCTCGGACTACCAGTGACCTTCAGGCCTAAGTTTTCATTTCGCATTTATTTTTAATAATTATTTATCATAAAAAATGTGCATTTTTTAAACCAACTGCAATAAAAATTAAACTTCCTACATTTACTCACGATATTAATAAGGTCACTAAACTTTTAGAATATTGTATTTTACCACGGCCTAATGGGACCGGGCGCTCCCGTTAAAATTCATAAAAGTGTGTGACCTGGGTTCGCTCACCGGTACCACCACAATTTTAAAATAGTTAGTTTAAGTGCTTAATTACCACCTCAGGAAGTGAAGAAAACTTTTGGAGGAAACTTGCAGTGTCATCAGAAGTTGGAACAGCGTAGGAAACTCATCTCGGCTCCGAAATCAAAAGAATAGAATTATTGCGTGATGCAGATTTCAGAATCATCCACATTCGACCATCTTAGACTTCTTCGAGTTATTGGCGGATTACATAAATATTAATTATTTAACCACAAGTATCCAAATACTTAAAGGAGACAATATTATTTTCAATGTAAAGAAACTACGCCTTATATGTACCATAGTTATTTTTTTTTGTAATTTTGTTTACATTATAAAATAGTTGTGAAAAACAGTCGTTTATTAATGAGGTACTTAACTAAAATTATGATTTTTCTCTTCCTAACTATATCGTCGTCATCGTTTCAGCCTATAAAGTCTGTATAAAGTTCACTGCTGAACATAGGCCTCCCCCATAGATAGCCACAAAAGTTTGTAGCCCTCATTTTGGAGAGATTTTGCCATTGCTGCCACGCTTGACAGGCGGGTTGGCAACCGCAGATTATTTATTCATATGTTCCAGGAAAATGTTGCTTCCCATCTCGTGGTTTTCATTTTCCCTCTCTCGACTTTTACGAGACCTACGGGATGGGGTGGTAGATTCTCTTAGCCCGCCACCACACCTAACCTATATACTTTGTTATAAGTTTATACTTTTTCTTCAACAACAAGCCATATCTTGTATCTGAGCAAATTAAACGGTTTGTTGTCACAAAAATTCAAAAAGGACTTTGGCTTTGACTACTTTGTGATAAGTTTTTATTGAATATTTGTTATTTCTATAAATATTTCGAGTTTTGATGTTTAATATTAATAATATATTATGCAGCAATCTCTGGCAAAAGTGTTCAGTAATGAACGATGAAAAGAAAAATTCAATTCAAGACCGAGAATGTTTTGTCTCCATTGGTCCCTTTCACATGTTTACACCTCGTTGTACAAAATAACATATTAAACATCATGAAAACATACGCATTATTATTCATTTTCTTATATAGGATGTCCAAAAAGAACTAACGACATGCTAGGCGTGGTAAAAGAAATAAAGACAGGCGGCGACGTTTTTCCCGATGTTCCGGCGTGATTTCGAAAACCCAGTAAGGCGTATCAAAGGCGTCACCAGCCCATGGGCCAGGGGGGGACAATACATTATGTCCTCCTGGCCTATTTCCCGCCACGGCGATAACTACCGAATACTGTTGGTAGTCATCAAATCATCATTATCATCATTTCAGCCTATCACTAGTCCACTGCTGAAGATAGGCCTTCCCCATAGATTGCCACAAAAGTTTGTAGCTCATCAGAAACATGGTTTTCATATTTCCAGGTTTCATGTCCTCTGTCGACTTTTGCGACATCCGCGGGATGAGATGGGATAGTAGATTCTCTTTAGCCGCCACCACACGGTCTACCAAATGAAAGTGCCCGATAAGATGGTGTGTTTTTAAAATTTTTGTATGTCTGTCTGTCTGTCTGTTTGTTTGTCCGGGATAATCTTCGAAACAGCTGAATCGATTATGACGGGACTTTCACTGACAGGTAGTTCGGCGTTTTGACCATAATTAGTTCAGTTCACGGCATTTTAAATATTTCTCCTAAAATCTTAATAGGTGGATTTAGAAAATACATAGTTATTTTTTTTGTGTCTTTATCTTATGTGACTACTATAATAAATCTGGAGAGTCTGTATGTTTGAACGCGCTAACCTCATGAAATACTAAACCGATATGAAAAGCTGCCAGCTGCCCTCCCTGCCCCCTTGCGACGTCCATAAGTCGTATTAACCATTAAAACCTCGTAAGTTCGAAGACTAGCTGGGTTTTTGAATATCAATAACAAAACTATAACAATGCTACAACATTTTATTGTACAACATCTAGTCACTCTTACGCATAAAAGGCATATTTTGTGAATAATTTCAAATTTAATTTATCATTAACGGTAGCTACAAACTCTCTACTATAGCTACTATAGCCTAAGCATATCGCTACATAATTTTCGTATTTGCTTTGTCCTAGTTGAAGATTAATGGACCATAATTAGCGTACATGTATAGTGTACAAATATTATAATATAGCTATTCATATTTTTAAATTACTCTGAATTGATAGCCGTGTGGTGGCGGCCTAAGAGAATCTACCACCCCATCTCATCCCGTGGGTGTCGTAAAAGTCGACAGAGAGAAAATGAAAACCAGGAGATGGGCAGCAGCATCTTGCTGGAACATCTGAATAAATAAACTGCGGTTGCCAACCCGTCTGCCAAGCGTGGCATCTATGGCAAAATCCCCCCAAAACGAGAGCTACAAACTTATGTGGCAATCTATGGGGGAGGCCTATTTTCAGCAGTGGACTATTGATAGGCTGAAACGACGAATTGATAACAGCGCCATCTTGTATCTAATAGATTTATGGAAAAATTAAAAGGTATTAAAATGCATTAATTTTAAACGATTTCCGTATTATTTTTTAAAAGGAGCACTATAATAATGCTAAAAAACTTTCTTACAAATATTCGTAAACGCTATTCCTGTATTCTTTACAGACTACAATCCTTGTGTACTAGTAATCTCGTAACTAAAGCACCATTTGCATAATGTAAGTCGAATTACTGACAACCAGTTATTTTTTAAATAAAAATAAGTTTTGTTGTCGTCAGGAGGAAGTTTTCGTGATAGTTACGAAATATCCTCTAATAGCGGTGACAGATTTATCAAAATCACTTCAAAGTAATAAAATCAGAAACGTTCCTAGTCTGTCTAGTGTGATTTATGGACTCTTCTTCTATCACAATAATAATGAATTTTTTCTGTTGAAAAATATATGAAAAAGTATAGTAGCGATAATAGAGTAAAAATTAGGCATTCACGATGTATATATCTAATATGTGGGTATGTATACACTAACGAACATATAAGGGTTTATAATACATCATTTTCAGTTTAATGCTATAAAATATTTATTAAATTGCTTTTAGAATGTACACCTAATAAGACAGATTCAATAAAAATATCGATGAGTCAAACTTGTGTTTGTGCGAAACTGCTGTCGATGCCGATTACGTTTTGAGAAGGCGTGAATCACAGCTGTCTCTAAAAATCAATACCAACCATAAAAGTCTTTAAACTAAGTTGGTTTTAAGAGTCAAGCACCATTGACTAATGTTATAGAAAATGGTGTTATAAATTATTTTTATCATTAAACGTTAATTGTCCTAAAAACAGTTTAAAAATTACGAACAAGCAAATTAAATTAGTAAAGGTGTGAAGATAGTTGCACGTAGTGCTGCAATTAAATGGACTGATTGGCTGTCCACCAGAGGGCGCAGTGTACTCGTGATGTTGTTTCATACTATAAGGGCGTGTAAGTGCTTGTGAAAAATAAGTGTTTTGTGATGTTCCAAGCGCTAATGAAAAACAAAAACTGTAAGTATTCGTCTTCATTCGAGTGTTTAACTTATGGAATATTTGCAGTCTTGAGATAATTACAAAAAACTCATAAGAATTTGGAAACCATACATCTGTCTGAGTAGACGTATTACCCAGCCGAATTAAGGTCGCGTCATTATTATTGCGCTTCCTCCTGCTTCCACACTCCCCAATTCGGTCGAGCTGCATTCCCGCCATCTTGTAGCAGGAGCTTTCAGGATTTAGTATAAATATATATCGATTTTAAGCTCTATATAACCTAATTTCAGATATTTTTTAATGCATTATTTTACTATTAAGTATAATATTAATATAATATTATTTTAGTATACATTCATAGTTTCTATAAATTACTCACTTTTGTTTACATTATAGACTTTTATATTAGAAAATTAGTCCAATAGTCAGACAAATTGGAAAATGCTTCCAATGTTTAAATATATGCCTTTTTCTCATGATATTATAATTTAGTCTCATGGAGGTCACTCATATACATAACACTGTATCAAGTAAAGGAATGACATCATAAATTTAAAATAGTATTCAAGTACATTATTTATAACAAATATGTAGCAGATAATTATTTTTAATTTTAAGTAAGCCTATATTAAGATTCTTATTGTATATGAACAACATATACAATTAGATTTGTTTTAGGGTTTCAATTAAATTTAATTGTATTATAAATTTTCATGCATTATCTTATGTCACATTCAAATCTTGATAACTTTTCTCTATAGTAATGAAGAAAAAATTAGACTAAAACTGTTCTAAATTACTTGTGTTCTATATTAGGTTAGTATATGGACAGCTCTATCATTTTTGTCAAATTCTGTGTGTGGCAACTAGCGGGTAATCTAAATGTGTTTTTTGTGGGGAAAATCTGTTTAGTTGCAAACTATATAATGCTGAAGTAAGGATAATTTTAGTTACTTAAGTTTTTTATTGTAAGTAACAAGATATCTGATAGTAAGTGCAATGTCTGCCCATAACAAATGCTGTCACCCAGAACATTTCTGTGTGGCACCACACTGCTCATCAAACTGAGACATAAGTTCTTAAATCTCAGTTCATGTTCAGATTCATTGATTTAATTAAATTATTTATTTAAACAGCTGTTAATGTCTCTATTAAATTATGGCAGTTGCTTCTCATTAAATGAAGAATGCGGGTTTTGGGTTGAATCCCAGTGGGGAGCCAAGATTTATACAAAACACATATTGTTGGTTTCTAGGTCTGGTTGTGATCAGCATGTGAAAAATGTCCGTAGAATGATCTTGCAATACTGTAGAAATAAAAAAAAGCCTTGTTTTTTGTCAGTATGATGAATAGTTACATAGTGATAGAAGCATCATCACAGATTTCATCAGCAGTTCCTTCTCATTAAATGAAGAATGCGGGTTTTGGGTTGAATCCCAGTGGGGAGCCAAGATTTATACAAAACACATATTGTTGGTTTCTAGGTCTGGTTGTGATCAGCATGTGAAAAATGTCTGTAGAATGAACATACAATACTGTAGAAATAAAAAAAGCCTTGTTTTTTGTTAGTATGATGAATAATTACATAGTGATAGAAGCATAATCACAGATTTCATCTACAATGGAATTCTTGCCCTAATGCTAGTATCCGGATGGTTTTAGTTTGGCATATTTTCAGGATAATAATTGTTGTGAACAATTACTAGAGAGAATAGGTCCTTTTATGGATCAGCCTTTTGTGCAAACCATTCACTCCACATCCAGTCTTTCTACATAATGTGGCAATTAGGGGAATGGCCCCACAACCTTGGTACTATCTAAAGCTGAACATTGTAGAGAGATGAAATGGTATAGAACAGGGGTTTCCAAACAATGTTCTGCAGAACACAAGTGTTCTGTAGGATTTGCATAGGTGTTCTGCAACAATTTGGAAAGTAAATACACTGCATACTGCATTTGAAGATATCTTACTTTATATCAAATGTCAGGTGACAGTTAAGTATTCTGCAGAGATTTCAGATGATAGTCAAAAGTTCCACAAAGATTTCCAGGCCCAGTGTTTCATTTCCGAAAAACTTTGGGAACCCCTGGTATAGCTGTGTAACTGATAGAGGCATGACTGTGGCATGAACATTGCATTGCGTTTCATATGGTAAAGACACACTAATCATATAACACATATTAATGATGATTGTAAACTTTTAAAGTAAAGTTAAATCAAACTGAATTTTTGTAGCCTTATTCTAGTAAACATCTGTTTAAAAAAATAAAATGTAAAGCGGATGGGTGCAGACTATAAATGTCTCAATTCTGATCATAGGCCTTTCATTTCTGAGAGGATTTTGGAACCTGGAAGAGTGCTATGCTGCTCCTATGTAGGTTGGTGGACTGTTTATGTTCATGTTATAAACTTTTACTGTTATACTTTATATAGTAGTAATATTTAGTATATACCACAGCAGTGCCAGTTATTTTGCCGTCAAGCCGTAATGTGCTTAAGAACCGACGTCTTAGGGTGACAAGCGCAGTATGGTGGCCACACAGAAATGTTCTGGGTGACACTGCATTTGCTATTAGCAGATGATGTATTTGCTATCAGGTGAACAATTCACTCTTATCGTCCATTTCTTCCTTAAACATATTTTAGTAATTTGAGTTTATCTTTATTTATTTATAAGAAAGATCTTTTTTTATCCCTACAAAACATAATAGTATTGCCCTGCTATGCTGTTATGCGACAAAATGTAGCAACATCATTGCGTCGACTAAACACGCATGCGTGGTTCATTCGCCCGCGTACCGAATCATTCATCACAGAAATGGAAATAGTCAATGTAACGTCTCAAGGCGTGTCTTCCGCCTTAGGACGCTTCTATTTATGGGCGCCGATATGATTATAGCGCGCGGCTATTTGCAGGTCCTACTTGGGCAGTACCTGTCCTGTTGTTTATAGACACAACAGTGACCTTACTTTTGTTTACTGCTTACTTATATGATACTCGGAATTATACACGTTACATAAATGTAAATATCTGGCTCAGCGCATCTGCCCACAAATATTTTGTATGTATCGTGACTGTGATGGCCGGACTGGATCCTCCTGGCCGACTTGCGGCAACGGCGACAACTTCCAAATACTCTCGGAAGACCAACTGTTTGCACAAATATTGACTGCGGCTAGGATTCGAACGCAGGACCTGCGCAATGGAAGTCATGTATTTTAACCATTAGGCCACGAAGACGCTTAATCATAACTGCATTCATACATACATAAATACCGTCAGTCACACCTCTTTCCCATTAGGAAGGCAGAGACCACATCCGTAGTCCACATTTCAACATCACGGTAAACGATACGTGACGGGTGGCAAACCACGGTTTGGTAGTTGAAGATTTTGTCCACCCAAAGAGAGTCGGGAATTTGGAAGTTGGAAACGGATATATGAGGTGTAGGATGCTACCATATCGAAAGGAGCAGGATTCAGCAGGTCCATCGTCTGCAACTTTACAAGGCGCAAGTTCGGCCTCACATGGAATACTGTTCTCACCTCTGGGCGGGGGCACCCCAGTGCCAGCTCCTTCCATTTGACCGAATCCAACGAAGAGCGGCTCGAATCGTCAACGACCGAGTTCTTTCCAATCAGCTCGATCCACTGGCTTTGCGAAGAGACGTTGCATCTCTGCATTTTCTACCATATTTATCATGGGGAGTGTATCGAGGAGTTGTTCGGATTAATTCCTGCTGCTAAATTCTACCATCGTACATTGCGGCACACAACAGAATGTCATCGACGCCACGTGGATGACTGGCATTCCACCACCGTGCGCTTTGCCAGAAATTTTCTGCCACGCACAACCACTCTGTGGAATAGGCTGCCGCCAGCAGTTTTTCCGGACCGATACGACTTAGGGACCTTCAAGAAAGGACCCTGCTTCTTCCTCAAAGGCCGGCAACGCATATATCAACGCATAAATCGCAATCGTGCGATACAAGCCAACGCAAATACGAGGTTAGCATTGATGTTCAGTTACTAAAATTTCCAGAGAATCAATGCTACCACCCCAGGGCCAGTTATTCTGCCGTGAAGCAGTAGTGTGCAAACATTGCTGTGTTTCCGTCCGAAGCATACTGAGAGCTAATGTAATCACGGGGCATATGAATGTGTATTAAGAATTGACGTCTGAGAGGGATGGGCGCAATGTGGTGCACACAGAAATATTCAGGGTTACACAGCATTTACCTATTGGCGGATGTTCCACTTACCTCAAGTGAATGTTTTGCTTGTCTCGTCCCTTTAAAAAAAAACTAAGCCTGTTAGACAGAGAGCTCTTCTCGTTTAGTAGCAAAAGAAAAATCACAAGTCTATTCGCTAGGCTACTTGAATGAGACTATCGCGTGACTTAGTGGTCCGAGTATCTACCTACCTCTTATCTTATCGCATGAGCGTTACTTCGGCACGGGTAGGTTGGGACGAGTGAGTGCCTCTGTGTTCTACACTTGTAACACTATATTATCTCCCGCGCAGTTGATATCTTCCGACAATATTCGGTAGTTGTCGCCGTGGTCGAAAATCGGCCAATTATACATCAATCATTTGAAATGTCGAATTACGATTATCACGATCACTAACGTATACGATTTTGGGAACTTTTGAACATATTTTTATTGTGATTAGGTTAGTCTTAGTCGTCGTGAAAGTCACTATCATCATCGTCATTTCAGCCAATGACTAGTCCATCGCTGAAAATGGGCCTACGTCCTCCTCGAAACAAACTTTTTTAGAAAAAGTCTTGTTTGTAGCTCTCACTCATTTTAGGGGATTTTGCATAGTCGGCAAGCGGGTCAGCAACCGCAGTTTATTTATTGAGATGTTCCAGATGTTCCAGGAAGATGCTACTGCCCATCTCCTGGTTTTCATTTTCTCTCTGTCGAACTTTTACGACACCCACGGAATGAGATGGGGTGGTATAATTCCCTTAAGCCGTGGCGGCTTAAAGAAGAGAATCTACCACACCATCTCACCCCGGCACACCTGTCCACCACGCAGTCACTGTATGTAAGATATTTATTTATTAAAATTGATGATAATTAATAAATATATTATATACAGTGATACTGTGATTTATTCCTTTCTAAGCATATATACAGCAGTACACAGGCAACTGTTTTCTTGGAAAATAAGGCTAAAAAGTGTATTTGACATTAAAATCATCTACATACTATTACAAGTTCTGCGAAACATAGGCCATAGAACATAACATAAACATACTGCTAAACTGTATCTCTCACTCTCTAGGGAAGGCCACCAAACATTTTGTAATACGTCGTTAACACAATAATTTTTTTTCTGGCAAGAGATTTCCTTTAAGGTTTACATGATGACATTAACTTATTAGCAGGGTCATGCTTAAAGCAAAATATAATCATAAACGATGCCGCCTTCTCTGCAGCATCGTAACCCAATTTCGTATAAAACAATGAGCTCATCGTTCTGGCAGCCCGCCAGACCGCGGTTTGGTCGAATGTTCGACCATCTAACTGGTACTAATTTGCCATAGTTTGCATGATCAATGATGTTGAGTCCAATGGCGCTGTAGGCGTGATAGTGGCTAATAAATTTAGAATTTAGAATTTGCTAGTCCGTGAAATTAGAAAATAAATACTTAGGATTTTATTAAATAGAAGAAAAAAAACATGGTTTTCAATTAACCCACCCAAAGTAGAATATCAGAAACGAAAATAACGTAACATCTAAGAAAAGAAATGAACAACTATTAACACTTTCCCACATTAACAGCCATGTGGGTCCTAATTATAGTGTACGTGGTGGCGATAACAGGTAGATGACAATGACGTCACTTGGCAGATTTGATAAGAGCAGTTAATTATTTCGTCACTTCCATCTAATTACAGTATAACCTACTTAACCATTAGTGATAACACGAGACACCATCGTGTCATGAAATTGTGTAATAAACATTTTACCAAATCTTTTTCTTTGATTAAAATCCAAGTAAGTATGCAACACTAAATGACACAGCCGACATAATCAAGAGATGCCTACTGAAGCGATTAAAAAAACTGACTTGTGGCCTTTTCTTACTTTAAATGAATGAACGTATGGTCCTTAAGAATTATGCAATAATTTTAATTTAGACATCACCTTATATGCGTCAGACAAAATTATTAATACTTCGACTAGTTTGTAGACAGTTTATGGCGCAAGAATTTCTAATTAATCCACACCCCGTAAACTCGTCAACCCATGATTCATGTCGTGTAATCGTTTTGACTCACTTCTTGTTACAGAGTGGTGGTTCTAAGATTGGATTCTGTACCCTTGACATCACGTTTCTGTTGAATGACATGTGGTGACAGTGGAAGAGACTATCGGGTCAGATGATATGCTGTCACACGAAATGTTGGTTTTCGGGCTGGTGGTTGCATTGAAATTCTGTACCCCTCACTAAAAAACAACAAATGTGGCAGTGCATGAAAATTTAAAATTAACGGTCTCTCTCTTGTTGTTGTAAGAAACCTATGTGATAATGCGACGAAGGCAAATTCGGGCGCGATATGATTTATGGTGATGATGAGTTTATATCATTTCATCAACTCCGGAGTATAAGCTTATATTAATAATAATAAATAAAATAAATTATATTTTTTAATATTTTGTCGTCGTAAATTTTACGTGATAAACTAACTACGCAGGAATCCATCTAGATCCTAGTTCCACCACAATGCCAGTTATTCTGTCGTAAAGCAGTAGTATACAAATACTACTGTGTGTCGGTTTGTAGGTCACTGATAGCTAGTGTAACTGATTGATGGATTTCCTGGTAGGCCGTCTAGGTAGGTTCAACCCCAGGGCCAGTTATTCTGCCTTGAAGTAGTAGTGTGCAAATGTTACTGTGTTTCGGTTTAAAGGGCATTGAGAGCTAGCATAATCTCTGGGTATATGAGACTTAAGGACTGATGTCCTAGGGTGACGGGCGCAGTGTGGTTTCACACATAAATGTCCGGGTGACACAGTATTTGTTATGGGCAAACGTTGCACTTACCGAGTGAACGTTTTGATTGTCTCGTCGCTTTATTCAATAAAAAAAGCGTAATAACGAAAAACCTTCCCACCCAAAAAATATTTTCTGTAGAAAAGGGCTTCACTAGGCATCACTGTCAATGGATCGTGACAAGTTACTAGGGGAGACTGCCTAAAGCAGTATTGCTGCTTAAATAAAACCCAGGCATACATATAGGGAGCCTGAATTTAAACCTCCAGCTCAGCGATAGGTGTCCGGCAAACTAGAATAGCACCTACGTCTTTCCTACCGAGATGTCGTAAGAGGCGACTAAGGTGTTGTACGAACAGCCTTTATTCGTTCAGAATAACACCAAAATATGCAATGCTGTCACTATACTGCTCGTGTGAACGCATTAAAGAGTAAGAATTTTTTGACTCGTACCAAAATGGAGACGTCTTGGTCCGCCGCCCGTTAAATCTCGGTTCCCGCGAGGGCGTAAAGTGGACTACGCGGGTGACCTCTGCCTACCCCTCATATAGGCGAAAAGTTTGACTGTATGCATGTATGTTTGATATTATGGTAGAATTTCATATGCGTCATGCATTACACCATTTGTTTTGTTTTCGTGTTCTCAGTATGGAGATGACATTAAGACCAACCGTGACCTACAAACTTGTGGTCTCAAGGTTTACGTGTTTTACGTTTTTCTCGTGTTAATATGATATAAGGAAATCGTAACGCTTGCATTTTAAATAACATTAAAATAATATCGTAAATAACTATTATAACGTAACATATAGAAACGTCTAATGTTATTTGTTAACTATATGTCTGCCGGTGTTCCAAACTGTGTGGTTTAATGCAATTGTTTTATATACGATTTCGAATGTAAGCTGTTCTGGGCCTGGGTTCTGGTAGAAGTAGTTCGAAGTAGTAGCTCGATAGTTGAAACAATTGTTGTTAAAGTACTATTCAAGGATGCTCATTGACACTTCCGTCGTTGTATATTTATGAAAATATAATGTACGCACGGAAACACGTGAATTTGTTTAGTAAAATAGTGACTGTAGTCTGTAGAATGGGGCCGAGGCGATACGCTAGAGTTTCTTGTTTAGGTTGGCTAAAACCAGAAAGTCTTTTCATATAAGATCCATAAAATCTTATAATAAAATTCCTGTGACATAGAAAAACTGATTCTACAAACTTGTGAAGAAGACACTATTAGAAAAAGCGTAAAATAAAATAGATCATTACATATAGGACAAAGATGTGTGGAAATTACTCTTACTCTACACTTGCAATTTCCCTGTCTACCAAATATGTGATATTGTAATTAAATAATATGTTGTATACATGACATTATGTAATATGACGTTGAAAAAAAAAGAAAGACTTGCGAGTTCAGAAGACATTCATACAAGCTTTATACGAGCTGTTTAGGCTGAATAAAGAAATTTTGACTTTGAACATATTGCAAGGTCATATAAAAAGAAAACAAATTTTTTTTCATGTGTACGAAAACAAAATAATGATAAGGAGGTTATTGTTAAAGTTCATTTTTTTGAATTTGAAGTGAAGTATAACATCTACAAGACTAAATATTAAATAATGTGTTATGTGTACCTAACTGACAATATATATATTTAATACGTGAAAAGTACAACATTGTGTTAAATAGTTAAGCATTTTGCGAAGCAGTGTAAGGATGTGTTACAATTTATTAAACTGAATAAAATAAATCATTCATTATTTACGTTCATACTGACAATGTAAATCACATAATAGATTGTCGTTTGTGTACGTTTATACTGCGAATGTCAAACACATAACAGTCTCACAGAATAGAAATTGTTGCCATAGAGTTTCAAAACGTTGCTGAATATAAACGTGGAATGTACATTCTGCTCAAAATGTCTTACAAAAAACTGCACATAATTGAAAAAGTGTTCAATGCTACGTTCTTATAAATGTTTTTTTAATGATTATAAAAAATACTAGCATATACTGAATGGTTGACCCCAGCTGTAGCATTTATTTTGAACGTCGTCGTGCCTCCGAATGGACGTTAAGTCTGATCTCTTCTATTTTTGTTACACGACGGGTGTCGTTATTTCTTTGACTTAGGGCTGTACTACTCAGGACTTAAACCTAAGAAAGTGATTTTCTACTGTATTACGAAGTTTAGTTCGGAGCCCGTTCGTGTACAATCCAGATTCTTGTTCGAAATGATTAAAGAGAGCTTAGGCTAAAGCCGGCTCCGTAATCTAGGCTATAAGGAGGGAGTTCTTGTGAGTTAAATAACAAAAGCAGAGAATGAGTGGATGTGTTCGTATTATATAAGTGGGCAAATATAATACGAACACATCCACTAGTAATTCGCTTGTAATTCGCACTATATCTTAATAGACCACTAGAACTTGTCACGGTCAAGCCTCTTAGATGTAAGTCCGAACAATACATATTTTTACATAGATTTTGGGGAAACAATATTGTTAACGTGACTTATTACACGCAGAAAAAGTTAAACCAGGGCTGTCCAAACCAGATACGGTCCTGGGCCAATAAAATTACGAAATTGATTAGAGGGCCGTATCGTGGAACATTCTCGTATTTACGAAAAATATGTCGCGGTCCGCATAAATATAAACCCTGAGTTAGACCGTTGGACAGAACCATAACGAATTAAACTATACAGTGATAGTAGGATTAAACATACTATAATGGTTTCGAATACAAAAAAAAACGTGTCTTCTTTGTTTTCTTGTCTGTATTTATGAATGAAAAAACCATAAAAGTACATATAATCATTATGTCCTCCTGGCCGAATTTCGATCACGGCGACAACTTCCGTATAGAATAAAATAAAATAATTTTTATTCAACATAGATTATTTACATAATAGTTATAGAAATTCATTTTTTTCCCTTTTTTAACTACACTGGTTCGCAAAAAACCTGCAAGAAACCTAGGGGACATTTTCTTTTTATTCAGTTAAAAATAATGTACAATTATAAAATTATTATGTATACTGTGGGAAGCTATCTACTGCGCAAGACAAAGTAAAATACGCGAAAACAGGCACTCACTCGTTCGGGTATGTAGGAGCATGCGGTAAGATCGGAGGTAGGCTGAAATGCGGTGTCAAGGGGTATAAGGGACAATCACAGCACATCAATATCACACCAAAATGTATTTATACAGTGCTAACGTATTTGTTATTTCTGCCAATTATATGAAAACTTTCTGAATTTGCAACAATTCACAACAACAACAAATTCACGCGAACAAACTTGCACAAAATAAGAGTCGACAAAGAGCAATTCGTTCCGTGCCTTCTTAAATTCAACTTTTTACCTTTCGTCATCCGAATCCATCATATTTATGTAATAAGACTACACTGGTTGCCTTATCGTGCATTGCCCTGATAATGATGTCGTGAAAATGTATTCGAGAATCTCATATGTTTATTGTACTCATTGCTGACGGTAACAGAATATAACGACTGGGTTTACGCAGTGGTTCGGCTATTGGCATCTGTGCCACAATTCGCGGGTACGGTTTCCTGCACGGAATAGATATTGGTATGGCCAACAGACATTTGTTCAGTTAATTTATGTTTGTAAACACGGCCACGACACGAGAAATCCGATGATTGGTGCTTAAATGTTAAGTTCTGGGCAGGTAACACCCCAGGGCCAGTTATTCTGCCGTGAAGCAGTAGTGTGCAAACATTACTGTGTTTCGGTTTGAAGGGCACTGTGAGCTAGCGTAATCGCAGGGCATATGAGACTTAAGAACCTATGTCTCAGGGTGATGGGCACAGTGTGGTGTCACACAGAAATGTTCTGGGTGACACAGCATTTGTTATGGGCAGACGTTGCACTTATCATCAGGTGAACGTTTTGCTCGTTTTATCACTTTATACATTAAAAAAAAAGTCAATCACTATTGAATCTTACTTGAAATATACACTGTTAACAAAAACGCCATTCTTAACCTCTTGACCGATTTCGATAACAGTGCCATCTTTGCCTATCGACTCATGATACTCGAACACTTTATATTTCTTTTATTTTTTATTGGAGAAAAGGACGAGACGAGCAAAACGTTCGCCTGTTGGTAAATGCAACGTCCACCCAAAGCAATGCTGTATGAATATTTCTGTGTGCAACCACAGTGCGCCCGTACAACTTAGACGTGAGTTAGTACAGTAACAGCATTGCGTATTATGGTAATAATACATAAATGCTGTTCGTACAATACCTTGGTCGCCTCTTACGACACCTCGCTACGAAAGGGGTAGGTGCTATTCTATTCTGCCGAACACCTATCAGCTACTGCTTCACGGCAAAATAACTGGCCTCTTTTTTTACCGTCTTCAAAAAATGAAGAGGTTCTCAATTCGTCTCTTTATATTTTTTTACTGTATGTTCGGCATAACTTCTTCGTTTGTAAATTGACTAGCGGTGCCACGCGGTTTCACCCCGTAAAAAGCCGACCCTAATCGATGATATAGTTATATAGTTTATAAGCATTATATAGTATATAGTTTTATAAGCATTAAGCAAAAAGCTATTATTTTGTTATTACAAACAGACACTTCAATTTTATTTATTTGTATAGATTTTTATTAGAAAGTGGATATCGTAAGGGTGGTCCCATGACATTTTGGTCAAGTTCTGATGATGAGATCCGTGAGAAAATCCTGAAATTCTGGAGCTGCTGCGTTGTAGTCGGTTTTTAATTAAATAATTATTTTAGTATGCGTTTGTACTGTGCAAAAGTGTGTTCTCTTTGTGCCAATAAAGGTTTCTTTCTTCTTTTTTATTCAGATTAACTCAGGGAATATATCATATGTTGCATATAATCATATGTATCCTTGGTTTTTTTATTTTCGAAAAACATTTGTTAATCAAATATCCGTTCGAATGGAAATACGTCATGTCCCATACGTTCTTCGCTGTCATTTTGTAATGATATCGTAACTAAATATAGCTTCCAACAAAAATATTAGTGTTGTGCAAAGTCATGTGTGAAAATTTTCTGTACGTATTTTGCGCAGCTTTACTTCTATTTAAAATTGTGACGGTACGAGTATGCTTTCACACCCACAACTGTAAAAGTCTATAATACGACTTTTGTAAACATGATAATATTTACTATACGCCTCCCGGAAACACTATCTGTAGGTCATACAAATAGTTGGACCGCGCGGGAATCGAATCCGCGACCAATAGCAATTAGTAGCAATAGTCAATTCCCGGTTCTTCAGCTATGTCGTAACTGATATGCCGATCTTGCTTCACGTTTTCAAAAATGGCGTGCATTTTATACGTAGCAGGGCGACCGGAGCGAGGTGCATCTTTGACATCAAAATTCACGGATTGAAAACGCTTAAACCAACTTTGTGCTGCTCTTACTGACACTGCATTAGCTTTCACGACTTGCGTTGTATTTTTTCCTTTTTTTGTAATAAAATATTTAAATGTATCGAATTTATTCATTAAACTCACTCATTTTGAAGGAAAGAAAAACAAATGAAAAATAGCTGGAAACAACTTATTACTCATTTGTTTCTTTTTTTAAAATGTTACCTTTTTAATGTCATCAAAACCAGCCAGATATGAATAGTACAGCCAAAAATATTTTTTTTTAAAGTTTATACATACTATATTTTTTTCCCCGACAAGCAAGTCATTGTGGCCTAAACCACGTTTGTTTAACCTTGTTGTAGAAATCTCAGCACAGCGAAGAATGACGAAATGCACCGTTGCAAGTAATTGGGTCACCAGTTCTCGTCCTCATGATTTCACAGAGTACCATTATTTGAAACATTCTTTTTCTTCTTCTATTTTTTTCTCACCGGCCCATTTCTTAGGCCGATACGTGTGTGGCAAAATAGAATAGCTACCTCTTTCCTACCGAGGTATCCATAATATATACCGAGGTGTACAAAAAACGTGAGTGTATTTTTTTCTTCATCACCCTTCAATCACCCTGTCAAACGTAGCTGCTCATATGCCCCCCCCTAAGTTGAAAGGTTTTGTCACACTATGGTTGAAGGTGACGAGGCGAGCAAATCGTTTACATAATGGGTAAGAGCAACGTCTACCCATAACAAACGCTGTGCCACCCAGAAAATTTCAGCGTGGTAGCACACTGCGCTCGTCATCCTGAGCCAACTGTTGTTAAGTCTCATATGCCCAGTAATCACACTAGTCATCAGTGCCCTACAGACCGAAATACAGTAATGTTTGCACACTACTGCATCACGGAAAAAAGTCTGGCACTGTAGTGGTACCTACCTAGACGGATTCCTACACAGGAATCCTCCCACCCGTAAAAGCTTGGCTGGCGGTTTGGAACTTGGACTACTCTACTTACTCTGCTGGTATTCTGTGAGAGCGTAGTGCTTTCTCGGCTAAATTAATCCATTTCTGTGAAACATCCTGTACCTAGCCGAGCACTGCCAGATTGAAGTTCGGTTATTTTACATGACTGCAATGTTTAGTGCTACTTTACCTGAGAAGTCCGCCAATATATATGCCTTAGAGCTGCGTGGCCGCCTATTACCGACTTTAAATTTTAGCAAAAATGGGACAGCCATGTCTCACAACATTTATTGGCTTTAAATAATGACACACATATATGCAATCAATGCAATCTCCTTGTGGCGCCTTAAGAGAATCTTGTCCACCCCACCACCCCACCACCCCATTTCGTCCCCTGCGGGGGTCGTAAAAGTCGACAGAAGGAATTTGAAAACCAGGAGATGGGCAGCAGCATCTTCCCCAAACATCTGAATAAACAAACTGCGGTTGCCAATCTGCTTGCCAAGTGTGGCAACTATGGCTAAATCCCCCAAAATCAGTCCTACAAACTTGTCTCAATCTATGGGGGAGGCCTATGTTCAACAGTGGACTAGTGGTAGGCGGAAATGATGATGATGAATAATACATAGCATTTTAGTGTAACATGTTTAGTATTGAATTCAACTATTTTAGGAAATGTATGTTATATTATATATTATTTTATTGATGCTACTGTTATTACTTACACTTAATTAACTTACTTAATACGTATCGATTTTCAGAAAGGTTACAAACCGTTTAGCTTATAGCCAATGACATGACGTCACTAGATGACTTATGTGTTCGTGAGGCAGTGGCAATGCATGACGTCAGTGTAATGGGTGATCGCCGTCCGGAGCTTTTGCTTTCAATCGACCGTTAACATAAATTAATTAATGATTACACGGCGTGAAGAATTACAAGGTTTTTTTACCTCTACACTTTGATTTATCTTTTGATCTGCTAGTTTGTTACGAATATTTCAATTTTTAGATTGAGAGCCGGTTTCTCTACTACTACTACGCTCAGCCTACAAAGGTGGGTTTAAGCACAAATTTTTGCATAGGAGTGTTTCCTATACAACGAACGTGAGCACTTATAAATAATTTGTGCAAATTAATTTCCTACATACATACATACAGTCACGTCTCTTCCCCATATGGGGGTAGGCAGAGGCCACTCACTTAGCCCCATTTTCGACCTCGCGGGAAACGAGACATGATGGGTAGCGAACCACATCGCCGCCATTTTGGTACGAGTCAAAAGTTCTTACTCCCCATTGCGTTGCTACGAGCACTATAGTTGCATTGCATATTATGTTTTTATTCTGCACGAATAAAGGCTGTCTGTACAATACCTTAGTCGCCTCTTACACCTCGGTAGGAAAGAGGTAGGTGTTATTCTACTCTGACGTACGCATATCGGGGCTATTCTACCTATCATAAGGGGGATAAATAGAGGATGAAAGCTTGTAATTCTCATAACTTTTGAAAGTACTCGTTCTCATGACTATATTTTGAAGTGCAATCATTTAGCTTTAGTGTATGAAGTCGCCTTGTTGAATTTCAAGCACTTATATATCTCCTGTGCTTTATAAAAACTCTAGTGGGATAATGATAACGGCACCATGATCACACTTTACGTATTACCGTATTACTTATTACTAAATTATTACCGCAAACAATGTTCCGATAACATCGCGTGGGGTGTGATGCGGTGTTGGATAATTGGGCGAAAGATCTTTATTTTATGGAAGTTAGTGACGACACTAACTAGACGTTCACCTGATAATAAATACTATGCCTGCACCAAAGGTAAAAAGTACAAAACTATCGATTACAATTATGCACAGATTATATTTAGTAAATCTTAGATTAATTTAGTTTTTGTTACGCGTTATATCTGGAAGTCGCGGGCTCAATTAAAAAAAAAAACAGATTCTGCGAAACAATAAATTTCTTGCCAGTAAAACTTGGTACAATCACAATTGGAGATAATCGCTGTAGAGAAACCTACTCAGTACCAAATCGTCCCTTTCGGATAATTGAGTTTGAGGCTTTTGACAAATATCGTTTTTACAACTTGTTAGGCATTGCTGAATATAGGAATTACATATTTGCTATGTTTGACAACCCATGTAATGATCGTATAAAAGGTATTCAAGTTTTTTTTAAGGAAATTAGGTAACGGGTCGAGCAAGTCGTTAGAAGTGCAATGCCTGCCCACAACTGTGTTACTCAGAACTTTGCGTTGTAAACTTCTGTGTAGCACCGCATTGCGCTCGCAATAGTGACCACGAGGCATCGATTCTTAAGTCTCATGTTTTAGTGTCCTACAAACCAGACTTCAACGGTGTATTCATACCTAAGCGGATTCCTATATTGGAAACCTATCACCAGTAAAAGTTCTCATATTCCCTTAGTCGCTCCTTACGACTCTGGATTGTGTTATTCAAAGTTCTATCTGGGTAACACTACTAACTAATGGGCAGGCTTTGCACTTTCCGTAAAAAATATGTCTCATCTCTAAATTTATGTGTTCGGGAATCGAAAGAAATATTTAAGATTTTCTCTTTCTATTTTTGCACATCCCTAGATTTTCAAAATGTAATATAGCAGATATCTCACAATGTTACAAAAAATAAATAACCTTCAGCCTCCAATTGGTAGTTCTCTTGACTTCTGTAACAAAAAAAAATCGTTATTATTACCGGAGCGTTAAAGTCAGAACAACTTTCGCGTGACACAATTAAGGGCCTACCAACCTTTAAACTGGCGTGGGCCGCCGCTGTCGCCGCACACCCACGGCTCGATGTCTGTTGAAATAATCTTCGTACTGTTAGGAGCATTTGCCCATTGAGAAAACGAAAATAGATTACTTGACAGTGCAGCATATCCGATCGTAAGCTGTTGCTTAACAACACAGATTTTGGAGTTAAAAGTAACTTTTGTAGTTAGTACGAAATAAATTATATGTTCCAGCGTCGCCAGATTAATGAAAACGTTCGATGGTTATCAATCAACTTCACAATCGATTGGGGAAAATCTTAATTTCATTCTATAATTAGTCCACTGCTGAACCACTGTATTCCCCATAGATTGCCACACAAGTTTGTAACTCTCATCTAGAGGGCGACTGTGCCATAGTTGTTGTTTATTCAGATGTTCCAGGAAGATGCGGCTGTCCATCTCCTGGTTTTAATTTTCTCTCCGTAGACTTTTAGGACACCTATGGGATGAGATGGGGTGGTAGAGTCTCTTATGCCGCCACCACACGGTGAAAGTATTTCATATTTTTCGCTGTGGTACGTGTCGTGTCGGTCGTGTATAAGTAAATCGTCCACCCTGTCTTATTAACCACGTTAAAATAAACCACATTCAGACCTTTGACAAGTATTGCGATCACTAATCTGTTTGCCAAAGGTCACAAATTGCGTTTTTAAAATTCTATTGATGAACATGCAGGTTTTTCGTCCTTATAGGAGGTACTATATTAATACGTGAAGACAAACTTTGTACCCTTTTTAAGCATATTGCGCGCACGAAGGAGTGTGACATTTGTGACGACCGCGACTTCGTCGGCGTGAATATAGACTTTTGAATGTGTGAACTATTTTAATTTCCGTAATAAAAGTATCCTATGCCCGTCTGCGGGTTGCCAAACTATCTCTGTGCCAAATATCGTCAAGATCTGTTCAGCGGTTGAACCGAGAAAAGTAACAAACCGTCAGAGCGACAGAGAGAGTTACATTCGCATTTATAATATTAGTATGGATGTATGAATGTGTCTATACTGCTCGTGGGAACTCAATGATGAGTAAGAGTCTGAACCTTTTGGTGGGCCTATGTGAGTGGCCTCTGCCTACACCTTTTATGAAAAAAAGGGCGTGACTGTATGTATTCTACACACAGACTATAAGTATGTATGGATGTGTTACAAATACATTAAATTTGATAAATAATTCCAATTAGGTTAATATAAACTGCTTTTAATAAATGTTAATGCTTCGCAACTTACACAATTGATGGTTATTATTAATAAAACAGTTGTACGTAATGTATTTCAATTTATATTTATATTCATTTTGAATTTATACATAAATAGGGTCAAGAAACTTTCCTATTGGGGTAGGCAGTGACTACATCTTTTCGCTTGCTACTCTGGCACATATCTTTTGCTTCTTCCACTTTCATGTGTTTTCATACACGCTCGTCGGTTGCGGATACTTTGAATTTAGGGTTAAATAGTGTAGGTAATGTGATTAGTTATGCGTATTTAAATAAAAACAATTTACAGATTCACAAAATTATACAGGTTTTTGCATGTTAAAAAATATTGATACATATCGTGTAATTTATGTTGAATTTATAGACATATTATTTCTCGTATATTCGAAACTTATTTCACAAAGATGATACTACTTCCAATTATGCGTATTTTACTACTGGTTGGATTGGTCAGTTATTCTGCCGTGAAGGTGAGCAAACATTACTGTGTTTCGGTTTAAAGGTCACTGAGAGCTAGCGCAATCACTGGGCATATGAGACTTAAGAACTGATGTCACAGAATTACGGGCGCAGTGTGGCGTCCCACAGAAATGTAATGGGTGACACAGCATTTGTTATGGCCAGACTTACCTTCAGATTGAACGTTTTACTCGTTTCGTCACTTTATCCAATACAAAAAAGAATGTGTGGCTCACTTCTTTGATCTTTTATAGTTTCCTTATAGAAATACAAAAGGAAGCTGTTGGAAATTTTATTCCACTGCTGTGACATTTTGTATTTTAAATATTCTTTTATGTTAATTAACTTAACATTCAAATGTACAGAATAATACATGTACGTTAATATATGATATTTTTCTGTTCTTTCATGACATTTCCTTTCCACTTTTTTTGGACAAAGATCTACACAGCTGCTGTGCATATGTGAAAAGAATTTCCTGTACGATGTCCATCCATTCTACGACAGTCGTTAGTGAGCTTGTGCGCAGTTTATACTGAAGTGTCGTGAAAACGTATTGATTACAGTTGGAAAGAAGTAGAAATGGAGAACTTTCTCATAGATACATAATACTGTTTTTATGCATTCGGTCAGTTAGACCATTCTCATCATTTTAGATCACACAGTGAGTATAGTATGAATAGTATTTTATTGCAAAGAAGCTGTATTAAAAACAATAAAAAGATTGATTTTGGTTTTCAATGTATGTGTGTAGGTTGTTGTATATATATTTGAAGAAATTAATTCAATGTGGATTTGAAAGCAGTTCTCCCACTATTGAAATGTTTCATGTGGGTCGATTTAACTATCAACGACCATTTTAATAATAAGATGTTGTTGTAACCTTTTCTATATTATTACGGCGATTTTTTAATTTTTTTCACATACTGAATGGTGAAGTGATCATGATGATACTGAATAGGGCCGATATTAACATAAATTATAAGATGTTTTCATTATGGGGTCATAATGAACCGGAACTTGGAAGGGTTTTTTTTAAGGAGACTAAGACTTTTTGTAGGAGAAAGTGACGAAACTAGCAAAACCTTCACCGTCCATAAGTTCAACGTCTGCCCATAACAAATGCTGGCACCACACTGCGCCCGTCACTGAAACATCAATTATTAGGCCAGCCATCAGGTGAACGCTTTGTTCGTCGCGTCACTTTCTCCTATAAATATTGGCTATTGTATTTGACAATGTTATTAATTTAAACACGTATACTGTCATAAACATTGTCTAAAAAAACCTGCACTATTCAGCATAATTATATCCTAAGATAACGACGAACTAATCGTCGTAATTTTCCCGGTGCGCACAATCTTCATTAAAATGGTAAGATGCATATGGTTATAGCTCTTCTCGTACTCAACATAAAGACTAAATTCTGATCCTCCTGAATAAAAATACTTCGGATTTGTTTCCTTTTTTTACTAGTGACCTCTTGCTTCGCGCAAATGATAAGATTTTTTTAAACATACAAAACGTTAGTAGTAGTATGTAGTTTTAAATGATACACTGCATACTGTTTTCCTGGTGGTAGGACGCTATGCAATAATACATCTAGGTAGGTAAGTACCACCGCGGTTTCAGTTATTCTGCTGTCAAACAATAATATGCAAACATTACTGTGTTCCGTCCTGAAGGGCACTGTTAACCAGTGTAATTACTGGGCATATGAGACTTACGAACTGATCTTCCAGGGTCACGAGCGCAGTGTAGTGCCACACAGAAATAGGTAGACGCTGCACTAGTCTCGTCACTTTCTTTCATTAAAAATTAAAAAGTCATCGAAATTAATGTCAATCGATATTTTCGACCCTCAAACGACACAGAACAAATAATTAAACACACATTAGCTTCTATACTAGTATAATATGAAGACGCATGAGTATTTATCTTTAGTTTATTTCTGTGCACATAATCACTGTCTAGGCTTACATTGAAGATAACATGTTACTTAATAGCGCTTTTGTTGTAATAATAACATTCCATCTTGATGTCGTGTTTATTTATTTATAAATGAACTGTATATCTATCGGATTTTTTGAGTTTATTACCGTTTATTACGACTCGAGGTGTTAGACGTCATGCTCTCATAGTTAATCCAGGTTACCTTAAGATTTTAATTATTAACTTTGGTTGTATTATTCACGTAAAAATATAAAAATCTTTATTTATCCCTATTCATGTGAAGGCGGTGTAAGAGAATCCATTACTCCCATCTCGTCACGTGGACGTCACAATAGTCGACGGAGATATCCTGCACAGAAAGAATCTTGTGATTGTCCTCCAGAAGCCTTAAGAAGTTATCGCCGTGTTCGTTGATATAGAAGAGTTTCTTAGAAAAAATAATATTACTTTACTAGACATCATATCAGAAAAATTACTGATGGTCACTGTTGGCCCGAAGGCTTTCCCAGCTTCGCCGGAATGAGAGAAAATTACTAGAGACATAAGATATGTCTTATTGGTAATCACTGCCTACTAGTAGTCGTACAGACATAAATTAAGAATATCAAATAAGGGATCTAAATAAATATTATGCAATATAACACAAATAATATATAAATAAACATTTTACTTAGTTGGGTGACAAGTACTCTCTCAAATAAAATAACCGACCGACCGGAATAGCTGACGGAAGCCGAACAAACCGATAAGCTCACATGGCGCTATATATAGTTCTAACATGTGTATATCACGTGTTGCAGTTGCTAATGCAAGTCTTTTCGAATAGACTTATTTGGTGGCGCTTAACACTTGTTTATTCTACTATTAATAAGATGACATTATTAAGTCGTAATTAATAAATAGTAATGGTTGTAGTAGCTCAGGTGCCGGGCCGGGCGTCCGATTTAAGTCTCATAGTATACGTGTGATCTGGATTCGACTCCGCTGCCAGCACCTCTAAAATTGTTTTTACAATTTTGAGCGCCGATAACGTGGTAATGTTCAGCGGTGAAAGATAAAATAGCGAAAAAACTGCATGTCTGTGGAAATAATAATACTTTGATGATCTGTGAAATCCGTGCTGATTGGAAAGTTATTATAAAAGCCCTAAGTTGTTATTTAGACTTATTGCCGTTATTACTAATTTTTAAATAATATCTAAACTAGTATGAAGATTAGGACTAAAAAAGATTAGAATGATTAGTTTTAGTGGTAGCCAATATCATATTGTCATGGATTATTTTGATCATTGTTAATAACTTTACTCCACTCTAAAGATTGAGAAGAGACAGCTTTCTACAAAATTTAAAAATTATTTAATGTATACATTTTACTTACCTAAATGTTTATTTATCAAACCCTTTAAAATGGGTTAATAGATGCTGTAAACCTGTTACTGTACCCAGTAGGGGTTACTATAGCATATTATTTTTAACTATAGCATTTTGCATTCAAATATGTCTATAATAATTTTCTTTTTACAACTCTACATAGATAAAAATCATCATCTCTTTCAATTCATGTTTCGTACCAACTCTACACTTTTATTTTTTCCTTCGATATAACATAGGCGCTCTTGAATTTACGTATGAAGCAAACTTAAATCGCTGAGTCAAATAAGTATGTTATTGGTATAACATTTCTAAGCGCTCATTATTATACTTTGGAATTTACCAATACAAGCTGCGATTATAAAAAATTCCCGCCCCACATCGGTATTATGATGTCCCAATTTTCATATTTGCAAAACCCGGAGGCTTAGGCGACTGAAATCCTTCAGGTTATGTAATAGGCTCCATTGTGGCGACAGACGCCCGCTAGACGGCGCCGGGACGGCGGGCGCCACAAGAGAGACGGCAAACTTCTCAGCAGCCGTCACGCTCACTCTGAGACAACTGGCGCCCAATGTGGGACCCGCGTATATGCGTACCGGGAGAAGTTTCTACGAAAGCTTTATAGTCTTTTGATATGCTGAAATTCACAGTCGCCTTCTTAGTTTTGGAAGTTTTGAATAATCGCTGTACTACTTGGAACGAGGTAATCATTCGAGTCGCCGAGAGTTTGTCTAAATGCTTGCTTTAATTTTTTTCACATCTCTAAAGGAAATAATTATAATGTTATTACTCGTACATTGTACGAAGTAACCTGGTATGAATTCCCGGTTCTGGAATTACAAAAATTGTTAATTGCAATTTAAGTACTGATTTTACATTTTTTCGGTGAATGAAAACATCATGAGGAAACAGGCATGTCTGGGAAATAAAAAATCCACCATCTCTCATTGGTGCAACGTGGCGGGCTCTTCTACGGTTCCAAAAACTATTAGACAGAAAGGAGAGTAGGTCTGAGCTAGCAGTGAAACTTATAGATCGAGATGTATATTTTTATATATTTATTTTCCAAAATGTACATATAAAAGATGCTATCTTTAATGGGCAGTAACCCACGTATTAAGAAATTCGAGTCACTTTTAAAAGCATTACAGAGTTTATAAAATTTAAAAATACATTAAAAAGTAACTTGAGAAATCCGTATACAAAAGCAAGCCAATCGCTTACGATTACAAAAAATACTAGATTATTCGCTGTTGAACCTTTATTACGTTCCATCGGCTTTGGTAGCTTTTGTAGAAATGTTGTCCAGTAATCCAGTCCAGTCCAGTATATAAAAAAATCAAATGAATCTGGTTAAATGATCGCCTATTGGAAGAAGCCTAGTGCTACTTCTACTTACTTACAATGTATCACGTCTATCACGTCGTTATGGTTCTGGTCAGAGTACTTGACTTCTTAAATTTTTATTCCATAGTCATATCTGACAAATCTTTAGAGTAGCATAAAGGGTCCAATTTTATCACTTGCTTTCCCCGTGTGGTGGCGGCTTATGAGAACCTACCACCCCAGCTCATCCCGTGGGTGTCGTAAAAGTTGACCTAGATGATTTGAAAATGAAAACCAGGCGATGCGCAGCAGCATCTTCCTGGAATATCTCAATAAATAAACTGCGGTTGCCAACCCGCCTGCCAAGCGTTGCAACTACGGCAAAATAACCTCCAAATGAAAGCTCCGAGCTTTTGTGGCAATTTATAGGGGAGGCCTATGTTCACCAGTGGGCTAGTGATGTGCCGAAATGATGATGATGGCTGTATTTGCTGTCACTTTTTTTATTGGACGACTGCTTTTGATGGTAAGTGCCCGGCCAGGCAACAGATTCGGCGAAAAGTCGTGTAACACCGCACTTGGTTAAAATGAGATTTCGGTTCTTGAGTTTCATATGTCCTGCTATTACACTGAGTGCCCTCCAAATAGAATACACAGCCACAGCGGTGTTTGCACAACACTGCTAGACGGCACAATAACTGCCACTGCAGTGGTGTATGGTAACTACACATTATAGGTACCACTGCAGTGCTGCAGTGTAGACTAATATAGTAATAAGGTTGAGAACTCTTTATTTCCTTTATAAGAATTACAAACAATTCACTTACTTAAGGAAAACTATTATTTAAGTAATTAGGTTAGGTTAAACAGTTTGCAAAGCGTAGTTATCGGTATTAGAGGTTGCATTTTCTTAGTCTTCTTTTGTTATGTTCTGTGTTACATTGTTGGTGTAATTTTATTTGAAGCAAAATTTGTTAAGTTTCATAGTACACGTGTGATCTGGAATGTCGTCATCTCGATAATAAGATGTTATTATTTTCATAGACAGAGATTTTGGAGTTTTGGCGATTACGCTACAGAATTAATTCACAGTTAAATAGGCTAGCTATTTAACTGTGAATTAATTTCTGTATCGTATTATAAAATATATTCCCAAACAGCTGTCTCTAACGTAAACATAGAACCATAGCACCTTGGTATCCTGTAACCGTTTCATTTATTTAACGATCGGCATGATATTTTAACAATGTTATTATCTGATCTCATTATATACGACTGCTTTCTTCTTTCCCAGGTATGAGAGCTGCAATGTGAAAGGGATAAATATATGTAATACACACCAAATCTAGTGCCTTAATTATAGTTACATCCACAAAGTGCCTAAGTTTTACGTTAATATTAACACATCACAAATTAAACGAACGATTAAGCGCAACGATAAACGAAAATAAATTTGGTAAGTAATGATTAAAATATTTTTTCTTAATTAGGTATCAAATTTACCGTATGGTTGCGGCTTAACAGAATTAACCATCCGTGGAGTAAGAGTAAGATCCGTCATCACGTCTTACGTCATCTAACGTCATCCGTAAGAGTCGATAAAAGGAAATTCCAGAAAAATCACATGATCACAAACAAATGGCATCTGCAAACCCTTTGCGGGCAACATCATCTATGGTGCGTACGTCTGGCACTGCGATAGCAAATTCGTCTGCCAATCATGGTGATTACCGATTAAATTAAATCCTTTCTGGTACAGATCTATGTATGTCCAGCAGTGGACTGACTAGAGACTGCTGCTGATGATGAATCGTCAGTGGTATTGGCCGTGCGTGGGTGGTATTATTTTAAATTGAACTTTTTTTGTCCTGTGGATTAAAATTAAGACATGTTCTAATCGTTCGAAGAATATCATTTTATGTTCTATAACTGATCATCTCATTATTATACTACTTGAAATAATTATCTTATCAAACTTTATAAGAAATATTTGTTTTAAGACATACCAAACTTGATTTTCTACGCGGACCACAGATAAAGATTTCAAATGCTGGACGTGGCCACGTCAATCACATTGAATTCTAAACCGTATATCTTAGACTAAGCTTTTTAACGGTGATTACTAACCCAATAAAGATCTAACTAAAATCCTACATATTTTCAGTCATTTTAAAATACAATGGCGATTCAAATATCAACTACGGCTCGGCGATCCTAAATCGTATCTAGTACTCTGAATTCAAATTGGCAGGCTGGTATTAAATCCGCCGATGTTTTAACATTTATTGTAGTCCCGTGATTAAGAAAAAAATTGGTGTCATGCGCTAATAAATAGTTTATTTTATTAAAAATATTCATTTTATGTTGCTCTACTCTTGGCTTTTATCCGCCGCAGGCAACCATTTTACGACAACTACGCAAATAGCCTTGCTACTTTCATCGCTTATGGCGTTTCACTTTTCCATGAGGCCAGTTTTCAGCGATTACTTTGACGATATTAAATGGCGTCGTATATTTTATCTTTTATGTTCCACAAAAACGCTCGCCTGCGAAGCGGCCAATCAAGGAGCTTAATTAAGTGAACCATGCCTTTGTTGATTGTTATTTATAACACAGCACATTACCTTGTTGGCGCAAAACTTGGCGCACATTCGTATCACCAAATATTTTAGTAAATGACGTACCGAAAACGGTCATTTTGCTGGCATCATTGGCCGGTAGCCTACACTCATACTCTTCGCCCACTCTTCGCTGTACGAAGGACACCAAGGGCTCCAAAGTTCAAAAGTTTTTAAAACGGAACTTCTATACGAGTGATTTATTACGCACAAGATATATGCTAAAGACTCAAAGATTTTTCCAATCAATCATATTTATCCAATGTTGACGCGCCTTATCCCTAGGGCCAGTTGTTCTGCCGTGAAGCAGTAGTGCGAAAACATGTCCCGACTGTTTCGGTCAGAAGGGCACTGAGCTAGTGTAATCACTGGGCATATGAGACTTAAGAACTCTTAAGCAGCCACATATTTTTGTGTATATATACATATATAAATTTCGAATCGGATCATGTATTTCCTGAGTTTAGCGAGTTTAAACATCCAAACTATCCAGCGCCTGCAGCAAACATTGGTCTCTTAAATTTTTTTTTTATATAATTCACAAGACCTTTAGGTATGATAGAAAGAAAGAAAAGCCTTTTATTTAACATCACATAAAAAAAACAAAATAATTGAGACATAAAAACGCAAAAAATAAAGAAAAAATTGTGAAGTCAAATAGAGCCTGTATTAACTTCACGGGCGGAAACACGTCACATGTGTATACATACATACATAAGATCACGACTGTATCCCGGGTATAACGGGTAGCCAGAGACTGGGCACTCACTGCAAAAACAGATGACTCCACAATCCACGTTTCACCAAAACAATATAATGCACTTGGTGTGATAGGTGGTTAGCCCATCGCCACCATACGCTGTTGGGTGCACAGTGCCGTTTAATTCCTTACTCGCCTTTTACGAGATCCATTGGATGAGATGGAGTGGTAGTATTCTTTTAACGAGAAAAATCATTCGCCCCGCAACAACGTCAGTTCACAATATAGACTTTTGTTTTCCACAAGGTTATAAATCTTGTTTAAAGAACGGTATTACTAATATTCATCAATTACCGGTGGTAGGATTGCTATGGAGGAATCCGCCTTGGTAGGTACCACCCCATGGCCACTTATTTTTTTGCTGTCAATCAGTGGATGACGGGCGCGTGGTGTCACGCAGAAATGTTCTGATGAACCGTGACATGAACGTTTTCCTCGTTTCGGCAATTACTCCAATAAAAAAAAAAATCTTCTTAAGTTCAGAAAACTAACAACAGTTCGTTGTTTGAACGAATCACTTTGTCCGTTGCAACAAACAAGAGTGTCAATAGTTTCAGTTCGCTTCAATCGACAAACATTTGCAATATATTTGCAACATAAACTTCGTAAGTGGTTGAAGGGTGCCCCTGTCATGTCTAAACAAACATTCATCTTCCACTGACAGTATTTATTTAATCGCTGAAGCTTTAATACTCTCATTGTAATTACAATTGTTATTTTGGATGTAAGTTATCTTACAGTGGTTAAGCGATTGGCTTCTCGCCTATGGGTCGTAGATTCCACTTCCTTTCAAAACATAAAACTATTTGTGAGGCATACAAATTTCTTATTGTATAGAGTGACGAAACGCGCAAAACGTTCTCCTGATTCAGTTCAATTCAGCTCTTAAGTCTCATATGCCCAGTGATTTCACTAGCTCACAGTGTCCTTCAGACCAAAATACAGTAATGTTGCACGCTACTGCTTCACGGCAGAATAACTAACCGTGGGGTGATAACAACTTAGACGGATTCCTAGTTAGGTTATCTCACCACCAGATAGTTGCTCTGTTAGTAAGACGCATTAAGAGTATAGAATAAATCCTAGTGTGGGACCTTTTAAGTACCCAAATAAAGTTGAAATATGTTTAAAAAAGTCACAGATTATAATTGTCCCTCTGCTGAGCACAGACCTCTCATTTCTGCGAACCCAAAAACCGCGCCAGGACGTGTCCACCACGTTGCCTAAACGTGGGATATACCCAGACGCTTATTTTAAAATGATGCGTCTAAAAACCATAAACGCAATGAATGTTCTCTCGTTCTATGACAACGATGACAAATTCTGAATACGTCGGAGACTATCAACTGCGCAGTTGATATTATAGTGCCAACAGTTTGCGCAGACACGGGCAATAACTCGCTATCCTATCCGCGTCCGGTGTAACGCTCATGGGATAAGATCGAAGGTTGGCTAGGATGCATTGTCAGAGCCACGAGAACGATCACTGTCCGCACACACCCGAACATCCAACAACTGTTGTTTTTGTACAAACGTTGGCTCCGGCCAGGATTCGAACCCAGGCCTAGTAGTCAGAGTCGCGCGGACGGCAAAATGGTTACAAAAAGCTGCGGCGTTTGGAGTGCAATTATAAATATTTACATAGCCGAGTGTCGAGGGCGGCGGTGTAGAAGTAATCGGGGCGGACGCGAGGGGTTGCGCTCCTGCCGCAGCCTCCAATGTTGACAGTTCGATTGATACAATTTGCCGTGCTTAATCGCTGCTAAATTCACGGTAAGGGTCAGTGGAGCTCAGTGAATAATAGATCAACGGGGCTATTGCGTATCCAAAGTAAAGATCACTTATAAAAGTGTTGAACGAATATCTGTCGAACAACCGTCATTCATACTGGACGTGTTAAAAAAAAGACGTCGTCTACTATATATTAATACGTGTAGAGAAAACTTTGTACCCCCCTTACGAGCGAAGAAGAATTTGGCATAGTTGAAGTTTGTATGGAGATTAAGCGAGAAATTTATATAATATTACGTATAATAATAACGTTTGTCTAAAATTAAAATTATTAAGTAGCGTAAGTTACCCGCTATAATATCAGCTATCTGTCAGTGAAAGTCCCGTCAGAATCGTTCCAACCGTTTTGGAGATTAGCCGGAATAAACAGACAGACAGACAGACAAAAATTAAAGAAAAATCTTATAAGTACCATATATTCATACTTAGCATTGAGTAAAAAGCTATTATTTTGTTATTACAAAGAGACATTTAAATTTTATTTTTTTGCATAGATGTGTTACAAATACATAAATTGAATAAAACAAAACATTCATTATTTAGGTTCAAGCTGACAATGTCAAACACATTATAGTCTATGGTCAAACAGTAGTACAGAGCAGAGATTGTCGTTAAAGAATTTGAAAAATGTTGCCAAAAAATAATTCTCAAAACCTCAGTTACGCTCAAACTTAAAAAAATACGAATCACGGTCGAATTTCAACCACAGGGCCACCCACTATTATGAAATCAGTCGACATTTTTGTTAATCATAGTCAGTATGAAAACGGAGAACGTCAATACTCCGATACGCGTGTCCTCTTTCTTGAAACGATGACTCACCTAGTATTTCTCATGTATCGTGAGTTTTACAAAAATAAATTTCACATTCACTATAGGTACAGCTAGACACGAAAATCGAGATTGTGCTTTAGCACACAAATGTTGGCTCCGAATGTGATTCGAACCCTGCACCAACGGCCTAGAAATCAGGTGCTCCGACCAGTCATCTACGCGGTGATCAAATGTGTTACAAAATAATTTTCATGCTGTTCATTTTGCAGATATTTAAACAAAATGAAGACGCGCTAGTTAGGTCTGTGTTAGTTCTAAATATTTCATAGGAAGCGATTAATATTATGTTCTGTATACGGTTAACTTGCTTCGAATGGCTTATTAATTTAGCATTGACGAACGCGTGGCCTAGTGGTTCATCGTCATCATCATCAATTCAGTCTATCACAAGTCCACTGCTGAACATAGGCCTACCCTATAGATTGCCACAAACATTTGTAGCTCTGATTTTGAGTGATTTTGCCACGTTTGGCAGGCAGTTTGGTAACCGCAATTTATTTATTCAGATGTTCCAGGAAGATGCTGCAACCGGTTTTTTAGTTTTTATTTTCCCTCTTGTCAACTTTTACCACACCAACGGGAAGAGATGGTGTGGTAGATTATCTTAAGCCACCACCTCCACCTAGTGGTGACAGTTCGTAGGTCCTGGGTACGAAAATCGAAGCCGTAGCGAACTGTTGTGCAAAAACACAAATAGTTGGTTTTCGGGCCTGGTTGTGTTGTGATTGCCCTGTGTTTCTGACACTGCGTCCTAGCATGCCTCCGGTCTTCTTCTCACATGAGCCTTCCGTTCGCATGAGATAACATCGCATACATCGGGTGAAGGTAGGTTTGGACTGAGTGAGTGCCTTTGTGTTTTCGAGTACACTTGTGGCACTATAACATCTCATGCGCAGTTGTTGATATCCTTCTGACAGTATTCTGATGTTGTCGCCGTGGTAGAAAATCGGCCATTACTTCAATTTAGTATCAATTATTAAATTACTTGAAATAACTTATGCATTCTAAAATTCTCTATTTTTAACGTTACCCGACACTATGAATTGCACGTTTACAAACCTCCACACCCAGAAACATTTTAAGCTATATATTTTTTTATGGAAGTAAATAAATCAAGCAAGCTGTTCACCTGATGGTAAGTGTACCACGCCTGCCCATAGCATCTGATGATTATTGCATAGCACCGTACTGCGACATTGGTTCTTATTTCTCATACATACATACATAAAGTCACGCCTCTTTCCCATAGGGGTAGGCAGAGACCACACATTTCCACTTGCTACGATTCTAACATACATCTTTAGCTTCCCGTACTTTCATCATGGTTTTCATACAAGCTCGTCGGTTGCGGGTAATTTTGACGTGGCCTTTCCTTAAATCGATTTCGATCTGATCGTGATACCTTCGTCGACCCTTACCGGCTTGCCCTTTCACACTCGCCTCATAAATCTGTTTCGTCAATCTTCTTTCATCCATCGTCTATACGTGTCCAAACCATCTAAGCTTCCCTTTCTCTGTCTTCGTCACTACATCTTCTACCACACCGCAACGTTCCCTTATTATTTTATTATCTCATATGCCTTGTAATTACACTACTATTTGTTCCATGAAGAAATCGAATCCGCCACTACGCCAACTGGGCCGGCGATTATTTTACGCATAATAGTAATCATCACAAATAAATAAAACAGAAGTAGATATATATACAGTCAGCACATCTTATATTACTGGTGGTGGGATTCCTATGCAGGAATCCGTCTAGGTAGTTACCACCCCAGGGCCAGTTATTCTGCCGTGAAGCAGTAGTGTGCAAGCATTACTGTGTTTCGGTTTGAAGGGCACTGTGAGCTAGCGTAATAACTGGGCATTTGAGACTTAAGAACTGATGTCTCAGGGTGACGGGCACAGTGTGGTGTCACACAGAAATATTCTGGGTGACACAGCATTTGATGTGGGCGGACGTTGCACTTACCATCAGGTGAACGTTTGGCTCGTTTCGTCATTTTATAAAATAAAAAAAAACTTTCACCTGGCCCTAACATAACAACATGTTGATCAGTAACTGAAGACATGTATTATTGTAAGACATGAATAATATCCTGTTATGTCTAAGAACCTTACACCAAATTCCTAGTCAGCAAGATGAGGCACTTTTTTTTGCAGCATCGCATTGCACTGCATTCGGGCGACGCTGATCCCATCCTCTCATATTATGATTAGTCAGAATCTGGCTTCGGGTTACCGTTAAGCCTTAACAAAGCCTCATGCAAAAACATATTATAGTTAGTAAGCATTTCTGTTAATATAAATAGTCGCTTTAAACTTTGTATTATTAAGACTTATTTAAACAGTTGTAGAGACAAGTTGTCTTTTTAAAACCTCCAGCGGCTCTCCCGAAACTAGCGATATGTATGATTTGTTTGGTATAGAATATTTTTCCAATAGCCATAGCAAATATTAGTGTTAAAATAAGCCTCTCTTCTTTAAATGTCAACATGCATACATACAGTGACGTTTTTTTCCCATAAAAGGGGTAGGCAGAAGGCACACGCTTAGCCCACTTTTCGCCCTCGCCGGAAACAAGACGTGTCGAGTGAACTATGTCGCCGCCATTTTGGTACGAGTCAAAAAATTTTTACTCCCCATTGCGTTCGCACGTGCAGGATATTGACAGCATAGCATATTGTGGTGTTATTCTGCACGAATAAAGGCTGTCCGTACAATTACCTTAGTCTACTGTTACGAGGCCTCGGTAGGCTATTTTAATCTGTCCGACTCCTATCGGCTAAATTTAAACTCGAAAATAAATAACTGAATTGAAATTCGCACGGTAGTAGCACTCTCGGGATTAACTTAATCTTTTAAGTCAAGTATAGCATAGAACTCTCACTACTGGACCCAGGCTACTCTCAACTTTCAGAAAAGTGTGGGGTCTGGAAGAGTTGCTCACGTTGCGCCATCGCAGATTGGCGGACTTCACTCCTCGAAATATTATATGCTAATATTTACAATCTCGTTACTTCTTCACGGCACAGCACGTGATAAACCAGCACTTACTCGTAAAGTTGCAACTGAACAATATCTTTGCTGGTGGTAGGATTCCTGTGCAGGAATCCGTTTAGGATAGGTTCCACCCCAGGGCCAGTTATTCTGCCGTGAAGCAGTGGTGTGCAAGCATTACTGTGTTTCGGTTTGAAGGGCACTGTGAGCTAGCGTAATCACTGGGCATTTGAGACTTAAGAACTGATGTATCAGGGTGACGGGCGCAGTGTGGTGTAACACAGAAAAACTCTGGGTGGTTTTGCTCGTTCCGTCACTTTATACAATAAAAAAAAAAACTCGAGTGCTATGAGATCAAACTTAGTCCTTGCGAACAAAGTTGCGAGTACTGTCTATAATAGACAATACTTAATAAATAGAATGTAGTCGATAAGTAATATTAATTATATTTTTTAATGGATACTATCCATACTAATATTATAAATGCAAAAGTAATTCTCTCTGCCCCTCTTGTGTTTGTTACCTTTTAACGGTTCAACCGATGAACCGATCGTGACTGAAATTTGGCCATAGGATATCTTTTATCCCGGAAAATCAAATACAAGCGGACGAAGTCGCGGGCCTCAGCTAGTATTAAATAATTTTTATATCGTTAATTTTGGTGAACAAATTATTAATGCTTATGATAATATTTTTCCTAGCCAAACGTGACACGACTTCCGGCTTGGACCGGAAGCTGTCATGTCATACAAACAGACACTGTCGTCTTTCGCCATTAGAGGGTCAGGGATGTATTGTAGTATGAGAGATAAATAGAATAATGTAAACTACAAACTACACTATTATTATAAATGCGAAAGTAACTCTCTGTACCTCTGTCTGTTTGTTTCCTTTTCACGGTTAAACCGCTGAACCGATCCTGACGAAATTTGGCACAGAAAGCTTGCATCTTTGAGACGGACTTATAATACTTTTATCCCGGAATAGCAAATAGTTCCCAAGGGTTTTTTTTTATTGCATAAAGTGAATGAAACGAGCAAAACATTCACCTGATGGTAAGTGCAACTGTCTGCCCATAACAAATGCTGTGCCACCCAGAAAATTTCTGTGTGACACTACACTGTGCCTATCACCCTGAGGACATAGGTTCTTAAGTCTCATATACCCAGTGATTACGCTAGCTCACAGTGCCCGTTCAAACCGAAACAGAGTAATGTTTGCACACTACTGCTTCACGGTAGAATAACTGGCCCTGGGGTGGTACCTACCTAGACGAACTCCTGCTTAGGAATCCTACCACCGGTATTTTAAAAACCTTTATCCACGCGGAGGCAGTCGCGTGCATCAGCCCGCGTGGAAACAGGCGAAATATAACCGTAGGTCCTCTTTATTGGTGATTTTTTTTCTATTAAAACATGTCTTCTTGATTTAAAAGTGATGTTTGGCGTGCATATTTTTATAATGGTGGCGATGGGCTCCCCACCTATCACACCAAGTGCCATTATATTGATTTGGTGAAACGTGGATTGTGGCAGTCATCTGTTTTTTGCAGTGAGTGCCCAGTCTCTGACTACCCCTTATGGGATACAGTCGTGATCTTATGTATGTATGTATTTTTATAATTATATGCTAGCATCTCATAGAGATCGCGCATCATGTCTTAGGCATTTTATATTGCGTTTCAAAATACTTAATTAGCACCACTTGATATAGCGTTGCAAATATTTCATACATTTTTTAATAAAGAAAGGAGATAATTCCGTCAAAACTTTTCAACTATAATTTTTTTACCTTTTTTCTATAACTATATTAATTGATATAAATTTTCACTGTGTTCTTAATGTAAATAGATTTGATAATTTTGCCATTTCACTTTCGACATTCAAGTCACTTGTTAGTAACACGTTTCCAAATATTTTAATCGATTGTAATCTGCTAAAACTTTAGTCAATTAATAACTAGAATTTTTAAAGTAGTTACTCAAAAATCTGTTGAGAAATCATCACACTTCATATCCACAATAATGAAGCTATGTAACTAAGTTCATATTAGATTTTGTTTTTTTTTATTAAAGTTTCGGATTCTCCGTTTAGTCAACATCAGTTAAAAAGTAGAGTCTCTCTTTGGTGAACATTTTTACATTTATCCAATATCACCACCATCTGGCGGCGAATTTCGGGACCACAATATCTTAACGGTCGCAAACCACCAATCTATGAGTATGAGTTTATATGGTATGAGTTTTTAGAAAAATACTCAAAAATCCATCACAGCTGGTCGACTCCCGTCCAATAATTGGCTGCGATTTTTGCCTTGCTCCGTTTCGTTAAAATCAGAGTTGTTCAAGCAATCAGTAAAAAATATATCTACTTAGCCAATTTCATCCAGCGACATCTGTCGGTAAACATCCAAACCTGTTCTCTAGTAAAGGACTGCTGTCCGCATACTCTCGCTGAAGCAAGCTTAAGTACTTACTCGTTCTCTTATTTATTTCACCATAATGTTGTTGAGAATATTTTACCTCTCTACTTAGACTCAATTCAATCAATCGTTTTTAGTTTTATTAATAAGCTTCATCTAGATTTAGTCTATTTTTTTTATTAATATTCCCGTTCGTTGTTGTTAGACGTTGTTTTCTTAAAAATTTTAATGTTCTCGGGTTCATTTTCAATTGACGTTTTTTTATGGATTCATACGATTCTTTGTTCCTATGATTCTCTGTGAAGTGAAGTAAAATAATCAAATATAATTAAGCATTCATTACGCAAAGTTTTCTAATCCACGAAAAGTTCATTGACTCTAAATCATTTCGAGACGTGATGAAGGGATTAATAACTCCCATGGCGGCCCCAAAAAGCCTCCCATCGAAGTTTTCGCTGCGATACGAATCAATAAACAAAATCACGATCTCCGGAAATCCGAGCGGAGTTCGAGATGCATTTCCATCTTTCGACGTCTTTTCACCCTCCGAATATCATCCCTAAAGTTCGTTCCCTTTTCCCGAGCGCAAGTGCGAAGGGGATGGGAGAGGGCCAGGGCGCGTGCGCGGCTTAACCCCTCATGAACGTTGGAGACGCTTGATAGTGCCAAACGCGAGATCCTGGCGTGTTGCCGGGGTCCATGAACATTCCTCCGTGGATCGTCCGCGGAGGCGGTGGTCTCCGCTCTCTCACAACCCTCATAGCTCTGCTTACTGCTACATCACATATAACTCCAACAGAACCTCAGACGAAAACTTACATTTCCTTCATACGTTACTTTTCATAGAAACTCCTAAGCACCGCTACATCGCTATTCAGAATTGATTGTAAATTGTTCCCACTACAGTATTTATACAGTTTCAAAAGGCTAAAAGGTAGTGAGAGAGCGAGCAGGAAGAGTATAGCTTTTTAAAAGTGGGAACGAGACGACGGGATGAGACCGCGCTTCGGGTCGAGGTAAGTGCACCCTGTTTCAAACTGCCACGTGTTCATGAAGTTTCCCTTTTTCAGGTCGAGCGTGAATCGCGGCGATTTGTTTCGCACTGTTTTCGTTTTCATTTTCATTATCTCGTTTCGCTTTGGTTGCGTGTTTATCTAGAGAGTTAGAAGTTAATGCTATTATCTGTGTACAGTCAGTTTTACAGCTGTGATATATTTTTCGAATTCGAATTTTTCGAGTTTAGGAAAGATTTAGTTGTGTTTAATATTCTCGTCGATATTAAAATTAGCCTATCTATTTATTACGCCATAGAAAGAAAAAGGTATACTACGCAGGTTTTACTTCATCATTTACTTAAAACTTGTTATCCATTATCAACTATCGAAAAATAAGCGGCAAATACGAACAAAATTTAAACTACAATTTGTATGTATAAGTTCAAATTATGAGAGACATACGTGTCTATTTTGTTTCAATAAAAACAAAATATTGCGTGCATTCTTTTTTTAAAGGATCTTTCTTTTTTGCCTTAATGTTATCATTCCCAGAGAGAAAATTGCGCTTCGAGACGAAACCTGTCTTCGTTATTCGTTTAATGTAGGCTCGATTTCGCTCTGTGTACCCATTTCATTAAGATTGACAGAATGACCGACTGTAGTATAAAAGTGCGATGTATTTTTTTTATTCTGATTGTATTCTAGCGTAATGCATTCCAACGAAGGTTATACAATGTTTACAATTATAATAGCCGCCTTTAAATATTCCACTGCTCGGCAAAAGCCCCCACTATTCTTTCCGTCATAACTTTTTTTATTTTCTCACAATTTCTCACACAAGCGCACGTGGTAAATCTGCACTTAAAATTAAAATCGATATATTTAGTGGGGTTACCAGGGTTCGAAGTCATCAGCACACAGGGAAAAATTACAGGCGTCGAACGTTCTTTGACTTTTTTGATTTATATATGCTGTTGATAAATATCATAAACACCGTTATTATAAATTTTACTTCACTATGGATTAAAATGATTTGATGAGTAAAACTAAGTTAACTGAGTAAATACCTGTGGCTTAGTTTATTAAATAAAAAAAAATCGATTGTACTGTTAACATTATCTATTTCGCTAAAACATTTACGGTTAGTATCTACCACATGGTTTAACATCTAGCTGGTCAGTCGTAGGTTTTGGGTTCAAATCCCAGCCGAAGTCAATATTCGTGCAATACGGAAATTATTAGTTTCGTGACAGATTGTAATAGTCCCGTGTCTGTCTCACCGTTTCTGATCCTTCTTAAAATCTTATCGCATAAACGTTACACTGCACACGAAAAGGTGAGGAAGAGTTCCCTTTTACGGCATTATACATTAAGCAGTTAAAACGATATTAGTTGAAAGCCATAAAAAATAAGAACTGCGTTTTAAACATTTGTTGCAGTGGTAAACTTTTTGTATCTCACATCTCGATGGACCGTAGACTGCATAGACTAATAATTGTCCAATTTTAGGCCTTTTCAATTTTTATCTATTTCTTGAGAAAGGACTTATATGAACTTGTTCGTCTGTGTAGGAATCGATGTGCGTAGTTATTTTGCGCAAGCTGCAGTGTGCAAGCATTTTTTTTTTGATAAAAGTGACGGAACGAGCAGAAAGTTCACCTGATGGTAAGTGCAACGTCTGCCCATAACAAATGCTGTGTCACCCAGAACATTTTTGTGTGACACCACACTGTGGCCGTCACCCTGAGACATCAGTTCTTAAGTGTCATATGCTCAGTGATTACGCAAGCCCTCAGTATCCTTCAAACCGAAACACAGTTATGTATCACATTACTGCTACACGGCAGAATAACTGGCCCTGGGGTGGTACCGACCTAGACGGATTCCTGTATAGGAATCCTACCACATTATTTGCACACCACAGCTTCTCAAGGGGACGAGCACAGTGCAGTTCCACACAGGTGATAATGCAATTGTTAATGGCAGGCGTGGCAATTACAATCAGCTGACTTAACAACATAAAAAGCGTAATCAATCCGCATTCAAAGTATCAAAAGCTAAAGAACAACCAACACGCAATTAACATATGCAATCATCGGCTTATTTGTGACGTTACCCTAATTCAGTCTAATTGAATGAAAGGCGACTGTAACGTACGTTATTAACAAAATCATCGAGACATTCATTACTAGTTGTTGGACAGTTAGTTAGACGGGCGTTTGTTGGCCGCGCGTTCTTACAGACTGGACTCCAGCGGCGATGATTGCTCGGAGGGGTACGTTTGATTGATTGACTTCGACGGGGTCGACTTAGACTCCTGCCTTTGTTCTCATATAAACAACGCCCTTGTTTCTTATTAATAAGCTTTTCAATCGTATGCTAATTGCTATTACAGTATAGTGTGGGAAGAGCAATGATCTCGTGGGTTCATAAAGTCTAATTCTTTCATATGGTCACGCCTTTTTCCCATATGAGGCGTAGGCAGAGGCTACACATGTAGACCCCTTTTCGCCCCAGCAGGAAATGAGACGTGAAGAATGGCGAACCACGTCGCCGCCATTTTGGTACAAGTCAAAAAAAATCTGACTCCGTTGCATTCCCACGAGCAGTATAGTTTATTGAATATTATCACATATAAAGGCTGTCCGTACAAATAGCTTACTCGCCTCTTACGACACCTCGGTAGGAAAGAGGTAGATGCTATTCTACTCTGTTGGACACCTATGGGCTTATGCACAAAGTCTCGTGCAGTTTAATTAAAGATGAATTTAAAATAACGTTACTTGGGTTCAAAAATTCGTAAAAAAAAATCTATTCTGTCCAATAATTTCCATGGTGTTTTAGACTATCATGGGAGTCTTCAAGACAAAAGTCACCTTTTAGGCTAACGCGATTACCGTCTAATCATCTAGGCTGAATTAATATCTCTTAACGCTTGATACGAACCTGGTCGGACGATAGAAAGTACACAATAAGTTATAAATAGCCATTTATAATTTTCCCTGTTTTTTTTAACCGATGTTGACTGTAATGGCCGTAAACCCTCCCCGTAATGAATCACCCTAAAAAAGGTACGGTTTGATTACAACGCCAAAACAGGCTGTAGCCCGTTCAGATAAGGCATAGTCAACCAAGTTGCGCGACTGCGCGTTATAAGGCAAGTGGTAGCGGCCAAAGAGAAGCTACCACCCCATGCCATCCCGTGGGTGTCGTAAAAGTCGACAGTGGGAAATTAAACCCAGGAGATGAGCAGCAACATCTTCCTGGTACATTTGAATAAATACACTGCGGTTGCCAACCCGCCCGCCAAGCGTGGCAACTATGGCAAAATCCCTCCTAATATGAGAGCTACAAACTTTAGTGGCTATCTATGGGGGAGGCCTATGTTCAGCAGTGGACTTGTGATAGGCTGAAACGACGACGACGACACCCTTGTTTAAGTTCATTACCGAATAATAACGTGCTATGCAAAAAATGCATAGCATGTTGTAAATTAGTATCAAAAAGCCTATTTTAGTTGCGGCAGCGAGTGCGGTGCTGCCGTGTTATTATTTAAATTGTCCTCATTGTATAGTTTCGTAAGGTCCCAATAGAAATTCAGTATAACTTGCAAATTATAACTCGTATAGTAAATACCATTAATACTATTAATGCAGCCAAGAAATGATTGCATTTTGTGTTCATAAATCATTTTTCTGATGTACTGTCTCTGTGACTATGTCTGGTTTAAGAATCTTTATTGAATTTAATAAAACCACTTAAGCTGCTAATGTGCCGGAATGGACGTTATGCTGAGAATCGCTGACATGTCTTCTGAGTCACCCTACGGCCGTTTTATGTCCATTCAATCCCCCTAATTCACTTATGAAAAACTGACTATCCGATATCCCGCGTCGGACACCCGTGACGATATCCGGTTCAACGCAGACCGGATATTCGATATGGCGGAAGCGAGCTGCATGCGCATCTTCAATTATTCGCGTTGTATTTCTCGAAAATTGATAGCAAATTTATTTACTCGAAATATATAATAACCAGCGTCCATTAGTAATATTGCTTAGAAATATAATACCGGAACCAAAGTATGGTAAAATCTGTTATTAAAATTATAATTTGAAAAGATGTATAAGTTAAATACCGTGATTCATCTGTTAGTGTATATACTCATACATACATATATATATACATTTCAATGCATCACATCTAAAATCAAACGACCACACCCCGTACTCTCCCTCCTGTATTCTTCTCCATAGTGTATGTTCTACATAGATGTGAGAGTAACATCTCTAGCTATTCCGGCGCCAGACATGTCGGCGCCTGAGTCTATCGATTCTCTCCCTCCCCTTCTCCGGGTCAAATGACACCATAATGTGGGGGGGATAACGCATGCGCAAATTTTGTTTGTTCAAATCCCATAGGATTATAGATTTTCTCTTACACACTCACTTACTCTTAGGTTAGCAACAGACTTAATCGGACTAGTGTAAGACCCACAGTAGCTGTTCAAGAAACAATGAGTTAGAAATTAAAGATAGTATCATGTCATGTTATACTACAGTTGGCGAATTCTTTTAAAAAAAATCTAATTGTTTTACCTTTGTTACAATTTCACATTTTTATAACAAAGATCACATGGAAGAACATGTTGTTTAACATGATTATATATTTTCATGCCTCGGTTGGTAAGTTTTACTTTTTAAGCGTTCTGTTTTAACTTCAGTTAAAGTTAAGTTGCTTCATACTTAAAATTCTCAAGCCGAAAGTCAAAGTATAATTTTACCTTACGCCTTTTTTGATTTGGTAATTTTTATTTATTTTAACATTTATTTAAACTACATTTGTGCATTTTATGCTATAAAGCTCTGAAGCTAAAGTCTGTGTGTTTCATATTCAACTATATCTGCTGCTTAGATATTTCTTTATTTGTACAAATAGTCTGGATCGGAAGGCATTACTTAGTTTATCTCACTCTTAGGCACAGGGCTCACTTTTCGCATTTTTTAAAACTGTTATTGGTGCAAAGTAAATCCGACACGCTGCTCTGGTGTGGGCTAGTCACATGTTTATTAGACATATTTTTTGTTATTTCTTTAACATATTTTTTATTATTTCTTAGATATCCCAGTTTTCCTTTACTTCGGTGTAATGTAGTTAATAATTTCATATATCGAGGTCTTACATGACAGACAACGTCCCGTCGCCTTGTCTTCCACCTTTATCCTCTTTTATTGGGGCAGAAGAACTAGACAGGCTTTTATCCGATTCTGCAGTTTCAGATCGTTACATAGCGTTTTTAAGTGCTGATTTACCACGTGCTCAGCGATGAATGAAAACATCGTGGGGAAACCTGCATGTCTGAGAAATAAAAATATTTCGGGGACATGTGCAGTACGCCAACTCGGAACGTAGTGAACTTAGCAAACCTACATGTTTTTTGTTGGTTGAATCTCAGACCGCGGTGGATTGTCGACCTACCCTTCAGTTTATTGTTTTGTTCTGTTTTGAATTTTGTTAATGTATCTTGAGTACGTGACATTGGTTTTGTCGTAATGGGTAAAAAAAACTTCTTTAAACTGAACTCGCATTGGAGGCAGTGTGGCGAGCTCTTCCCGGCTCCAATATCCTCTTAAAAATTACAGGGGGCCTGTGTACAGTAGTGGAACATTTATAGGCTGAAATCACTCGTGTCATTTGTTGAAATTAAAATCTTGGAGTCAGTGTAATATGTAATGTAATGTAATATGTAAAATAATTTTTAGACTTTGTTACAATATTATAATAAATAAACATTATCCTACTCCTGATACTCCACATTCGCCTCATTTTCTCAAAGTTTAGTTTTCTGAAGGTATGACTTTTGCTGCATGTGAACTGCACACATTTTTTGAATTTTCGTGTCACGTAGGAGCATTTTCATATATTAAGACTCCGTTAATTACGGTAATACTTATTTTTGTATTATCTGTTAATGGATATACGGTAACATTATATGATGACAACATAATAACGACACTGTTACACGTCCATCGAGATGACACGCGCTGGGATGTGTCGAAGGCTGCATTTTGTCAGTCGTGTCACACAACCCTTTGTCGCGCTATTGTCTCGTAGCGAGCTTGAGAGGTTCGCATCAACCGAGATTGGGAGGGCGTAATTAAATAATCAAGTTTATTAAGCGCGTATAGTGTTACCATGTTTGCGTCTTCTCGGTGATTTGTTTCTTATTTAAAAGACGTCATTCCAATGCTGGCCATCGATAAACCGTATTTATACATGTCCTGATGACATTTATACCCTCGCTAATGGCTAATTTAATAAAAAAGGTGTCTAAAAGCGTAATACAATGCGACATACGAATTTTTACTCTTATTTTATCATCATCGTTACAGTCTATGACTAGTCCACTGCTGAACATAGCCCCCCTCCTGTGTTCTGATTTTGCCATAGTTGCTACGCTTGGCAGACGGGTTGGCAACCGCAATTTTTTTATTCTGATGTTCCAGGAAGATGCTGTTGACCATCTCTTGGTTTTTATTTTCCTTCTGTTGACTTTTACGACACCCACGGGTTGAAATGGGGTGGCAGACTGTCTTAAGACGCCACCACATGGCCCTACCCGAATTTGTTTTACGCGAATACTTGTATAAGTGTAATTTTTTTTTTTATTGGATAAAGTGATGAAACGAGCAAAACGTTCATCTGATGGTAAGTGCAACGTCTGCCCATAACAAATGCTGTGTCAACCAGAAAATTTCTTTGTGACACCACACTGTGCCCATCACTCTGAGACATAAGTTCTTAAGTCTCATATGCCCAGTGATTACGCTAGCTCACAGTGCCCTTCAAATCGAATCACAGTAATTTTTGCACACTTCTGCTTCACGGCAGAATAACTGGCACTGGGGTGGTACCTACCTAGACGGATTCCTGCATAGGAATCCTACCACCAGTAAAGGTAAGGTAATTTTCAGGGTAAATCATATGTATAGTGTTCTCCTCTATCACCTGACCGATATAACCATCACCAACATAGATTAACATGTTAACTCGAGGTTAATCAACACAATTCGCAAATCAAAGTTTTATAGTGCTTATTCTTATAAACTTGAAATTCTTTGGATAGTTATTTGAGAATTTGTGACAAAATGTCTTATGTCTTCCATAACTTTGTTTCCATGACGTCTTTGGCTGTGATGGCAGGGTAAGAGAATCCAAAAATCCAAAACCCCAATCATCAAGTACCCCATCATCCCATGTTTCTTAACTGGCGACTAAGGAACAACACAGGACAATCTCGTAGAGTTCGATAGATTAAGAAATAACTATAACTAATATGCCTAACTTACAATATCACACCAGTGTGTGGCGTTTGGTAATAAAGTAATTCTTACTGGTGGTAGGATTGATGTGCAGTAATCCATTTAAGTAGGTACCAAGGCCTAGTAGCTCTGCGGTGATTCTGACGTGAAATAGTACTGTGCAAACATCGCTGTGTTTCGATCTGAAGAGCTGGTGTAATCACTGGCCGTATGAGACTTAATAACTGATGTTTCAGGGTGACGGGCGAAGTGTGATGCCACACTGAAATGTTTTGGTTGAAACGGCATTGCTATGAGCGGACGTTGCACTTACCATCAGGTGAACGTTTTGCTCGTATCGTCCGTTTCTACAATTTAAAATAAATAAATTTCATATCTGTCTGACTAAAGGCGATTACAGGCAAATGGCAACAATGGCCTGTTTTAAAACTGACATGCTAACGTTCACTTAAATATTTTTAATTAATTTCAGATTTTATTCGTCGATTATTATGTAATGGGTGCACGATGTTCGCTGGTCCGTAAATGTAACGAAAACGTGTGACGACATGTTCGTTCTTTAGGCTTATTCACGAGGGCCATAAGTTCGTGTTTCGGTAGAATACTTTTGAGAAAGGATTTCACTGTTAAGCTGAATGTTCCTTTGGTCATACATGACATTTTATTATAAACAAATTTATATTCACTTATACAAATTAAAATATACCATTACGATACAGGAGTAAAATGTGTTAATAAAAATATAATTGAATTTAAATAGAGTTTAACGATCCGCTGCAAAAATCTTTGATGTTATACCATTACGTACAGGTACTTGTGAAAAATTATGTTTGATATCGATAATCGATACGATATACCGATACAATTGAACACAAAATTAAAAGTAAAAAAATTACTTTAATTTAGTGATCCGAGATTTATTTCTCTATCATTTAAAATGTACAGATTGATGCAATACAATGAAAGTAACAAAAATAAGTTAATAAAAATTCAGAAAACGTAGCATTGCAAATGATATGGATTCGAAAAAAACAATTAGCAAGCAGCAGTTCATTTCTGTCTTTCCGTCTGAAGGGCACTGATAGCCAGTGTAATTACTGGGCATATGAGACTTAATAACTGATGGTTATGGGTGATACGTTGGTGGTGAACGTCTTGTTCGTCGCGTCACTTTCTTCTTTTATATAAAATAACATCAGCGTATTCGCGAAAGATATCGTCGGCAATAGCACCGATATACAAAGAGTCACGCCTCTTTCCCATAGGGGTAGGCAGGGACCACATCTTTCCACTTGCTACGATCCTTACACACATCATTAGCTTCCTCTACTTTCATTAGTGTTTTCATACAAGCTCGTCGGTTGCGGTTACTTTTGATGTGGCCTTTCCTTAAAACGATTTTGATCTGATATGCGCCCATACTATTTTTAATTTTTTTAACTTAGATGCAAGTTGCTAAGCATCTATTGATATTTTCAACGTCAGTCGCATTTGTACATTTGTAATCTGTATTCTGTATTCTGACTCAGTTCTGAAGCAGCATCGGGATAGAAGATTAACCTTGGGTAATAACTATCTGTATTCTTGTCCTGTTTAACTTGTGGTATAGCTTAACGGCTGCCGAAATCTAATCGATAGCCAGGGGGGCCAACGGGTTACATGTTTTGATTAAAACACGAACGCCTTCACAATTATATAGCGCCTTAGCGCCGCCTATTGATGCTAGAGGGCCCATTAACTTAGGCACCCACTTTACTGAGAAGTGTCACTTTATCTATTTATATTATAATAATCATGATATTCTCCTGGCCGATTTCGACCACGGCCACAACTTTTGAATATTGTCGATAGCTATCAATTGCGCAGGAGATATTATAGTGCCACAAGTGTACGCGCAAACACAGAGGCACTCACTCGTCCCAACCTACCCGCGCCCGATGTTACGCTGATGCGATAAGATCGGAGGTAGGCAAGGAAGCAGTGTCAGAAACACGGGGACAATCACAACACAAGCAGACCCGAAGACCAACAATTTGTGTTTGAGCACAAATGTTGGCTCCGGCTGGGAACCCAGGACCTGCGGCTTAGAAGCCACGCACTCTGACCAATAGTGGAATAACAAAGACATCCCAGTTCCTCCAATTATCATTAACACAGTTATCAACAAAAATCTTAAATTGCCATATTTTTCTCACCATCAACTTGGGTTGACTAGTACATAATGCCACAAGGCAGTAAATCCGCCCATTGTAGCCCTCAGTTTAAGTTATCAACAAAAAAGAATAAATAAATTTAAAAAAAACTTAGAATATTTCACACGATATCTGCCAAACTGTTAAATAATTCGTCGCCAGAAACTGCTCTCGATTTTTTATAATTTTTACTTACATTAAAAAATCAAATTTGCAATATACTTTTGTTTGTGTTTAAGAAGTTTGAAAGAAATAGGTTAACTAAGTTTCCTTTTATGTTTTATTTTTAACTTTCAAACAAACAAATATGTATATATGTTTACTGTGTATATATATATATATATATATATACACAAAAAAAAAAGCTTGTCTCCATAAGTAACTTCTTTAAACATATTACATTAGATATACATTAAGAGATTCTAAAAAAACTTATGATTTTTTCAACCGTTTTTCATAATTAAAATATTTTAAATCCTTGTGTATAAAAAAGGAAGGAAGGGGAATGATGAAGGACATCATAAGAATATTAAAATGTAAAATAAACCAAAAACTCTCTGTCTATCTGTCGAAAAGCATATAAATTAAAAACTACGAAAGCCATTAACACGAACTTTGGACAAAAATTTAGAACAGATTATACCGTAGATACCTACCTTGGAACTTAACTAAGTCTACTTCCTCGTAATATCTCGAAAGTTTCTGCGTTTCCATGAATTCTTAAGTCAGCAATAAAGTAAATAAAATGAACGTATAATTTAATTTTATAGTCTTTTATAAAGTAAATATGCGATTTTATATTTATTTTAAAGACCTTTTGTTGAATAAAAGAGCCGTTCGAAATATAGGTTGGATTTCCGTCGAGCCATTGTTTCTAGAGGTCTTTGAAAAGTTGGCGCGAAATTAAATTCGATTCATTACTGCACCGCTGGTATTTCGATATTTGTATCCAACTTGGAAATTCTAGGTTTAAATCGAGCCCAGACTTTACCATTCTGTTGTTTTTTGAACGGGTTCAAAAAATTTACACGAAGTCAAATGCGATACATCACATCATCTCCAACGTTTCAACACGCCCTCGACATTCGCGCCCTTTTGTTTAACGCACGATGAGATATAATTCACATTTTTCTATCAACACATCATCTTATGTTAATACGCTTTATAGTGCGTGAAGCTTTACTGCCGCGACGGAATTCATTTCTATTTTGTTTATAAATTCAGGCTACCCAAAGGGGTACACTAAAATGTTGCAATACTTTTACAGGTTATCTTTAAAAAAAATAGAATAATGGCTGATATTTGTATGTCTTAACCAATAATACTTTTTCAAACATTTTTTAACAGTTCAGTTGGTATCAGTTAGCACTGGCCATTCGATTCTAGATGCCTAAAGTATCCTAGACTTACATACTAGTTAAGCTCTACATGCGTCTAAATTTCTAAGTTCGACCGTGTAAGTTGAAATGTATCGCGGAGTAATGTAAAATGTTAGACATTCGTTTTATATTCGGTGAAGCTGCTAAATTAAGTAATTAAGTAAATTAAACTTATAATATTAATATAATTACTTAAACGGACGATTTTCTGGCGAATATATTAATGCAAAATATTTTATTAATAAAAAAACACTATAATTAATTTCGAATGGTTACCTAGTACAATATTTTGAAGATAGTGACGGAACGAGGAAATAATTCAACTTATGGTAATAATTTCTGTGTCACCCAGAACATTTCTGTATGGCACACAACTCTGCGCTCGACCTTCGAGGCATCAGTTCTTAAGTCTCATATGTCCAGTAATTACACTAGCTATCAGAGCCCTTCAGACAGAAAGAGTAATGTTTGCAGACACTGCCTCACGGCAGAAATGACAATGCGATGGTACCCTACCAGTAAAGTATATTATACTATATAATACTATATTCAAGACACAATAAAAATGGAATTTTTTAGTTGTAATAACTGTCAAGCTATATTCTTAACTTTAACATTAAAGCTCCGTTTAATATTGCAAGTTGGGAGTATAATTTAACATAGTCATAGTCGGTAGTAGTTCAGTAACTCATTACTCAACAGCTCACTGACTCATAGAGTCCCATTAAAATTCCTGTAGGGACGTCTGCGGTCCATAGTAAACCGTTTTATGCAAAACTGTATGCAATAACTCGCGCCCTTATCGCTATGGCTCTTTTAATGAACGCACCGGAATTTGACTATGTGTTGTTGCCCCTTTATAATCTTTATTTCAAGTGGTTAAAGTCTCAAGTTCCTAGCTTGTTTAGAGCCACATGAAGAGCTTTTGCATATGAAGAGGTCGTTTAAAATTTATTATTTTTTGTTGAAATTTTATTGCTTTTAGGGATACTTAAATGACGCGAAATATGTACTATAATTTGAAAAAGGAACATTATATTACGGATTATAAATAAATTAACAAGATATTATATTGACAGCCGATAGGTGTCCGGCAGAGTAGAATACCATCTACCTCTTGTCTGCCGTGGTGTCGTAAGGGGCGACTAAGGCATTGCACGGACAGCTTTTGTTCGTGCAGAACAAAACCATAATTTGCAATGCTGTCACTATACTGCTCATAGGAACGCAATGGATAGTAAGATTTTTTGACTCTTACCAAATTGGCGGCGATGTGGTTCGCCACCCGTAACGACTTGTTTCCCAAGGGGGCGAAAAGTGGGCTACATATGTGGTTTCTGTCTACCATTTTATGGGAAAAAGGCGTGACTGTATGTATGTAACTAGATATTATATCTTTTATCGTCCTAGAAAGGCTTTTGTCACACAATAAAATAGTGCATTTTTAGTTTTGAAAATTTTATTTTACATTTGTTACATTCCTAATTTATATGTTGTCACGTGTCTCTAAATCTTCCATAGGTAATAAAAGTCACTCGTGCGGAAGCCGAATACTAGAAATACAATTATAAATGTAGCCTCCTTTCCATGCAGCATGCTCAAATACCTATTGGCGGACTTTGACTGATACAAGATGACTGAATATATTTTTCTTCACCGCCAATCACATAGTAGATGACTACGTATGCAATAAACAATTTTAGTAATGCCGGTACCAAACCCGGGTCACTCACATAGTATGAAATTTCAGGCGAGCGCCATGCGTCTGAACCACGGCTCCTTATCATTATTATCTCTTCGTCAATCTTCTGTAGCATATATGAAAACTATGCTATGCTTAACATTAGAACATTTATTAAAATAAAAAAGTGTTATGACAGCAGGCAACATTAAAATAATGTAGGACGCGACGTGAATCGGAGTTTTAAAGTATTGTTTGGCGTAAATCTCCATACAAAATATACGTAGAGACATTTTTTATATGTTCTCTTATATTTTCTTATAAAAATCAAAATCTTAAAAAAATGAGAATACACACTGAAAACCTGCCACCTTCCTATCCTTTGAAATCTGTTAAGACCGCATAGATAATTCCTGATTGGGGCTTTCAACATGTTAACCTGTGATAGTTTTTGTTTTGTTAGTGTAAATGACGTTAAAAAGCTATAGTAGTTTTCGTATGCGTTTCTTAATATCTATTTTTATTTTATTGTTGCACACAAATAGCAGTGTAATTCACACAGCTGTTGTCTTAGAAACGGGTTAAATAAAGCTTTATATCTATTTGTTCATAGTTGCCCGGAAAAGTGAATTGGGTTAGTTTGGTCAAAGAGTCAATATTAGAAATAGCCCATGCATGAAAACTTCTCATTCGTTTAACGCATCCGAGACTTTTTGCTGATCTAGAAACAATTATATCAAATACGCATATAATACGTAAACAATTTTAATTAAGCTCGTTTGGCGTGTTAAGGACACAAAGGAAAAAAAAAGAAAATCAATTCAGTAGTAAATAATTTTCATAGACCTCCCCATTGATTAAAGGGAAAAAAGGAAAGGAAAGTAACAGCCTATAAATATCTCACTGCTGAGCACAGGCCCCCCCTCTTCTTTCTGAGAGGGTTTTGGAGCCGGGAAGAGTCCGCCACGCTGCTCCAATGCGGGTTGGCGGACTTCACATGTCTTCGAAATATTTTTTATTTGTCAGACATGCAGGTTTGCTCACGATGTTTTCCTTCACCGCCCAGCACGTGGTAAATCAGCACTTAAAATTGCAATTAACAATTTTAGTGGTGCCGGCACCGGGAATCGAAAACAGGTCACTCGCGTACTAAGAAATTTAAAGCGAGCGCCTCGTCCCAGAGCTACCACGGAAATTTATTGCAATTCTGCGTTCGGCAATGTATATCATAATAAATTATAAATACGACAGTAAACTCTCTCTGTCACTCTATCTGTGTAGAAGTTACTATATTTGGAAAGGGTGTTGTTACCGCAATATAAACGGTTCACGTAACAATAATTGCTACCCAAACTCTTGTTTATTTATTCCCCTTAGCAGAGTGTTACTGCACTCATTGGACAAGATGGGATCATGGTTTCTGTTACTCCGCCAACACATGCTTATGATTTTTATCATATACTAGTGCCCTGTGGTTTCGCCCCCCGTTTAATTTAAAAGAAATCTCTATAGGTCGTAGCGTTATATAGCCTATATCGATAAATGGGCTATCGAACACTAAAATATTTTTTTCAATTCGTACCAGTAGTTCCTGAGATTACCGCGCTAGACTTGTAGATTATTATGGAATTTTATGTAACATTTGGGGGTCAGACTACTCGTAAGCTTAAACGCGTTATCGAAATATTAACACTGATATAATATTGTATTTCTTTATCTTTCAAAAAGTCAGCCGTGCTGGTTTTTGTGATCTGTCTCCTGGTTGACGATGTATATCGTGTAAATAAAAAGGTTCGAAAGTACGTCTCAGCACAGGTGGCGCACAGGCGAAATGTGCTAGTTCCGTGAACGGTAAAAATAAACTATTGGGTAAACGTCCGTGTACCGAGTTAACGGCGGTGTTTCTTAATACAATGTGTATAAATGCCTGGTTTATATTTTTAACAGGTAATATTAATACTTAATTTATGTTTGGGAAATAGATATACATTTATCTTCGGTTAATAGCCCGCTGCTGGGCATAGGTCTCTTCCACGAAGGGTGGATCTGCCGTAATCTCGCTTGGCAGACGGGGATTGGTGATCTCAGTTCTAGACGCTACAATAATTTTCTCCAATTCACTCTCATCAGTACCTACGCATTAATAAGATGAATGATATATCATCGTGTCGATAATGTATTAAACTTTAATTCTGACCTAGTTTTAAGTCGATTCAACCATGAATGTATGTATATAATTCTAATAAATAAGTATTTTTTGATTGAATAAAGTCACGAGACGAGCAAAACCTTCACCTGATGGTAAATGTAACATCTGTACAACAAATGCTGTGTCACCCAAAACAACGAGTGGCTCCACACTGCGCCCGTCACCTTGCGCCATCAGTTATTAAGTCTCATATGCTCAGTGATTACACTAGCTCTCACTGCTCTTCAGAACGAAACACAGTAATGTCTACACACTACTGCTTCACGGCAGAATAACTGGCCCTGTGATGGTACCTATGTAGACGGATTACTGCATAGGAATCCTACCACCAGATATGTGTATGATGTGTCAATGATGTTGTATAAAACGTCGTAAACACGTAACTCTTGAAAAACACCATTTATTAACACGATTCTTTTTTTAATAAGAAGAACCCTACTGAAATTCAATGTCTCAAATTTTGCTATTTAAGTATAAGTAATAAAACCCAGAATTCGACAACATAAAACCCTGTTTTGTGACTTTAATTGAATATTAATGCAATATGTTTCATATTGAAAATGGAATCATACAAAATTATTTTTTATTACGTTGCGACAACTTGACAGTCAAACATCGTGGATTCCAGCACCAGCGGATGATCGATATTTGTGCAACATCAAAATTTGTTTCGCGTATTCTATGTGATACGACGCCCCGTTTACATCTGAACTAACACCAGGTCGGTGAGGGTGTAGATGATGATTTTTACATTAAAACTGCCCGAACGTTGGCTTGCCTGCTGTTAACAGATTCAGCAAACGATTTTTCGATATTCGAATTATCATATGCTATAATATACTGAGTGACTTTTTCATTTTCCTAGAACTCTATCGCAGCGCAACCTACCGGGTCCAATTCTGAATCTAAACCAAGCAGGGAACCAATCAAACACACAAAAAAATTCATCAACATAGTTTCAGACGTTTAAGAGGAGTTCAGTGACGTACACACGCACAGAATAATTATATATAATATATAAAGATGTGATGCACAAATTAAAACCATGTTACTACAAATAATAACTTCTAGTTAAATAAACAAATTTATAACTTTTAGCAAAAAAAGCTAAGATTATATTTTCGTCATTTAAGAATGTAGAATTTGTTACAATCACCGCCGTTGGCAGGCGGATTGGTAGTTGCAGTATTACACTCCGCGCATCTTAGACGTTGCAGCCGTACATATTTAGAAAGCACTAGCGACCCGACCCGGCCACGCCCGGGTATTATTTTGTTTCTATAGTGATATACTTTTTCCCGTCTTAATTTACTATCATTACCTCTAATGCGGTAGCGGCTTAAGAGAATCTACCACCCCTTCTCATCCCGTGGGTGTCGTAAAAGTCGACAGAGGGAAAATATAAATCAGAAGATGGGCAGCAGCATTTCCTGGAACATCTGAATAAATAAACTTCTCCCCAAAATGAGAGCTACTACTTTTGTGGCAATCTATGGTGGAGGCCTATGTTCAGCAGTGGACTAGTGATAGGTTGAAATGATCATGATGATGATGATTGCTCAACTCCTATAAGAAATAAGAAGTCCACGTAGACGAAGTCGCGGGAAAATGCTAGCTTTAACGTAAATTGACAACAATCGTTAAGCAATGTCAGCCATGTTATAAACTGTGTGCCCAATTTGATCTAAATGTTGACGCATCTCCAGGTTGTGGACTAACAGTATTTCGCTCAGCCGTCTACAGCCTGTTGTGTTTTCCTTTGCGTGGTTGATTTTATCTCTGTAATACGATCATGTTGAAAACATTTTTGTGTACATAGAACTTCTATTGTTGTAAACAATATTACTTTGACTGTATTGCAACTATACAATGGAGTCGAATTCTAATGTTAGGCAAAATGTAAATGCAATGAACTATAATCAATTTTATTTCATTGCTTTTTTTCCATTTAGATTTATTGTAGTTTTTTCTAATGTTCAGAATTTAATTAATTCATAAGCGCATGCTGTGATCATCTGTTACTGGTGGAACAATTACCTTATTGTAAACTTTATCTCTATATAAACTTGTATGATTGTATCTACTGTTGATGGTCCTTAATAAAATAAATAAATCAGTTCAGCCGTCTTTGCGTGATTAAGATACAAACTTTCACATATATAATATTAGTAGGAATACAAGCCTGTAAAGTTTTTGTTGTTTGATATTTTCATCAGCACAGTTAACCTCCATTGAAGGCTTTCCCACTATGGGCATTGAATTTACTTTATAAGTAGGTCAAGGTTTGTGTTCGCGGTAACGAACGTGAATAAAGTGCAGATATCTTGAAAATATTTATATATAGAAAAGAATTGTGTGAATTGAGCCATGTATATTGTTAAATGTATCGACTGCGCGGTTCGGCAGTGGCCAAACCTGCCTACTGAGTCGTGAGTTTAAACCCCAGTCGAAGCTAACGCTAGTGGTGCGACATTTGCACAATCAAATTATAGGTTTTCGGGTTTGTGTATGTATTATGATTGTCCAACGTCAGATCTTATCACCACTATTGTTGTTTGTCACCATTATTTTAGGTTAAATTTGAAGATCTTGGCTTCATAATAATGGTCTTGTATTTCAGGCGGCGTACGTGTCGAGCGAATCGCAAGCGGAGGAGAGCTCTTGACGCAGCTTGCGCGAGCGCCTCGAGCAGGCACTGCAAGAGAACTGGCGCCGGTTGACCGCACCACGCTTTGTGAGTATTGAATACCTTAGTATTTATTTATATTTATACCAAATAAAAAGCCATACCAAAAAAACAATACCAATGTTGTGGCGTTCAATTTTTAAACTATTTATAACCCGTGGTCACGAGAGTACTGAGGTTTGAGACTTTCTGATGTCCTTATTTATCCGGGGTACCTTCAGCTTTTTTTTAAATAATAATAATAATTATCTTTATTAAAACTCTACACTTGGTTACATGTATCTTATTTAAATCCACAGCCTGCGGTAGAATGAACTGTGCTACAGGCTTTAGGTTCTTCTCAATCATAGGTTACATTACAGTTTTAATAATAAAAGGTGTACGTGTGTGTGAGTGGGTGGTTTTTATTATATTTGGTCCGATCTACGCAAAATGAGCTTACAGTGTCTTGAATTCTTGCAGTGGTATTGCTTGTCTTTAGATTTATTTTTGAAATTGGGGTGTTTTTATTTTATTTAAATAGCCGCGCGAATCATCCTTAGTAAGAATCGGTGTTCCTTCGCAAGGATTTGTGGTCTATCAAATCTGACATAATGTTTGGGATGATCCAAAACATGATCACAAATTGCAGCTTTCCTAGAGCGTCGATGCTTCACGTCAGTTATATTTACTTTGACGCTGGTTTTTATTGATCTTTTTGTTTGCCCTATGTAAGGGAGGGACCACATTCACAATCTAGCTTGCATACTCCTGCATCTTGTGGAAGGACATTACACTTGACAGATGGTAAAAACTGCCTTATCTTTTTGGACGGTTTGAAAAATGTTGTTATTGAAGCTCTTCAGCCTAAGTCAACATTTGTGCAAAAACAGAAATTGTTGGTTTTCGGATTTGGTTGTTGCGATTATTCTCGTGTCCCTGACACTGCATCCTAGACTGCCTCCAGTCTTGTCGCAAGAGCGTTACATCGAGCGCTGGTAGGTTGGGACGCGTGAGTGCCTTTGCGTTCACGTGCCCATATGTGACACTATATCTCTTGCGCAGTTGATAGCTTCCGTAAATATTCGGAAGCCGTCGCTGTAGTCGAAAATCGACCAGGAGGTCATCACCTTCATGAATAATATTTAGTGGCTTTCAAAACATAAACGCAAAGCAATTTGTATCAAATATTCAACTCCAAAGTTTAATTAGAAACGATAAAAAAGTAAACCCATCGGAACAAACTTGTCAGAGTCATAGTGGTGTGGATTTAAATATTTATTTTCTCGGAACTGAGTGCCTGGCCGTTTTATCGACCTTGATTATGAAATACATTACTGCAACATGATGTCATCCGCGAGTCTGGCTGAGCGAAAGCGAATCCGAACTTTTTGTGTATTCGTTTAAATATAATTAAAGATTTACACTCAGCACTAACACAAACGGAAACGAAGTTAATAACGTCGTTCAGTAAGTCGTTTATAGTGTTGTTGCTAGAATTATATGTGACAAGCTGATAGTTCATCGGCGGAATCGGCCCGTTTACCCAAATAGGAGTAAATGTTCTTAAAATCCGTTCTTGGTTCGTGGGGGTGCCTACGTCGGGAAAGGAATATGTATGCCTAATTTCAAGTCAATAGGTCTTGTAGTTTCGGAGATATCGTATTGAGACATTGGTGAATCGTTCTTATATGTATATATATATTAACTAAAAACTATCCGTCTGCCAAGCGAGACAGCGATGCAAATATGACCTCACTAAATTAAATGGTTAGGCCAATTTTATGCAATGATATATTAACGAGTTGTAATAATGGTGATCACTCTTATCACATGATCAAATTTTTTCATGGAAGAAAGTGACGAGAACGTTATTTCATTCTTCAATTCATTCAAAGGTTGCCACAAATCACGGTCCTGTGCCACCCGCAAAAACGAGCAGGTCGTCGATTCCAGTGAGGGGTCGCCCTACACTGCGTTTGCCACTCGAGAATCTTTTTCCCCCCAACTATTATCGGTTCGACGAGCTATATGGCCGGCCCATTGCCAATTCAGCTTACCAACCCTTCTGCTTACTAACAGTTCTGCTGCGCATATCATCATTATGATATAACTTAAAAATTGTTGACTGCCTATAGAATCCTTATCCTTTACAAGCACAACATTCGTTTGTATTGAGCGGTCCGCAATGGTACCTCGTTCAGGTAACGTTGCGCTGACTCGACCCGCGGCTTTTTTGTTCTCTATTCCAGCAATTTGACGACCGGCTCACATACGCCTTGCACTGCAATGTTATACCGTTAAAGGAACTTACGCGTGAACTAGTATTGAATTACGTTTTAATTTAGTTCCGCCATAGGGAATAAACTAACATTCATTTGTCTTATAACAGTTAAGTATGTGTAGAAATGACAATCCATATGTCTACAGCACTGTATGGTAGCGGTTTAAGAGAATCTATCACCCCATCTCATCCCGTAGGTGTCGTAAAAGTCGCCAGAAGGAAAATAAAAACCAGGAGATGGGCAGCAGCATATTTCTGGAACATCTGAATAAATAAACTGCCGTTGCCAATCCGCCTGCCAAGCGTAGCAACTATGGCAAACTACTTCCAACATGAGAGCTACTAACTTTTGTGGCAATCTATGGGGGAGGCTTATGTTCAGCAGTGGACAAGTAATAGGCTTAGATGATGATGATGTCTACAGCAGGCTTTCCCGAACTATCTTCCGCGGAACAATAGTGTTCCGTTGAATCTGAATAGGAGTTCCGCGACAATTTGTAAAGTAAATACCCTTGCACACATTTTAAAAATCCTTTATCTTTATATCGAATGGCGGATTATAGATAAGAGTTCCGCATCAAATTCGAAATAATTTCCGGGTTCCCGAAATGAATCATTGCAGAAACATTTTGAGAACCCCTGGTCTACAAATAGATTTATCCTGTCTGGTTATCTATTGATATGACATTTTTACGGATTGTCGCGTATTAATTGTAATATGTATATTATAATGACTACTTATTTTGACTTAATTTCTTATAGTTAACTTTTAACTTTTCTTATAGGTAACTTACCACCGTACTGGCCAGCCATCAACAGCATAGTTTAAGAAAAAAGACAGTTACAGCCTAGATATCGTACGGCTATTACAAAACCTTTGGAATTAATTTATTTTTTTCTAGAATCGATTAAAAACCAATTTCCATCTACCTGTTAAAGGTTTTTAACTCAGAAATAATGTCTCTTGACGCTATCTGATAGTTGCTTCTTTAAATTTCTTGAAAACTGGTTTGTTGAAGCGAAGATATTACACGTTAAATACGCAAAAAAGATAATATCTATATGTCCCCGTGTCCCTGACACTGCATCTGATCCTTCTACCGACCTTATCGTGTAAGCGTAAAATCGCACACGGGAAGGCAAGGCGAGTGGACAGTCGACAACATTCGAATAATAATCGAAAATTGTTCCATTATCGAAATAGGTCAGGAAGAGTCTGTAATACAATTTAATAATAAATTGCGAAGGATTGCGATCGTTACATAGTTTCGTAATTTTTTTATAAATTAGATTGATTCCGATGACGTAGTTGTAATGACCAACATTGTTTATTGCTGTAATATTAGTCATTGTTTTATATTTAATGATTCATCACATGGCATTAATGTTAATTATTGTTTATGTTACTCATTTCGTTCGCATCTCCCATGCTTGTAACATAGCCTCTTTAAAGCCAATTCTGTAATAGCAAGCGTTTATGAGGCCTTAGTACGAGGGGTGATCCAAAAGTAATGATAATCAGTTATTTCTAGTGCACACAAAAATACAAAAAAATTTCAGTCACTTACTCAGTTAACCACTAGTTCAGGGAAAAAAAATCATATAAATAGGCCACGATTCCCGGGAGCTACATTCATTTGAATACGGACTGTCAAGGAGTGAACATCAAAATGGAAAAACACGAAATCAGAGCTGTCATTAAATACCTCTGCTTGAAAAAAATGTCTACCAAAGACATACACAGCGACTTGGTGGAAACATTAGGGGACTCTTCTCCTCCATATTCCACAGTTGCACGCTGGGCTAAGGAGTTTAAGTTGGGAAGAACATCGACGGAAGACGAACACCGCGAAGGACGCCCATCGACGTCCCTCACTGAAGAAAATGTGAAAAAAGTTGAAGAAGTTGTATTGGAAGATCGAAGAGTGACTATCAGGCATGTAGCTGAGGTCACAGGGATCTCATATGGCAGCATTCAAAGAATCCTTGCGAACGAATTGCATATGAGAAAGGTCTCCGCGCGTTGGGTACCGAAAATGTTAAACGACGAGCAAAAGAAGAAACGAGTCGACATGTCAAGAGCAAATCTCGAAAAGTTCCAGGCAGACAAGGATAATTTTTTGTCACGTTTTGTGACCATGGACGAGACCTGGATCCACCATTTTGATCCTGAAACAAAACAACAATCGATGACATGGAAACGATCCGATGAACCGACGCCGAAGAAATTCAAAGTGTCAAGCTCAGCAGGGAAGGTTATGGCGTCTGTTTTTTGGGACGCTGAAGGAATAATCATGGTGGACTACTTGGAAAAGGGGGCCACTATTACAGGCTCCTACTATGCAGAACAAATAAGAAGATTGCGGGAGGCTATTAAGGAGAAAAGGCGAGGCAAACTGCGGGCTGGAGTGCTGTTCCATCAAGACAACGCACCGGTTCACAAAGCTGCAATTGCCATGGCTGCCATTCAGGAAGCGGGCTTTGAGCTGGTGGAACACCCCCCCTATTCACCAGATCTAGCCCCCAGCGACTTCTATCTCTTTCCACGACTCAAGGAACACCTCCGAGGCAAGAAATTTGACGATGATAGCGACGTGATGGCCGCGGTTGAGGACTTTTTTGAGAGTCAAGATAAAGATTTTTTTTCTAAGGGAATTTTAGGATTAGAAAAGAGATGGACTAAATGTATAGACTTGCTAGGAGACTATGTTGAGAAATAAATTTATTTATTTATTTTATTCATTGTGTTTATTATTGATTATCATTACTTTTGGATCACCCCTCGTACTTGTAACATATTTAATAATTAAAATGTTACATACTTTTTTTCTATAAGGTTTTGTTTATACAAACTCTTTAATAACTTAATTCACACCTTTTTACTTCTTTTAATGTTAGATCGAAATTTAAAAAATCTTATACTTAGCCTTTTAGTGATAATCGTTAATTAATATTAAACATTTGTGTTTTCTTTGGTGCAGGAGTCATTCAGAAGCCGTCCACGTCACAGCTCCTTCAGCCAAGAGAGGCCGCGCCAGAGGAGGGCCAGTGCGCACTCTCTCGACCTCGAGAGGCCTAACAACATCGCCACTATACACAGGTGACTTGGCCTCGATTAATTTACGAATTGATAATTTCGTTGGATGTTAACATTCACGCGTTTGATATTTTTATGAACACTTGCGTGCTCAAGAAATCACATAGTTGAATTGAATTTGAGTTTTATTGTTTAGCATTATTTGATGATGAGATGAGGTGGTAGATTCTCTTAAGACGCTACCACACTTTAACAAATTTTTCAATACACCATTACATTCCTTTATTTCTTCTACGAGTGTGCGTGTACTACTAACGAATTGTGTTTTCAAACAAATGTTGGCTCAGGATGGGATTCAGCCCAGGGCCTGAGGCGTAAAAGTCAGATACTAAGACACGGTCACTTGGTAGTTGTCGAAGCGGATTGACGTTTCTTAACTAGGCATCATGTAAATATAAGAAAATTTTTCTCCGTGCATATTGGCTTACGACATTTTTATCTGCTTCCAGGGCACAATCGCTCAGCAAAATGGCCACATTATCCCTCAAGATCTCGTTGGAAGGGGGAAAAGTGGTCAAAACAATTCAGTTCGACCCTTCCACTACAGTGTACGACGCATGTCGCATCATCAGAGAGAAGATCCTAGAGGCAAGCGCTAGTGACCGTACGTATCTTTCGTAGTTTGATTTTTTTTTTAAAAACGTTTTTTAATTTCTTAAGATGTATAAATCAGGTCAGATATTTTTTTGCTTTCGATTGGTGACGGGAAGATAAGTACAATAGAATGCCTCTCTATACTCTCCGACATTTACTACATTATAATTTTATAATATTACTAGCGGCCCGGCTTCGCCCCGTTAAAATTTAGTTTACACAGTGACATACCTAATAAATAATTTGGGAATGGAAAATAACAATATTGAATAGTACGGGCAAACTTTTAGCCGACGCTATTCACTTATTATTAGTGCTCAGCTCCTATAAGAACTAGGGCTGTTTTAAATACACATAAATTGTCTTGGAGAGCTCCGGAGTATCATTGGAGTGAAAAACAAATACCAATTTGCTCATTGATTTATACAGCGAAGGACAGACGCGTGCCGGGGACTTACTTTTATACTATGTGTAGATATTTTGCGCTGTTCACATCTGGTAGAAACCGGAACATTGGGCTCGGTTCGAAATCGTTAAAAAAAATTGTCTTTCTGAAGAGTATGAAGCTGATTAGATATGAAGAATTTATTTTGAGATTTTTTTTTATCTTGGTCCTAAGCTGCTGATTACGTAGTATCACATCAGTCTTTTATACTCACCATTCAAAATGAGAATGGTGTAATTTTTTAATACAAGACCCTCACTTCAAGAATCACGCTACTATTTCATTATGAGCTCGTTGACTCTAGTAGTAGTAGTAATCCATACTAATATTATAAATCCGAAAGTAACTCTGTCCCTCGGTCTGTTTGTTACCTTTTCACGGTTCAACCGATGAACCGATCTTGACGAAATTTGGCTCATACTGCAGACGGACATACTTTTTATCGCGGAAAATCGAATAGTTCCCACGGGATATTTAAGAAACTTATAAACGCGCGGATGAAGTCGCGGGCATCAACTAGTATCTTATAATATTAATTCAACTGTTAATTTCATGTATTGTACCGACAGCAAAAGAATACGGCCTATTCTTGGCATCGGAGGAAGACAACAAAAAGGGGATATGGCTCGAGGCGTCGCGGAGCCTCGACTATTACATGCTGCGCAATGGAGATCTGCTGGAGTACAATAAGAAGATGCGCAATTTACGAGTCAGAATGCTTGACGGTGAGTACTGTGAATTATTCTGCTGGTGGTAGGATTCCAATGCGTCAAATACGTCTAGACCAGGTTCTACCGCAGTACCGGTTATTCTGCCGTGACGCAGTACTGCGCAAACATTACTATGTTTCGGTCTGAACGGGCACTGAGAGCTAGTGTAGTTACTGGGCATGTGAGCATACTGCGAATACCGATACGCCAAGTGTTCCAATTACGGTAGCTCCTCCAAATTTCGGAGAGAGACATATTACATGAATATGTATTATTATTTTATTAAATGAATACTAGCAAATAGCATTGCAAATAACTAATATTTCAAAAAGTAATATTTAATTTATATTACAATAAAGATCTCCTTATCACACCTTATAAAAAACTATGCTAGGAGATGGTTCACGACAATAGTAAATGGTGGAGTCCCAACAGTTATATTGTCTTTGTCGGTCCGTACTCTAAACCATTCGATTTTTGGGTTTAAAAAACGTATAATATCTTGCGTCTTGAAACGTCGAAGCCTGGGGCAGTTGTATGGGTGAAAGCCACAAAAATGATAACCTGCTTCGCTATTTAGTTAATATGACTGTTTTCTATAATATATTCTTAACTGATTATATAGGTACTGTAAAAACACTTCTGGTGGACGACAGTCAAATCGTGGCAAATCTCATGGTGGTGATATGTACCAAGATCGGTATCACCAACTACGACGAGTATGGCTTGGTAAGTTAACCCCTTTTATTTCTTCGTGATTACATTGCTCCCACTACTCGTGGAAGCGCAATGGGAAAAATTTAAGAATTTTTTGATTTGTATGAAAAAGGCAGCCACATGGTTCGTCACCCGTCACGTCTCGTTTCCCGAGAGGGCGAAAAGTTGGCTACATCAGTGAGCTCTTACCTCTTATATGGGAAAGAAGCGTGACTGTATTTATGTATGTGTGATTACATTTAAACGTCATCAGTCTATTTCTACAAATTTTCAATTTTTCTTAAATTTACTAGGATATATATATATAATATATAAATAACCCCACACTTACGTATTTTGTAGAAGATGTAAAAAATTTAACACAATCATATAACAATTTTGAATAATATTTTAATTCATTCTAATATATTATTAAACATTCGTTTCCTTGTTGTCAGGTTCGCGAAGAACAAAAAGAAGAAGTTGATCCGTGCGAGAAACCCAACTACGGAACACTGACTTTGAAACGGAAGCACCAAGAGAAAGAACGTGACGCTAAAATGGAGCAGCTGAGAAAGAAACTAAGAACTGACGATGAAGGTAAGTAACATGGTCTGTGCTGTCAGCCAGACAAGGATTCGTGAAACTTCGCTTAGTTCGATTCGAGAAGGCTATATTTATGGCTGATGGTAAGTATCACGCCTGCCCATTATTTACAGTTGCAGTACGAATTGAATTACTAATTGCAAAGTCCCTTGTTTTATCTACCACCCTATCCCGAGGTTGTCGTAAAAGTCGACAGAGGGAAAATGAAAACCAGGTGATGGGCAGCAATTTAATCCTGGAACAGCTAAATAAATAAAGTATGACTGCCAACCCGCCTGACAAACGTGGCAACTATGGTCAGATTCCCCTAATGTGTGGGGGAGGCTTATGCTCAGTAGTGGACTTTTGGACGGACTGAAGTGCCGAGTGAGAGTGTTTGCCTGGATTGCGACCCTGTCATATCCGCAATAAGTCTCATATGCCCAATAATATCACTAGATTGCGCAGTAAGTTTTTTCTAGTACTAAAAACAAAGTCATCAGAGGACATTATCAACATCATATATTCAGATGCAATTATTAATCAGGCAACTCCACTTACGAGGGGTGATCCAAAAGTAATGATAATCAATAATAAACACAATGAATAAAATAAATAAATAAATTTATTTCTCAACATAGTCTCCTAGCAAGTCTATACATTTAGTCCATCTCTTTTCTAATCCTAAAATTCCCTTAGAAAAAAAATCTTTATCTTGACTCTCAAAAAAGTCCTCAACCGCGGCCATCACGTCGCTATCATCGTCAAATTTCTTGCCTCGGAGGTGTTCCTTGAGTCGTGGAAAGAGATAGAAGTCGCTGGGGGCTAGATCTGGTGAATAGGGGGGGTGTTCCACCAGCTCAAAGCCCGCTTCCTGAATGGCAGCCATGGCAATTGCAGCTTTGTGAACCGGTGCGTTGTCTTGATGGAACAGCACTCCAGCCCGCAGTTTGCCTCGCCTTTTCTCCTTAATAGCCTCCCGCAATCTTCTTATTTGTTCTGCATAGTAGGAGCCTGTAATAGTGGCCCCCTTTTCCAAGTAGTCCACCATGATTATTCCTTCAGCGTCCCAAAAAACAGACGCCATAACCTTCCCTGCTGAGCTTGACACTTTGAATTTCTTCGGCGTCGGTTCATCGGATCGTTTCCATGTCATCGATTGTTGTTTTGTTTCAGGATCAAAATGGTGGATCCAGGTCTCGTCCATGGTCACAAAACGTGACAAAAAATTATCCTTGTCTGCCTGGAACTTTTCGAGATTTGCTCTTGACATGTCGACTCGTTTCTTCTTTTGCTCGTCGTTTAACATTTTCGGTACCCAACGCGCGGAGACCTTTCTCATATGCAATTCGTTCGCAAGGATTCTTTGAATGCTGCCATATGAGATCCCTGTGACCTCAGCTACATGCCTGATAGTCACTCTTCGATCTTCCAATACAACTTCTTCAACTTTTTTCACATTTTCTTCAGTGAGGGACGTCGATGGGCGTCCTTCGCGGTGTTCGTCTTCCGTCGATGTTCTTCCCAACTTAAACTCCTTAGCCCAGCTATTTATGAATATTTGAGTGTATTTGGTATATAAAGAAAAATATTATTGAAAGCAGAGAAAGAATTTTAAAAAATGTATCTTCAGAGTGGTGGTATGAAAGTCAAGTATATCTGACCCTGTATAACTTCCTGAGTAGCCAAAACATATCTAAAAAGGCACGATTGGCTGTACATAGAGGAGTACTAGTCCATATACTTATGTATGATAGTGAATGTTGGGTCTGGCAGAAGAAGCATTAAACTAACATTAATGCTGAGAAAATGAAAAGTTTCGGAATACACCTGGAGTGACATTGATGGGCAAATGGGAAACAGCATGATAAGGGAATGTGGTAGAAGATGTAGTGACGAAGCCAGAGAAACGGATTCTTAGATGGTTTAGACACGTAGAGAGCATGGAAGACTGACAAAACAGACTTATGAGGCGACTGTGAATGGGCTAGTTGGTAAGGGTCGACGTAGGCAAACTTACTTAAAACGTCTTCGATCTTGATTGTGATATGTCAAAATTACCTAACTTGTACCGCAACCGATGAATTGTATGAAAGGATGCTTGTATGAAGATCGTAGCAAGTAAAAAAATGTGGTTCTACCTACCCCAATGGAAATGAGACGTGACTGTATCTATGTAAGAATCGTGTCAGTATACAATAACGGTTTAAATAACTTTGTGCCTCAGTGAACTGGGTGGAGCCGTCAAAGACGCTCCGCGAGCAAGGCGTGGAGGCGTCGGAAACGTTGCTGCTGCGTCGCAAGCTCTTCTACTCGGACCGCAACGTGGACTCGCGAGACCCCGTGCAACTGAACCTGCTCTACGTGCAGGCGCGTGACGCTATCCTCGCAGGCACGCACCCCATCACGCAGGACAAAGGTACAATACGTATACGTACACGCACACCACACACGCACGTTCACACGTATTTCCACAAGCACTTCACACGCACTCACACACGCACTCACACACGCACCCCCGCACGCAAATAAACTTATCCGGCATACGTGTAATCATTCTATCTAGACTATCATTCAAGTAGTCAAGCATCGATTTTCATAATTTGAAACTATTGATTGTTTCAAGTTTTGCTTTTCCTTTTCTCAGTCATCCGATAGATAAATAGATGAAACATTAGCTATTCGGAGAATTCAGAAACACTTTTTTCATATTTATTAAAGATACATAACAGCATACATATCTACATAGTTTCAAAAGAATATCGAAATAAAAATTCTGATATGTATGTCAACATCATTAGCTTACAATTAAACTAATAAAAGTTACATTATTTTGTGATTGTAACGTTACAAAGGTAAGATTTTTAAATGAGAATGATAAAAGTAAATACAAAATAAATAAACATTCAATACATAAATAAAATTCAATAATAACAATTGAAAAATTATAATGTAAAAAAAAAATAGGTAAACATTATCAAAATAATACCTAATTATACATGGTTGCCTCTACAGTTCTTGAGATGAATATTTTAAACATACTTAGTGACATTTTGTGTAGATCTATGACAGAATTTATATTGCACATTTTTTCAGCAAAGGGGAATTCAATTCTAGATTGGATTTGCGTCAATGGAAAGTTTTCGTAATAGGATGTCTAGGGGATTTAGGTTAGAGCATACGAAATAAGTTGTACTAAATGACAACATTTGATATTTTTACGAACCACAAATAAAAACACAATGTCTAAAAGTGATATATTCTGTAACTCCGAAATATTTTAATTATTACAATGAAGCCAACAATAAGTTGGATCAGATTTATTTATATTTTGTCCAATTTATTTAAATTAGAAATACTTTAAATTCTATATCCTAAAGGTTCAGCATGTTTTAAATTATAGATATTAACACGGAGAAAGAGCCATTTTTTTAATCAAACATTTGTGCCCAGCAAATAGGCTAACAAAAAAATAGTTTAAAGCATATAAGTTTCGAAAATTTGTATTAAAAATATATATTAATCTTGAGTCATCAATACAAAGTTCACTACAGTTATAACAAAGAACGCTCAATATTAAAAATGTTTTAATTCATTCATAAAAAAAAGTCCTTCCGTTTATATACTGTATTAATTTTCAGCGTGCGAATTTGCCGGAATTCAATGTCAAATCCAATTCGGTGATCACAAAGAAGACAAACACACTCCAGGATTCTTAGAGTAAGTTGTTAATTTTAATTTTGAGTATAAACGAAAATTGTGTTGTGGCGGCTTAAGAGAATCTACCACCCCATCTCATCCTGTGGGTGTCGTAGAAGTCGACAGAGGGAAAATTAAAACCAGGCGATGGGCAGCCGCATCTTACTGGAACATCTGAATAAATAAACTGCAGTTGCCAACCCGCCTGCCAAGAGCTAACAACTATGGCAAAATTGGTGGTGGTGGTGATAAACGAAAAACGTTTTTGCTTTTGCTATATTTTTGCTTAAGCATTTCTTGCATACCAGTCGGCTATCTAATATAAGGATTCGCGACCTCTGTATGAAGCAGTTACTTATATCATTTAGAAGCAAAACCAGCACTTGCTCGTGTTTAATGTGTGTTTGATTAAAGGAATGTGTTAGGCCCTTAAGCTAAAGTAACTGCCAGCCTGCGATCGTCTCACTGTTGGTTACAGGGTTTAATAAACAATGTATTTTTGTATAGCCTCAAAGAATTCCTGCCGGCGTCGTACGTGAAAGTAAAGGGCATCGAGAAGAAGGTATTCAAGGAGCACCGCAAGCATGTCGGCTTGAGCGAACTAGATGCTAAAGTGCTGTACACCAAAAGTGCCAGAGACTTGAAGACTTACGGTGTCGCATTCTTCTTGGTCAAGGTAAAGAAACATTATTTGTATTTTTATTTGTTTAATAAATTATTAAGTGTTTGCGCTAGTATTTAACCGTGTGGTGGCGGCTCGTTAAAAGAATACTACCACTCCATCTCATCCAATGGATCTCGTAGAAGGCGAGTAAGGAATTAAACTGCACTGTGCACCCAACAGCGCATGGTGGCGATGGGCTCACCACTTATCACACCAAGTGCATTATATTGTTTTGGTGAAACGTGGATTGTGGCAGTCATCTGTTTTTGCAGTGAGTGCCCAGTCTCTGACTACCCCTTATGGGATACAGTCGTGATCTTATGTATGTATGGAGAATTTAGTACGCAGTAAAATTTCTCCCGCGCAAATTATAGCTTCTAATTGTTAAATGGCGCCGCAATATAGGCCACCAGGACTACAAAGTTATGTTAAAAATCGAGAAAGCGCAATTCCTGTGGCAAAAATACAACAAATGATTTTTTTCATTAGTTATGCAGTTCTTGTAGGCTTATTTATTATGCTTGTTTTAGGAAAAGATGAAAGGAAAAAATAAATTGGTACCGCGTCTCCTGGGTGTCACAAAGGATTCCGTGTTGCGGCTGGACGAGAAGACCAAAGAAATCCTTCAGACATGGCCGCTAACCACCGTCCGTCGTTGGTGCGCCAGTCCCAATACATTCACCTTGGACTTCGGTGATTACAGGTAAATTTTTTACCTACTTAGCATTTGTTGTCAGTTCGTATAACTTGAGGATAGGCAACCTGATTATTCTGTGTTATAAAAACTATAAGGTACAGTCACTAGCAATTAAATATAATTAAACTTCAAAATTAACGTAACATACGTCTTTGTGATAAGAAACTAAAGCTTTCGTACCCGTTAGTACATGTAAGAGTACGCGACTGTGCAGTATTAATAAATCATGCAAACTGTCACTATGAATGTACACAATTTTGTCTAATCTGTGGTTAGATTTCATTCTTATACTTGATGTTAACACTTTTACGAGACCTTTACATAGACGTAGAAGTACGTAAGTACGTAAATAATTGAAATCGTAAATGTACAATCAGATCGGTGAACTTTTGAGGAAAGGTCACGTTAAAAGTACCCGCAACCGACGAGCGTGTGTGAAAACGCTAATGAAAGTAGAAGAAGCTAAAGATGTGTGTCAGGATCGTAGCAAGTGGAAAGATGTGGTCTCTGCCTACCCCTATGGGAAAGAGGCGTGACTGTATGTATGTATGTATGTAAATGTACATTTACGATTTTAATAATTTAAAATACGACTCTAAAATATACTGCGCCATTTTTAAACTTCTTTAACTTTTTTTCATGATACATATATTGTTCGTAGCGACCAGTACTATTCGGTGCAGACGACAGAAGCGGAGCAGATACTTCAAGTGATCGCAGGCTACATTGACATCATTGTTCGCAAGCAACGCGCCAAAGACCACTTGGGCATCGAAGGCGATGAAGGATCCGCCATGTTGGAAGACTCCGTTTCACCTTCCAAGTACGATACCGTAGCTATATTAGTTTGCTGGATTTAGTTGATGTTGGCTTATGAGCTACCCACGTGGTTATGGCATAAGAGAATGTACGACTTCATTATATTGTGGTTTACTAAAAGTCAAGTACGGAAAATCTAGCATTTTCCGTACTTGACTTTTAGTACAAATCACTTTGCCACCGACAGATGACGAAATCACTATCCCAAAAATAAAAGTACAAAAAAGTAACTGGCTATAAATGTCCCACTGCTGAGTACAGGCCTCCTCTCATTTTTGAGAGAGTTTTGGATCTGGGAAGAGTTCACCACGTTGCTCCTATGCGGGTTGGCGGACTTTACATATCTATATTTGTATTCTTCAGACATGCAGGTTTCCTCGCGATATTTTCCTTCACCGCTGATCGCGTGGTAAATCAGCACTTAAAATTGCAGAACAATTTTAAAGGTGGGCATCAATAGTGGGTGGTACGAATTTAGGTCACCCTTAGGTAACAATAAAGTTTAAAGCAATCGTCCGGCCTCTTACCTAGCACGGCTTAAACATACACCTAAATTATTCAAACAGGTGTCGGATAGCAGCGTCTAAGTTCCTCCTATCAAACGCAACTATTACAGCAAATGCGTTTAACTTATTTCCAGAATTGGACTATTTAAAATTTATTTTTGAATGATACTTACAAAAAAGTCAGTTTAACGGGCACTGTTAGCTAATTTTTATTATATTTTTTAACTTGATATAGTGACGAGAGGAGCAAAACGTTCACCTGATGCCCATAACAGATGCTGTGTTACTCAGAATATTTCTGTGTAGCACCACACTGCGCCCGTCACCTTGAGACATCAGTTCTTAAGTCTCATATGCCCTATTGATTACGCTAGCTCTCAGTGCCCTCCAGACCGAAACACAGTAATGTTTGCACACTACTGCTTCGCGGCAGAACAACTGGCCCTGGGGTGGTACGTACCTAGACGAATTCCTGCATAGGAATCCTACCACCAGTAAAGCTAGTGTAATCACTAGGCATATGAGACTTACGAACTGAAGGCTCAGGGTGACGAACGAAGTATGATGCAACTAAGAACTATGCAATTAAATTTTCTAGGTGACACAGCAATTGTTATGTTGCTGTTACCATTGTATTTGTATTATGTTGTATTATTTTTGTTCAATTATCACATGAAATATTCTTATTGTCATAGGGCCAATATTATTCAACACGACACATTCAAGTCAGGCAAAGTGAACACAGAGTCGGTTGCGAAGCCGGCTGTGCTTAGACCTGGAGCTGAAGGTAAGTTTATTTCTATTTCAAACTCTTGCATACTTTAAAATAACCGCTGTACATCAGAGCAACAATTACAATCGTCGAACATCGAACCATCATTACAAATTCCTTGTGGTAGGTACCACAAAGAAAATTTCATCATAGTACCTCTTAAGGAATTTTAAAAAATTACAGTAAAAAGCTCAAAACATAACCCTATTTTTTTTCTCAATAGGTACTCTTGTTCAAAGGACATTTTTTTGGATTTATAATTCTTTTGCGGTTTTCGCCTGTGGTTCATAAAAAGAACGTGTAATAATGAATTGTTTAGCATAAATAATTGTAATGTACGAAAAAATGACTTTGATCATTCTTCTCGTGTGGTGTGGATCATTTCGTTTGCATTATCTATTTCATAATGTTTTCTTTAGCATATTAAATTAATAAAACTAATTTTTACGATGTACATAATCGCGTTTAATTTGAACTATTTTACCCGAGTTCGATTACAGCACCATGTCACGTGACTGAGTGTTTGTCCCGATGTCATAGTTAACCGGAGTACCTTCAGCTTTAATTATTATTTTTAGTCCGATCTACGCAGAAAGAGCTTACTGTGTCTTGAAGCGTAAGCTTGAAGTGGTATGCTTGGTTTTTGATTTAATTTTATTAATAATAGGATCCCAAGCCGGTGGTAATACCCAACCATCTTCCCTATTGAAATTAGGATGTTTTTTAATTTCAATAGCCTCGCGAATCATCCTTGGTAGGAATCGGTGTTCTTTTGCAAGGATTTGTGGTCTATCAAATCTGATGTAATGGTTGGGATGATCCAGAACATGGTCACAGACTGCAGACTTCCTAGAGCGTCGATGCTTCACATCAGCTATGTGTTCTTTAACGCGGGTTTTAATGGATCTTTTAGTTTGCCCTATGTAAGAGAGACCACATTCACAATCCAGCTTGTATACTCCTGCATCTTGTAGAGGGATGTTACACTTGACAGATGGTAAAAACTGACTTATCTTCTTCGGCGGCTTGAAAAATGTTCTTATAGAAGCTCGCTTCAAGATATAGCCAATCTTGTCCGTGACTCCTCTGACATATGGAAGAACAGCAGGTACACGCTCGACTGTGGCCGGCTTCACTCGGTCACTGCGACGAAGGCGCGGAACCCGAAGCTTGTTGTCTTGCAAAACTTGCTTGACATGCTGAAGCTCGGCGGCCAGGTGTTTACTGTCACAGATCCCTTGTGCTCTCTGAAACAAAGATTTACCCACGGTAGCTAACTGTGAAGGATGGTGGTGAGATTCACCATTTAAATACCTATTTGTATGGGTCTTTTTTCTATACACAGTGTGACACAAGGTGTTATTAGGATTCCGAATTACTAACACATCCAGAAAAGCTAAAGAGTTATTTGCCTCTAACTCCATTGTAAATTGAATTTTAGAGTTTAGGGAGTTAAGGTGGTCTAGAAATGCAGTTACTTTATGCGATGGTAAAATTGTGAAAGTATCATCTACATACCGCTTGTAGAATCTTGGATTTACAGGAGAAGTACGGAGGGCTTTCTCCTCAAAGTCTTCCATGAATGTCATGGAGTATGGGAGCCATTCCAACATCTATTGTTGTAGATGTTCCTTCAATAATAGCAATGAGGCAATGTCTAGTAGTTCTGATATCTGCGGATTTTTCTCCGTGACCTGGTTGTAAAGCGTCGAAAGTCGGGTAAAATAGTTCAAATTAAACGCGTAAATCCGTAAAAGTATTTTATTAAATTATCTATTTTATTTATTTTTTAATAATATATGTTTAGTTTCTTTATATTTTTTAATTTTGTATGAAGTGCTATATTTGTATATCAAATTGTTTGCAAAGATTTCTTTATACCAGCTTGTTATTTTTCATTGAACATAATTAGGTGCTAAGCCGTTCGCCGTGGGCCACATGACGGGCGCGCAGCAGACCACGGTCTCAGGCCAGATCATCACCGGCCACACACCGCCTACCGTCAGTATTCATATTGTTTCTTATTTAATACAATTTAACATTGTATGTGCAGTACTCATTTCCTTAAACAAGCTTTAAAAAGCTTAAAGTTGTGACGTTACTTATTACATACAACTTCAACTTTATATTCTGTTTGTTTCACGCCTTTACCAATAACGGAACTGAGCAGTCTACGAAATGGGCTGTGTAGGTACTTCCATGAAATATTTCGCTTTGTTTGTGCACATGAATATTTTATTTCTTAATCTTATATAGTAACGTCAGTGAAAGTTGTTAAGAATATTTGTCTCAGCACATTGTCATAATATGGTTAAGATATCTCGTAGTATTTCTACCCAATAATTTTATTATTTAATAATAAAAAAATTTAAAAAATAATTGTTACAGTTTAAAAATGCAATTCATTACGGATAATTTTTGTAACAGTTCTATTAGGTTCAAAAAATGAATGACTGAAATCGTTTGTAAAATAATCTATTTTACAAATAATTATTTCACTAATACGACTTTGATGAAGATGCCTTGTCTTTTTTATGCATGGTTGCATTCTCTGGTTGGCATTCAAAAGATGTAATTTGCACATGACTGCACAGACAGAGCCATACTCATTTCGCCTTTTCGCATACAATGTTACGCTTATGCGATAAAATCTGAGGAACAATCACATACCATGTCGAAAGTACGGGAATTCGATAACCAAATCATTGAAAATAATCAAACTTATCAAAATTACGTTTTAATCTTTGTTAGATATTTTAAATTAGTTCTATATTGCAGGCATCGCAGGTGCAACAGACCCGCGTGACGTCGATACTGTCGGAGCCTCAACGCGCCTTGCTCTCCACCATCACCGGCGGCCGGGAGATTATCCGCCAGACCGAGGAGAGACTGAGCAGGGTAAGTTGTACCGCTAACTTAAACTACATTTACAGTATAATGATTTCTTATATTTACGCGAATATTATACATTTAATAAAACTACTTTTACGGATTTTATCGCGTTTAATTTTTAAACTATTTATAACCCGACGTTTCGAGTACTTTACGGCACCCATGGTCACGGGGGGACTGAGGTGACAGATTCCCGATGCCATAGTTAATCCGGGGTACTTTCAGCTTTTGATTATTATTTTTGGTCCGATCTACGCAAAATGAGCTTACAATATCTTGAAGTCTTGCAGTGGTATGCTTAGTTTTCAATTTAATTTTGTAAATTATAGGATCCCAAGCCGGTAGTAATACCCATCCATCTTCTCTATTGAAATTGGATTTTTTTTTAATTTCAATAGCCTCGCGAGTCATCCTTGGTATGCATCGGTGTTCATTTGCAAGGATTTGTGGTCTATAAAATCTGATGTAATGATTGGGGTGATCTAAAACATGGTCACATACTGCAGACTGCCTAGAGCGTAGATGTTTCACATCAGCTATGTGTTCTTTTACGCGGCTTTTTAAAGATCTTTTTGTTTGTCCTATGTGATGTGTGTCCAGTGACCATGGGTGCTGTTAAGTACTCGAAAGGTCGGGTTAAAAATACTTTAAAAATTAAACGCGATAAAATCCGTAACAGTAGTTTTATTAAATACCTATACAGTTATAACAACGAGCCGCAGTAGCACAGGGGCCTGCTGTTCGCCTTAAATTTCATAGTATGGGAGTGACTTGAGTTTGATCACCTCTAAAATTGTCCAACAACTTTTAGTGCTGATTTACAACGACCACAGCGGTGGAGGAAAACAGCGTGAGGAAACCTGTTTCTATCTGAGGAATAAAAACATTTCGAGGTTATATGCAATTTGCTAACCCGCATATAAGCAGCGTGGCGGACTTTCTGGGTCCAAAACATTATTAGAAATGAGAGAAGACCTGTCCTCAGCAGTGGGATATTTATAGGTTGTTACTGTAACAGTTATAAGTAGCTGCATCAATAACCATGATTTTACTTTAACTTCCCTTTAATATATTAAATTCCTTCTTTACATAAGGACCATTTAAATTACATGACATTTTCATAATGAATTTATAAGGTACACAGTAATAAGATTACATATACACACAGTAATTGATAACCTACATATAAAAGTAAAATAACAAGCTTTCTCTTCATCATCGTTACCTTTTTAAAAATCCTTATCATCACGCTTAGCAGACGGATTAGATGTCTTAACTGCGATTTTCCTTAGTCCAATGCAATGTTAAAGAAGGGTAGATCTTCAAACGCCGCTATCATACGGCTATCTATCAAAAATGTTAGTTACCTGTACCACGCGGTTTCACGCGCGTAAAATAATTTGACCACATTAACACATACAAGATGAATATATTACAAATATTTATATTCATATCTCCTGAACCCTGCAAGATATAGAAATGGAACGTACACAAAAATTTAAGTTAAAATATATTTAAAAAAAATTGTATGTTATAAAGTATTGTGTTTTTATTCACAGGCTTCACTCCCAGCTCTCGGACATGATGCAGCATCGGTTAAATGGAAGCAAGTGACCATGGACACCAGCAAGCAAGTTGTGACTTCTCAAATAGCCGCGATGAATGCCGCTACAGCGCAGGTCGTCACCCTCACGTCGGGTTAGTCACAGAAATATATTTTTAAAAAACTTCACTTATTAATTTATTATCGACAATAATATTTATTTAAGCTACATTTTTTCATAATATATTTTTTTCATAATATCATTCTAGAGTTGATGCATTAATAATTTTAATTTTATTTGTAGGACCAACTGAAGAAGTTGACCACACAGCTGTAGGAGCCGCGATTACTACAATCACTACCAACCTGCCAGAAATGACGAAAGGTAATAAAGCAAACCGACAGATGGTCGTTACTAAAACTTAATTTGTTATTTAAAACTGAAAGCGTCGATTTTTTGACATTTTTAAGGTGTCCTTTAGTTAAACTAATATTCGAATGCAATTTTTTTCTTGCAGGCGTTCAAACAATTGCTGCACTAATGGATGATACTGATGACGGAGACAGACTTTTGGATGCCACTAGGAAATTATGCACCGCTTTCAGCGATTTGTTGAAGGCGGCTGAGCCAGAAACAAAGGAGGTATGTTTCAAAATTATTGGTAATACGTATTTTAAGTGACGCATAAATAAACTAAGTGATCTGGTTTGGTGGACCATTTTTACCACAATTTTGTATTCATGATAATGTTCTTAAATTTTACTTGTTTTTACTTTCAGCCACGCCAGAACCTCCTCAATGCTGCCTCTCGCGTTGGTGAAGCGTCTACATTCCGTCCTTCACACCATCGGCGAAGAAACCGAAGAGGACAAGGAGACCCAGGTAACTATCGTTAACACGGAAAATTCGCAGAAAAATAAAAACAACAAAAAATCATTTTTGTACAGGAAACTTAATTACTGTTATGACAATTTTTATAAGGCTTTCTTTGGAAATAAGGATAAGCAGGAATATGGATCAGATTTTGGGACCATCTTAATAGACGACGATAGCTGTAATAGGGTGAAAAACATAGAGGATGAAGGTATTTATGAGGATATTGACACAAGTAACACGTGGGGAAGGATGCTCGATGTTATACAGGAAGAATCTGACAGTGACTATTACCGGAGTTTGGAGTATTGTAATGCGTGTTTCAAACCCGATCGACCTGTGACCCTAAACGAAATTAATCAAAATAAAACGCCATCTACTGGCACCTGTAGCAATAACAGCGACTTTGAAACAATCTTAGAAAACTGCGAAGACTATTTAGACAAAAAAGATGATAAAAGCTTAATACCACCTCCGAAAACTACATCAGATAAGATATTTAATATAAAAAAGGATTACTCCAGCCACGACTATGTTAACGTGAACTTTAACAATGTTAAAACCGAGCACGACTACGCGAATATCGATATTGACAGAAGGACTAAAAATCAAATACTGCGCGAACGTTTCTTCCTCTCGGACCATAATGACAAAAACGACATTAACGACAGATTCAACAGATACAATAACTCAAAAAGAATTGAATGCCACAGTATACAGAATGATGTAACAAAAACAGGTTCAGACTTCAAAGTGGCAGGTTCTCTAAACATGAAACTTCTCAATATTGACAAATACAACCGCACTCTGACCACTAAAGAGACATTCAAAGAGATAGTAGAGGCTAGTTTCTCCAAAAAAGAGCTGAATCTGAAACGCGACGACTTAGAATCATTTGTAAAGCGTAGCGAGAAGTACTATACCAGTGAAACGCGAGACAGGACAACAACAGTAGAATTAAATAATACGAAAACACCTCCCAAAGGAAAGACTGAAATTCACATATTTTATAACCCAACCTTTTCTGAAACTGAGGCAGAATCTATTAGAGGCAGCTGTCAGTTTTGTAAACGGCGTTGTCCGAGAACTGAGGAGAAATGTTGTCCGAATTGTGTTTGCTTAGAAAGAGAGCTTAGTAAGATATGGAAAGAAAACTGGTTGAACATTCTCTGTGTCATATCGCTCGTCTTTGTAATGTTGCTGTTGTTAATTCAGTCGTTCTTGCCGAATGATGACTGTCAGACTGGAAACGCCACTTTAGTTGACGGTAAATGTTTCGAAACGCTATGAAATTAAAACTTGAACTAAGTCTGCATAAAAAGACATTTGGTTTCAAAGATTATTTAAGCTTTGGGCATCGCTTTGAATATGATGCTCTTGAAAGAGAAGCGACAATTATTGATTGAAAAGACTGGATGTTTAGAGGGTTTAGATTAAGAAAGCTTACATCTCGTTTAAAATGTCGACGATTCGATTTTTAAATTTTACAATAGTATAAAAACAAAAGAAAGCCTTAACTTGCCATGTGTTGGTTTATAAGTATTCCTTGCTTTTGCCTTTCACTTGTTTTTGTTCCTTGCCAATATATATTAAGTTCTAGTGTCACTATAGGACAATATGGAACGTATGCTGTGAATTGTAGACATATGTGGTTCTTATTGTGGAGTCAACATCACTATCTTTATAGTACCAGAAACATTAAAATAAGTATTTTGTAATGTCTCCATTTATTTTTACCTTTATGGAGAGGATAGAAATGTTACCGAATTTCACAGATCTGATACGATAAGTAATGTGTATCGCCGTCATTTTCCTTTGCTTAAGTTGCTTATTTATGATATTATTTTTAATCATGTTCTTCTGTCTGATATTATAGAGACAAACGTTAAAGGAAAAAGACTGCAAATGACGTCCTATATATTTTTAATTTTAGATTTATATTATTATATATTTTGTTAACTGTTACTCTAAGTTAGACTTAGTTAATTTTATAATATTATCGGCAGCTAACTCATGACCACTGTAATAATAGACAATTATTTTTAAATTTTTTTTTGTTTATGTTATGAACTCATTTAACTACTCCGTCCATTTAAGTTAAATCTGTGTTGTTTAAAGACATGTAATAAATATAATACATATTTTTTGAGATACTGTTTACTACGGTTCTGTACCTCGTGAAATGGTGATAAGAATCATATTTTGTCTTCGGTCGTTATTTTCTGGCCAAAATGTTCCTTGAACGAATCTCAATGCTGTTATTTGATCTTGTTTATAGTTTTCAAAATTCTTTTAGTTTTATTTTGCCTTACATTTTTAAGCTATTATTTATCTTGGTTTTGGTTTCACATAATGAAATAAATCTATAACCACTTGACCATAGTTCATTTTGTAAATAACTTTTCACTAATGTGGTGCTGTGTTTCACAGATGTAATTATTTTGTTCTCAGTCAATTTTGTTTATTATGTACGAGTTTTTTTTTATTTCTTCCAGTTGTTTTATTTTAAGCATCTTTAAAAATGTTATTTAATGTAATCTTCGATCTTGAAACATTTTAACACCTATTAAACTTTATTAACTGGTGACATATTGACTTAGAACCAAAACTTACTATTTAATAAAATTAAACAGAGTAACATTTAAAAGTGACTGACCTACAACATTAAAAGCTTGTCGAGTAAACATTTGTGGCTTAAATATGAAAAACAATTAGTTCTTAGACATATAAAATTATTTACGTATAATTTTACTTTTAATACCACGGATACATGAAGGCTATATAACCTGCACATTTGTTTTAAATTTAAATAGATTTATTCAATCATTACCTATGAGACTAGATTAAAAGATCTACATTTGCTCTGTTGCATTGTATCCATTGGTAAAGTCTATTGTATGTCTTATTTAATGTGTAGTGCCTTCGTAGCTTTTTTTATAAAAAAAGTAATTGAAACACTGAGATCGAAAAAACTGTCATTAGGTTTTTAGTTTAGAAATCACAGCTTCTATTAGTATATTATTTTTGTTAATACATTTGCTTTTCATCACAACATGGATTTTTATTTACGACTAACTGTCCGTAAAAGTAAATGTAGTGACAAAGATAAAATCTCGATTAAAAAAATTACTAACCAACCCCATGTCATTGTAAATATCAATCTAACAATTCAAATTTGATAAGTCACTCTTAATGGAATTCGTATGGAGTGTAATTGAGTTAATAAGAAATGTACATATATAACACGTCGCCTTATATAATAACATTATACGACAAAATAAGCTTATTAAGTAAAATATTACTTATTTTCAGAAGTAAATATTTTTCCATTGTTTTTAGTGTCATAAATTTTAAGTAACAGTGGCATGCATAATTTTGTAGTGAGGGATGGAGGGATAAACCAATTGTGATAAACCAAAATACATAGACCTGTGACGAGAGCTAGGTGCGGTGCAACTAGTACTGAATTCACCAATCCGTCTGCCAAACAGTGGTGACTGGAAAATCCTACTTGATAGAGGGCTATGTCCAACAGTGGCCTTATTAACTGTCTGATGGACAATATATTTACCACAAAATGTTATACTGACATTGTAATCCTTGTTATACTTACTAATAGTTACTAAAAAAAATTATTACCACTACAATTTTTAATTTCAGTCAGTTGTTCTACGTCATAATTTTACTGTCAACTTTATTGCTATGAATAAAATTGTAGGCGCACACGATGCGTTAAGAATATTAAGAATCGATTATCATTATCGATTTACACTGTGTAAGATTATTTTTTGCGTCTGTTTAATGTTCAACACAGTTATTCATAGCGTTGATTGATTCTTGTGTAGGATATCCTGCTATCGCTGGCTAAAGCCGTTGCAAACACCACCGCCGCGCTTGTCCTGAAAGCTAAGAACGTGGCAGCTCAATGCAAGGACGATCAGACTCTGCAGAACAACATCATAGCGGCCGCTACCCACTGCGCCCTTGCCACCAGCCAACTAGTCGCATGTGCTAAGGTAACTGACTAAACATAGTATTATTTTTTTCAGAGTGCCAAGTGTTAAGTTATCTAGCCAAATATGATAAATGCTTATATAAAAAATCTTTATTTAAATTATATCTAGGACAACCGTCTTAGCGAACAAAACATCGATGATACACAATCACGTACGGACGATTTCAGTATCCAGTACTGTAGTGGATCTGTATACTTCTAGATATCTATCTGAATCTCCATCCTCCAATAGATGTCAAGTTCTGGAATTACGAGTAGATTGAATATTGAAAGTCTTGTATTCAAATCGTAGCGAAACGAACTCAATAGTTTATTGATAGTGTGTTATTAGATTCGGATTTTATTTATATTATTTGTTTGTATCATTATTTGTTACAAAGGTGGTAGCACCAACGCTACACAACCCGGCCTGCCGCGAACAGTTAACGAGCGCTGCGCGGCAAGTTGGCGCGGCCGTCGAGCGTTTAGTAGACGCCAGCAGGCAAGCGCCCGAAGCTGCCGGACCTGGCGTGGAACAACTGGCTGCTGCTGCTCAGAAAGTCTCCGAAGAGCTGGAGAGGCTGCTGGCAGCACTGCAACTTGGGTGAGTGCTGTAAATACTGTTGCGGTCACATCAGCAAGCGATCGCAACGAAGGCCGCCCTTTTACTTCGATTAGTCATTACAGCGGCATACAGATCCGCACTACATTGCACTTACAACCTTTACAAATTTTATAGTATAATCGTGAACTATTGACCTATGTTTTATTAAGCAATGTATCAACAATACAATATTTTATCATGAAGAGTTGGTAACTGACGCAAATTTAGTTTATTTAAAAAAAAATTAAATGTAAGATTCAAATGAAATGGTAAAGCTTATTCTGGTCCTTGTGTAAACAAAACATTTAAATATTGTCATCCTTAATGAAACAGTGACTGAATAATTCTAGAAAAACAGTTTAATTAAAAATGTTTTGATTAATTGTAATATGCTTCTGGCATGCTACTGTATACCGGCAAGATGAGAAAGTTTGTTTGAATTTCTGAAAACGAATAAAAGGAGTGTCATACAAATTCTGAACTTAACTAAATTACTGCTTGAAGACGCAAATAATACGTGCCACAATCAATAATAACCACGTCGTTGTCACGCAGAGCGCCGCAGCGTTCAGCCGACGGTGATGGAACGCAGCGTGGACAGCGTGGTGGCGGCCAGCGAGCGCGTGTCCGACGCCCACGACGCGCCCGAGATGGTGCGCCGCGCACGCCTGCTCGGACAGGCCACCGCGCGCCTTATCGCTGACATCAAGGTTTGCTCACGCCCACACGCACACGAAGCGCACGTACACGCACAAGACGCATTACGTGTATGCACACATACACTCACACATGCGCCTGCTCACACGAAAACATAGCACAAACTAACGCAGCATAGTGCTCAGGCTACATTGTTTTTAGAAGAGTATGAACAACATAAGCACACAGACCTATAGTCCCGGCAAGTTAGTTCGCGACCGTCCCGTGGAGCGACAGACGGTGGCGAAGACGAATTACTATAGATGTAAGAGAGAGTTAGTTGAGACGAGAGTTCCCTTCTCTGCTACACGGGTAGAATAGCGGGGAAGGAAATGCGCGTGTAGCGCTTCACTTCATTTATTCATTTATTGAATATCAGGCTTGCGATAGTGTAGTGATTTTATTTATTTATTATTTATTAATGGAAACAGTCATATACTATTTTCCAGTGTCAAGAAAAATATCCCAGTATACAATCTTCAAGCAGCAACACTTTAAAATTTCGATCGACAGTAAAATGATAGTTGACCTTTACTGAAGATTTGCTGGACTGATGGAGACATAACGAAAAGCACAATTTTGATCTTGAATTGAATTTTCCAATCACTATACATAACAATAAACTATCAATATTAAACATCCAAACTCCATATATACACAGAAATTACAAAATTAAATAAAAACACTACTGCCACTTTTCGAATTGGCGCCAAAAATCCTAGTGTAGTGATTAAATGCAATATAAAAAATTACAAAAATAAACTTATAAAAAAACATAGAACGAACAAAGTGACCCTCTGAAAATCGCTCGAACCACAAGTGAAAATATCTATTCTGTCGAAATACTTTCCACAAGTACAAGGCCAATGCTAAGTACCTTCTTACTTCCAATTTGTTATATCTAACCATGAATGAAGTTAGGTACGCAAATAATTTGGATATATCTCATAGTGATTGAAGTATAAGTACCATGTAAATTTATTTTGTACGGACCCCAATTGGCTTAATACAAGTACCATATCCAAGACTCGAAAATCAATAATAATTAGACAATAATTGAACACATAGCACCCAAGTACGTGAGTTGTTGAGCCAGCCGCGCATGCTTCATAATATATCATCAAATAAAACAATATGAACACTAGTGTACAAACTAACAGTTTCATAAAATTTTCAAATAATGTAAAATATTAATAAGGTTCTATGTCTGTCTAGACTGAAGCGGAAACCCAGTCCTCCGACTCGCAGCGTAAATTGCTGGCGGCCGCTAAACTCCTTGCAGACGCCACTGCGCGTATGGTTGAAGCGGCCAGGTTGTGCGCATCTTCTCCTCAGGTAAATGATTTACTATTTACTACGAGTATTATAAGTATGGCTGACAACAGCAAGTGTCGCGCATAACCACGCCTACGCATAACAGTTGTAATGTCGCCTTGAACGACGCTTATTGAAATTGAATAATTAATTTCAGACAAAGTCCATATAATATTTTTTTCCTAAGTACCTGATCTGTTCTTTTATTGTTGTTCGTTCTTTGTTAAACATTTTAATACACTCTTTGACCCGAGCAGTATGATGTGATGATAAGTCTTGAAAGTTAAGCTATAATGTTTTGTTACAGGATCGTGACAAACAAGAAGCCTTACGTAGAGCGGCGGAAGAAGTGCGCTACATTACTGTCGATTACGCTCAAGGACAAGACATTGTCGGCACGCAGGTCGCGCGACTACAGGTTACTGAAAAACATATGTTAAATTTAAAGTTAATATTACAAATATTTTTTTATACATTCCTAGATGTATAAAAAAAAATATTTGTTTTCAACAACGACAAAAACAAAATCCGTAAGGAGGGCATTCCTTGCGGATTTTCGGTCTACCAATGCGCAGGACATACTGGCATTGATAGATCACTGAAATTAATGACCTATTGTCCTGATCTATTGGCGTCCTGATGTAACGCTCATGAGATGCGATTGGGGGTAGATTTCTGAGATACGATTGCTAAAATGTAAATATGTGTCACGACTAAATTAAATTTAAAAAAGGAGTTTAAAATTACTGGTCGAATTTTGACCATTGGTGGTCGACCACTTTTGATATAGAACGATTATATAGTACACTCTGGGACTAATTGTGGAGAATTTTATTAATTAATTCATTTGTGTTTTCGTGTTTTTTAATCTGCAATAATTGATTGTTTTGTGCAGGAGAGCGCCAGGCAAGCCGCTTCGAGCGCCACGCAACTCATCACCTCCGCTCACAACGCCACTCAACACAATACAAACAAATACTCGCAGGTTGGTAAAGCTTGAAGTTGAACGTGGCTTTTATTATTTCTTTACGTTGTCAGAAATTTGGATATAAAAAAATTATTACTCTGATTTAGGTGATTCTTTAATTAACACCCTGTCAGGTAATTTGAAAATGAATCAAAGTCACCGATTGTTAGTCTATTCTAATAAACAAGGTAGATGGATTGGTTCACTCCTAATGATATTAAACTTTGAAACGACAACAGTATTAGGCTATTGGCGCTGTTGCTTAGTTCCCTTAAGTTAAAAAGATATTCGTCTGAAATAATCCTGACTCGATGTGCTGCAGAGGCTGTACGCGACCTTTGCGCTACGGATCGCGGTTTCGGTTCCCGTGCGGAACAATGTGACTTACTAGAGAGTGGTATAGTAGTATTCCTGTGCAGGAATCCGTTTATGTAGATACCACCGCAGGGTCATTACTGTGTTTCGGTCTGAAGGGCAGTAATAGCTAGTGAAACTACTAGGGCACATGAGACTTAAAAACCGATTTCTCAGGGTGCCGAGCGCACTGTGGTGCCACACAGAAATATTATGGGTAGACGCTGCACTTACCATCAGGTGAACGATTTGCTAGTCTCGTCACTTTCTTAAATAAAAAGAAATCCACGATACAATAAAATTCGTAGTGTGGGTCAACGAGTTTATTTAAAAGAGTATTGTAATGTACGGCAGGAGTCGTTGGTGCAAGAGTGCCGCGCGCTGAGCGAGCAGATCCCACGCGTGGTGGACGCGGCCAAGGTGTCGGCGGCCCGGCCGGGGCAGGCCGCCGCGCAGCTCGACCTCATCTCCGCCTCAGAGACCTTCCTGCAGGTACGATGCCGCCAATGCCCCGACGTATTGAGCAAAAATTTGATGATGATGATAATATCAAGAAAATGTATCGATTAAAAAGTAAAAAAAAAATTAATACCTACTTAATATGTAATTGAAGTCAAACATTAGACTCAAAATATAACAAATAACAGAAAAATACTACTATAACATATACAGTAACTTAAAAGAATAGTTAAAACGCTATTTCTTTTTCGATCATATAATCCTGGTTATGAAACTGCTACAGTTTCATACTAAATATTTGAATTGATTGAAATTTGAAACGTTAGACAACGAATTTATTATTTTACCATAAGGATATTTCTTTAATTTTCATTTCATTTAAACGGGTGACTATATGATACAATGCGTAAATACAAAAAAGTAACATACCATGCTTAATTATGAAACATTACACATGTTCTGAATAGAACTAATAAATGATAAACTGATAAATTTAAACTTGTATAATTGATATAAAAAACTTTAATAATTATAAACTCATGATGAATGATATGAGTACGGGTGACTTGCTTGCTTGATGATTGCGCACTGATTTTCTATTGTAAAATTATTGCTAATAAATACTTAAATTAGCGTTATTACGTCAGCGCCGAAACAACCGACTAGACAATGTACGTGCTTGCTCGTACAACACAAAAGCTATGCAATCGCTATGTTCACGTGAAATTAAGACTTAAAGATTACACGATTATATATAAAGTAAGTTAGCTCCCGAGTTATCACATATTAACAGATATTTTAATTTTTACTACTCAATAGCCCAGCGGACATGTTATCCAAGCCGCTAGAAGTGTACTACCGACAGGTTACTGACGCTCCCACTGCGAAGCAACTGGCTGACACCACTCATCAGTTTACCACCAGCTGTGCTGATCTCAGGTAATATCCTACAGAGAATTTGTGCTTATTGTGCTTACTGGTGGTAGGATTTCTATGCAAGAATCCGTCTAGGCTAGGTAGGTACCCCAGGACCAGTTAATCTGCCTTGAAGCAGTAGTGTGTAAACATTACTGCGTCTAGACCTGAAGGGCACTGAGAGCTAGCATAATCACTGGCCATATGAGATTTAAGAACTGACATGTCAAGGTGACGAGGAAATATACTGGGTGACACTGCATCTGTTATGGGCAGACATTACACTTACCATCAGGTGAACGTTCTGCTCGTCTCGTGACTTTATCCAATTAAAAAAAAACCCAAGAAGACCACGGTAGTCTAAGACCCGATGCACTGCTGGTTAGAGTATAAAATAATTATTTTTATTCAATTGTTTCTTCATTATTCTTATACTTTAACATGACCAAATATCACTTGATACGCAGATCGGCGGTGAACCGAGCCCGTATCTCCTGCAAGGGACTGGAACTGGACGCCGCGGCGGAGATAATCCGCAGCCTCCAGGCTGAACTTGATGAGATGGAGGAAGCAGCGAGGGCTTTCGACCTCAAACCACTTCCTGGACAGACGGTAAGTTTAAGCATAGTGCGGCATTAATTTAATTTATAAAAAGTGTCAGTGTTAATTTCAAATATTATGATATTTATTTCTATTATGTTTTATTTTAATTTTAAAGTTTTTTAATATTTATTCCGCGAATTAAACATTTATTATGTCACCCAAAGCTTTGCATTGGAAAGTTCTGTGTAACCACACTGCGATCGTCGCCATGAGACTTGTGTTTTTACGTTTCATATTCCTTGAATACGACTTCAACACGAAAGACGAACTGCATGACTGGTACTCCGGTAGTACTTATTTAGGCGGATTCCTGCAGAGGATTTTTACCACACCTACACTAAAAGTAAAAAAACTGCCAAAAGTCAGAAGCTAATTTAAGTAAGATTGCACTGTAGGCTCATTACATTCTTGTTACAAGTATGTAATGGTATTATTACTGTAACGTCAACCTTTTTGTTACTATGTTTTAATAGGCGAAAGTGATGAGACGAGCAAAACGTTCACCTGATGATAAATGCAACGTCTACCCATAATAAATCCTGTGTCGCTCATAAAAAATGCTGTGTCGCCCGGAACATTACTGAATACCACACAGCGCTCGTCACTCTGAGACATCCGTTCTTAAATCTCATGTGCCCAGTTCTAAGGAATACCGAATAATATGCAAAATTTCCTTTAAAATTTTTTAAGAAATCATAACAGTTCTGTGTTATTGTTATCAAAGAAACTATGTCTGCATACTTTTGTTAAAAGAATTTTATTTGCCTCTAAATTAATTATTCAAACTCTTTAAAGGACAAAAATGTGATCAATATATTTGAAAAATAATTAAGGGCCTCGAGGCCATCACTCATCCTGCCCTGGTTATCTGCAACAGCACACACGTTAAAAAGTTTTAAGCGAATACATAATGCGCTTAAAACTTTTTAACTGCAGTTATGAAGGGGTATTAAAGAGACAGCCGCTGGATATCCGGCATAGTAGAATAGCATCTACCTCTTTCCTACTTAGTTATTGTAAGAGGCGACTTAGGTATTGTACGGATAGCCTTTATTGCTGTCATACTGCTGTCATAGTACTGGTCGTGGGAACGCAATGCGGAGTAACACCTCACCGCTCACGTCTTGTTTCCCACGAGGGTTAAAAGTGGGCAACGTGTATGTCCTCTGCCTACTCCTTATATGGGAAAAAGGCGTGACTGTATGTATTTATTAATTAATTAATTTAATCTTTATTGTATTCACCTTTTTTAAAAAAAGGATTACAAAGGGCGGACTTAATGCCTTTTGGCATTCTCACCCAGTCAAACTAAGGCATTTAATATGTATGTGTAAAAATAATGTATGTATAAAGAGGTTTGTTATCGGCAGAGCGAGTGGGCGTCGTCGCGGCTGCAGGGGGCGTCGCGAGCGGCGGCCGCGGCTACGGCGGCGCTCGCGGGGGCCGCGCGCGTCCGCGAGCCGGCGGGCTGCGGGCGCGCCGCCGCCGAGCTGGCGGCCGCGCTGCGCGACTACGCGCCGCCCCTGCGCGCCGCCGCCGCCACCGCGCACCGCGAGCCGCACAAGCAGATGCGGTAAGCGCACCTCCATTCCCTCACGACATTATATTAAGTTAAGTTGTTTAATATTAGGTATTAAGTCACATATTTGGGCTGCTCTTCTATACCTTTTGTATTCAGTTTTATTATATTTGTATTAAAATCTTGCTCGTTCCTTTACACATAGAATAGATGATGTAAATAAATAAGTAGGATGCCATCTGTGCAAAGATGTAGGAACTACTAGCAAATAGTATCAGCGCCAACACCGGAACTCACTTATCTTTGCGTTCGCTTATCCGACGTTACACTTACGCAAATCCAACTTATGTGCATAATGCGACATTCGGCTGTTATTTATTTTTAACAATCTATTAATAATTACTTTTATACATCATTTTATTAAAGTCCAGCGTGATTGTAATTCGAATCGCATGACTCTTATCAATATTTCACTTATAAAAATAACATACAAATTTCATACCTTCTTCCAATAGCGTGATTTCGTCTGGCCGCCAAGTGTTGCACTCCTCCCTGACTCTAGTGGAGACGGTAAAGCAATACATGAACACCTCAGAAGACGTAGACACAGCATCAATAGTCTCCATCGCCAAGGACATTTCCCAGGTTAGAAAAATAATAGTTCATAGTACTTAATGTATAAATAAATATAACATTAAACCCCGTACTAACTGAAACCGTGATCACAGAACTTGGAACAAACAATGGAAGCGGTACCATCCCATGCGGAACTTGACATGGCTATGGAGAACATCAATGAAACACTCAATATCTTGAACATGGGAGAGTTCCCGCCATCTGACAAAAGCTACGGGTTAGTTTTGTCTTAATTTTTGTTGGCATTTATAATTTAGTAAAAGAGTTACTACGAGTATGTTTTGTAGTTTCTGGTCTACAAGTGTATTGTACTGTCAAAGAACCGCTTTGTACCAGAATGAGACCGAAAATTATGTTATCGTCTTGGTTGGTCGAAACAGCAGCCGAAATATTTGTTATGGCCTACATATAATTTACATATTATGTAAAAAACACCCATGACAGAGGAGAAACCGTGTTGTTCATCTTTTTTTCTCTTTTGCTAAAGCCACCAAGCATTCTAAATATACATTTCTCATATTTTGTTTAGCGAGCTCCAATCCGAGTTAAACGCTGCAGCCGTCGGTCTTAGCGCAGCGTCTTCTGACGTAGTGCAAGCCGTTGAGCAACCCGAAGCGTTGGCAGACAGCGGCTGCCAGTTCGGACAGGCCTTCAACCGCCTGCTCGGTGTTTCTATGGAGATGGCCGGACAGACGGAGGTTAGTTGAATTGATACTATATACTGTCAAATTAAAGCAGGTTTTAGCATCTTGAGATTCACCTGGCATAGATTAGTCAAAGATAGTTCTACACGCTTTACCAGAACGAATGGCATGTCAACTCACTATGGCAGTTCTTCTTCTTATTTGATCATGGCAATTAACTACCAAATCGATAAATTTTTGTCAATGTTGAATAATAGATTAATTATAACGAAGGCTTCATTTCGATAGACAGTCAAACGATAAAAACTAAACTATAACTTTTACTGAATATTTGCTGGACTGTTGGAGAGAAAACGTAACGTACAATTTGGTCTTGAACTGAATTGCCACCATTTTGGCAGTTGTCTGAGAAATTTGGTTAGGGAAGTAAACTGAAAATTGATTCTGTATTTACTATGCTTAGTATTTGTAGTCAATTACATTCGTTTTGATTTAATTATTTTACAATCATTAAACAAAATGAAACAAATTCAATTATTTACGCCTTTTACGTTATAATTATTACTAACAAGTAAGCCACAAGTATTTCTATTAACAAATAGAATTTTCCATTTTTTTAGGATTTATTTTTTAGTAATATACTGTTCTTGGTACTTTCTTTTTAAGGCGACCAAAAGATTTCTTCTGTCTGTCCTGTGTTCGATTCTTATATTATACTTTTATGAAATACCAGTCCTAAATCAGAGTTGTTAGTCAATTAAAGATCTTCATAATAATTTCTTTATCAGGACCGTGAAACTCAAGCAACAATGGTCAGCTCCATGAAGACCGTGACTGTGAACTCATCGAAATTGCTCGGAACTGCCAAGTCCGTGAGTCAAGTAAGTATCTAAGTAAACAATGATTCTGAAAATTGGAATACGTTTTATTTCATTTCACGAATAAAATTGTTTGTTTTTTTGTATCAGGACTTGACGCGACCCAACGCAAAGAACCAGCTGGCAGCGGCGGCCAGAGCAGTTACGGAAAGCATTAACCGCCTTGTAAGTTGGATTATTTTGTATTTTAATTATAAGACCGCGTTTACTAGGTGGTTTTGTTCAAGAACACACTATTTGTTCGTTTTTGGGTCTGATTGTGTTGTGCTTGTAAAATATATGTCTGTGAGACGCATCCACGATATAGGAGAAACCGTACTGTGGGGCATCGTTTTCTTTAAAATCAATGAAACTGTAATATTTACAAAACAAACAGATATAACGCCGTAGTAAGCACAAGGACTGTGCGCTCGCCTTAAATTTAATAGAACGCGAGTGATCTGAGTTCGATCCCCAGTGCCGGCACCTCTGAAAGTGTACTGCAATTTTAAGTTTTGATTTCTACGTTCTCAGCGGTGAAGGAAAACATCGCGAGGAAAACTGCATGTCTGAAGAATTAAAATATTTCGACGACAGCTCCCATTGGAGCAGCATGGCGGACTGTTCCCGCTCCAAAACCCTCGTAAACGTAGCACCACATTAGGATTACTCCTGTGTTGTAAGTGCGTTTTACATGCATAAATTCCACATGCTCAAATAGCCAGACCCGGGACAATTATGTGACATACAAATATTTGTCCCGTGGGGCTTGTGGCGTGCCAAGGGCTGAGCCACTGCGTCAACACCAAGCCGACGTGTTTTATATAGCCGACAGAGTAGAATAGCACCTAACCCTTTCCTACCGAAGTGTCGTAAGAAACATTATACTGGTCGTGGGAACGCGATGGGGAGTAAGACGCCACCCATCACGTCCTGATTCCCACGGGGGCTAAAAGTGGGCTACGTGTGTGGCCTCTGCCTACTCCTTATATGGGAAAAAGGCGTGACTGTATGTACCCTGGTGGTAGGATTCCTTCCTCCGAGAGCTAGCGTAATCACTGGGCATTTGAAACTTAGAACTGATGTCTCAAGGTGACGGGCGCAGTGTGGTGTCACACAGAAATATTCTGGGTGACACAGAATTTGTTGAGGGCGGACGTTGCACTTACCATCAGGTGAACGTTTTGCTCGTTTCGTCACTTACATACAATAAAAAAAATATCTATGTGTTCGCAGGTAGGACGTGTGCACGCAGGCGGCGCCAGGGCAGAAGGAGTGCGCGGCCGCCATCCGCAGCATCGACAGCACGCGGCCGCTGCTCGCCGCGCCCACGCAGCCGCTCAGCGAGCTCGGCTACTTCGCCTGCCTCGACTGCGTCGTCGACCAGAGCAAGGGCCTCAGTGAGTGCTCCGGTGCACTAAAGCGCCAATGCTACATTTATTTCTCAGCCCTTTTCCCATAATGTTCACAAGAAATCGTTTTAAAGACAGAGGCGATAGAATTTAACTTTTCTGAGCAAATTTTTTTTTATTTGTACTGACGTGTGAACACGGGCGTTATCTTGATGAAACAGGACTTTTCTTCTGAGCATTCCTCGATGTTTTTCTTTTATTTCCTCTCGTAAACGACGTAGTAAGGTGCAGTAGTAATCAGAGTGAGTCTGACCCTTTTCAAGATAATCAATCATAATCACACCTTTCGAGTCCCAGAATACTGAAGCCATCACCTTATTTGCCGACAAAATCGACTTAGCCTTTTTAGGGGGTGGTGAACCAGGTCTTCTCCACTGTTTTGATTGTTGTTTTGTTTCCGGTGTACAGTAATGAACCCATGTTTCGTCCATAGTAACAAAACGATTCAAAAAATCATCTGCATCGGCTTCAAATAACTCCAAACAGTCGCGTGAAATAGTCAATCGCGTCCTTTTTTGTTCAACTGAAAGCAGTCGCGGAACCCACCTCGCAGACACCTTGTGGAAACCCAACTCGTTGACAATGATGTTTTGAGTTCGTTCATAAGAGATGCTTATAATCTCGGCTATCTCTCTAATTTTTAATCTGCGGTCTCCCATTATTAAATCAAGTACTTTTTTAATATTTTCGTCAGTAGTTGACGTCGAAGGCCTTCCAGAGCGGGGTTCATCTTTCACACTCTCTCTACCACGCTTAAATTCTGCTATCCATTTTTTGACGGATGAATATGACAGAGCACAATCGCCTAATGTACTGACCATGTCATCATGGATGGCTTTTGATGATAGCCCCTTCTTATGGAGGTACTTAATGACGGCACGCTGCTCGATTTGCTCCATTCGCGGAAATTATGACCGATTACTTTGTTAATAAATTTATAAAATCACAACTAATTATCGCACACGTTTCGAACTTCACACAATGAACTAGTCTGAACTGAACTAAATAATGTGGGTAGATTTGATTTTTAGAATTGAATGGATCTGTGTTAGGCCGAGTACTTTTCAATCCACCCTCGTAGTACGCGTGCACATTTGTCCGTTGTCAACGGCAGCGGTAAAGGTTCAAAAAGAATTGGAATCAGATGAAAATTTCGTCCGTCTCGTCATTTAGCTGCATAAAAAAATTCAAGTATTTATTTATGGTGTTTATTGGCGATGCTGGCCACTAATCAGTGGGTAAACTGTGCATTAATGTGTTACATACGGAAAAGAAAAGAAACTTGGTGAGCATGATGTTGTAGGCCGCCAGTATGACTCGAGGTGTATAGTAATGTGTGTGATCTCCAGGTAGTCCAGATTAGCCGATAGGTGTACGGCAGAGTAGAATAGCACCTACCTCTTTCCTAGCGAAGTGGACAGCGATTATTCGTGCAGAATAACACCATGATATGCAATATACTGCACGTATCTCGTTTTCTCGCGAGGGCAAAAAGTGGGCTACGTTTGTTGTCCTCTGCCTACCACTTATATGGGAAAACGGCGTGATTGTATGTATGTGATACACAGGCGAGGGCATGTCGGGCATGGCGGGCGCGGTGAAGCGCGGCGAGACGGAGCAGTTCGCGCGCTCCGTGGGCGCTGTGGCCGTCGCCGTCCAGGGACTCGTCGAGTGCACCGCGCAGGCCGCCTACCTGGTACGAAGACTCTTGATAAATATTCTTAACATTCTTCTTCTTGGTCTTTGATACTGGCAATCAGCTAGTCAGCTTTGAATTTAATAAATGGAATATTCAAACATGGAATCAATATCTACAGGTGGCAGTATCAGACGAAACGAGTGTCGCGGGAAGGCCCGGATTGGTCGACCAGGCGCAATTCGCGCGCGCTGCTTTGGCCATTGATCAGGCTTGCAAAACATTGTGTGATAAGGACAGCAATCAACAGCAGGTATAATTAATTATTTTATTAAATTTCTGATAGTTTTAAATTAAAAGATAGCTTATGCATGGCCTTCATGCGACCTAATTTAACAGTTATGATACTTGTTTATAATTTAACAGATAAAGTTGGAATTTGTTGACTTAGCAGCCAACCATAAGTTACAGTTGAACACAGATTGGTACAAAACCTGGTCCTGAGCCACTTGCATTCATTTGGACAGGTCGTTGGATTTTTTGGTCGGAACGGATTATGATTGTCTCCATATACTTATTAGAACATATCAGAGCCGTTGTAGAAGTGCTGACGACGTTTTCCTTCACCGCTGAACACGTGGTAAACGTGTTCAGCGGTGAGGAAAACGTCGTGAGGAAACCTTTCTGAGGAATAAAAATATTACGAGGACATATAAAGACCGGCAACCCGCATTGCTCAGCAGTGGGACATTTATAGGCTCTTAGTTTAATTTTTACTATCGATGATGACACATGATGCTCGGTGGTCAGGTGCTGTCGGCTGCGACGGTGATCGCGAAGCACACGAGCGCGCTGTGCAACGCGTGCCGCGTGGCGTCGGGCCGCTCGGCCGAGCCGCAGAGCAAGCGCCACTTCGTGCAGGCCGCCAAGGACGTGGCCAACTCCACCGCCGCGCTCGTCAAGGAGATCAAGGCGCTCGACGCGGACTACAGCGAGGTGAGCCGCTGCCCTGCTAGTTTGGTAACCTTATAAAAGTTTATGCTTATAGTTCCTTGCCTACTTTCCATCTTATCGCTTAAGCGTTACATCGAGCGCCGGTATATCCTAACCTACCCGCAAACACAGTGCCTCTGTGTTTGCGCACTTCTGCGCAGTTAGTTACCTCCGACTGTATTCGAAAATTATGGCCGTGGTCGTAAATCGACCAGGTCGACACCAAATTCCCAAAGTGGTCTATATAAACACTTAAAGTCCGTTTTCTACTAAAAAAGACAGTAGTCCTGATCGAAATCAGCTTGAAAGGCACCTCTGTCATTCCTGAGCCATTAATACTCCACTGCTAGACTTAGACATATCCCCGTAAAGAAGAACTTACTTTACCACCATACATGATTGGCGGATTGGCGATCCCATTACCAGATATCTCGCACCTTAGACGCTGCTGCTCACCGATGTTCTGTGTATTTAGATCTGGTATTTCCCTCATAATTTCTCTTCGACTCTTCCGACACCAACGAAATGAGATAGGTATATTGTCTTACGCCGCCACCACCACACAGCACAGTCGCAGTTTTTAATTACATCAGTGTCAGTTCGTTGTGACGTGTGCGTGCGTGCGTAAGTGCGTGTTTGACGTGTATGGTGCGTGCGCAGGCGAACCGGTCGCGGTGCGCGGCGGCGACGGGCCCACTGCTGGACGCGGTGCGCAGCCTGTGCCAGTTCGCGGACAGCCCGGAGTTCGCGGCCGTGCCCGCGCGCATCTCCCCGCAGGCGCGCGCCAACCAGGAGGCCATCCTCGCGTGCGGCAGGTACTCTTTTGTTTTACTTACATACTTACTATCACCATCATATTATCATTGGAAAGCAACTCTCGCTGACCCTCTATCTGTTTGTTAACTTTTTCACGGCTCAACCGTTGGACCGATATTGACGAGATGGCTTGCATTCTGAAGACTCACACACATAGAATTTGTTCCTGAAAAAACAAAGAGGTCCCACAGTATATTTAAAAACCTAAATTAACGCGGACGCAGTAGCGGGCTTCACACTTGTAATCTGTATATTAATACGTGAAGTGAAAACTTTGTACCGTTTCTTAGCATATTTCGCTCACGGAGGAACGCGAGATTTGACATAGTTAAAGCTTATATGGAGGAGTGAAGAAAGCTATTCCATACATATTTCATATTTCATATATAATGTGTAGTTACATTTTATAATATATATTAATAATATTTTATATTTTGACGACCGCGTGGCCTATCGTAGTCAAAGTACCTGATTTCTAAGCCGCGGGTACTGGGATCGAATCCCAGCCGGAGCCAACATTTGTGTTCAAACACTCAACTCAATTGTTGGTTTTCGGGTCTGGTTGTGTTGTGATTATCCCCGTGTTTCTGACACTGCATCCTTGCCTACCTCCGATCTTATCGCATCAGCGTTACACTAGTATCCGATGAAGCTGTAAAAGCCGAGAAGGCTAACAGCAATTACATCACCGAAAATATATATCAGCGATACATCAGGGCCCGGGTAGGTTGGGACGAGTGAGTGCAATCTGTGTTTGCACTTACACTTGTGGCACTATAATATCTCCTGCGCAATTGATAGCTATCGATAATATTCGAAAGTTGTCGCCGTGGTCGAAATCGGCCAGGAAAATATCATCATCACACATTATTAAAAAAATGTTAATGATTTACGATCGAATCATGACCATAGGGCATCCACTAGTATATACTTAAACGTCATTTAGAGCGATGTGAAAAAAATGTGACTAAATTTTAACAGTGCGTGTAACCCTATGGTGTTTTCACACCACTACAATAGCATAACTAACGCTGCGGTAGCACTTACCGCCTGGGATAATTTTCCGTCGTCTGTGGGAAGCTACGAGTTTGTTAGCGATATCCATCGACCATCGCTTTAACGACAATCACCCACTGAAATAGGGTAATTGATCTTGTTCCACAATCACGAAACACTTGTTGCATACAAAATAATATGTTTCCATACTTTATCATTATGTTTGTAACAGAAACATAATCTCGGGCTCGTGCTCCATGCTGGAGGCGGCCCGCGCTCTGGCGCTGTCGCCGCAGGAGAGGCCGCAGTGGCAGGCGCTCGCCGCCCACAGCAAGACCGTCTCAGACAGCATCAAGGCACTCGTGACGAACATACGGTGAGCATTTTTATTATATTTTTCTCTTCGAAGATGCATTTTCTGCAATAAAATCCGTTAAATCAGTTTCATTTAAATGATTCACAACTGTTTGTTTGTACTCATTATTTGGGTCAACTAACAGAAAACACTATGTGTATTTATAACTAATGCGACATGTAAAAGATAAAACTAGATAATTGTGTTACCAGCATAGTTAATCACGATTTTCATAAAAAAAGTATTGCGAGAATTGGTAGTGTACATAAACAAATTTATAACAGAAAATATTAAAAAAGTATTTTGTAAGGTCTTGATTAAATATTGTAAAATTCTAGATTACAGTGAAAGAGTGTCAGTTTTAAGCATTTGTAACAGTAAAAGTATTTTTTTTTTCATGTCATAACCACGTAATATAGGTAACGTAACACTGGCATAAACTTACGGTATAAGTATACTAAAAAAATGTAATTTTCTTTCAACATAGCGAGAAAGCGCCAGGTCAACGTGAATGCGCCGCAGCCCTCGAAACCTTGAATAAGCAACTGCGCGAACTTGATCAAGTTGCTATACAAGCTGTTGGACAGGAGCTACAACCAAGACAAGCCAATACATTGCAAGGTTTGTACAATAATAATGAATGTTAGAGATGATATTTTTCAAATCGGTGGCAAATTTCGAAGTTCATAAGACTGATAAAAAAGCCTTTGTCTTTTATCAGTCCAACTGTATCTAAAAAATTGGTAGAGGAAGTGTTTCGCGTACATAAACACAAGTTCGTTGCTCTATCATATTGTAAATGGATGTTCAATGTTAGACTGAGAGCTTTTATAATTTCAGGTTACTCGGAGCAGATAGAAAATGCAGCAGCTGAAATGCTGGAGAGACTCGAACCTTTGCGCGTAGCTGCTAAGAGCGAGGCGGAGAACCTTGGACACGCTGTCGTTCAGCTTGTTAGTATGACTTTATCTAAATATTCTCATACTCTGTTCAGAAATTGGTTCGTTTGAGAATGTTCGTAACATATTTTGATTTACAAAAGAAACTGTCATTACAGTTTGATAAAAATTATTTCATGGTATAATTTTTGTCACCTTACGGGTATTATAATTTAATACAAGCAGTTCTTTTATTAAAAATAATTTTTATTCATCTAGACCAGGGGTTCCCAAAGTATGTTCCCCTGAACACAAGTGTTGCGTAGAACCTCAATAGGCATTCCGCGACTATTTGGAAAGTAAATACACTGGTACACATTTCAAGATCTGCTGTACATTTCCGGGTCCGAATTGTTACATTGCACTAAAATATGGCAATGGATCTAAAAGATTTAAGTAGATTAACTATATTTTTAGTTTGCATCTGCTCGAGCTTTCAGACCGCTCACTTATGATAATTCAAATGTAAACTACCGAGAAATTGCTTTATCTACGTAAACTTGCCCCCCTTTTATGTCCCTATAGGCCAAAATCTGTGCCGACTTTTTTATATTTAAACAAAGGTTACAAACGAGCACATAACTCGCCCGATGGTAAGTGCTAACTGTGACTAATACGCCTGTATCCTTATTAAGTTATAAATGCGTTCACATCCCTTAGGGCAGGTGTTGCTAGTATTTGGGCCGTCATTGCTATGATAGACTGGTATTCTCTATGGGCAGTGGTCCTACCCAGAGTTGTATGTAGTCGTATTACTGGCCAGTCACGTAACTTTTTTAATTGAAGAAAGTGACGGGGTGAGCAAATCGTTCACCTGATGGGAAGTCTGCCCATAACAAATGCTGTGTCACATAGAACATTTCTTTGTGGCAGCACTATGCTCGTCCCCCTGAGACACCAGTTTTTAAGTCCCATATGCCCAATTACACCATCTCTTAGTGCTCTTCAAACCGAAACACAGTAATCTTTACACGCTATTGCTTGACGGCGTATTAAGTGATACTTTTTTATTGGATAAAGTGACGAGAACATTCACCTGATGGTACGTGCAGCGTCTTAACGTAAATCCTGTGTCACCTAGAACATTTCTTTGTGGCACCACATTGCGAGATAAAAGTTCAGAAATCCTGTACGCCCAGTGATTACACTAGCTCTCAGTGCTGAAACACAGTAATGTCTGCACACTACTGCTTGAAGACAGAATAACTGACACTGCAGTTGTACGTACCCAAAATAGACAACGTATTGAGGTGTTTGTGCGTGCAGGTGTCGTACGCGGAGCCGCTGGTGACGGCGGCGGCGGGCGCGGCGTCCAACACTACGGAGTCGCGCGCGCAGGCCGCGCTGCTGCAGCACGCGCGCACCGTGCTGGAGACTCTCGCGCTGCTCGTTCACTCCGCCAAGCTGGCCGCCGGGAACCCCAGGGTATGTACGCAATGCCGCTGCTGCTGAAGGAAAATGTGAGGAAACCTGCATGTCTAAGAAAAAAATATTTCGACGGTATGTCAAGCCCGCCAACCCTCATTGGAGTAGCGTGGCGGAATTGGAAATGAGAGAAGGCCTCAGTGGAACATTTAAAGGCTGTTACTTTACTTTTTTTTTGAATACTTTTTACGGAATCGGTGACGGGCGGCAATTTGTCAAGTGTGTAACAGACCGTGTAATGTGTAACCGTCGATCTCCTTGTTAAGCGTGCTTATTATGACCATACTTAGATTATGCTTAGGACGAGCCTATGTTCAGCAGTGGAAAGTTATAGACTGATGATGATGATTTCTCAAATAGGACTTAAAAAGATATCCAAGGATATGGTTATATGGTTCACGACAATAGTCAAATAGCGGGTTCGATCGTGCGACGTCATGTTTCTAAGTCCACCACCATGATGTTCAGCTGGCCGATTTTCGACCACGGTGATAACTACTGATTACTGTTGGAAGTTATTAACCGCGCAGAATAAAGTGTGTTTTTGCATAAATGTTGATTTCAGCTGGGATTCAAACCAAAGACAAGTAGTCAGTTGACAAACGTTTGTCACCTTATGTTGAAAAATAAAGGATTTTAATTTAATTTCATTAGGCTATTAGCGCTTCAATAACTATCGGTGCTCGGTACAGGTGTCCGGCAGAGTAGAATAGCACCTACCTCTTTCTTATCGAGGTATTATTAGAGGCGACTAAGGTATTACGGACAGCCTTTATTCGTGCAGAATAACACCACAATGTTCAACTCTGTCACTATACTGCTATACGCAATGGGGAATAAGAATTTGACTGGCACCAAAATTACGGAAACGTTTCCCGCGAGGGCGAAAAGTAGACTGCGTGAGTGGCCTTGTCTACCTCTTGTGTGAGAGAAAGTGACAATGTATGCATGTGTGGTGCAGGCGGTGAGCGCGGCGGGCGAGGTGGAGGCGCAGTGCGCGCTGGCCCGCGCCGCGCTGGCGGAGCTGAGCGCACACGTGCGCGAGCTCAGCTCGCAGCGCGGCGCCGTCGGCCCGCTGCTCGACTCGCTGGCCCGCGCCGTGGCGCGCCTCACCGAGCACAGGTACCAACTAATTGAGCTTCGTCTTCTTTTTTTTTAATCCTGCCAATTAACTACCAAATCGAGCCATTTCCATTTGCCAATGTCGAGTAATAATTTAAATATAACAAAAACTTCATTTTGATCTACTTACTGTAGTAGACTTTTTGCTGGACTGATGGAGACAAAACGAAAATATACAATTTTGGAATTCAATTGAATTTTACAATCACCGCGATCACTTGCCGCGCAATAAACTATCAACATTAAACAAAAAAACTGAAAATATGAACAGAACCCGCGTAAAAGAACACATAGCTGACGTGAAGCATCGTCGTTCTAGGAAGTCTGCAGTCTGTGACCATGTTCTGGATCATCCCAACCATTACATCAGATTTGATAAACCACAGATCCTTGCAAAAGAACACCGATTCCTACCAAGGATGATTCGCGAGGCTATTGAAATCAAAAAACATCCTAATTTCAATAGGGAAGATGGTTGGGTATTACCACCAGCTTGGGATCCAATAATAAATAAAATTAAATCAAAAACCAAGCATACCACTGCAAGACTTCAAGACACAGTTAGCTCTTTCTGCGTAGATCGGACCCAAAAATAATAATTAAAAGCTGAAGGTACCCCAGGTTAACTATGACATCAGGACATCTGTCACCTCAGTCCTCCCGTGACCATGGGTGCTGTAAAGCACTCGAAACGTCGGGTTATAAATAGTAAAAAAGTAAAAATTAAACGCGATAAAATCCGTAAAACTTAGTTTCATTTAAATGTGTAGTGTTCGCGTAAATATAAGAAATCATTAATATGAACAGAAATTACAAAATTTAATAAAAAATAAAACTATCGCCACTTTTCGAGTTGGCGCCAAATGCCAACTGATCTTCACTTGCTGTTTGCTTTTTTATTGTATAAAGTGACGAGACGAGCAAATCGGTCATCGTCATCATCATTCACGAATCATAATCATCACAAATGAGATCAGAAATGAAAATCTAACGTGCAATCATAGGGATCAATTATGCGGTATAGTCGATTTTCTGTAGGATCTTATTGTAAGTATTGTTCCGTTACCTTTTGAACCGACCCGCCAAATCTTACAATAACATATTAAAAAACATCTTACAAAAACAATATTTAATGTTAAATATTGCATTGTTTATATATTTTTGTAACATTATGTTATTTATGTTCCTGGTGCAATAGTTAGCATAAACTCCGCATTAAAGCAGAGTAGAAACACTTAAAGTGGCCTTAACCGGGCGGTTAGTCAGCTGTGCGTTATATATAGGCCGAGTGACGGACGGTAAGACGCTATTTGTGAACTTTTATGTCGACCGATGCGCGCATCGCGCTCGTTGCGAATCCTGTACACTCCACCTATATTCTGTATAGTTTTGTGGTTTTGCCACATTTTTTACATAAGATTTTAACTTAGTAAATGTATAATTAGGTCTCTGTGCAGTTTGAATATAGAGTATAATTTTATATTATTATTCTTTCCACCAGAATCCTTTTCAGCATATGAAAAATTTCATATAAGCTTCGTTTATCAACACTATCAAACAAATGCTTCTTTCTCAAAATTTTCCAGTCTTACTTTCGTTATCTTAATAAAAGGGAATTGTTAATGTGCCCATATTGTTATTAATGTGCTCCTGCAAACACTGCGACACTCATTCGTAGTAAACTATTCGCGACCGATACAAAGCTCGTGCGATATGATCGGAGGTATGCTATGATTCAGGGTCAGAGATACAGACAGTAACAACACAGCCATTTAGTATCTTTCCTGTATCAGTGGTTGCCTTTAATAGCAAAGAAGTATCTCATTATAGTTCGCAGGGATTTCGATAAATTAATATGGGTGCGGTCCCAGTGATAACTTACCGTCAGGTGAACGTTCGTCACCTGTTCTAAAATAAATGAAATAATGATTTCTCGTTACGCCAACATTATTCATTGGATAAAACTAAAATTTACGAATTTTATTGCGTTTAAAGTTTAATTATTACTCCGACGTTTCGAGCGCTTTACAGTGCCCATGGTCACGGAGTCTTTACAGCACCAATCAAGTCTTAATTCCTTAAATTTTAATTTTAATTAGTAAATTAAATAATTAGATAGTCATCGCAGTATTTTGCGACTGTCGACTTCTTGTTTCAGCGATGTCACAGATTTATTTTCTTGCTAGAATTAAAATTTACTAAAGCTTAGCTCATCGACGTGTAATTTTGAGTATCGGTTAGTAAGCTGGCGTGTGTCCAAACACAATAATTGAATGCAGATAACTGAAGTGACCTACGTTAGTCGATGGCCTCGCCGTCTCGTCTCGAGTTCAAGTAAAAGTTGCGGTTTTCAGAGCTTTCCTTTGGTTTTTAAACATATTACTAGCTCCGATTTCTATAGTTCCCCTAAAAAGGAATAAGTCTTGTATTTTTCTTGTTTATTAAAAAAAATTATTGAATAATAATTTTATATTCTAAGACTATAATTAAAGCTTAATGCTCTCGCTGATTTGTTCTGTTTTACTAATGGTCCGAAAAACACGTCATTAATTTAAGAAAGCTCTCTTACATACAGATATTGCAACATATTCTGTAATTCAGTATTCAAACAGACTGCAGACTCGTGCGTTGCGCGCACGTCCGTTACAAATCTCTTGTTTATACGCCTGCGGAGATGAAAAAAATGTGCGTATATTTTCCTGATGACGCGCCATACTTTAACTATCTTGTTACAAATATCGAAAGCAAAATAGATTTGTTTCATTGCAGTTTTGACACTTGTTATAAATATAATGTCATTATAATCCCCGGTATTTTAGTGAGCGTGACAATTTCTGATATCAGTTTGTTAAATCAAAATCGGTCGGTAAATGTTATACAAAGAAGCGATTTAAGTTTTTTATTGCTGCTTTAGGATGTCACTAATTGGATCGTTCGACGAGACCGACTCGTTCGTTGACTACCAGACCAGGATGGTGGGAGCTGCTAAGGACATAGCCCGGCTGGCTACTGATATGGTAATTATGCATTGATTTGATTGCTTAGTGTACTGTTTGTAAATACTTCCTATCCTACCATATTTAAATATTTTTAGTCTTGACAAAATATTCCAATCAGATCTCAAAAAGAATTAAAAAAAAAGTAAAATTTTATGTAAATAATATTTTCCAAATGTCTCTGATACCTATCCAAATTTATTTTGTCTCATATCGGCGTTTTGAGATGTGCCTATTACATTGCAATGTCGTCCACAGACTGCAAAATCGGCTACTGAACCGAGCCGGCTGGTGGAAGTGGGCAACGAGATGTGTGGCAAGTACGAGCAGCTGGCTGGTGACAGCGTAGGCGCGTCTGCCACCACGCCTAACGCGGATGTCGCCAACAGGTACGTTCTTATCGTTTTTCTAGTGCACGAAGCCAAGCAGACAGCTTAATTTTTTTTACTTTACCGAGGCCCTTCACTGACCATATTGTGGCGGTGTAAAATCTGCGATCTATCGCACAAACATCGTTAGTTCAATAAAGGAAAGACTAGAATATCTTGGGACCCCTGATGGATGCCGAAATAAATACAATACTATGCCAGGCATGAAATGTCCATAATGTGCTCCTCGTCACGGATACCCCGTACCTCTGGTATTGTGGTCAACCGCCTCTCAATCGAGACCGTAACGTCAACTTCTCCGAACTAGGAGAAACCAGACTTCAATTTAAACAAGTGTCCCGTACACTTGATAATGACAAATACTCGTTAACTTCTTTAATTAACTCCCTATTTTACTGAACTCTGTGTATCAACAGCAACGACAAATAAAATAATATTTTAAACTTTTGTAAAGGGCAATTTGAAGCTACTTGCGACTACTTTTTTGTTTCTGTGTTCAGTGAGATCCACACTAAGTGTACAATACGCATATTTCAATAAAAATACTATTATCTACAGGATTCGCATGGCAGCTGTAGAACTGGGCGAAGCATGTGTCCGAGCTGGTGAAGGCAGGTGGACACTGCCGCCTGTCAGCCATCGCACAGAATCAACGCGCTGTCGCAGACGCCGCAAGACGTGTGAACGAAAAGGTATTAAAATAAGTACCACTACTAGTATGTTTCGTTTCATTGACATAATTTTTTTTTTACAAATGTAAGGCAAAGAAATAAAAAATTATGGGGCTACGTAATATCAATGCAATTTCTACATAGGTGGTCGCAGTGCTTAGCGCTCTGCAAGCTGGCTCTCGCGGTACGCAGGCGTGCATCGACGCGGCCGCCACTATTGCCACAATAATCGGCGACCTCGACACCACCATACTGTTCGCAAGTGCCGGTATGTGCAACCTGAGTTCTGCCATTGACATTTAATTTTCTTTTATATAGCTTAATATAATACGATACTCATACGGAAGTTACTCTTTTTAAATAAGCGTTAACAATTTACTACGACCACACAAAGCTGTAGTGATCCTTTCGATGCACCTCAAGTAAAAAACGAAATATACACGTACGGTGCAAAAACATCTTACATACACGTCATATGTATATAAATTATAGGCAACACGCTACCGTGGCATAGTTAGTGGACGATCAGCCATCTACTCATCAAGTTCAGTTAATAAATCCTATACATCTCATACCAAATCAGTTTATTTATCAGTTATATATGAGCATACTGTGTACGATTCTTGACGGCGTATCGTTTTGGTCCTTCGAGTCGGATATGCACCAACGACCTATGAATTATGAAATATCTTTTTTATCCAGGCACCCTTCACTCGGATAAAGAAGGCGATACATTCTCCAACCATCGCGAGAACATTCTGAAGACGGCAAAGACTCTAGTCGAAGATACGAAGACGTTGGTGGGCGGGGCGGCCGGCACGCAGGAACAACTGGCATCGGCTGCGCAGAGTGCTGTTGGAACTATAGGTGGGTACTTTTAGCTAGACGAGGAACTATTTGATTGTGATTTAGAGTGATCCGCATTGCATGCGGATCTTAGCAAATTAACTTTCTTTCCTTCATTATAATGGATTTCCGCAAAATAACACCTGATTCTTTTAACTATAAAATAAGCCTTAAGAATGAATTGTAGCATCATATTGTGCATTACACAGCGATTGTAACAATTTAAAAAATTGTTTTGGGGGAAGAACTCTGGATGCAAAAGTTTGGTAACACATTACTAGTCAATGGGTTCAAAAATAGAATTTCAAATGCCGTGATCACTAAGCTTTACTGTTGCTACAGGATTCCTATACAGGAATCCGTCTAGGCAGGAGCCACCGCAGTGCCAGTTATTCGGCCTGTCAAGCAGTAGTGTGCAAACAATACTGTGATACGACTTGGTACAGATAGCTAGCTTAATTCCTGCGCATAAGGACACAGAAATGTTCTTAGCGACACAGCATTAATTACGGGTGTAATATATAACGTTACATGAACGAGTCGCTCGTTAATCGCGAAATGTCGACGCGTGGTACTCGTTGCAGTGCAACTTGTGCGAGGTGGTGAAGCAGGGCGCGATGTCGCTGGGCGCGGGCAGCGCGGAGCCGCAGGTGCTGGTACTGCACGCGGCGCGCGACGCTGCGGCGGCGCTGCGCGACCTGGCCGCCGCCACCGCCGCCGCCAGCGGCAAGCACGTCGCGCACCCCGACATGCAGCGCCTCAAGCACGCCGCCAAGGTACGCTGCACCGCCGCGCCCCGCCGCGCACCGCCGACGCCTTCTTACCGCATCCTTTATTTCCGCATACTTTTAGTGAAACTTATGGGCGCGCTGGGGGTCTAATTTCAAGATGGAATTTGTGAATATGAATTAGTTTTATATTTTAAGTTAGTAAACGTGCACTGAGTTGCACGTGCTTTTTTTTTCTATTATAACAATGCCCCACTCTTATTTCTCATGTCAAGATTTATAGGCATACATTTCACATGCACAACACAACCAGACACGATAACCGATGATTTGTGGTTTTGCGGTTCTGGCTGGTATTCGAATCATGGTCCCGCAGCGTAGAAATGAGACACTGACCGCTGAGCTACGTGGTCGTCGCAGACACAACTATTGTAGGTGGACACAATAGCCAAGCTGTGACGTGGAACCTTAAAGAATCGAACACCACCCCACATTAACTGCTTAGCATCCAATATTCCCAAATTTTGGAGAACACTATGTTCAGCAGTGGATTAGTCAACTTGACAAACACGTATCCTAGTGGTAACTGACTACTTTGCTACGGGTCCTGGGCTCAAATCCAGAGCCAAAGTTTATGCAAAAACACAAATTGTTGATTTTCGGATTGGGTTGTGTTATGATGGTCCTCATGTCTCTGACACAGATTCCTAGTCTACCTTCGATCTTAGGTAGGTTAGGACGAGCCTCTGTGCATAATATCTACTGCGCAGTTGTTAGCTTCCAATATTGTTAGGAACCTATCGCCGTACAGTAAAACCGGCCAGAAGGGCATCATCAGTTAGAAGATTAGATGACTAGAGCCCAGGACATCTAAATACATTTTTAATAAATTATTAAAATCTGTGTTGTCACCCCCGAGTACGGTCCTGGAAGTATCGTTGCAAGTAATTAGGTCGTCACTCTAAGTTGAAGTTTCCGGTTCTCGTTACACACTTTTTTATGCTGCTTCTTTACTATGGTAATTTTCCGGTAAAACTAGCATCTACAGCGTGATTTTACTATAAAAAAATATTCAACGAAAAACATTGTAATAACAACTACAACTAAAGTAAATTGCGTACGTAGCTAAAGCGCACGCGAGGTAAACACGTTTCATAAAAAGCAGTCAATTGTTAACTTATAACGATATAAGGCGACTTTTCAACACTTTTTATGTGTGTTACATTGTTACATTTTGTTGTTACACACACATCATGATACTGTTACGTTTTTTTTATTGGATAAAGTAACGAAACGAGCAAAACGTTCACCTAATGGTAAGTGCAACGTGTGCCCATGACAAATGCTACGACACCCAGAACATTTCTGCGTGACACCACATTGCGCCCGTCAGACATCAGTTCTTAAGTCTCATATGCCTAGTGATTACACATTTTTCACACATTACAATTTTAAGTCACTTTTTTATATTTACGCAATTGATTAGGTTATACCCACACAAAGAACAAGAATAGATCTAGATATGAGGGGTGGGTGTTAATAAATTAATATATTTATTACATTTTAATAATTGTTTCAATTTCAGTAACGTCACTATGAAGGTAGTGAAAACTCAACTGATTCACATAAGAGTTAAATAAGTTGTCTATAATTATTCTAGTCTGTCTGACAGACGTTCAAAGTAGTGTCTATGTCGATATTTATAATTTAGTCAGGCCTACATTACGCGCAGCTTAGCTGACACGCGTGAAGTGCCCTCTCCACATACACTACATCGCCTGGGACGAACTTACAAACCTACAATAAGATGTATAAAGCTTGACATTATTATTTTATTATATTTCAATTCTAACTTATATTTTTTACGATCCTATTAAATCTAAGCAAACTAATAGCCACACTTAAATTACACCGGTAACAAAAAGTAAAAGGGTCAAATTAAGTAATTAAGCTTTCAATGATCTAAGCCTTTAAAATGCACAATGACTTTAACGTTCTTAAAATATTTAGCAGCCGTTTATCGTTTATCGTATTTGTTTCTTTTTTCTGTATTTTTGTTATTTTGTGTACTTGTTCTGTTAAACAATGTATGTTGTCAATATTGGACTTAAACCGCGACTAATTGACGGTTTTCCGATAGCGGCTGAGCGACCCTACGAAGCGCTGGAGTCTACCCATCAAAACTAACACTGTGCCTCGGCAGTCCAAACGGCGCTCTGTAACCCTAGGTCTCAGGACCGATTACAACTCATGTGACTCCGAGACCGATATCTTTCAATCTGATCAAGAGGAAGAACTCGTCAAACTACTAGACTATTCTAGCCAGGATGATGATGTATCTCCTTCAATTTTCCACGATAACTGCGAGGAAGCAATGGCGTATGTAGAAGGTCTAATGAGAAAAACCCCAGAAAGGAGTGTCAAAGACGACGATTTGAATATTCGATACAATCTTACTTCAAGAAACAGTATTTTTGATATGGACTGGAGGGTATTGAAGTATGGTGAAAATATATTCCTGGGTGAACTGAAGAAATTGATGGACATAGTTGTTGGGCTTTGCGACAAAGAAGAATTTAAAAGAAAACAGGACACGCTAAGACGAAAAAAGGCATCATCCGATTTGGATAATGAAATGAAGAGACTATCCCAAGTTATAGAGGATCTTGACTGTGAAGTGATTATTCCAGAGCCCGATAAAAAAGGAGTCATAACAAGTACCATTAAAACAATGAAGACTACTCTTCTAATAAAAAGTCCTATGCCAAAAGAAAAGACCCCAAAACTTAGAAGCACGATATTCAAAGTGAACAAAGTAAAACCCGTGAATTTAGTAGAAAGTTCAGATCCAAATACAAAAAGTTCAGAAATTGCATCTTCAGAGCCTTCTAACTCTCCTGTAAGATGTAAAGAAGAAGATAAAAAAGATGAAATTAATGAAATGATTATTAGACCGGAATCCAGAAGTAAAGAGGTCAAATTAGAATTTTGGAAATTGTTTAAGGATGATACAGAATGGTGGAAAGCCTTAGCTAAAAGAAATTTAGAAAAGATGGAGGAGACAAGACGAGAGTTGGATCGCTTTAGCGGTCACGAGCTAGTTTTAGGTGAAATAAAAACTGGAAATAGACCACTATGAAAAGGAAAAAGAGACATTACAAACATTCATCGAAGAAGTAGATAAATCCAAAGCAGTCAATAAAGATTTAGAATATAATAAAAAATACGAAGATATTGTTCTAAAGTTAATTGAATTTGCAAAGAAAGATTTCATTTACAAAGGTTTTGACCCCCTTATCGAAAAATTAAAAGCTCTCTCCAACGTGCATATTGAAGGTAAAAAGAAAAAAGTGGTGCACATCCAAGATATTATTAATATTTACAGTCAAATTGATGTATCAAAGTACACATACGAAGAACTATGTTTGCTCGAAAATTACTACAAGGAACTTATAAGAAAATACAAACAAGAAACTGGAGTCAGCCAGAGAAAGGAAAAAGAAAATATAATGCCTAAAAATGTATTTAATACAGAACTGAATAAAGACGAAATTCAGTCTATGTCGCCTTCATTCCATAGAAACCTAATTTTAAACGTACACTCGAGTCAAAGTTTAATTAAAAACTTGAATCATTATAGTAACACGACAATTACCAATGGAGACACTCTGAAACGGTCAAAAACAAACACGCAAAATTCTGCGAACAATTTAGAAATCTTCGACATGACTCGCACATATCCGTTACAGTACTACGCTAATAATTGGTGGTCAATATATGAAGGCATTTTAAAAAACCGCGAACAGCAATTCGGTACTATTGACAATTGGTGGAATTTCTATGAAGCTATGCTAAACAAGAAAGATACTACTGAGGAGGATTTAACAAGGATACGTGCTATTATGGAGTACAGGAACAGTACAAGAAGGTCCAGACCTAACAGTCGAATGGGGGAGCAGCTGAGAATGTTGAACGAGATAACGAACAGCAAATTCCGAGAGAGCGAGGACGTGACGACGCGCGACAATGACTCGGTCAGATTTCCAAATAGCCTGTACATTAACCGACCGTGCACCACGCCTAACAAACCAGTCACGCAGAGCACGCAATGGATCGCATGGTGTGGAGAAGAGTCGCTTGTCATGTTGTCTGGTGTTTGGATCATCGGATCATTGTTGTCGTTTTTTCTCTTTTCTTAATACAAGTGCTGGTATCTTAAGCATACTACGTATTAGTCTGAATATCACAGTCAATTTTTTATTGGACGAACATGTTACTTGTAGTAAATCTGTTTTGTTATGCTTACGGTATCACACAACCTTAATCATTTTCAGCGCAGTTGCGATCATGAGATTTAGAAATGTGTTTAGTTTTGTTTTTGTGTCGCCCTCTGTGTGTGGCATGATCTTTCCGACCTTAGGTCTTTGCCAATAACACGAAACTGTGCCACTAAACACATTTCATGAGAAACGTCCAAAGCCTTTCCATCTCACGGTACCTGGTGACTCGATCGCCGCTTGACATTACAAGTAAAATAACTACAAAACCACAAGCTTTCATTTTATTTCACACACACAGCGAAGCTTTGAAAGTCCAATATTGACATATACACAGACAGCTTTATATATCTAGTATATTTATTTTTTATTATGGTTGAAAGCTTTTGGGTTTCCCGCTATGGCATGAGCTTGTTAAATTGTACTGCATTCGCATTGGGATTAATATGTTTTATCGTCCATCGTAAAATTTCCTCGTTCGTCGGCAACCCAAAGCTTTTAAAATATAATAAATTGACGTATAGTTGTTTGGATCTAACCTAGTAAGCCGCGTAACATAGATAACAAATAGTTCAAAGTTTTTCTTATTTTTCGTATTGAAGTCAATTTAAGATTCGTCATATTCTCGTTTAAAAAAAAGTATCTCCATCGGTAATGACTGATGATAGAGAACTTTTTTATCAGGATAAAATTATAAAGAGATTAATATAATATTTACGTAAAATTTGTGTTTTATCCCTTAACATGTTTTTACTCTTATTTAACTTTTACCTTTTTTTTCTTTGGCGTTACAGTTTGCTCTAATAAGTATATCTTTTTACGACGTCTATTTAAAATACATAAGCAGAAAACGTTAAGCATGTGTATTTTATTTGTCATTTGTAAATATTTTATTTAAACTTTATTATTTGTTTAAAAACAGTTTGAAATTAATTTATATATATACGAGGGGTGATCCAAAAGTAATGATAATCAGTTATTTCTAGTGCACACAAAAATACAAAAAAATTTCAGTCACTTACTCAGTTAACCACTAGTTCAGGGAAAAAAAATCATATAAATAGGCCACGATTCCCGGGAGCTACATTCATTTGAATACGGACTGTCAAGGAGTGAACATCAAAATGGAAAAACACGAAATCAGAGCTGTCATTAAATACCTCTGCTTGAAAAAAATGTCTACCAAAGACATACACAGCGACTTGGTGGAAACATTAGGGGACTCTTCTCCTCCATATTCCACAGTTGCACGCTGGGCTAAGGAGTTTAAGTTGGGAAGAACATCGACGGAAGACGAACACCGCGAAGGACGCCCATCGACGTCCCTCACTGAAGAAAATGTGAAAAAAGTTGAAGAAGTTGTATTGGAAGATCGAAGAGTGACTATCAGGCATGTAGCTGAGGTCACAGGGATCTCATATGGCAGCATTCAAAGAATCCTTGCGAACGAATTGCATATGAGAAAGGTCTCCGCGCGTTGGGTACCGAAAATGTTAAACGACGAGCAAAAGAAGAAACGAGTCGACATGTCAAGAGCAAATCTCGAAAAGTTCCAGGCAGACAAGGATAATTTTTTGTCACGTTTTGTGACCATGGACGAGACCTGGATCCACCATTTTGATCCTGAAACAAAACAACAATCGATGACATGGAAACGATCCGATGAACCGACGCCGAAGAAATTCAAAGTGTCAAGCTCAGCAGGGAAGGTTATGGCGTCTGTTTTTTGGGACGCTGAAGGAATAATCATGGTGGACTACTTGGAAAAGGGGGCCACTATTACAGGCTCCTACTATGCAGAACAAATAAGAAGATTGCGGGAGGCTATTAAGGAGAAAAGGCGAGGCAAACTGCGGGCTGGAGTGCTGTTCCATCAAGACAACGCACCGGTTCACAAAGCTGCAATTGCCATGGCTGCCATTCAGGAAGCGGGCTTTGAGCTGGTGGAACACCCCCCCTATTCGTTATTCTATCTCAATATCAGGAACCTGAGAAAATTAACTATGTAACGTATGCCTGGCTTTTTGGGTCAGATAAGATTTTTTCTAAATTTAGGATTAGAAAGAAGGCTATAAGACGGAGACTATTTGAAATAATTTATTTTTATTTTATCATTGTGTTTAATTGAATAATTTTTGATCACCTATTAAACTTGTAAACAGGGTATAACATTGGTTTCGGAGACAATATTAATTTAATATTCCATAGATTATTTTTGAATGAGGAATATTTTATTAACATTTTACTGCAAGATACCAACTTCACAATTTAATAAATAGTGTATATTTCCTTTGGTGTATCTGGGGATTATACATTAAATTATTTCGATTATTCTCCTAGAATAATATGCGACTGTCGTTTCATATTTTGAATCACCAGGCATGTTTATGCTCTGGATAAAGTAACTAATAATTTTTCCTGTTTACAATATTTTTTTAAGGAAAATAGTTCAATTTTAAACTATTTCTGTACAGGTCATGGTGACAAACGTAACGTCCCTGCTGAAGACAGTCAAGGCCGTTGAGGACGAGCATACACGCGGCACGAGGGCTTTGGAGTCCACCATTGAAGCCATCTCACAGGAAATAGAGGTACATTATAATACAGTCTTTAATACTGTTGCTGACTATTTTATTTGGTTGCGACGTCATTTGGTCGTTTATAAAGAACTAGCTGATGCCCGCGAGGTCGTCTGTTTTGACATAGGTTTTTTTTAATTATCCCGTGGGAACTATTTCATTTTCCAGAATAAAAATATCCTATGTCCGTCTCCAGGATGCAAACTGTCCCTGTGCCAAATTCCGTCAATATTGGTTCAGCGGTTTAACCGTAAAAAGGTAACAAACAGATAAGACTGACAGAGACTATTACTTCCGTTTTTTTATATTATTATGGATTTGCCTCTTGAGAGTGAATACTATTTATTATAATAAATATGTTTATTCTAATAATTTCTTTGTTTATTTCCTTACTTTTAAGGGCAAGAGTGAACTATAGACAACGTGAATCCGATTACTCGGGAATATGAAACTATAGTTATTTAAAAAAAATAGGACCTTTTCATGTATTGGTTTCAAATCTGTGTTAGGTTACGAACCAACTGTCTATTGCCATACAATTTCGCATTCTTAAAAATGTTGCCATATTTCGTAAACTGTGTTGTAGTTTGTAATATTTAAGTGACGTACGAACACGCAAAATACGCGCTAGACGTGGAGTTGCGGAAACCGGCCCGTTGCAATCTACAAGTGACGTACGTACGCATATATGAATAAATGATTTAAAATTGTACGTCTTCAATATGTGAGTTATACTAGTCAAGAGCCTGGCGCTTGTCTTAAATTTCATAACGAGCAATCCAAATTCGATCCCCAATGTCGCTACTAAGATTGTTAAGCGCTTATTTATCATGTTCTAGGTGGTTAGGAAACGCACCGTTAAGGAATCCTTCATGTTTCCGAAGGTAAAATTATGAGGAGACTGTCAACACGCTGCGAATCGTGGCATGCAAAATGCTCGTGCCCAACAGTGGATCGTTTAAATGTTTGCTTTAATTTTAGGTGCTGATGTCGCCGTCGCCGCCAAAGTCGACGGCGACGCCTGAAGAGCTAGTTCGCTGCACGCGGCTGATGACGGCGGCCACGGCTCGGGCCGTCGCCGCGGGCAGCGCGTCCGGCGCCGGCAGCCAGGACCAGCTCACCGCCGCCGCCAACCTCGGCCGCAAGACCGTCGTCGACATGATGGTTGCCGCCAAGGTGCGCACAAATTGTCACTCACTAGGATAGTAGATAGTGATCGATATTGAACGCATTGCAGGAATTCTGGCACCATATCGAAAAGTGGTGGTAGTTTTTTATTGAATTTTGTAATTTCTGTGTATATTTTGAGTTTTGATGTTTCATATTGATTGTTTATTATGCAGCAAGTGCTCGTGAAAGTGTACAGTAATTAGAAAATTCAATTTAAGTAAAAGTCAACTATAATTTTACTGTCGATCGAAATGAAGTCTGTTATAAATACATTTTTACCAGACATTAACATAAATGGCTCGATTTGGTAGCTAATTGCTTGGATCAAAAAAGAAGAAGAAACTCATTACATTTTTTTAAGCGGTTATACATCGTCAACATCAGAACTTATTAAAGCAATATCCAGAACTAAATAATTAATAAATTATGAATATGTAGGAATCTACATCAACACTAAAAATTAAATACAATTCTAATTATTTTGTTGTGGATGCGAAACCGGTGACCGTACAATAGTTTTTTTATTACGTAATTTCGTTACTAGGTAATACTACCACTCCATCTCATCCAGTGGATCTCGTAAAAGGCGAGTAAGGAATTAAACTGCACTGTGCACCCAACAGCGCATGATGGCGATGGACTCACCACCTGTCACACCGAGTGCATTATATTGTTTTGGTGAAACGTGGATTGTGGCAATCATCTGTCTTTGCATTGAGTGCCAAGTCTCTGACTACCCCTTATGGGACAAAGTCGTGATCTTATGTATGTATGAATGTATGTTACTCAGGTGTCGATTGAAGTTGTTTACTGTCACTCACTAGGACAGTACGGGTTAGCTAGTAGATATGTATATACCGTAAGGACGAGCTTAATGAGCAATCGTCCCACAGGGTGCAGCGCAAGCGGCGGAGACGGAGGAGCTGCGCACACGCACGCTGGAGACGACGCTGTGTGCGGGCGAGGCGTTCCGCGCGCTGCTGCAGGCCGTGCTGGCCGCGCCGGGCGGCGCCGCGCGCTCCGCCCTGCCCGACCTGTCGCGCCGCGTGGCGCGCGCCGTCGCCGACATGCTCGCCGTCGCGGAGCTGCTCAAGGGTCCGTGCTACACGCGCACACACACACACACACACACATATATATATATACATACATACATACTCACATAATTTGAAACAAAACAACATCTGTGCAGTTCACACGCGTAGAAGTGAAACCTTCATAAAACTAAACTTAAGACAATGAGACGTATGCGAGAGTATCAGGAGAATAATTGTAGGATTATTTGTTATAATATTGATACCAAGCTTAAAAAGTATATTACATTTTCACACAGACTCCGAGTTTTCAATTTCAATAAATGGCACGAGTAGCTTATCTTAACTAAAGTATGAAATAAATGCTTTGGTATAAATTTTTTTTGGAATAAATTTCTAATCTAAAGATCAATATATGTCTCCTACAACTCAGTCAGCGTCAATTGCTGTTTTTGATCTTGTTGTCGAGCAAATGAGAGAAAAATCTTCGAAGAAAACGAAGGTTTTGTTTAAACGAATCCGAAAATATAAATATAATAGAAAACACTCTATACTGTATTCTATCTCATTCTCTCGCAGGCTAAATCTTTTAGGTATATGTAACGTTTTAATTATTTCGTCACATTCCATAAAAAATGCGGTACAGAGCTATTTGCAAAAGTAACTCAAACTGCACAGTGCGTGTCTCATGGCTCGACCAATGGTACTGGCTTAATGACAGTTTCTAGAGATTGACGCTATTTTCACCTGGAACCTCTGTGACAGACTACATTATATATTATATGTTGCGCTGTATAGAGCTGTAAGTAGTAGTTACACAGTAGACGCTCTGTTCATAGCTTGGTGAAGATGATTCACTGTTGAACATAAGGCAAAGGTTTGTCGCCTAGACATTGTCCCCGTATTTTGGGCACTGTATTTTAGTCTACCTCTCATCTAACCCTATTAGCGTTATATCGGACGTAAATAAGTTAAGAAGAATACGTGCCTCTGCGCTTGCGCGTAAAATTTAGCACTACGATATTTCCTGCTCAGTTTATAGTTTATTGTCTGAATATCGATTAGTGTACTAACGTGATATACGTTCCAGGCTCCGAATGGGTAGACCCGGAGGATCCGACGGTGATCGCCGAGGCGGAGCTGCTGGGCGCCGCGGCCTCCATCGACGCGGCCGCACGGAAGTTGGACGCTTTGCGACCGCGCAAACCGCCACAGCTTCAGGTAAACTTTTTGATACATAATTTCTCTACCTTATAAATTTCATCTTGATGCACATAGTGAAAGCTAAAATAACCCTATGTATATAGTATTCCTTTTAATTTCAATATTGTAAAAGTCTTCAATGTACACGAGCAGGGCTAAAACAGTCCCATTGTAAGGCTCTGTACTCTGTCTTCTAAAATCGTCGTCATTTTATTTTGTGATTAAATAATTAAATAAGTTGTACTAGTTGTTCAAGTCCATGTACATTTTTTTAAATAAAAATGTAGTAATATTTTTTTATATACAACAGAATAAACAAATATATTTTTTACACCATCGCAACTCATTTCTAGCTATTTTTCCCGTTAAACCAAAACCAATAAGATATCCAAATTTAAAGATGATCTTTCGAACGTAAAGTGGTGATCATTTTCCTTTTTAACGTATTTTATGTATTGCTCATATATAATGATTATTTTCGGAATGTCACTGTGGAATGTCGCAGAGACTGTTTACAAAATAATATCGAAATAAAGATTACTGGTATACTTTAACCCGTACTGATTAATTATTTCATATATTTACTATTGTAGTTTTATGTAATAAATTAAACTGTATTTAATTATCGGGTGTCGTAAAAGTCGACAGAGGGAAAATTAAAACCAGGAGATGGGCAGCAGCATCTTCCTTGAATAACTGAATTAATAAACTGCGATTGAACCCGCCTGGTAATCGTGGCAACTATGGCAAAATCCCCTCAAAATGAGAGCTACAAACTTTTGTGGCAATTTATGGGGGAGGCCTATGTTCAGCAGTGGACTAGTCATAGGCTGTAATGATGATGATGATGATTTTTTTTAATTGGATAGAGTGACGAAATGAACAAAACTTTCACCTGATGTAAAATGCAACGTCAACCCATAACAAATGCTATGTCACCCAGAACATTTCTGTGTGACACTACACTGCGCCCGTCACCCTGAGACATCAGTTCGTAAGTCTCATATGCCCAGTGATTACGCTAGCTTACAGTGATCATAATATTTATACCTATTATTCCTATTGTGATCATAAGTGCTGCCAAGCGATCGAAACGTAGATAATTTAAACACTGAACATACAACGATGTCCGTTGTATGTTCTGTGTTTAAATTATTAATTATTTTTTTTGTTTTATATGTAATTTATAATAATTATTAGATATAGATAATTTTTAGATCACTATTTCCTTGTTTTTTTCTGTATTGTAAACATTATGAGTGGTTGCCAAGAATTATACCCAAGAAAGAAGATACAAAAATGGCACGTGTCGGTAAGATATGTTTGATATTCTTGGTTGTATCTTTAGTATCACCCAGGAATCAAACATATTACCTATCGATCGTGACCGAATGCATCAAATTGAGAAGAAAGAAGCTCGAATATTAAAAAAAAAGGTTTCATTATTGTAACCTATACAAATGTTTTCTTGTTAAAATGACATTATGATAATGACAATTTTTTTTTTTTCAAGGAGACTGACGAAACTCTGAACTTCGACGAGATGATCCTCGAGGCGGCCAAGTCTATTATTACAGCCACGTCCGCACTCGTGCGCGCCGCTTCTGCTGCACAGCGCGAGCTTATTGACCAGGTGCGAAAGAAACTAACAAAAACTTTATTACCTGCCAGCATCTTTAAGTCCAATATTTATAATATAATCGGTGAAAACCGTAAATGTCGTAACTTACAAAGATAATTTTCGACCATAGGTAACAATTTTTTTTTTAATGAAATTCAAACAGGTGTAATCTAGGCTCACCATGTTTGGACAGTAAATATCTGCGTATATTGGCTTATACTAATTTAATAAAATCAAATTATGCTTTATGACCTTAATAACAACATTCAAAATATTTTCCCTCCACTCGGCCGGTTTGACACTTAGTACTTACGTACGCTAGGTACAGAGTTACAGGCTTTCCCTGATTTTTAAGAGGGTTTTAAAACTGAAATACGTCCACCACGGTGGAGGATTCACATATCGTCGATTGTTTTTATTATTTCCTAGAAATGCAGGTTGATTCGCGATATTTCTCTTCATTTCGGAAAACAGTACTTAAAAATAGCACCAGGAATCGAACCGTAGTGCTATGAAATTTTATACTAACTTAAGTAACAAACTTGTACTGACTGTACAAGTACAAACGGTACCGCAAAGTATTCTTATCAAATCCCAAATACGATATGATGATTACAATGACGACCGCACTGATGGTTAATAAAACCACGGACTGATGCTAAAAGTGACCTCTGATATTAAATAATATTATTTATAACGATTGCTGCGAATTCGGGAGCAGTTAGGCGAGTGAGCCGTTTGCTTTGGTGCAGGGCAAGGTGGCCCGCAGGCCGGCGTCGTCGTCGGACGACGGGCAGTGGTCGGAGGGGCTGGTGTCGGCGGCGCGGCTGGTGGCGGCGGCGGCGCACGCGCTGGTGGAGGCGGCCAACGCCCTGGTGCAGGGCGCCGCCTCCGAAGAGCGCCTCATCTCCAGCGCGCGCCAGGTCGCCTCCTCCACCGCGCAGCTGCTCGTCGCATGCAAGGTACGTTGACGTGCGAGCACAAATCCCCTCTGATGCTATGCAGCCACTGGCATAGGTGTAACCTTTTTAGTCCCGTAACGTAAAGTAAAATCAAAATGTAGAGATACTCGATACCGATAAAGCTTTATACGTATATGATGGAAATACAATACGAGGATAAAATTAAAACGACCAACTTAATCACTTTGTTATTATATTACATGTGCCAATTTCAGCGTTGGTTATTTTAAAGTGATATCGGTTCATACAGTCAGAATAAAAAAACATTTCAAATTTTTATTATTTGTATTGCTTATTGAGAACGAGAGAATGGTTTATTCATATATGTGATTTTATGTCGGTATGAAATATCTCCCTTAATACTGTATCAAAATTAATGATTGACACGCCATTTTGAAGATTATTTATTCCTTTAATGAAGAAAAATTTCTAAATGTCTTTAAATTAATGTTAAAGTAAAAAAAATGATTAAATAATTGAATTGTAGGAAGCGCCATCTGTTGAAAATCTGTTTAACTTGTCAGCTGTGGGTTGGAGTTTTTTACATTCCTCAAAGAAGATGGCGCCATCTGTTGATCACGATACTGTGCGAAATATTCGCACGGCTTAACTAGTATTATAAAATCCGTGATTGGTGTTCGTATTGCTTATCCCCGCTTCGTGCAGGTGAAGGCGGACCCCTCGTCGGAGTCGACGCGGCGGCTGCAGGCGGCGGGCGCGGAGGTGATCCGCTCCACCGACAACCTGGTGCGAGCGGCGCGCGACGCCATACACTGCGACGACGAGCGCAGCCTCGTGCTCAACCGCCGCATGGTGGGCGGCATCGCGCAGGAGATCGACGCCAGGTAAGCCGCCGGATCATTCCAATCACGACCGCATGGCCTAGTGCTCCTGTATCACCTAGGAGGAGGGGGAATATGAAAATGACTTCAAAAATCTCACGTGAAAGTTACCGATGGTGATCCAAGTCGAGGTATGGAAACCCCACCACCCCACCCCCGTTAGTGCAGTAACCGTACGGACTAAAACGGGGTCGGAGTGGAACGGCAGTGTCGTTTGCACTTTATACACGCGGGTCCTCCGCTCGCGAATCTCTTATGTTCGAAAAAAAAAAATCACGAAAAAGGATGGTCTCTTAGTGACGGATTGAACTTAGCAGCTGGGTTCTCTACGCATTCTCGATTGAATCTGCTGCGTCCCAAGCAGATACATTCGAGTTAGTAAGTACATTCAAGTATCGCTCCCACACATTTCTTCGGCTCTGCGCTCGCCTAATTCTGTAAATGCGTATGTATCCGCGGGAACTTCACGACCGCTAATTCTTGCTAATTATACTTCTGCCACTTGGGCTCGAATCACAGACGAAGATATTATTTACAGGGTCCTATTTCTTGATATAATAACGAGGCGAGCAAAACGTTCACCTGGTGCTAAGTGCAACGTCTGCCCAGACCAACTACTGTGTTACCCAGAACATTTCTGTACGGCACCACACTGCGCCCGTCACCCTGGGGTATCAGTTCTTAAGTCTCATATGCCCAGTGATTACACTAGCTATCCGTGCCCTTCAAACCGAAGCACAGTAATGTTTGTACACTACTGCATCGCTACAGAATAACTGACCCCGGGGTGACACCTACCTAGACGGATACCTGCATTTATTGCATAAATACCATAATAAAGGCACAAGTACATAAAAATAGTTAACAAAAAAACGAAAAATTTACTCAAACGACAATATTATAAAAAGATAATTATGTAAATAGACAAAAAAACGATATAATTTCCTTTTCGACAAAAAGTTGTGTATGTGTAGTGAAAGATAAATTTAAATAATTTCGCATGTCCAGTAGTTATATTAATTAAATATTTCTTTATAGATCGGAAGTGCTTCGTATTGAGAAAGAGTTGGAAGAAGCACGCGGACGCCTGACTGCTATCCGCCAAGCGAAGTACAAGCTCCGTGCTGGAGACACATCAGGGGACGACACTGATACCGACGTCCAACTCGCCGGATACTCTAGCGATGCCTCCGCGCATCACAGGTAACTAGTGATCTTTTTATCTGTACCTACTGTACTGTTACTATTTACAGTTATTCAATCGTCTAGTAGTAGCGTGGTTGGAGTACATGACTACCATGCCGCGGGTCCATGGGTTCGAATCCCGGCCGGACCTAACAACAGAAACACGATTTGTTTTCGTTTTTTTTATACGAGAGGGGGCAAACGAGCAAGTGGTTCACCTGATGGTAAGTGATCACCACCGCCCATGAACAACCGCAATACCAGAGGAATCGCGGGTTTGTTTCCGGCCTTTGAGGAAGGAATAGGCTCTTTGTTTGTTTTCGGGTATGGTTGTGATGTGATTGACCTTCTGTCTCTAACTCTGCGTCCTAGCCTACCTCCGATCTTATCGCAGAGCTACATCGGGCACGGGTAAGTACAGAAAAGTGAGTGCCCTTGTGTTTGCGCGTAAACTTGTGGCACTATAATATCTCCTGCGCAGTTGATAACTTCCTACAATATTCGGTAGTTGACTCCGTGGCCGAAAGTCGGCTAGGAAAACATCATCAATAGTGTACAAACGTTACTTTGTTTCGGTTTGACCTGATAGCCTGTGTAATTACTGGGCATACGAGACTTAAGAACCGTTGTCTCAAGATGACGAGTGCTGTGGTGCCACACATCGATGTTCTGAGTGTCATAGCGTTTGTTATGAGCAGACGTTGCATTTACCATCAGGTGAAAACGGTTTTTCCATCTCGTCACTTTCTTCCATAAAATATCTAATATAAATATTCATTTCTGCGTAATAAATAGCAGATACAATTGAAGAGATGGCCGAGTTAATTTAGCTCAGGGTGGGAGAGTGCAGGTTCAGTCAAAAACTGGTAGTAACCGACTGGCGCGAAACAGTTCAACCAATAACAATGAATTGCACACCTGGACGGTCCCACTTTTTACATTGCTCCTGTGCACACCTAATTTATCGGATTATATTGCCAATGAAAAGGGTAGCTACCCGCCAGATCGAATGGTCTGATCTGGGAAGGACGTCTCCTCCGACTTGTAATATTTAGATGTTGCATATATAGTTCGCATCTCAGAAAAATTTTATAGTGCGATTATGGAGTGTATGAAATATTTCTTGAGCTTCTCATGTGGCGACATAGATGTCGCTACACGGCCGCTCGCTTATAATAATTCTAACGTGTAGGTTACGACGCGAAGCGTGTATTTAGGTCATACCTTATTTTTTCGCTACTTCGTTTATTATCCTGGCAATTAGCTATCAAATCGAGTCATTTTGGCCAATATCGAGTTGTAATTTAATTATAACCAAGACTTCGTTTCGATCGACAGTAAATTATAAAAGACTTTTACTGAAGATTTGCAGGATTGATGGGTGTCAAAACGAAAAGCACAATTTTCGTCTTGAATTGAATTTTCCAATTACTGTGCACCTTCACGAGCACTTGCTGCATAATAATCAATCAATACTAAAACTCAAAATAACACAGAAATTATAAATTTCAATTAAAATACTACTGTCACTTTTTGAGTTTTCCGCTACTTATAACAATGTTCCTTTATTTTAGATTCAAAACGCCGAACAGCAGCTTCGCTAACACAACGTACAGCCCTAACAGCACATACTCAGCTCAGAACACAACGAACGTAACACAGAACACAACGAACATATCCCACCACGTTTCCAGCCTCAACCAGTCTATACACGGGTCGGCACCGGCAACCAGTCCGGGCTTGAAGCCGGAACCCTACCAACAAAACTACAACACCAACGGATATCAAAGGGAGGAGAAATATACTGCACAGAGCCCGACTTTTTCGAGCTTCAGGCCGCAAGAAGAGACTCCCAAGCAAAACTATGAAGGGTTTACCACACGGTGAGTGCTTGAGTATGTAAATGTTTTGAATTTGGTCGAAGTTTAGATTTAAAATATATATTGTATGCTTTACAAAGTGTACAAATGAAGATTATGAAAATAGTTTTGATATTTATTATCTATCCTCAATTAATAAATAAAACTCGATAATTTAGTTTCAGACAGTTATTCCATTGCTCATTTCATTATTCATTAGCTTCAAACAATGACCACTAAAAAACTCGTAATCTCATAATTAACCAACTGTGACTTAAACATTCATCAACGAATGGAAGAAGCATGGAGGGACATCTTCATTTCAGCACATGTCAGTCCTAAAATGAACATAAAAATTCCATAATCATCATACTCCCCTGGCCGATTTCGATAAAGGCTGTAACTTCCGATTACCGTTAACTACGCTGAAAATAATAGTAAATGCGTGGGCACAGGGGCACTCACTCACTCACATTCCCGTGTCCAATGTAATACTCATGCGATGACGTCGCAGATTCCTATACAGGAATCCGTCTAGGTAGTACCATCGCAGTACCAGTTATTCTGCCGCGAAACAGTAATGTGCAAACATTACTGTGTTACGGTCTGAAGGGTACTGATAGATAGTGTAATTAATGGGCATATGAGACTTAGGAACTGATGGCTCAGAGCGACGAGCGCAGTGTGGTGCCAAACAGAAATGTTCTGGATGACACATCATTTGTAATGGGCAGACGTTGCACTTACCATCAGGTGGACGTTTAACTCGTCTCATCACTTTCTTCAACAGTCACAATACATCCACACACACGAAAAACAATAATTCGTAGTGCACAAATACTGCATTAGGTGGGGATTTGAACTCAGGAGCCGTGGCTTAGGACGCTTACTTTACTAACCATTATATATCGCTCCAACCGAGTCCTTAGCCATAATATACTCGAAGATTAACATGTAATGTTAAAGATACTTTATTATCAACTGAATGAAAAAATATATTGATGTAATTTCAAATCTAAGCTGCGACCAGTAATTCATGTCAAGATGAACGATTTCAATCTTCTAATTACTAATTATAACTTCGCTTTTTTACACGCTGCCATTGGATCACGCGGACAGATGATTAATATACTTCTAAGCAAGCCTACTTGTGAAAAAGTGCCTTCATTGTCCACTTATAATTCGTGCCTCTACTAAAATATAAACTAAATGTATTCTTTTTTAAATTAGAAATAACATGTAACAATCTCTTCCAAATTTGAATTGTCAAAGGTTTGTCTGGAATATTGTATCATACAATCTTTCTCATTGGAAACAGTGATCATTTTGATGGAAGATATACATCTGATCGATCACACTTCAATTAGACAAATAACTAACCTGTACACAGTAAGTGATAAAGATTTATTTCGATTGAAGTGGAGATGGGTAAATCCTTTGTGTAACTTCCATACAAAAATATATATTTTTCCAATCATTGTTATCATTTCATATACATCACAATGCTTAACCAATATACTCTGATATATAATTGGTAAATTATAAAACTTTGTACTTGTAACAGAATTTGAAATTGTCCGACAATCACACATTCATTACAGTTTATGATGATACAAGTAAAATCTATCACGTAGTGTTCTTTCAGAGGTGTTCAAACACCAACATATAATATCTTACAGAATCAATCGACCAAACGCAATTTCATTACTCTTGAATAGAATTTCAAAACCATTATAAAGTATTACTGAAGTTTAATAATTGTTTTAAACCTTATTTTTGTGGTTATATTTGTATTATTTCATAAGCTAAGAACGCTGTAATGCTCTAATATATCACTGCTACGAATATCTACAATGTAATGCATGGAAAGCTTTACGCTTCTTCTGCAAATGTATAACCAGTCAGTGGTTTATGTTTAAGTATTCTAGAGTAGACACTTTTTTGCCCCTAATTTTATTGCTTATAAATTCTATTGACTGGTACATTTTTAGTTTTTAAGATTTATTATGCTAAGTTGTGAAATTTAAACGAGATTCAAGACTCTTAAAATACATCGCAATGCCACGAATCGCTTTTAGAAATTATCAAATTCTATGTTCTATTAGCAATTTTAATATATCCGTCTAGATAGATAGCTTAACCGTAATTGCATTTAATATGATTTGAATTAACTTCAGTCTTATACTATGCCTAACACTGTAGCAGTAACTAAATGAACTCAAGTAATATTTCGTTTGCAGAGAAAATACCACCAGTAATGATAGAACGATGAAACACGAGTAAGTCGCTGTAATAAGCTTCGAAACCGGCTTCCAATCTTTTTATGTTAAATGTACATGTACAAACGTGCCGCTTTCGCCCATCGCGACATTCCAAACATCGTTCTGTACATATGAGCTAATTTTTGTTGCGCGAACATTCCAACTTATCCATTAATGATATCTCTGCTAAACAAAGAAGTAGCGACTAACAACTAATTATTGTTTTTTCTTCCTCCCTTCCCCTAACCTGCATGCGGGTGATTAACCTAACCTAATAGGACGAGCATTACGGAGGAAACAGTTGTCGTGAAGTCGTTGCAACTACCGGAAGTACGTACGGCGTATTTGATATCGGACGAGGCGCAAGACGCCGAGCGGGTGTTCTACAAGAGGGAGAAGCCGCCACCACCGCCGCCGAGACGCATTTCCCTCCTAAAGTACGAGGACAACGCTAGTTAATTGGGTTCGTTCTGGCTCTTCCATCCTATGCGCACCGGGTAACTTACCATCCCTACCCATCACAATTGAAAATAAAAACTATTGAACACCAGACCTTCCCTAATGTTTACCATTCAGCAAACTTCAGAAGCAACTTGTGCTAAAATCCTCTTATATGTTCTAGTCGACGAGCCATCGATTTTGCTGTTGTACTATATTACATTAAGTACCTGATTTCCAAGTAATCATTTTCTTTATTGTGATTAATATTTTTTCTAACGCATGACGCATGCCGGTGTTGGTTAACGCATACCATCTTTTCGGTTGAGGGAAATTCATTAAATTGAATTTTACTTTTAGCCGCATGACAGACTAATCATTAATCGCAATATTGCAGCTACGAGACCCGACTCTACGACACACCGCGACCTATTAACGAGTATCCTAAGACAGAGGAGCAACGACAGTTCGAGTCCAATCAGTCCAGTCAATATCAGTTCACGAAGCAGGAACAGAGGTACGGCTACGACGCGCCCAAACTCCCGTCTCCTTTGAGCCCAAAGTTCAACGCTAGAGACCTTAGGTTCGACGATAAACCGGAACCGATATACTCCTCCCTCAAAAAACCTACTACGCCCAAAACACCATTCGACGGCGTCGGGGAGACCTTCTCTGAACATCAGAAATCCACAGAAACCATCCCTGGTGGCTCTAAACACTCCGAGTACACTGTCAAAAGCGAATCCTACCAGAGCTATCCAAAGACTGAGTTCATTTCGTCGGAAACTAGACAAGAAGTCAAATCCCCCTTCGTAACATCCACCCCCTCCAAATACGAGACCAACCAATTCACGGAGTTTTCAAAGAACTCCATGGATATGGTAAAAGCTCCGACTCCTACTTTCGAAAGGATATCTTCTCCGTACGGCAAGGAGGTACACAGTTATGGTGGACCGAATTTCCTTGAAGAGACCACCACGGAAGTAAAGGAAATACCGAACGGCACTCAGAAGATAACCACCACTAAGATCTACAGTTCGTCCCCGGTTAACATGACGAGTACCAGCACGAAATACGAACCGATTAAGCTCGAAGGTATCGACGAGCTCTCGAAATCATTCGACAACGACTCGAGATACAGCACTTTGGATTCGCGTTTCAATACTTTGGACTCGAAGATGAGTTCGGACACGAGTCGCTCGTTCATGCGGCCGTCGGAGTTCCAGTCGTCTGACTATCAAACGAGCACAAGTGTCACGAATGTGAAGAGACCGACCGACCTGGTGAAAGAAATCGACAGCTTGGACAAAAAGTTCGCAAAGCAAACCATCACGTCGGAAACCATCGAACGAAAGTCCGTAATGACCAGCTCCCACAAGTCCGAAACAAGCTCGACCGTGACAAAGAAATTTGGCAACTTCTAAGCCATCTATGTAGTCGTGTGTGGCATTAATAGTTCTCTAACACTAGCGTATTTATGTGACGAACTGAATTTTGTGGAATTAAATAGCTGTTAAATAGAAGAGAAAACTTTATATTACAAACTGTTCTTGTGATAATGGTGTGACTTGTAATCAGCTAGGATTAATTTCATAATTCATAATTTGAATTTTCTATTCAAGCCTTAAAAGCTACTACGTTTGCAGTCTATTTTTCTATATTTTATTCACACGTACATTTATAAAATAAATTAAGTAATCCAAGAATTTTTTATATATTTACAGTTTGGGAAATATTTTCACATATTTATCACAAGGGCACCCATATAGGCTTAGGACATAATGAGAGGTGCTAAAATAGTTTATTTATAGACGAATGTCGCAACTGCAGTGCCTGTACCTTACGGTACGTTTAAGCTATTTAAGATTTTTTATTTTCTATTTTAAAGATATATTGTAGTTGATCTTTTTAAAAAGTTTAATTTTAAAACCGGGAACTTTTGATAATTATATTGAAAAATTGTAATTTTAATAATGAAGAATGATATTAGTAATGAAAACTCAGCATCTTAAATTGACTCAAAGCTTCATGGAATCATTAAGTTCCTGGTCCACAGTTCACGAAGTGCTAACCCCGTTGAGGGACCTTATTCTGGATGCCTTTAATTATTATAGGAGTGATGTTATGTCAGGTACTCGGTAGTTTTCTTCATTTTAGAAACTGGTAATCAGTTATGTCATTCATTCAACTTTTAACTTTGTTTTAAAATTAAAGACATTTCGGCGTATGAGTTTTATAAAGACTTTCCTTTCTACTGAATTTGCCTTTGAAACGTTAAATATAAAAACCAAATAACTTTTATTATATATCTAATACGGTTATGAAGTAGAATAAAATGTGGAGTAACTACATTGGTAGAAAGTTACGTAAAAACTTTGACAGGATTGTTGGATTTATATATGAAAAATTATATACTTTGTGCCTTCAACTACCAAATTAAAATATATTTTTATATATTTAAATGGCTATTACTCGTAAATAGCTTACACCGAATGCATTCAATAGGTTGACCTCAGTACAGATAATGAAGTAAGTGCCATAGACAACTACGTAATAAGTTATGTAAAATAATATATTATTGTGTGATTATATAAAGTTTATAGTAGTGGTAGTGAATATTCGGTGCAATTTTAATAATTAAATAGCATGTTTGTGTAATAAGTAAATATTAATTAGTATATCAAAAAGAAATATTATGCAGCTTGTTTAATTTTTTTCAATATATTATTACAAAATTATACACGAAAGCAGCTCGATCTCGCTTTATTTTAAACGTCGCTTTAAAAAAAACTTGTTTTTTTACTTTGCAATCTCTTTACAAATTAATGTTTCTAGTTTTAGTTCTAATATAATTACTGATTAATACCATAGAAGCTGGCAACTATTTTGACAGCTGACGTCGAGTCTGTCTTTTGTTTTCATTTCTGTAAAATACTGCCTTTCGTCTCGAATTAGAGATGTTTTTTATTAACACATTAACACTCATTACTAAATAAATGTTGACGCATGTTAATTTTAATGGATTAACAGAACGAACTTGTATTTTGTAGAATTTAATGTTTAGGGGGTAGTTAACAATGATTTGTCAAAAATAATATTAAATGTCTATTTATTAAACACGTTATCTTGTGCCTTAACAAAATTGCATTTTGCCAATTACGGCGAAAATACTATTGTATTAAATTTATAAGTAATTTATAGATTATAGGGAGATGCCCGCGAAAGCGATTCGTCCACTGAAGGTATTGCAACACCAATTCTAATAGGTTAGATGTGTATAGTGTAGTTATTTTACATAAATATGTATTTTTTTTAAATATTCGCTCTGGAAATGTGTGTAAAAATAATATCGATTGCCGGTCGAAGTGTTTATTGAACGACTAATTATTCCTAAATTAAGGCCAAATGTCGTGTCTTATTAACAATTCTTTGATATAATTTATATAGATGATATAAATAAATAGCAACTCAAAGTAACCAAATTTCGACATGTATCTTCATATATAGAAATGTAGAGAGTAGCCAAGTAGTTTTATGGGATTTCGTATCTTTACACTTTCATTTGTAAAGGTGTCTGCGTAAGTCCCGGTCGTAACGCCATCAGAGAGCGATAGAAATATACGAAAAAACAGCTGCCAGAGCGTATTTTTGTTTCTCTAGCTCTTGTCTTCTCTGTCCACGTTACGGTCGGAACGTGTGTAGGTACTTTAGACGTGTATCTGCCTAGTGTTATTATAATATTATAATCAATGTTGTAATTATGCGAGTAGTTTTAATATTTTAATACACGTTCTCAATTAATTATCAGTAAACGAATACCAAATAATCAGTTTCATTTAGTGTTCTTTTTTTCTAAATGATTAATTTATTAATATTATTTCAAGGATTTTTTTGGATTTTTCTACACCAGGCGGTAGCTTGTATTTAATGATTAACTTAGTCGGGGCATTTTGTGGTATACTACATGTGTAATTTATATGACTTACATTTGAATGTAATAAACTGTAACTAATTTACGTTTTTGTTTAATTTTTTACTATCAATTATGGCCTCGGTCATGACGTATAAGCAACGGTAGCTCGTGTTAGTGACTGGATTTCGTCTAGGTAGCTACCATTCCAGGCAAGTAATTCTGCTGCTAAGTAGTGTGCAAACATTACTGTGTTTCGGTCTGAAGGGCACTGAGAGCTTTTGTAATCACTAGGCATATGAGACCTAAGAACAGCTGTCTCTGGATGACGGGCGTAATGTGGTGCCACACAGAAATGTTGTGGGTGACACAGCATTTGTTATGGGCAGTCGTTGCACTCACCATCAGTTGAACGCTGTGCTCGTCTCGTCACTTTATATAGTAAAAAATATATAATACAGCATCGTAAATATTTTGATAAGATTAAGTTTGTCTCGTAGTGTCTCTTAGTGCAAGACTGCACAAATATTATGTTAAATCAGCCTAAACAGAGAGCCTGATGGATCATTTACATCCTGTGAAACTGAAACTTAACCTATTACCATTGTCCCACATCCCAGATTGATAAAGAAAATTGTACATTTTAAGCTCCTAAGTTTCTTATGAGGACTGGCGTAGAGCTGTTAAAATATAGAAAACCTAGTTCGATTAGCCGTAAACTGTCTCAAATTTTTATTTATTTATGCTCTTTATTTTACACATTAAAGAAAATACAATATTAACGTTACTAAATTTGTACAAACGGTGGCCTTATCTCGTTATTCTTCCAGGCAAACCTTTGATAAAGGAGATTTAATTAAAAACAGAAATAGAAGGTGTGCACACAAGATACACGTAAATAAAAGAAAAAAACATATACAGTAAATAAAATAAAAAATGAAATAGGTTATAAATTATTCCAATTAATTCTGGAGATCACATTGTTATTTACAATGATAATAGTTTGTGTCTTATTGGGATTTAATTTAAGGCCGAAGGACTCGCTCCAATCAAGTATGGAAGCAAGGTTTATGTTAGTGTCATTAATGGCATTAGATAGATTCTGGAGAGAAGTGTGGGAGTAAATTTGGAGATCGTCTGCATGCAAGTGGTATAGAGAAGAAACGCGAGGAGTGATACATTTGTGAATATAGAAAAAAAGGAGGGGAGACAACACCACCTTGTGGCACGCCAGCAGATAGTTCACACCACGTAGAGGTAGCACTCTCAACTATAACACGCTGACGATGTCTACGGAGAAAACTTTGAAACCGTTCAATTGCCCCTGGAGATATGTTAATAGAACGTAACAGACTCAGTAGAATGTCGAAGTCGACAGTATTAAAGGCGTTGCTGAAATCCAGCGACGAAAGTATAGTGAACTGCTTTTTGTCCATACCCAGCGGATATCATCTGCAACTTTAATTAAAGCCGTAACCGTACTATGATCGGGTCTAATCCCCGATTGGAAGGAGTCAAGAAGAGAATTTTTTCATAGACATTCGAAGCACGCTCCATTACAAAATTTAATTCAAATTAGTTTTGGCTAGAATCATTTTGTAAAGTTTCCTAAAGACCCTAGAATTGTGTGTGCCAATTGAGCGTGTTGCATACTGGCTATGATAAATAAAAAAGAAGTCATATGAAAATTAATCCTCATTTTCGATAAACATAACCAGTTTGAAAACAATTATTTGACAGATATTCGTTCAACACTTTTATAAGTGATCTTCACTTTGGATACGTAGTAGCCCCGCTGGTCGTGTCACAAGTATTGGCAAAATTGATCTTCGGTAACGGTGTTACCAGTTGTACAAAACATTTATTATAAGCTGTTCGTTTTAAATTATTATTTGTACGAGTCATTGCATAGGTCGAATTCACTGGGATGAAATCTTACTTTCTCTCTTTTAAATTTTTTCTACAAAATTTGTATGAAAATTTCATTTGGTTAAGATCACAATCTCTCTATTTAATAGTTGAAATAATTAACTGTTAAAGAGAGAGCATTTTTTACACTAAATGTCGAATCATTTAAATCTTTTACTGAGATTATTGATCTCCACTTAGCCTCTCTCACCTGGCAGTGTCAGCATCTACCTAGGTAGCTACCGTTAACTGCCGTGTGACTTGAGCTTAGGTTCGAAGAACCTAACCGACTCTAACAAGATTTCATTAAACTAAGAAATAAAGAAAACGAGCAGAGTTAGAATGGATTAACTTTTTTATTGAGATTAATTGTATACTGCATATATATATTACATATTACAAAATCAAAACCTAGGCCCAATTACATAGACGTTAATTAAGATCAATCACAAAGAGAATAGGGTTTCCTTTCCGTAAAGATCGATGATATAAAAGCGTCATTCGAATGTACTTTTTATTTGTAATGTACTTTTTTTTGTGTGTATTTTTTAAAGAGGTCTTGTAAGAAAATAAGGTGAATCAGACCACATTTTTCCAGTTCGGTAATTGACATCATAGTTTCTTAATACGTTCCTTTCGTACTGCGACAAGCGAAAGTCGAACACGTCGATGTTTTCCTCGATTCTCGACTTCGTCACCGATTTGGGTATAGGAACGACGCCCAATTCCACCTGCAGATAAAAAACAAGAATTAGTTTATATCTAACTCAACTAACTTTTGATCAGATTTAACTAATTAAATAAATAACACCTGGCCCGTGAGTGTTTTTTTATTTGATGTGTACATTTGAAATTATTTTAGAAAATATTTGAAAATCCCTTAACAGTCAGATCTAGTCTTCGGTTCTTGTCGGTTCGGTTCGAATAAAAAGTTAAATATCTATGGAATAGATAGTACACTGAGTAACGCTCGCTCACAGTCGGTGGCTGATAATATGTTTGGAGTATATACGACCTTACAGAAAAAATACAGTCGATTGTGAGTTGGAAACGTATTGGAAACGTAGCAGTACACTGAGTAACGCTCGCTCACAGTCGGTGGCTGATAATATGTTTGGAGTATATACGACCTTACAGAAAAAATACAGTCGATTGTGAGTTGGAAACGTATTTAAGACAATTACAGAGAAAAAACTAAAATAGAATATACGTCAAACTAACCCGCATTGGAGCGGCGTGGCGGATTCTCCCCATCTCCAAAACCCTCTCAGAAATGAGAGGACGCCTGTGCTCAGCAGTGGGACATTTATAGGCTGAAACTTTACTTTTTATAATGATTTATTATATTTACGCGAACACTACACATTTAAATGAAACTAATTTTACAGATTTTATCGCGGTTTATTTTGTTATTATTAATTTTTAACTTTTAACTGTACTTTTTACTTTTAAATCCGAAAGTCATACCGTGGATGACAAATGGCGGAATGTGCGCGGCGTCTGGTGCTGCGTGCCCTGCGTTAAACCCAAAATGTGAACTATTTGAAGTATATTTTTTAAAGAATACTAACAGTGCTATTAATATTACTAATATTCTTGTTAACCGATTTTTAAAGAATACTAAAGATACAACTGATCTTAAAAGCTTGTGCTAGAAGATAGTTCACGACGATAGACCAATGGCGGGCTCGATCCGGCGACGTCATGTTTCGCAGTCGGTACCCTAAACCATATTGCCTTCATATAAATATGAATGAAAACACATTTCTGTAATTTAATTATTTTATTTATTCTGACTCATCCTTATTACTCTTGGTGAAACCAGTCGTGAAGCTGCAAGTAGGCACATAAAGCATACAATGTGGATTATTGGATATGTACTGTAAATCACACAATAACTGCAAAACACACATAATTAAGTAGTAAGTATTCTTCTGGTGGTAGGATTCCTATGCAGGAGTCCGTCTAGGTAGGTACCACCCCAGGGCCATTTATTCTGCCGTGAAGTAGTAGTCTGCAAACATTACTGTGTTTCGGTTTGAAGGGCACTGTGAGTTAGCGTAATCACTGGGAATATGAGACTAAAGAACCTATGTCTCAGGGTGATTGGCAAAGTGTAGTGTCACACAGAAATTTTCTGGGTGGCACAGCTTTTGTTATGGGCAGACGTTGCACTTACCATCAGGTGAACGTTTTGCTCGTTTAATCACTTTATGCAATAAAAAAAAATAAGTCGATGTCGCTGTCACTGATGTGTGTGTGTGTTGTGAGCAATTTCAAGAAGATTGTTGTTTCGCCGGTTGTGACTTGTTCACGGTGCAGCAAACCTTGTATTTACGGTGAAGTAAAATAAGTAGGTAAATCTTGTTTAAATTAATCAAAATTTAATGTAGGTCCACCAAAAAAGTATAATGTTTACTATTCATTGAAGAGCATAGATCAAAATTCTTACTAAATTTAATGTCTCGCTCGCCGACTGCACCCGGCTAGTTAATGAGACTTCAGTAAGAAGCATATTAAAATATTCAAATCAAAAGTAACTATATTTAAACATCTTTAATTATTTACAAAAATCATATTTTTAATTGCTAGGGGAAATTAGTGTGAATTTCTATACCTTTACAATACTAGAGATATAACCCTTACAATTTATCTCCATTTACTCTTTTTATATAAATGCTTCCTGTGTCGCAAACATGAGATACGTATTCAGAGTAAATATGAATAAAACACATTCATTAAAAAAATGGTTATCTTCCTTTTTTTCATCAATGTTTCCTGTTTGTCGCTGGCTTTACTTTGCGCCTTTGTAGTACTTACGTACTACAGCTAAACGGTCGCTAAGGCCGCTGATTCGTCGCCAGAAGCTATCTCAAAATCTGCTTCAAATTTAGTTTAGTCATATCGCACCACTAAAAATTTACCCGTCTCTTTAATGGGATTATGTAATACCTACTGCGAAAATATCATATATATAAGGGCACTGGCAGTTTTTTATCAAAAATATAACAACATAAAGGTAATCGACAGCAGTAGAAGCATCCTCACGTTTTAACAATTGCGATAATCCCGAGTTACCTTCATTTTTATCGTCGACATCCTTAACTGTAATGTCTGTTAATTTTGTGAGCGACTTTAACGATGCGAATAAATTTTTTTCACAAATAATACCTATAAGTAGTGTAAATAACATACATTATATATTTATTTCTACACTCAACCAGTACTTCGTTATTGATTTTATTACATCGCCGTTCAGATATATAAAAAAATGGTCCAAAGTCTCTGCGGGACATTGTTTAGTAGATTTTAGCATTTGAATTGATTTTAGCCTTGTTGAAGTAATTTTCTATTTCCTTTAATTTTGTTTTTTTTTTAACTATATTTACGTGCGTTGGTATGCTCCAATTTAAAACCTGCTTTTTTCTTTCTTTATGTATTAGTAATTTAGTGGAAACTTAACTGAAGTATGTTTTTTATTATGAATTTGTTATTTTCTGTATTATAAATATTGTTTGTTTCCCAAATAAATAAAAAAATAAGCAATGTTTTGAGCAGAAAAACTATCAAATCTATAATCGAATTGTAGAATATTTAAAATTTAGATAATTCTTGTGTCTGGCGATGTTTAAAAAAATATACCTGGATTCCTACTGAACAATATCAATACATGAAAGAGCTTACTGCAAGTAACTTAGGTGTTTGTAGAACGTGTTTTTAATATTATTTAATGCGACCTCAGGTAAAATTGGTGTTCATGGATTTGGAGAAAGCATAAGAAAGTACAAATCTCATCATATTTAGAAACGTTATACTGATGTGGGTGGTACACATATATTACAGTGGATAGAATCGTATATAATATAATCCACTATTAAACAGTAACTGCGTCTGTATTGACCTCGTCAATATTATTCAGTCATGACGTTTATTATCAATAGGATAAATAATAAAAAATATGCAAATTAGGTTCAATAAAAATATTTGGCGTTATAATGGAAGAAAACTTTAAAAACCATTGTACTAATAAAATAGTTGTTCCTCTGCTTAGTACAGATTTCCTCTAATTTTTATGAATATTGTGCATCTAGGAACAGTCCGCAGTTTCTTATTCTTTTTATTTGCCAAATTTTATGAATGTGTAACAAGTAATTTCAGGCTCTAAAAAGGATTATTTTTTCCATTATTTTTTAATATGGTATGCTTTGCAGTGTATTAGTATATCATTATCACCATCCTTCATTTCAGCCTATCACTAATCCACAGCCTAACACATGCCATTGCAAATGTTTTTTGCTCTAATTTTGGAGGATTTTGCTATAGTTGCCTCGCTTGGCATGCGGGTTGGCAACTGCAGTTTATTTATTCAGATGTTCCAGGAAGACGCTGGCCCATCTCTGGATGCCCATCTCTGGTTTTAATTTTGAAAACTTGAAAATCTATTCAGTCGAAAAAATTTTATATAAAAAAGTAAGAAATATATTAATTTATATAAAAAAACTACATAATTATAAACATTAAGCAAATGATTACCAGATATCTCAAGGCGATTTGCGGTACCGTCTTGTTATATTTGCTTGCGATGCGGACGAGAGTCGGATCGTCGACTCGCGGCGGCGGTGCGTCGGGTAACATCTTCTCATAGAACAGAGAACCGAATGGTGTGTAGGCCATCATTGCGATTCCGTATTTACGGCACATAGCGCGGAGGGAAGGCTGCTGTATGTTCAAATTCACCTTTACAAACATAAATACGAATAACACGTAAATATGATGATGTCCATCATGCTTATTTTCGACCACGGCGACAACTTCCGAATACTGTCAAAAGCTTTCAATTGCGCAAGAGATATTGTAGTGCACAAATGTACACGCAAATACAGAGGCACTCACTCGTTTTGACCTACCCGCGCTTTAATTAACGCTCACGTGATAATACTGTAGGTAAGCTAGGATGGAGTGTCCTAAACAACAGGACAATCACAACACAACCAGTCTCGAAAACCACCAATTTGTGTTTTTGCACAGGCTAGGATTCGAACTCAGGGCCTGCGGGTGGTTTAGTGGTCAGATTGTTTGATTTCTTCGCCGTGGCGTTACTCTGTCCCTAAACCGTGCGTTTGTCAGGTAGGTATCCACACCGCGTAGGTATAAAACATATATTGTATGTTGCCGAAGAGGGTGTTTATTATATTTAAAATAGATTTTCTTTATAGATGAATGAAATTTACCAACAAAATTCTTGTCATACCTCAGCCTGCAGTACCGCCGGTCTAATACCAGTGTTGGCCATGATTCTCATCATCATAAACTCGTTAAAATTGGACACTCCAATAGATTTTGCAAGGCCCAGTCTTTTGGCTTCGATCATGCCCCGCCAAGTTTCCACATAATCCGTAGAATCGAAAGTGCCGTTATCCTGTTCCAAATAACGTAACATTAATTTATTATACTTTTTTTGTAGTCATCAATACATTCATAGAAGTTACAATTACAACGGAAGTGTTATCGATATTCTTGTAAACCACCAAGAGACCAGCTCTGAACTCAGGCCTCCTTATATTCAAAAATACCTTTTGCAAGTGAAAAGACAACCGCAGTACAAATTAATCTATACGTAAGGACGCTGCTACACATCCACTGGTGTATTTATTTATGTAATTAGATAATATAAGTAAAATAAGAAGCGACTTAGACCATAGATATGATCTTAGTCGTCACTTATGCCACCCATTCGGCCACAGAGGAGGTGGAAAGCAACCCTTATGCTTAATAAATTTAAACTTGCTTATCATTTAAAATAGTGGTGAAAGTTTTTTCTTAGCTTCATTTGATCGATTAAATAAAGAAAAATGGGCTTAGACGAAAGTCTAAAAGGTTACTTACAAATTTACCGATAGGGAAATGTATCAAGAAGAGATCTACGTATTTCATAGATAGAGCGCTCAGGGACTTTTTCAAGGCTGGCACTACCGCGTCACGTGCATGCACATCATTCCAAAGCTGGAGGAAATATAAAAAACATCTAATCACAATACTAAACGATCCATGTGCTCCTGAGTATTTGAAATGTAAGTTTCAATACCTAGGAGACTCTCATGACTGTTCACTCCGTTTCTCGGGCAATCTCAAGTTGCTCACGCCTTTATACCGTTCTGGATACATATCTTACTCTTTCGCCCTAACGCCTATAAGGCTCTGGAACGATATACCTCTTGACATTAAAAAAGCTCCCAATAGGTTTGCCTTCAAAAATAAAGTCAGCGAATACTTCAAAAATTCGCTGCAAGTATGAGTTAATTCCATTGCATATAAATCGATGTCTTAAGGACGTAATAAAATGTTCCTTCTGTTCCTCTTTGATAATAATTATCTAGTAGTATATTTATATCTATATTTATGTAGTAGTTATAAGTACTTATGTAAGTCCGCCATATGTACAACTTAAGTGCATAGAAGTTTAAATAAATAAAATAAAAAGCTACCACAATGTATTTAAGGTTATGTATATGGTGGTTATGTATCAGTGGTTCATAGGTACCATAATGAGAGAGCAGGGCTTAGTCCCGATTGAGCCGATCATTACCTAGAGCTTGGGTTTATCAGCCAAGTAAATACACGATGTATTTATAGAACCTACTTCAGAAAAAGAAGCCGCTATGCTATATGCTATTGCGATGCCGAAAAATGTTATAATCGTAAGCTTAACAAAATTATGAAGTAAATCGGAGAGCACCATCCATATTTTGGAAACGTATTTAAAATATTTGCTTGTAAGAAAATATAAAACCGGTTTTGCAAACTTCCAATAAAACAATAAGCATGAGAATACTTTACCGATGGATTCAATCAGTTTAAAATGTCAAAATGGTATTTATCCCCTTATTAGATTTACCTTAGTAGTGATAAACATGTCCTCTCTGTTGACAACTCCTGTTACCACTTTATTGTGCACGGCTTGGCCCACCTATAGGATAATAAATTAATTACAGTATTTGTTCAAAATATTGGGAACGTACATTACAAGCATTTTAAGATACAGTTTATCAACTGCATTATAATAAGTGTGAAGTTACACACTCTCTATACGATAGAAGTTTTAAATGATGATATTTTTATATACATCGTTATTTCAGAATATATTATACAAACTGTTGACATGTTTCTAGAAAATTCTTGTATTAACTCACCATGCCTTCAGTGTCATAGATAAAAGCTGTGTCGATATGTCGATAACCGGCGTCGATAGCCCACCCTACCGCCTTTTCCATGTCGTTATTAGTTACTTTCATGAGGTGTCCCTAAAATGTTATAAATATTTTTTGTACAAAGAGAGTATAATCATAACGTTATATTATTATCGTTTGTTTTTTTTTTATAAATACATGTTTCTCTAAGCCATTTACAACTTCGACGGATGGATTTAGGGAACGATATTGTTTTAGTTTATTTTATTTATTGTACTGTATTTTATTTTTTATTTATTATTCTGGCAGGGTCAGACCACGCGGCCTCAAAAACGGAGAATATTTCTAAATAAAAATTATAAAATGTCCTGGCGCCTCATTTTTAAATAAGACTGTTCTATCATAAAATTTTATTCATATATATAAAAATATTTTAGTAGCAGGTTCACGGCGTTTCCACGCTGTATCGCGAGGTCGTTTCGGTCAACAAAGTTTTCTTGGGCCACCGAAAATGTTAACCAGGCGCGAAGAGACTGTCCTTTAATTTTGTAACGTTCATGTTATGACCCTCTGTTGATAAAATTTCAATTAAAATTATTGCAATCTCTGTTGATGGTCCTGGACGGAGGATTTCAATGCAAGAATCCGTCTAGGTAGGTATCACCCCAGGGCAATTTTTCTGCAATGAAACAGTAGTGTGCAAACATTACTGTGTTGATTGTGATTGCACTTACCCTCAGGTGAACGTATTGCTCATTTCGTCACTTTATCAAATAAAAAAAAGACATTTTCGCATTACATCCATCCTACTTGAAAGTCGCCAAGTGAGTACAGAGATATGTTATGAATATTATAAAACTTTTTTAGTGGAATTGCTAGGGTTTATAGTTTAGTACGTGTATCAATTATACATAAGTTGTGATATTAGTTACAACTACAAGTATAGTCTGTGCATTTAAGTTCTGCCGCGCCTATAGTTACACCGCGAGACACGCGGGTAGGCGTGCTGCGCTCTTTCATTCACTGTCATTCGTCGACGATTTTCGCTGCGGAATCGCTACGTATTAGTCGATTTCGCTTCGCTGCCTAATTTTTGACACTTTTAGTTATTTCTACTGTATCGTTACAAATAAATAGCAAAATACAATAATCTTCTTCTCCTTAGCGCTCGCACGGCGAATTATCAGGGTGCCGTTTTCCGAGCGTAATACTATGTAGAATATAATTAAAAAAATAACCAATTTATCCAATCCGAGCCAGGTACCGAGGCCGAAGCTGGGCATCAGGTGGCCATCGTTGAGCCGTCGCAGTGGAATATCGTCGTAAGCACTGACATCCTGGAAATTTCATTACCGTTACGAAATCATAAAACACAAATGATGAAGGTTTCGGAGCGGAAAGTAAAGATCGAAACCTTAATAGAATCAGGCGTTACTTTGCGGAAATCCATTATAATGAAGTAAAGAAAGTTAATTTGCTAACATCTGCATGCGCAACTTTAAATGGTGTGTATTGCACAGCCGCGGCTGTCTGTCGAAGAGTGATTCGTTTTAAGGTGAAACGTGTGTCGCGTTCTTCAGTGGCGTGTATTGCCTAGTGGTAGTGTTGTAGTGGTGGGTATCTGGTGACGGCTCGCGGTGGCGGTATTAGTTAGCTTGTGCACGCTACTGAGGGAGGGCGGACAGTGCTCTTCGATAAATAGTTAATGCACAGAGCTCAGCACGAGCCGTTTAAATTATGAGATTTTAATAAAATTTGTCGAATCCGCCCATTGTATCCTTTTAGGGTAAGCAAATCCAGCTGAAGTCAATTCACATGTAATAGGTATTTGATGGTATTTTTAGGATCTTCTTGCATCCGATTTTTTCCTTAAGCATTAACATCCGCGTGACTTAGTAGACACTTGACTTCATGGGTTTGAATTCCAGCCGGAGGAACAATTGTGCAAAAACACAAATCTTTGGTTTTCGGGTCTGGTTGTGTTGTGCATGTGAAATGCAAGTCTTTTGATCAAAACAAGATAAGTAGAAACTTGATCCGCTAATATGTTATTTTATAATAGAGCCGGTGGGGGAGCTCCTCTAATTTAGGTTTTAGAGTATCTCTTAGATATACATTTTAACATTAGCCTCTCAATATAGGTCATATGAAAATGTTATTAACGTACACAAGAATATAAAAAGCTTTAGCTCTTAAATACCATAAGGTAAAATAACTCATTAATGGGACAAAGTATACGTTTTCACGACAAAATCCCAGTTTTGTGTTAACCTTGAGACTTACAAGGCGTTTCTCCCCATAGATTCAAAATGTTTATTGAACAGAAACTATGTATAAGGGTTATTATATTATAAAATAATACATGCATGATATATACACTGGGAATGAGGTGATCGCAGCCAGGCTGTTACTAAATATTAATTGCTCATGAAATTATTCTGAAAGGACATTGAAAAACGGCTTAAAAAGAGAATACCTGCGCAGTTACTTTCGCCTGTTTCTTCCCCATACAGAGGACCGTTTCTTTACCTCATTAAGAAACGGTGGTAGACTCTAAAAAAATAACATTTGACTAACGAATTCTGAATTTATTACGTCAGACTACTGGTGGTAGGATTCCTATGCAGGAATCCGTCTAGGTAGATCCCACCCCAGGGCCTGTTATTCTGCCGTGAAGAAGTAGTGTGCAAACATTACTGTGTTTCTGTTTGAAGGACACTGAGAGCTAGCATAATCACTGGGCATATGAGACATTAAGAACAGATGTCACAGGGTGACGGGCGCTGTGTGGTTTCACACATAAATGTTCTGGGTGACACAGCATTTGTTATGGGCAGACATTGCACTTACCATCAGGTGAACGTTTTCCTCGTTCCGTCACTTCTATCAATTAAAAAATTTTATAAAAAAGACGATAAATATATTTCATTTCTAATTTCTACGAAAAACTGTCAAACTAAGTTAACTGTGCGATTGTAAAGAAGAATGTGTTGAATTTGTTAAAGCGTGTTTAGCATTTGATAAAAAACAATAATAAACTATTTGTGCATTACATATGCCCGAACTGTTTTTAATATTTTATTTAATATAAATGATAGAACTGATAACGGGACGTTTTATTTATCAACCCAATAATTTCTACTATTAATTTTCATATTTTCTCATTTCTCAATAGAAATTTTTGAATACAAATAGTTGAAATTGGTCATTTCTTTTAGATAGAATCTACTCATGAAAATGAGTAGATTCTATCACAAATGATAAAGTGATCATTTTTAAAATGTTCCCTGACGTTTTTTTATAGAAGAGAGGGCAAACGAGCAAGTGGCTGATGACGTAAAGTTTTTAACCATTATTTATAAATTATGTAGATTGTGTGCCGCTCATTGGGCAAAAATTCTATTCTCGAAGGCTATTTTGATACTTCCTCCAATCGAAATATAATGAAAATATACATTAAGTTTTAATAATAGAAAACAGTTTTATTTGTATTTAATTTTTACTTTACATGTATGGTTTTATTTCGATAGTATCTACTCAGGACCAATGACATCAGTTTAAAATAAAATTGTAACACTTAAAAAAAAATAAAAAAAATCCAAAAATCAATTAGGAAAGCAAGAATTTGGGTATGTTGTAATGAAGCGACGGAAGTTTATATTAGTGACATTAGATACTTACATTGATCAGAATCGTATGAATAAACGCACATACGATAATTAAAACCATATTTATGTTCCTTTTTCAAATACGACTAGGCGCAGCACTACCCTTCTAGAAACTGCACACGTCGTCGCTTGTGCCTGCTTATTAAGCTTACGGCCATCCTAATTAGTTTCACAATTATACGAATAAAATTAAATATATAAAAAGAAATTCAGGAAGCCTTTAATTAAAAAGCATATCCTTAATTGTTTATTTACACTAATTTTATAAATGCAAAAGTAACTCTCTGTGTCCCTCTGTCTGTTTGTTACCTTTTGACGGCTGAACCGCTGAAACGATCGTAATGGAATTTGGCACAGAGATAGTTTGGATCTCGGAGACGGACATACGAGTAGAATACTTTCAGTTCCCACGGGATATTTAAAAAAAAACCTTTATCCACGATGACGAGGTCGTGGGCATCAACTAGTAGACTATAATGAAGCTGGAGAGTTTGTACGTTTGAACGCACTAATCCTAAGAAATACTCATCCGATTTGAATAATTCTTTTTACATTAGAAAATGCTAACCAGGAGATGAGCAGCAGGATCTTCATGGAATATCTGAATAAATAAACTGCGGTTGTCAACCCGACTGCCAAGCGAGGCAACTATAGCAATATCCCCCCAAAATAAGAGCTACAAACTTTTGTGGCAATCTATTGGAAAGGCCTACGTTCAAGCAGTGGACTAGATATAGGCTGGAGTGATGATGATGACATTAGATAGCCCGTAAGCAAGAAGTTTAGTATTTTTCTGGGTTTTTACTTCTTGAGAACCGAACATTACCGAAAAGAAGCAAACTGTGAATGCTCCAGTCAGCGGGGTAGCATGATGTACAACGCAATCACTTACAGCTTATTTTACGCCAGTGGAACTACGAGGCACATCTTGTTTCTTTAAAAATATTATTATATCTATGTATATGTAAGGTCTGAACAATAATGGCAGGGCTAGGATACTCATAGATAGTTCCCTCAGGATAGACGCTGTTAGATGCAGCAGCATGTCAGGTCTATCTGAAAAGTGTATTGTCAAATGACTATTCAACGTGTGCATAGTTTCAGCCTGTTCTGATAACAGGAACTGGTTCAAAACTGACTTGTACGATTCCAAGCAAACAAAGTGAACAAATAGCTTAAAACAGAGGACAAATAGCTTAATGAAATATAGCTTTCCTGTATTCATGAGCAAAAACATGTAATGCAAACAATTTCACATCACCAAAACCTAGTATAGGGTATAATTTCTTCTCCCGGCTGATTTTCTACCACGGCGATAACTACCGAACACTTTCTGAAGTTATGAACTGTGAAGGAGATATTATAGTGCCACAAGTATACGAGAAAACACAGAGGCACTCACTCGTCCCAACTTACTCGTGCCCAACGCTCATGCGATAAGATCGGAGGTAGAATACGATGCAATGGCAGAGACACAAGGACAATTACAACACAACTGGACCCGAAAACCAACAATTTTTGTTTTTGCTAATGTTGGATCCGGCTGGGAAAGGACCCGCGGCGTTGTAGTCAGGTACTCTAACTACTAGTCCACGCGGTCAGTACTGAATGAATGAATGAAATATTTTATTTATTAGTCTTAAAAGAGTTCCGAAGTCAAACACATTTAACAGAAAAATATTTAGAATCGAAGGAAGTACTGAAAATCATATTAAGGTTAAGGTTACTTATAGATAAAACAAATAGATAACGTAAAATTTTACTTTCAAATTTGTTGGGTAGCCGTCCGGATGAGAGGTCAGCAGAAGATCCAGCAGGGAAGGTGTATGATCCTCCACATCTGGTACCCGCGTCGGCGAAGTAACCAGTTGTGTCAGATCATATGCCAGGGCAAAGTCACAGACAGATCTCCCCGCATGATCGGTGGTTCGCGATCCAAGCCATTCGGCGTGGTGGGCGTTGAAGTCGCCGAGTATCACGATCTCTGCGGGTGGAATCTGCTGTACCACAGAATCTGCAGCCATTTGGATGTGGTTGATGAGTCGGTCAGTTTCGGTATTACCGCTGTGGGACCTATAGAGGCACCCATAGACACGAGGGTGGTCGTCGCTGTCTATGCGTAGCCAAAGGGTGGACGTCCCTACCTTCAAGACTGCCGAGGCGTTGAGAACATATCCTCTCTGACGTACACACAAACCCCGGCCCAGGGCACAAAGGAATGTTCCAGGCTTGTACCCCGGGTAGGAAAGATAAGAGGTATCCGCCGGAGAGGATATCTGCGTCTCGGTAAGAAAAAGCAAGGCCGGCTTTGCCGTCTCCAGATGGTAGTGGACGGCATCAAGATTGGAATGTAGTCCCCTGATATTGCAGAAATCCACGGCAAGCGTGGTAAGGGGTGCCGTAGTTTTTTTGCTACGTTTGCCTCGAACAGTTGGGGAATAGAGCGGAACTTTGCCCCCCCCCCCCCCCCCAGAATACGAGGGGCAGCCTGAGCACCCACGCTCAGGTAGTGACTGGTAGCCCGAGCGCGGGTGCCCGGTGCGGATTCTCCAGCACCGGTGGTGCTGGTACCCCCCTGGGGTATATTTTTTGTTTCCGCTACCATGTTTTGGGGGAGGGGGTGGGTGGGCCTCCGGTTACCTGCACTCACCAGACGCAGAAGTTTGTTAAACATCTACTTCACGTCGGTATTCTGTGAGTTTCGTTATTGTTATTGTAAATTCCTTTTATATGCTGATGATATAAAAATTTATCACAAAATTCAAAATTATCGTGACCACCTAAACTTTCAAAAAGATTTAGACAATTTTTCGGCATATTGTAGACTCAATATACTAGAATTAAATCTTGGAAAATGTAAGTCTATAACATTTACCCGTAAGTGTGAATCCAGTACTTTTTACTATTATTTAGGTGGAACCCAATTAGAAAAAGTCAATAAAATGAGAGACTTAGGAATAATATTAGACAGTTAACTTATTTTGGACGCACATATCGACAGCATCATCAATAAAGCTTATAGAATGTATGTCTTTGTTATGCGCGTGGGACGTGATTTCAATAAAACCATTACTTATTTGCACTTATACAAATCATTAATAAGATCACAACTTTAATATGCTGTAGTTATTTGGAGTCCGTACTATAGTATATAAAAAGATAAAATCGAATCCGTACAAAAAAATTTTTACGCAACATGAATTACAAATGTAAACGCACTAAATTATTTTACAATCAACTACTACGTGAATATAATATGCTCACATTAGAATTTAGACGTCAACAACTACAAGCGATGCTCCTGTATGACATCTGTCATAACAAGTACGATTGTGAAGATCTAGTCAAAAATTTATCTTATAATGTACCCACTAGAACAGCGTGCTGTAGCTGCCGTGCCAACTCTACATTTGCTACGAAGAGATGCCGAACAAACGCTGGTAAAAGAGCCCCAGTTTATACATATGTTGATGAATTCTTACAATAGTATTTTGAATGAAATTGATAGTTTTACCCACAAGATAGGTAAGTTTAGAAAAGAATTACTGTCAGTACTTAAAGGAGAATGAGTATGAAATAAGAAATAACGTTTTTGTAACACTGTTTATGTTATACGAGTTTGTAACACTGTTTTCTATGTATTTCTTGTTTGTATACACAATATACAATTTAATTATAAATGCGCAAATCTCAACCATAATGTCAACGGTGTCGGTTGCACTATTGTTTTATATGTATTTCTATATATTTTTTAGTATAATACATACTCGTATAGTGTAAACTGTTTGTTGATCCTAATAAATCAAAAAAAAAAACTACAGACCGATCGCCATCACCTCCTTGTTCTCAAAAATAATGGAATCCATTATAAACTGTTAGCTCTTGAGGTACTTAGAGGAGCAGCAGTTGATTAGTGACCGCCAGTACGACTTCAGTCGGGGTCGCTCAGCTGGTGATCTTCTAGTGTACTCTAGTGATGTGTTACGCGCGGAAAATAATCATGACCAAAACGCAAATTAGCGTTTTGGTCATGATTATTTTCGTACATGGCAGTTTTAATACATATATCTTACATATAATCACGCCTTTTTCCTAAATATGGAGTAGGCAGAAGCTACACATGTAGCCCACTTTTCGCAACCGTGGGAAACGATATTTTAATAAGTGAGACTTATTGGTAACAGACAGTTTTAATATTTCTCTTAATATCTTAATAAGTGGTTCACAACGTTCATAGTTCTTACTTTTACATCTTTCCCTTATACCTTATCTATACATATAAATAAAATTAGAGAGTATGTGTGAGTCTGTCTGTGATTTCGCAATAAATATTTTTTCTTTATCCAAACTCAAAACACGTGATTTTTAAAATCATTTCTCTGTCTGTTTGTTTGTCCAGGCTGATCACCGAAACGGCTTAATCGATTTTGGCGGGACTTATATTGGCGGAGACTTTTCAGAGAACAATCTTAGCTTCTTTTTATTTCAGAAATATTTAAGGTCCTGCGTATAATCTAAAAACTAGACAAATTAGGTATTATCCCCACGGCTTTAATTTACATTTTGGTCATCATTATTTTCATTCACGGCAACCAAGTATTTCTCTTAATCCATAATTAATATTATAAATGCGAAAGTAATTCTCAGGGACAGACCCTCTGTCGGTTTTGATACCTTTCACGGTTCAACCACTTAACCGATCGTGATTAAATTTGGCACAGAGATAGCTTGCATCTTGGAGACAGACATAGGATTTTTTATTCCAGAAAAACCTATGTCACAACAGTTTCCACGGGATATTCGAAAAACCTATATACACGCGGACGAAGTCGCGGGCATCAGCTAGTGCAATAATAAATAAGAAAACTGTCAGCAATCCATTTGCGAAATACAAAAACAAAAATAGTTCACTATAAACTAAAACAATACTTTCTGCAACAAGAAACAAAGAGAAAAATACAACTGCAACTGCCGCCGACATTTTTGGCATATTACTGTGGCGCTGTCTAGCCCCTTGTAAGGTCGTTTAGAGCTACGACTATTTAAGTACAATACGTCTATTTAAATGCAAGTTATTTTTAATTACTTAATATTTTTAAAGTTCAAACGATTTTTCATATAATCTACTAAAGGTATCTTCATGACAGAATAGAATAAAATTAATTTCGTTCAATAAAGATTATTGACGTAATAATACTCATTTAAGTACAACTGTTCACAAAAAAAATGCCTCTGTACTGCGAAGAACCAGCAAGAAACAATGTGGGCCAGTTTTTATTCTATTTTTAGTTAGTCCAATAATTAATATAATTTCGGTGATGTAATTGCTGTTAGCCTTTTTTGGCTTTTACAGCTTCATCGGATCCTGTGCTCACGGGCCAGGGGCCCGCGTGCCTGGTTTGGTTTGACCCAAACATAAATAAATAATAAACTCCTACAAAAACCTCGAAATTCGGACTGTATCGCGTTCGCTGCGTGCTTGCGCGATTTAGAATATCTCAATACGCCGTGGTAGCTTAGGGGCTAGGCGCTCGCTTTTAATTTCATAGTACGCGAGTGACCTGGCTTCGATTCCCGGTGCCGGCACCACTAAAATTGTTAATTGCAATTTTAAGTGCTGACTTACCACGTGCTCGGCGGTGAAGGAAAACATCGTGAGGAAACCTGCATGTCTGAGAAATTAAAAATATTTCGAAGACAACAAGTCCGCCAACCCGCATTGGAGCAGCGTGGCGGATTCTTCCTAGCTCCATAACCCTCTCAGAAATGAGAGGAGGCCTGTGCTCAGTAGTGGGACATTTATAGGCTGAAACTTTACTTTACTTTTTATATACGATTTTAAGACGTCTAATGACCGTCCGAGGGAGGCTGCGGGCCTCCATTCGGACTGTCGACTTGTGTGTCGGTAACTCTGGGCGGTGAGAACCGCCCTGGAACACGGGTGTATCGTGTGTACGCGGTGTGATTGTCGACTGCTGCGCGCCGCTCTCTACGGCGGTCGCGCGTCGTGGTGCGTGTTATATTAAAGCTATTAACTGTGTGTACAGTGTAGCCTGGATCGTTACTGACCGTATCGTGGTCAGGGAGTGCTGAGACATCCGTGTCGTCTAGCACGTTTCGCGGGCGACGTTTGCGTTCGGTCGCGTTTCTATCTGGTCGGTAATTTGCTGCTTTAACCACCAGTTTGGGTGTGGATGAACCGCGGCTTTTTCGAAAAACGGCCGTGATAATGCTCTGAAGTGTTCAGAGATTAAGGGCATTTCACAGTCGCTGTGAAGATCTACGTTGCGTTGGTACCAACCGTCTCCGGTGACAGTTCGCAAGAATCGATTTTGAACGTGCTGTAACTTCTTTAATTGATTGCCCGTCGCGTGAGCGAAAGCGACTGCAAGCATAGGCTATTACGGGTCTTATGCAAGTCTTATAGATAATCAATCTTATAGTCTTAAGCACATTTAGCTTGAAGAGCAAGTTAGTGGATATAGTCGACTTAAGATAAAAGCCGCTCTATTTCGAACGTTTTTTTATGTGTGCAGCGAACGACATCGCTGCATCTAAAGTGACCCCGAGGTATTTGACCCTCTTTTCCCAGGGAATAGAGCGTCCAAACAGGGTGATCATGCCTAGGTGATTGTTGACGATTGTGTGAATTCGTCTAGCGGGTTTTGACGTGCCCCTCGAGAAGTATATCGCTACCCTTTTTTCGGGGTTTACCTCTATTCTCCATTTCCGGAACCATTCGCCTAGGCGATCGGCTGCGGCTTGGAGTTGAATCGTTATGCGGCCCTTGTACTTGTCGGAATAGTACAGGGCCGTGTCATCTGCGAATAGCGCAAGATTGACTTTCTGCTCTCTAGGAATATCGCTAGTATATAGCGAGAAAAGGAGTGGGGAGAGGCACGAGCCTTGAGAGACACCTGCTCGGAGAGGGCGGCTTGAGGAGCGCGTTCCCTCTACCCGGAATCGCAATAGGCGGTTGGACAAGAAGGCTCGTATGATGTTCACGAGTCTATCCGGCACTTTAGTGTGATACAACTTGTAATACAAGCCGTCGTGCCAGACTTTGTCAAATGCCTTTGCGACATCGAAAAATAAGGCCCCTGTGCCTACAGGCTTGGGGCGGTCGTTTAAATTCTCTAAAATGTGCTCCGTTAAGCGGTGCACTTGATGAGTACACGAGTGTTCGGGGCGAAAGCCGAACTGCTCGTCGGGAAGAATGTTATTAGTAAGAACATAGTCTTTTAATCGACTGAGTATAATTCGCTCATAAATCTTAGCCATCGAGTTGAGGAGACTTATATGGCGATAATTGGACGGAATGTTCCTAGGCTTGTTAGGCTTCGGAATGCCTATAACGTCGGCTTCCTTCCAGTCGTCCGGGAAGGAGCAGCTGGAGATGAGCGCTTTAAATCTAGTAACTAACAGACACAATAGCGGCGTAGTTAGATATTTCATCACCCTGTTGTTTATGCCGTCGAGGCCAGGCGCGGATCGGTTTTTAAGCTTTTTGATTATCTTAGTGACTGTCCAATAATTATGTCGTACTGCTGAAGCCTGCGTCTACGTCGCGTGGATTTAGGTTCTTTAAAAATACATCTCGTGGGGTCTTACACTTTCCGGAATAAAAAATACCATATGTCCGTCTCCAGGATGCAAGCTTTCTCTGTGCCAAATTTCATCAAAGTTCACGGTTGAGTCATGAAAAGGTAACAAACAGACGAGAGTGGTAACGATGTGTGAAGAGAACTGGTTACCAAGTGGCAACGAACAATTTTCTCACATGGCGACACGTAGCATAGTAAAAGACAACATAGTAAAATGTTGCAAAATTCATTATTTCTTCATCATTAGCCTGCGACAGTATACTATTAGGCATAGGCTGTCAGCATTAGCAAATAACACTCTAGTTTTACCTGAAAGAATATAAGCTGATGTTATTAACTAGCACAAAATCAAGTCATGTCAAAAAAGTAAAATCACATCTTATAAACGACCCACTGGTGGTCTTAAAATTGTATCCACTGTGTGATCCGGAGTACGGTGCCTCACGTATTCATTGCGGTCGCGATCTGCAAGCAACCGTCGTATGTGGCACTATAGGTCAGCAGATTGGAATGGGATGCGGTCCTTCTTTGCATTCTAACTTTGGCAGCGATCTTGCTAGATGCTTGCTTGGCTAGATGGTCCGAACTCCGTTGCTGAATCTGTCATGGATACCTATTGTACTTCAGGGAATGGAACTCTTTAATCCATCATCTGTGGTGCCCATCGGAGGCAAATTTATTTATTTATTTAAACTTTATTGTTTCCCAATAAAGGATACAATGGGCGGACTTAATGACAGTCGGCATTCTCTGTCAGTCAACCCAAGGCGTAGCGAAACAATGTGGCAGGTGTAAAATTTTAAGAAATTAAATATTTGAACCTTAAAAGCTACTAATGCGGGTTGGCGGACTTCACATGTCCTCGAAATATTCCTATTCCTCGGACATGCAGGTTTCCTCACGATGTTTTCCTTCACCGCTAAGCACGTGGTAAATCAGCACTTAAAATTGTAGAACAATATTAGAGGTGCTGGCACCGGGGATCGAACCCAGGTTACTCGCTTACTATGAAATCAAAGGCGAGCACCAGGCCCCTGAGCTACCACGTAGTGGTTCGACTTAAATATGAAAAAAAGAACCCACAAACAATTTTATATGCAGTGTTTAAAATAATGCTCCCGTACTGACCTCTAAAAGCAGATCTTATTTTCAGCTTTTTTAATGTCATCCGGCAAAGAGTTCCAGAACAGTCCAGCCTGAACGATAAATGAGTTACCAAGGAATTTGGAGAAGTGTAGAGGAATTGTAATCTTATAATTTGAAGCGGAACGTAGAACTTTTTCATGAGTTAAAGAAATGTAATGAAATTTGTCCTGAAGATAGGTAGGAGAAGTGGAATCATTTAAACATAAACAGTAAAAATATACAAATATAACACTACACATACGTATATATATACACATATACACAAACATACATATTTATTTACATATACATACACACGAAACAGGAAAGCAAAATTAAAAAATTGCAATGAATGTTTAAAGCATTCCCGGACTTTATTTTTGAAAGCAAACTTGTTAGGAGGTATATCATTCCAGATTCTTATAGCCGTTAAGGTGAATGAGTGATATATGTAACCAGAACGGTGTAAGGGTTCGTTTGGTCGCACCTGCAGAATGGCATTGCGCCAAAAGCAGGAGTGTTACCGGGTCTGGGCTAACGCATCGCCGTCTCGAGATTTACTACCGAACTTAAAAATAAGTACAACTCTGCCTTCAGGTCCTTCAAATGAGTTATTGCCAAGTCAAAGTCAGAGATCCTTCGAAAACTCATGCATTCTGATCTCTCGCCAAGGCTGTCCTTGAGAATTTCTATCAGCCGTCACTTCCATCTCTGCACTGGTAGGACGACTTGCTGGCAATGCCGCAAAGGAGAAGTCCGATCTATTAGGCTCTTTCTTTGCGGTCAACTGTCTTATGACAGGAACCGGCCGCCCAACCATCTCGCGGTGTGAGTGCTCTATACCGGAGATCAAGTTCCTGCAGAGCTAAGTGCGCAGCCCTCATTGTGCTGCGGATGTGTGCTCCAGAGTTGGAACCGGTCTTAATGCGTCTTTTCCGGTACTCCTACTGTCTAGCCGTCGTCCCGAAGTCATGGAAAACAGTTTTAGTGCACCCAACTCAGATCCGTCCAACTGCAGACCGATCGCAATCACCTCCTTGTTCTCAAAAATAATGGAATGGAATAAACTGCCAGCTCTTGAGGTACCTAGAGGAGCACCAGCTGATTATTGGCCGTTAGCGAGCATTTTATTAAAGAAAATCTCGGACTGAAGCGGACTAAATTTAGTCCAGTTCAACCTAAATAAGACACAGGTTTTCGCGTTTACCGCTAAAAAGAAACCCTTCGTTCCCCTTGTTGCCTCGGCCAGTATCGGAATCCTTGGCATTGATTATCGAGTGACGTTTAGTTTAGCGGTCACTCGGAAGGGAAGGCCAAATTCTTAAAAGCTTGTCGTGCTCAGTAGAGCAGGACAGTACTTCGTGCCGGCCCACCGCTTGCAACTTTACAAGGCGCAGGATCGGCCTCACATGGAGTATTGTTCTCACCTTTGGGAGAGAGGGGGGCACCAATGTTCAGCAGTGGACTACTACTATAGGCTGAAACCGTGAAATGGTGCCGGCATCTAAATAAGGTTTCCAAAATAAAACGTTTATTCTATAGCAACCGAACACTTCTTTATAATAAAGTTTCCTTATCAACTAGAATTAACAAATAACATGTAACTGCCATTTTCACTCACAAAATGATAACCGAGAGTACTGAGTATTTAATCTTAATCTAATGATAACATTTATATATGTTTTATCACGTATGTGAATCGTGTGAATAAAAATAAATAAACATTTATATTTTTTTACCGTAGACCAAGTCATCGGCAAAGACAAATTTTCTTAATTTACTTTAGGCTTGTTTTGTGTAGGGCAACCCTACAAGGAGAAGCGAGGGCTTGAGCGATTTTGGGAGATGCCGATGATTTAGAACCGATTTTACGGTTCGCTTTGGTAACCAAGTTTAGTAAAACCACGTTTTACTTACTCACGCTGTAAATCCAAGGAAACAAAGAGAACAAATAGCTTAATGAAAGACAGCTTTCCGGTATTCATGAGCAAAAATATGTAATGCAAACAATTAAACCTAGTTGGTATAAATTGTTCTCCCGGCTGATTTTCTACCACGGCGATAACTGCCGAACACTTTCTGAAGGTATGAACTGTGCAGGAGATATTATAGTGCCACATTTTTTTTTTTTTAATTTAGGACTGATGGTCACTGTTAGCCCGTAGGCTTTCACAGCTTCGCCGGATTGAAAGGTGGCATAGCGCTGAGGGCGCTTAGCCGAAACCTTTATTTATGGATGACTGGCGCAAGGGCCCCCGAGAGGGGACCTCGGCTTGGACCGTCATCCTGTTCGCGAGAGTAACAGACTCGAGGGTGCCCAAGGGGGCCGGCCTCGGCTCGGTCAGTTATGTGTGTTTGTGTAGTGTTGAGTAGAGCGCTTGGGCCCTAGTGGTCGCGTCTTCAGGGTCCTCGAGGACGTGCGTCGGTCTCCTTTTTCCGCGGGTCGAGTTTTGGTGTATCGCGAGGGGGTTGTATGTGGCGGCACTGACAACCAGTGGGTTGGGGTGCGTGGCGGCAGAGTCGAAGTATCGGCGAGAGGCCAACTTTAGATATTGGGCTACGGTAGGAAGCCCTAAATCGATATGAAGGTTAGCATTACGCACGAACCACAGTGCTCCCGGGGCCTTACGCATGAATCGATTTTATATTATAGTGCCACAAGTATACGAGAAAACACAGAGGCAATAACTCGTGCCAACGAAAGAGATTGCAGTCCCTTGAACGCTCTCTTATCCAGGTTCTACTATATACGGCTGAGTGAATTGAGATGCGGGTGGGTGCTCGCAAGTTATTTATTCAAGTAGCGCTCCTACTTCTTGTTGTAGTACACATATTTTTTTGTCACGATTTCTCACTTATGATAATTCAATTGTACTTTATTCCATCATGCGGCAACATGGCAGACTGTTGCAATTCTTATATAAGTTGGGCTAAATATATGTATTGACATTGAGTATACTTTTAAACATTCAATCCTACACAACTCATCTTTAATTAACTTTTAGATCCTAAAATTTTACATACAAATAAAGTCATTTAAATGTCCCACTGCTTGGCTTCCTCTCGTTGTAGAGAGGATTTTGGGGCCAGGAAGTCCGCCACGCTACTTAAGTGCGGGTTGGCGGAGTTCATATGTCGGCGAAATATCTTGATTAAAATTCTCCATTAATTCTACACTAGTTTATTGCAATGCCAATAGTCCCGAAACTTTCTGAGTTTTACTAAACGTCGTAGAGATGGCGCAAGCAGTCTTAACGTCTGATAATAGATTGGCAGAATGATTTGGGCGCATTTTCCAAAAAAAAAAATTCCCGCGCTTTTCATAAGAAAAAGAAATGAAAAAACTTTTCGCGCTAACTGTAAAAGTGGCAACGAAAGTATTTTATTTAATTTGTAATTTCTGTGTATATTTGAAGTTTTGACGTTTAATATTGATTGTTTATTATGCAGCAAGTGCTCTTGAAAGTGTACAGTCATTGGAAAATTCAATTCAAGACCAAAATGGTGCTTTTCGTTTTGTAACAATCAGTCCAGCAAATATTCAGTTAACTATCATTTTAATGTCGATCAAAATTTTAATGTTTGTATACTTGATTGTATACTTGGATATGTTACTTGACACTGGAAAATACAACTTTATGACCGTTTCCATAAGTAAGTAAATAAATAAGAAATAAACAAAATTTTAAAATATATCATATGGAGATCGAGTTAAAATGTCAACATTCTCCGCTAATATAAAATAAACTAATTACTTGAGAACGATAAATTCTTCTTAAATAACCCAGCTTGCTACAAGATTTCAAAATAACTAGAAGAGATATTCTTCGATTACAGCGAAGATGATCAGCAGCCAGGAGAAACAGAATACCTGAAGACGATATCTGCTGGAAGTCCCATCTCAAGTGATCTTGAATTGAATAAAGGTACGTATGTGTATATTTATCACCGGCGTATTGTGGATATACTACAGTTTTCAGAGAGATTATCAAATGCTTTTGTAATGTCGTGATCAGCCATAAAAGGTATTTGTAGGTATTGGTCAAAAATAAAAAAATATAATCGTAAGTGTCTACATGAGATGCTGATATTTACACGCCGCATCACTAAACGCTTTAATTATTTTTTTCTCTATTGCCTTAACGTAAGTTATTTCGATTATTTTGATAGATTTTATATAATAGAATCATATATAGGGGCAAATAATCAAAATTTCGAGTATATTTTATTAATTTATTAATTTTTAGCACACCTACGACGATAATACAAACTACAAGGACCGTAACTTATGCATAGGATTAAAAAGTTATACATACAAATTAGAGGTAGCACAACCAGATTAAAGACTCTTTAATATTTACCATTAATAGATTATGAAAGAAGAATTATATTGCAGAATTAAGCTTTAAATTGAACCTAATAAAATATTTAAGTAACACTATTATAACTTAGTACTTGTGCGAAAACTTTAATACACTCAGTAAATAATTAAAAGAGCTCAAAGAACGTGAAAATAATACCTAAGGTATAAAACTTATTGTTTTATTCATTTCACAGTCGGCTCGGTTGACGGCTGGCTTCTAAGCAAAGGGTCGCGGGTTTGATACGAGCTTTTTTTTTTGGTCTATACTTCTCAAAAAATTAAGGTTCTCGTAAGGTAATAGGGTGAGTCCGACCAAATCTTCCCGCTTCTGTAGTTCACATCATAGCCACCTAGCAGAACCTTATCTTCCGGTAACAGATAGAAATCGAACACTTCAAGGTTCTCTTCTATTCTTGACTTGGTAACCGATTTGGGTATGGGAATGGAACCCAATTCTATCTGTGAAAAGATAGTTTTAGATTAAATTAATTATTTTGTAAGTGGAGATTTATGGGAAAGTGGAAAAAAGATGGGCCTTGTTAGTGGGGATTTATGGGGAAGCAACAAACTAGAACACTGTCCATCTCGTAGTTAATGGTCACCATGACCCACAGACACTTACACCTATCCTCCATTGAACATCTTGATTTTTAGCGGATGATCGAATTTTCTTGAATCCAAATTTTAATTTGGATTTAAGCTAACATTGGAAATAACATCAACACATGATTAAACAAAGAAAAAAAAAAAAGTAAAGTTTCAGCCTATAAATGTCCCACTGCTGAGCACTGGCCTCCTCTCATTTCTAAGAGGGTTTAGGAGCTAGGAAGAATCCGCCACGCTGCTCCAATGCGGGTTGGCGGACTTCACATGTCTTCGAAATATTTCTATTCCTCCGACATGCAGGTTTCCTCACGATGTTTTCCTTCACCGCTAAGCACGTGGTAAATCAGCACTTAAAATTGTAGAACAATTTTAGAGGTGCTGGCACCGGGGATCGAACCCAGGTTACTCGCTTAATATGAAATTAAAAGCGAGCACCAGGCCCCTGAGCTACCACGGCGTAAACAAAGAAAGGTATAGCAAATTGACTTCTTCCTTTTGCCCAATTTTGTTATATCATCAGCTTAAGCTGTAAAAAGATTTAATTGATCCCAACCTGCGCTGTTTTTCAACCACTCCTAGTTCTTCGGGTTATTGTGTGAGAATTAAGTGATGAGGTTTTTCTGCAGGTACTTTTTTATCTATTACTCCTTTACATTTGTGTTACATCCACATTCAATAAAATGCGTATAATTTACGAGCCGAATATAAAGATGTATGCTCATCCCAGGGGTGTCGTAAAAGTCGACCGAGGGAAAATTAAAACCTTGAGATGAGCGTCTTTCTGGAACTGGAACATCCCAATAAAATAACTGCGTTTGATAACCCGCCTGGCAAGCGTGGCAACTATTGTAAAATACCCATAATATACTGGTACAAATAATCTATGGTGGAGGAGAGTTCAGCAGTGAACTATTGATAGGCTGAAAAACTGATGATCTAATATCTTCGCCAAATGTATCTGGCAAATATAAAGTTAAAAAAATGTATTTACCAGATATCTCAACACGATTTGCGGCACCGTCTTATTGTATTTATCAGCTATCTGTATCAGGACAGGGTCGTCGACGCGCGGCGGCGGGGCGCCGGGCAGTGTCCTATTGTCGTAGTAAATGGAACCGAAGGGCGTGTAAGCTATCATATTGATTTCGTTCTCACAGCAGTACTTTCGCAGTGATGGTTGCTGGATTTGCAAATTTGTCTGCAAATATTAACGAGGCGATAGATAAAATTAGCATTTGACAGGATTTCAGCGTGTTCGCATAGTGACATAGTGACAGTGTAGGCAGGGCGATTTTTCAGTGAAATTACGGGGCATTTGTCATTAAATAACTAATGACAGAGTTGAGTAGGTACTACGAGTTGAGTAGGTACTACGAGTTGAGTAGGTACTACGAGTTGAGTAGGTACTACGGTCACGTAATCGCCTGCCAAGCATGGCGATAACGGCATATCTTCATAACTTGCAAGTAAAGCAGAAGTGTGTTCAGCTGCGGAAAGTAAAGCCGGTGGTAGGATTCTTATGTAAGAATCCGTCTAGGTAGGTACCACCCCAGGCCAGTTATTCTGCCGTGAAGCAGTAGTGTGCAAACATTGCTGTGTTACGGTCTGAAGGGTACTGATAGATAGTGTAATCACTGGGCATATGATACTTAAGAACTAATGTCTCTGGGTGTCGGGCGCAGTGTGGTGCCACACAGAAATTATGTGGGTGACAGCATTTGTTACGGGCAGACCTTGCACTTACCATCAGGTGAACGTTTTGCTCGTCACTTTAACCTATAAAAAAAACCGGGTGACAAAAATAACATACCTCAAACTGTGCAACAGCCGGTTTAATACAAGAATTTTTGATAATTCTTTCTATCATGTGCTCATTAAAGTTTGAAACTCCTATAGACCTCGCGAGGCCTTGCTTTTTAGCTTCGATCATGCCCTCCCAAGTCTCCAGGTAATCGGTGAGGTCATATGTACCGTTCTCCTGAAATGAAAGATAGAGATGTATTTTTTAAGGTTTGCTATTAAATTAATATTCCAATGAACCACTTAAACTACGATTAAAAGCATGTACTAGGTAAATGGTTCACGGCAATAGTCGAATAGGGGGTTCAAACCGCCGACGTAATGTTCGCAGTCCGTACTCTAAGTCATTCTTCTAATTATTAATTTTCTTATTAATCGAGTATAAACTTCAGAACTCACAAATTGTCCGACGGGGAAGTGAATGAGGTACAAATCCACATAGTCCAAGGAAAGCTTTTCTAATGATTTTCGCAGTGCAGGCACCACAGCGTCGCGTGCGTGCGCGTCGTTCCAAAGCTGTCAAAAAATATATTTTTATATCGTCTTCTATCTGTATCCGTTAAGAAAAAAAATCACACTTAAAAATCTAACCTTCGCGGTAATGAACATTTCCTCTCGTTTTACCACTCCCTCGGCAATTTTTGTTTGAATAGCTCGACCCACCTATCGGAAAAAAAAAAAATTTTTTTTGGAAATTTAAAGTGACGAGCAAATCGTCACTGTTCAATGATGTCTCTGTGATCGCTTGGGTGAAAACCGGTAGTTATCACCGAATGGTAAGAGGCACATTGAACCTGAACGTGAAGCTGGAGAGGTCGCGCCTGGTGAAGTCCATGCTCCGTCCATCTCGTGCCCTTATCCAAAACCCCGAAAGCTTCCAGCTCGAACTGCAAAATCGTTTTCAGTGCCTGGAAGATTGCGTTACAGTGGACGATATGAACGAGGGGCTCGTGGAAACTGTCCATGCGGTGGGGGCAAAGTTTAGCAAGACCCACCGCACAAAAAAGATCCAGAAACTCTCCGACCACACTCTCAATCTCATGGAGGCTAGGCGAGAAATGAGGCTGCAGTCCTCAACTGATGCGTCAGCATATCGGCAACTGAACTGTCTGTTCTATCTCCTATCTCCAAATGTATGCGGCGAGACCTACGCTTCTTCAATACTGCTCGTATTGAAGAAGCGATAGAGCGAAACCAAGGCTCCAAGGTCTTTGCCAGGGATCTGTCTGCCGGAAAAAGCCAACTGACTAAGTTGAGGACCGATAGCGGTGGCGTCATTTCCGCTGGACCAGAGATTTTAAGTGAGATCGAGAGATTCTATGGACAGCTGTACACATCGTCGTTGGAGCCACACACTAGTGTGAGTAACGACCCAAGAGCAAATCTCGTCCGACAATATTGCGACGATATCCCGGATTTCAGTCTGAGCGAGATTAGTATGGCTCTCAAACAGCTCAAGAATGGCAAAGCGCCGGGCGAGGACGGAATTACAGCGGAGCTTCTGAAAGCGGGTGGAAAACCGGTACTTTTAGTCCTTCAGAAGCTATTTAATTCCGTCATCCACGGCGGCGCTACGCCGGAAGCGTGGAGCAGAAGCGTGGTTGTCTTCAAGAAGGGCGATAATGCCCTCTTGAAGAACTATAGACCGATATCGCTTCTGAGCCGCGTCTACTTGCTGTTTTCGAGAGTCATTACGAATCGTCTCGCAAGCAGACTTGGCGACTTCCAGCCTCCCGAACAAGCCGGATTCCGAAAATGCTTTAGTACCATAGACCACATACATACCCTTCGCCAGATTGTACAAAAGACCGATGAGTACAATCTCTCCGCTATGTCTGGCGTATGTGGACTATGAGAAAGCCTTTGCTTACGTCGAAATTTGGGCGGTGCTACGGTCGCTTCAGCGGTGCCGAATTGACTGTCGGTATATCGATGTGCTTCAGTGCTTGTATACTGATGCTACGATGGCTATCCGAGTACAGAACCAGAGTACGAAACCGATCCAATTGCAGAAAGGTGTAAGACAGGGTGATGTTACGAGCATATCCCCGAAACTCTTCACCGCTGCATTGGAAGATGTCTTCAAGCTACTGAACTGGAAAGGATACGGTATCAACGTCAATGGCGAATACATCACTCAACTTCGATTTGCCGACGACATAGTCATAATGGCAGAATCGCTGGAGGACCTCAGCGTCTTAAGAAGAACATGGACAAGACGAAGAGCATGTCTAACGTCCATGTCACACCTATACCGGTTGTTATTGGGAACACTACGATCGAAGTTGTCAACGAATATTTATACCTAGGACAGATTGTCCGACTAGGTAGGTCCGATAGGTAGCATGAGGAAGCTCAGAGTCGCGCAGCGAGCTATTGAAAGGGCTATGCTCGGAGTTTCTCCGCGAGATAAAATCCGCAACGATGTTATCCGCAGCAGAACTAGAATAACCGACATAGCCCTAAGGATTAGCAAGCTGAAGTGGCAATGGGCCGGCCATATAGCTCGTAGAACCGACAACCGTTGGGGAAGAAAGGTTCTCGAGTGGAAACCTCGTACCGGCAAACGCAGCGTAGGGCGACCCCCCACTAGATGGAGCGACGACCTGCACGGTTTTGCGGGAAGTCGATGGATGCAGGTGGCTCAAGACCGTGTTTTGTGGCAATCTATGGGGGAGGCCTATGTTCAACAGTGGACTGTAATAGTCTGAAATGATGATGATGATGAATGATGAGCAAAACGTTCACCTGATGAAAAGTGCAACGTTTGCCCGTAACAAATGCTGAGTCACCCAGAACATTTCTGTGTAACACCACACTGCGCCCGCGACCCCGAGACATCAGTTCTTAAGTCTCATACGCCCAGTGGTTACACTAGCTCTCTGTGCCCTTCAGACCGAAACACAGTAATGTTTGCACAATACTGCTTCATGGCAGAATAACTGGCCCTGGGGTGGTACCTACCTAAATGGACCAGTAAAATTTTACTACCGTTTTTCTGTTATTTTTCACGGTTGTACAGTAAGCTATTCAGTTTTGTTATATTTACATCAGGCGTATTATGTACTGATGATTATATACAGAATATAACAAAATGTATTTTGGATATTTGTGTAAATTTTTATCATTTATTTCTTAATAATCATCATCATCATTTCAGCCTATCACAGTCCACTGTTGAACTTCGGCCTCCCCCACAGATTGCTACAAATCACGATCCTGAGCCACCAGCATCCATCGATTTCCCGCAAAACCGTTCAGGTCTTCGCTCCATCTAGTGTGGGGGTCGCCTAACACTGCGTTTTACCGGTCTAAAACATATTATGTTCTCAACGAAGGTGATAAAGAAGCTCCTTTTTTGAGACTTACAGGGGTCAGTAGAAGACCCAAAGAAAATTAGGGGGCGTTGAGATGAGACAGAGGCAGAGTGGGCAGGTTAAAAAAATATAGTTTCTTAAAGACAAAAAATCAACCGCGCGGCCTAGTGTTCAGAGTACATGACTTCTACGTCGCGTGTCCGGGGCTCGAATCCCAGCCGGACCCAACATTTGTACAAAAACATTAATTGTTGGTTTTCAGGTCTCGTTGTGTTGTGCATGTAAAAATATCTGTTAACCACACCCATGATACAGGAGATATACTATTGTGGGGGATAACTTAAAAAAATTATATAAAAAACTGCATACCTAATGTGAATGGGACTCTTATAAAGGACTTTATATCTAGGTAGGTTTAAGGAAGAATATCTACAATACTATTAATATTGAAACTTTATAGTTAGTAGCTATAAGTGTAGAAAAAGACGAAAGAAAGAATATGCTAGTAAAAAGACTGACAACAGCATCGTTCTTGGAATATCCAAATAAATAAACTATGATTGCCAGATATGACCAAGTTTTCTCTCACCGGTTCTTCGGTTTCGTATATAACGCCGGTGTCAATCAGTCGATAGCCGGCGTCAATTGCCCAGCCCACGGCTATCTCCATTTCGTCGGGCAGTGGTGTTGCTCCATGAGTCTAGGTAATACTCGTATAATAACAGTCATAATAATGTCTAAAATCATTTAACAAAAAGTATTTATTAATATTTGCATTTATTATTCAGTTTAGACAAAAGTGTCTAGGATTCAGCTTGGTCACACACGTGGTGTACACTGCTGATATTCTACCAAAATTGACAGAACGATAAAACACTTGAGCAGATTAAAAAATAATGAAGGGCTAGATTATAGAAACTAAATCTATAAGCAGTGTAAGCATAAGCTTTATTGTATTATATTACTAATGGCCTTTTTCCTACCGAGATGTCCTAAGATGCGACTAAGGTATTGTACGGACATACCTTATTCGTGCAGAATAACACCACAATATGCAATGTTGTCACTATACTGCTCAGTGGGATCGCAATTTGTTCTCAGTGGATATCTATGTCGGGAAAGGAGTTTGTATGTCAAACTTCAAGTCTTGTAGCTTTGGATATATCGTGATGAAACAGTGGTAATAAATCGCTTTTGTATAGTATATAGATATTAATTAACATCCATCAGCGGTCTTGTGTGGTGGCGGCTTAAGAGAATCTACCACCTCAGCCCGTGGGTGTCGTAAAAGTCGACAGAGGGTAAAATAAAAAAGGAGATGGGCAGCAGCATCGACCTGGAACATCTTAATAAATAAACTGCGGTTGCCAAACCGCATGCCAAGCTTGGCAAGGAGAGCTACAAACTTTTGTGGCAATCTATGGGGGAGACCAGTGTTCAACAGTGGATTAGTGATAGGCTGAAATGAGTGTTCTTTTTGCGTTACACAAAACAAAACTGACAAAAATAATGTATAATGGTTAATACAATTGATGCTATAACGGAATAAAATTATTTTAAATATATTTAAATATTTTTTTAAAAATAGGTATATGGAAAAAATATACAAACCATGTTTGTCATACCAAACGAAGTTCCTAACCCGACGCCAGGCATCTGGCGCCCGTCATTGAGCCGGAACGTTGGTACGACCGCGGAGGCGCAGATGCACTAAAAAATTAATGAAATATGCAATAAGTTATAATTATTATAGGATGCGTAAGAGGGAATATGACACTGTTCGTGCACCATGCTGGCTGAATAACGAGGCTCTGGCAACAAAAGTTAAAAATTAATAATAACAAAATAAACA